>CM039131.1:41691025-43011787 GCA_022036555.1 Microstegium vimineum | reverse complement strand
CCCGACGCCGTTTCCCGATAATTTGATTTTGAAGCAAGCCCTTTGGGGGCTGCAAATTTTTTGTTCCCGTTTTCCCAAAGAAGAGAGGGTCCCCGATTGCCGATGAGGAGATGTTGCCGTTTCCCGATGGGGGAGAAAATTGCCGATGCCAAAGCCGATGAGTACAGGTTGACTTAGCGCTTGGGCCACAAAAGATTCCCGGGGGCCAAAAAGGAAGTCGCGGATTGGAGGGATCTGCCGATGGAAAGTTTCCATCGAAGGAAAGATGAAAGAAAACGGGTGATTTTATGCCAGTACTATTATAGTAGTTTGAGTCCGACTCTTACATGAGCCCATTTATTCCCTTAATAAAAAAGAATCTGTTTAGGAAAATTTTATTGTTTTAGATCCGACCCCTTTGTGCGAGTCAGTTTCCTCAAATTTAGGAGTTTTTGTTGGGAAAAAGGAACGAGCCCTACCCTATGTACAACTCCCATGCGGGAGTATAAATAGGAAACCCGGGGGTGCTGTAAACGATAAAATCCAAGCATATAAACCCCAAATCAATTATTTTTATCTTATTTACCTTTCCAGAAATTTTAAACCTTTACTGCATTAGCTGTAGTTTATAAACGATTTTCTTCAAGCTTTCGACGGGCTGCATCACCTTGATCTCCGTCAAATCCTTGCTATTTCCCCACGGGGAGTACCTCTGAGCTTTGGCAATCCGGGCGCATCGCTGTTTGCCTCGTTCAGCTCTGCTCTAGTTATCCCTGATCAATCTGAGCCTTGACGTCCGGGCGCATTGCTGTCGTCTCGTTCAGTTTGTTCTAGTTATCATCCTTGTCGATTGACTAGTGAAATCGACTGGCACGCCCTCGACATTGAGCTTTGGGTAATAGCCCGAGGTGTTCACAGATCTGACGTTTTTTGTGTCAACAACCCCCTAGTCCTCGTTGGAGCACCTCGCAAGGTATCGCTCCCCTCTACCCGCGCAAGGGTAGAGTGCTCTCTACGGGCTGACGAACCTAGAGGATGATCAAGCTTAACCGAAAAGAAACGACGAAGCAACACACATGCAAATGCTATGCAATACAGAATTTGAATCTAGGTTGCTTGCAAGTTTGAACCGCGGTTAAGCTTTGTCACACGCTTTGAGGACGGTTATCTCAATAGCGTTAGCCAAGCCTATGTGCATTACCAAATTAAACATGTTATATTACATATGAATGCATGGTTCACACAATCTCATTTTTTAGTGAAGTTTGAGTGATCAAGCACATTCAACTCGCTTCTCAACCTACAAAAGGTTGTTTCATCGAGTGGTTTTGTGAAGATATCCGCCAATTGATCTTCGCTCTTAACTCCAACTAGTGTTATGTCTTTCCTAGCCACATGATCTCTAAGAAAGTGATGGCGAATATCTATGTGCTTGGTGCGAGAGTGTTGAACCAGGTTGTTAGCAAGCTTTACGGCGCTTTCATTATCACACAAGAGTGGAACATCTTTTAAAACAACGCCATAATCAAGAAGAGTTTGGGTCATGTATAATATTTGTGCACAACTTGCTCCCATGGAAATGTATTCCGCCTCGGCGACTGACAATGCCACACTATTTTGCTTCTTTGAGGACCAAGAAACAAGTGATCTTCCTAGCATGTGGCACCCGCCGGAGGTACTCTTCCTATCAACCTTACACCCGGCATAATCCGAATTGGAATAGCCAACTAGTTGGAAGGGAGCTCCTTTGGGATACCAAAGCCCATGCTAGGGGTGTGCCTTATGTACCTAAGGATTCTTTTAACCGCACAAAGATGCGACTCCTTAGGGCTTTCTTGAAACCTAGCACACATACGCACACTAAACATGATATCCGACCTAGATGCGGTGAGGTAAAGTAAACTACCGATCATAGAACGATAGAGAGTTTGGTCAATTGGTTTACCTCCCTCATCGAGATCGAGATGTCCATTAGTAGGCATTAGGGTCTTGATTGGCTTGCAATTCTACATCTTGAACTTCTTAAGTAGATCATGTGTGTACTTCTCTTGAGAGATGAAAGTCCCTTCTCTCATTTGCTTCACTTGAAAGCCAAGGAAGAAGGTTAGCTCGCCAATCATTGACATCTCGAACTCCTTGGACATTAAGTCACCAAACTCCTTGCAATGATCTTGATTTGTTGACCCAAATATAATGTCATCGACATATACTTGGCAAACAAAGATCTCTCCATTAAGCTTCTTGGTGAATAGTGTTGTGTCGACGATCCCGATCTTGAAGCCCTTCTTGAGTAGGAAGTCCCTAAACCTCTCATACCAAGCTCTCGGAGCTTGCTTCAATCCGTAGAGTGCCTTGGACAACCTATACACATTATTAGGCAAGTTTGGGTCTTCAAACCCGGGAGGTTGTGAGACATAGACAAGTTCATTGATGAAACCATTTAAGAAGGCACTCTTCACATCCATTTGAAAGAGTTTCATTTTGTGATGTGAAGCATACGCCAAAAGGATACGGATGGCTTCAAGTCTTGCAACCGGGGCAAAGGTCTCTCCAAAATCAAGTCCTTCTACTTGAGAGAACCCCTTTGCCACCAATCTTGCTTTGTTCCTCACAACCACGCCTTGATCATCTTGCTTGTTCCTAAACACCCACTTGGTGCCAATGATTCTTGCATCCTTTGGCTTCTCTTCAAGTGTCCACACTTGGTTCTGGGTGAAGTTGTTGAGTTCTTCATGCATGGCATTCACCCAATCCGGATCCGCAAGTGCTTCTTCAACACTAGTAGGCTCAACAAAGGAAACAAACGAGTGATGTTCAACATAAGATGCAAGTCTAGAGCGAGTCATTACTCCCTTTGATGGACTCCCTATGATTTGATCATGGGGTGAGCTTGAAGGATAGGTGTTGATCTTCTATTTGTCTCTTGAGGAGGGGTTGTGGTGCTTCAACATTGCTTGCTTCGGCCTCGGCTTGATCTTGAGGGATGTGAGTGTCTTCTTGAGTTTCCCTCACTTGATCTTCATCAACTTGAGGTGTGTGAGGTGGAGAAGGAACTTGACTAGCTTCATCTTCAACTTCTTCCACCTCTTGTGGGTTGATAGCACCAATTGGCATTGTCGGGTACGAAGGTAAGGGGTACCCTAAACCCTTCGATAAATTAACGCTAAACATAGCAACCATTTTTAAGGCAGAGACAAGCCCACTACTCCGTAAAGGCGCGGCCCATCACTCGAAGGCCCCCTACACCGGCTGTGGCAACGAGTCGCGGGCCGGCCCACTTCGACGAAAAATGACGGACCGAGCGGGCGAGCGAACGACCCCCCGGCTCCACCTCGACACCGAATGACTGACCGAGGGGGCGGGCGAACGACCCCCCGACTCCACCTCGACGCCGAATGACGGACCGAGGGGCGGGCGAACGACCCCCCGGCTCCTACCTTGACGAACGAAGGACGGACGAGGGGTCGAGCGATCGACCCCCCGACCTCTACCTCGACCTCTCCGACCCCGTCGATGCTTCGACCTCCCCCTCGACCAGGGTCGAACGGACGACCCCCAGACGAGGGGCTCGATTAACCCAACTGCTCCCGGCATGGGTTAAAGTGAACCCACCTAACGACATGGGCGCCCGCGTCCGCTGTCAAATCCGCCAACTCCCCGTCAAGTCCCCGATTCCTGTCAACTGTGCCGCCACTATCGCCACTACACGAGTACGGACTCCAACAGTACCCCTCGGAAAGTGAACAGTGCGACCCTCGACGACGACTTCGGGAACGCTACAGAGTCACGCAGGGCTCGACCCCCCCCCCCTCGACCGGGGGCTCGACCCCCTCTCCAACAACTCCAGTACGGAAGCCGTCCCATCCGCCCCGTCCCGCTTCAGCCGTGGGATTCGTGCCCGCCTGCGGACGCCGCGCTGCGGCGACTTCTACTGCCGCCACGACCGGGACGCCAGAAGGACGGGAAGGCCATGCCGCCACAGTGCTCAAACGTCCCTCCGCCAACACTGTGCCGCAGATACGCTACCCATACTGCCACAGTTAGGACCCTGTACCCTCGGACCTCCCCTTGGCCTATAAAAGGGACGCCGAGGTAGAAGAGACGGAGCTTCTTCCTTTTTGGACGGTCAGAGCCTGAAACCTCCAGGACCTCAGTTCAGACTCTGACACTCCACGCACACACACACCGCCACTCGATCGACCCCTCGGGTGGCAAACCCCGTGTAACACAGCTTGTACCCCCCCTGTATGAGCACGCTTTGGGTGCGAGATAATACAAGTCATCCTCCCCCCCGCTGGACGTAGGGCCTTCTTTGCCCGAACCAGGATAAATCTTGTGTCCATCTTGCATCAAGTCTGAGAGAGGGAGCACGCGATATACAAATTTACTCGTTGGTGGTCTTGACCCCTGGGTCATAACACTGACAGTTGGCGCGCCAGGTAGGGGATCTCTCCGGACTACTCTCTCAGATGGATTCTACCATCCCACCGTTCCCGTTCACCACCGTCATCTGGTTCGGCAGTCTAGGGTTCGTTTCCACAGACCAGGGCGACTTCATAGTCTTTCCCTCCGCCCGTAGCCTAGACATCAGCAGCTCCGCTGCGCCGGAGCCAGCAAGGATCAGGCAACGGTCCCCTCCGCTTGCGACTCTGGCTTGCGATCAGAGGAGGCGCGAGCGGCTCCGACGCGCTCGCCGTCGTGCGAGTTCTGAGGCGCCGGGTGCCGTTCCCCCGGTCCTAGTTGGCGACACGGCCCCTGCTCCTAGGGGTCCGCTTGACCCACACTTGTGGGCCGAGGGCGGGCGTCTCCCCGAGCGGGACTTCGGCTCTGCCACGTCGTCATCCCCGGAGGCTCCTGTGGCCTCTCTGACACCCTCGATCCCGTCACCACCGCGTGATCCGTTCCCATACGGCTCCGCAACAGTGCTGGACTCTACTCTTCCTTTGCAGGGCTGCGGATACATACATATGATGAGTCTCCATGGACTCCGTCGTGGGATACGGTCGATCCCGTCACCACCTCTTCACCGGCGAGCCAGAGCTGCCCCATACGTGGGGCACGTTACAGTGGCGCCTGGAGGAGGAAGAAACGGGTAGACCCTTCCCTCCCTTCTACCACGCCGACCTCGACTCGGACTCTCCCGACGAGATTTACGACTCCACCCGGGAGTGCTTCCACCTCGATGAGCACCTCGATGAGCAAGCCGATCCTCTGGAGGATGTCGATGACACCGCGGCCACCGAAGAAGTAAGGGGACCAACGTCACGCCAGCTCGAGATGCCATTCCCCCAAGTCCTGATAGAGCCGATCCACCCCCCGACGTCCAGATTACACAGGTCCGAGAGCTTCTCAGCAAGCTCGAGGAGGAGCGCCTGCGTCTTCAGCAGCTCGAACACGCCCTCGAGGGGGATCGAGGGCGTCCTCAGGGTGGAGGAGCTCGCAAGCGGGCCCGGGAAGTCCACCGGCAGATCGTCGAGGAGGGGAGCGCCGAACCCCGAGTCTTCAACCGTGCCAGCCAGAATGTCGTAGCAGCCGCGATGCTGCTCCGTGACATGCCGGCGCCATCGACCCCCCAGGCACGACGTATCAGGGACGAAATCCAGGGGCTTCTCCAAACTGCGGCCGTACAGCAGGCGGAGAGCTCAGCCTCGAGGCGTCGAGGGCTGCCTCCGAGCGACAAGCAGCGCCCCCTCGACAAAATCGGGAGGCCTCTGTCCACCAGAACAAGGCGCCCCAGGGCCAGATCGAGCGACGACCGGTTCAGGAACGCCTTGTCGACGACCTCCCCCCTCGGGTAAACAATCGACGTCGATACGGCGATGCCGAGGCTCGAGGCTACAACGCTCACCGAGGTGGGCGCTACGACAGCGACGAAGACCGATGTCGGTCTCCGGAGTCGCCGGGGCCCCGGGTCTTCGGAAGAACCATCCGGCGGGCCTCCCTGCCCGTACGTTTCCGTCCACCCACCAGCCTGGTCAAGTACAACGGTGAAACCAAGCCAGAACTCTGGCTTGCCGACTTCAGGCTGGCATGCCAGCTGGGTGGACCCAACAATGATCATGTCATCATTCGACAACTCCCACTGTTCCTCTCCGACACCGCTCGAAGGTGGCTCGAGGAGCTACCCCCGGACTTGATCCAGGACTGGTCCGACTTGGTCCGGGTCTTCGAGGGCAACTTCAAGGGCCCCTACCGGCCGGGAAACCCCCTGGACCCGCAACGCAACAAACCAGGGAACCCTCCACCCTTCACCCCCGATTCTCGAAGCAGCGCACCGCACTGACCCCCTCCGACCAGGGGGTTCTCAGGGGCTTCATCGCCGGGACAACCTGCAAGGAGTTGGTGCGGGAGCTGGGGCAAAACCCCCTAAGACCTCCACAGCTCAGGGACGTCATCCCCAAAACTACCACGGGCAAGAGGCCGTTGGCGCATTTTTCCCAGATTCCCCCAGAAAGGGGAAGGGCAAGGGGGATGACCCGGGGGGCTCGGACGATGGGCCCAAGAGAAACGAGGGGCCCAAAGGAAAAACGACGGAAAACCGGGGGCCCGGGAAGAGAAAAAGAAAAACCAAGGGCCGACGCAACATCGACCCAACGCGAGCACGCACCTTGTCGCTGCGGGGGACAAGAAAAGCCTCGGGGGCCCCTCCCGAGGGGGGCGTCTTCGAAAAAATGCTGAAGGACCTTCCCCCTATCAAGGGGCTGGCCAACCCCGCCTGGGGACTGCCCGCATGCTCCAAAAGCACTTGTCCCTCCTGGCTTCGGGAGAGATGACGGCAAGGAAGCCCCCCCCTGTGACCCCACGTCGGGGGCAGTCAAAAAGGAGGTTTCCCCCAAAATCCACGACTGCTACATGATTTAGGGGGGGCCCCTCGCCGCTTCACCACGCGCCAGCCAAAGGGAGCGTGGAAATTTTTCCGTTGGGGCCCGGCCCCGCGGACCTCACGGTCCCTACGCTATCCCCTTCGATCGGGACGACCACCCCAGCCATCCCCAACGGGGGGGTTACCCACTCGTCGCGGCCCGATCATCCTCAAACCCGCCTCCCAAGGTGCTCGGGGATGGGGGGAGCAGCCTCAACATCATCTACCCAGCCCCCGACCTCCGGGGGGTCCGAGGACCATGCTCCGCCCAGGGGGGGGGTTTCCCCGGGATCTCCCGGGGAAAAGAAGGCACTCCCGATCGGCCGCATCAAGGCCATTTGTTTGGGCTCCCTCAAAATTTCCCCCGAAAGGAAAGCTCCCTTTCGAGGGGTTTTCGGTGGCGGGGGAAATACCACGCCATATCGGAAAGGGGGTACGCCAAGTTCATGGCGGCCCCGAACTACCCTACCTCAAGCTCAAAGGGGGGGGCCCCTCGGGGTCATCCCGTCGAACCCCCTACGGCACCATACGACTGCGACTGAGTGGGGGGAAAAAGCCGGGGGCCCGTGAGGTTTTCGGCTACCTCGGGGCCCTCGACGATTTGTCCGGAGAGATCCCCGACCCCAACCCACGCTGGAAATTTTAAAGCCGGGGGAAAAGCCCAAAAAGACCGTCCCGCTCGACCCCGGCCTCGCGGATGGGGGGCGCTGACGATCAGTGCCCCCCCCTCGAGCCCAAATGGAAGCAGGGGGCCGTCGACTTTCCCCCTTTAAAAATCCCAACATGTTCGCAGGGGGAGTCCCTCGGTATGCCGGGGCATTCCGAGGAGGCGCCGAGCACACCTTTGGGACATCCGAGCCGGGCCAAACCGGGGAAGCAACGCCTGCGCCGCTTCGCAGGGAAAGCCAGGATCAGGGGGGAGGAGGTCGCAACTTTTAAAGGGCCGGGTTTCATCAAGGAGGTCTCATCCCTGGTTACTAATCCCTGCTTGTAAAGAAAAAGAATGGGAAATAGGATGTGTGTAGACTACACCATTTGAATAAAGATGTCCTAAATTCCCCTTTTTCCCTTTACCACCACGATCAAATAGTAATTCCACTTGGGGTGTGAAACCCTTTGTTCCTTGACGTATTCCCCCACCACCAAATAAAAATGAAGGAGTACACCCAGAAGTTTTAAAAACGCGGTCCCTCCCCGGCGTAAGCTCAAACACTATTTCCTGGGCCACCCGGGCATGTGGTTTCATCTTTTCCCCTCGGAGAGAAAACCCAAACCCGGGGGGAAGGCCCATCGGGAAGGATCGCCAGTGGTCCGCCGAGCTAAATGGGGGGGGGGGAAACCCCCCCTTTACCCCCCTGGGGAAGGTTTAATCAAGTCTCAGGAAACGGGCCCAGATTTCGTCGCAGAATGGACTGAACCCAACTCCCCCCAGCGCGGTCCAGATGTACTTCGTGGATCATTGATGAAGACGGGAGAGGCCGGATTGCTGTTCATATCACCCTCAGGGGTCCATTTTCGCTACCCCCATCCCCCTTTCCATTCCCCGCCTCCAACAACGCCCCCGAGTCGAGGCCCTCGTCAACGGCCTGGGGCGTGCCTTCGGTCGGGGTTTCGACGCCTCGATGTGCGAGGGGACTCTCAGTTGGTGATGGGGCCCAAAGTGATAAAAGATCGAGCTCCCACGACCCTAAAGGGAAGCCTACTGAAAGGAGGTCCAAAGGGTCGAGGACAAGTTTTAACGGCCTTGAGCTAAACCCACGTAGCTGTGGGTTTACAACGAACCCTGCCGATGAGCTGGCCAAAATCGCGTCTACTCAGGCACGGCCCCCCCCCGACATCTTCTCGGGGGAAAATTCTGCACCCCCCAATCCGTCAAACCTGGACGGGGGGGCCCTTCTGCCCTCGACAAGGGGTCGCCCCAATCCCCCTCGACCGACCCCCCCTCGAGGGGGGGAGAGGTCAGGAGATCGACGGGGCCGTCGCAGCGCCATCCCCTCCGAGGGAAATTGGGGCGCGCGCCTTCCCTCGAGTACCTGCCCGGGGGCGAACCCCCGGGAAAAAGCCCAAAAAGGGGAAGCCCGTTGGGGTAGCTCGACGTCCCAAAAACCTACGTCTTTTTCGGGACAAATGCGGCTATACCCGACGTAGCCCTCGAGTGTACAAAAAACGCTCCCCTCACCCTCGAGGGGGGGGAGGGCATTGCTGAAGGATCTACACTCGGGGGCTTGTGGCCACCACGGGGGCGCCGGAGAACGCTGGTAGGAAGTGCCTTTCGCAGGGTTTTCTACTACCCGCGGCCTTTAACGACGCCCCCCAAAAACTCGTTCGATCCTGTAAAGGATGCCAATTCTACGCCAGCGGACCCCCTCCCCGCCAAGCTTTTCAGATGATACCCTTAATTTGGGCCCGGGTTCGCAAAAGGGGGGCCGACTGGTGGGCCCCCCAAAAAAAAGAACCAAGGGTGGCCCACTCACCTTCTTTGTGGTATCAAAAAAGTTCTCGAAGTGGTCAAAGGCTGACCCATCGCCAACATCCGGGTCTGGGAAAAGGGCCGTGCTATTCAAAAACCCGAAAATCATCCACCACTTTGGGGGCCCCCAAACGTCATCATCACCGACAATGGCACGCGGGGGTTTCCCCGGGCCCCAAAAGTTCCGGGACTTTTTGTGCCCAAAAAAACCGAAAAAAACGGTGAATTGGTCCGCAGTTGCCCACCCTCGAATAACGGTAGGTCGGGGAAATGCCAATGGTATGGTTTTCCCCGGCCTCAAAAAAGGATCTTCGATCGGCCTGAACGGGCCAGGGGGAGGTGGGTCGATGAGCTGCCCGCTGTGCTATGGGTTTTCCAAAGGGACACCAAGTCGACCCACGGGGTTTCCCCGTTCTTTTTTGGTTTTCGGGTCCGACCCCCGCCCTCCCCACTGACCTCGGTACGGGTCCCCTCGACTAAAAGCCTATAGCGGCAAGACAAAAAACGGTAGCCCAAGAGGCCCCCCTCGACTAGCTCGAGGAACCCCCGTGCCAGGCCCTTTCAAGTCGGCACGGTCCCAAAGCAACGTTTGCGGCGCTACCACGACAAAAACATGCGAAAAAAGGGCCCTCAACGTCGGCGACCTCGTTCTGCGCCGTGCAAAGCACCCAAAGGGGGGTCACAAGTTGACCCACCTTGGGAGGACCCTTCATCGTGGCAGAGGTGCTGAAGCCCGGCACTTTTCCCAAAAATGGGAAAAAACGAGAAGGGCGAGATCTTTTACCAAAAGCTTTGGGCATCGAACAACTTTAAGTCGCTTTTATCCCTTTTAGGCCCCAGGGCCTTGTACCCTTTTTTTCATTTATGTACAAATTCTCGAATGAAAAAAAATGTTCTCGAAACACATTTCACGTTCGTTCTAGCCCGAGGGGAGCCTGATTTTTCCCGAACAAAAATCGAGCTCCCCTCGGGGGGGACAGGAGGGGACCCCCTCCTAAGTCCCCGAAAAATGGAACGTTTTTTTTGAAACTCGACTCTCCCTCTCGTTCTTTCGCCCCGAAATACGCTTCATAACTAAGCAAAAAGGGGCCTCGAAATCCTTTTAAGGGCGCGGGTTCCGTCGAGCCGGGGGCTCCCTACGCCCCCGGGCTTTTGGTATCCCCCCTCGCCACCCCCCCTTTCCCGGGATATGAGCGTGCGCCCCAACACTTAGTTCACAAGCGGGCGACTTGGGGAAAGAAAAGCAGGGAGGCTCGAAAAAAAAAAAAAATAACTGTTTTGCATCTTCCCATCAGAATGCATTTTACACAAAAAGCCCTCGGGGGGGTTGGCATTGTATCAGTGCAAAAAGGGCCCAATTTTTTCAGGGGCCTTCTTGTCTAGATATTTCTCGCAGGCCCGGGGGCTACCTGCCCAACCTTCCCAAAGGGGTATCGTCCACCGGGGGGATCACCTCGGGTTTCGAAAAAGTCTCGCCAGCAGGCCCCCCAGGGGACCTCTGCATTATCCATCAACTCCTGGCACTTCGCGTCGTTCTCTTCCTCGGCCCCGCTTTGGGGGCGGTGGGTGAAACCCCTCGACAACGAGGGTTTAGGTCCACGTCGTAGAGCGAGTTGATGACCCCGAGGGGGCCCCCTTCCGCCCCCATGCAGGGGCGGGGTCGGACGGGTTTTCCGTCACCCCCGATTATGGAGTAGAAGCGGCGCAGCAGGGGGGCTCCCCTCGAGCCAAATTTCCCCCCCGACCTCGGTTCGGCCTAACCGAGAGGTCGTTTTCAAAAGGGGGTTGGGCGGCGCTGCAAGCGTCACGTTTTAGGTTCGCCTCAGTGCCGAGGAGGCCCGAAGATTGTCCAGTCCTTATGGGGCGCCGGGCGTTATCCTTCGCGAGCTCTGCCCAAAAAAAGCACGCAACATCAAAAAACCCAAAAAAAGGAGGGAAAAAGGGTCGAGGCAGGACAGGGTCTTCAAAACTCCCGAAAAAACTCCCCTTTGGGGGCCCGCACGTCCGGGTTGGGGTGGGGCCCGCTCGGTTCCTCGAGCTGGCGGCGGACGTCGACAAGGTCGGGGACTGATCCTTGCCCTTGGTCTCGAGGCCCTCGAGGTTTTTTTTTTTTCTGCTATCGGGGCCCTTTTTGGGTTTCATCGCCCCCACGCCCAGGGAGGTCACACGGGTCCCCTTTTCTCCCCCGAGGTGGTAGCGCGTCGCGTTGCAGGAACGGCATAAGGTTCCCCGGAGACCTCGGATGCTCTCGCTTCCCCGGGCCAGCTCCTCCCTCAGTGGGCGGCCTCCTCCTCGGCCTTCGGGGCCCCTGGGGCAACACCCCACCCCTGCCCGACGGTGACGGAGGACTGAAGGGCGAGGTCGCTTTGTCTCGCCGTCTGAAAGGGCCCCCCGGTTTCCTTGGAGGGCCCTCGACCCGGCCTTCGCATGAGCGCCCTTTGACGGGGCATCCTTCGTACAGCCGCCGTCTCAGCTTTCCCGGGCGACCCATCCCCCGCCCTATCCGCGAGGGGGGAGGGTCGAGAGTTGTCCCTGTACCCGGAGAATGTACTGGGACTTCTCGAAAGCCTCCCCCAGGACTGACGGGATAAAAACGAAGACTGTCAACAAACGGCCCCCAGACAATTCGAATACAATCAAAGGGGAGAAAAAAACCCACCCCCATTCCCTCGCGATGTCCGCGGCGGCGCCTCCACAGCGCGACCTACCGATGCTAAAACAAGGCCCGATATCCTCGACGTGTTCCCACCATCGGAGCTGGCCTGGTTGTCGGCGGGAGGAAAAACCCGCTCGGGGTTCGGGGTCGCCAGCTGAAGAACCTCCTGGCGCCCAGGCCACGTGCGGGCGGCGATCCTCTCCTGCCCTCCCGTGACCCCCCTCGCCAGACCCCCCCCCCCCATGATAAGGGGAAAAGGGGGCGGGGCTTCTTCCGCCTGTCCTCCCCGTCCTCGGGCCCCCCTTGCGGGGACGTCGCGGCCCCCCAAAACCCGTCACCCCCGGTAGAAAAGACCCGGGCCCGGTAAAAGGCCCCCTGCGGGGAAAAAGGATCGAAAAGTTAACAGCCAGCAAGGCAAACCCCCCGGTCTCGTTGGTCAAGTAGGTTTAAACCTCGGGGAAAGGGCCCCCCAGCCCGAGGGGAGGTGAGCCCCCCCGGCTCCGCCCGAGGGGCCGCGACGATGGTCGTCTCCGCCGAGCCCACCAGCTGGGCCACCATCTGTCCCCTGGGCGGGGGTGGACCCCATCAAATCCCCCCCTGGCCGGCGCAGGCTTTCCCCCGGGGGCCGATCGCCCGGGGACCCCCCCGCCCCGAGCCCCGGCGTCGTCGGGGGGCCCCTGGGCGCCGCGGGGAGTCGGCCCTCACGCTCGAGCCGGAGTCGAGCCTCCAGGCAGCTAGGCCCTCAGGCCAACGCCTCGGCGTTGGGTGAGCCAGGGCCTCCCCCCGTTCACGGGGCCTGGGGCCCGACCACCTCCACCCTCCTCGGCCGCGACCACCGTCAGCGGAAGCCCTGGGGCCCCCCGGGGCGCCAGTTGCAACTTCTTCCGACGGCCGTGCGGGCGCCACGACCGTCGCTTTGGCGGCCACCCCCGGCTGGCTCGTCTCCTCCCCTGTCTGACCAGAAACGAGGCCCCCTGCGCCTTCCCCCACGCCATCGCCTCCTGGGCCGTGGCTGCCCATGCCGCCTCGGGGGTAAGCGTCGAAGGGGGCGGGGCGGCAGGACCGAAACCCCCGGTGGCTTTCTTGGACCGCAGCCCCGTCTTCAGCTTTTTGGCATGGGCCAAGGGCGTGGCTCCCTGCGGGCGCTTCGACCTGAAAAAGAGACCGTGTGCAACGATAAGCACGGGTCGTTATCGACAAAAAGAAATACAGAAAAATGTCCATGAAAGCGACTTACCCCCTCGGAGCCCGGCGCTTCGGCCCCGGTGACCGTCGGGCTTGGCCGAACCCTTGAGCACCACTGCCTGGGGGCGGGGGTCGAGGCGGCTCTCGGCACCGTCTCCCGGGCAGGGGCCGGCGGCGCCACCGTCGTCTCCTTGCTGGTCCCCACCTGCGCCCACGGGCCCGGCGCCCGTGTGCTTTGACGCAGCAGGCGTCGGGGGTTTGCTCGATCGACCCCCGACGGCGGCGCCACCTTCGTCCCCTTGCCGATCCCCGCCTGCGCCGACGGATCCGGCACCCATGCGTTTCCCACGCGGCGGGGGGTCGGGGGCTCGCTCGGTCGACCCCCCGACGAGGATCGCGACGTCTGCGAGCGCGTCTGCCCCGGCACTTCCTCCTGCGAAGCCACGGGGCGCTCCCCCCGCGGCCCAGCTTCGACGGCGGGGGCCGACTTAGAGGTCGACCCCCCCCTCCACCGGTTACACGGCCGCTTGTTCAGGCGCCGTCTCTTCCCCCTCCACATCGCTCCAATCCCCACCTCCTCTTCCTCATCCTCCTCGTCCTCCTCTTCCGAGGGCGACAACTCCTCCTCGAGGCCTTCCTGCCTCTGAGGGCCCGGCGCTGCTCTCTCAACTCTCTCTCCCTGGCCCTCTTGGACGTGGGCCACCTTGGCTTTGTCCTTGTCGGCCTTCTGCTTCTCCGCGCGGGAGGCGATTCTCCTGCTTCGCGGCCTGGTCCTCCTTCACGGCGGAGGCGAGGGTCGGTAGGACACATTCCCCTGCGGAACGCGAGGCAGTTAGAACACGGGCAGAGAGGACGGAAGGGGCGAGCGCGAGGACTCTACCAGAGGAAAGGACCTTACCAGCTCATAGAAGCCCTCGTCCGGCTTCATGGGGATCTTCGTGATATTCTTGGGGTCGAGACGACCCCGCGAAGAAGCGGCGGACGCGGCGGACCACCCTATCCGGGGCCAGTTCTTCTTCGGCGAAGCGAACAGCCCGAGAGATCGACCCCGGACCCATCTCATCGATGCGGAGGGGTCGAGCCATCAGCGGCACGACCCCGCCGCCGGTGGAACGCCGATGCGACGATCTCCGCCGTGAGCCCTTTCTCCTTCAGACGCCTGAGCGCGTCCAGCAAGCCGTCGAGGCGGCCCTTGCTTGTCCGTCGGGACGCCATATCCCCAGCGGTCGGGCTCGGCGTTGAGTGTCTCCGGTGTACGCCGGAGCAGATCGTCGTCGTTCCTCAAGTAGAACCACCCGGAGTGCCATCCGGAGTGGCTCGAGGACAGCTTCGCCGGGATCCAACACTTCGGCCGCTTGACGGAGATGCTGCAGCACCCGGTCCTGACCATCCGGCGGGTACCCTTGTCGATCGAGGCGTGGAAGATGCTGGCCTTGAAGATATGGAGCCACAGCTCCCAGTGGGGCTCGATCCCCAAGGTAGCTTCGCACACCGCGGCAAAGACCGTCGCCTGGCTGACGCCGTTGGGGGTGAGGTGCTGGAGCTCCACGTCGTAATGGTGAAGAAGCGCGCACAGAAAGCGGCTGGGTGGGGCATCCAGTCCCGCCCGGTGGAAGATCTCGAACGACACCACATACCCCTCCGGCGGGTTAGGCTCGGCGTGGGTCCCGCGGCGGAAGCATCCACTCCGGCCTCTCCGCATAGTAACGGGCCGGAGAAAACCACTCTCCACCAACCCCGTCAGATGCGAGGCGGTCACCAGGGAGGCGGGCCAGTCATCGGCTCGACAAGGTCGAACTTGGCCATAGGGATGGTGGTTTTGCTCGGACTTAGGGGCGGACGGTACGTTCCCTTCTTTCTCTTTCTCTCTCTCGCTCGCGCAGAGTTCTGGCTCGCGGGATGCCTAAGGCAGTAGCGGAGAGAAAGAAGGGAAGGAAGACGAAGGCAAGGAGGCGAGGAAGGCAAGTGCGCGGAAAGAGCGCCCGACTCCTCACCTTCGCTACTTATACGCGGGAGGCCAACGGACGGATCCGGCAAACAGGCAAGAGAATCTCCGCATTTAATTCGCCTGTACTCCCTTCCTCGTATTCCTCCAGGATAAGGCGTTCTGTCCCATCATCGGGCTCCGCACCGCACTCCGCTCTGCAACCGCCACTGTTGCGCCGAACGGACATTGCCTAAAAAGGCGCGCGGCCGGGAAACGTCATCTTCGAGGGTAAGGAATCTTGAGGCAGCAGGAGAGCTGGCCCTCGAAGAGGGTTCGACAGCTACCCTCGAGTACCCGAGGCCAGAAATGACCTCGGGTTAGGACCTCGGTCCACCCCAAAATCTCGAGGGGACAAAGGCCGGCCTACGACGGGCTCGATAGCCCCCCTCGAGTACCCGAGGCCCGACGAGCCTCGGGTCGTCAACTGCAGTTCGTTCCACGGCCTCGAAGGGGTAAAGGCTGGCCCATCCGGGGGTTCGACAGCCTCCTCGAGAGCTCCGGCACAGGTATGTCCCCAAGTTCAATACAACAACCACCTGCTTTTCCCTCGGCGGTCCACAAGGCAGGACTCCTCCTCCTGAGGATAGCGTCGGATGACGAACCATCCGTCAAATCTTGAGGGAGCGAAGGCTGGCCCTTACATAGGGTTCGACAGCCACCCTCGAGTACCTGAGGTCAGGAAGGACCCATGGTTAACGGACTTCGGTCCACCCCCAAATCTTGAGGGAGCGAAGGCTGGCTCCACGAACGGAGTTCAACAACCGCCCTCGAGTACGCGAGTCAGGGATGTCCCGGTAGCTCGAGAACGAACTCTCGAGGCTTCCTGGGACATATCCGAGGCATACTGGAACACCTAAGGATCCCTACGCTAGGAGGCATCAAGCCACCAACTCCTATCGAATGGGTTGGCACCTTGGTGATCCACATGGTCGTGCTTAGTAAGCCGTACGGCTTGTTAAACAATGAGAACGCCTCTGGGCCACTAGTCGACCCCTATCGAATGGGGTACGAGTTCTCACTCGGATTTATACCCGTATAGGGCACCATTTCTAATGGACTCATGCCGAGAAACAGCTCATGAGGACTTCGGGCTCGTCCTAAACGAGGATAGCACGATGCTCTTCACCCCACAATCCGAACGAAAGGATCCGTGGGAAGGACGCTATGAGGTAGTGAAGGCCTAGCCATTCGATGGGCTCGAGGGCCCGACTACGCACGGCACACCCTTGACGAAAGAGGTAGAAAAACTCTTTAACCTGGCAGGCAGAGTCGACCTCTCGGGCGGGGCGCTCTGACTCCAGTGGTGCTCGAGGGAGCGAAGGCTGGCCCTCGATAGGGTTCGACAGCCGCCCTCGAACACTTCTCTTTTCAGGGGAAGGAATGGAATTGACCCCTCGGCAGGGTGCCGCGCCTCCAGGTATCCTTAAAAAAACCCCTCGATACAACATATTATAGCCCCCAGAGGAGTTCTAAATCACTCCTCTGGGGCCTCGGGGGCTACCCCGCGGGGTGCGCTCGCGCGCACCCCGCGGAGAATCGGACTTCTCACTAAACCCTGCAGGGCAGGGACGAAACCTCCGGGCAATCCTTACTCCCTCCGAGAAAACGCGTATCATAGCCCCAGAGGAGTTCTTAATCACTCCTCTGGGGCCTCGGGTGCTACTATCGGTTACGAAGGTAAGGGTACCCTAAACCCTTCGATAAATTAACGCTAAACATAGCAACCATTTTAAGGCAGAGACCAGCCCACTACTCCGTAAAGGCGCGACCCATCACTCGAAGGCCCCCCTACACCGGCTTGTGGCAACGAGTCGCGGGCCGGCCCACTTCGACGAAAATGACGACCGAGGGGGCGAGTGCGAACGACCCCCCGGCTCCACTCGACGCCGAATGACTGACCGAGGGGTGCGGGCGAACGACCCCCCCGGCTCCACCTCGACGCCGAATGACGGACCGGGGGCCGGGCGAACGACCCCCGGCTCCACCTCGACGCCGAATGACGGACCGAGGGGGCGGGCGAACGACCCCCCGGCTCCTACCTCGACGAACGAAGGACAGGTCGAGCGATCGACCCCCCGACCTCTACCTCGACCTCTCCGACCCGTCGACGCTTCGACCTCCCCCTCGACCAGGGGTCGAACGGACGACCCCCGGATGAGGGGCTCGATTAACCCAATGCTCCCGGCATGGGTTAAAGTGAACCCAACTAACGACATGGGCGCCCGCGTCCGCTGTCAAATCCGCCAACTCCCCGTCAAGTCCCCGATTCCTGTTCTTGACACAAAAAGCGTCAGATCTATGAACACCTCGGGCTATTACCCAAAGCTCGATGTCGAGGGCGTGCCAGTCGATTTGACCAATCAATCGACAAGGATGATAACTAGAACAAACTGAACGAGACGAAGCGATGCGCCGGACGTCAAGGCTCAGATTGATCAGGGGTAACTAGAGCAGAGCTAGACGAGGCAAAACAACGATGCGCCCGGATTGCCAAAGCCTAGAGGTACTCCCACGCAGAACTAGCAAGGATTGACGGAGATCAAGGTGATGCAGCCATCGAAAGCTTGAAGAACTCGTTAAAGCTATAACTAATGCATAAAAAGGGGTAAATTGCGATAAAAGGTAGAATAAGATAAAATTGGTTTGTTTTGAATTGGATTGATTGTTTATTCCATATCCCTCGGGCACATATTTATACTCCCGCATGGGAGTTGTTACAGAGACACGACATGTATCCTTCCTAAAACAAACTCCTACTTTAAAGGAAACTGACTCGCGTAGGAGCCGGATAATAATATTTATTGCCTAAACAAACACACACTATTTTAATGGAAAATAAATGACTCATGCAAGAGTCGACTCAAACTACTATAATAATACTGACACAGAACACCAGTTTCCTTATACTTCTTCTCGATGGAAACTTTCCATCGGCAGATCCCTTTAATCCACACCTTCCTTCTTTGGCCACTTGTAACCCTCCGCTACCCCAAGTGCTAAGTCACGCCCATCGGCATCGGCAATATTTTCCCGATCAGCAATCGGCAGCATCTCTTCGTCGGCAATCGGCAATGAGCCTTATCGGTAATCGACAACCATCTTTCATCGGCAATCGGCAACCAAGCCTTTATCGGCAATTGGCAAGGCCCCTTTATTGGCAATCGGCAATAGCAGCTCATCGGCAATCGCAAGACCACCAATTAACCTTTGTTGGCAAAGATCACCCAGCCTCCATCGGCAACACACTTGGCCTTTTGCAGCATTCTTCCATCGACAATATTGGCTCATACTTTACCGATGCCGATGGAGAACGGTCATTGACCAGTCAAGCTTCAACCCATTTGACACGTGTCGAAAAATGGTGTCAACATATGCCCCCAGTTTCGGAGCGTATAACTTTACGTGCCGAAATTCTCTCCACTGTAGCCATTGCTGTAGCCGTTGCTGTAGCCGTTACCCCGAGATAGGCGTACGGTTTCCTCGATCCCGCGTGTGGAACTGCAATTTAATAATAAAATCCCTCGTTGTAGCACAATAGTTACAGACCACCTCGATCACCGCGCGTATCTCTGCGGGCCTCTCTACATTCCTGCACAGTGTAGAATAGAACCCCAAAATACTCCTGAATAGGATTATAAAAGTTACCGGGATCACACATGCCTTTACCCGAGCCCATTTTCACTTTCACCTTCCTGCCTTCGTCTTCAACCTCCGGCTGCTCTCAAGAACACAAGCTCGAGCAACAGTACCCCTTCGCAATCCAAGGACGAACCATCTCTCTGACTCCAAATGGCGATCAGGTCGACATCCCGAAGGTAAGGCTCATCCTCCACCTAATTTAACCTTTCTGCATAGTTCTTTTCCCTGCAAAAGCCTGGTTTTATCCCCATTTTCTTTCTGATTCATCCCTTCTTCTTCGAACCCTAGGAACTGTACAACAAAGTGATCATCCCCTCGTGGTTTCAGTCTTAGTTGTCTAGGCCCAATGGGCAATCCAGACCCCACTCCATCATCAACGCAGAAATCAATCGGATACTGCTTAGATCTGAGAGCTTCGATCTAGGACTGTGGAAGGATACATTCCGCTCATGGCCAACCACACCAAAGGATGGAAAAACTGGTTCTTGAGGTTGGCCAGGTCACAGCAAAGTATACTGGCAGGAGCGTGACTTAGATCAATGCATTAGGCTCTCAATTGCCGATGCAGAGAGGAATGAGAATTTGATGATAGCAGCTTCTTTATTTCTGGTCCGACAGCATGAACGCTTTCCTCTTCAGGCATGGACCGGCTACTCCCACCTTGCCGATGTCTACATGCTAACTGGCTTGGATATCACCTCTGCCGATACACTTAGCCTCTTCAACAGAAAAGCTGAGTACAAAGTGAACACCCATAGTATCGGCGGCTGGATAGGTTACATTCAGGAACACCAGAAAACCGGATCGGTTAACCCAACGGGAGCATGCCATCTTCTTAAACATGTGGTTGGAAAAGTTTGTCTTCTGTGGCAAAACCATCGGTCCGACCACCATGCACCTCCCTGCGGGCCGAACTACTTGCCAACGGCACAAGGCTCCCTTTAGGCAGGTATCTCCTCGGATCGGTTTACCGATTGCTTCATCAAGTATCCAACAAGCTACTGCTAGGAGAGCCCATCGGCAATCTCGGAGGCCCCTGGTGGTTTGTAATCTTTGGTTGAATGCACATATGCACAAGGCTCTCGGATTTGATCTATTTTCCAACAATTCCCGAGGGGACATATCAGAAGATTCCCGATACGATGATGACGAATCGCGAACTCGAGCTTCCGCTTAACTTTGAAGAAGCCGTCATAATGCTGCCAGGTTACCGATGCCGATGTAGAGCACTTCGGTTACTATTTCCAGAAGTTCTACAACGGACTCCCCTCATCGGAACGGCTTGGTGGCGTATCTTAATGAACACAACCAGTTCCCGTTGCTGTTCAACTTGACCGATATGAACCTGCCCGAAAACCAAGCAATTATGAGGGTCAGCATTACTCCCCGAGCCATCCCAGTGAATATCTTTGGATCTGGGAAGAACACTCCACCATCCTATGAATTTTACTATCCATCGGCAGCGGCGAGACAACTGGCTTTTGGCCAACTGCGATCAAGCTGTGCTACTTAGGGTAGTAAGGCCCAGGCAGACAATCTCCAACAATTTGGATTGGAATAAAGTCATCAGCCTTCCTGCCGATGCCGATCTGTCGGACCTTGACTTGCCCTCCTGGTCGCCAAACCTCCTTCATCACCAACGAATTCAAGTCTTGGTGGCAAGAATGGAAGTGCCAGCTACTCGCCAAGTCTTCACATTATTATCGGCATCTGATCGACGCCGATTACGTCATCCCTGACGACGCAGTAAGTTGCTATCCGATGCACTTTCATCACTTTATTTGTCATCGGTATCAACACTTAACTCCTTTGCACCTTTGTACTTGACAGGCCGATGATCCAGTTCCCACAAACAAGCAACAGTGGTAGGCCATTTAATCTTCGGATAATGGGCCCTGTATCGATCATCGGCAACAAAGCTCCGACGTTGGCTGCCTTCACGCCTCAACCGGTACCTACGTCGACGCCTACAACAGCTCAGGCTACATCGGCTGCCGCTATTGCCTTGACGCAAATTTATGCAGTAAACTCATCTTTACTTGTACCGATCACGTGTTGTTTCATCGGCAACATTTTATCTTGCATAACTTTGTATTTTCAGGCACTATGGTCATCGGCATCTGCTTCCAGCAGGCCAACGCCTTCCAGTCCGGCTGCCGATGCCCCCCGATCTTCATCCAAGCGGGTTGGCTCCCCTGCTGCTGCGTCGACGAAGAAGAGGCGCTTGAGGCTAGCTTCTCCCCCACCATCGGCTCCAACTGCACCATCAACTACCGATGCGTCGCCAGCAAGACTGCTTCTAGCTCCAGTCGCACTACCTGCCAGCGGGTCCTCGGCAGAACCTCCATCGGTTTCTGTACCTGACCAACCGATGGATAACGCCCCCGGCCAGGAGATAGCAGCTGCTGCGACGACCGAAGCGGCATCGACATCGGTATCGGCCGCGCTGAATGAAGAAACTCCTGCAGCAGCAGCGACATCGGCATCGGTACCATCGACTCACGTCCCCGGCGAAGGAACTCAACCTTCCGCAGCAGCAGCGATGTCGGCATCGGCGCCGTCAACCCAAGTCCCCGATGTCAGAACGGAACTACCACAAGAAACATGCCACTACATCGGAGGCGGCGCCGGCTACAACCATACCAGCGCCAGCGGCGTCGGCTGCCTCTCCAACAAGGGCCAGTCATCGGCATCCGCTGCCGATGTTCAGGATGAAGCTGGACCATCCAGTATGCCAAGTCCCAGGCAGGAGATCCGCTTCAAGACGGTAAGTCGATCACCTTAAAACTTATAGTTTTACAATCGGCATATTTTAACCTCTGTTTTCAGGCCCAAGATCCCCAGACAGCCTCTTCTCCTACAGCTTGAACCTTCAGAACGAAGACGAGCATCAAGGCCGCCTTCAAGCGGACAACCTATTTTCTTTTGCCATCAATGTCCCTGATGACGATGAAGAGGAAAGCTCCACCCCAGCTCTGTCGGCAGAAGTCAAGTCCAGACTTGAAGAATTGCTCTCCTTACTGACTGCAAGACACCTCTCAACTCGTCCAGGACTCATCAACGGCAAGGATTATATTCAAAGATATCTAAAGCCATCTTTCCGCCGATGCAGCAGAAACCCTCCTCCAGGCAGCTTCTATTGATATCAAACAGATCCAGTACCAGAGGCTTACTCGTCGCATTGCCGATAGAGCGGCCCAAGCCAAGAGCGAGGAAGAGAAGCTCAAATTTAAACGCCTTGCTGATGAGAAGCACAGAAGCAATCGGTCAAGCCAAAGTTTCCATCGGCAACCTTGACCAGGAAATCTCTCGACTGTCGGCAAGGAAGGAGGAGCTGCTGGCAGAGCTGCAAAAGGTTGAACGGGGTCTGACGGCTGCCAATCAACAAAAGACCCAACTGTCCGACTCCATCGGGGCTTTACAACAAGAAAGGGATCAGTACGCTCGGCAAGCCATCTGTGGAAGAAGAAAATCAAGCGGTTGAGGGCTCTGCCGATGCTGACGCTAAGGAGATAGACGAAATAGATCAAATTCGCCTGCGTGCGATAAACGTTATCCACTCCTTATTCTAATGCCTGTTGTATCAGCAGAATGTAGCCTGATACTTGATCTTGTCTTGTAATATAACGCTAGTTTGTTTTTACCGATGTTTTCATAACTTTTCTTTTCATCGGTATTCGACTGAACACTATGCATCCACCCATATGCTAGGGTAATATCTCTTAAGTATTTGCCATTGATCGCTCTGGAAAATGCCACTCCCTCGAGAGTTTCCAAAATGTACGCATTACCAGGAGCAGACTGCTTTATCCGATAAGGACCTTCCCAATTAGGGGACCACTTTCCAAATTTGAGCTCTTAGTCCCAATCGGTAAAATCAACTTCCAAACCAAATCGCCATCGGCAAATTCCTTTACCTTTACTTTCTTATCATACCATCGGGCAACCCTCTTCTTGTTCTCTTCAATACTGATTAATGCTCTTAAACCGATGACCTGCCAAATCTTCTAACTCATCCTTCATCAGAGTAATATAATCAATCGGTCGTCAACTGATCCTGAAAAGATAATTCGCCTAGAACCAGTTTTAATTTCCCAAGGTAGGACAGCATCGTGTCCATAAAACCAACTGATACGGCGAGACCTTGGTTGCACCATGACAAGCCATCCGATATGACCATAAAGCTTTGTTTAATACCAGTGCCACCTCCTAGGGTTTTCTTTAATCTTGCGCTTTATAAGCTTAATGACTCCTTTATTAGTCGCTTCGGCTTGACCATTAGCTTGAGCGTAATAAGGAGAAGAATTTAACACTTTTGAAACCCATGCTAGCAGCAAAGTCATCAAACTCTCCCGATGTGAACATGGTCCCTTGATCGGTAGTAATGGTCTGAGGAATACCAAATCGGTAAACGATGTGCTCCTTAACGAAAATCCACCATGTTTGCCGATGTCACCTTCTTCAACGGGATTGCCTCAACCCATTTGGTGAAGTAATCGGTAGCAACAAGTATGAACTTGTGTCCCTTGCTCGACGGCGGATAAATCTGGTCGATGGTCAATAGCCCATCCTCTGAACGACCAAGGCTTGATTATAGGATTCATTGCCGATGCAGGTGCCCTTTGCACATTACCAAACTTCTGACAGTCCTGGCACCTTTGAAATAATTGAAGCAATCCTCCAGGATCGTTGGCCAATAATATCCATTCCGCCTAATCATCCACTTCATCTTGAATGCCGATTGATGCGCTCCACATACACCTTCATGGATTTCACCCTCAACTATTTTGATTCCTCTTTGCCAAGACATCTAAGCAAAACCCCATCAATTGTCCGATAATACAACTCATTATCAGGAGCACATACTTAGTGGCTTGGAACCTTAGACGCCTTCCAACTTTTCTGGACGGATCCCTCAGATAATCGGCAATCTCTTTTTTCCAGTCATCGGCAACCGTTACCGATGTCCGATTTCTTGAATCGGCTGATATCCTGAAGCATTCTGTGCTAACCGATTAGCCTCTTCATTATGCAACCTGGAAATGTGTTCAAGGCGGTATTCTTTGAACTCCTTTAACAACTGCAAACACCGCTCATGGGCTGCAATTAGCACTTCACTTCGCCACTCATATATCCCGATCAACTGATTAATCACCAACATGGAATCACCGAAGATTTCAACGCATCGGCACGCACCTCCCTGAGTAGTTCCAACCCCTTAAGCAAAGCCTGGTACTCAGCCTGATTGTTTGTCGAAGTAGCAACAATCGGCAATGAAATCTCATACCTCTGTCCTCGGGGTGAAATCAACAGAATACCGATACCTGCTCCATCCTTGCACGTTAGACCCATCAAAGAACAGAGCCCAAGGAGCAATTTCAAACAAAAGTCACCATATTGCAGTGTTGAGTGACAAAATCGGCCATCACCTGACCTTTAACAGCCTTTGCCGATTCATACCTTAGGTCAAACTCTGATAGCGCTAGAATCCACTTACCGATTCGTCACTCAAAATCGACATTGACAGCATGTACTTGACCACATCATCTTTGCAAACAACAGTGCATTCGGCCGACAATAAATAGTGTCTTAATTTGATGCAAGAGTATAAACATAAGCACAATCTTTCTATGGCCGAATATCTGGTTTCAGCATCCACCAACCTTTTGCTCAGGTAATATATTACACGCTCCTTCTCCTCAAACTCTTGAATTAAGGCTGATCCGATAACGCCGTCACGGCAGACAAATATACCTGAAAGGCTTCCCGTGTTGAGGTGGAACTAAGACTGAAGGATTTACCAAGTATTTTTTAATCTCTTCTAAGGCTGTCTGTTGCTCTTCTCTCCATATAAACTCTTGATCGGCTTTCAACTTTAACAGAGGACTAAAAGATTTAATCTTACCAGACAGATTGGAATAAATCTTCTAATGAAATTAATCTTGCCGATCAGAGACTGTAACTCAGTCTTATTTGCGGGAGCAACTACCTTGTTAATAGCATCAATAGTTTTTCTGCCGATTTCAATGCCTCTCTGATGCACCATGAAGCCCAGAAACTGCCCTGCCGATACGCCAAACGCACACTTGATAGGATTTCATCTTCAACCCATGCTCCCTCGTGCACTCCAATATTTTCCGCAAATCAGCAAGATGCTTTTTGAAGTCTCCAGACTTAACCACCACGTCATCGATGTAGATTTCAACTTGGTGCCGATATACTTATGAAAGATAAAATTCATTGCCCTCTGATAAGTAGCACCGGCATTCTTCAAGCCAAAAGTCATGACTACCCATTCAAATAAGCCGACGTGACCTGGACATCGGAAAGCAGTCTTGGATATGTCTTCTTCAGCCATGAATATCTGATTATACCCAGCATTGCCATCCATAAAGTAATAATTTGGTGCCCAGAGCAGGCATCGATCAGCAGATCGGCAACGGGCATCGGGTAACCATCCATCGGCGTAGCCTTGTTCAGATTCCTGAAATCAATGCAAACACGAAGTTTTCCATTCTTTTTGTACACAGGAACCACATTAGAAATCCAATCAGCATATCGGCATTGCCGGATAAATCCAGCCTCGATCAACTTGGTAATCTCAGCCTTAATATCGGGTAAGATAGTAGGATTGCATCGGCGTGCCAGCTGCCGATGTGGCTGAAAACCACACTTGATGGGTAACCGATGTTCAACTATCGATCGGTCTAAACCAGGCATCTTGTATAATCCCAAGCGAAACAATCTTTATTCTCTTTTAATAAATCAATTAACTGTTGCTTCATTGGGAATCTAACTTAGCACTAATAAAAGTAGGCCTAGGTTTACTACCATCACCGATGTCGATTTCGAGCAAGTCATCGGCAGACGTGAAGCCCTGCCCCAATTTTCCGTCATCGGCGAACTGATCCATTAAGACGACTCCTCAGGATCCGACTGCTTGGATCGGTTTGATGCGGGTAATCGGCAACTTTGAGGAACTCCTTGTCCGGCTTCGCCAGATATACACCTAGTCTGCTCATAAGTGTCTAACTCTGCCGATGCAACAGTAGATGGAGCTTCGCCGCGGACGACTTCAATTCTGTCCCCGATCCATTGCACCAGGCTCTGATGCATAGTAGAAGGGATACAACAATTAGCATGGATCCAGTCCCTTCCAAGGAGCAAGTTGTAGGTGCCTTTGCGCTGATTACAAAGAACCTTGTCGGCAAAGTCTTACTGCCGATGGTTAAGTCAACACATACGACTCCCATGGCGGTTGACACATTGCCTTCGAAGTCCTTGAGCTTCATGTCAGTCTCGACCAGATCCCGATCGCCTTTGCAAGCTTCCTGAATACAACATAGGGCATTATATTGATCGACGCGCCACCATCCACCGGCATTTTGGTCATCGGCTGACCATCTACTTCGCCCTTGACAAACAGAGCCCTTAAATGCTGCCTCTCATCTTCGGCAGGCTTTTCGAAGATAGCCGCCATCGGGTCCAGCACCAATTGTGCCATATCGGCAACCTCTTCATCATCGCTGACGGGCGCCATGAATTCCATCGGCAACATGACAACCATGTTTATATCTGCCGATGGGCCCCTGTCCTTACGCTTCGGCCTCCATTGCTTCTCTTCCGAGGGTTCTGCATTGTCATACAGGTCGTCGCGGCGCTGGCGCTGAATCCTCCTCTTCTGGGTTTAGTCAAACCCTTAGGGCACCATGGGGGAAGCTTGGTCTTCCAGACGGGTTGGTGCCGCTTCTCACCGCTTGCATCGGCACTTCTTCCGATGTCGGGATCCTGGAGAATATCTCTTCGTCGGGTACTCTAGCATTGGCCATCTCCTCCAGCTCCCTCTGGTCAACACGCCTGCCAAGCCGATCATGGGCACTGAGCTTGCCCCCCAGTCGGTTATGTGCCGATCTATCCTCTCTGAGCGGCCTGGCGTACCTGGGTGCCTGATCATCAAAACAAGGTCGCTTACCTGACCGATCGGCTGTGTGGTACCCATTGCATTCTGGACAGTTATCGGCAGTGGGCAGCTTGATGCCTTCTTCCCAGCAATGAACAAAGAAGGGACACCTCTGGTGGTCCTTATGTCGAAGCCATTCCCGATGCTCCTCTTCTTTTGCCGATATTGTTCTTCACGTGATTGCCGATGATATCGTCTTGGCTGTTTGTGAGTAATCACCACTCCAGGAGCCCTGTTGGCGCTGTTACCCCGTTGGCAACCTTCTTACCCTTTCTGTCATCGGCAAACCTCCTTGCGTTGTGCTTAGACACTTGGTAGTCAGGGTCTACCGATGAGCTCCTTTGGCAGCTTCCGATGTCAGCACTCTGGCCTTTTCACTGATCTCCACCATATTGTTGGGAAGGGGTGCTGGTCAATCTTCATCGGTTTCTGGACTTTGGAGTTTTCGAACTTGATATGCCAGACTCGATCTCCGACTGCAACTGCTGCCTGAATACTTTGCAGTTGTTGGTACTGTGTGAGGTTGCATTATGCCACTTGCAGTACCTAATCCTTTTGAGCTCTTCGGCCCATGGGATCACTTGATTGGGCGCCAACTTGATTCACCCTTCTTGCAGCAATAGGTCAAACATCCTATCGGCCTTGGTGATGTCGAAGGCGAACCTCTCAGTCTCCTTTTGGCCCAACGGACAAGACACCGGCTTCTTATCCTTCACCCATTCGGCCGCATCGACGCTTAGCTCTTCATCCGATCCGGAGTCTTTTCTTTCCGATGAAGGTCACCTTCTTGTTCCAAGTCTTCCTGGGCTCAAAGGCTTTGATATCTTGATCGGCAATCCTCTGCACCAGGTGACTTAGGCTCTCAAACTCCTGGGACGCGTACTTGTCCTTGATATGCGGCAGTAACCCTTGGAAGGCCAAATCTGCTAATTGCCGATCATCAAGCACCAGACTGTAGCACTTGTTCTTCACGTCCCGTAGCCTTTGCACGAAGCTCTCTACCGATTCATCGTTGCGCTGCCTCATCTTAACCAAATCGGTAAGCTTATTTTTTATGTATGCCAGCAAAGAAGTACTTGTGAAATTGCCTCTCCAGATCGGCCCATGTAATTATAGAATTTGGAGGCAATGATATGAACCATGTGAATGCCGATCCAGACAATGATGAAGAGAACAGTCTCACCCTTAATTCCTCCTGCTGGCAGCTTCCCCGCACTGGATAATGAAGCGGTTGATGTGCTCCATTGTTGATGTGTCGTCTTGGCGGAGAACTTGGTAAAATCGGGCACCTTGTACCGATTTGGAAGAGGAATCAAGTCATATGCAGGCGGGTACGGGGTCCGATAGGAGTATGTGTTGACCTTGGGTTTGATGCCGAATTGCTCTTTCATGACTTCGGCAATTTTTGCCGACCCAGTACGGCATCCTGCTCTTGCCGACTCATTGGCTGATTGTCGACTGGTGGAGTCGGCTGACGCGCCTCTTGGAGATGTGCAGTAGTCGTTTGGGCGCAGCACCAGTCATCTGGACGCTATGCATCGGCTGACTTACCGATGGATAGTTTGGCATGCATGGCGGAGTCGGTGATGCGCCCCTTGAAGATATGCAATTGTCGCAGGCGCAGCATCAGTCATCTGCACGCTATGCATCGGTTGACTTACCATGGATGATTTGGCATACTTGGCGGAGTCGGCTGAACTGTCACATTCATCGGTTGTTGTACCGATGATCTGCCTTGAATGTAAGCTGAGCCTCCATAATAATACATCAGCGCGCCAGGCTGCTGAGCTGGTGGCTGGTTGACCCATCCAAGATTATAAGGCATCGGCATATGACTTGCCGATGGTTGATAGCTGACCGGAGCATGCGGCTCTTGAATCCTAGAGCAATTGATCGCCAGATTACCTTGGGGAATCGGTACTCTAGCTTGAGAGTTTGTCGCCAGAGATTGACTGCGGTGGTTATAATCTGTTGCATCGGCACGGGGCTTGCCGATGGCAGCATCAGAGGTATCTTGGGGATTACTTGGAGATCATCTGATGACACTTGTATAGTCGGAGCAGGTGCAGAGTTGTGCGTGATATGAGCCATCGGTTGTGGCTGCGCTGCCGATGCCGTAGAGTTCCCCCAGGCTGAACCATCTCCCTGCACCAGATTAGAACCAACATATAGATTCGGGGGCATACCGTATCCCCACCAATTAGCGGGGGCTGGCCCTGAAGTTGCCGACGCGGTCGGATCTGCATTGAACTTGGTGGTGTCGCCGGCGTTCGGTCTTGGTGATGTAGCCACATCGGCAGACGGTTCCACAGGGGTGGAAGACGCCATTTGAGCTGCCGATGGGCTTGTAGATGCCAATCCAGGTTGATGGTACGCTGGACCGACATATCGCGGTGCATGTCCTTCTTTGAATGTTTGTGCGACAGCATTGTAGACAGTATTGGACAGTCGGTTGGAGTGGTTAATTAAAGCTTGACTTACAGCGGCGTTAACCATCTCTTGTAGCTTACCAGGGTTGGCGTCGTACGTGACCTGCCGTGGCAACGGCGGATCCTGTTTCTGGATTGTTTCGCCACTCCTGCTGAGGCTGAAGGATTTGAGATACAGTAGTTTGTACTCCTCCATAGCCCGCTCCATGGCCTGCTTCTGATCGTCTTTCAGATCGGCCTCAGACACTTCAATGACATTCCTCTGGTTAACATCAGCGTGATCAGCCATGCCAGATGTGTGGATTTATAATCAGGTCCCACTGGGCGTGCCAAAAGAGGTGTTGACACAAAAAGTGTCAGATCTGTGAACACCTCGGGCTATTACCCTAAGCTCGATGTCGAGGGCGTGCCAGTCGATTTGACCAATCAATCGACAAGGATGATAACTAGAACAAACTGAACGAGACGACAGCGATGCGCCCGGACATCAAGGCTCAGATTGATCAGGGGTAACTAGAGCAGAGCTAGACGAGGCAAACGGCGATGCGCCCGGATTGCCAAAGCCTAGAGGTACTCCCACGTGGAACTAGCAAGGATTTGACGGAGATCAAGGTGATGCAGCCCGTCGAAAGCTTGAAGAACTCGTTAAAGCTATAACTAATGCATAAAAGGGGTAAATTGCGATAAAAGGTAGAATAAGATAAAATTGGTTTGTTTTGAATTGGATTGATTGTTTATTCCATAGCCCTCGGGCACATATTTATACTCCCGCATGGAGAGTTGTACAGAGACACGACACGTATCCTTCCTAAAACAAACTCCTACTTTAAAGGAAACTGACTCGCGCAGGAGCCGGATAATAATATTTATTTCCTAAACAAACACACCTATTTTAATGGAAAATAAATGACTCATGCAAGAGTCAGACTCAAACTACTATAATAATACTGACACAGAACACCAGTTTCCTTATACTTCTTCTCGATGGAAACTTTCCATCGGCAGATCCCTTTAATCCGCACCTTCCTTCTTTGGCCACTTGTAACCCTCCACTACCGCCAAGTGCTAAGTCACGCCCATCGGCATCGGCAATATTTTCCCGATCAGCAATCGGCAGCATCTCTTCGTCGGCAATCGGCAATGAGCCTTATCGGTAATCGGCAACCATCTTTCATCGGCAATCGGCAACGAGCCTTTATCGGCAATTGGCAAGGCCCCTTTATCGGCAATCGGCAATAGCAGCTCATCGGCAATCGGCAAGACCACCAATTAACCTTTGTCGGCAAAGATCACCCAGCCTCCATCGGCAACACACTTGGCCTTTTGCAGCATTCTTCCATCGGCAATATTGGCTCATACTTTACCGATGCCGATGGAGAACGGTCATTCATCAGTCAAGCTTCAACCCATTTGACACGTGTCGAAAAACGGTGTCAACACCTGTCAACTGTGCCGCCACTATCGCCACTACACGAGTACGGACTCCAACAGTACCCCTCGGAAAGTGAACAGTGCGACCCTCGACGACGACTTTGGGAACGCTACAGAGTCACGCAGGGCTCAACCCCCCCCCTCGACCAGGGGGCTCGACCCCTCTCTCCAACAACTCCAGTACGGAAGCCGTCCCATTCGCCCCGTCTCGCTTCAGCCGTGGGATTCGTGCCCGCCTGCGGACGCCGCGATGCGGCGACTTCTACTGCCGCCACGACCGGGGACGTCAGAAGGACGGGACGGCCATGCCGCCACAGTGCTCAAACGTCTCTCCGCCAACACTGTGCCGCGGATACGCTACCCATACTGCCATAGTTAGGACCCTGTACCCTCGGACCTCCCCTTGGCCTATAAAAGGGGACGCCGAGGTAGAAGAGACGGAGCTTCTTCCTTTTTGGACGGTCAGAGCCTGAAACCTCCGGGACCTCAGTTCAGACTCTGACACTCCACGCACACACACCGCCACTCGATCGACCCCTCGGGTGGCAAACCCCGTGTAACACAGCTTGTACCCCCCCCCTGTACGAGCACGCTTTGGGTGCGAGATAATACAAGTCATCCTCCCCCCGCTGGACGTAGGGCCTTCTTTGCCCGAACCAGGATAAATCTTGTGTCCATCTTGCATCACGTCTGAGAGAGGGAGCACGCGATATACAAATTTACTCGTTGGTGGTCTTGACCCCCGGTCATAACACCGACAGGCATGTTCTTCATTGCCTCCCTCAAGGGTTCATCACCTACATCAATATCCTCAAGCACTCCTTGGGAGCCATTAGTTTCATCAAACTCCAAGTCATACGTTTCTTCAACTAAGCCAGTGGCTTTGTTAAATACACGGTATGCCTTGGATTTAAGTGAATATCCAACAAGGAAACCAATGTCACACCGCCGTTGGAATTTACCCAAGTGTTGGCGCTTCTTGTAGATGTACACTTTGCAACCAAAGAACCCGGAAGAATGATATATCCGACTTCTTCCATTGACAAGCTCATAGGGGGTCTTCTTCAATAGCCTTTGGACGAAGAGACGGTTTGCCGCATAGCAAGCGGTGTTGATTGCCTCCGCCCAAAACTTCTCCGGAGTATTGTACTCATCAAGCATAGACCTTGCTAGAGTTATGAGCGTCCGGTTCTTTCTCTCTACAACACCATTTTGTTGTGGAGTATATGTGGCAGATACTTCATGCTTGATCCCCACTTCATCACAATAATCTTCAATCTTTGTGTTCACAAACTCGGTGCCATTGTCACTTCTAGTCTTCTTGATCTTCACATCAAATTCATTTTGAGCTCTTGTAGCAAATTTCTTGAATATGTCGGTTGTCTCTCCCTTGTCTTGAAGAAAGAATACCCAAGTGTACCGAGAGTAGTCATCCACTACCACTAAGCAATAGAGATTTCCTCCAAGACTATCATAGGTGGTAGGGCCAAATAGATCCATGTGTAGCAACTCTAGGACTCTTGAGGTTGACATGAAATCTTTGTTTGGATGAGTGTTTGCCACTTGCTTGCCGGCTTGACAAGCACTACACAATTTATCCTTCTCAAACACCACATCCTTAATTCCTCTAACCATCTCCTTCTTGACAAGCTTCTTCAAGGTTGACATGCCCACATGTGCTAATCTTCTATGCCATAGCCAACCCAAAGAATTCTTGGAGAATAAACAAGCTTGCAAACTAGCTTCATTTGAGGTGAAGTCCACTAAGTAGAGATTGTTGTGCCTAAACGCTTTGAATATCAAGGATGAATCATCAATCTTGGTCACAACTACCTCATTTGGAGTGAAGAGACATTGGAATCCGAGATCACAAAGTTGACCAACCGATAGCAAATTGAAGCTCAATGATTGTACTAGCAAGACATTGGAAATTGATTGATCTTGGGAGATTGCCACTTTGCCTAAGCCTTGTACTTTGCCCTTTGAATTATCCCCAAAAGTAATCTTGTCTTGATTTGCACAATACTCATCAAGTATGGTGAACATCCGGGGGTCGCCGGTCATGTGTTGAGTGCAACCACTATCAATTACCCAATGACTCCCACCGGTCTTGTAGTTCACCTACACACAAGCAACTTGGAGTTAAGCTTGTTGTTTGGGAACCCCCTTAGTGCGGGGCCCCATTGCCTTGTCAACCAACTCCTTAGCAACCCAAAGAACCTAGGCTTGTTCTTCATTGGTGGTCCAAGGAACACCACAAGTGGTCTACCCTTGGAATCTTTGTTGATGACATAGTGAGCATCATGAGCAAATGGCCTAGTGTGCTTGGGCAAGGTCTTGGGAAGTGGAGTCTTGCATTGAAACTCAAAGTGACCAATTTGTCCACATCCAAAGCACCTCTTAGGCTTGGGCTTTGGCTTCTCTTGATTGTAGCCATTGTACCTGTTCTTGTAGTAGTTCTTGGCTTCAATCTTGACCTTGGCCTTCATCACTTGGTTTTCCTTGAACCCAATACCGGTCTTGTCATTCTTCATGACGGTGCTCATCAGAAGCTCACTTTGGAGATTGTGGCCCTTGGTGAACTTGTCAAGGCCACTAACAAGCTTGGTCTTGTCACTCTTGAGCTTGGAAATTTCTTCTCTAAGAGAGTTGATCAAGGTAATAGCATCTTTATCTTCTTCTTCCTTGGTCGACTTGATGGTGAAGGGCTTGTTTTCCTTGAGGTTGATTAGCTCTTCCTTGAGCTTTGAGTTCTCTTCCCTCATCTTCACATAATCATCATACTTGTCGGCTTCTACAACTCTCTTGCCCTTGCACTTAGCACTTTGCTCAAGATCCACATCATCAAGCTCGATTTCACAAGAGGTAGCACTTGCACACTTAACACACGGGTTAGTAGCAACATGTGTAAGATCTTGATTAAGCAATTCATTTGCTACCACCAACGTGCCATGTTCTTCCTTGCTTTGTTGTAGTCATCTTTTAGCAAGTTATACTTTGTGTGGAGCTCTTGTGTTGACCTCTCAAGCTTATCATGTTTCTCATTAGCTTGCTTAAGAGAGGCTTTGAGCTCCCTAGTGCTAGATGTGAGAGAATTAATCTCAAGCTTCAAATCATCATTAGCACTAGACAAGGTGTCAAGCTTATCATGCAAGTTTTCTTTGATCTCAAGAAGTTTGTCATTTTTACTCTTGTACTTCCTTATGATGCTAGCGTACTTGTTGCAAATTTTAATTAGCTCATCATAGAAAGGTGCTTCTTCATCGTCACTATCATCACTAGAGAGGTCATCACCATCATCCTTTTTTTGTACCTTCTTGTCACCTTTAGCCATGAGGCATAGGTGTGTAGAGGATGAGCCCGGCAATGAAGGAGGTGTTGGGAATATGCCCTAGAGCTAATCATGTAGATGATTATATTCCGATAGTATCCATGATTAATAAAGTGTTCTTTGAATATCCATTATAGACAACGAGTATTGATTGACGATTATGTGAATTGTTTATGGAACTCAATTACTTGAATGGTTATTCTAAAAGTTGTCCCTGGTCGGCATTCTTGTAAGAGCACACTTGAATATTAGACCAGCACATGTATTAGTTGATGGCTATGTTTCACAAGTCATAGACATGGAGATGTCAAACTAATAATGTGGGCACATGTGAGACATGTAGGCTGGACTGACCCAACAAGAGAAAGTCTCTATTCATGTCATGTACGTTATGTCCTTAGACCTGAGATTGTGGTATGTACTCAAGATGTGAAACGATCTACTTAGAGACTATCAAACGCTACTCCGTTATTGGGTAGTTATAAAGGTGGTCCTTGGGTGGTTGGGAAACATGCTATGAGACATAGACAATCAAGATGGAATTTGCCCCTCTCTTCGTGAGAGAGATATCACTGGATCACTCATGTGATTGGATCAACAAATGCATGGCCGTGCTTGGGTTAAGTGTTAACCCACGAGTTGAACCATATATCGAGTGGCAAAGGGAATAACTTGTACATGGTCATAGTGGTTCGTCTGATATGATCATAGCGTATGCATAGGAGTTGACACGCCTTGCTAGAGGCCGCTATCAACTATTGGTCGAGTAAGAGTACTTGGGCCATGTCTATGTATGCGTGAACCCATAGGGTCGCACGCTTAAGGGGCTGGAAGCCTAATTCGGGTTGGACCGAATTAGACTAGGTTTAGGGTTACTAATGGGCCTCCACCGTGGGAGCTCGTTAGGACGCCTATATAAGCAAGGGGTGGGCGCAGGGCGTTATTGATCCACGCCTTTTGGTAGCCGCCGTCGCCTCCCCACGCTCGCGCCTTTTGCTCCTCGCGGACCTAGCAGTCCGGAGGCGCAACACTTCCTCCCTGCACGTGTGGGATTCCTCGGAGGTGCTGCATCTGGAGCACAAGGACGAACCGCGCGAAGGGGACGTTGAGACGGACGACCACGCAACTGCACTGCCTACTGCGACGCGCACGACTACATCAAGTCATCTTCCGCTACACCTGCGCGTCTAGTGGTAATCCCGTAACCTACGACTAGCAGTAGATCCTGGTCTATGAGGTCGAAAAGTTTTGTTTTCCGGCTAGCGTAGCAACCTCGTATTCCTACAGGAGGAGGTGGCGATGGAATAGAAGAACCAATCACCAATGCGGCCACCTTCTCTTCTTCACTCTCATCATCGGAGGAGTCACTTGAATCTTCAATGTCAGTGAGCCAATCACCCACAATGTAAGCTTTGCCATCCTTCTTCTTCTTGTGGAAGTTGAAGTTCTTCTTCTTGAAAGGCTTGTCTTGTTTCTTGTCATCATCGCTTGAATCATCATTGCCGCCCTTGTTCTTCTTGTAGTTCTTGAACTTGTCTTTCTTCTCTTCGGGGCAAGCATGAGTTAGATGACCAAGAGTGCCGCAATTGTAGCACTTCATTTGGGAGATTAGCTTCCTTGAAGAGCTTGTGAAGAATTTTTTCTTCTTTGAGTCAAACTTGACTCCATTCTTGTTTAGCCTCTTCAACATCTTGGCGGTCTTCTTTACCATAAGAGCGATGTTGTCTTCATCATCATCATCACTTGCACTCTCAATGACATATTGAATCTTGCACTTCTCCTTGGAAGATGCCTTGAGAGCTAAGTCCTTCTTCTCCTCCTTCTCTTTCTTTTTGGAGGAGGATGAACTTCCATCATTGATCTTCATGTACATCTCATGAGCATTGATCTTGCCCAACACTTGTGTTGGTGTAGTTGCGGAGAGATCGCCTTGATGAAGGACTGTGACGATGTGGCTATACTTGTCTATTGGTAGGACATAAAGTATCTTGCGCACCACATCGGCCGGTGTCATTTGGGTGATCCCAAGGCCATTCAACTCCTCTACAAGCACATTCAAGCGAGAGTACATTTCATTAGCATTTTCATGAGATAGCATGGTGAAAGCATTTAACTTAGCAATGACCAAGTGGTAGCGCTCCTCACGCTCACACTTGGTCCCATCGTGTAGTGCACAAACGTTTGTCCAAACATCATGTGCGGTTTGGGAATTCCGTACACGGTTGAACACATCCTTACAAATGCCACGGAAAAGAATGTTCTTCACCTTAGCATTGTTCTTCTCAAAGAAGGGATCCTCGGCGAACACCGATCCGCCTATGGTGGCGGCTTTCTGAACGCCGACATCCACGGCCTCAAGGTAGGGCTCCATCCGCACTTTCCAATAAGGAAAGTCATCCCCATCGAACATGGGTGGCGGTCCATCCCCATGGGACATCTTGCTCTAGACGGTGAAGCCTAATTTAGAGCAACAAGGCTCTGATACCAATTGAAAGGATCAAGATGCCCAAGAAGGGGGTGTGAATTGGGCTTGTTTTAAATTTCTAAAGCAAATATGAAAACCTATCAAATGCCAATCACCCCCTAGTGCCTACCGGTCGTGTGTCCTAGCTAGAAAGCGGTAGCAGTTCATGGTATTGAAAGACAACCCAAGCAATTCTAGTAGCAACGGTAAGAACAAGACGGAATGAAATGCGGAAATGTAAAGAGCTAGGGAAAAGGAATTCTCTTTGACGCAGCGATGTTTTCCCGAGGTATCGAGGTGTCAACACACCCCCTAGTCCTCGTTGGAGCACCTCGCAAGGTATCGCTCCCCCTCTACCCGCGCAAGGGTAGAGTGCTCTCTACGGGCTGATTTTTCGCCACTCCGGCTCGGTGAATCGCCCACAACCGATCACAGAAGCTTGGAGAAGAGCCGCCGACAATCTTCCGGCGATCACTTCCTCCGAACACCACCAAACCGTCTAGGTGTTGTCGAACACCAAGAGTAACAATCACAAGACCTTCACTTGACCAACTCATGGCTAGGAAGGTGGATGGATGCACACAAGTCACTCCTAATCACTCTAGGAGGGAAGAACAAGATGAACTCTCTCAAATCTCTCCCTCACTAGGCACTTGGCTCTCCAAGAACTCTCTCCAAGGTTCCTCAGGTGTAACACAGGCCAAGAGAGGTCCTAAGGATGAAGGGGGCAACTATAAATAGTCCCCACCTCCAAAACTAGGCGTTTCTTGCTTTTTCCACTTTCTGCGAAGGCACCGGACTAGTCCGGAGGACACACCACCGGACCAAAGCAACTGGTCCGGAGCTCACTCGCAATTCAAAATCCACTGGAAAGCAGGCACCGTCGGACCACTCGCTATGGTCCGACGCCCTGGTCCAACACTCAGGTCCGGAGCCAGGGTGCTCACTGAGTTGAAAACTCAACTGAGCTTGGCACCACTGGACCACTCGCTATAGTCCGGTGCCCTGGTCCGACGCAGAGGTCCGGAGCCAGGGTGCTTACTGAGTTCTCAAACTTCTCTGACTGAGAGCGTCGGACTAGCCGTCGGACTCACCGTCGGACTAGTCCGGAGCCTCCTCTGAGGCTGACTTCCTCTGGTAGGGACCACCGGACCACTCGCCTATGGTCCGGTGCTTTCCAGACAGGTGGTCCGAAGCTATCTCACTGAACCTTTGCCTAAGTCAGGGACCGTCGGACCACTCTCCTTGGTCCGACGCCTACTTGACAGACTAGTCCGGAGCCTCTTTCTCCCCCTGTTTCAACTGTTTTCACTAAGTTTTCTCAAGGGGTTTTGTTCCTACCATTCTAAGGGCTATTAGCAGGGTCTCTAGGACTAGTTGTGACAAGTGTGCATACACCAACTTTCCCAAACTCTCCTAGGTCAAGCTACTAATCTCATACCCCCCTTTATAGTATGGTCAAAGGAAAAAACAAAGCCCTAGCTATACTTAGTGCCCTTCTCAACCTTATGGCACTAAGGACTAGCCTAGTCTTCAGCTTGAAACTCCATCCTTTGAAACCAAAACAATTTCTATCTTGGGGGCATGAATATCCATTAATCCCATTCTTAGCATCACTAATGACCTAACTTATAATGACTTTGCCTCTGCAAAACACACGTTAGTCATAGTGACCTAGCATTGTCATTAATCGCCTAAACACAAGGGACCATGATTCTTCACTTGTAGGATGTCATTACTTGTGAGAAACCATGTGTAGGATTGCTTGAATGAAAATACATGTGGGCTAACACAAGTATGCTAGAACTAGACATCTTTTGCAAGTACCAATATGAAAGTTGATACTTTTTGAAAGATTAGCATAAGTCTAGATACCATTTGTAAGTTGCACCTTGATATCCATTTGCATTGTTGTCTTATGCTTGAACTAGATTTATCTTCATGAGCTTATATGTTGGACTTGAACTAGAATGAATAGCATAAGCTTCCAAGTCCGATTTAAACCCTCTCTAAGCTTGTTCACACACATTTAGCAGTTATCTTATAGAGGTTGTACTTGTCACTTGATTGCAATCCAAAATAGATCAAGTACTTGGGTTTACTAGCTCATGAACAAACTCATATACTACCACTAGATCACATAACTCAATCAAGCAATAGTGGTAGGCTATAAGCATAAAATTCATTTGTTTTTCAATGAATGATCACTATGTATGACTATATGCACTAAACATGTCCTAAGCAATAATGTATGCATATGTCAAACAATTTCACCTTTGCTATGTTGGAGTATAGGATAGTCAAATAAATTTCATCTCCAATTAGCAATGTGAAGTCCATTAAGTGCATGGTGAAGACCAATGAAAACCAATTGAATACCAATCTTCACCCATATGATTTGAGTCCCACTAATGATCAAGTGCACTTTCTTGTTGTGGTTGACTTGCTTCTTTTCTTGATCAATGCTTGCTTGAGAGAATACCAAATGATGTACCACTTGTAATCATGATACCACTTGAATGTAAGCTCATGTATCTTTCTTTTGGGTGTTGCTTGCTTTCTTCTTGATCAATCCTATTGATAGCTTCAACTAAGCATCTCCAAATGATCCCTAGATCACCACTTCCATGTTAGCCTTCCAAGTAGCGTTCTTGGTTTACCTACACAAGGCGGCAAGCCCCTACAAAAGGGAGAAGTGACCTTTCTCCAAGAACCATTCTTGATACTCACTTGAATTAGCTTTGTTTGATTGACTCAATTGTTGAACTACTTTGGATGAATGATTATGAATCCACTATGAGCTTAACCTTATCTTGTTTAAGTCCTTTTCTTTCTATCCATTGATCTCTAATCATCACTAGAACTTAAACTTCATCTTTATCTTGAGTTTGATCTTGATCTTCAACTTGAGTACCAAACATGTGTCAAATACACTCCACAATCAAATGGCCTTGTACTCAATGCTTGTCATGCTTCTTGCTCAAACCAAGATCAAACATAGGTGCCTCAATCACTTATAAATATGATTCCAACTTGATGACCTTTCAATCTTAGTGACTCTAGATCAATCCAATGTTTGTCACTGGAAATCAAATTGAACCAAATTTGATACTAACTTGTTTGAACACTCTCATAAGACATATATCTATTCAATCCACTTACTAAAAGTAGTCTCATGATCATATCCATTCAAATCAACACAAACTTGATCACTAAGCATTAAACCATCCAAATAGCAAGCAACTAGTGCACATATATATCCAATTCAATCAACTCATATGCACTATGTGTATATCCAATTCAAATGACTTATACACACCCAAATGGACTTGATCAACAAGAGATATACCTTGGTAGATCATGATCAATCCATTAGCAAGCTTCAACTTGAATATTTGCAAGCCATCAAATAATTCAATCAACCACCACACTTGATCATGCGCTTGTATGTTGTAGCACTTGGACTTCATTCTTTTTGACTTGGCATTGGGATAAGAATAGCACTAAGCTTCATTACTTGACTCAATCATATGATGAACAATATGCAATCAATTGAATTAAGTCTCCAATACCAATGGTACCTACACATCATCATCCACTTGTTGATGGTACCCAAACTAGTTTGGGTCCTCTCAAGTTAGGAGCAACATACTTAGGCAATGCCTTAGTATGAATAGCAGGATGTTTTGCAATAGCAACCATAGAGGTACCATTACCATCATTTCTAATCAAGTGATCATCATCAATTGAAATAGGCTTAAAAGTCATACCTAGGGGACATGAATGAGCCATGTGTCCCCTTTCCCGACATGAGTAGCACACTCTCTTTGCTTGAGCCTTTTCTTCCTTGCTCATGTTGTGCTTCTCATTGTCTTGCCTCTTCTCTTTTGCTTGAATCTTCATCTCAAGCTTGGTAGGACACTTCGAGGCAAAGTGTCCGATATCTTCACACTTGAAGCACTTGATGTGAGCCAAATGATTCTTCTCTTGATCTTTGCTCATCATCATCTTGTTGGCATCATGAATGGGAGTTGGATGCCTTGCTCTAGCTTTGCCACCTCTTCTTGTCTTCTTCTTCTTTGTGGTTGATCTTGTATTACACTTGGGGCTTGACTTGTGGCTTAGCTTGAGCATTCTTGGTTGGGCAAACATTTGCAAGATGTCCCATCCCATGGCACTTGAAGCACATGAAATGAGATAGCTTCTTTGGTTCTTGCTTCTTCTCTTTCTTTCCCTTGCCCTTGTGGAAACCGATTCCACACTTGTCACCATAGCTTCTCTTGTTTGTCAACATATGCTCAAAGGTGACTTTGGAGTTGTACCACCTCTATAACTTGTTGCTCATGTTCTTCAATTCACTTTTGAGCTCATTGTTCTTCTTCAAAAGGTTAGTCTCACAAGACATAGAAATAGAACAAACATCTATATTTGAAGAACCAAGGCATATCAAGTAAATCATCACAAGAGGTGGATACATTCTTCTTCCCTACATCACAAGGGTTAGCAACAACATGTGATTGATCATTTGACCCAAGTGATGAGATCTCTTCATTTTTAATATTTAGCAATTCATTAATTAGAGAGCCATGTTTGTGAACCAAAACTTCATGAGACACACGAAGTTGCTCATGATCCAATTTTAGTTCATCATGTGAAGATTTAAGAACATCAAGTAAGTGCTTATGTTCTTCACATGAGGTCTTTAGAAATGAGTTTTCATCTTTTAGTTTCTTTGTTTTATTTAACTCATTTTCTAAAGCCTTTGAGAGTTTGCACACAAGCTCAAAGTTAGGGTCATCACAATCTACAACCACATTGCCAATTGATACCTTAGTGTCACCGTGTGACATGAAGCAATGTGATGAGGTAGTAGAGCTTGTGGAGGCATCACTCTCATAGCCCGAGCATGCATCATCATCATCATCATCATCATCATCAAGTGTGCTTGGAGTAGCATCATCAATTGCAACACTTGATGTTGGGCCTTCATCATTCTTGTCAAGTGATTTCTTGATGGATAGATGAGACAGAACCTCTTAAGAAAGGGCCCACTTGTCAGGATTAATAGTCCATCCGACCTAATCTCGAGCAAATGATCCAATCCTTAATTAGTCTGTCAGGTGTCACCACTTTGCAGCGGGTCATTCACCTCTTTCCGAACAGGATCTCCTCATTACAAACATTGCAGAAGTAATACCATAATTTAATTTACATCAAAGTAGCGAAAATTTTAAAGTCATATTACAAACCATAAGCTTTGAAACATAACTTAGTGTCATACGACAATATTACATCAAGCGACTGATAGAGTAAAAACAAACAACCAAAGTACTATTGCCCAAGAGTCAAGCAAAGATAGTTTATTCTTCATCTTCATCCACACTGACCACGGTCAGGTAGCACAAAGCCACACAGACCGGGTTGTGACCCTCATCTGCAACAGAGGTTAACAAACCCTGAGTACGGGAGTACTCCACAAGACTTATCCAACAAATAAAAAAAATTGGTGGACAAAACAATATGCAAGTCATAGGATTCAAGGTGTGGTTTGCAAGAATCAAGTATTTTGCATAAATGAGCATTTGTAAAAGAATTGAAATTCATTTAATTCATTCATCAGATTACTCAAGAACTGATCTAGATTTATGATCGATACAAGGTTATGAAAGATACACAAGTATCCAGTTGAAGTGTATTAATACGCGGAAGAACAGTGAGATAAGTCTCCATAACCGAGGAGCACGACGATTCGAATCGATTAAACCCAGCTGGGGATTCCCAATCACACGCCATATGTAGCATTAAAGCACACATATAACAACTCTTCCCTGGATCCTCTAGCCAAGACCGGGGTTCCGCCACCCGAGAGCACAGTACGCCTCCATCCAGTTCCTCGAACTTGGAGGGTACACACTACTCTCGCCATCTCTCCACTCCCAGTGCCGGTTAACTGTTCTTAAGACTAGACTAGCCAGAGTCCAGCTTCCCTGAGTATGTGACTAGTACTCCAAATTCTTAACTCATGCAATTCAACAACGGACGGTTCCTAATCGACGCAGGCGGAAAGAACCCGCTCACCAGTCACCACTGGTGGCTCCCAAACACCGTGTCCGCCCGGTCTCAAATTATTACTTCCAATCAAACATTCCTTTCTCGAAAGAACATAGCCATTTGCCGAAGCAATACGCTATGCGTAGATGACTGGAAATCACCTACTATAAAAGTTCTAAGCAACTAATCAAGTTTAGTCAAAAGTTTGCATCTTTAAACAAGTGTCAAGGTGTAGGTACAATAACACAAGGATAAGGCTATGCATCAAGTAGGAATTTAATTAATTACTGTAATGCAATAGAATAATCATAATTGTATTTAAAGTAATCATTTTAAATACAAGAAAATGTTTGAATGCACCGGGGATTGCCTTGGTTGGAGGGATAAACGAACTCGGGCTCAGATTCAACAATAGAGAAATCCCCTTCACAAGAGGGATTATCCAACCCAACCAACGAACAATCTACACGATACAATGACATGCTTAGATGATGCTTGAAATGATAGACATGATGCTTTGCAACACATAAACAAAGACATAAAGGATGAATAAAACATATTACAATCTTGAATACAACTTTCCTTCATGAAACTAGTCTAGATTAGAACATAAGGCAATTTAATGAAATTCTTATTACTTGATTACTTAAGTTAATAATTATGTCCAAAAGCACTGAGCAAACAACCCAATAAATGCATGTCCAAACTGTGATTGTCACTGGACAAATGACCATTTGCATCAAATAATCCAAAATCACTCAAAACCTAAAGTCATTAAGGTTTCTAATCATTTTATAATTAATCAAACAAATAGCCATGTATAACAGTTCATCCAAAAATTTCCAAACTTTTTGTACAGAAAGGTATTAGTGTATAAAGGTTACACAAAAATTCCCAGAATTTTTGGACCAATCTACAGAGCATGAAAAATCATGGAAAACTCATTTATTAATTATTTTGAGTATTTTTACAGGATTAAAAATTTATTGAACATGGACATGTTATATTTTTCTAAAATACTACACATCACAGAGAGCATACATAAATTTTTACATAATTTATTTATGCACAGAAATAAACAAACAAAAATAACAAAATGCATTACTGTGCAAAACAGAAAATAAAGAAAACCCTTCATTTAACCCACTGACGGCTGGGTCCCGCCCGTCAGTGGCACATCGGCAGAGCCGCGGCGCCGGCGACGAAAGAACACGGCAGCACGTCACCGCCGACAACCAAACAGCGCAACCAACACTTGTGCTGCACTCTACGCGCTGCCTCGAACCCAACGAGGTACGATAGAGCTTCTTCCATCCCTCAGAAAACCCTCGCCGGCGACATCCACGGCGGTCCGAGCTCGGTCGCTTGTGCGCCGGAGAAACCAAGCACCGTGATGGACTCAGGAAGGTAACGCGAAGAAAACGCACCACGAAAATGGGATAGAAAACCACCGAGGAACCCTCACCGGCGACCATGGCGGCACCCCGCACGCGGCCGCACATGCACCGGCGAACACAGGTCGTAATCGGCTCAACCAACAACCCCAGCATGCTTAGCGGCCCCCAAACAACGCGGACCGCAAGAAGAACGAAACAAAACCCTAACGTAACGACCTCGCCGACGGTGATGGCGGGCGGCAGAGATCTGCGCGTCGCACGCCGGCAAAAACACGCACGCGCTCGAACAACCAACAGCGCGAACGGACTCAGGACGGCTAGGCAAAGCTAGCGCAGAACTCGGATCGGAAAACGATGGACAAACGCGTCCCACCGACGAGCGCACCGCCGCGACGGCCATAAACGGCGGCGGAGCTCGTGGACAGAGCACTACAGCTCAAAACAAGTTCAACTAAGCGCGCGAAGAGTTCGAGGAGCTAACCCCGGTTATGAAGCTCTCGCAAACGCGGCCGGAGACGAAGCAGATGATGCTGGCGACGGAGACCGTGCCGGCGGAAAATGGTGAACCGGTGGCAACGTCGGCGTTCCTGAGGCTGTAGACCACCAACAAAGAAATGACGAAGCCGACGAGGTTCAACGATGAATGAAGAAGAAGAAACAATAAAGATAAAAACAATGCAGCTCCTGGTTAGCCGGACGACGACGGACCAGAGGGGCGGCGCTTCCGCCAGAGCCGAGGAAGACGGGTTTGCGCTGGACGATTTCCGCGGTCACAGCTTCAACCAACTAGTGCGGATGATGCACAAGCTCAAGGCCAAGACAGTTGAAGTGGATTGGAGACTTGGCGGTGGTTAACGAGCTCGAACGAGCTCGTCGACGTGGGAGGAGCTCGCGGCAGAGTACAGCAGAGTGGGTGAATGGCGTGGAAAGGGAGAAAGGGGTGATCGGTGACACGTTTTGAAGAGCGCGGGACATGTGTGACGATGCCACGCACAAGATAGGACGTGTGTTGCGGACGTGCGGCGCTCGGCGAGCTCAGTGACTGGCCGGCCAGGTGTCGGCGTCAAGTTCTTCGTTGCCATGCAACTGCTCGAGGAAATGCCTAAACTGCCCCTAGGACTGTTTTGCAAATTGCTCAAGCTTCCAGGGGTTTTCATGAAAAACTTTGAGTACGAAAGTTGCTCAAAATTTTATGATCTACAATTTTGTTAATACCCACATTTTCAAATTCGTCCTAGAAATGAAAATGCAAATTTTGAAATTCAAAAACCCTTTTAAAGAGATTTACCCCCTTTCAATTACTTTAAAAACTTGAATAACACTTGAAAAATTGTAAACACAACAAATGCAATTTAAACAGAGCTCTACAACTTTTCTTAAACAACCATAAGAAAATTCTTTTTAGATTTTTAAAATCAAGTTTAGGGTTGGATTTAACCCTCTGGGAATTAGGGTTTGGATTTAAATTTGAAAGTTTGAATTTGTCAAGATGACCAGCACTCAAACAATTGAATGATGCTTAATACAAATGATGACATGATCAAATTTTAATTAAGTGATTAACAACAGGGGTGTTACAATAGATCATCCTCATCATCACTTGAATATGAGGTGGAGCAATCTTCCACAATCACCAAGTCATGGTCATGCTCAACATCCTCATGTGCCACCAACTTGGACACATCATCATCATTGTTTGGAACCTTTTTATATTTTTCAATGAGGTAGATCCAAATCTCATGAGCGCTCTTCATGTCCATTATCTCACCAAAGATGTTATCTTTCATAGAATGGTAGAGAATGTTAGTAGCTTGGCAATCGAGATGTAGACACTTCTTTTGTGCTTGAGTTGCATTCTTTCTCTTAATTGCACAAGAGAGTCCCACATCTACGATCCACCACATTTGGGGAGAAATAAACTTAAAATTGCATGTCAACCAATTTCTCCACCGTGCAAAGTCTGTGCCATCAAAAATGTGTGGACACTCAACATCTAGCCTATAAGTCGCCATCCTTTCGGGTCGGTAAAGACCGCAAATGAGAGACCAAGCTCTGATACCACGTGAAAGGGTCGAGATGATGGACTAGAGGGGGGTGAATAGTCCTTTCTAAAACTTAAGCGCAACGGCTAACCGAAACAAATGCGGAATTAAAACTATCGGTCTAGCCAAGACTACACCCCTCTCTCTATAACTTTAGCACCTAGCAAAGTATACTAATTGGGCTTACTAAGGTGCCAAGCTAGGAAGCTCACCTAAACAAGTCTAGGTTGCAAGGTCACACAAACCTAAGCAACTAGTACTCTAAGCAAACCGGGAGCTCCTACACATACTAGTAAGCAAAGCACAAAGCACCTAGCAATGTTCTCTAGCAAGACTACACAAGTCAACTAGAGAGCTCAACTTACTTAGCTACACAAACTAAGCAATGTGACTTACAAGGCTACACAAGCCAATAAGCCACTCAAGAGCTACTTCTAAGCTACACAAGCTAGAAGATAACTAGGGAAGCCACACAAGCTAAACTAGTTACAAGAGCAACAAAGAAACACTAGCACAAGATATGAACAAGTAAATACAAGCTAGTGAATCGGAGAATGCAAACCACCGAGAAGAGTAGACAAGGTTAACACGGTGATTTTTCTCCCGAGGTTCACTTGGTTGCCACCAAGCTAGTCCCCATTGTGTCGACCACACACTTGGTGATTCGGCGGCTAATAGGCGTTCACAAGCCTAGATCAGTAACTTGGGCGCCGCAAGAATCTACCCACAAGTGAGGGTAGCTCAATGACACGCTCAACTAGAGTTGCTCTTCGCGATCCCCGCGGGGCAAGCGCAATACCCCTCACAAGCACTTCTCTGGAGCGCCGCACAATCTTCTTGCGCGCTTCGACGGATCCACAAGCCACCAAGTCGTCTAGAAGGTGGCAACCTCCAAGAGTAACAAGCACCACGAGCTTGCAAGTCGATCACCTAGTGCCACACGAAGCTATCTCTCAAAGCAACGCACTAGAATCGCTCTCTCACACAATCGGATGATCATTATCAAGTGTATGTGAGTTAGAGGGCTATCCAAGCACTCCTACACAAGCCACAAAGGCCTAAGGGTGCTCCACACCAAGCCAAGGGCCGGCCAAGGGCTATTTATAAGCCACACCTCAAAACTAGCCGTTTTTGCCCACTGACTGCACGTCTGGACGCACTTTTCACAGGGGGTCCGGACCATCATCTGCGTCCGGACCCACCACCTGCCGAGAGCCAATGGCTCTGAGTGAGCCTCCGGTCGCAGGCTCCGGACGCGCGCAACGTGCCAACCGGACCAATAGCTCTGCGTCCGGTGCCCCAGGCAATTCAAACGGTTTCTTCCCGCGCGCGCCACGTGGCTTCGGACGCACGCAATAGTGCGGGTCCGGACCAACGCATACAACGTCCAGAAATATTTCTCCGAGTGCCCGAGCGCACCCGAGAGCGCCTTCTTCACTTCTTCCACTCCGGACGCAAGTCCGGTCCTCAGTCCGGACTAACACCAGCGTCCGATTCCTTTCACACAGAGAGCAACAGAGCGCGCCAGAGCTCCGAACGCGTGTCCGGATCCCTGCGTCCGGATCCTTCTCCTCAGCCGAGCCAACTAGGGTATGCCTCCGGACCCATCTCTGATGGTCCGGACCTGCCACACACCCTGCATCCGGACTCAGTTTCTCCGCTGAAACTTCTCCAAACTTCTTCCTCTGCTTCACATGTGCTAACACAAATGTGTTCTTCACCTTGTGCATGTGTGTTAGCATTTTCACAATCATTTTCAAAGCATTTTCACTTGCTCTCACCACGCCACTCGATCCTAATGTATCACAAAGTTAGATCGCTCAAGTGGCACTAGATAACCGATATTCAAACAAGTTTGCCCCTCTTGATAGTACGGCTATCTATCCTAAACGTGGTCGTAAACTTCTCTACACACCAATGACTGGTGAAATGAAATGCCCTATAGGTTATACCTTTGCCTTGCGCATTCCATTCCATCTTCATCTCCAATGTTGATGCAACACATGCACCAAACACTTGTCAAATGATATGATCCACTCCATATCATCACATGACCGTATTGGTTCATCGATCTTGACCTCACTTGCTCTTCACCGTTGCCTTGGTCCATCGGCGTCAAGCATCACCCGCTTGCCCTTCACACTTGCAACCGGTCCATCAAGCCAAGCCTCATCTTGATCTTCTCCACCTTGGTCACATGACTCCATGTCATGTTTCATGTGCATTAAGCTCCTTCATCACACAATCACCTGTGAACTAATTTCCTGTGTATATATCACTTAGACACATATTAGTCCACCTAAGTTGTTACTCAATTACCAAAATCACACAAGGACCTTTCAATCTCCCCTTTTTTGGTAATTGATGACAACTCTATAAAGATATGGAAATTAAGATCATTTTGGACATTATGTCATTTATCCATCATTTTAAGCTCTATGACAAGATTTGGATAAATGTCACAAAGTCCGACTTGGTAGTGTTAGCTCCCCCTACATGTGTGCTCACACAGGTTTGAATTAAGCTTTGCACACATGCAAGAATAGACATTGTGGGAGTGCTAGCACTACTAAGTGATGCTAAGGGATATAGGATAAACCTTTGAAGATACCCATATAGTTGTACTTTTGAAGTTCATCCTTAGCACCATGGTTAGCTAGATATCACAAAAAACAACACTAGACGCAGCGGTGAACCAAGTGGCTTCCTGTAATTGTTGACAAAATTATCAATGGATTCCGGGAACTCGAGTCGCTGTGTAACAGAAACGGCATCCAGGGGTGAGCTGTTGACCTCGAACGCCATCAAGCATGAGGGGTAGCCGTTGTCGGTGCAGGCAAGGCCATCAAAGTTAGTGTCGGATCTTGGGGAGCTCGACGTGGTGCTGGGCGGGCTAGGACCCGCACCCCAGCAGACGACTTCAGCAGGGAGCTGGACATGTGGCTCGGGGGCTGCCTCGCACTGGCCCGCCAGCGACGTGTCAGGCCCGGCGAAGAGGCATCGAGCCGAGCCAGTGAACTTCAGATCCCAAGTGGCATCGAAGGCCGCCCCAAAGGTGGAGCACCGGGCCAACGCCGAGGACCGACGAGGGCAGACGTCAACAGAGAAGGAACCCACCATCGCGAGGTGAGCCGCACCCCGTGGAGGGGTCCCGAGCACAACCTCCAGTAGCATCGGATCAGCCGAGACAGTAACAGGGGATGGGGGGACAACAGCCGTCGGAGACAAACGGAGTCAACCGAGGGGTCCGCACACGCCAACCCAGAGAGTGATTGCATAGGGCCCGACCCCAAGATGGGAGTTCACTGGTAGTGGGAACAGGGCAGCAGACCGACCCCACCATGAAGCCCAACGTCGACTGCCGAGGCCGGAAGCCCGCGCCGCGGCCGAGACAAGGGTCACCGGGTGCGCCAAACCTCTTAGACACAGGTCGTCCAGAACCACCACCGCCCCCGTGGAAACCCGGTTGGACGCCGTTATGGTTACTGTCATCGCTGTCATTGGGATCATCACCAAACCCACCGTCGTAGTCATCACCTTCGCTGTCACTCGAAGGGGGGGTGTGCCAATCTTGGGACTCAATCAACCTGACGCGGATGGTATATCCAGGCACATCAACATGGATGATCTCCTCAGGCCGCAGGAACAAAGATGGCCCGCCATCGTGTGGTTCCACAGGGTTGGGAATAGCCATGATAACCTTTTTTGGGATGAGAGCGGGGTGAGCGCACCATGTGGCCATGAAGAACCCCCGCTCATCATCAGGATTCGTTAAGGCCACGGGGGGACGACGTCGACCTTGACCCCAGCTGGACCCAAAATCAACTGAGCTACCTCGCAGGACCGGGCGTGTGTCGGAAGGCCGGAGAGGCCAACAAGCACGCGGAAACGTAATGAGACCGCAGAGCCACCAACGAGCCGACTCCAGCGCCGCCAGCGTAGAGCAAACGGTGCTCCCGCTGGCCGTGGCGCTGAGAGTACCCGTTTAAGATCTTCCATGCCGGAGAAGCGGACGATGAAGTCATCAGGGTATGTCCGCTTAACAGAGACCCGCTCCCTGGGGACATTGTAGAACTCGGCCAGGTGATCCAGCATAAGCATAGGCGAGACCTCCAGACGGATCCCAAGGACCAGCGCCAGCAGTGCACTCGCGAGTCGATCCTCCGCCGCCTGGATACCCGAGCGTGGAACGACGAAGAGGTTCACCCGAGAGCGCCCGGAGCCCGTGGACGAGGATGCCCGCCGTCCCAGGAGCTGCATCAGCAGGTGCCTGGGGAAGCGGCCATGAGAGCCGCGCGGAGAGTCCAGGGCGTGAGCATCATTAGAGTCGGCGCCAGCCGGAGCGTCCCAAACCCCAAGGTGGGACGAGCCGCCAGGAGCACCCAACGGTGGCCCGCCCGCCGGAGCCGCCTGTAGCATCAGCACCAACCGATCTGTGAGAATCGGGCGTCGGAGGCATGCACACAAAAGGGATGGAGAGGTCGCGGCCGGTGGACACGGAGCGGCCGGACACAGTACCCGAGCAGGACCGCGACGGACGGCGACCAGCCCGAGGGTAGGGGCGAGAGCGAGCCGGCAGGCGGTCCGAAGGGTCCGAGACGTGCCCAATGTGCCGACTAGGCCGGGGGAGGAGCGGGCAGGACCGCTCACGATGGCCCTCCTGTTCGCAGTGGAAGCAGCGGGGCGCAGCGGTGCAAGAAGCCTTGATGTGGGAGGTGGAGAGGCACTTCCAGCACCGGTCGGCGAGGCGCGGGAGCATAGACCGACTATGGTCCGGCGGAGACCTCCAGCGCGTGCGGCTTTCCACCGCCCGGAACCCCTCGGCGTCCGGAGGCACAGAGTAGCGCGGCGGGTGCGCTACCACAGATGCGAGACGAGGCCCCCGCATCGGGGAAGGGGAGCGCTAGCAGCGAGGCGCAGCAGCCGGACCCCGCCGGTGACGACGACGAAGGCGCCATCGCAAACGACGAGGGAGGGGAACATCCAAAGGCAGTGCCGGGGAGGACGCGCAGGAACCGTCGAGGGAGGCCTCCGAGTCGGTGAAGTGAAGACGCTCCCTAGATCTGGCCGGCGAGAAAGGCTCTGCCCGTGGATCTAGAAAGCTAGACCGAGGGGACTGGGCAGCAACGAGAGAGGACGGAGAGGCGCCCGCACCCCAGGCAGCCATCTCTTCCTCCATCTCGTTTGCCCACGACCGGCGCGAGCAGGAGCCCCGCTCCATGCGAAGGTGAAGCAGGGACAGATCTAGATCCCAAGGGCAGAAGAAAGGAAAACGCTGTGGGGCAGCAGAGGTCGGCGGGAAGGCGGGAGGCCGAAGCAGGGTGCAGTGGTGGACGGCGAGGCCGGGGTGGCCGTCGCCGGGTCGCCGCTATCGCCCTCCCTCCTGCTCCAGCAGCTCGCAATCTGGACCTCAAATTGAATTTACAATTTTAAAATAAAAAAAATAGTAGCGGACTTGTTGGTCTGCGCGCGTGGATGATCTAGCCAATGACCCTGCTTTGAATTGACGAACATAAACGAGATGATGATGACACACGGAGCCAAGTAAAGAAAGATAGTACTACTACGAGTAGCTAGCAGTAACCAACCTTGACCAGTAATCGGAGGCTGCGCGCACGTACGGTACTCGGCGTACGTACTACGGAGTGTTGCGGCAAAAGAAAAATTAAAGGGCACGAAGGTACTGCTCTCCTCTCGTGGTGAACCCACGTTTTTTCGTAAATATTCGTGCATATTGCAACGAAAATTACGACATATCGTGTAGTCATTTCTACGATTACCACTCAAAATTTTTATTTTACTCTGTTTCAATACGTGTTAGAATGAAGTAGTAGTGCCATTGGATACGTACTAATCTAGCTTAATTATGTACGCACCGATCAAAAGTCTAGTCATATGGGCATGACGTACATAGAGATACGTGTGAGAACACAACATATATATATATATATATTGGAAGTAAAAAAATCACGATGATTACAATAGCACAATTTTATTTATTAACCTTAATAATATGAAAAAAAAGAGATAAATAATAAGTCTCCTGTATCCACACCGAGACAGGCCGGGTCGATCGTCTTGCGTTGAAAATTTTGGGCCAGCCCGGGGAGAGCGCGCGTGGATAGATGTCGATCCAGCCACTCGGTTGTCCCGATCCACGTAGTGTGGCCTTGTTAATTGGGACGCTTTGTTCGCCGCCGTTGCGTGTCTCGGAAATGCTTTGTCTTATACGGACTAGTATTCCCACTCTCTTCAATCACCATTGGAAATTAGTACAAAAATCGTTTAGCGGCGTACCTAGTGCGGAGCAGTAATAATATACCTTTTTTTATTTAACAATTATCAATCAAAGTTAATCTCGCTCATATCCGGTGAAGTGCTGGTTGACAACGAGTTCATTTCTTTGTGAAATCATCGGGGATTGAGACAAGAGGCGGGCGGGGATCGGAGGTATCGACGACGTACGGCGATGCCGACGTCCTGAAAGCTACGCAGGCCGATTTCCTCGTACATGCACTTGCAGCTTTGTGACTTTTTCTCGTTCTCGTTGTCGTCGCACGAGCGATCGAGCCATTTCAGCCGCCGCAAGTGTGGCCACGCCACATCAGTGATGGCGAGCTGTGGTTGAGGAACCAAACAGCCCCTATATAGTCGTCTAGTTTTCTATTTGCGGTGGCATTAGATATCTCCTCAGTCCTAAAAACAACAATATTATTATAGTTTTTATCTTAAACAAATAAAACAACTGTTCTATATATGCATTGCATCTCGACGCTGTAGATCAAGGTTCCGTTTGGTACAGCTCTGCTTCACTAGTGAAGCTGTTTTTTTAAGAAAATAGCTTCATAAACAACTCTTTAGGTGAAGCTGAGCTATTTTGAAAAAAGTGTTTAATAAAATAGCTTTAAAAACAACTTTATGCATAGATATGAGAGAGAAAGGGGGGGAGAGAGTTATGATAAGTTACTATTTTCAGCTTCATCTCACTTCATATCTTTGAGAGATGGGAAGAAAAATAACTTCATAGGTGAAACTGTTTTGAAAAAAGGTATTTGATAAAAAAAATAACTCACAACAATTTTATAAAGTTCTTATGAGCTGTATCAATCAGACCCCAAGTAACCAAAACAATGTTGGCCTCCATGGCCACATCCTAGCTAGAGGAGGCCTGTCTAGATCCGATGCAGGCTATCTAAGAAAGGAAACACACAGACTAATAACAAATGCAAATATATGATTTTTATCGTGGCACTTATTAAGGTATATTTGGATGTAGCTCCAGTCTAGAAAGTTTGCCATGTACACGTATTCAATCTCAGACGCTTAAAATCGTCTAATAAAAGCGATATGGCTCGCAAGGATGGACAACTTTCCCACGTTGCCACGGGGAGGGACGGAGCACCGTGGGAGAGGGACGAAATTTACGAGTGGAAAACAAAATCCTTTATGGGAAGGACGAAAGCTAGGCTCCTAACAACAACATTTTGATGAAGCAACGTCATCAGCTCTGATGTGGACGCACGCACGCACGCACGAAGTCGAAGAACATTGAGAGCCCGCGACATGGTCACACTCACGCAAGTCGACGACCCTATATATGAATGAATACGACTTTGCTCCATGAAATACCTACAGTAGCTAGCTAGGAGCCTAGGAAGGCACCGATGCATGGCTCCAACCAAATCAGCCTTCCTGCTGGCCAACTATAGCGGCGCTAGCTTCCGGCCGGTATGGTGGGCCCCTCCGCCCGTGAATAATCGTTGACCGTTTGACCCGGGGCTACTACTTTGGTTTCTGGTCAATCTAAAACTGCACATGCTGTCACCAGTCTACTACGATTTTTATTTTATTATACAAAGTATTGGGAGCACGACGAGTGAAGTTTTCCGTTGTTCTAAATAAAAGACGTTTATGTTCAAAATAATAATAATAATAAACGACGGTTCTTCTTTTTTCTTCCGAATTGCACGTATAACATTCCCTCTCGGTCCCAAATTAAATAAACTTATTTAGTTGTCGTAAGTTAGATTGTTTTAAATGTAACTAAATTTATAGTAAATAACACCAATATTCATTACGTAAAATTACTTTCATATAGTACACGTACTTATTTGCTATAATCATTGTTATTTTTAAGATGTAGTAAATAAATCTAATCAAACTTAAATTGATTCTAGGAATCGATTTACTTTGTGACCGAAGAAGTAGATTTTGGCTGGGAGCCCGCAACGTTAGACAGCTGACAGCCAGGATTGGACCGTTCAACACTACTATCTAGCTACTGTTGCTAGTCCGGATCCACGGTTGAAATTAACTTGAGTTCCCGATGGAGACGCGCGAATGCAATACGCACGCGTACGTGTTCTTCGTGGGAGGAGGAGCCAACACGTGCGCTGTAGCAAATAGAGTTGCAGAGCTGTTGGCGGTTGAAACTTGTTCACGCACACTGCTACTACTCGTCTCCTACTCGACAAGCAGCACTACGATAGAAGCACGTACAGTAGTAGTAGTAGTACTGTCAAGTAGTGGTGCGGCTGAGAACAGAAATTACTGAATGATGGGGGATCCTATCCTATCCGATCCGATCCGATCCGATCCACCGCAAAGCGTGGCCAGATATAGGTTGGGGGTTTGACAGGCATCCCGGCCCGAGCCCGATCGAAGACATTAGTGCCCTGCACCGGCAGGAGCAAAGATTCGGCGTGAAAGTTTCCGGCGACCTACAAAGCCGCTTTGCGCTTCAGGAGAAAACACAGAGAGGGCTAGCTAAGTTAATTCAAACTTAAACCTGTAGTACGTATTAAAATACAAGGCAGAGTAGTAGGCTAAATAGAGAGCCGGAGGAGCTGAGGTTGGGTTGAATTGAATTGAATTGAAATGAATTGAAGAACCGTTCGGTGCCGCTGCCGGCTGCTGCCTCTCGGCTCTCGCTCGGGCAAAGCGGCCGTAGACCCACAGCGAGGAACCCGGATTCGATACGGCTGTGACTGCGACGTCCTTTCTGTCCCGTCCGGCGGCCGCCTCGCCTCGCCTCGCCTCGGGTCCTTGACGATGTACATACAAGTCGCATGCGTGACATAAACACACACACACACACACTCCTACAGTACGCTGCACGCTGGTGACACTGACACCTCGGCCAGCCGCCCGCCGCTCGCCCAGGTGCGATGAACTTTGCGACTCTGCTTCTTGCTTTCGTCGTCGTCTTCCACTTCGATAGCTCCTCGCCTTGACAACTTATTTCGCTTGGCAACACACACGATGACACGACGAACACGATCGTGCCGTGGGTTCACAGGCGCGGGCGCGGGCGCGGGCGCTAGCTAGAACAGTTGCGCGCGCCCTTGAGGAATGAGAAGGACCTCGCCGGCGGCTAGCTAGCCGATCGAGAGACGGAGCCAGGACGCCGCCGCTCTGGGGGCTCGGTTTTCGAAAGCCGTGCTACGCGGTACCACGCGTTTCGTTGAGCCCGGACGACGGAGCCTCTGCGTGCGGTACGGCGGTGTCTCTGTGTGTGTGTGGAGAGGTCCAATGTACTACTACTGCTACAAGTACAACTGTCTCCTTTCGACCTTGATTAATTGATGACGAGTCTCGTCTGGTCTCCAGCTCATCGCCCTGATTTATTACTGTGCTGGTTTGTCTTTTATTTACAGCAGCATGATAATCACTTGGTACGTGTACTCATTTGAGTGGGATGGACACATGTGCACGATATTATCTTAACAGAACGCTAAACGATAGATAGCCGGTCACTTATCATTTATCCACGGTTTCGGGCTAGCTAAACGATCGCTTACGTTTTATCTTCTCTATCCTCTGCTTGTCTCTTCTTCCATCTTAGTATCATAAAATCCAATATGGAACTTGCTAACTCATAGTACAACTCAAGCTTATGTCACTTATTATACTTACTCTTAGACAAGAAATCATGTCTATATAGCCTATATGGGGCTAAGATATGAAGAAATGTGATTAGTACTCCTAGATAAGAGAGATGATCGCGTGATTTGAGAGTTTATTTTGAAAAAAAAGTCCATTATGAATATGGTTTATATCTGCCTAGCTGACTTGGTAAGTATAAAAAAAAATACTTCATCCATCCCAAATTATAATAATGTTTGACCTTTTTGGCTTCAAATTTGACCACTCATTTTATTCAAAAACAATTGCACAAAAATAGTCAAATTTAAGTCATACTTGAAGAACTTTTATTAATAAAACAAGCTATGACAAAAGAAATAATATTTGGTATAAATTTTTGAATAAGCCGAGTGGTCTAAAAAACCAAACGTCTTATAATTTGAGATGGAGGAAGTATCTCATAATTTTTTTTTACAAAAGTTATGAGGAAAATTCGTGGCACCACTAATTAACGAACGATCACTCGATCTGAAACCGAGCGAGCGATTCTCGAACACGCAATAGTTTCCTTTTATAATAGAAAAGAATTCCACAATTTTCCTTTTTCAGAAGCCCCATCCGCGCACCGCTCTCCTCTGGCTCAGCTCCCCTCCCCACACGCGCTGACATCAGCAGCACCAGCCCATGCTCTTCTCCCGCTCCCTTCCCCACATGCGCTGAGATCAGCACTGACACTATCCAAAAAAATCAAAACATTTTATTTCAAAATGCTATAATTTATAAACGATGTATCCATTTTCAATTCCGTGTGTTCTACACGACGAGACGTACAAAACTAGATCTCACTTGCATATATTTTTGAAAAAAATCTGTTAGCAAATTATATATATTAACTTATAGTGTATAACTTATAACCTATGTGAAAACTTGGAAGCATAATTTTTACAAAAAAAAAGTTATTAAACACAAAGGAATGAATCAACTTATTACAAACACAAAAAATATTAACACACAAAATGAATAGATTAACTTAGAAACACAAAATTTATGGAACACAACTTATATACCAAAGTTATCAGATAAAACATGTGAACATAAGTTATTCAATACTACTTGTAAACATAAGTTATTCAATGCAACTTGTAAACATAAGTTATTCAATACAACTTGTAAATGTAAGTTATATATTATGAGTTACATGATATAAGTTAGTAAACATAATTTGTTATTAGAAAAAATATTCAAAACATATGTAAGTTGGATCTAGTTTTGTTTATCTTCACGTAGAATACATTGATGTAAGCGAAATTAAAAAATAGGTACCAAAGTTATCAAAACACAACTTATGTACATAAGTTATTCAATATAAACTTGCATATATAAGTTATTCAATACAATTCGTATGTCTAAATTGTATGTTATAAGTTAATATATAAATTACCAATGTTGTCAAAAAATTAAAACATATAAAAAATAAAAAGAATATTAAAAATATAAAACAAAAATAAAATAATAAATAATAAAAAGAAAAAGTAGAAAATAAAAATAAGGTGTCGTAATGATTGAAAAAAACATATCCACAATATTTAATTAGGTCGGATTGCTTGCCCAGCCCAGTCAACCAACTACCCGTCGCAGCTTCCTTGGCCCCGCACCTACGCGCCGGCAACAGCTAAATGAGTGGGTAATCGTTCACTGTATAGGAACTGAGCGAACGGTCGCGTAAATGGAATTGCGGAAAACTCGTGAGCTCAAAAAGTTACAAGGAAAAATAAATCACAGACGCTAGAAAATTAGAGCCCCACTTGGCCCACGGAGATACCCGGAAGTTGCGTGGGCTGACGCATTCGAGCACGTGTCTGTTTGAACGCTCAAGCGCCATACTAGTAGTACTCTGAAGGCTCTCTGTCATCATCATCACCAGGATAAATAGCCCGGCACCCTCATGCCTTCGCCCTTCCCTTCACCACGACCAGGACACAGTGCTAGCTGCTCCCGTCCGGCCCCAAAGACAAACAGGCCTCCCTCTGCCTGCCTGCCTGCCTGCCCTTCCCCACAACACACCTCGAAAGCACACAGCTTCTTCTTCTTCAGACAGCACAACACTGAAGAGAGGATCGGAGGGGGGAGATCCGGCCGGGCAGTAGCTAGCTAGAATCGAATCGAATCGAATCGAATGGGGAGGGCTCCGTGCTGCGAGAAGATGGGGCTGAAGAAGGGGCCATGGACGTCCGAGGAGGACAAGATCCTTGTGGCCCACATCCAGAGCTTCGGCCACAGCAACTGGCGCGCGCTGCCCAAGCAAGCCGGTGAGCAACCTGCCCTGCCAGCCTCTGCTAGTCTGCTTGCTCCTCGTCGTCGTCCTCCATGGAGTGCTTGCTTGCTAACGAGACCTGCTGCAGGGCTGCTGCGGTGCGGCAAGAGCTGCCGGCTCCGGTGGATCAACTACCTGCGCCCGGACATCAAGCGCGGCAACTTCAGCAAGGAGGAAGAGGACGCCATCATCACCCTCCACCACCAGCTCGGCAACAGGTACTGCTGCTAATTAATTCTGCCCTCCCCATTTCTCTCCCTTTCTCGCATTTTGTGTTTCGCTAAATCGGAGGAGCAATGATTAATTGTTTGTTCCTTTAATTTCTTCATTCAAACGCAAATTACCCTTCGTCTTCCTCTCGGAACGCTCCTGTCTGTCAGTGGGGCAGGGCATAGCATACAATACTACAAATACTCCTACTACTACAATACATTATCCCCCGTGGGCCCCGCCTCGAGGCCGACGAAGAAAGAAAATCCAAGTGTGCTGCCCACTTGGTCACTAGTAGCTAGTTAATTAATTGCGTCACTGATGATGATGATGATGCGCGAGATCTGCCGGAGATTCCACCTCCCTCCCTCCCTCCATAGTTTGGCTTGGCTGTCCTCGTCGTAGACGACGAACGGGGACACTGCTGCGTGCCCTCCGTCTGGAGCTCTGCTCAGTGCAGTTAAAAAAAGAAAGATGAACTAGCTAGTCGTACAGCGTTAAACAAGTGCGTGTGATTCCGCAAGGGGAATCAAATCACGCAGCGCACATCGTTGTAATGTAATCGATTTTTTTTTTCTGACGAGCTCGCTCTGAATTGTTTGGACACGCACAGGTGGTCCGCCATCGCCGCCAGGCTCCCGGGGCGGACGGACAACGAGATCAAGAACGTCTGGCACACGCACCTCAAGAAGCGGCTGGAGGAGCCCACCAAGCCGGCGGAGCAGGCAGGTGGCGCCGCTGGCAGGAAGCACAGGCCGAAGCGCGGGGGCGGCGCCAGGAAGACGACGGCGGCGGCGGCGGCCGACGCCGTCGTCGTCCCGGTCCCGGTCCCGGCGGCCAAAACCGCGCCGGTGTCGCCTGAACGGTCGCCGGCCTCGTCGTCCGTGACCGAGTCGTCGTCGTCGGCCATGACGGAGCAGGAGCAGGGCAACACGGGGAGCTCGCCCGGCGCCTGCGGCGGGTTCGTCCCCAAGGAGGAGAGCTTCACGTCGTCCTCGGAGGCCCAGGAGTTCCAGTTCGACGATACCTTCTGGTCCGAGACGCTGTCCATGCCGCTCGAGAGCTTCGACGTCCCCATGGAACCATCCGACGCGCTGGTTGGCGCGTCGTCGTCGGTTGGCGCCGACGGCGACCTCGACTACTGGCTCGGAGTGTTCATGGAGTCCGGCGACGTGCACCAAGAATTGCCGCAGATTTAGACCGCCCGACGCGAGAGGGTTTTTCAGTTACTACTTGGCTAATTGATTCATCGTTCTTTTTTCTCGTCTCTCCTGCACGTCTTTGCATCGATCGGAGGGGACATAGCTAATTAACAGAGAAGGAGAGAGTTTCCACGACGAAATTAGGCAGAAACAACGCGAAACGACATTTCCCTGTGCTTGCAGATTTCGATGTACAGAAGTGATGATCACAAGAAATGGACTCCCCTTTTCTATCTAAACAAAAAAAACAAGAAATGGACTCGGCCTCTTGTAATTCGTTGATTGATTCGTCTATAGTGTGCTACTAGTACTCGTGTAGTCGTGTGTCGTGCCAATGCGGAACTCGTGTACGGCTTCTGTCCTGCCTGCCTGCGATCTGTCCATTCTCCAGTGCACGGTTCGTCCCAGCTGAGGTGAAATGGTAACTGTTGCCTTTTTTGAGGGGAAAAAAGTCTGAAACACGTGTGCAGAGACCCGGACAAAGTAATGGATGATTTCTTTTGTGCGACTTTACAGTTAAACAATGCCAAGCGCAGATCTGGCTGTCTCCTGATTGATTCTGCGTCACCTTAGTTTGATCTGGAAAAGTAAACGAAGAACATGTCGATCGGGTGCTGATCCACAGCCACAAATGACACATATTGGCGCCGCCATTTTTCTATTCCAACCTCCTGTGCCTTTCATGCTTGATCAGCTATATATCAACAGTCTCCAATGGCACAAGCAGGTCTCCTGCCGTTGTCTAGGCCAGGGTTTACCTTACCGTTTCGGAACCGGTAACCGCCGGGGGCCGGTCGGGCGGTTACCGGTCGGTTTGACCGGTTACCGGTCCAAACCGAACGGTTTGAATTTTGAATTCAAACCCAGCAATGCAATCGGTTTTGGACCGGTAACCGGTCGGTTAGGGCCGGTTACCGACCGGTTTGAACGGTAACCGGTCCAAACCGCCGGGTGTCTTTTTTATTTTATTTTTGCTTGAAAAAATCAAATTTTTTTGCATGACCTTTGTGCATAATGATGTAAATAGAACACACAATTCATGTAAAATAGTGTGATACAAATGACCAACCCCACAATAATATCATAGTGATGCACTAGCCACAAATTCACGACGGAAATAACGTAGTTCACCGTTGCAACAACAACAAATCGTCCATGGAAATACCTCGTGCCGTAGACATGCGAACATCATGGTCACTACTCACTGGTGTTGCATATAAGGGAAGATCCCGTTTCGGCACCCCTCCTCATACTCCGCGGTGGACATTAGAGCGATACCGCGCGACTGTAGCCCGGCCTTGTACTCTATCCATGATTGGCCCGTCCAATGAGCTGTGGTCTCCCATTCCTGCACTAACATGTTGTAGAAATCCGGGTCTTGCCATTCGTAGACCCATCTAGTGGCCGGCTGCGTGCTGATGTCAGAAACGGGGTAGGTATAACCACCACCGTACGATGTATCACTGTACGAGGAAGAGGAGTACTGTGGCGTGTCGTAGCAGTCCGTCGGGTCGTACGCTCTCCTCTGCGATTCCGGCTGCCCATGGTCGCGGTCCTGAGTAGCATGTGTGAAGTCCGTCTTGCCTGCAGCCGACCATAATTAGTACTAGTGAATAGGCATAGACATTCAAAAAATGTCTGTAACAATCCATACCTGTGAAACGAAGTCCACCAGCATCACCAACACCACTACCACCAGCACCATCTGCAGAACCCCCAGCCCCACCACCACCAACAACAACAGCAGCTCCAGGGTCATCGTCACCACTATGACCGTCTCCACTGTCAGTTGCTGAGCTGCTGTGATCGGACTCCTGGTACCGTGGACTTTACTCACCCTCCTCGCCATCATCTGTCGAATCATCGCTGGTGACAGGTTGTTGCACTCGCTTCCCCTTTTTTTTCTGGCTAGGTCCCGTCTGGTATTTTCTTTTCCCAAGATGCTTGTCACCCACATGTCTACGGGCCCAATCACTGATGGGCCCAAGATCGTCGGGGTCCACTTGGTCTCTGTCATCAGAAAGAATGAATCATATTATTAAAAGTATGGTTCGTTAGTGGCTAACAAAGTACATCAGCGTACCTCACGATATGGGACGGAAGAGGGATGTCCGTTTCTTCATCCTCTTCGTCGAGTACTGGAGCCTGGTTGGATCTGCCATACTCCATCCAGTCTCGAACCGGATTATCCCATTCGTAAAAGGACATCTGCGTGAACTGGTCAATGAAGTCTTCTTCCTCACGCTTAGGTGGTCCGGATGCATCCGCGAGTCGCAGCCGAAGGTTGTAGTTCACATACACTAGCTTGTTCAGTTTTTTGTGGGACAAGCGATTCCGAACCTTCGTGTGTAGCAAAGCAAATGTACTCCAGTTGCGCTCGCATCCACTGGAGGATACACACTGTGCAACAAGCCTCAGCGCAAGTTTTTGCAGATTTGGAGTGCTCCTGCCGAACAACATCCACCATTGAGCTGCAAGTGGAACCCATTATGTTAGGTTCGCGCTGAAAAAGACAAAAAAAATGAGTTCAAAAGTACTCTTACATGGGGTTGTCTTGGGGTCCGAGGCCATTTTAATGGCCAGCTCGCTGCCAAACTCCCCAAGGTGTATGCGGAATGATTCTGCCTCCTGTAATGTCAAGATAGCGGAGTGCACATCCGTCATTTTCCCAAATGCTTCCTTGAGGCCAGCAAACATGGACGGAGTTGGATTGTAACGGTATACAAGCCTTGGGTTGAGTACAGCAGCTGCAACATACGATGCACGACAAATTAGCAAATGGTAAATACTCAATATGTAGAGACGGCTATTTTAACAATGGTTGTGATCGCACCTGGGCCCACATGCGTGCCTTGGTACACGTCCGCAATCCTGGCATCCATGATAGCCTTGTACTCATGCCATGTTGACACATTTGTTCCAAAGAACTTCTCCATCTCGGTTTTGCACTCTTGGAAGTTGTAGACAACCTCACACAGGTTAGGTCGCCTATCCTGATCAGCGAACCGAAGGAACCTGTAAATTGGTGCCACTGAATCGATGATGTATTTGAGTGTGTCCCACCACTGTATGCTAGACAGCCTTGCGTGAGCATAGTGACCTTCCTCGGATTTTCCCCACCTGCTATGCAAGAACTCGAAAGATCCCATCCACTGCATAAAACGATCACGCTTCCGATGGAAGCTCTCCATGAACATGTAGTTGGTCCCAAACCTAGTGGCATTCCATTTGACCAACTCACCACCAATGGCTGCCCTCATCATTGCATTCAACTGGCCATGGTTGTGCAGCCAAGCTGAAATTCGCTTGCATGTTGAGATCATACCTGCATGCTCCGCCCTTTTACCAATGTCCTTCAGCATCAGGTTGATGGTGTGTGCAAGGCAAGGTGTCCAAACAATATGCTTGTACTCATCGTTCAATCTCTGGCATGCTCTCTTGAAGTTGGCGCCGTTGTCCGTGACGATATGCACGACATGCTCAGCACCTATCTCCTCAACCACCTTGCGAATCAGTTGCACAAGTAGGCACAACATTTAGTGGAACCGATAAAACATAGTGCATGTGAACTGGCATAATATTTTGGACGTATCCCCAGCAAATAAGACGAATCTTGGCTCCTGCCCGTCGCATCAACTGACTTGTGGAACCACATGACGCCATTGCAATAGATCAAAAAATTGATGACGTTCATTCTTGTCGGGCCCGTCCACGAATCACACATCAACGTGACCCCAAACAAGGGCCACTTCTCCTGAAACTTTGCGTACCGCATCTGCAGGTCCTTCTCGTTATGATCGAGGTACTTCCTGTCTATATCCTTTCCACTGGGTGACGCGATGCCTTCACCTGCAATCGTAAGCGAATCATGAGAATAGAGAAATATACGTAATGAATTGAAGTCTCCAAGTATATGTACTTACCCCACTTCTGCGTCTCCCTGACCGCACTAACAAAGTACGGATTGTCCGCCTGTTTCCCGGGGATTCCTGCAGTATGGAAAAACTTTCCCCAAGCTTTCCCAATTGCGTCCTTCGCGTTCCTTCCCCTCTGCGTCCATGACCCTGTATCGATCCGTGTCTGCTGGAGTCCACCCCTCGTACCCGCTGCCAAGTTGTAGTCCTCCACCACCGCAGGGGTCTGCCTCTGTGAACTAGACCTTTGAAACATCCTCTGCAAAGGATTCCCCCCTGCGAAGCAGTACCACTACCACTGCCACCTCCACGCTCGTAAGCGCCTCCTCTCCGCTGCACCCCCTCCTGGTACTCATATTCTGCTCTGGACTGATTCAGGGCTGCCTGCAACTGAGCCTCGTACTCGTCATCGCCAAGGGGGTGGTTGCCCTCCGCTGCAGCAGCCTCTCGTGCAACCCTCTGACGAGTGCGGTCACTAGTTGCTTGCCTAGTTCTGTCGATCTCCTGCTGAAAGTACTCCCGGACGTCTCTGGGTACCTTGGTGCAGTGGATCACCTCTGTCCCGCGCGCAGCCAAATGCTGCTTCAACCGGGAAGCACCACCCCCGGCTTTTTGTTTAAGACAGTAGTTGCATTTCCAACCGGGAGCAAGATTCTCACCATGCTCCCATACCACGTCTCTGCGGTCTCTCGGCATCTTCCTGCACAAATGGACAACACAAAAAAATCCAACACATGCATCAAATCATACCGCAAATATATAGCAATACAACAAATATATTTTATAAAGAATCTAATGTTACTTATTTACTATACTAAATACTAAAATCTTAGAATATAAACTCAGCTAAATTTAAGACTATTTGATTCAGCACTATTTAAGAATAATATCATCTTTAGGACGGAGCGAGTACTATATTTATTATAAAAAATAGTTTCCAAGGATGCACCTTTTGTTTACCTTAACATATTTCATGGGAATTACATCATGTGTCAATATGGACCCGTACTAAATCCTAAATCCTATATCAATAAAATCCTAAATCCTAAATCCTACATACATCCTAAAGCAAATCCTACCGCAAATCCTAAATCATAAACCAAATAAACCTAACTCCTACCTAAACCCTAAGTCAAATCCTACCTAAATCTTACAATAAATATTTTCTACATCATATACTCCATCAATACTACATATTAGAACTAAATCCTACAACTAAAGCAACTACAAATGCAAAGAAATGAAAAAAACAAAAAAAAAGACTTACCGACCAACCGAGCGGTTACCGAACGCAACGGTCGGTAACCGACCTGTCCGAACGGTAACCGCCGGGGGGGAAGGCTCGGTGGCGCGCGGTCGATAACTGACCGAATCACTCGGTAACCGACCCCGACCGAGCGGTTACCGAGGCTCGGCGGCGGTCCGGGCGGCGTGCGGGCGGTCTGGAGCGGCTGCGGGGCGGATAGGGTTCGGGGCGCGGCCGGGATCCCCCCCCCCCCCCGACAGCTCTTTAAATAGGAGGCGACAGGAGCGATTGGGCCCTTAACGGGCCTCACGGTTTTTTCTTTTTTCTTTTTTTTCAAACTTAAACACGTTCAAAAAATAGCAAACGAACTCTAATTTGAAAATTTTTTACACCATTGGACTCTATAAATCGTGATCTATTTTTAGGATTTTTTCAGAATTTTTTTTTAAAAAAATTCAAATTTAAAATTTGAATTCAAACCAGTACCGAAACCGAACCGGTCCCGACCGGTTTGTCGGTTACCGAGCGGTTACCGCGGTAACCGAACGGTTTTGAAAACCCTGGTCTAGGCTAGAGTTCAGATACTGTACTGTAATGTCGAGGACACCTTTTGAGCTGTACTCTCTTTGTCCCTAAATGTCTATCTTTAGAAAACCGTGTTTTCCTCACAGACACGCTTCCCGGACGACCAATATAAAGGGACGGAGGAAGTATGTGCTAGATGAGTGCAACACACTGCTAATTATCGACTTATTGCCGACAGTTTGATGAGCATCGCAACAAGGGTCCCTTGTTGATCATGATCATACGCTCTACTGAAATAAAAAAAATTGAATGAATATACAGTACATGTTGTAGTGAACATGTAGGATTTGGTTGGTCTAGGATTTTAAAGTTAGGTATTCTCAACCCAAATTGTGTATATCACTGGCTGAACGTCACGTCATGCCTCGCGTCTGTGAAAACAAGAGTACAAGTTCAAAAAAGGCTGTGTTTAGATCCCATCTTTTTCTCCAACTTTCCATCATATCCTATCACATCAAATTCCTATTCCCCGTCACATCAAAATACCGGCACATATATGGTGTAGTAAATATAGATGAAATAAAAAACTAATTGCACAGTTTTGTTGTACTTTGCGAGACGAATATTTTAAGCCTAATTAATCAATGTTTGGATAATTATTATTAAATAAAAACAAAATTGTTATAGTGTGACGTGACAAATGCTACAGGATTTTTTTCACCCATAATCTAAACACAGCCAAAGAAAGAAGGAATCAACAAAAGAGAGGCAAGATATTGTGTTAGTAACACTGCTCATTGTTCCAAAACAAATATGAACGTACACTTCCGCATTGTATCCTAGTCAAGTCAAAGGAGTTGTCTGAGTAGACGAGTACAGTGTGTAGGACATGGAATTTATCCTTTGATTGAAAGTTTCAAAAGGCAATTTCTTAGTATATGACTGCATGCAGGACATTAAAGAATCAGTTCCATATCTAGAAGGGGAAATTAATGTGCGGGAAAACATATTACTTGGTGCATGCAGACGTAAACATGACATACTGCTGACGTAATAAAGAATACTAATGCCATTGTGTGTGCTACTCCGGACGTGTATAGATTCCTCTTGTAAAATTTTAGTAGCTGGCGTAGTCAACAATGGTCTGCCCATGCTGTTTATTCCTTCATGCATGATACAAAACTATATATAGATGCATGCTTTATTGTATTTAGATAACAATAAAATCTAAAAGGTAATGTGTAGGCATCATTATATTAACAGCAATATGGTCCTCGCTAGAAAAAAAAAGGTTGCCTCGGGTACCATCTCTAATTATTGGTCTAAAAGCAACATCTGAGATTCAAATTTGGCTACGGGATATGGATAGGTTAGATTAACTTTACAGTATATATTCCACAATAGCTCAAACTAGCTAGCTGTAGCCATAGGTTCAGGTTAAATTCCATTTCCAAATGCTAGTGGAGATAGCTGGCTGGCTGCTATTAGTTCAATGATATGCTTCTAAAGGTTTGTATGTATCCTTTCTCATGTGTATTATTTCGTACTACATTGTTCCTAATTGCAGTACCAGATCAAAAGGGTACGAAAAAAAAAACAGTCTAGCTTTATTTTCCTCAGACATGTGAACATGTGCTCTTACACTCGCTTACGCATTTCTTCCTCCATGCCAGAGTGATAAACGTATTTTATATATACATGGAAAAGTCAAGTTTAATAAACTTTAACCAGTAATTTTTTTAATACGCAAAAGATTTATACATATTTGTATTAAGATCAAGAAATGTTGAAAGTTATAAAGATGTGCCAGAATTGGCACACTAGGGGTAATTTTATATAAGTTAGAACATAAACATGAATCAATAAGTTTATATTGAAAATGTTTCCTCAAAAAAGTAGTATTGAAAATGCTTCTTAGATAATATTTATTATTTAGCAAATGACAACATATTAAAGGATATATTAGGGGTTTATTTTTGTATGTTTTTTCTTATTAAAATGTGCTTACCATTTCGAAACGGGAGGGAGTAAATTTGTATATATCAAGAACAGGGCATCTGTGCAATATACCAAAAATTCTGGAAATGCATTCAGAGAAAAAAAAACAGTAGTAATGTGAAGTATAAGTCGAAAGTTGAGAAATTCTACCTTGATTAGACCCACTCTGTAACACCCCTGGTGTTTAAGAACTTAATAAAAATTTGATCATGTCATCATATGCATTAAGTATCATTCACTTGATTGAAAACCTTGTTATGCATTGGACTAAAATAAGTTTACTTAATTGTGTTTGTTTCAATTATGAATGCTGGCCATGATTTCAAATTCAAACTTTCAAATTCTTCTCCAAACCCTAATTTCCAGAGGGGGTGGATTAAACCCTAAACGTGATTTTCAAAATCTAAAAAGAATTTGCATATGGTTGTTTGAGCAAAGTTGTAGAGCTCTGTTTCTATTGCAAAAGTGGTGTTTTGAGTTATTCAAGTGTTATTCAAATTTCTTGAGTAATTGAAAAAGGGGTAATTCTCTTAAAAGAGGGTTTCAAATTTCAAAAATGCATTTTCATTTCTAGGCCGAATATGAAAAAGTGTATGTTGTCAAAGTTGTAGATCATGAAATTTTGAGCAACTTTGGTATTCAAAGTTTTTCATGAAAACCCTTGAAAGCTTGAGCAATTTGCAAATTAGTACCAAGGGCAGTTCAGTCAATTCGTCGAACACCTGCATGTCGGTCGAGCTCATCAGCGCCGACACCTGGCCGGCCAGCTGCCGAGCTTGTCGTGCGACTTCTGGCCGCAACGTGTGTCCCATCGCGTGCGTGGCATCACCGCGGCTCCGTTACCGTCTTCAAAACGGGACGTCGCGCTCTCCTTGCCCCTCTTTCCATGCCACGTCGTCGCTCTGCTCACACCGTCGTGCACACCACCATTGTCGTCGAGCTCGCGCAAGATTTCCAGCCACTACCAAGCTCCCCATCCACCGCAATGGCTTCGCATTGACCTAGTAGACCTTCCGTACTAGTCGATTGAAGCTGCGAACGCGTGAATCGTCTGGCGCGACGTCTTCTTCCTTGGCTCCGGCGAGAGCGCCACCGCTCTAGTTCGCAGTCGCATCGGCTACACAGGAGCCACATTGTTCTTCTGGTTCTTGTTTCATCTTCCTTGTTCTTCACTGATTCCTTTGCTCTCCTTCGTTTTGCAAATGTTGGACCGTAGCTCCGGGAACATCGACGTTGCCGCTCGGCTCACCGTTTCCGCCGGCACGGTCTTCATCGCCAGCACTCTCTGCTTCATCTCCGGCAGCGTTAGTGAGCGCTTCACGACTGGGGTGAGCTCCTCGAACTCTCCGCGCGCTTAGTTGTTCTTGTTTCGAGCCGTCGTGCTCTGTCCGCGAGCTCCGCCGCAGTTCATGGCTGTCGCGGCGGTGCGCTCGTCGATAGGTCGTTGTAGTTGATCTTTTTCGAGTCTGAGTCTTGCGCTAGCTTCGTCTAGCCGTCGTGAGACCAGTCGCGGTGTTGGTTGTTCGAGCGCGTGTGTAGTTTGGCCGGCGCACGTCGCGCACATCTCCGCCGTCCGCCATGGCCGTCGGCGGGGTTGTTTCGTTAGGGTTTCATTTCGTTTTTCTTACGCTTCGCGTTGTTTGGGGGCCACTGAGTCTGCTGGTGTGCTTGGTTGAGCCGATTATGGCTTGTACTCGTCGGCGTATGTGCGGCTGTGCGCGGGGTGCCGCCATTGCCGTCGGTGAGGTCGGTGTTGTAGGTTTTAGTCTCGTTTTCGTGGTGCGTTGTGTTCGCGTTTGCTTCCTAAGTCTGTTGCGGAGCTTAGTTGAGCCGATCATGGCCTGTACTCGCCGACGCACGAGCGACCGAGCTCGGACCGCCGCAGATGTCGCTGGTGAGGGCTTTCTGAGGGATAGAAATGATCCTATCGCACCTCGTTGTGTTCGTGTTGATGTGTAGAAGTCGATGCGCGATTCGGTTGAGCCGTTTGGTCGCCGACGGTGACGCGCCGCTGTGTTTTGTGGTCGCCAGCGCCGCTGCTCTGTTTCGGGGTCGCTGACATGCGGGACCCAGGTGTCAGTGAGAGCAGCGAAAAGTTTTCTTATTTTCCTATTTTGAATAGTTCTGCTTTTTGTTATTTTTGTATGTTTAAATCTGTGCATGTTTAAATTCTGCAAAAATTTATGTATGCTCTCTGTGATGTGTAGTATTTAAGAAAAATATAACATGTGCATATTTAGTATGTTTTTAATCCTGTAAAAATGCTCTAAATAATTGAAAATTAACTTTTCCATGATTTTTCATGCTCTGTGTGTTGCTCCAAAAATTATGAATTTTTTTGTGTAACCTTTATACACTTATAGCTTGCTGTAAAAAAAGTTTGGGAATTTTTGGATGAACTGTTATACATGACTATTTATAAAATTAATAATAAAATGATTAGTAACCCTAATGACTTTGGGTTTTATGTGAATTTGAGTTGTTCGATATTAATGGTCACCTGTCCAGTGACAACCATAGTATGGACATGCTTGATGTAGTGTTGTTTGTTCAGTTCTATTGGATATAATTATTAAACTTGATAATTAGTTTAATCATGGTTTAATTAAAATTGCTTTATGCTCTAGTTTAGTTTAGTTTCATGAAGGTAAGTTGTACTCAAGGTTGTTATTCTGTTTTGTTCACCTCTTAAGTGCATGTTTGTTGTTGCAAAGCATCATGTCTACTATTTCAAGCATCATCTAAGCATGACATATTATCGTGTAGATTGTTCGTTGGTTGGGTTGGATAACCTCCCTGGTGAAGGGGGTTTTTCTGTTGTTGAATCTGAGCCAGAACTTGTGTATCCCTCCAACCAAGGCAAGTCCCGGTGCATTCAAACTCTTCCTTATATTTAAAAGTTTGTTTTAAATACACTTATGGTTATTCTATTGCATTGTGGTACTTTATTAAATTCCTACTTGATGCATAGCCTTATCCTTGTATTAATTGTACCCTACACCTTGACACTTGTTTAAAGATGTAATTTTTTGCTAAAATGCTTAGTTTGCTTAGAACTTTTATAGTGGGTGATTTCCGGTCACCTACGCATAGCGTATTGCTTTGGAAAATGGTTATATTCTTTTGAGAAAAGGATGTTGTTGCAAGTAATAATCGGGGACCGGGCGGACACGGTGTTTGGGAGCCACCAATGGTGACTGGTGAGCGGGTTCTTTCCGCATGTGTCATTAGGGCCTTGCTGTTGTAAAACGCCGGAGGGTTGTGACTTTGGAGTACTTATCACATACTTTGGGGAAGCTGGACTCTAGCTAATCCAGTCTTAAGAACGGTTAACCCGCACTGGGAGTGGAGAGATGGAGAGAGTAGTGTGTACCCTCCAAGTTCGAGGAACTGGATGAAGGCGTACTGTGCTCTCGGGTGGTGGAACCCTGGTCTTGGCTGGAGGATCCAGAAAAAGGTAGTCATATGCGTGCTTTAGTGTTGTATATGTCGTGTGATAGGGAAGCCCCAGCTGGGTTTAACCGGTTCGAATCGTCGTGTTCCTCGGATATGGAAACATAACCCTGCTTTTTACATCATAGTTAATGAAACTTAAACTGGATACTTGATGGTTTCCTTTCATGGATGGTTTATTACCTTGTTATCGATCATACATCTAGATCGGTACTTGAGTAATCTTATGAACGAATTAATTGAATTTCAATTCCTTTATAAATGCTCATTCATGAAAAATACTTGATTCTTGCAAACCACCCCTTGAATCCTATGACTTGCATATCGTTTGTCCACTAAATATTTTCTTTTGTCGGATAAATCTTGTTGAGTACTCCCGTACTCAGGGTTTGTTAACCCCTATTGCAGATGAGGACCACAGCCCGGTTTGTGTGGCTTCATGCTGCATGACCGTGGTTACTTTGGATGAAGATGATGAATGAAAAGTCTTTGCTTGACTCTTGGGCAAGAGTAGCTCGGTTGCGTTGTTTAAGCTCTATCACCGCTTGATGTAATAATATCGTATGACACTATGCTATGTTTCAAAAACCTATGGTTTGTAATATGACTCTAAATTTCCGCTACTTTGATGTAAATTAAATTATTGTATTACTTCTGCAATGTTTGTGATGAGGATGATCCTGTTCGGAAAGAGGTGGATGACCCGCTGCAAAGTGGCGACACCTGACGGATTGATTAAGGTTTGGATCATTTGTTGCGATTAAGTCGGATGGACTATTAATCCTGGCAAGTGAGCCCTGTCTTCGTGTTCTTTGTGTTATTCCTTTCCCTCTTTGTTCTTAGGGTTGGAAGAGCCGATCTATGATTTGGTGAAGGAGCAAGACAAGGAAAGTCGATCTACCACCTCTACATCACCTAAGGATAGTAAGAAATTAGTAGATCTGAAATCTAAGTTGAATTCATTCAAGATTTGCTAGTTCCCTTAGGAACCGGTAGTACCGGCAGTAGCACCGGTAGTACCGGTAGTACTAATTTCTGCATCAAGTTTTTGAATTTCAGGTTTTGAGAATTGCCTATTCACCCCCCCCCCCTCTAGGCCAATTAGGTCCTTTCAATTGGTATCGGAGCCTGGTTCCTCTCTCTACGCTTAACCGCGTGAGGAAACACATTGGCCAAGATGGATCAAAATCAAATGAATCAACTAGTTGAGGCAATCACCAACAAGTTGCAAGAACAACAAAAAGAGCAAATGAGTAAGATGCAAGAAGAACTTGATAAGATGAAGGAGATCTTGAACAAGAGGGTTGAAGATACAGCAAGTGTGATTGAGAAAGGTGTAGAAGGTGAAGGTGATGGAGAAAAGACTCCCAAGGGCTTTGCTAGAATTCCATTCGATTATTCTTCATCAAGCAAAGGCCCTAACACACATCTACCTATCATCAACCCCGGCAAGCCACCTATGTTTGATGGGGTTAATTACACCGATTGGTCTCATAGGATGAAGCTACATCTCATTGCCGCTAGATGTTGAGAAGTTGTGGATGTTGGTGTGAAGATCCCGGAAGAAGGAAGCGAGATGACACCAGAGGATTACATTGAGTTGCAAGTCAATGCTACGGCGACAACCTTGATATTGCAATGCCTAACTCCGGAAGATAACAACAAGGTCAATGGGCTAGAGAGTGCAAAGCTTATTTGGGACACTTTGAAGGTTTCATATGAAGGAGATAAAAGTGTAAGAGTTGAAATGATTGAGCTATTGCAAGGCAATATTGAGAACTTCACTTGGAATGAAGTTGAAACCACCCAAGAGATGTTTGATAGATTCATGACAATGGTCAATAGAATAAGAGCTCTTGGTTCAAACCGATGGGATGACAATTCCGCCGCAAGGAAATTGTGTAGAGTGTATAGAGCGAAGAATTCTATACTTGCTTCCGTTATAATGGAAAGAGACAACTATGATACAATAACTCCTCAAGAGATGCTTGCAAAATTGAAGCATCATGAAGTGCTAGATGATGAGGCTAAGCAAGTTGTGGGACAAAAGAAGAGTGTTGCTCTCAAGGCTTCTCAAGATAGTGGCTCTAGCCGATGCACCAAAAGGAATGACAATGAAGATAGTAGTGACAATGAAGAAGATGAAGAACTTGATGAAGATCAAGCTTTATTGGTGAGGAACTTCAAGAAGTTTCTATTGAAGAAGAAAGAGAAAATGAGAAGTGGTGGAAACAAGCCTTACAAGAAGAGATTTTGCTATGGTTGTGGGGATGATGACCATTTCATTGCCGATTGTCCAAAAGAGAAGAAGAAGAAGAAGAAGCAATGGAACAACCATGACAAAGATAGGAGGTACAAGGTCAAGAAAAGAGGTGAAGCCCATCTAGGTCAAGAATGGGACTCAAGCGATGAAAGTGATGATGACACTCAAGAGAAGAAGAAGGGTGTTGCCAACATAGCATTGCAAGAACCCTCTTCACCTATCATCGACAACAAGGCTTCATCAACTTCGCTCTTCACCAACTTGTCTTCCCCACCAAGACTCTTCGCCAACCTTATCGACAATGACCATCACACTCCTACGTGCCTCATGGAAAAAGGAGATAAGGTACCACCTAACTCTCCTACTCACTCTAGTGATGAAAATGAGCTAGAAAATGAAAATGATGAAGGATATGCCTTAAAAATCATTAAAGCATATGGAAAGGAAGCCGCTTCTAAAATATTAAACTTAATGTACACAATTGAGAAGCGTGAGGAATGCATTGAATCGCAAGGTGAATTGCTCCTAGCGGAAAGGGAGAAGAACCAAGGACTTGAGGAATGTCTTGCAAAGGAAAATGGGGAAGTTGAGAAGTTAGGTGTAGAATTATCTTTGGCCAAGGACTCTTATGAGCGCTTGTCTAAGGAGCATTCTTTGCTTAATAACTCTTTAGCTAGTCTCAAGAATGAACATAGTTTAGTTCAAGAAAGCCTTACAAGCTTGACAAACAAATATCATGAGCTTGAGCTAAACTATGGCACTCTTTGGAATAGCACTTCCTCTTCTTCTAAGAAGTTCGATGATTCTAAAGCTTCAACTAGTAATGGTTGCGAAAGATGTTATAAAGTTGATATAAATGTTTGTGCGACTAACCTTGTTGAGCTAGAGAAGAAGGACAAGGAGATTCATAGGTTGAACACGATTGTGAAGAATGGTTGTAAATGCAAGGATAAGCAACCATCAACCATCTACAAGGGATCAAGACACCCCTTCATCAAGGATGGCATTGGCTACAATAGGTATGATGGAAAGGCCAATGGAAGGGAAATGATCAATGGAGTGTCTTGTGTCAAGTACAACAAGAGTATTCCACTCAATGATCTTCTCAACAAGGTCAACAATGTTGTCACTCCTCCTACCCCACAAGCTACCAACAAGAGCAACAAGAAGAAGCAAATGGAGGTGCCAAAGCAACAAGTGCCTATCTCATGAAGTTATGCTAGTGACTATATGTGTTGTTGGGGCAAAGATGGCAAGATTGTTGTGAAGTATGTTGGTGCACTCAAGAAGAGACAAATCATGAGGAGTGTTTGGGTGCCCAAATCTTATATGACTAACCCCCAAGGACCCAATTCTATTTGGGTACCTAAAACAAAGGCTTAACTTGTCTTATAGGAATACCTCTCCGGTGGAAAGAGTTTGGTGCTTGATAGTGGTTGCACAAATCATATGACCGGAGAGAAGAACATGTTCACCTCCTTTCAACCAAGTCAAGATTCAAGTGAAAGGATTGTGTTTGGTGACAATGGTAAAGGTGAAATACTCGGATTGGGTAAAATTGATATCTCAAATGATAATTCCATTTCCAATGTATTACTTGTGGATTCGTTGGGATACAATTTGTTGTCCGTGTCACAACTTTGTGAAATGGGCTACAATTGTCTCTTTACGGATAAGGGTGTGGAAGTCCTTAGAATGAAGGATTCCTCTATTGCTTTTACGGGTCAATTAAAGGGCAAGCTCTATTTAGTTGATTTCTCATCTAATAGAGTGGAGTCCGAGACTTGTTTAGTGGCAAAATCTAGCATGGGTTGGTTATGGCATCGCCGACTTGCCCATGTTGGGATGAGGAACTTGGCCAACCTTCAAAAGGGTGAACACATTCTTGGACTAACAAATGTTTGTTTTGAGAAAGATCGGATTTGTAGTGCATGTCAAGCGGGCAAACAAGTTGGAGCTAAGCATCCTACCAAGAACGTTGTGTCAACAATTCGACCTCTAGAGTTACTTCACATGGACTTATTCGGTCCCAATGCTTCCATAAGCATTGGAGGTAACAAATATGGCTTTGTAATTGTTGATGATTATTCTCGCTTCACTTGGGTGTTTTTCTTGAGAGATAAAGGTGAAACCCAAGGAATCTTCAAGAAGTTTGCAAGAAGAGCTCAAAATGAGTTTGATGTTAAGATCAAGAAAGTGAGAAGCGACAACGGAACGGAGTTCAAGAACACCAACATAGAAGAGTTCCTTGATGATGAAGTGATCAAGCATGAGTTTTCGGTTCCCTACACTCCCCAACAAAATGGGGTTGTAGAGAGAAAGAATTGGACGCTCATAGAAGCCGCAAGAGCAATGTTGGATGAATACAAGACTCCGTAGAAAGACTATTGGGCGGAGGCGGTCAACATGGCGTGTCATGCTATTAATCGCCTATATCTTCACAAGATTTTGAAGAAGACCGCCTATGAGATCCTTACCGGTAACAAGCCTAAGGTGCATTACTTTCGAGTTTTTGGATGCAAGTGTTTCATACTTAACAAGAAATCCAAAAACTCAAAGTTTACACCAAAGGTAGATGAAGGTTTCTTACTTGGTTATGGTACTAATGAACATGGATATCGTGTTTTCAACAAGACCTCCGGTCAAGTTGAAATAGCGATAGACGTGACCTTTGATGAAACCGACGGCTCTCAAAAGGAGCAAGTCAATGTTGACATATTAGGTAAAGAAGAACCTTCTCATCAAGCTATAAAGAAGCTTGCTACCGGTGAAGTAAGACCCGTTGAAGATGATGAAGATGCACAAGTACAAGTCACTCATGACCTAAGCATGCATCATGGGTCACCCAATGCCCATGGTGATGACTCTACAACAAAAAGTGGGCATGAAGCAAGAGATCATTCAACTCAAGATCCACCACAAGTTGATGATGGCAATCAAGACAATAATCAAGACATAAGCCCAAGACAAGATCATGATTCACAAGTCAATCAAAATGATGATAGTGAATATGAAGGTCCAATACAAAGAAGAACTCAAGTGCCTCACCCAAGAGTACCGCAAGCAATCCAAAGGGATCATCCCGTTGACAACATCCTTGGAAGCATTCAAAGAGGAGTTACTACAAGATCAAGGCTAGCAACCTTTTGTGAGCACTACTCTTTTGTGTCTCCAAAAGAGCCTCAACGAATTGATGAAGCACTTGAGGATGAAGATTGGATGATGGCCATGCAAGAGGAGTTGAACAACTTCACACGGAATGAAGTCTGGTCCTTAGTGGAAAGGCCCAAGCAAAATGTGATTGGAACCAAATGGGTCTTCCACAACAAGCAAGATGAGCATGGCGTTTTCACAAGAAACAAGGCACGGTTGGTGGCTCAAGGATTCACTCAAATTGAAGGTTTGGATTTTGGGGAGACTTATGCACCGGTGGCTAGGCTAGAGTCAATAAGGATCATGTTAGCCTTTGCCACTCATCATGACTTCAAGTTGTATCAAATGGATGTCAAGAGTGCATTCCTCAATGGCCCCCTATCCGAAGAGGTATATGTGGAGCAACCACTGGGTTTTGAAGATCCCAAGTATCCTAACCACGTCTACAAGCTCAAGAAGACACTCTATGGGCTCAAGCAAGCCCCTAGAGCTTGGTATGATTGTCTAAGGGATTTCCTACTCAAACAAGGGTTTGAGATAGGAAAAGCCGATCTCACTTTATTTACTTGCAAAGTTCATAATGATATCTTTATTTGTCAAATATATGTCGATGACATAATATTTGGTAGTACTAATTTGGCCTTTTGTGAGGAATTTAGTAGGATTATGACCAATAGGTTCGAGATGTCCATGATGGGGGAGTTGAAGTTCTTTCTTGGATTTCAAATCAAGCAACTCAAGGAAGGCACCTTCATTTATCAAACAAAGTACACCTACGACATGTTGAAGAAGTTTGACATGGAGAAAGCCAAACCCGTCAAGACTCCAATGCCAACAACCGAACACCTTGACCTTGACCAAAATGGTAAGGCTGTTGATCAAAAGGTATATCGCTCCATGATTGGATCCCTCCTTTACCTTTGTGCATCTAGGCCCGATATTATGCTTAGTGTGTGCATGTGTGCAAGATTTCAAGCTAATCCAAAAGAATGTCATTTGATGGTCGTTAAGAGAATTTTGAGATACTTAGTACACACTCCTAATCTTGGCTTGTGGTATCCTAAGGGCTCCACTTTTGATTTACTTGGATATTCCGATTCGGACTATGCCGGTTGCAAGGTAACTCGAAAGAGCACTACCGGGACTTGCCAATTTCTTGGTAGATCTTTGGTGTCTAGGAGCTCTAAAAAGCAAAATAGCGTTTCCTTGTCCACCGCGGAAGCCGAGTATGTGGCGGCCGGCTCTTGTTGTGCCCAACTACTTTGGATGAAGCAAACCCTAAAAGACTTTGGTTGTGAGCTAAACAAGATTCCTCTTTTGTGTGACAATGAGAGTGCCATTAAGTTGGCAAACAACCCCGTACACCATTCTCGAACAAAGCACATAGACATCCGGCATCATTTTTTGAGAGACCACGAAGCCAAAGGAGATATCGCTTTGCATCATGTGAGCACCGAAAATCAACTAGCCGATATCTTCACAAAGCCTCTCGATGAGACAAGCTTTTGTGCTTTGAGAAGTGAACTCAATATCATTGATTCTCGTAACGTGGTTTGATGTCTTGCACACACCCTTGATTGTTTTAGATTGGATAAAATGTCTTTGAAAATCTTGTGTGGAGCTTTCAAAATCTATTTTTACCATCTCAAACTTGTCCATAGTTGTGTATTGTTGTGCTAAAATCTGGACATGTTTAAGATGATTGTAGCTCATCATATGGTTCAAACTTTTTGTGGCTGGTTTTTGACCTACCAGTAGTACCGGTGGCTTTCCACCGGTAGTACCGGTCGCCATCGGTAGTACTGGTGGGTATCCGGTAGTACCAGTAGGCCAATTTCCCGCCCAGGTTGGTTGTGCACCTTTTGTGCTAGCGGTAGTACCGGTCAGACCCGACCGGTAGTACCGGTAGGCGTCTTTTCGCGCCGCGCGTGTTGGGGTCCGGCTGGAACTCTGGGGAACTTATCCCCTTTTCCTCCCAGCCCCACCCGCTCCCCACCCGACCCACCCCTGCCCGACGCCTCCCTCCCGCTCGCACGCACGTAGTGGCGGCGGTGGCTCCCTGCCGCCTCTCCCCTTCCCCCACCCGATCTCCCTCCTCCGTCCTTCTCTTCCAAATCCCCTTGGTGGATTTGTTCTCCCGGCTGTGGTGATCGCTTTGGTGGTGGTGGTTTTTGCAAGGAGGCTCTCATTGGCTTGGCTTTTGCCTCTTCCTCCTGAGTAGCAAGGTATACGGTGTTCTTGCCCGATCTATCAATGTACCTTGTTCTAGGCCGATTCCTCACATTTGCTCCATCCATTAGGGGTCCTTATGCTAGTAGAGTACTCCTTGTGCATTTTGTTTGGTCGATTTGGCGGATTTGGGGGGATTGGGTTTATGCACAGTGGTATTGGTACTACCGGCCGTCGACCGGTACCACCGCTCCCTGTGCATGGCACTCTCCCCACACTCTCGCCATCTCAATCAAACCCCGCACTCTCTCTACTTGATTTTGACTCACTTGTTGGCCCTCTTTTGGTTGTGTAGCATGGAAGGCACACGGAGGAACCCGTCTCGTCGTGCTCGCTCATCCTCCGGTGATGCGAGTGATGGACGCACCGTCCGTGGCCGCGGAAGCAGCAGTGCTCATGGCTCCGATGTTCCCACGGACCTCGTGGCTCGTGAGGCCGCTCGGTCCCGGGCGACGTCTAATCCTTTCCCTACTCGGCCGAACCCTCCCCGGCGTCATCGAGAGGTGGTTGGCAACCGCGTCCCCGACTCGAACATCCTGATTGAGGGTCGTGCTATTGACCCTCGGGTTGTGGCTCGATCCCCACTTCATATCGGGGTTCCGCCGCGGTCTCTTCGATTTCATCCGGAGCCCAACCCAAAGGTATCTCGTGTTGGTACTAGTGGTGCTTACACCCCTCGTTATCCAATTGATTACAGGAAACGGGTTGCGGACTTGCGCACCATGCGTGCTGACAATCCATATGAGTATGTCAAGTGTGACAGTCTTGAGCCTAGGTTTTGGTCACAGTTCCATCATGACTACTATTCTTTTATCCTTTATCATGATGGTGTTCATTCTAAGTGCCCTCTGTTCCAGCACAAGGCTCTGATGCTCAACTCTCTGACGAAGCTCAATCATCCTGAGATTGATGAGTTGATCTCCAAGCTTCAGGAGTGGCGCCTTTTACCGCTTATGACTTTTGTCAAGGCTTGGAACACAGAGGTGCTTTGTCAGTTCTGGGCTACTCTGTACATTGATCGAGAGAATGTTGTGCTTCATTGGATGACACAAGGTACTCATTATCGTTGTGACTATGTTACTTTCTCTCGTCTCTTGGGGTTCGATAAGCTTGATCGTGAGGCCCCGGATATTCATGATATATATGCCAATGGGATTGGGTCAGACGATCTGGTGGCTACTCAGATGTACACTGAAGATAAATATGCAAATTTCTCATCTACCAATCTGAGGCCTTTCTTCTATGTGCTGAATAATCTGATTCGCCTCACCATTGATCCCAAGATTGGCGACTCCATTCATATCCAGAATGATGCTCCCAAGATATTGGTTCGGTTTGGACCCCACGATGGACGTTTCAGTGTGACAAGGTTCATGTGGGGCAAGATCATTGAGGCTTCAGTTGATCCCCACAAGTCACTACCATATGCTCCTTATCTTATGCATATTATTGAGCAGGTAGTTGGCCTTGAATTTTATGCAGACACCAAACATGCCTCCTATGGTGTGAGGAACTTGGGACCCAAACCCTCTGCCTCCCGTGGTGCCACTGCTCCTGCTGTTGATGATGATGCTAAGGAAGAGGAGGCTGCTTTTGATGTTCCCTCCGCTCCTTCACCTCCCCATCGCTCCACTTCGGCGCGTTCTGGGCTGGGTGAAGGTCGTGGTAGAGGTAATCGCTCTACGCTCAAGAAATTCCTTGCCTTTTTCTGTTACACAGCTGAGAAGGAGGATCGCCGCCTTCGGCGAATTGAGGAGAGCCTGCACATTCCTCCTGCATCTCCGTTTCGTTCGTTTGATGAGTATGTGGCTCCTAGTGCTCCTCCTGCTACGGGTGCTCCTCATGCTCCTGTTGCTGATGATCTTGGTGGATCTACCCATGGTGTGTCTTCTCATGGTGAACAGGGCTATGGAGGCCCCTCTTCTTATGGTGGTGCTGCTAAGTACGGCTTTGAAGCCATCTTTGGTGCTCCTTACTCTAGCCAGGGTGTCTACACTGGACAGGGTAGCTCTTCCCAACCCTTTGCCGGTGATTCTTCTTTCGATCGTCCTTATGGCAAGGGTGTTGGTGGTGGCCTCGTTGATTATGGTGATGATGATGATGAAGATGATGAAGATAAGGACTTCTAGCTTGGTGCTATTCTATGCTCTTCATGTGGCCTACCCTTTTTGGCATTTGATGCCAAAGGGGGAGTGTTAGGCTTTTCTCTATGTAATAGGGTAGCTTATCTATCTTTTGCTTTATCGTTCATGGGGTTGGACAATGGTCTTTATTCATGTTGAACTATGTGTCGAGCTACAAAACTATTTATGTAATATGAATGATGGTTGATTGTAGAACTATATTTATCTCATGTCGTTCATCTTATGTTGTTATCCATATGCTTGTGTGGTGGTTGTTTATTTGATTTAGTCTTTGTGTGGATGATATATTGTCATATGCATCACGCTTATTTATTCTTCACACACTCTTATAGGCACCCCACGGATTGCAAAAGTTAGGGGGAGCTTGCTCTAAATTTTATGCTATCTTGATTATAATCAAGACATGGAATTCAAATCCAATGCATAAATTAAGGGGGAGCTTCCTCCTAAAGTTTGCAATTCAAAAGCTTCAATTCTTTCTATTATTATGTAAGCCTAAGATGGTTGTCATCAATTACCAAAAAGGGGGAGTTTGTAAGTGCATTCGCCCCCTATGTGTGGGTTTTGGATAATTGATAACAATCAAATTAGGGACTAACATGTTTCTCTAAGTATATACACAGGTGTTAGTCCATTGATAAATTGAAACGATGAAATTTGGTGATTGAAGCACCTCAAAATCCACTCTATGGAAATCGGCTCATCTCAAGTGCTAAAGAGTTTATTCTTTTGAATTGAGTTGTAGGAAAAGCCGTACTACCAAGAGGGATACAAATTAGACTAGCTAGAAGTGGGTAAGAGTGCTCAAGTTATTAGTATAGAGACGCTTGAGAGACGCCGTGAAGAACGGATCCTTATAAGGTTTTTTTTGTGCTGTCAGCAGAGCTACCGGTAGTACCGGTTGCTCTCACCGGTAGTACCGGTAGGCCTTTTTCCCGCACGCGTTCAGTGCTCAGCCTCAACGGTCACAAAGTGACCGGTAGTACCGGTGGTAGTACCGGTAGTACCGGTACCGCTTCGGGGGCTGAAAACTTTAAGTCTATCGACGCCCCCTCTCTCTCACTCACCCATTCATTCACTCACTATCACCCACCTTGAGACAAAGAGCTCTCCAAGCATTGACTCACCCCCTCCTCTCTCCTTCTTACTCTACAACTTCGATTCATGCTAGATTAGAGCGGGAGAAGCGAGATTAGAGAGCGGGGAACTTTGATCTACGACTTGAGCACTTGGATTCCTCTTCTAGCCAGTTGGATTTGTGTTTGTTACTCTTGGGTTCTTGGAACCCTAGCCGGCTAGGCGTTCTTCGTGGTTGCCCGTGTTGCTCCATTTGTGAGGGCACCCCGAAGTGTTTGTATTCACCCTTTGATTCTTAGTGAAAACCTCGGGCTAACCTTTGTGGTTGCTTGATAGAGGCAAGGAGGTGGAAGAGACTCCAACCTTTGTGGTCACCTCAACAACGGGGACGTAGGTGCTCCTTGTGTGGAGACCGAACCTCGGATTAAATCTTGTGTCTCGCGTGCTTGCTCTTACTCCATTCATATACTCTGTACTGTCACTTGTTCTCCGTATTCTTTGTGTTCTTCGTGTTCTTCCTTTCCCTCTTTGTTCTTAGGGTTGGAAGAGCCGATCTACGATTTGGTGAAGGAGCAAGACAAGGAAAGTCGATCTACCACCTCTACATCACCTAAGGATAGTAAGAAATTAGTAGATCTGAAATCTAAGTTGAATTCATTCAAGATTTGCTAGTTCCCGTAGGAACCGGTAGTACCGGCAGTAGCACCGGTAGTACTAATTTATGCATCAAGTTTTTGAATTTCAGGTTTTGAGAATTGCCTATTCACTCCCCCCCCCCTCTAGGCCAATTAGGTCCTTTCAAGGAGTGTCAGGAGCAGTTGGCAGCGAAGGAGGCACAGCTGACAGAGGAGGAGGAGGAGCTGGCACAGAAGGAGACTGAGGTGGCCTATGCTGAGGGTCATATGTACCAGTTTTTAGGGGAGAGGAATGAAGCCTGGGACCGAGAGCACCTTTTGTACGACATGTACCTCAGCTTGGGGCACTATGCGAACAACCTCGAGGTGTACAACAATGTACTCCATGAGGAAGTTCACCACCTCACCAACATGCTGAACCCCGAGTACCAGCAGTAGGCTTTGGCGGAGGACCTTGGAGACTTGGTCCAGGCAGACCTGTCCTATGCAGACTAGTTCTTTGCACCTGTTCCTGAGGCCCAGGCTGGAGTTGCACCAGAGCCAGTGGTGATTGTCGAGGACGAGCAGGAGGTGCAGGTTGTGGTCCTTAGTGACGACGAGTAGATCATGTTTCACCTAGCTATCTAGTTCGATGCGAGTAGTGGATCTTGTGTAATATAATCTACCTTTCAGAACTCTTTAGTTATCAACACTTTTATGTTATGGTGGTCATGTAATATAAGTTTGTGCACTTTGGTACTTTTATGCTTGTGTTTCAATAAAAGTATGTTTGTGCAAACAGATGGCTGAACATAACAACGCTAGGGCACATGATGGGGACGTTACTGATCCACCCCCTGCGCCACCAACCTTGGCACAAGCGCTAGCTGCGCTGATCACGGTGTCTGCTGACAATGCTCGCCTCTTGCGTGAGATAGCTCAGAATAATCAACCGGGTGCTCATGGGAATCGTGGTCGCAATAATCAGGAGACGACCTATATTGACTTCACCGACACGCGTCCTTCGGTTTTCACCAGGGCAGATGAGCCTCTGAAAGCTGATGATTGGCTTCGCACCATAGAGCAGAAGTTTGAGCTGATCAATTGCATAGAGGTGCAGAAGCCAGTCTTTGCAGCTCAACAGCTTCGTGGAGCAGCAGGATCTTGGTGGATGACTTTTTCTGCCATGCAGCCAGATGGTCATCGTGTCACCTGGAAGGAGTTTCGTGAGGCTTTCCGTGCTCACTATATTCCGGCTGGTGTCATAGAGTCTAAGTTGGAAGAGTTCCTAAGTCTGAAGCCGGGAGATTCCACTGCAGTATGTGGACCCCTGTTGCAGATGAGGACCACAGCCCGGTCTGTGTGGCTTCGTGCTGCATGACCGTGGTTACTGTGGATGAAGATGATGAATGAAAAGTCTTTGCTTGACTCTTGGGCAAGAGTACCTCGGTTGCGTTGTTTAAGCTCTATCACCGCTTGATGTAATAATATCGTATGACACTATGCTATGTTTCAAAAACCTATGGTTTGTAATATGACTCTAAATTTTCGCTACTTTGATGTAAATTAAATTATTGTATTACTTATGCAATGTTTGTGATGAGGATGATCCTGTTCGGAAAGAGGTGGATGACCCGCTGCAAAGTGGCGACACCTGACGGATTGATTAAGGTTTGGATCATTTGTTGGGATTAAGTCGGATGAACTATTAATCCTGGCAAGTGGGCCCTGTCTTAAGAGGTTCTGTCGCACACTCCACCAACAAAATCTTGGAGGAATATATTTACTTGATAAGGTGAAGATATATAGACTTAGCATTGTCACTAACTAAAAGGCACTAAATATAATTAAAAATATAGAAGCTTACGGCGGATGGCAACAGTAGCCTAATCATACATTCACTCGAACAAAGAAGATGCACGGAAGAAGCAGGAGAAGGGAAATCTAAAAAGTGCCACGACGATAGTTGGACTCAACTTCAAGCTTTCGATACATCACAAAGGTCACTGTCTCTTTAATTTGCAGAGTATATAGTGTGGTTACACCACTTACCACTACATCTAACATATGTACATATGCATAATTGGTCCGGAAGTCCAAAATAATGAAATGATTGCACCACTAATCCTACCAGCAAAAACATGTGATCCCAATGCAAGCAGCCATTGCTTTCTCATGTGATCCACTACTGGACCTTAGCCCTTTTGGTTTGTATTTTATTTTCTAAATGTGCGTGCTTGGTTTGTCGGTTTCTCAAGTTTTTTCTTTACTAACATGATGCTTTAGTGTTACATAAGACGAAGCTTGCTGAAGCCATGATGCTGTACACTAGTACCTTTCTGAAAAAAAATGTACTCTGTTCTTTGCAATGACACCTGAATAAAATAATAAGTAAATTGCAGTGGTCATCCTGTTGTTGATGTTAATCAGGGAACCGCGCAACAGTTTTGTTACATTTCTTATTGGAAGCAAGTGCATGCTTGGTGCAAACAATTGGAAGTTGTTCAAAAATCTTTAGAAAACAGTTGGGAACATGATTGACAGATGGATATGTGCCAACGCACACATGCATGTAATCACAGGAACAGGAACCAATAGCAGCCAGCCAGCACGTTTCGCGATCTTTTTCCCTCCATCCAAAAAAGTACGCTTCTCCATTTAAAGAAACCAACCAATTTCAAGTTTATTAAATCTATAAAAATAACTACTAATATTTATGGTATCAAATAAATATCATTAGATCATCATGAAATATACTCCCTTCATCCCTGAAAGAATCAATTCTTAGAATCTGTATCAGTCAAACTTTTTGACTAACTTTATAGAGAAATGTAACAACATCTATGATTTAAAATGAGTACCATGTAAAAATATGATCTTAGATAAATCTAATGATACTAGTTTGATATCATAACTTTTAATACTTTATTTTAAAAATGTGGTCAAAGTTTAAAAAATTTGACTTAGGGCAAATCCAAAAATTTATTCTTCAGGAACGGAGGGAGTATTTCATTAGTAAATCTACTTGGAGATGTAAATATTATTACATTACTTTTTATAAAGTTTTTTCAAACCATATTACATATGCAGCCGCATCCGCATGTATACTCACCAATGGATTGGGCGAATGGCAATGAAGTTCAATGTATACTCACCAAAAAGCTTTTAATCAGAGCAACTTCTTGGTCAAACAAACATGCCACAACTTGACAACACACAGGATTGGGCGAATGGCAATGGAGTTCAGAGCAGCTCGATCGCGTAAAACATTGATTTCAACCTTTGCAACTTGTGTAATTATTACATGCTGATAGTAGATAGGGTCCTCTTAGTCATGTATAGGGTTTATTATATAATAATGAAGGGTGTCACGTCCGATGGCGATCTGCATGTTGACGAGAGCAGTTTAAGGTCATCGTTACTGTTCTTCCGGTGGAAGATATGGCCAGATCAGACTTAGAAATTTCAACGCATCCGACGAAATGCTACTACTTTTACCAACAAGAAGTTACGTATATATATGTATCCTCCAATTGACAATCGAAACATTGGACGCTCTGATGACATTGATCGTCGGAACTCTGAATTTTATTGGCGCCTGGTTCACTCTATTTGTCCACTACTGCGCCCGAAACTAAAGCAGTAAAGCAAAGGAAGAAGTGAGTCCAAAAGACAGATACTACGAATATTAATTAGTACTCCATACTTATTTGTTTCGTGTATACTCTACAAAAGAAAAGAATTGTAACAAATGATGCAGACGTACGCGCAGATCCCAGAGCTTAATTAGCGTCCAGGTGCTTTTCTGCGTAGAAACAAAAACGAGTTAATTTGACGAGCTTAATGAACGCCGACTGTATGTTTTTAAGAAAATATGCACAGGTTGGCAGAAACACAAAAACAATGGCTGACAGACACCGCCGCAGCCCTTTGTTGATACATGTCCATTGTCGGCCGGCGAGGTTAGACTTTTTTTTTCCTTTTTTTGTGGACGGCACGGATCGCAGGCATTGTTGTAATGACCAGCATGCAGAAGCTTCAGGTTTCGGGAGTTGAAACCTCTTTTTCCCAGTGTTTTTCCTGATGATGCCTGAAGAATGAAGCAATGTTAATTTCGCAGTTGAAACAATGCCTTCTTATATTGATATATCGACAAGCTGTTTGGCATGTTAAGACATCATTTTCTGTTGCTTGCCATTGCATATATGATTTCCGGAACCTGATACTGACCATTCTGTGGCGTGGATGGGAAGGCATCGCTGCAGCACCCACAGCTGTTGGTGATTGTATTCTTTGATTCCGTTAGTGGAGTATAACAACTCACCGACGACGAACAGCAAGAGAGAGAGAAGACAATGACGCTCATAAAGCCAACGTCATGTCACACGAATACACGACCCATCTCATTTTTTTTTAAAAAAAAAAACATGTCTTGGATCTCAGATGAGAATGAACAGTAGCCACGTTCGTTTTCGGGAGGTTTCTTTCGTCATGTGCTATGGGACCTGCTGTCTCGCGCTGTAGAAAGGTGCCCAGCTGATGGTGGATGGATGGATCGACACGACATGGATGGCTGCGTGCAATGAAGAGGATAGTGATGTACTGATGTGTGCTCGATCGAGGAGAAGACGACAGGGGAGCTAACAGTAACAGGTAACGCTAACAGTGTAACAAGAGCGCGCGGCGGCAACTGGCAACGCGTGCCGAGATAGATAGATTGACCGGCATGTTCGAGGGCATGGCGTGCACAGCAAATCCCCTGCTTGCATTGCTGCTAGTCGGCTAGTAGCGCGCTTCGCTGAACCGTCACGCAACGCGGCCTGGATTATAGCTGGAGCTGTTTGATGATAGAGGTAGAGGCTGTGTCGAACTTGCATTCCTGGACCTTCATACAGATAATACAGCCGTGAACACGTCCGTGGTCTAAAGATATGGTTTTTCCTCTATATAAGTACTACTGTAGAGGACCGTTGCCTTGCCGCAGTCTTCAGATCAGTCTCTGTCCGTGCCACAGGAGAATTTAGTTTTCTTTCTTTATGACTTGGCCAGTTGGCCTCATATGTTTACGAGCTGGTTTAGAAGCTTATTTGTAAACGCAAAACTCTCTGTGGGAGATGAAAAAGGTAAATTAAGGGGGGGAATAGTCTAACGTTTCTTACTCTCTCCAAAGTTTGGTCCAATTTACACCTTAAAAAGAAATTTTCTCTTTTGTTGTTCCTATGTACAGATTGAGTATTAGTTTCAAATTTTGTGAGGTGGCACGGAACATCATATTTTGTGTTAGAAAAATACATTATAAAATTTGCATTGTTATCTTTTGCATGATATTATATCTCTAATGTTAAATTATTATTAAATCTCCTAAGATATTAAAGTAGTGGTAAAAAAGATATAGTTTTCTTGCTAACGTATGATGTCCTCTATCATGTCCGAAAATTTGATATTAAAACTCAACTTATATGTGGCGAAACAAAACATAGTTGGAGGGAAGTAATTATAGAGGGGACAAGTCTATTTTATCTCACTTAACTATTATCGTAGTTTGGTTAAGGTGATTTCAATGGTGGACTTGTAGTCTTTAGTTAAAAAAATTAATAAATATTTATAAGTTTTTTAAACCACATAATAACATTTTTAAATTGCTAACAAAATTTGTATCAATATATTTGGGATATGGTAATCTAAATAAAATATTTAGAGTTCATCAGAATATATTTTATAATCTTACAAAAAAATTGAGCTATAGAAAATGGAAACAATACCTTGAAAAATCTATAAAATTCCGAGAAACTATCTAATTCATGTCTAAATGATTTTTCTAAAAAAAATCTTTCTAAAATTAGATAAGGCACAATGAGCACAAATGCATAGCATGAATGCATTCAACATTAAAGTATGTTGCATTCATGCTGGTTTAATATTATTTTTTTGTAATACAAAGTGTTGAAGCAGATCTAGACATTAATTAGAACGCGTTGAAAGTTTTTAGTTTTTTTGGGGGGGGATATTTTTCTCATTTTCCTATAGCTAAATCTATTTTTTGGAAGCTTCTAGATATATTTTCATGAGGTCTGATATTTTAATTGGATCTTCATATCATAATCATTCAAATAGAATTTTTTTTCCTAGATTTTTTAGAATGTTAAAGATATTTTTCTGTGGTTTAAAAGCCTTTCTCAAGTATTTATTGTTTTTTTAACTAAAAGAGACAAAACCACCTGCATAACGACTTCAAACCAGTTCACGGAGGTAATTTGAATGCCTTCTAAAGTTGAGGGGATAAGATGTCTAGTTTTAAATTTTAGTTAAGGATAAAAATCAGACTACAATGATAATTTGGATAGGTATAAGATGGGCCTTTCCCCATTGGAGACACCGTGTAAACACAGCTTTTGTGTCCTTGGCGACCCGTTTGCGCTTCCTTTTGCCTGCAAGTCAGCAACCGTGTAGGATGTTGTGGGCCAAATAATATGAGGTTCCCAGGTCCAAAGCCCAACCCCATCTCAGGACCTCGTTTCTCCACTCGGACGCCGACGAGACGCGCAAGCCCAAATCCCCACGGCGCCCAGGCGGGCCTCGACGCGAAATCCCCGACGAGCGCAGCCGCCCGCGAAAGTGACGCCGCCACAGCCCGTCAGCCCACAGCTCCAGTTCACCTTCACCATCTGCGCCTCGTGGGACGAACTGGGCGCGGCGGCACGGCACGACAGCACCACTGGGCTTGGGGACCGTCTTCGCGGGTGCGTGCCATACACCCATCTCGGCACCGCGCAGGTTCCCACTGCCATGGCGCGCCCACGACGACCGGCCGACGACGTCCAGGTGCAGCGGTGCTGCGCTGTGCAATCAGGGCACGGTACGCATCAGGAACACGATACCACAACGGTGCGTGCGACAACATAGAAGAGCTTCCATTAGCATTGCAACAAGAAAAATACGATCCGTACATTGAATCCTAACACATAAGTGCACACACAAACCCCGGCACATGCCAACTACAAGAGAGTAGCGGCTTCCGAAACCTCGACGCCAAAGTCACAGAAGTGGTGACCAACTACTACGAACACAACACAGTACACTGCTACTCTACGCCCCCTTCTGACGATACAGCTTCCATCCAAGCAGGGCGCCCGCCAGCATCGTTTCATTTCCATCCATGATCCATCCATCCATCCACCCATCAAACACAGGATTCGTTCGCCTGCTCAAACCGCTCCGCCTGGGCCACAGCAGCCTCCTCGGACACCAGCGCCTCTAGCAGCAGGGCCTTCACCTCCCAGGAATCGAAAGGGAACCCTCTCCTCGTGTAGGCGTTGAGGAGCGCAGCGCTTCCTTGCTTCACCAGCTTCACAAAGGCGCTGCCACCGATGTCGTCGGTCCTCGTAGTAGCTTCCAGCAGGGTGAGGCGCGGTCCGTACCGCTCCACGGACCTTGAGCCGAAGACCTTTGCCACCGCCGCTTCCTGAGGGACGATGTTGGGCCATGCCTCAGCTCCGCTGCTCCAGAATCTGCAGAGAGTTTACACACACGATATGAAATCTCACTGTTGCTGTTTACTAGTTGGACAAAAGCTGGCTAGGCAGCTCATTCAAGCTGCTCCATCCTTGAAATGCAATGTAAACAAAGTGTTCATAATCTACTCCACATTTTTTTCCTGCGTAAAATGGAAGTACACTGTGGAAACTCATGATCTTTTGACATGGCAGAAACAAATCTATGCATTGCTTGAGAGTTACTAGGATGCAAGAGCATCAACAGCCATCTTAACAAATACTAGTGTTTGGCAGCTACTCATAAATAGATGTTACAGATGAAAATTTCCAAAAGGCAGTTCTGTTCCCTGCAGAAAAAATATCATCAGAAGGACTCTTTTTTCAAAGGCTTCAAATTGATCAAGAAATGAATGGTTAGTTGTTTATCCTGCTAAATCAATTATTATCAATATATTGGTAGAAAGGGTATAAAGCCATGGAATGCACGAGGAGCAGGACATAAATTTTGCAGGAAAGTGGGGGCACAAAGTGTTTATTTGTGCCAAGGAAAGGCCATTTAAGATGGCAAGCCGATAAAGACCTACCAGGAAAAAACAAATTGAAAGAAAGTGTCCTTTCATTCTCCCATAAAAGGGGGCAGAGAAGCTTGACACCAATTCTTGAGCACTGGGACTCACATTGTTTAGCAATTAGCTGGTTGTCAGTACCCATAAGGCCATAACCAAGATTGTTTTTTCAAACTTCCCGTGGAAGGGATTTTTTACCAAGCTGCACCTGCAGATAGTTTTAGCTATTTTGCAGACTTTTAAAATCTTATGTAGAAAGGTGTGATCCACATAATTGGATCATGTAGAAGCTATGATAACAGTGCATCTATTGCAGAGAACGCCCCACAAGGCCAAAACTTCTCTTAATAACAGGATGCCCCACAACAGGACAACTATTATAACCAAAGCTTGAGATCAACGAAATGTTCATAGATCTGTATAATTAATGAAACCAATGTGAACGGTCCTCATGTCATGGCCTCATGGGACTAGGCCAGGACAGGAGCTGTTTAGTGTTTATGATGGTTGTGCATTCACAACAACCAGCTCAGAAGAAGTAAAAATGTGCCACATACAGTTACTCGTACTCCAAATAAGGAATGACATGATTACCGCAGCAAATACATTGTTAGAACAACCTCTCTACCTGACCAGACAACACCCTAACTTCTTGTTTAAAAGTCAAGACGTACTCGATGGAGCAAGTGCTGTACAGCTTAGCAGGACGATTCCATGGGATGGTTTGCTCAAGAGTGTAGCTTGGGATGGAGTGTACGACAAGGTATTTCCAGAAAGGACATTTGAGGTGGTGGGCTCACAAAGAAGTGCCTAACAATCTTATACGTACCCTTTTACCTGGAATTTTTAGGCTGAAACGACAACTATTTGAGATCTACACATTCACAGAAGATTAAATTTTGGGGACACATCTTGCATCACCAAACCTAAAAGGCTATCATTTTCTTGCCTTCTCATTCTCCGAATCCTCAACTTAAAAGGTTCAGCTTAGTTAGGTACAAAGCCTCCAGCTCCTACAATGTGTACTCTGGAGGTATCTAACCTGAAACCACCCATTTTTTTTTTTACCAGAGAAAGATTTACACGCAGGACGCAGGACGGCAGGAACATCCCAAGACTCATCCACTTATTCATTTGGGTTTTTTTAGAATAGATTCAATGTCTAACTGAACAGTGAACACTGAGTTGACCACTCCAAACTATGTACTGTCTACTGTATCCTTCTTAAAACTCTTGACCTGTAAGTGAACAACATTTCTTTTTGTTGTTCTTCACCAATCTAATAGTTGGGGTAGTACTTCTCCCTTCCGACCTTATCAAAAAGAAAAAAAACAGTGAACACTGACACAATGACTAATCAAAACTGCTAAAACAACCAACTGAAAGTCAAATCCTCTTTCTTAACATCCACCAGAGAAAGGCACGACATTTGATTCCAAGAATGGGACTGGGAGTGGTTTCAGTTGCTTACTGGGGTGTGCATCGCCCAACTGCTCGGGTGTAGAGGTACCCAGGCCATGCGTGCTTTTCGCCGCGGCTCCCGTCCGTGTGCAGCCGCATCCTCCTGCTCTCCCCATCCGCCGCCGCCGCCGCAGCAACCCTAGCGTACATCCCATTTGCTGCCCCGAAGGATGAGCAAAGGAAGATGAAGCAGGCGAAAGCTAGAGGACGAGAATCCATCGTCTCTCTCTCTCTCTCTCTTTCTCTCTCCTCAGCCGCTGCGCTGCCTGCTGCTATCCTACAGGCTACTCCAGGGGAGGCGACAGAACTTTATGGAGCCCAGTTTGAAATGCGGACACTGTTCTGTGCTCGGCTCCTTGGAAGGAGCGTGCACCAGGCCCATGCCTGTCTTTACTTGTCATGCCTTGTTTGTGAGATTTTCATTTCATCCCTTCAACTTTGTACGTATTTTGTCCGGCTCCACGCACCAGCTCGCAGGTGAAGGTTTGAGGGAGACCTGCTATGGATCGTTCGAGAAAAAATGAAAAATATAATGACACGCCACCAACATGACGTATTAAAAATGGGTTAAAAGTTATACAATCTACTCTGCCCTTTCTAGCAAAAAAATATAAAACTTTTTGTTTATCGATTTATGTACATACTAGAATACCAGATTTACCATCGATGAAAATAGGTACTGTGTTTTATCTCTTTCTAGGCACAAGAAATTTTAATAGACTAGAAATTTCTTTGTTCGCTTGAACTATTTTTAACTTGTTTTAGTTTATTCTCTCTCACAGAACACTATTCAATCAGTCAAAATCAGTAGCTTTTTTACCAGCCGAACAAAGTTAGTCTATGGTGTTTCTACTGAATTTGTGAATTTATAGAACAAACTTGTCTTAAGGCTTGCTTGGATCACCTATAGATCTAAAATTAGCTAAACTAAAGTTTAATCACTTAAAGTTTAAAGATCGGTTAGATGACTGAATTTAGTTCGGATATATATGAACTGAAATATAGGTGTCTGAAGTTAACATGTCAAAGTGAGCCAGGTTGGACCAACGTGCCAACAAAAAATTTACAGCCACACTTCGTAAAAGTTTAGGGTGATCGATATATGATTCCATAGTTTAGGAATAAAGTAATTACAAGGACAAATGTCAGGTGATTATGTAAACTTCTTTTTTTTTAAATGACTAGTGGATCTAAATAGCCCATACCAAACTTACTAGATGGTGCTCCATAGGTATATTTTTTAAATTAAACACCGGATGATCCAATGCCCCATAAACAGTACTAGCATCAAAATATATTGTGATATTTACTTAAGTTCTGTGGTCAAGTGCTAGACATCACCCACTGATCTGTTGACCATGGTGGTACCAGGTGAATCCGTGAATGTTGTGGCCCAGTTACTGGACTTCAGTGGATGATCTATCAGTTCAAAACTATAAGCATCGGATTATATCCTTGCTCCGGAAGTTTTTTATTTCATCATATACCTGTTATTATAAAGCTTCTGTATGGGATTTCTAAAAAAATATATCTAAAATAATGCACCGGACGATCGGAAATTGTGTTGGATCATCGTGTGTTCAGTACACTGTCCTTTTTCGATAATTTTTGGCCATATCTCATCCAAAGTTTATTTTTGATAATTTTGTACTTGTTGCAAAGGTTGTGAAATTCTCTAAAATATTCTCAAAAGGAACTTCAGCAGATCTGTTGGAAACCACGGCGGATGATGATATGGTCATCATCAATAAGTTGGCCCTTGTTGTTGCTTCATTGTTTTTGTCGTATCTTTTTGTTCCGGACTTTAATTTTGGTGTTCTTGAACTTGTTAAAAAGCTTGTAATAAAAATCTCTAAGGCTTGAATGCTACCATTCCTATTTTACCAACTATAAAGTCACGAAACAAGTTCGATTGAACCATCTTTTTGTCTTGGCTTTAATACCCTTGTTTCTTCTTATAATTTCTCGCATCCATATGTAGAACCTCCACACTAGTTAAGTGTTCATGCATATGGTGCAAAGTCAATCATTGATAAAAAAAATATCTAAATCTTGTGTACCTATACGAATTAGAGCGACATGAGTCATGCATACTATGGAGTCCAACTCAACCCATGTGGATTAAGATGAATACGATAATATTTAAACAAGACTTGAGTTGATCACTGATAAATCTTAAGCCACAACCACAACCATGCAACAAATTGAATGTTTCCACTACAACGAATGAGTAGGTTTGCTAGTAACAGGACAATCATAGAAGTGTAAATATACTATTATCTCAACACAAGAGGAGAGCAAGTTAAGAAAAACAGGAAAACTGTGCTCGTAGAAAACAAATTCGTTTTTTTAAGAGAAGCACTAGCGCCCGGACGTGCGTCCGGATGCCCGCGCCAGCCTGCCTACGCGTAGTCTCGCCCGCATAACCGGTCCTGCATGCAACGCATTTGCACTTTAATTAGTACGCCTGACCACCTACTACATACCTCATGTCCCATCCCGTCCCCACATGCCCCAGCCTGTGCTGCCAGCGTGGTATCCCACGTCCATCCCCATGGGCCCCGCCCCCGTGCTGCCAGGACATCACCTCCATAGCATGACTGTACGTGGGGAGCCGGGGAGTTTCTGCTCGCACCTCTCTACTGCTCACATGCATGCACTCTGCCGACAAAAGTGCAACATGTGGAACCGGCGGATGCCCAGACGACGCGGAAGTAGGAAGAGGCTTTAAGGCGAGGGAGAGGAAGCATAAAGTGACGATAGACATGCAACACTCGATTGACTTTTGAAACATCCACATGCAACACTTGTAACATAAATATTAAAACAAATGAAACATATGAAATATGCATGTGAAACACTAACAAAAAAACACTTGAAAACCATTGCAAAACATACGCAACATCTAAATAAAATACTAGCAACATATGTGTTAAATGTATGCAACATACATACGGACACACTTGCAACATGCGTCTGAAAAAGCAAATGAAACATTTGGAACAAAAGCTTGCAACATAGGCGTATAACCATTGCAACATATGCAACATCCCGATCTAGTTTTACAACATCCGTGTAAAACAATTGCAACATACCTCTACACATATGAAACATTTCAAATGTGCGCGTGCAACATGCATCCTATCAAGGTGTGACATCCTTCGTGCCTTCATTGGGGTGCCGCAACCATGACATGAAGTGAGACTAGAGGGCTTCCGCACCGGAGGCAGGTGCCCATCCTTGCTCTAGCAGCGATTGTCGGCGTCGTTGGGAGAGGCGGACACATGGAGCAGCAGTGGGGACAGCGTGGAGCCGGTGCTGGAGCAGCGCCGGGAGCAGGCAGGGCAGGCCACATGAACAACGGCGCAGGACGCGAAACAGAGTAGGATGGGGCCGGGTGCACGCCGCCGCGCAGAAGGCCGCAGCGAGCGGACCCGCGTACACACCGCCGCGCAGACGCCCGAGATGACCCGCCGCATAGACGGCCGCGACGAGCAGACCCGCGTGCACGCTGCACAGACGGCCGCGACGAGCGGACCTACATGCACGTCATTGCGCTAAAGGTCGTGGCGAGCAGATCGAAGCTCTCCTGCAGCGGTGTCGGGTACAAAGGTAAGGGGTACCCTAAACCCTTCGATAAACTAACGCTCAACGTAGCAACCATTTTTAAGACAGGATCCGATCAGCCGCTCGAGTCCATGAAGAAAAGCCCATCACACGAAGGCCCCCCGCACCAGCCACGGCAACTAGTCGTGGGCCAGCCCATTCCTGGAAAAATGGACGGACAAGGGGTCGAACGAATGACCCCTCCACCTCCACCTCGACTCCGACTGACGGACAGGGGTCGAACGAACGATCCCTCCGCCTCCACCTCGACTCCGACTGACGGACAGGGGTCGAACGAACGACCCCTCCGCCTCCGCCTCAACCCGCCGAATGACGGACAGGGGGTCGAACGAACGACCACCGGGCGGGAAGCTCGACCAGCTCACCTGCTCCCAGTACGGGGTAAAGGGGATCCGATGCGCTTACCTGCCCCTGCCTAACGCCATGGGCGCCCACGACCGCAGTCAAATCCATTAACTCACCGCCCATGCCCTGGACCTCCGTCAACTGTGCCGCCGTTGTAGCCACGTCGCAAGTACGGACTCCAGAGGCACCTCCTCGAGCCATGAACAGGACACCCCTCGACTGTGTCTTCAGGGATACGACAAGGTCACGCCGGCCTCGACCCCCCTCGACCAGGGGGCTCGACCCCTGCGTCCAACCACTTCGGTATGGTACCCGTCCCATCCGCTCCGTCCCGCTTCAACCGTGGGACTCGCACCCATCTTTCGAAGGTCAACCCTGTTGCGCCATGCTGTGCGGTGATGCCCAGTCAGCCATCACCACGCCCTGAGCACCGGAAGGACGGGAAGGCCACGCCGCCACAGTGATTGACGTCTCTTCGCCAGCATGGCGCCACGGACACGCCTCCCATGCTGCTACAGTTTAGGACTCTGTACTCTCAGGCCTCCCCTTGGTCTATAAAAGGGGACGCCGGGATAGAAGAAGGGGCATTGGCACGAGTATTCACATTCGGACATCAGCTCCGACCCGCATATACCACTCACCCGATTGCTTGACCGACCACCTAGGATAGCCCCGCTAGCCCTAGGCCTTAGCTCATCCTGAGCACCCCCGTGTAAACCTGCTTGTACCCCCCCTGTACGAGCACTTCGGTGCAAGATAATACAATCCATCCTCCCCCGCTGGACGTAGGGCCTTTTGTGCTTGAACCGGGATAAATCGTGTGTTCTTCTTGCATCACATCTGGGAGAGGGACACACAATATACAAATTTACTAGCCGGTGGTCTTGACCCCCTGGGTCATAACACCGACAGTTGGCGCGCCAGGTAGGGGGGTTTGCGTGTCGATCAACTCCGAACTACTCTCCCAGATGGATTCCACGATCCCATCACTTCCATTCGCCACCACCGTCTGGTTCGGGGTCTAGAGTTCATGTCCACGGGCCACTGCCACGACATGGTTCTACTCTCAGCTAGTGGCATGGACAGCAGCAGCTCCGGTACGCCGGGCCAAGGAGGACCAGGCGACGGTCCCACCACTCGCGCCTTTTGCCTGCGACCAGGAGGGGCGCGAACGACGCCGCCGCACTCTTCACCGCACGGATCCCGAGACGCCGAATGCCGTCCCCCCGGCCTCGGCTGGCGACACAGTTCCTCCCTTCGGGAGCCTTTTTGACCCATGCTTGCGGGTCGGGGACGGGTACCTCTCTGAGCCTGACTTTGGCTCTGCCACACCATCACCTCAGAGGATTCCCATGGCTTCTCCGACACACTCGCCCGCGCCGCCGCCGCACAACCTGTTTCCATACGGGATCTACAACAGCGCCGGACTCTGTTCTGCTCTTGTAGGCTCGCAGATGCAGACACGTTGCGGGTCTCCAGGGAACCTGCTACGTGTGATGATCAACCTCGTCACCACCTCTCCGCCGGACGAGCGCCCGGAGCAACGACGAGCCCCGATCCCGGGTTGTCACACCTGGGCACGTTACGGCGACGGCTGGAAGAGGAGTGCAGGGGATCTTTCCCCAACTTCTACCACGGCTACCCCAACTTGGACTCCCCCGATGAGGATTACGATCCCACCCGGGAATGCTTCCATCTCGATGGTCAGGTTGATTCCCAGGACGACGCCAACGACGTCGCGGCCACGGATGAAGGAGGAGGGGGCAACGCTACAACCGGCGCGAAACGCCGACCCCCCGAGTCCTGACAAAGCCGATCCACCGCAGGACGTCCAGATCGCGCAAGTCCGAGAGCTGCTCGCCAAGCTCGAGGAAGAACGCCTACGACTCCAGCAGCTTGAGCACGCCCTCGAGTGAGATCACGGGCACCCACAGGGTGGAGGAGCTCGTGAGTGGGCTCGGGAAGTCCATCGACAGATCGTCGAGGAGGGGGCAAACGAGCGCCGCGTCTACAACCATGCCAGCCAAAATGTTGTAGCGACCGCAATGCTGCTTCGTGACATGCCGCCGTCATCGACACCCCAAGCGCGACACATCAGGGACGAAATCCAGGGGCTTCTCCAAACCACGGCCGTGTAGCAGGCGGAGAGCTTGGCTTCGAGGCGCAGAGGAGCTGCCTCCGAGCATCAGGACGTACCCCCTCGACAAAATCGAGAGGTATCCGTCCACCAAGACAAAGCGCCCCAAGGCGGAGTAGAGCGACGACCAGTTCGAGACCGCATCTTCGACGATCGACCACCGCGGCAGAACAAACGACGCCGACATGGCAACGCTGAGGCTCGAGGTTACAGCGCTCACCGAGGCGGGCGCTACGACAGTGACGAAGATCGACGTCGATCTCCGGAACCACCAGGGCCACGAGTCTTCAGCAGGACCATCCGGCGATCCGCCTTGCCTGTCCGCTTTCGTCCACCCACCAGCCTGGTCAAGTACAACGGCGAAACCAAGCCGGAGCTCTGGCTTGCTGATTTCAGGCTGGCATGTCAGCTAGGAGGAGCCGACAACGACCACGTCATCATTCGGCAACTCCCGCTCTTCCTCTCCGATACCGCTCGAAGATGGCTCGAGGAGCTCCCCCCGGACTTGATCCAAGACTGGCCTGACCTGGTCAGGATCTTCGAGGGGAACTTCAAAGGCACCTACGAGCGACCAGGGAACTCCTGGGATCTCCGCAGCTGCAAGCAGAGGCCAGGGGAGACCCTCCGCAACTTCACCCGTCGGTTTTCGAGGCAACGTACCGCGCTAACCCACATCTCCGACCACGACGTCATCACTGCGTTCATCGCTGGAACAATCTGCAAGGAGTTGGTGCGGGAGCTGGGACAGAACACCCCAAGACTGCCAACGAGCTCATGGACATCGCCGCCAACTACGCAGCCGGCGAGGAAGCCGTTGGCGCGTTCTTCTATGCATCCCCGGACAAGGGGAAGGCCAAGGCGGACGAGCCCGGGGGCTCGAACAACGAGCCCAAGAGGAACAACAACAACAACAACAACAACAACAACAACAAGAAGAAGAAGAAGCCGGGTCGACACGACGTTGAGCCCGACGATCTTGTCGCTGCGGTAGACAAGAAGAAGCCTCGAGGGCCCCCTCTCGACGGGGGCGTCTTCGATAAGATGTTGAAAGAGCCCTGCCCCTATCACAAGGGACCGACCAACCACAGTCTCGAGGACTGTCACATGCTCAAAAGGCACTTCGACTCTCTTGTCTACAAGAAAGACGACAAGAAGGGGGATCCGCGCGACGGGGACGATGGTGAGAACGGGGCTTCCCCGAGGTTCACGACTACTACATGATCTATGGGGGACCCTCGACTCGACTCAGTACGTGTTAGCGTAAGAGGGAGCATCGAGAGGTCTTCTCCGTTCGAGCCCAGGCTCCTCGATACCTTGACTGGTCCCACACGCTAATCACCTTCGACCAGGACGACCACCCCGAGTACGTCCCCAACGCAGGGGTCTACCCGCTCGTCGTCGACCCGATCATACTCAACACCCGCCTCACCAAGGTACTCATGGACGGGGGAAGCAGCCTCAACATCATTTACGTCACGACCCTCGGCCTCTTGGGGATCCCGAGGACCGCGCTCCTGCCCAGCGCGGGAGGATTCCACGGGGTCGTTCCAGGAAAGAAGGCACTCCCGATCGGCCGCGTCAAGCTACCCGTCTGCTTCGGTACCCCCTCGAACTTCCGAAAGGAGGAACTGACCTTCGAGGTGGTCGCGTTCCGTGGCATCTACCATGCCATCATCGGTCGACCGGGGTACGCCAAGTTCATGGCAATCCCGAACTACGCCTACCTCAAGCTGAAGATGCCAGGGCCCATGGGGGTCATCACCGTCGGCACCTCCTATGAGCACGCATACGACTGCGACGTCGAGTGCGTGGAAAACGCCGAAGCAGTCGAGGAGTCGGGCGTCCTCGTGGCCCTCGACGACTTCTCCAAGGAGATCCCCGACCCCAAGCGACACGCCGGCAACTTCAAGCCTGCAGAGGACACCAAGACCGTCCCGCTTGACCCCGGCCACGCGGATGGGAGGGCGCTGACGATCAGCGCCACCCTCAAGCCTAAATAGGAAGCCGTGCTCGTCGACTTTCTCCGTGCGAATGCTGACGTGTTTGCATGGAGTCCCTCGGATATGCCGGGCATTCCGAGGGAGGTCGCCGAGCACTCCTTGGACATCCGAACCGGATCCAAACCGGTGAAGCAACGGCTGCGCCGCTTTGACGAGGAGAAGCGCAGAATCATCGGGGAGGAGGTCGACAAGCTTTTGAAGGCCGGATTCATCAAGGAGGTACATCATCCCGAGTGGTTAGCAAATCCCGTACTTGTCAAGAAAAAGAATGGAAAGGATAGGATGTGTGTAGACTACACTAGTTTAAATAAAGCATGTCCCAAGGTTCCTTTTCCATTACCACGTATCGATCAAATAGTAGATTCCACTGCGGGATGTGAAACTCTCTGCTTCCTTGATGCCTATTCTGGCTATCACCAAATAAAGATGAAGGAGTCCGATCAGCTCGCGACTTCCTTCATCATCCCCTTTGGCATGTTTTGCTACATCAATATGCCCTTCGGTTTGCGAAACGTCGGGGCCACATATCAGCGATGCATGCTCCATGTCTTTGGGTAACACATAGGGCCGACCGTCGAGGCCTACGTCGATGACATCATGGTCAAATCCAAAACAGTCGGAAACCTAATCGGGACCTTGAGATCGCGTTTGGGTGCCTCAGGGAAAATCACATAAAACTAAACCCTGAGAAGTGTGTCTTCGGGGTCCCTCGAGGCATGCTCCTAGGGTACATAGTTTCCCAACGCGGGATCGAGGCCAACCCTGAGAAGGTAACCGCAATCACCAGGATGGGCCCGATCCAGGATCTTAAGGGCGTGCAAAGGGTCACAGGGTGCCTCACTGCCCTCAGCCGGTTCATCTCGCGGCTCAGGGAGAAGGCACTACCCCTTTACCGCCTCCTAAAGAAGACCGAACACTTCACATGGACCGTCGAGGCCGAGGAGTCACTCTCCAAACTCAAAGCCTTGCTCACCTCGCCGCTTGTCTTGGTACCCCCGAGCCCAGCCGAGCCCCTCTTGCTCTATGTCGCGGCAACTACCCAGGTAGTCATCGCTGCCGTAGTTGTCGAGAGGGCGGAAGAAGGACATGTCCTGCCGGTTCAGAGGCCTGTCTACTTCGTGAGCGAGGTACTTTCCGAGACTAAGACGAGATACCCCCACATCCAGAAGCTGTTATATGCCGTTGTCCTCACCCGACGCAAGCTCAAACACTACTTCCTGGGCCACCCGGTTACCGTGGTCTCGTCTTTCCCTCTCGGAGAGATAATCCAGAACCGGGAGACGTCCGGGAGAATCGCCAAGTGGTCGGTCGAGCTCATGGGGGAAACCCTAAGGGGTTCACATGCACTACGTCATCCGTCTCCACTTCTCCGCCTCCAACAACGTAGCCGAGTACGAGGCCCTCGTCAACGGTCTGCGCATCGCCATTGAGCTCGGGGTCCGACGCCTCGATGTTCGGGGGACTCGCAGTTGGTAATCGACCAAGTGATGAAAGATTTGAGCTGCCACGACCCCAAGATGGAAGCCTACTGCAAGGAGGTCCGAAAGCTCAAGGACAAATTCTACGGCCTCGAGCTCAACCACATCGCCCGCTGGTACAACGAAGATGCTAACGAGCTTGCCAAAACCGCATCTACTCGAGGTACGGTTCCTCCCGACGTCTTCTCGAGGGACCTTCACAAGCCATCCGTCGACCTAGACTTAGGGGCTCCTGCCCTCGAGCCAGGGGTCGATCCACCCCCTTCGACCGATCCCCCCTCGAATGGGGAAGAAGTCATGGAGATCGACGGGGTAGCCGCAACACCGGCCCCCTCGACGGACTGGTGCACACCCTACCTTGAGTATCTGATACGGGGTGAGCTCCCAGAGGACTGCACCGAAGCCCGACGCATAGCCCGGCGCGCCAAAACCTACGTCTTGTATGGGGATGGCCGCGACCTGTATCGACGCAGCCCTACCAGTGTACTTCAACGCTGCCTCACCCTCGAGGAGGGGAAGGCACTGCTGAAGGACCTACACTCGGGGGCTTGCGGCCACCACGCGGCACCAAGAACGCTGGTAGGAAGCGCCTTTCGACAAGGCTTCTACTGGCCGACAGCCGTCACCGACGCTACCAAACTCGTTCGATCTTGCGAGGGATGCCAATTCTACGCTAGACAGACCCACCTACCCGCCCAAGCTCTTCAGATGATACCCATAACTTGGCCATTCGCAGTATAGGGGCTCGACATGGTTGGCCCCCTGAAGAAAACCAAAGCTGGCCACACCCACCTCCTCGTGGCTGTAGACAAGTTCTCGAAATGGATCGAGGCTCGACCCATCGCCAACATTCAGTCTCGACAAGTTGTGCTATTCTTCACCGACATCATCCACCGTTTCGGGGTCCCCAACGTCATCATCACCGACAACGGCACGCAGTTCACCGGCCAAAAGTTCCTGGACTTCTGTGACCACCACCACATCAAGGTGAATTGGTCTGCAGTCGCCCACCCTCGAACAAACGGCCAGGTCGAGTGCGCCAATGGTATGGTTTTGCAGGGCCTCAAGCCAAGGATCTTCGATCGGCTGAACAAACATGGCAAGAGATGGGTCGATGAGCTGCCCGCTGTCCTATGGAGTCTCCGAACGACACCAAGTCGAGCCACGGGGTTCTCCCCGTTCTTCTTGGTCTATGGGTCCGAGGCCGTCCTCCCCACTGATCTCAAATATGGGTCCCCTCGACTAAAAGCCTACAATGAGCAAGCCAACGCGGCAGCCCGAGAGGACTCCCTCGACCAGCTCGAGGAAGCCCGGGACGTGGCCCTCTTCAAGTCGGCAAAGTACCAGCAAACGCTGCGACGCTACCACGACAAACACGTATGCAAAAGGGACCTCGACGTCGGCGACCTCGTGCTGCGCCGCCGACAAAGCAACAAGGGACGTCACAAGCTGACGCCACCTTGGGAGGGACCCTTCATCGTGGCGAAGGTGCTGAAGCCAGGCACTTACAAGCTGAAGAACGAAAAGGGCGAGATCCTCACCAATGCGTGGAACATCGAACAGCTCTCGAGACCTTGTACATTTCCCGCATTATGTACACTTATCGCATTACGAATGAACAAAATGTTCTCGAAATACATTTCACATTCGTTCATAACTATAAGGTAGCCTTGACTCTGCTCCGGCAAAGTCAAGCCTCCCTCGGGGGCTGACAGGGGGGGGACCCCCCTCCTAAGTCCTCTAAAAACTCGAACGTTTTTTTGAAACTCAGCACCTCTCTTTCCACCTTTGCCCCGAGCACGCTTCACGGCTAAGTAGAAAACGCCTCGGACTCCCTAAGGGTCGAGGGCCGCCGAGCCGGTGACTCTCCTACGCCTCAGGGCTATGGTACCCCCACTCGCTCCCCCCCTCCAGGGATACGAGCGTGCGTCGAATACTTAGTCCATAAGCAACGACTCAGTCAAAGAGAAATAGAGACAACTGGAGAAGTAAAAACACTCAGATGCATCTTGAATAAAATGCATTAAAATTAAGAAGCCCCCAGGGGCTCGACATCGTATCATTACAAAAGCTAAACTATTACATGGACCCTTTTGTCCAGATTTGGCTCGCACACCTAGAGCTACTCATCGCCTTCACCGTTCGACGGGGGAAGCACCTCGACCTCGAACAGCTTCGCCAGCTCACCACCGGGCACCTCTACGACGTCGATCAGCTCGTGGCATCTCGCCACGTTCTCTTCATCAGTCAGCCTCGGGTCGGTGACGAAGCCGCTGGAGACGACGTCGAGGTCGTAAATGTAACCCGAGCGGACGACCGCAAGTGCCCGCTTCACGCCTATGTGAAGGGCGGCCCGGACATGCTCTGTTATTCCATCGGACGCGGCGAGGAGCCGGCGCAAGAGGGCGCCTCCACGCACGTCTCCCGCAACCGGCAACTCCGCCCCGATCCCCAGCCTGTCGCAGAAGGAGGAATGGCGTCCCTGAGCCTCTCGTTCAGGCTCATCTCCGCCCCGAGAAGGTCCTAGAGGCTGGTCAGATCCTCGTGGAGTCGGGCCTTATCCCCTTCGACCTCTGCCAGAGCAAATAGAAGGCTGCGTCAAAACCAAAAAACAGGGGAAGGAGCGAAACCAAGCGAGCTCAACGACATTTCCAAAAAACTCACCGTTGGCGTATCCCTCCAGGACGAAGTAGTCCTGCTTAGCCCGCTGGAGTTGGTGGCGGACCTCGACAAGCTCTGCAGCTTGGTCATTGTTTTTAGTCCGGAGGTCCTCGATGATCTGGCCAGTACCATCGAGGGCCCTCTTCTGGTTGGCTGCCACCTCCCCCAGAGTGGCGATCTGGGCTCGAGCCCTCTCCTCCGCGACACCAAGCGTGTCGCGGTCGTGGGAGATGGTGACGACGTCCGCCTGGAGCTCCTGGATCCGCCCCTCGAGGGAGGTGCGGTCGATAGCCACCTACGCCACGTCGGCCTCGAGCTGGCGGACACGGTCCGCCGCTCGGGCCAGCTCCTCCCTCAGCTGGGAGGACTCCTCCTCCGCCTTACGCCGGGCCTCCTGGGCAGCATCCCGCTGCTGCCCGACCTCGATAACCTCCTTGAGGGCGGCCTCAACCCTCGACTGCGCCCCCGAGGCCGTCTCCTGGGCGGCCCGGGCTCCCTCCTGCGCAGCCACCGCCGTGGCCTTCGCCTGGGCGACCTCGGCCTCCGCCTTCTCCAGCGAGGCGTAGAGGATAGGGAGCTAGCCCAACGACTCCTGCGTCCGAAGTATGAACTGGGACTTATCGTACGACCTTGCCCTTAGTGCCTACCAAGGATAAAACGGAAGGTCATCAGAAAGGAGCAGCAAAATAACCGAGATAACTCGAAAGGGAAAGGACAAAACTTACGTCCATCCCCCGGAGAAAATCCGCGGAAGCGACCTCCGCCGACATGCGCGCCACGCCCAGAACTCCTCCAGGTGCTCCCACTCCCCGAGCTCGGCTTGGTCATCGAGCTCGAGGGAGGTGCGCCCTGGTTCTTGGGGGTCGGCCAGCTTGAGGGGCTCCTGCCCCCAGAGCCTGCTGCGGCGCTCGATCCTCTCCTGGACCTCTCGCATGAGGCCCTGGCGCATCTCAGGGTCACCCCTGTGGAGCCTCACCCGCTCCGCCAAGATGGGGAAGGAGCCCGCCCCGTCGAGCCCGGTACTCCTGGCCTCAGACGACTGCCCGGCCTCGACGACATGCTGAGCAGCCGCCTCGGACATTATCGCGTCCAGCGCGCCGCTCCCGTGCACCACGACGGTGGTCCTCTCTGGTTCCGACTGGGGGGTCGTCGCCGCAGCTATCTCCCTCGGGACTACCAGCTCCGCAACCATCTCAGCCACCTCTTCATCGGTGGCCTTCACCGACATCCCCGCCTTCTCCGTCGTGGGCATCGCCTCGAGCTCCTCGGCCCGTCCCCCCTCCTCGGGCTCGGGAACCGGCGCTGAAGTCCCCTCGACGAACACCTCCGCCGGCGATGGCCCCTCCGACGCGGCAGCAACCGCACCCCCGTGCGCGAGTCGCAGACGTGCCTCCCGTGACGCGAGGCTCTCGGGCCACCGGCTCGGCGCCGGGCGCGCCGTCGTCTCTTCGTCGCCGGTAGAGGCCAGGTCGACCACCTCCACCTCGGCGATGATGAGGGGCTCGACCCCCTCAGCCACGACCATCGTCAACGCCAGCTCCACGTCTTCCAAGGCTGCTAGTGCGCCCCCCTCCGACGGGCTGGCAACCGCGGCCTCGACCGCCACTCCCGCAGATCCCGCTGGTGCGACGGGTCGACCCGCCTCCCTCCGCCCGAGCTCGCTCCGCAGCGGCCAGCGTCCGACCGCGCTCCATCGCCTCCCACGCCTCGGCCACCCACGCCACGACCGGGGTGGAGGTCGAGGGAGACGAGGTGGCGGAACTGGCCCCGACGGCCATCTTGACCGCGGCCTCTGCCCTTAGCCTCTTGGTCGGAGTGGTGGTCGCGCCCTCCGCCAAGCGTTTGGTCCTAAAAAAGGAACCCATACGCGACGGTAAGCATAAAGTCATAAACGGTAGAAAATATTCGGACCAATAGAAAGCGACTCACCCTAGCGGAGTCGTAGGGGCCCGAAAGGTGGATCCCAAGCCGCTCGGGGGCTTCTGCGGGGCGCGACGGGAGCCACTTCTCCCGCCAGCGCTGGCCGCGGCAGGGGTCGAGGCCGCTCCCCCCCCCCCCCCCCCGCTGTCTCCTGGGTAGGGGCCGACGACACTCCCGTCGCCCCCCTCCTGACCTCCTCCTGCGCCGACGGGCCCGGCGCCCGTACGCTCGACCGGGTGGGCACCGGAGGCGTGCTCGACCAACCCCTCAACGGGGATCGCGACGAACGGCCGCGCGTCTGCCGCGGCACTTCACCTTGAGGAGCCACGGGGCGCTCGCCCCGCGGCTCAATCTCGCCAGTTGGGGCCGACCTCGACGTCGACCCCTCTCCTCCTCCGGTTCCAGCGGCCGCCCTCTGCCGCTCGGGCACCGCTTGTTCCTCCCCGAGCCCTCCTTGCAGCTCGGCCTCCCCATCGCTGCTCTCCTCCTCCTCCTCCTCCTCATCCTCCTCCGAGGGCGACTCCTCCTCGGAAAGGTTGGCCCGCCTCTGCCGGGCCCGGCGTTGTTCACGCTCCTGCTTCTCTCGGGCCCTTTTGCCCTTGTCCTTCTTTGCCTTGTCCTTGTCCTTCTTCTCCTGCTCGGCCTGAAGGCATCTCGCCTGGGAGTCACCCCGCTCCTCCTTCACCGGTGGCAGCGACTTCCGGAAGATGACATCCCCCTGAGGAACACAAGGCAGTTAGGATGCAGGCAAAGAAGGCGAACAAGACAGGCAAAAAGTACATTAACAGAGAAAAGGTGTCGTACCGGCTGGACATGCCCCTGGTCGGGCATCATGGGGACGCTGGCGACGCCCCCCAACTCAAACACGCCGGCGAATGAGGCGCGTACTCGGCGAACCACCCTCTCGAGGGGTAGCTTGTCCTCCATGAGGCGACACCCCGTGAGATCAACCCCTGGGTGCATCTCGTCGAGGCGTAGCGGGCGAGCCATCAGCGGCATGACCCGCCGCTGGTGGAAAGCCGACGCAACGATCGCCGCCGTGAGTCCCGCCTTTTTTAGACGGGTGATCGCGCCGAGCAGGTGGCCGAGGCGCGAATGCTTCTTCTTCTCGACGCCATACCTCCAGTGGTCGGGCCTCGAGTCGATCGTCCTCCCGGTGTAGGCGGGGAGCAAGCTGTCGTCGTTCCTCAGGTAGAACCACCCGGAGTGCCATCCGGAGTGGCTCGACGTGAGTTTCATCGGGATCCAGCTGTCCTCCCTCTTGAGGGCGATGCTGCAGCACCCCGTCCTGACCACCCTGCGGTTGCCGAGCCCAGCCGACACATGGAACAGGCTCGCCTCGAACAGGTGGAGCCACAGGTCCCAGTGCGGCTCGATCTCCAGGTATCCTTCGCACACGGCGGTGAAAACCGTCGCGTGACAGATACCGTTGGGGGAGAGGTGCTGGAGCTCCACGCCATAGTGGTGGAGGATTCCGCGCAGGAGACGGTTGGGGTGAGCGCCTAGCCTCGCCCGGTGGAAGGCTTCAAAGCTAACCACGTAGCCCTCCGGCGGGTTGGGCTCGGCATCCTCCTGCGGTGGCACTACCCACTCCGGCCGATCGACGGAGGTGATGGGCTGGAGGAGACCGCTCTCCACCAGATCCCCCAGACGCGCCACGGTCGCCGAAGATGGGAGCCAGGCATCGGGGGCACGCAGGCTGTAGCTGGCCATGGGGGCAGGGAGGCTGGTGCGCTCGAATGTGGGGATGGAAGGTATGTTCCCAATCTCTCCTCTCCCTACTCTTGCGCGCGTAGAGGTCCGGCTCGGAAGGAGGCAAGGAAGGCGATGGCGAGAAAGAGGCAGGGAAGGCAATGGCGAGAAGGAAGCAGCCGACTCCCCACCTCCGGTATTTATTATCGGAAGCCCAACCGGCGGATCCAACAGACAGGCAAGTGAATCTCCGCATTTAATGCACCCACCTACCGCCTCCTCATATTCCTCCAGGATAAGGCGTGCCCGTCGCGTCATCGGGTTCCACACCGCACTCAGCGCCGCGCCCTGTGCCTGAAACTGTTGCGGCCGAACGGACATCTCCTAAAAAGGCGCGCCTACGGCGGACAACGCGAGACAGTAAGCGTTATCTTCGGAGGTAAGCAACGAACATCAACCCGTCCGTCAAAATCTCGAGGGGACGAAGGCTGGCCCTCGAACGGGGTTCAAGAGCCACCCTCGAGTACCTGAGGACAGAAAGGACCTCAGGTTATGGACTCCGGTCCACCCTCAAATCTCGAGGGGGCGAAGGCTGGCCCCACGAATAGGGTTCGACAGCCGCCCTCGAGTACTCGAGCCAAACGGGCGGATCCAACAAAAACACAGGTATGTCCCCGCGATTAACATACCTACCTACCTACCCCCTTTGTATTCCACAGGATAGGACGTCACCTTCAGAGGCGAGCGGCGGACGTCGACCCGTCCGTCAAAACCTCGAGGGAGCGAAGGATAGCCCTTGCATAGGGTTCGACAGCCGCCCTCGAGTACCTGAGGTCAGGAAGGACCCAGGGTTATGGACTCCGGTCCGCCCCCAAAATCTCGAGGGGGAGAAGGCTGGCCCTACGAACGGGGTTCACAGCCGCCCTCGAGTATGCGAGTCAGGGATGGCCCAGGGGGGGCCAGGCGCGAGCCCCTAGCTCGAGAACGAACTCTCGAGGCCCCCCGGGACATATCCGAGGCATAACCACGGAATACCCAAGGATCCCTATGCCGGGAGGCATCGAGCCACCAACTCCCATCGAACAGAGTTGGCACCTAGGTAAGCCATACGGTCTTGCTTAATGAGAACGCCTCAGGGCTTCTATCGACCCCTATCGAATGGGGCACGGGTTCTCACTTGGATTCTTACCCGTACCGGGCAGATTTCTGCCCAACACCAGCTCACAGAGGACTTCGAGGCTCGTCCTAACGAGGATAGCACGATGCTCTTCGCCCCACAATCCGAACGCAAGGATCCGTGGGAAGGACGCTAGGAGGTAGTGAAAGCCCAGCCACGCAGGGCTCGAGGGCCCGACTACGCACGACACCCTCGACGAAAGAGGGTCGAAAACACTCGTAGCCTGGCAGACATAGTCGACCCCTCGGTAGGGGCACTGTGACTCCAATGTAACGCTCGAGGGAGCGAAGGCTGGCCCTCGGAAGGGTTCGACAGCCGCCCTTGAGCACCTCCTTTTCAGGGAAAGGAACGCTCATAACCTGGTGAACGGAATTGACTGCTCAGTAGGGCGCCACGACTCTAGGTAATCCTAAAATCCCCTCGATAAAACACACATCAAAGCCCTCAGAGGAGTTCTTAATCACTCCTCTGAGGCCTCGGGGGCTACCCCCGCGGGGTGCGCTCGCGCGCACCCCGCGGAGAATCGAACCTCCTACTAACTCTGCAGGTCAATGCCAAAAGCCCCTATGCGGATTCTTCTTATCCGCACAGAGGCTCGGGGGCTACTGTCGGGTACAAAGGTAAGGGATACCCTAAACCCTTCGATAAACTAACGCTCAACATAGCAACCATTTTTAAGATAGGATCCGATCAGCCGCTCAAGTCCATGAAGAAAGGCCCATCACACGAAGGCCCCCCGCACCGGCCACAGCAACTAGTCGTGGGCCGGCCCATTCCTGGAAAAATGGACGGACAAGGGGTCGAACGAATGACCCCTCCGCCTCCACCTCGACTCCGACTGACGGACAGGGGTCGAACGAACGACCCCTCCGCCTCCGCCTCAACCCGTCGAATGACGGACAGGGGGTCGAACGAACGACCCCCGGGCGGGAAGCTCGACCAGCTCACCTGCTCCCGGTACGGGGTAAAGGGGATCCGATGCGCTTACCTGCCCCTGCCTAACGCCATGGGCGCCCACGACCGTAGTCAAATCCATCAACTCACCGCCCATGCCCTGGACCTCCGTCAACTGTGCCGCCGCTGTAGCCACGTCGCAAGTACGGACTCCAGAGGCACCTCCTCGAGCCATGAACAGGACACCCCTCGACTGTGTCTTCAGGGATACGACAAGGTCACGCCGGCCTCGACCCCCCTCGACCAGGGGGCTCGACCCCTGCCTCCAACCACTCCGGTATGGGACCCGTCCCATCCGCTCCGTCCTGCTTCAACTGTGGGACTCGCACCCATCTTCCGAAGGTCAACCCTGCTACGCCATGCTGTGCAGTGATGCCCAGTCAGCCATTACCGCGCCCTGAGCACCGGAAGGACGGGAAGGCCACGCCGCCATAGTGATCGACGTCCCTTCGCCAGCATGGCGCCACGGACACACCTCCCATGCTGCTACAGTTTAGGACTCTGTACTCTCAGGCCTCCCCTTGGTCTATAAAAGGGGACGCCGGGATAGAAGAAGGGGCATTGGCACGGGTATTCACATTCGGACATCAGCTCTGACCCGCATATACCACTCACCCGATTGCTTGACCGACCACCTAGGATAGCCCCGCTAGCCCTAGGCCTTAGCTCATCCTGAGCACCCCCGTGTAAACCTGCTTTTACCCCCTGTACGAGCACTTCGGTGCAAGATAATACAATTCATCCTCCCCCGCTGGACGTAGGGCCTTCTGTGCCTGAACCAGGATAAATCTTATGTTCTTCTTGCATCACATCTGGGAGAGGGAGCACGCAATATACAAATTTACTAGCCGGTGGTCTTGACCCCCTGGGTCATAACACCGACAAGCGGCGGACCGAAGCTCTCCTGGGGTGCGAGATAGAAGCTCACTGGCTCATGGGGTGCGGGAGGTGATGGATCTGCCGAGGAAGGTGAGGGGCATGTGTTGTGGCGGATCCACCGAGAAAGAGGATGAGAACGGAGGAGTTGAGGAAGAGGATTAGAGCAGCGGAGTGGGTGGGGAACGCACGAGTCTAGCTGGGAGACGCGAGACGTGAGATGGACATGCTGGTTGGGAGATTTTTATTTAGCGTTTGAGCGGCTCGAGCGGGTCGTGCGGAAAACGACGGATGTTCGTGTCAAAGCATTACTGTTTTTTTTTAAAAAAAAAACATTTGATATAATGACGGTAGGGACTAAAAAGGGCGTTGCATACTGTACACGCACGCTGCAAGAAAAAATAAAAGCGTTTTTTTTAGATTAGATCTAGTTTCACCTAACGAACTCTCTACCCCGGACCCCGGATTGAAAGTTTTATACGTACAAAGAATCCTAACGGAGGCTAGAAAATCTCATATCACGATAAATCAGCCACGCGTCAACAGGATATATCACGCGGCGTGCTTCCATCGGAAAAGCCTGGACTTCCGATTGGCGCCACGGTTAGCTTTTGCCGGCGGCATCTCCGGATCGTCGACGTCTACCAAATCCCAGCTGTCGTCCGAGCTGCCGCCGCTGCCGTAATCCGGTCCTTCGCGTCCCTGCTCCCCAACAATCTCAAGATCTTCTGAACTACTATCACAATGCCTTTCCTCTTCAACATCCTCTGATGAACTATCACAATGCTGCGCAGGAGGTTCCTCCACATCCTCTGATGAGCTCGTTCCGGAATGCTCTTCACCAGCCTCTTCCTCGTCGCCTCCGGTGACGTCCCCTTCCAAGCCAGCACTCTCCTCCCCATCTTGGCCGTCATCTTCACCCGAGGTATCGAAGTACGACAAGTTGTCCTCCTCAGCCAACAGGAGGTCCGCCATGACGAAAAGCCAGAAGAAGCCGAGCGCAGCCAGGTACCAATCGAGCACGAGGTAGACCACAAAGATCTTGACGCTGCACGCCGCGTACACCACCATGGCACCGCGGCGCCACTTGTTGACAGCTCCGTCGTCGACGACGGCGCCTTCTGCTGCTGCTCCCGACGTCAGCTGGACTTGCCTGCCGACCTTGAGTACCTCCAGGTTGCAGAGGGCCAAGATCGCGAGCGTCGTAGGCTGCGGGCCGAGCGTGACGTGGAGGAGGAACGCGTCGACGCAGTACGTGACGAGGATGAGAACCCAGAGGAACCGCCACGACTCGCGCACTTCGAGCTCCTCGTCTCGGCTTGCCTCGCCCTCGGGGGCGCGGCTGCCGTCATCATCAGTGGCGGCCGTGGTGTCAGTTTCGTCGGCATCGTCCGGCGGGTCGATCCAGTCACCGATCAGCATCGTCAAGCCGCACGTCGCCGCGAAGCACACCGCACAGAACTGCGTCCCACTCGCGGCGGTGGAGCTGAAGAGCAGGTGCATGCTGAACAGGAGGTAGAACCCGGTCCCGACGAGACACACGACGTCCTTCAACACAAAGCCGGCCGACGACGACGGCGACGGCGGTGGCCTGATCCCACCGGCCACGCCTCTCAGGTATCCCAGCACCGACGGGGCCAAGGCCCTAGCCTCATCGCACGCGGCGTCGAACATCACGGTGGTGGCCATGCGGGCGACGAGCGCGGCCAGGCGGAGCACGAACCTGGCCGCGCACGCGGCGTCCCTGTGCTCGTTCCACTTGCCCTCCGCCTTCCTCCACGCGCGGCCCGCCCAGCCGGCGCACGCTTCGGCTGCAGCGTACACGGGCGCGGTCACGGCGGCGTGCGCCCGCGCCGCGTCCCTCAGACGCCGCAGGTCGCCGTCGAGGTCGGCGCGCGCGCGCGACGCCGTCCGCCGCGCGTAGGCGTCGGCGCGGACGAGAGCGGCGTCGACGCGGTCTGGCCAGACCGCGCGGGCGAAGCAGACGAGGGGGACGGCGAACGTGGCGTAGTAGGACAGCAGCGTGGAGACGTAGTACGCGGATCCGATGGCGCACGCGGCGGGGACGAGGGTGGAGGAGATCGGGGGGAAGGCAGGCGCAGCGCCGCCGCCGCCGCCGTCCGCGCGGTGGTCTGCAGGGACGACGTCAACGGCCATGTTGGGTGGTGGTTTTGTTGCGCGCGTGCGTGCGTGCGAGATCGCTACGGCGGAGAAGACGTGGCCAGGTGCGGTTGTTGCATCGGTATATGACGGCGGCCCCGGGTTTTCGGTGTGATTAGAGATAGCGCACGACTTCTACAACTACTACAACAAGAAAGAAACACCAGAAATCAGGGGCAGATTCAGTTGCATTGTGTATGGCCTTGCAGGAGAAGAGTTGGATGAGGCGATGGATTCGCAGCGCGATCCCTAGCTGTTTGGACCTTTATGATGAATCTTAGACTCGGACGGGTAATAAAGAAAAAAAAAACAAGCATGGACTCAGCGGGGCAAAGAAAAAAAAAAGAGCAAGCATGATGAGCAACAAAAACGATCACGGTGGGACTCGAACCCACAATCTCCCGCTCCGGAGGCGAGCGCCTTGTCCATTAGGCCACGCGACCTTTTTGTTGTTACTAGAAACATTGATTTGTTCAAATTTAATAACTAAGTTTTGGGTTTATAATCTGTTACCTGGATTGATGTTTACAATGTGGCCCTATACATGTTAACTAACATTCCCTGCATTCAGTTACATTGCCAATGCCGGGTGCTGTTTGCCCAGGTTCAGAAATGTTCCAAGCTCTGCCAACTGTCATGGCACCATCTGCCATTTATATGTAGATATGAAAGCTCTCAATAACTTTCATTGAGGGAGCAGAAAAACGAAAACCCAACTCTTCGGAGGGCAGGATATGATAGCTAGACAAGATGCGTCGCGATATATAGGCAGCCAAATAGGAGAATCACTGTTCTTTTAATGAACTTTTGCCCCTCCTGCTTCATTCTTCACAAAGAAAAAGGGAGTACGTATCACCGTACCGGCAGACTCGAAGCCTTCATGGAGGTTGTTGTCGTGGACGCCTTGCAGCACGCGAGTGAGTGAAATGAGGTCGACGACCGCTGTCAGCGCGGGACACAGATCGATCGCCTAGAAGCGAGCAAAAGGAACCTCGCTCGCTGGTGGACTCGATGACATCCAAGTGCCGCGCATGGTGGCAGGATGACGATCGAGCTCAGCCAGCAGCGCCAGCGGGAGCGCCGGGACTGGAGGTGTGGGCGGCGACGGCGGGGTTGCAGCGTCGTGCGGATGAAGACATACTACTATGCTTTCCGCAGACGTTTGTCCTCGTGTGTTTCGTTGCCTATCTGTGACAACTGAAAAATACGGCTACCCACGTTGGGAGTGCGTGCGTCTGCAATTGAGCGGGCATCGGCCCATGGCCCATGGCCGTGAAGTTTTTTTTTTTTAATTTTATTTTATGTGGAGAGTTGGAGACTGGAGAGGCATGCAAGCAGCGGCGACGTGGAACGACACGAATCACGAGACCACTAACGCAGTGAGGACGACTGATCGAGAACCTTTCGGGAGGATGGGAAATAAAGCCATCCTACAAAAATTTACTATGTTGAATTCCAAATGTAAAAGTGTGTAAAAGTGATGGAGCAATCTTAATTCTAGTCTGTTTATATGTAACTTCTTATCAAATTCTTAAATCTTGGTAGGACTATATATATACACGTGAGAGCTCTATGTTATAGTTATCAATATTCACTTATTTAGATAAATAAAAAATAGTTTTTCTATCTCTTATGTCTATATATTCTACTTTCATCCACTATAATGATCATGAGACGGAGAGAAAAAAGTCCTACCTCCATTTTTTCTATTAATTTATATACGGGCTTCAAAACTAATACAAAACTTTATATGTGTTAAGTACTTGTGTAACTTTCCAAAAAAAAAAAGCTCTCAAAGTACCTAATAATTTCTTTCAAAAACATAATGTTTTTCAACTCTATCAAAAAATTGAGAGGAATAAATAAGACTATCTTTGACAGTTTTATAATAATGTACTCCTAAAATATAAAAGACAATTTTACATTAAAAGTCATATATCATTTTTAAATTATTCCAACCACTTTTATATATTATTTTTCTGTTACATTTACATCAAGAAACATTTCTACTTTTTATTATTTTCATACCTTTTCACTTTTAGATTGTTCGATAAACATACAAAGAGAGAGAAGATACACGCAACTCAAGAGCGCGTAACTTTACATGTTGTTGAAGAGGAGGTTTTTTTTTCTTCATTTGACTAAAAACCAAGGAGTAAGGAGGTATTTAGAGACGCTCACTACCATCCTAACATGTCTTATAACTTCGAACACGCCAACTCTGCGAGATGGATAGCAGGTCCTTGGATGTCCACGTATAAGAGCAACTCCAACCCACCTCCTAAACAGGCTCCTATTCTAAATTTAAGGACTTAGTCTAAAAAAATTCACTCCAATGCACCTCCTACTTGGACCCTCATTTTAGGAGGGCTCTCAAAGTTTAGTTTCGGGTCTCCAAGAACAGACCCTCCTATTCCTCTCCCCCGAATTGGGGACTATGGCTGGAGTTGGACTTTGAATTTGACCCTCAAATTTTGCAGACCACCTCCCAAATGGAAATATAGGGGTTTGATTTTGGGCATGTGGCTGGAGATGCTCTAACACGATCAGAACTTATAATTCACGTTTTCCAGGAGAAGGATTACAGAACTGAAGTCCAGCACGACAAGTTTTTGGGCACCAAGAAACAAAGGAGACATTCACTTTTTGGCCACCGTGCTGAAAGAACAAGCTGGAGCCGATCGGTCCATGGTAGAAGACAACGAATCACATGAGTAGGGGTGTAAACGAGTGACCTTTACATGCACATCTAAACTTTTTTACTTCAAGTATTTATATTACTTCTCTAAAAGTTTTTAAAAAATAATATAAATATTTAAATAAAAGAGGTTTAGAGGTGTACCTAAAGATTACCCCTTTGTACTTTGACGCATGAGCGAGAGAGTGAGAACTCATTGGGATTGTATTTGTGGATGAGGACGAGGACCTCACCTCACCAAACATCCGCGCTTATCCAGCAGCAGCAGCAACAGGAGCAGGGTTTAGGCCCGGCCCCGGGCTAGTAGTATTGGCTTGACCCAATAGGAAACTAGCACCACGGTAAGCAAAGAAAACAATGCCACGCCAATGAGAATATGAGATTGCTCTCCTCCGACTCTGATCCTTCCCCATGCGACGCCTATGCTGTGATCCTGAGCCAGCTATGGTCAGCTAGGAAAGCAACGAGTTGAGATAGAGTTTCCAATTGCTATTAGACATCCTTTTCAACTGATATTTACCGCTCCACCAAGGCAGAAGGCAACAACCAAAAGACCCCTATCAATCAGGTGTAGATGGATTGCCGCTCAGCTGATGACGCACATACCGATCTCAAAGCGAGGTGAGGTACACTCTTCATCCAGAGGATGGACATCGTACCGCTGGCAACTCCAGTTTCATCTACAGCTATGGAAATATATGATGCCATGTTCACACAAAACTTGATGTCGAGTCAAGTGGAGGCTCTGGACGAGTTGTTCCCAGCGACGAACAAGAGAGTTGGTAGAAGAGCACTCTTCTTGGATGGTGGAGTAGGATCGAGCAACTAGCAGCAAAGATGTCTAACTTTGTAGGTTGTTATGGCGCTTGTTGTTCAGTTGTTTTCTATTTATACAATATTAAAGTTGTAAGAGACCACCTAGCACGCTTATCAGAAATGTGTCGTCTATATGATTAAACTATTTTTCTTAATTACAATGATACACAAATCTTTTACGTATTCGAGAAAAAAAATCCGTTCAGTGCACCATCATGTTTTCAGTTGAATTGAACTAGTCTACCAAAGTGTTTATCTGGTTCATATATTATCACCGTATATATATGTTAATGGGCCACATATCCGGTTCCAAATTTCGCTTTAGGCCTTTAAAGTTTTATTAGGGCCAGCCCTGGCAGGATCACAATTCACAGGCACACATGACACACCAACACCACACATGCATGAAGCATGGCAGAATGCAGGAGGCGGGACCAAGTCGATCACCAAAGACCACCAATCTAGCTGAGTCAAACAGCGCATGCTCTATGCCGCCGTGCGCGCACTTGGACGGGCGAAGGCGGCACGGCGTCCTCGGCGTGCAGTGTAGTGGTCAGGTCCACCACGCACGCACCACCCTATCCGCCAGCCGTGCAGCTAGTCAGCACCAACGAAGCAAAAGCTGCGTCGTCGATCGTGATCCATCGGCTGCAAAGCCTGCATCATGCTTTCCCAGCTAGACCGTGGGTCCAGGTCAGGTGCATGGTATACTTTGCAGTTTGCACGTACGTACTACGTACCTGACACCACACTGTGAGCGATTAGCGTACGGTACGGCGTGCTTATGTATTTTCCACACTTGCAAACAAAAAAATGGCCGGTCCGGCGGGGGGATTTGGACTTGGCAGGTGATCCACGATCATCATTCAAGGCCGTCAAAACCAAGTTGCCTTAGCCCTCATATATGCTGTGCAGAACCAGGCGCGACGATGGTGATGCATGCTCACTCTGAACATTAACAATAATTAATTATACTAGCGGGCAAGTGATTTAGCTCTTCATCAACATCTTGGAAACTTCCAATGACGTAGACCTACGTATTTGTTACTGGACTTTTACCGGCGTGGCTGCTTCAAGCCACGGACAATGCCGTTGGATTGGCATCTTGCACACGTGTCTTCCGCTTTCCCCGTAGGATTTTCTAGGAGACGTCAATTAATACGCCATGACGCCGATTAAAACCATTTGTATTTGACGTCAAGATCCTAAACTGAGCACTACAACTAAAACCGCCAAAACGGTGAGGGTTTTAATTTGCTGCCAGCATATTGCTGTACGTACGTGCAGCAACATGACCACAGACCACGTACTCTCGCTTCCATAGGTCATAGCTGAAACCTTGAAAGCGGAATTAGAAGTTGCATTGGATGATTCCTGTCAGGTGCTAACGCCTCTTAGTCTTGGAATCTTTGTTGCGAACGAAATTTGTCCCTTGCAGACGATTCCGTATTGTGTTCTAGTGGCCACAAGATTCCTAGCTTACCACAGTAGTGGATCCGAACGTACTGATGGCGACTTGTCGAGCATGCATTCGTCTCCCCTTAGTTTGTTGTGCGTACCTCTCTGCTGGTTTTATATCACGTGGTGAAATTCATTCAGATGGAGTATGGAGAGATGGTGACACCCAAGTGTACTCATCATTACAAACATTGGCCGATTTCTGTTCGTCTTAAATTAAAATAAAAAATTCTTAAATAAACGAAGTTTTTAGAGTAAATCCAGTGACGTCAATGTTGTGTTGCCACCAAATTAAATCTCCAACGTACTCATCATTTGCACACCTCGATATTTTACTTATCATTATCTACGGCTGGAGATTGTGCAATGCAATGCAAAAAAAAAACAAAACAAATGTAAGGAACTCACCTCACCTCCACGTTTTTTTGATACTGAAAGAAAGAAAAGGGTGATGGCGCACGATACGTTGGTGAGTAGGCGCGGACGGACAGGAACAAAAGGCAAACGGCAACAACGCTCTCAGCTCGGCGGCTGCGTGTGGCGTGGCGGTGAAGGAGCGCACGTGACGTGACAACGGGTGGTCAGGAAACATGCAGGTGGGTGCGCTGGCCAGACGGCCCCGTCTGCCAGATTGCGCTCCTCGCGGCTGGCGCCCGCTGCTGATGTGTACACGTCGCTGGGCTAGGCGATCGAGCCGAATTCAGGTTCTGCGCCGGCCTCTTGTTCTCGTCCCCGCCCGCCATGGTCTGGTCCTCTATAAAACACACGGCCGAGCCGGCCCGCGTCCGCCGAGGCCAAGGCTCTCTCTCCCTCTCTGCTCTTCTCACCGCCGCGCGCGTCCCCGTCGCGACCGCGCATTCCCCTCCCGGCAGGTCGGGGGCCGCCTCCGTTTCGTCCTCGGATCCCGGTGCGCGACGCTGCAAATCCCCTCCCTTCTCTCTCCCCCCCTGCCGTCTTTGTGCCTAGTATCGTCGACGGGCGGATTGCCGAAACGGAGCCCCCGTGGTCTCGTTCCTCTGTCCTCGATCGGGTCGGCCGGTCGCGTTCCGTGAGCTGAGAGCCGCCCCCCGTCTTTCGCGTGACCGCCGGAGCGGGTTTTCTTTTCCTTCTCTGGGCGAAACGAGTGAAGTATTCACGGGCAGCGCGTGTCCTTCCACCGCGTTCTAGGTGCCGTGCGTGCGTGCGTTTATCTCTGTCGCTTTGGCTCCGTCCGTCCGTCTTTTTTTTTTTCTTTGGATGGGCTCTTGGCGACGAAATGCGTGAGCGTGACCACACGACGCCAGGCTCTGTGGTAGCTGGGCGGATAGAGGAGTCGTGTGTATCCCGCCCGTCGTCACCTGCGCTGCGCGGTGCACGCTTCCAGTGCAGCCTGCACGCGCACGGCGTGAGCGCCCTGTCGTCGTCTCCTCTCTCTCTCTGGTTCAGGGCCCTTCTTTGTTTCGGCCGCCTGCAGCCCTGCACGAGTGAACGGCGATGTTGCCCTCCTCCTTTTCACCTCTGCCGTGTAGGAGTTGAGTTGCCAGTGATGACTGATGAGGGGCTAGCATGCCTATATGCTGTACGTACGTAGTATGTAGCTGCAAACCTCAAACGACTGCCGGTGCAGTACAAATACACAAGCAATCATAATCCGTACTACGTAGTACCAAGGATGCGACGAAACACCCACACCTGACACCAGTCCAGCGTGCCTGGCTCGTGAGCTTTCGCAAAGTCCATTTCAATCCATCCATCCTATCCTAATAATAAAAGATTCTCTCGTGCTCCCTCCGCCTGCAGGCTGCAGCCGAGGAGTTGCACGCCGCCGTTGCGTTGCAGCGGCGCGGCAGGAGGATGGTGACCAAGGTGGTGGACCTGCGGTCGGACACGGTGACGAAGCCCTCGGACGCCATGCGCGCGGCCATGGCGGGCGCCGACGTCGACGACGACGTCCTGGGCGCCGACCCGACAGCGCAGCGCTTCGAGGCGGAGATGGCCGCGATCACGGGCAAGGAGGCGGCGCTGTTCGTGCCCTCGGGCACCATGGCCAACCTCATCTCCGTGCTCGCGCACTGCCACGTCCGGGGCAGCGAGGTCATCCTCGGGGACGCCTCCCACATCCACGTCTACGAGAACGGCGGCGTCTCCACCGTCGGCGGCGTCCACCCCAGGACCGTGCCCAATAACCCCGACGGCACCATGGACCTCGATAAGATCGTCGCCGCCATTAGGAACCCCGACGGGGCGCTGCTGTACCCTACCACCAGGTTGATCTGCTTGGAGAACACACATGCCAAGTGAGTCGCAAGAGTTTCATTCTCTAAAAAAAAAAAAAAGATCGCACGAATTAACTGCTGCTGCTAGTCAAATTCACATATATATTTCTCATTACTACTGTTTCTGCAGTTCTGGTGGGAAATGTTTGTCTGTAGAATACACAGACAAGGTTGGCGAAATTGCCGTGAACCACGGCTTGAAGCTTCACATCGATGGAGCTCGTATTTTTAATGCCTCTGTGGTAAGTACGTACTTGAACATACTCGCAGTTTTTTCAGGGAGCTGTATAAACCAAGCATTGTTCTGCTTTCAGACATAGGGTCGGTAATAGAGGATTGACGTCTTGAAAAATAAAACCATACACCTAATTACGAAATACATCTCCATGTTTCACTTTTAAAATGCTATAAGCATCTATCTCTGTGTGCTTTACTGTGCCAGGCACTGAGAGTTCCTGTTCATAGACTTGTAAAAGCTGCTGACTCAGTTTCGGTATGTCGTTAGTTTGCTGGGTTGCGCGGTCAATTTAAAACATGCATTTCAGGTCACATATATGAGTGGTGATTCTATTTCTCTGAAAAAACAAACTACAGGTATGCCTATCTAAAGGGTTAGGCGCGCCCATCGGATCAGTTATTGTTGGTTCAAAGGACTTCATTGACAAGGTTTGATCAACTTCTCTATTCTAAGTTTAAACTGCAGCGATCATCTTATAGTGGAAAACTGAAACATTGCCTTCAGGCTAAAATTATTAGGAAGACCCTAGGTGGTGGAATGAGACAGATTGGAGTTCTTTGTGCTGCTGCTTATGTTGCTGTTCGTGACAATGTGGGGAAACTTGCGGATGATCACAGGAAGGCTAAAGTCTTGGCAGGTCTCATATGTTGATATTTTTTTCCCCTTTTGAGTTTAACTTAACTCCATTTTGCTATTCACAGTTCACAATCCCTGAACAGCCCCTCTGCTTTGACACACACACACACACACACACACAAAAAAAAAAAAATCTATTGTTGGTACCCATGGTTTTCATCCAATCTAACCCATACAAGGAAAACAAAACACTTCTCTTTCCATGGCATTTCTAGAAAAGTAACCAAATCCTTGTTAGCTTGAATTTCTGAAGTTGTAACTCTGTTTCATTTTCTTAGAGGGCCTGAAGAAAATTAAACAGTTTACGGTGGATTCATCTTCGGTCGAGACCAATATGGTCAGTGTAAAAAATGAAGCGTTATATTTTCTTATTTTCCACAATTTAAACTGAAAAGGTCCAGTATATGACATACCTTTACTTTGTATAAGGTGTTTTTTGATATCGTGGATCCACGCATTTCACCGAGTAAGCTATGCCAAGTCTTGGAACAGCGCAATGTGCTTGCAATGCCGGCAAGTTCAAAAAGGTGAATTCCATTCTTTTTCCCCCATTACATGGTGAAACTCCATTCTCTGAGTAACATGATCAGTCTCCTTTCTTAGATAATAGAATTAAAATGACAATATCCCAGCCTTTACACACGAAGCGTATATGGCCCATGTTCAGTCTCTTTTCTTTTTCATTATAGAAAATATTGGAGGTGACCCATAAAGGGGATCCGAATTCTATCGGTAATAGGGTTTCTTTTTACCAAAGTTTGGGGGAAAACTGTAAATTTGCACAGAAAACAATATAAATTCTCTTCAGACAAGTTAACACAAAAAAAACTACACATAACAATAAGTGTTAATATCAAACTCCATTGGTTAAGTAGCAAACACAGTCCCAAATATTACAACAAACATAGTTTTAATATTACAAGTTATTGGGTTGGCCGGTTGGTGGGCAATTCATATCACTGATATTGTTGGGCGATAAACTAATTATATCATGCTTCACAGATAACACATTTATCGAAAATCTATCGGTGATAATGTAAACCCCCTAACATTCTCTCCTTCACTATCATATCTTCGTTTTTTGAATAATAAGCTCGACGCCTCAGTCAAGAATTGTTATTCCTTTTTTCATTTTATAAAGAAATAGCCAACTGCCTATATTTAAAAGAATAAAAAGTATTATTGTTCCTATGTTTGCAGAAACTCTATGATCAATTAGCAAATCAGACCTTAATCTAAACACCTACAGTGGTATCTTTAATGATGTGCACACCCGAAGTCAAATTGACCTTACGCACTTCGTATCATGCAGTGTCAGGTTCGTCATCCATTACCAAATTTCGGATAGCGATGTTCAATATGCACTGACATGTGCGGAGGTACGCAAAAGTTGGGAGCCTTGAACTGCTTTCAGTTTTCACTTCGTCTGTGACAGTGTGGACATCACCGGTACATTTTCCTTGCTTTCAGAAAGCTGTTGAAGAGCTATTGAAGGGAGGTACAAAGTTGGAGCATTTGACAAATGGTACAGCCAAAAACGCATATTGGCACTAGACGTCAGCCCGGTGCCCTGCTTGTTTGTGATCAACGCTAGCTGTTAAATTAAAACTCTTCTCTATTAATGAAATAGGCACACTCCTCGTGTGTCCGTTTGTTAAAAAGAAAACGCTAGCTGTGAAATTGTAGCCACACCTTTGCTGGATAGCTGTAGCTGTTCACTCTTCACTCGGATGTGTTCGTTCTTGTGTTGTTGTTTACCTTCCCAGAATTTCTTGATCCGTTTCCGCTTCCTGGTAAGACAGATGCAACGAAATTTTCTCGAAAAGAAGACGGATGCACTGAAGTAACTGAAATCTTCTTCTTTTTCTGTCAAAAAGTAAAGTCAAGCAAATAAAAAGGAAACCATTAGAATACAGCTTTGTATGCTGTATGCATCGAGCAAAAGCATTGACATTGGAAGTTAAGACATAAGCGTTGCAATAATATATGTGACTCTTCTAGTGGAGTAGCTTATCTAGTATTAGGATTAGGATTACATGGATTGCTTATTTCTGTGTCAAATGTCCTAGGACCTAGTGTTCTACATGGGAGGTTTTTTGTGTGTACATTATTTAACAAGTCTGCTAATTACTTATTGCCGTTGTACTTAACTAACAAAGTAGTCTGTTGTAAGGATTATGAGCCAATGAGCATGATTGTATATGGTTTTGATGATTTTAGTGACAGCACAGTTACAAGGACTAATATGTGTTCACGTACATTTTCTAAGGTTATAGGGATGCACAAGCTAGTAATAATAAACAATAAAGGGAGATATTAAAATAGTGAATACGAGATTATTGAGTTGAATTTGTGTCATGACTTTATTATTGGTAAAATCGGTATAATATAAAATTCGAATTATAGATAATTTCATAAACTTTCCAACAAATCCTGGATCATCAAAATCGAAATTCAGAAAAAAAAAGTATGACTAGAATAATGAAACATCAACAAATGCGCAGCTTACTAATGTTCATCGGATAATCCAGGGACTTCAACAGATTTGATGCGGTATTTTCGCAGAATCTTATAGGCCACCTGCTTCTTTTCAGGCATCTAGAGCGTTCTTGGAGCATGGAGCTGTGCGTGCGATTCTCTCTATTGTCTTTGTCCATTTTGAATTTTGATTGATAGACTTCTAACTGACTGAATGCGTGACACGCCGCCGTAGCTCGTAGCTGGGCGTGGGCGATCACTATCAGACTTTGTTCTGTATCCCTTTCTTTCCAGTGCAGTCTGCAGTCTGCACTCGGCGCACCTGGACTCATACGGCGTCGCGTGTGCGTGTGGAGGAAGATGACGTCGGGGTCGTCTCCCTGACTCCCTCGCCTCATCGCCTGTTTGGTTCGTTTGGGAGCGAGTGGGCGTCCTGGCTGACTGGTGACGATGCCTTGTGTGGCTTTTGGCCAGGTTGGTGTTCTGTTCTGTTGGCAGCAAGTGCAATGAGCATCAATGCATCAGCCATCATACTGGTACTTCCAAAAGCGCGAAAGGTTTGCCAATTCTGAAGGAGAAAGCAAACCATTTCTCAAAGACAAAGCGCAGTGGTCAGTGGACCATTTGAGCATCCAATTCGTCGTGTGTATTTTATCGGGAGACTCTTTGTCGCTCCACTGAAGCAGAGGGAGCTATAGCTAGAGGTTTTGGAGCAGCACAGCACCAAATGGCGAGCAAGGTGGTGGACCTCCGGTCGGACACGGTGACCAAGCCCTCCGAGGCCATGCGGGCCGCCATGGCCGTCGCCGACGTCGACGACGACGTCCTGGGCGCCGACCCGACCGCGCAGCGCTTCGAGGCGGAGATGGCCGCGATCATGGGCAAGGAGGCCGCGCTCTTCGTGCCGTCGGGCACTATGGGCAACCTCATCTCCGTCCTCGTGCACTGCGACGTCAGGGGCAGCGAGGCCATCCTCGGCGACAACTCGCACATCCACGTCTACGAGAACGGGGGCATCTCCACCATCGGCGGCGTGCACCCCAGGACCGTCAAGAACAACCCCGACGGCACCATGGATATTGACAAGATCGTTGCCGCCATTAGGCATCCTAATCTTCATTACCCGACGACCAGACTCATCTGCTTGGAGAACACACATGGGAAGTGAGTTGAACAGATACCTGTTCTGTTCCCCAATCTTGTTCCTATTTGGATGTTGGGTTTCATCCCCATCTCTCTCACTCTCACACCCCGAGGTTTTCTCTCTACCTTCCTCCTCACCCTCCTCTCTAACTGCGGTGAGATCTGCTTTTCTCTCGTTGGAGTGGAGAGGATAGAGGGAAAACAACGTGAAATACTCCCGAGTAGAATATATAACCTTTTCTCATCTTATTAATTCGTATGTTTCAAACTGTTTCTGCAGTTCTGGTGGAAAATGTTTATCTGTAGAATACACTGACATGGTTGGTGAAATTGCCAAGAGCCATGGCTTGAAGCTTCATATTGATGGAGCTCGCATCTTTAAACGCGTCTGTGGTGAGTAGTATGGTACAATTACATGCATGTGCTGTACTCTGTAATTCTATATCTGCTAATGATACTGTCTGCAACGGAGTTAGTAAAAACGGCAGTCAGGATTGTGTTTCATTGTTCTGTCTTGTGAGTTGTGTCTTGAGAAATGAAAATTTCAGAGGGTTGACCTGATGACATCTGAATGAGGAACTATATATCTACGGAGCATAATAACAGTCCTTTCTCACTTAGAATCTTTAAACATTTGTGCAGAGCGCCTAGCCTCTTATCAAGTATTAACACATCGTGTTCATTCAATTGTGCCAGGCACTTGGAATTCCTGTAGATAGACTTGTCAAAGCTGCTGATTCAGTTTCGGTATGTTTCAGTTTGCTGGCTGATGTGTTTCGATCTACAACCTGCATATGTTTGGCTGTAGTTAATATATGACTATGGCGATTTATTTTCTCTGGAACTAGGTATGCCTATCAAAAGGATTAGGCGCACCCGTGGGATCAGTCATTGTTGGTTCGAAGGCCTTCATTGACAAGGTCTGATCAAACAATTTTTAAGTTTAAACAAAAAAGATGCAGCTTTATTGAAAAACAATTAACTGCAGAGATCAAGCAATAACTGTAATCTGAACAAAACTTCAGGCCAAAATTCTCCGAAAGACTCTAGGTGGTGGAATGAGGCAGGTGGGAGTTCTCTGTGCTGCTGCTCATGTTGCCATTCGTGACACTGTGGGAAAGCTTGCGGATGACCACAGAAAGGCTAAGGCTTTGGCAGGTTTCATACTTCCATTTTGGAATCAAACTTTTATTTCATTTAGACAATCACAACTCACGATGCCTGAAAAATTCACTTGGTTGCTCTCAAAATAAAATAAAATAAAAACTATTACCCTCATATAGTATTAAAAAAAAGGAACCTAGTCCTTGTCAACTTAAATATTAGTTCTCTTTGTGGAGTTTTGGTATTGAAGTTTGTGTCTTGTTCATTCTCTTAGAGGGACTGAAGAAAATTGAGCACCTTAAAGTGGATTTGGCTTTGGTCGAGACCAATATGGTTAGCTGCTATACCATTTAATGGATCCTCTTACTTTTCACTGTTAACTGTAAGGGTCTTATATGCACATATCCATTCTTTGTAAGGTATTCTTTGATATCATGGATCCAAGAATATCTCCTGACAAACTGTGTGCAATCTTGGAACAACACAATGTGCTTGCAATGCCAGCTAGTTCAAAAAGGTGAAGTTCTATTCTCATACCGAGTAATTTTGGACTCAATATATAGCATGTTCGCTGTTCTAGCCGATCTTTATTCCTAACATTGTTTTGGCTGTCTTTGCGACATTGTCTTCAGTTTTCAGTAACAAGATCGACTGCATAGTATCAGAATTGTTATCCCTAATCTGACTGAAACTCTATGTTCAGTTAGCAGAATGAACCTTTTACTCCTAGCAGTTTATAATCGTATCGAATTTATGTAATATCCAAATCTAACTGTCCATATTGAACCTCTGTATCATGCAGTATTAGGTTTGTCATCCATTACCAAATTTCAGATAGTGATGTTCAGTATGCATTGACATGTGTCGAGGTACGCAAAAGCATGGACCACTTTCCCTATTTCACTGTTAGCGTTTCATTTCCGTGACAATACGGTTTCATGTTTTCAGAAAGCTGTTGAAGAACTACTGAAAGGCAGTAGTACTGAATTCGAGCATCTGACAAATGGAACTACCAAAAACTCATATGGGCATTAGATCACTCCGATCCTGCCGACGTGATGCATCGACACTTGGTGCCCTGCTTGTTTGTGACCAACCAACGCCTTTCCCGAATAATTGTTGCTGTTCAGCCTTTGCTTGGATTTGCTCATTCTTGTGTCTGCTTCATCTGCTTTCACTTGATGTAATACGGGCGCTGTGAAATGAAACTGAAATAAAGTATCCCCCCCCCCCCCCCCCCCCCCCCCCCCAAAAAAAAAGGCAAAATTGCGGCCAGATATTTGTGAAAGGGTAGAAATGAGGTTAATGAATCGAATTCACACTCACCGCACATGAGCTAGACTCACTGTTGGTGCCTCCAGGTACCAGTGTACCAGCAGCTGATGTGCTGTGCTGGGAGATTCTCCCCTTGTTTCTGCAGCCCACTCAGCTGTCCATGCACAAGCTGGTGCGACACCACGTACGCCACTTGTGTCGTTTGTATGCTGCACACCTCTGTGCCCAACAGTGAACTCTAGCCTGGGAGGGCGAGAGGCGTATATCGATCAGCGTTGTGCTGGAGGAGCGTAGCCTAGAAGCAGAGCCAACAAGACCCTCCATGCATTGGTCAGGTGAGATGTCCCGCCCGGCCGCAACCGTGCTGCAGAGTGCAGCCAGACTCGTTCGTTCCCCGACCTCCTCCGCCAGATGCCCAGATGGAAAACCTTCACACAGCCGTGAGGGAACGGGACACGCGGCCGGCGGCCGTGGGCGGACGAGAAGCGTGCGTACAGACTACAGTATAGGTCCCCCACGACGAGATCAAGAGAGACGACGACGAGATCGCTACCGAGCGCCCTGAGCACGGCCCGTACGCGTTCCGGTCTTCCTGGGCCTGCTCGTGGTGGTTGTTGGGCCTGCCGCTCCCCGATCTCACAACATGGGCCTGACCCTCGCGCGCCGCCTCCCGGACCGGGGTATTCGGTTCCCCTGCGCTGCCAACACACACGGACACGGACACACCACTAGGACTAGGAGACGGAGAAATCGTAGAGCAACTGCAACTGCAAGACCACGAGCGGGCGGCGCCGGCGCCGGCGCGTTCGCGTTTCCGGTTTCTGACTGATCGTTAGGGTTCCGGGCGGGGGACCGGGCCGGGGGCAGGGAGTGCAGCCAGCGAGGAACAAAAAGCCGGAGGACTAGGAACCCGCACCCGCATCAGCACCAGCAGCGTGCGTCCATTCATTGGCGCGCGCGGAGCCGGCCGGATCTAATAGAAGAGCCGCTGCGACTGCGACGTGGGGCCTAGCTCGGCATGCAACACAACTACCCCAGGCGGGCCTGCCCGGCTGCATGCCCCTGCCTCCGCCGGGTGACCGGCCGGGTCGTCGTCTCGCTCTCGCCCTCCTCGCCCTCGCCCTCCATCGCCGACACCAAGTACCGCGACCCACGCGCGATGGTGACCCGCGCGGGGCCCCGCCCCCCGACCGATCGAGTCAAAATGCGACAATGCGTAGCGCCCCCGTCAAGCCTCGGCAGCCTGCTCCAGTGCTCCTGCTGCGTGCGCGGTGTGGGGGGTCATCAGCATCAGCCCGGCCGGCCGGCCGGCCGGCTGCAGCCTGCAGCTGTGGCCACTGGCAAGTGGCAACAGTACTGTGGGCTGCCTGCCCGCCCGCCCACGCAGCACGCACACAGCATTACAGCCATCGCGGCACAGGTAAAAATCATCAACCGTATTGACATCCTGCCAACTTGTCCGGCCGGTCCTGGCATGTCGTAGGAGCACAAAAGGGCACTGCGACAGTGCCATTAAAGTAGGTCACTTGTGGATGTCCAACACAGCTGCAGGAGCAAAGTTCCCCTTAACTTACTTACGCCATCCAATCTCCATGGCCGCCGGTAATAAGGTCTCAGTTTGGTGGGGCTCTTAGGTGTTGGTGTCAATGTCGAATCCCTTCCAACGAAGTTGTTTTTTTTTTCCTCTGCGTGTGTACGCAAAACAATGTATTTAGTGCTCTCTCGGCGGACTCATTTGGTGTGGCTTCGCTCACTATAGTGATGGAGCTTGCACGCAGAGCATTTGTTGGAGCCACACCAAACGGGCCTTAATTTATTTCATGGACACTTTAAATGACGTATACTAAATTTACAAGATTAAGTTAAAAGCTTAATTAATAAGTATGGTCATATTCTAGGGTTTTGTAACGTGAAAAAAAAAGTTTAACTGTAACATGATGATGGATAAACATAATATATGAGCACCAAGAGAAGCATGCTCGGTTAGCATGTGCCATAGTGTTTAGGGATGTCAACGGCACATTACACACCGGTAAAGCATCAACAACCCACACCCGCGACATAATCTCTAAATCTCTATGCCCACACCCATTGCCTACGAGATCTAGCACCCGTGGTTATGCATGTGTAATCACCATCAATACATCACAGATACATTGGCGAAGAAACATGGCACACAGATCTAGGGTCTTCACAACTTGCTCTACCATCTACCCCTATGTCCCTTCTTCATGCTACTTTAGGTGGGTGGCAGGCTAGCTGCTTGTGCAGGGGGTTGTCGGGCGGGCATGGAGAGGCAAGCGACTAGGGTGAGCGGGCGTGGTCAGGCAGTGGATGCGTCTAGGCGGTCGGTCGGGACACTAGGCAGGTGGAGTAGCGGCTCAGTTTAGAAAAAGAAAATGACCAGTGGAACCCTAAACTTTGAGTTTATATGCTAGACTAAAGATCCCACATATCAAATATAGGGTGCGGTGTGGGTAGAGCTGCCACGTGTAAGAGTTTTCTATGCTTGTGAACCTAGACTCATTGGGCTCAAATACAAACCCTCACCCTTGTTTGTAGGCACAGACCAACAATCAAACTTGAGGGTTTTTACCCGCGCAGGTACTGGGTAATTTGTACCCGTTAAGTGTCTCATAGTGGTGACAATAGGCAAAGAAATCAATTGAACACATGCCCGATGAAATGGTTTTACAAAAAAAGTCGATTAGGAGTCGGATAGAGTCACACATTTGGAAGAAAACACATCATGCATGGAGTGAAATCTCAAAAATCCAAATGATAAGAAGGGACGGTTTTGTAATCAAGGGATGCAAGCGGGTTTGTTTACGAGCCCAAATAGACTTGATTTTGTGGGTTTTTCACAAGACCCACAAAAACTAAGTCTTTGTATGGGTTCGCAAATTAACAAGCCCGCTTGCATCCTATGTAATCTTGCTGGTCTAGTTATTAGATTAAAACTTGAAGAGGTTAACGATTAGCTTGCTCTGCAATTGACAATCTCTTTGAGCATTTTTAGTTAAGATTACAATTATTGTATCATCACAAAAAGGGGGTAAGATTATTGTAACACATGAATTGAATGAGCACGTGTCACAACTCACAAGTGTTTTACACACGAGTATAACAAGCTTACTACAGTATTGTAGTAGCTTAATTTGACCCACCATATGAAACCCTTGATACAATAAGTTAATAATGTTATCTTACTAGTGCTTCGGTCGGTGTGATCGATTCGTCAGAGATTATTATTGTAGTAGGGGTCTTGCTTATCCCGGACGCGTGTGAGTGTCCTAGATTTCACAATTGTCTTCTAGACTGATGTGCATCACATTTTGTCACACACACACACACCCACTAGCTAGATGCAGCACATTTATATATTGCACCGGGTTTAGTGATTCCATTGTTGCGCAGGCAGAATCTGTATAAGGTGATGGATTCTTTTTATTTTCAATCATCAATAAGATGAGATATTCTCTAGAGCTACTAGTGGGGATTTGAAGACCTCACTCCCATGCGTGTGTGTGCGTGTCCAATGCCTAGCTACATAGCTAGCTGAGTCTGACGTGGATGAGAAAAAAAGATGAGTGTGTGTATATATGTGTGTTTGTTGTAGACGAGCAAATAGCTAGCCTGGCTATATATATTTTGCACTGATAATAAAGGAAAATAGAAAGTCGTGAGAGAAGAAGATTAATGAGTATAGGAGAGAAAATATGTGAAACATTTCTTTATCTTTGCCTTGCTCCACCTCAGTTGGCTATGTGGCTGGTCCTATAAACTGAGGACACCCTTATTACCATGTAACTAGAATTCTCTTATGACATCTCTCTATATGCCTTTGTTGACTGATACTAGCCTAACATCCTCTTTTTGTCATTTCATATCACAACCAATGCTCTATCATAAGGCTACTCCTAATAGCTAAGCTATAACATACATATTTAGGGACTCCTTTGGTGCGGCTCCTCCGCGTGCGCTCCACGGATGGAGCCGCCGGAACCTTTCTCAGACGAAGCCAATTTTTGCGGATCAACCTTCATATGTGAAAAGATTTACATCGCAAACCTGCTATGGATTAGTTATTTGTGGCTACACAGTGTCTTTGCTGCTCCACCTTAATTCAGCACTCACTCTTGCCGGTATAGATTAGGTGTTTTGCAGTAGTTTTTTTTTACCCTAGAACGTAGTAATAAGTTCTCGATCAACGTGTGTCACTCTGTACTACTAACAAAATGCGTGTTATGCTATGTCCATTCCCTGATTATGTTTATAACCGTGCGAGCCTCTGTGGATCTCACATGCAATTGCATCTGCTAACAGTTTTGCTCGCTATTACGTGTGAGAAACATAAACCTGTGTACACAAGACACATCAACGACATATTGCACACTTTGAATTAACCTAAAATACTGGAGATGAAAACAAGTATATATATGTGTGTGTAATTTTCCCAAGTTTCAGTATATAAAACTGCAATAACGTAACTAATGAAATTACAAATCTTGAATTTGTTTCAAACATGCATATGTAGCTGAAAATGTTTATCAGTTACTAAATAATACAGAGTTCTAATTGTGTGCACCAGCATAGAGATTAATTTGCATCCCATTTCTGTTGACTGAATTAAGCAATTTAAGAGATAAAAGGCATCGGCATTTAATCTTATCATGCAGAGAATGTTATATCCAAAACGCCCTCCGGTACATATGCAATGTTGAGTTTGGACCTTAAGCAGTGAAGTACTTTATGAGTTCAGAGACATGAAATTACTACTTCATCCATTCCAAATTATAATTTTTTTTTTACCCTAATAATTTTGATCACTCGTCTTATTAAAAAAATTATGCAAACATAGTCAAATTTAAATCATTTTTGAAGAACTATTATTAATAAAGAAGTGATAAGTTTCTAATAAAACGAGTACGTGGTCGAACTTGGGGTCAAAAAAAGTCAAACAAATTATAATTTGGAACAGAGTTAGTGCATATTAATATTTCTATGTCCTAGGTAAAAGTTCAAAAAACAATAAAAAATTAAGATGAGTATATCAACATAATTGTTGCTTAATGATAAAGTACTCTAATATTCATTACAGTGACAACCAAAACCAACTATCTTATTCATCGTTTGATAGAATTGCTTATGATAAATCCAAGAAATCACCCTTTTTTAATTTAAACTAAATCTGTACAATAACCCCTTCAATCAATTAATAAAAAGCTCAAATTCGTTTGACGATACCAACATGATAGGGTCTCTTACATTGTTAAATTTAACCATTAATCCTATCATGATATGTAATAAATAATAATTAAAGTCGTGACAGATGTAAATAAAATATGTTTCAAGATAGAACCAAAATGTTCATGATGTTATCCATGAGAAAAGTTTAAAAGTTTTGCTACATGTATTCCAGTCATGGTATAGTGTACTCCTTATAACGTATATATCATGCATAATATAGAAAGTTAGTTCGACAATGAGAGCACAATATAATACTTTGCACATTTCAATTAATGCTTCCTCTATCCACTTATATCACTTCTCTTATTTTGATAAGCACCAAAAAAATTTCAAGCAACATATGGATAAATCAATCAATGTGTGATCAAATTCTGAAAAAAACTTCGAAATTGGAAACAATTCTAAGTTAAAATACATCAGAACTCTCTGTCGTAAAATAGTTGTCTCCAGATGCAATAACTGTAGGTGAACAAATGATCTCAACGTATGAGTAGCCCATAGCAATCAACATCATATACCACCAACGGAATGACCTAATAAGGAAGTATGGCCGTGTTTTCCTATATATTGCTTCATGTGCCACAAGAACATCAAATAGCAGAGCTATAGCCCCCATGATGGGACGAGACTATTCAGAAACCCATGGGAAAAGATCGATCGTAAAACAAAGGACAGCAATTGACACATGCATCCTGTACTCGCAAGAACGCACATCCAAGAGCATCAATAGTGAGTAGTACGTCCACGCTTGTCCGATCCCCCTATTATTTGGTGCGTGCGCACTGTGCAAATCGACGCTCTCGCCCCTATCGGCGTGCAGGCAGCTGGACATGCACCATCGGCATCGATCTCCCCCACCAATAGCACTGCATATATACCAGTGCATCCTGGTACCATAAAAAGGAAACGAAACAGGAAGCAAAACAAGAAAACACACAACCGTACCAGATGCTTGCCAGAATCGAATTGACACATGCATGCGTATAGATGGACACACACACACACACAGGCTTTTGAATTTCCCACAAACAGAAACAGCACGAGAGATCAGGTACCATATATGTATCTCCCTGTCCCTATACCCTAGCTAGACCTCAAAGGACGACATACGGAGTACTCCGGACTCAGTCGAAAGTACAGCAAACACTTGCTCACTCCTACAAGCAAATAGATTCGACGACAACAACACCAAAGCTAAAGCGAATCGAAACACACACGTACACAAACAATAATGCAGTGCACGCAGCAGCAGCTAGCAGTGCGGCACACACACACTACTGGTGCTCTCACGGCAGAGTACACGGATCAGCAGCTAGCATGGAGCTAGCTACTATGCACATGCATATGCATGCATACGCGCGCGAGATGATACATAAAATATATATGCTCAAGCTCAATCTGGCATCATACCGGCCAAATGGGAGAGCGTACGTACGAGCCGAGCCGTCGACGATCGATCAGCTCAGCAGGCGGCGCCGGCGGGCGGTGGGGGCGGCGGCTGGTGCGTGTGGCCGTGAAGGCCGCCGCCGCTGCTGTCTCCCGCCGTCAGCTGCTGCGGCTTCTTGCGCTTCTTCTTCTCGTAGCTGACGCCCCTGGCGCGGGCCTGGTGCTCGCGGACCTCGCGGAGGTAGAGGCGCACGGCGCGCGCGGCGAAGGGGTTGGACTCTGGGCGGCCTCCGTTCTCCTCGAAGGCGGCGCGGAGGCGGCCCACGAGGGCGTCGAGGCTGCCCCAGGCCTGGCGGAGCGGGCAGGGGCACGGCGCCGGCGGGTTCGGGTGGCCGAAGAAGGGGCACGCCGGGCCGTGCACCTTGGTCTTGCCGAACTGGTCCAGGTAGCGGAGGAACTCGAGGACGTGAGCCCCGCTGCACTGCGCCAGGCTCAGTGGCGGCCGGTGGTTCCGCAGGTACTGCCCGAACGTGTTCCAGTCGCGCCGCTTCTGCGCCTCGTACCGGCTCGGCGACTGCGGCGTTATGGAACCAACGGACGGCGACGCGCCTCCGCTGCTCGTCCCGATGCCGTTGCCCCCTCCTGACGAGGGGCTGTCGGGGTTCGCCGACATGTCCATGGATCAGCTAGTAGATAAGAAGAGGAAGAAAAAAAAACAGATGAGAGAAATTAAAGCAGTGGAGCTGAGCTGAAACCACATTTCCTCTTTATACTATTTAAATCGAGTAGGTCTCCTCCTCTCCTCTGTATATGTTCTTTACTCCATGAAGAAATGAATATTTAATCTGCATATATATATATATATATATATATATATATATATATATATAATGCTATATACTATATTCGATCTGGTAAATGAATACTCCATATTCTCGTAAGAATGATGATCTCAATGATGACTCGTGTGTTGAGCATTATTTTAGCACAAGTTGGGATTGGAGAGGGATCTGTTTATTTGGGAGTTGGTGCTCAGAAGTTTGAAGTGGACGCGGATGGAGTATATATCTGAGATGACCATCGATCAGAGCAGATAGATTGTCTCCGTGTGTGTGAAAATCTTCTTCGAAAAAGAGCAAAGAAAGGAACAAGCAGTTACCTTTGGGTGGAGTTGGCAGCTGAGCTTGCTTCTCAGAATTTTGGGAGTTGGAGCCTGCAGGTTTCTTTAGCCTGCATAAGATTCAGCAGCATGGAGCATAATCAGAGAAGCAAATGACCACATAAGTTAGAAGATAAAGGATTAAGCATTGGAATAGTCGTCGAGATCAGTATAGCTGCTCGTTGATCTCATCTGTTGCTTCTTACTCTTTCGCAGTGGTCGTGATGCTGGTAACAGTTGCTGCTGCTGCTGCTGCTGGTGGTGGCTCACTCATAAGCCCAGCATCTGGTGATTGGGGATCTGCAGGGAGAGCACCAGCTTCATGATCTGTTTGAGGGTGCGAGGAATTGCATGCTGCTGCTTCTATTTTTAGGGGGGGGAGCGCAGGAGCTGGTGGGGGTGGTGTTTGGCCTAAAAAGGTGAGATGTGAAGTGACTGAGACATGGAATCAACAGTAGTGAGCAGTATATACTCAGCTACTAGGGCTTTTCTTAAGTGAAGGGTGGGGGAAAAAAGGACAGTGGGCGAGAGGGGGCGGGGGGTGAAAGGTGACGTGACAAAAGTAATATTTTCAAGTGTGATAGGGTGTGTACGGCTTGATAGGAGTTGTCGTTTCGGTGCACCAGAGCTGATGTGGTGAACTGGTGATTAGTGGCCCCTACCAATATGTATCTTTCCACAGGTGATATGCCTGGTGGTGATCTAATTAGTGGCAACTTGCGTCCGCATTTCATATAGGGCGGTGGTGTAGGTTTAAGGGCGGAATTTGAAAAAACCAAACTTATAAAGTTCAAAGTACAATAGGGGTATGTAATGGTTTTACCAAGTGTAGCTAACATGGCTTTTTAAGGGCACTCAAAATGCAATAAACTACTAGTAGTCTTTATAGCTTACTTTGTAGGACATTGCACCAAAAAATTATTCCTCCCAATACAAGATTTTCTAAAGCATATTACATAGATAGCGATAGAAACTATGTTTGCTCTCCCAATATGATTATAGTAATTCCTTATCCATCGATAATCGTGAAGACTTCGTTTGTTAGTTAGACTTGGTTTCTTAGATTTTTACTAACTCTTCTTATTAAATCACTTGCCACGTCAGCAAATTACCTACGTGACAGTACAATTAATATCTATAGAAACTACCGTAGAGTTTGTATTATGAGTACTCTAAGAGCATCTCTAACAGTTGCCAAACCCCCTTGATATCCTTTATTTTTTTTGGCAAAACTAGAAAAATCACCCCTCCAACAGTTTGTCATCCAACTTGGCAAATTTTATCAACTTGGGAAATCTCCCCCTTCACGCGCATATATGCGCGAGCACAAACTAGCACGCATCGCCGGCGTTACGTAGAGGTGGAAGGACACAGATTAATTTTGTTTTACTGTCAGGATTTCTGATGCAAGTTTGCCAGAGGTGAAAGTGCATAAAACTAATTCCGTTTCACTTTTAGGGTTCTTGATGCAAGTTTGCTAAAGATTTGCCAAATAATTATGCTAAACTATTGGAGGGAGTCTATTTTTTCACTTGCCATATACTTTAATAAGTTATAAAATCACGATATTTACCAAGTGAATTTTGACAAATTGTTGGAGATGCTCGCTAATTTTTGTGTGTTTTGGTAGTTGAAGTGACAATAGAGAGTCATTAGGGCACTCCCAATGCAAGACTCTATCATAGAATCCAAGATTATTTATTATCACTTATTTATGGTATTTTGCTGATGTGACAACATATTTATTAAAGGAAAAATTGAAAAAATAAGACTTTAAGTCTTATTTAGACTTCAAATCCACAATATTCGAAGTAATACATAGGTTTAGACTCTATCATAGAGTCTGCATTGTGAGTGCTCTTAGACGTTACTATGCCATAATACACGATCATTGTCGGAGCATCACTGCCCGATGTGTTTTAGCCGACGATTACTACTAATCAATGTCGGGTGGTAAGACGACGATCCACAAAATTGGTGGGAAGCTACTGACCTGACAGTGATGGTGTCTATCACAGTCGGCTATGACTACCACCCTGCAATCCGCCGGGTCAAGCCACGACCCCGCAACGATATTTTGCATTTTACCGCTGATTTTCACTCTGGCCCGTCAATATTAGTTCTTTTCAGTCATTGGATCCACCTAGCTATCACAATATTGATTCTCCATGGTTGATCCCACCTACAACCATTAACCACTGCCTTCACGGGCAAAGATGAGGTCCTCCAGCCGGCCAATTTAGTATGCAAGATGCCTCGTCATAATATTTTTTTGCCACTTATAGTATGCACATATATGGGCTATTTTGCAGGAGAGATTCCTACACATACACATTTCATTATGCATAGTTACGATGATGCACACGAAAGATACTAGAAAACGTTTGTAAGCCATCCAAAGGTGGGTGCTATTAGCGATTCTGTTCGCTTGAACTACTTTGAGCTTGTTTCAGTTTATTTCAGCTTAATCTTTCTCACACAATACTATTGAATCAGATTGAATCAGTTGGCTTTTCTACTAGCCAAACAGAGCCGGCTGTTGGACCGTGTTCAACCTAAGCCATGTATTAGTTTGACTTCAAGTGAAACTTGTTCGTACTAAATTTGCAATTCAAGGTGTAATACATTTAGGTAAAAGTTTAACAATATATGCTAAAACGTTAGTATGTTAAACAGTAGCAGGGAGGGACAGAGAAATCTCTAATGTGCATTTGAGATCGAATGAGGGATTATTATTATTATTATGAATATATGGGTTCATGTGCATGTGACTAGCCCAATAAAGAAATCCCAATAATTTCTAATAAATATCAAAGGTCCATTCTTGTATGCATATGCAGAAGTGAAAAGTTTTAGTTCCATTTTTACTGGCCGGAGTAAATATTATCATATTTAAATATGGAAGCCACCTCTACTCCTTTTAAGTCTAGTGTGGAGAGAGAACGAAAACTCACACACAAAGTCGCCTCACCTTGCCGGCCGGGACAAAGGGCGCATGACACCCGCACGAATGGTATGTCAAAATCCAATGGGTTTGTCTATCCCGACTTTCACGACTGCTCATCTTCTAAAATCTATACCGTCTCGTTGTCTACGTGAATGACATATAAGAATCCAAAGGATTTCTCCATCCGGATTGACTTCCACAAATTGCTCATCTTCTAAAACATATGCTATGGCTCATTGTCTTGACTGTCGGATGCTTCTACGACGTTTCTATCTACTTCCACAACTGTTCCCGTCTTCTAAAACTTGCTCCGTCGTCGCCTTAACCGCCGGCTACTCTGCAAATGATAACTACTGTGATCCAACTATCTTTACTATAATTGAATACTTCAAATAAATCTAGGTCCACCCACACGAACGTCCCCCGCTGAGGGATCTCACCTTCGTGCATCCAGAAAATTACACACAGATATTTACCTCCTTTAAAATTAAAGGCTCACGAAGCATCAAAGTCAGATCCAACGGTTCACGGTTGATGTTTGTCCAAGGCTTCTCACCCACCTCTCATCCCGCGCCCATACACCGCGAGCGCCGCCCACCCATACACGAAACCAAATTGAAAAGGAAACGTAAAAAAATGAAAGGAAACAAAAAAAAATACACGTGAGATCTTCTTTTTTTTAGGCCTCTTGTACGTGCCGCTGTAGGAAAGGAAATATTTTTTTCCTTCTAGGCCTCTGGTACACGCCGCCGTAGGAAATTAAAGGTTGCATTAGTCGCGTCGTGTATTTTTCCTTCTTATTTTTCCCTTTCTTTTCGTACATGCGTATACGAGCTCCTAGGAAAAATGAAAAATACACGTAATTGGTGATCATTGGTGGAGCTTGTATACACCTGCCCACGCGTACAGGGAGCGCCGCCCGCCCACGTAAGTCCGGCGGCTCTCACACCCGTCTTTAGATTTGAATGCCAGGTACGTCCGCGGCCCACATAGGTACGTCCGCCACTGCTCAGATCTACGGAGTATCTGACATCGTTTGTTAGAAAAATTAACTTATGTCACATACTTGCATTTGAGTTTTCCTTTCAATTTCTTAGTATGTTTATGTTTATCATGTCTGTATTTCGTATTAGGTGAAGTATCCTTCAAGTCTGTCACTGACTGCATACTCATACTTCTTTGGTGTAGTTTTAATGGTCATTACAGGAGTTTTTGCAACAAACGATAATCAAAATTGGAGTTTGACTCAATCTGAGATTGCTATTGTATATGTTGTAAGTTTTTAAATATTTACTGTTCTTGTGGCTATTCGAACGGTGTATTTTTTTAAGCTTTTCTCCCATCGTCTAATATATCATGAACCTCAAATCACCCTTTCATATGTGAAGATGCTAATCTCTACTATAATTAAAAACTTCTCCAAGCCACTTCCCTCCTTCAACTTCAAGATCAATGATTCACAACACGTCTACTACGGATGTAACGGATGAGATTAAAAGTTAGAAGCCGTTTCCCACTCTCCCACACTCCTAATCTTCATAGGGTACAAATTATGCAACGGGAAGAGAAGAGGGAAGGTTAAAAACTCGAGGATGTTTAATTGATGAGTGACGACTTATGAGAAGAGAGAATGTTGTATTTATAAGTAGAGAGAACATCGTCGTTCACATAAAGGGGTAAATGATCGTTTCTTATTTAGTAGACGAGCTAGATTGCAAGTTTATGTAGTAGACTCTCTCATGTAAATGAGTAAATGATGCTTCTATAAATCCCTCTATCTCTCTAACAATGACTAATATAACCCATAGCGTTAGCACGAGCAAATATACTAATATTATTAATCAGTATGTCTGGTTGTCATAGTATTGTTTTTTTTAACAAAATGTCATAGTATTATTGATGTTGTTGGTTTAACTGTTTTGTTAAAGATTTACATACAAATATTTTTTTTTCTTGACATGATTTATGTTTTGTAGTTTATTGTGTTACCGTACTTATTCAACAATGCACCAGAACAAACTATAGGTACACTACTAGAAATAATCCGCCGCATGTAATGTCATAATAAAAATCGAATAAATATGGACTACAAGGAACTCCATGATAACGACATTGGCTACTTAAAGTAAACACGAGATGAGATGACGAAAAAGGTCGAATTTGCTCTACAGGATGATTTGATCGCTTGACTGATGTGTTAGTATTCTGTACAGTACTCTAACGGTACTAACCATGTGGCCAAAAGCTGTTGGTATTGGCCTCTTTTCCATAAAGCAACGTTTGGATCCTTAAAATTGAATTTATTATAATAAATTACATTTTAAATATTTATTTGAGATATGCTATATAATTTCTATAACTTTAATTAAGTTGTAGTATGGTAATCTAGAATTCATTTTATTCTCCCAACTTATAAATTTAAAATAGGCTTATATATGAACTTTTTGAAAAGTTTTGGAATTTCATATTCCAATCCTAAATAGCCGAATCCATTGAGTAGATTCCAGTTCCTATAAAACTAAGGCATCCAAACTGAACATAAAGGTAATAATCTATGTGAAGATTTTATCTTGTGAATTTCCAAGTTCCAAACCCCCAAGCCTCGGGAGAAATCTTTTTTAAGCACTTTTTAGTTGTTACAGTTGCCTCTTTTGTGACACGAGGTATGGTCCAACTCCGTGTTGTGCTTGTATCAACACGGTTTGATTTCTAGTGCTGATCTTCGGCATATAGGAATGGCATGAACATGGCATGGTGATTCATCAATGGCTCGCAATTAGCCAGACTAACAATTTCCCTTCACGGCCACACCTATAAATTCTCCCTCTCCATTCTCAAATCCTAGCTAGCCAACACCCTATTCGTCCCCACATAGCCGCGCTCCACACTGGCCGACCCACTCAGTCACACTCCCCTCTCCTCCCGTCCATGCTTCCCTTCCAAATCTTGTCCATCTCCATAGTGTGCCATGCTCACCTCCTAGCTCCCCTTCCATTTGCCTCTCCCCTCTTCCCTTTATTCCGACATTCACGACCATGTGTTCCCCTGCTAGAGTCACCCCTTTTGGTTTGATGGTGATGACGATGGCTAGTCGATGTGACGCTCATTGAGATATGAAGGTGATGCAATGAGATCCAAGATGACTGCGATTTGTGTATGACGATGGATTTTTGTATGTATATATAATGGATTTATTGGTGTTCTTAAGTTCATGTATAATCTATGTCTTAGATTTTTATACTAGGCTATCGGGTTGACATGTAAACGACAATTTCATCGGGCTGACATGCTGGAACTATTAGGAACCTATCACCATGCATGGGCTTTGCCAGGATGGCAGTGGGGCGGGTTCAGGTTGGGTATTCATGGATTTTAGGTCTAGCCATTTTGATTTCAGGGTCTGGTTTTCACCAACGAATTTTCCAGTTCAAATACCCGAAAGTTCGTGATTTTGGAGCGGATTTTCAGCTTCACCTGCGGATCAGCATGAGTGTCATGAAACAATTCAGCTCACTAGGCCCATTAACAACCCTAGGTATATAATCCTCAGGTTCCGAATCTTTTTCCCACATGACCCTCACCCCACCCGACATCCAACAAACCACGGCTGCCGACTCGGGTGTAGTCGCGGAACCACGCACTTTGCTACTGGCGTAGGGCGTTGGATGCCATGGAGCCCTTGGGCTCTCTCTCGGTGTCGACACCACGACGTGTCCCTCCCCATTTAGGCACCGATGATCAATTGCTTATTTTAACGTTGTCTGATGACCGCCTACTAACAGGTAGTACTGCTCACCAGCCACCACCCACCTAGGAGGTAACGCACACGTACCCAGCAGGGACTGCCCACCGGTTGGGAGCGGAGGTGTGCCGACGCCAAACGGCGGATGGCCTCTTGGGGGTAGATGGCACACAAACGCATGGAGGCAAACAAAGTGAAGGCGAACCTGCTAGCACGCGGTTTTAGGGATTGCTGTCCTTACTGGTTTGTTTTAATGCTTTTGGGGTTTGGATATTTTTTTGGGTTGCGGAGATCCACGGGTTTTGTTTTTGGGATAGATTTCAACCTGAATTGGGTGATGGGGCCAATTCGGCGTTTTAGTTGCTCAGAGACTCCACGTGATCCAAATCCATCCACTGCCGTCCTTCCCGTAAACCGTACCATTGGCATGCCATGCAATGCATGACTAAGGCCCCGTTTAGTTGCAAAATTTTTTGGCTTTTGGCTATTGTAACACTTTCGTTTTTATTTGGTAAAAATTGTCTAATTATGGACTAATTAGGCTTAAAAGATTCGTCTCACGATTTCTTGATTAACTGTGCAATTAGTTTTTTTTCCGTCTACATTTAGTACTCCATGCATGTACCGCAAGATTTGATGTGACAGTTACTATGCAAAATTTTTTGGTTTTTGGCTTCAACTAAACGGGGCCTAAGTAACACGGGGCCTAAGTAACCGAGCAGTGCCTATGTGTGTACTGTGTACATACCCATGCCGTGTCGTCCACCTACTACGAGCATCAATATTACACGTTTAGATCTAAAATTTTAATATTGTAGCGTTTCGTTTGTATTTAGTAATTATTATTTATTCATAGAGTAATTAAGTTCGAAAGATTTATCTCATAAATTACATATAAATAATATAATTAGTTATATTTTTTTATTTATATTTAATGCTCCATGTATGTGTCCAAAGATTGAATGTGATAAAAAATTTAGAATTTTGAAGGGATCTAAGGATAATTCAGGTTGGTTCGTTGATCTAACAGTACATCTGCATTAATAAGAAATTCTCACTTGTATGGACCGGTTAGCTTAGTACACGTACTCCTACATATTTATTTTATAGTAAGTTGCAGTGTTGCACATATTATTCCGTACTACTTGCATAGCTTCTTGAAGTGACCCGCACGATAGAGGCAGCTAGGCAGGAATCTTGCTAGGGCCTGGCAGGTTAAGTGCTATTGCCAGTAGCAACGCAATCAAGAAACAGTTCCCCATTGGGAAAAAGGTTGGCAACTTGAGAACAAGAGCAAGCGATTCATTATTGGTGCCATGGTTCTAGCTAGGGCCAGCCCATGTGGAGCTTAACCATTGTTTTCGAAGAAATTGACGAGAGTTGATCCCGGGATCTTCTTGGGTTTCACGTTCGAACTATTTCAAATGAAACCTCAACATAGTACGAATGTTAAAGCACAGGTTCACGGTTAAAATAATAATCTTGAAACTATATATGTTTATGTGACACTGGTGCATTCACACTACTTTTAGGTAAGAGCGAATTTCGATCATATTGACCTCTGTCTGTTCGGCTAATTGTTTCTACTGCTGATAAGCCGATCGATATTCGCTCTATTTGTTTGGCTTATCAGTCGGCTTATCAGCCACCGAAACAGTATTTTTCTCTCACAAAAAACAACTAAGAATAACATCAGCCGGCTTATCAGCCAAAAAATGGTCAAACGAACAGACCGATTATTTTGGTTGTTTTGTTGTTTGATAAAAATATTGTACCATACCTAATAAGTCAGGTTGATAATCCAAACGATTAAGACACTTATTTTCAGGTCAATGCAATATTACTCCCTCCATATATGATTTAGAAAGTCGTCTTGGACAAGCTTTGGATCAAACATTGGGAATATAAATCATGAATAACCAGTGGCGAATCCAAAAACAAGTGGCGAGGGGGGCTAAACAGTACTACTTCTGTCCCTATAAGAATGTAATTCTCGCTTTTTGAGAAGTTAAACAATTTAAATTTTAACTAAATTTATATATAAAAAATATTAACATCTGTAATATCAAATTAGTATCATTAGATTAGTTATAGAATATATTTTTATAGTAAAATTATTTAGAGACATAAATGTTCATACTATTTAATATAAAGTTGGTCAAACATTAACTATCTTGATCAATATGGTTCTCGTAATTGTATTCTTTTAGAAACGGAGGTAGTAGAAGGTTAAAAATCATACTAGCTATACACTAATAACATCTAACAAAAAAAATACAAATAACGATGTAAATTAAAATGCTCAAGCAATATATATGAACAAATATTATTAAAATCTTACTAAAATAGAGGAGGCTAACGCCTAACGCGCTGTGATTGTGCATCTATCTAAAGAGATGTTCCTAATATTTTTGGGCTTCACCCCGGGCTGCAGCCCTCCTAGCCCAGGCCGTGAATCCACCCCTATCAATAACTTTTAAGTTGTTGGAATTGTAAAAGTAAAAATTATATGAATATATTTGTCCTGAAAAATATTTTTATAAAAGTATACATACATCATTATTTTATAAATAGTTTTATAAAAACAAGAGGTTAAAGTTGTGTTTAGGAGACCATGTCGTTGTCCTAAACGACTTATATATATGACTTCTTGCCATATATATATTTAAACCGGTAGCTTAGTATGATGCATATCTAGTTGTTTCTTTTTCAGTTTGTCTTATAACTATCAGCCTCCTTAAAGTAAAGTAAGGATATGTGACTTCTTGCCATATTTTTAAATGATATACAGAGAGACACTAACTTAGCCTTACAATAGAGACCGATCACTACTACATAAAATATTTTTATAGATGGCTAAAATAGGTTTATAGAGAGAGTTGCTAGACCCATCTCTACTCGTGTGTCTCTAGAAATCAACGAGTTCTGAAGGCGGCTATCCAACCACCTCTAAAAATTTATTTATGAAAGCGATTTACAGAGACGGCATGACCAGTCACCACTAGGCTAGAGGTTGATTTCTAGAGATGTGTCAAAATCTAGTCGCCTATAAAAAATGTTTTATAGTTTTTTCAAATCAAGCAAAAAAACAACAAAAATAAAATTTTAACGCTGGAAGGAGCCTACTAGCCAACCGCAAGGCCATGTGTTGCAAGTTACAAGTCACATGTTTTTTCGCGTGCATCCGCCCAAATGGCTTCCTTACCATTGCGTCTCAATGTCACTTGTGAGTAAGTGGCTGATACAATCAATTTGTATTCATTTCACCGAATATTGTAATGAATATTCAAGATGCAAATAAATTCAAAAAATATTCAAACTGAAAAGTTTTAGATCTATTAGAGCATTATAACTTCGTCTTAGGGCGTTTCTCCATTCGAGGTCATTCAAAAACTTAAAACAGGACGGTCATAATTGATTTCATATGAACTTGCATATATCTTGAAGTACTCCAACATTTATTTATGTTATTTTTCTATACTGAGGTCATTTGGAAAGCTCAAAAACAAATGAATTTAAAAATATAAAAACTTGAAATAAAACTTTTGGGCATTAAATGATTTCAAATGAGAAACTAGTCAACTATAAAGTTGTACGCTTTCTGAGTGTTGGATTTATTAATTAAATACAAGATAGCTAAGTTTAATTATATTCCTTGAGCAAATAGTTTCCCAAAATAAACACACATCTTTTTTTAAGGATGAACTTTTTTAGGTTTGACAAGTTATATACTTCATCCGTTTTAAATCATAATTTGTTTGACTTTTTTTACCCAAAGTTTGACCAGTCATCTTATTCAAATAGTTTATACAAATATAGTCAAATTTAAGTCATTCTTGAAGAATATTTATTACTAAAACAAGCCATAATAAAAGAAGTGATATTTTGCACAAAATTTTAAAGGGAGTAGAAATGGTTAAACTTGGGGTCAAAAAAGTCAAACAAACTATAATTTAAAATGGAGTTAGTAGAAAATACTATCTTGTATCTCTAAATAAGTTTATTATGAAAGTATATATATTTCACAATCAATGTATTGATGCGTATTAGACATCATAAATATTGGTACTTGTGTATATATGTTTGGTTATTTTTTTAAAAAAATACTTAACTTCTTGATAAGTGAAAGGTCCTATGCGATGGCTAGAGGGGGGGGGGGGGGTTAATAGCCTAATAAAATTCTACAACACAAACTTAACAAGAAGTTAGTAAACTTAACGGCGAAGCGAATGTTGCGCTAGCCTACACGGTGATGCAAGCCACCTAGCCCAAAACAAAACTAACCTAATAAGGTTCTATGTCACACACACAAGGGCTACAACTAGGCAAGACAAAGAGTAAGCTAAGTTACACAAGAGAGCAACCTAAAAGTTCTACTAGCAAGTATGAAGGAATGAAATGCTAGAGAGTGAGGAGTTGATTATACCGCCGTGTAGAGAAGAGATCCAATAGAAGAACAAGATGATTCAATGAGAAATCCAATCACAATTAATAGAATGAACTCGTTATCAAAAGATTGACACAAGATTTTTTACCGAGGTTCACAAGTTTACCAACTAGCTAATTCTCGTTGTGGCGAATAACTCACTTGGAGGTTCACGCGCTAATAGGCATCACACGCCTAACCCATCTCCGGGTGCCGCACAACCAACATAAGATGAGGTTCACACAAGCCACGCGTAATCCACTAGAGTTGCCGTTGGCGATCTCCCGCGGGAAATGCACAAGAACCCCTCACAATCACTTGGTGACGGCGAAGAACAATCACCAACTCTTCCTGAAACACCTTCGCTGCTCCAAACTGTCTAGGTGATGGCAATCACCAAGAGTAACAAGAAAACCGCAACGAAAACAACTCTCAAGTGCCACTAGATGCTATCACTCATGCAAATGCACTTGGTTCCACTCCAATCTCACTTTGGATGATCAATCAAGCAATAAGATGAGTGGGAGAGGTTTGCAACAGCTCACTAAGTGTATGCAATGTCAATATGTGCGAGAGAGTGAGTTAGAGCCGACCAAACACTATATATACACCCTCAAAGGAAACTAACCGTTAGCCTCTCTGAACACCTCCGGACCGGACCCTCTGGACCAGAGTTGGGGGCTCCAGACCAATGCACAAGGTCTGGAGCTTCCTCCCCGTGAAACCTCTGCGCGACACGTGTCTGGAAATTCGAATTTGACCATTGGCGCGCTTGCTTTGCCACCTCCGGACCACGCACTTTGGTCCGAGCCTCCGAGTCCGAAGCCAAACCCTCAGGTCTGAAGAATTATTTTCTCAAACAGAATCAACCCGAGAGCACCCGAGCTCTGGACAACTGCGTCAGACCAGGCCCGGAGCTCACCTCCGGACTAATCCTCCGCGTCCGAAGCCTTCTCCAATTCTGTTGACTTCTAAGTCAAGCCAACAGGACCAGTCGACATTGGTCCGGAGCCTTCGCACCAGCAGGGTCCGGAGCGTCCAGTGAGGCGTCCCAGGCTAGGGTATGCCTTCGAACTATCGCTTATGGTCCGGAGCTCCCCCAACACCTGGTCCGAAGGCTCTAACTCAGTGAGAATTCATCTCTATCTTTTGCCCTTGTTCTCATGTGCTAACACCAAAGTGTTCCATTACTTGTGCAAGTGTGTTAACATATTTTACTTCATTTTTCAAGGGTTGCTCATTAGGTTATATGCACATGCATGAATGACCTCACCTAATAGCACTTGACACTTGCAATCACATATATTTTTCCCCCCTTGAAAGTACGGTTGTGTATCCTAAATGTGATCACACCCACTCACCAAAATAGAAAACCCTATCAATTATACATTTGCCTTGATCAACTTGGGTTCCATCCTTTTCATCTTTGTCCAAGTGTGAGCACTTCTTTTACTCCATGGACTTGTGGCTTTTCACCCCTTGCCACCTTGCTTGCTCCACCACTTGGTCCTTTGTGTACTAATTCTACTCAAACACTTAGAGTAAGATTAGCAGCTAGGTTTCATCTATTACCAAAATACTAGAGAACTTTCAATAAGCAAGATGCACACTTATTTTAGGACTAAAATGTACTAAATTAGTTTTAGTAATGGATCCAAACACCTTAGCTAAGGCCCAACCAATAGCTTAATATAATCTATTTAGATAATCAAATGGTATTAGCTGGCTCTTGCTAGCCAAGTAATACTAACAATTAGATAGAGAATCTTAATGGGGCTCAATAATGCATCAGCTAATAGTCCTAAAGTTATTATCTGACTTCTTTTGGCTAAGGTTACTCTTTTCATCCCTAATAAATCAATTTGTAGAGTTATCTTAAGTCAAATATTTTTAGTTTGATCAAATTTATAGAAAAAGTACCATGATTTATGAAATCAAATTAGTATCATTAGATACACTACTACAAAGTACATAATATGCTCATTTGGTGTTATAAATACTTATGCTCTTTTATAAAATTTGACCCAATATTATTTTTCAATTAATACAACTCTAGAAATTGATTTATTTAGAGGTAGAGGGAGTAGTTCTTTGCATTAAAACAAATAATTGGTATAGCCAAAGAGTTTTGGGCAACAACGTCACTTTTCATGAATAATATTCCCTCAGTCCCAGAATAGATAATGTTATAGGATGTGTGCAGGTCAAATTTTCTCAACTTTGACTAGGTTTGTAGAAAATACATGCAGTATTTATATCTCCAAATAAATTTATTATGAAGTATATTCAACGATCTACTAATGATACTAATTATTTATTATAAATATTATTTTTTATATAATTGGTCAAAGTTTTAAAAAGCTGACTTCTCGAGAAGTGAGAATGACTTCTATTCTAGGACAGAGGGAGTATGATGGAAGGTAGAGTGTAGAGACCATTGATAGCATTTTCCAGAGAGATAGTCAAGGACCAAATGAAATAAATTGAGCTATATGAAAGAACTTGATCCCAAATATTAAACTCTAGGTGCCCATTGGTTCATCTCCCTTTGAAGTTTTGGATAGCTTCAAGTTTTAACTCTCAGATCCTTTTTCATGCAGATCATTATTTTATTATGTTGGAGAATTTGGCAAGTCCAAAATAATTTCATCATTAGAGACGTAGTCAACCTTTCTTGTTTTTGTAGGAATCTGTAGGGGACTTAACCCCTGTAGTAATATAAATTAAAACAAAATTAGATTTTTACACAAAACATCATTCAAGAAAAAAGAGAAAAGATAAGAGCCAAGGGGCATGTTACAATAATTTTGAGTAGATGAATGAAGTAGCTAAGCTCTTCTTAGCTCTCAGTGATAACATAGATATTTCTTTGAAGAAAATTTGCTTCTAGTTTTGAATGCTCAGACAGATTCCATTAAAGACCAAACTATTCCTTGTTGTCTAGATTGTGCTACACACAAGAATTGCATTCATGAAGAATGGTGTTCCAATATGGTCCTTGATGGATGTTAAAACCATCAGAAAGTGTTATCATTAGTAATAATGGATGTTAAAACCATTAGAATTGCATTAATGAAGAATGGGGTTCCAATCTGACTTAGCAATGATTTGTTTAGAAACAAGTGTTCTAAAGTTCCTTCCACAACTTGATGACAAAGAACATGATTATATGAGTCATGGTGCATATTCTATCTTCTCAATATGTTTCTTCTTCACAAACTATCTTTGATTAGCAAACAAAAGAAGACCTTGTGTTTGGTCTGACAAAATGACTTCTAGAGCCATTTGAATCCCTCATGCACTAGGGTGTGAGTCATTAAAGCCCTATTAGCTTTTGAGGATGCAAAACTATTGGATCCCTATTAGCAACGTCATGTGTTATTTTCATCATTGAGATATGGTTCCTTCGTGAAAGAAGTAATTACTTGCATCTAGGTGAAGGCAGCTTTTGATAAAAGGCAAATGAAATAGTGGAGATATTGAGGAGAAAGCCTTTCTTACTAAAAATAATTTTGTTTTTTTCATAGGAGTACAATTTGAGCAATTTGGTTTTCAAAATCTCAGGGCAACAATGATCCACAACAAGCAACTTTGTCAATTCTTTATTTGCACATGTATCAAATCTTTATATTTGATCAAGTTTTTTAAGTCTTCTCTCCACTCAAATGACCCTTTATTTATGTGTCTAGAAGTTTCCCATTCAATTATAGTTTTATGAGACAAGATTGACCTAAGGAATGTCCCATTTGCTGAAGGGTTTATGTAGGTTTTACATCATTAAAGTGTCACTATGACTTTTGAGGTTTACAACTCCAAGGACTCCTTATTTTGGCCTACATACCACTTCCCAAGCAACTATTGAAGGTTTCCTTTCATTTATATGTCTGATCCTCTCTAGAGGCAGTGCTCCCTATACTTGTCTATCTGCTTGATAACTGAAGGTGAAGGGTGAAAGTAGTCAAATAGAAGGTAGGAAGAGATGAGAAAATTGTATTTGTCAATTCCAGCATGCCAACTTGAGTAAGAAAGGTGAAAACACTAGCAAATCTTATTTCACATTTGGTAACTAGTGGAAGGAATTATTCTACCTTTGTCCTTGTGATCCCAAGTGGTAATCCTGGATAGGTGATAGACAAGATCCCTCTACACTATCAAAGGTTCTTGCTAAGTGCTCTAACTTTTTTTCTCAGATGTTTATGGGGACAATCATAAGCTTCATGTAGTTTACCTTTAGGCCAATGGACTCAGAGAAGCTATTTAGAATAGAGTTGAGGAAGAAAAGTTTCATAGCATCCCACTCCATGATGATAGGTGTATATATCATCAGCATATTGTATGATAGGAAAATCATAGACAATTTGCAAAGAGATTGGCAAATTTAGAAGAAGCCTAGTGCCCATAGCTCTATTGATTATGAATTGTACAACATCGGTTAAAACTAGAACAAAATAAGTGAGGGGATAGGGGCTCACCTTGTCTAACACCTTGCTTGTAGTGCAAACAATCTATGATTGTCCAAAAGAGTCCCATCCTCCATTAACCTTATGATTGTTCGGTGCTCCACCTTGTCAAGATGGTGATCTCATTCTTTGAATGATGGTAGAGATGCAAGTATTCAAATACCCAAGCTAACTAGTTCTGAATTGTTCTTGACTTAATAAATCCATTCTGTTTTTTGTGAATTAGACTTGGTATTACTAATTGCGGAATGTTTAATTCCCAAAGCTTTGTGAATAATTTGATTAGTGAATTTAGCAAGAAAATTGGCCTAAAGTTTAAAATATTTCTTGCCCCATTCACCTTTGGGGTTAAAGTAATATAAGAAGAGTTTCTACCACTAGTTTAGAAATGCTTTTTGTTGATGCATGTGTTTTCCACAAGCGGTTCATAAAGAGCATGAACTTTAGAAAAATATGTGTAGGCCCTTGGCTATGAACTGGTAGTGTAGATACATACTCTTACATTCATGGCATTCTTAAGAAAATCGCATGTCTATATCATATATTTACATTGGTAGTTGACTCAAGAACACTACCAATGTAAATGGATCCTACATTGGTAGTGTACATATATGATGTACATAGACAATTTTCTTAAGGATACTGTCAATGTAAGAACACTTATCTTAATTCATCACCTGAAAAATAAACTCTATAAATACCCTTCTTCCTCCCTCGACCAGAAAGCCACCTTCCATTCCTGGCATTCTTGGAAGTCAAGAAATTGCAAAATATAAGGGGAGGTTTTGATCTTCATTTGTTTGAAGGAGGTTGTGCCAACTGTATATGGATTTACACTTGTGGTTCTCAAGCTTACGTTGGTGTAACGTCACCACTTTCATTGGGGGTTTTTACCTGTATACCCCTGAAAAAGATGGTGGTCTCCTACATACCCAGTTTGTTCTCACTTATATACCCTCGTGCCCAATTTTCGTTACCCACAAGTCTTTCTGTCGGTATTCTGTTATGTTTTGGATGTTAAGTGTGGGACCGGGTGGAAAAATGACCTTTTTGCCCTCCAGGTCAATGAAACTTCTAAAATTCATAGTAATTCATAGAAAAATCATAAAATAAAAAATAAAGATGTTTTGGAATCCTTGTGAGTATATCTATGTAGTAGGTATGTGATGTTGTTTGTTTACATTGAAAGTTTCTGCGGTAAAAATACATCAAGTACCGCGGCACTTGATGTATTTTTACCGCAAAAACTTTCTATATAAACATACAATATTACATACCTACTGCATAGATATACTCACAAAGATTCCAAAAACATCTTCATTTTTTATTTTATGATTTTTTTATGAATTACTATGAATTTTAGAAGTTTTATTGGCCTAGAGGGCAAAAAGGTCATTTTCCACCCAAGTCCCACACTTAACGTACAAAACATAATAGAATACCGACAGAAGTGCATGTGGGTAACGAAAAGTTAGTACGAGGATATACAGGTGAGAACAAACTTTTCATGGGTATGTAGGAGACTGGCATATTTTTTCTGGGGTATACAGGTAAACCCCCCTTTCATTGGCCTTTGACACTGGCAGTTTGTGAAACCTCATGTAAAGATGAAAAAACTACCTCCAATACTATTGTACTGAGGAGGCAAACATTATTCTAGTGCAAATGCATCTTTAGGATGGTGATTGCTCTGGTTATTTAGTTATAGAGCAAAAGAGCTTTATCTGCTTTTGATATCTTCTTGGCTAGAGAGAGTCTTGTGTAATTCAGTTTTTATGTAGTTTGCCTTTTTCGTTTTTTGAACTAGTGTTTTGTACTTGCTTGCCACTGTTTATTTTTGTGTCCACACAGACCATTGGTTTAACCAAATACTTTCAAGTTTGACCAAAGTTAAAGAAAAACAATTATGATACAAAATAAGTATCATTAAATTAATTATGACATATTTTTACTATAAACCGATTTATAAATGTAAATATGAATACTATTTATTCTAAACTTGGTCAAACTTAAATTACTTTTGATAGTAATTCTTCGGTGGACAGACGTAGTAACTCTTTCCTGCACACGTCTACTTTATATTGGTGCATGCTAGAGATCTAGGATTGTGACGCACACGTCTTCCCAGGCGGCCATACACAGTGTCGTACCTACAGAAATTCGAGAGCATGATGATGGGAGGTCTAGCGTGGAAGTCTTTCTAGGTGTGCTCGTAGACGTTTCGAACGAGTTAAAATCGAGCTTCTGCAGCGTTGCCTATAAGTTTTCAGTGGGGGACACCAATTTTACCCGATGTAGTAAATTACATGATTTACCGTAGCGGACATTTTTTATTTACCGTGGCGGACAGTTTTGCCCGCTACGGTAAATCAATTTACCGCAGCGGGTATCTTAAGACGTCCGCCACGATAAATAAGGTATTTACCGTGGCGGACGTCTTAAGATGCCCGACGGGTAACCTTAAAGGCCCGTCACGGTTAATGCCACGGCCCAACAGGCCCAGAGCGAGGCCCGATAACTGCACCACATATAAAAACATGACTTAGGGTTTACTCACACAACTAGCCCTCTCTCTCCCAGCCGTCTCTCTCCCTCACGTATCCCCCCCCCCTCTCTCTCTCTCTCTTCTTCCACGACTCCACGAGCGAGCCCAGAACCAGGTCCGTGAGCCACAGCGGCGGGGCGCGGCCAGCGGAGCGCGGGGCTGCGGCGGCTCGTGGCGCGCGGCGCTCGGAGCGGTCGACGGCACTTGGAGCGCGGACGACGCGCGACGACGAGAGCCCACAGCAGCAGCGCGGGTTGCGGGGCCTCGGCGGCTCGACGCGGGCGGCTTGCGCGGCGGCGCAGCGCAGGAGGCGCTGACGGCCCGGCGCGGTGCGAGATCCACACGGCAACTCCCTGCGTCTACTCCTCCTCCCACGACGGCGAATCCAGGGCTTCCGCGTCTACTCCGTCTCCCACAACGTGGATCCACGCGCTGAGACAGCCCCATCCGCTCGCGGCGGCGCCGGCTCACGGCGGCGACGCGGGAGCGGGGTCGCGACGGCGCGCGGCATGGGCCCGATGGGCTCGGCGGGCCGTCTAGGGTTTTTTTTTTCTTTTTATTTTTTTCAAAGGATTAACCGCAGCAGGCACGTCCGTTGCGGTAAATAAGTTTGTCGCAGCGGACAAAGGTGCCCGCCGTGGTGAGGCTACGATTTATCGTGACCTTGTCACCGCGACGGACGCGTTTGTCCGCTACGGAAACCTAAATCGCCCGTCGCGGTTAAGCTTTTTTGACGTAGTGCGATGGCCCATCAGGCAGTCAATCACTCGGTGGTGTGTCTTAGCTTGGTGATCATCACTCGGTGATGGGCTCGCTGATGCATGGCTATCTGTTCTCGTTCTTTTTGGGGACCGGCCGGCCGGGAAGTAGTGAACTAGAGGTTCCCTTTCACTGTCCAACAATAAAAGCCCAGTATGCTGTATGCATGTATTCCTTCTACATACGGACATTTGACTCATCATCTTCTCATCAAATCGCGCAGACAGCTGACCGGCCGACATCAGTCTTGACCGCGCCTTGACTTTCAGTGCTGTCTGGGGCAGCAGCACGACCTGCCGAGACATGATCACATGATTCTACAGAAAACACCAGTCGAGTTTCTCCGGAGCTGCTAGCTACTTGTCCGGATCGGAGACCAGTAGAAAAGAGCAGTGGTTTGAAGCTGCAGGCAACTTGCTACAGTATCCTTAATTGATGCCTAATTTGGAGGTAAGGAAACCAAACCCAGGGAGGAAAAACCTGGCATAGATAACTAAATGTCTTGTTCAAACGACTTCTCCATGGTACATGGTTTGCTCATTCTGAAAAAAAAGTTAATTAGAGATTCTAAGAGAATTCGAAGGAGCTAGAACTACTGGTGAACTCACAACTGCCGCCTTTATGCTACATGCTATGAGTAGGAGCCGGTCGGAGCCAATATCTAAAGTTTTTCTTTCACTGGCTTCCTCTTCATTTTTGGAGGAGGATTATTGCAGTGACTGATCAATATAGCAATCAAATTTACCACAAAATATTGGCAGCTTTCTGCCGACAGAACGTCCGTGTCGCCATTTGCCGTACACATGCTGACTTCCTAACCTAGTATCATGCATGTCTGAATTCAATTGATCTGCTGCATGATCTATTTTTGTGATTGATAGAGATAGTCACTAGAAACACCTTGAGTTTGAGATAGGTCCGCCGTCCATGTCCATGCAAACGCATGCAATCAGGCCCAGCAGTTTTACCTCCCTTTTCTAACCGCGCGCGCGCGGGCGGGGGCGGGCCTAGAAGGCCAGAACCGTCCCGGGCCTAACTAACGGCCGAACCAGCGCATATGGCCCATGAGACGACTGTTTTCGCGGCGGCGGGCGCCCGCGCGGGGCCGGCCGGGCGCGCGGTACGGGTGCGCCCCGCGCCCTCGGCAGCGAGATCGTCCGTCGGCGCCTCCTCGTGATCTCGTCTCGTCACGAGACTTGTACGCACGCGCCTCGTCGCCCGCCGTGCCCCATCCCGTCACCTCTGTGCTGCTCCTGCGCGTGGTGGGCTCCGGCGGTGCATGGATCCAGCCGGCAGCGCTAGCTAGCCGTGCCGGCCGGCCGTCCGTCCGTGCGCGCAGGCGGCCCCCGCGGCCGCGTCCGTTTGCATCGGTCGCCTCTGCCTGGATCGTCCGTATCCCGCTCGGCGCCTACCAGCATCCAACAATGCAAATGCTACTGCCTACGTATTGTGCAGTGCAGCTCTCCAGATAGCAGCGTTTATATATATTGTACGTGTACTGCAGCCAGCAGAAATGCCTATGACGCTGACATTGCTCTGGGTCTGGGTGCGTAGCGTACCACGCTGCTGTAGTCCTCTTTATATATAGTGCGTAGCTTTAGGCTCTACAGAATTGTCCTGGTGCGATGGGCAGCAGCAGGGAGTGTGTGAACAACTGAAGGAGCTACAGGAACGAAGAGCATCTTCACAGACGACACAACATGTGGTTGTTGTACTGGAGGCATCAGCAGACGACAGAGGGTTCTAGCTTGGTGTGATAAGATAGAAACAACTCATACCAGCAGCTGCTGCATGCTAGTAGCATTTCCTGAATGATAAGCCTTTCCTTCCTAAGCCCCTAAGTCTAAACGATGTAAAATAAAATCCAGATTTAAAGTCTTAAACTGGGGGACAGGTTATTAAAGCTTGTCAGGCATGAAGCCCAAACTCGGATCCATCCCAGGCAGAGCAGAAACATCGATTTTCATGCAGAGAGCAAAACTAAGAGTTCGGCCCATTAAGCTCATTTCGAGCATTCAACGGATAAACCTTTGTTTCCCATATGCGCCTATGGCGCAGTGCATGTAACTCTCCTCTCCTTATTAATTTAAGCAGCGCAATGTTCCAGGTCATTTAGGGAAAGGAAAAAAAAAACATTCCACAGATATCTTGTGAACCCAGCACTGTTCTACGAGTATCCGCTGGGTCATAATTTCAGTATTTGCAGTGAAATGTTTGGGTTTTACATTTGCTTTTCATTGTCTTCGCTCTCTGACCTATTCATTTCATTTCACGCCACATCCGTCTTACCAGGAAGTGAAAAAGGATCAGGCAATTCTGTGCAGACAGACTGAAGCACAGGAATGAACACATCCGAGAAATGAGTGAAAATCAACACTTATTCAGCAAAGGTTTGGTGTGGCTACAACATCTTCGAGTTGATTACAGACAAGCAAGGCCACCGAGCTGATGCATCAGAGTATCCTAGTGCCCGTACGAGTTCTTTGTAGTAGTATCTGCCAAATGCTCCAATTCAGTACTGATGCCCATCACTAGCTCTTCAACAGCTTTCTGGGAACATAAGATCGTATCAGTGGCATTCGCACTGCCACAACCGAACCAGAACAGTAATAGTCAAAAGTAGAAACGGCGTGAGCTTTTGCATTGTCGGAATTAGATCTTCACCATTTAGGCCCAACGGTCTAACGGGCTCTAGGTCTGCGCCCTAATCGGGGGCGTCCAACCTTGTGGTTGGTGGGCCCCTGTCGCACAGCGCTATAAAGACAAGGTGGGGGCCGGGGCGCTAGGAACGAGACGTGAAACGAGTCCCGAAGTTGACCTAGCCGCCAGTCACCCCACCGACATCTAAACCCTAATCCGATCTGAGGGGCGTTGCCAGCGACGGGATTCCCCATCGACGCCGGCGAACGCCGGATGCAGGACGCGAGCACCGACGCTACTGTGACCAACATGGTGGGCGGCGACTCCTCCACCAACTCCAATACGAACACCGCCGCCGCCACTGTGGTTCCCGTCGACAACTCCGGTCGGTGTTCTACCTCTCTCTCTGTCTACCCTTCTCTATGCATGAACTGCATCTACTATCTACTCGAACATGTGTTTACCCATTGGATCTACCTCCTAGACGATCCTATGAACCTAACAATGGTATCAGAGGCCTCCAATGGAGGGGATCCATTCGGATCTAAGCCGCATCGGCTCAACACAGACGAAACCCTAACCCTAATCCACGAAACAGAGGTTAGGGAAAGAAAAGAATCGTGAACGAACTCCTCAGATCGGGATTTGAACTTCAAACAACGAAACCCCAGAACGGGACACCCGATCTGTTGAACCGTACCCCAAGAACACACAAGAAACAGCAAGGGGACGAGATTCACACGATCGGCGTACCTTCTTCTCACTTCACCGCCGACGACCACAAGAAAGAACGAATCCAAGAAACTCGAATCCCATCCCTACCTTGCTCTGGGCGTTGAATCGGCACCGCTGCGGCACCGCTCGACAGCGGCGTGCTCCGCCGTTGGCAAGCATGCTCGCCGGCGAGGGGAGCAGCGACGACGCCTTCTTCTTCTTCTCTGGCCGTGAAGCTGCCAGTGGCAGCCGCCGACGGCTCCATCTCCTTTCCGGCCGGTTGGTCTCTGCCGCCACAGCGGTGCCTCACTGCTGCTTGCGCGGCGCGAGGGGAAGAAGGAGCGGCGCGGGGGGAGACAGGAAAGAAGGAGGGAAAGCGGGAGAGCCGTAGGCGCGTGCCGTCGGTGGGCTTTTCCCCGGTCGGCACCGCCGGGCCGCCGCCGCCTTGCTGTGCAGCTACGCAGAGGAGGAGAGAAATGACCTAGGGTTTGGGGGAGCTCGGCCGTCGTGGGGTTTTTGATCCACCGAACTAAACGGGCAGCCGTTCGATCTAGTCGCCCTAGATCCGACGGTCCGCGGCCGCTCAGCGTCGGCTGGGCCGGTTTGAGCCCAGGCGGGTGGGCGAATTCCCGGCCCAGGCCCACGTTGCGGCCTGGGCGGGAAGGGGGAACCCCGAGCGCGCGGCTGATGGGCCAAATTACCCTCTGGGCCAATTCGTTCGCCCAGGCCCGCGACATGAACAGTGAACTTTTCGAATTATTATTTTTTTTACAGAAAAAATGACATTTGAATTTGAATGATTTTGTACAAAATTTTGATGAACTTCTTCTCTGTAATAATTTTATCCAACGATAATTTTATGTTCAGAGAAATAAAAGTATGAATTATCTAATTTTGGAATAATTTTTTTGAACAGTTTTATTATAGTTTCCGCTGCGAAGAACTATTGAATTAAAATCTTAATTAAATTTGCACCAACGTGTAATTTAATTTTGAACGAATTATGAATTCTCTGAAATTTTGATGAAATTATAATACTGTTATTTTCTGACCAACGTTGTTAATAACACTATTATAATGAATTGCTATACATTTATTTTACTTCTGCCCAACGGTGATGTATAAATTTTGTATAGATGAATTGTATGTTTTAAATTTGACAAACGTTGAGTTAAGACATGCAATTTATATGACGAATGTTTCTCACTTTTCTTTGGATAAATTTCAGGAGTTAAAGGAATGATGAATATTAACAACATTCCTCCACTAAACGGTATCAACTACCGTGTGTGGCGGGAGAAGTACGAGCTGGAACTTGCACTGGCAGAGATCGACCTTGCCATTACTTCACCGTGTCCTACTATTCCAGAGGAACAAGAGAAGCGAACTGATGAAACTGACGAAGCATTCAACGCCCGAAAGCGTGATCATGCTGAGGTCAGAATGAATTATGATATTGAACACAGGCTTTGGATTCAATCCAATCGGAAATGCCTGTTGGTGGGAAAAGCCACTATTGAAGACTAAATCCGAGGGTCCATCCCAGAATGCATCACCGCCATTGACTACCTCAAAAGGGTAAAGAGTCAGTTTATTGGGTCTTCCAAGGCCACAGCAAGCACCATGATACATAAACTTGTATCTGAAAAATACAATGATGATGGTGTGCGTCAGCACATATTAAAAATGAACACAATGGCAGCAAAATTAAATACAATGGATTTGGAGATCAATGATAAGTTCCTCATTCACTTGGTCTTTCTTTCTCTGCCAAAAGAATTCGAAACTTTTGTTGTGAACTATAATATGTTGCCTGAAAACTGGGACATTGAAAAGCTCATTGCAATGTGTGTTTAGGAGGAAGAGAGACTTATGTCCTCACAGGGTGACTCAGCTCATCTTATGAAGGACAATAAAAGAAAGAATTATTATAAGAAACCACAGGGAAAACCCTAGTGGAATAAAGGCTCTCCCTCCAAGCCATAAGAAAAGACAATTGAAAAGGGAAAAGAAAAGGACTCTCAGGATGAGGACTTCAGAAAATATGGCAATGCTGAAAAAGACCAGTGCAATGAATGTTTCAAAAGAGGGCATTACAAGAGAGATTGCCCAGTCTACCTAAAAAACTTATTGAAGAAAGGTGATGATACTATCACATTTGTAGATGAATCTCTGTTTTTATGTTATTCGAACACCACTTGGTGGATTGATTCAGGTGCAACAATTCACGTTTCGAATTCTTTACAGGGGTTAAGTGGGAGGAGAACCCTACAAAGAGGAGAAAGAACGATTAAAGTTGCGAATGGAGTACAAGCTGGAGTTGAAGCCATTGACGATCTAGCTTTAGAATTAAAAGATGGATTTGTACTTAAGCTTAGAAATGTACTCTATGTCCCCTCTTTGTGTAGGAATTTAATAAGTGTTTCGAAACTCGATGATGATGGATTTGGCTGTCATTTTGGTAATGACAGATGTGAAATATTTGATAATAATGATAAGTGTGTTGGTCGTGCCTTCCGACAAGACAAGCTTTATTTATTATCTCTTGCTGAGAATGTGAATCATGAATGTGATGTTGTGAATGTCTTCCAATCTACAAATGAGAACAAGAAACGAAAGAGAAATGAAAGCGTCTCTTCGAAACTATGGCATTGTCGTTTGGGCCATATTTCGAGGGGGAGAATAGAACGCTTAGTGAAACAATCGATTCTTCCGCACTTAGAATTCTCCGATTTAGAACAATGTGTTGATTGCATCAAAGGAAAATATGTTAAGAAAATAAAGAAAGATGCTAAACGAAGCACGAGAGTATTAGAAATAATCCACACGGACATTTGCGGTCCATTCCCAATGAAAAGCGTGGATGGTTATGATTCGTTCATAACATTCACGGATGATTACTCTCGTTATGGCTATATTTATCCAATTAAAGAAAGAACAGAAGCATTGGATAAATTTAAGATATTTAAAGCCGAAATTGAAAAACAACACAACTTAAAAATAAAGATAGTTCGATCAGACCGTGGTGGAGAGTATTATGGGCGACATACCCCGTATGGCCAAATTCCAGGTCCCTTTGCAAGGTTCCTACAGGAAAATGGCATAGTCGCTCAATACTCCACACCGGAGGAGCCTCAGCAGAATGGAGTGGGTGAAAGAAGAAACCGTACCCTAATGGATATGGTGAGAAGCATGATGAGTTACTCCACACTACCGGTTGGTTTATGGATGGAGGCACTGAAAACCGCCATTCATATACTTAATCGAGTACCAAGCAAGTCGGTGCAGAAAACACCATATGAATTATGGACAGGAAGAGAACCCTCACTTAAGCACTTACGTGTGTGGGGCTGTCCAGCTGAGGCAAAGGTTTTTAACCCAAATATTGGAAAGTTAGACTCCAAAACTGTCAGCTGTCATTTCATTGGCTATCCAGAAAGATCGAAAGGATATCGATTCTATTGTCCTGATAGATACACGAAATTTGTTGAAAAAAGACACGCTGTGTTCTTGGAGGATGACATGATCAGGGGGAGCAAGGTAACACGTGAAATTAGACTTGAGGAGAAGCGGGTACATGCACCTACTCCGATGGTAGAAGAACCATTCTTTACGTTACCTGCTACCGATGTTGCACCAGCAGTACAGGACGCTGTGGTGACAACGCCTGTTGTGAGTTCTCCCATAGCGACAACAAATGAACAAGAGGAACCTGTCCATCAGGAGCCTGTAGAACCAAATGTCGCCTATGAGGAAGAACAACAACCACCCATAGTGGACCAAGTGCCAGAGGCCCCTAGAAGGTCTCAAAGAACTAGAAGGTCAACTATCCCAGATGATTATGAAATTTATGAAACTGAAGAATTCCATATGGAAGATGACCCTATAACTTTTGAAGAAGCCATGAGAAGCGAACTCTCATCAAAGTGGTTTCAGGCCATGGAAGATGAGATGAAATCTATGAATACCAACAAGGTTTGGGTTCTAGAAAATATTCCTAAAGGAGCTAAGAAAGTAGGCTCCAAATGGGTCTATAAGACGAAATATGACTCCCAAGGGAATATTGAAAGACACAAAGCGCGACTTGTGGCTAAGGGTTTTATCCAAAGAGAAGGGATCGATTACAATGAAACTTTTTCCCCAGTTTCTTGTAAAGATTCTTTTAGAATTATTATGGCACTTGTGGCTCACTATGATCTAGAATTACATGAGATGGATGTAAAGACCGCATTCCTAAATGGGGATTTGGATGAAAATGTCTATATGGCACAACCGAAAGGTTTTGTCGTAAAAGGAAAAGAAAATATGGGATGTCGTATGAAAAGATCCATTTATGGTTTGAAACAAGCTCCGAGACAGTGGTACTTGAAGTTTGATAAAACTATAAAAGGTTTTGGGTTTAAAGAAAATGTCGAGGACAATTGTGTCTATGTGAAATTTAAGAATAAGAAATACATATTCCCGATCCTATATGTAGATGATATCTTACTTGCTAGTAGTGATGTCAATCTGCTATCGGAAATGAAGAAATTCTTGTCCTCGAACTTTGATATGAAAGATCTCGGTGAAGCTTCGTTTGTCTTGGGAATTGAGATTTATCGAGATAAAAGAAAAGAGGTATTGGGATTGTCGCAGAAGGCATACATAGAAAAAGTTTTGAAGAAATTTAGTATGCATACGTGTAGTCCATCTCCTGCTCCGATTGTCAAGGGCGATAAATATGGGGAACATCAGTGTCCCAAGAACCAATATGAAATTGATCAAATAAAAGCGGTATCGTATGTTTCGGCAATTGGAAGTTTGCAATATGCTCAAACGTGTACGCGCCCTGACATAGCTTTTGTTACCGGGTTACTTGGCTGATATCAAAAGAATTCAGGAATTGAACAATGGAAATTAGTGAAGAAAGTTTTGCGTTATTTGCAAGGTACGAAAGGTCTCATGTTGACATATGAAAAATCTGATTCCCTGCACATAGAGGGGTATTCAGACTCCGATTATGCTGGAGATGAAAGAAAATCCACATCGGGATATATCTTTACTCTCGCTAAAGGAGCGATATCATGGAAAAGTTCGAAACAAACAGTGACTACATCCTCGACAATGTATGCCGAGTTTGTAGCTTGTTATGAGGCCTCGGGGCAGGTAAATTGGTTGAAGAAATTTGTACCCGGATTGAAAATAATTGAAAGTATAGAAAGACCGATGCGGTTGTATTGTGATAACAACCCAGCGGTAGAATATGCTCACAACAATAGGTCAAGTGGTGCTGCCAAACACATTGACATAAAGTACTATGTTGTGAAAGATAAACTTCGGGATCATATCATAAATCTTGAGCATATACGAACAGAAAAGATGCTAGCGGATCCGCTCACAAAAGGCCTTCCACCCAGTGTGTTCAGAGGACACATAGCCGGCATGGGTTTAAGGGAGAGCCTATGATTCCCGAAGAATAAGAAGGGCCCAGAATAATGAAAATTTTATTCCAAAATAGAAAGGCGTGTAGTAGCTGTGAGTCTAACGGCAAGAATTGTTGTGACGATGAAGCATGCTCTATATGCTAATCTGCGATGGAATAGAATAATTGAAATACTGAACCAGAATGAAATTTGAAGAATCGAAAAGAATTATGTAAGATCTAGGGGGAGAATGTTGGAATTAGATCTTCACCGTTTAGGCCCAACGACCTAACGGGCCCTAGGTCTGCGCCCTGATCGGGGGCGCCCAACCTTGTGGTTGGTGGGCCCCTGTCGCGCAGCGCTATAAAGACAAGGTGGGGGCCGGGGCGCTAGGAACGAGACGTGACACGAGTCCCGAAGTTGACCTAGCCGCCAGTCACCCCACCGACATCTAAACCCTAATTCGATCTGAGGGGCGTTGCCAGCGACGGGATTCCCCATCGACGCCGGCGAGCGCCGGATGCAGGACGCGAGCACCGACGCTACTGCGACCAACATGGTGGGCGGCGACTCCTCCACCAACTCCAATACGAACACCGCCGCCGCCACTGCGGTTCCCGTCGACAACTCCGATCGGTGTTCTACCTCTCTCTCTGTCTACCCTTCTCTATGCATGAACTGCATCTACTATCTACTCGAACATGTGTTTACTCATTGGATCTACCTCCTAGACGATCTTATGAATCTAACATGCATATCTACCTTAAAACACGTCAGTGCATATTGAACATCGGTATCTGAAATTTGGTAATGACAGATCCAACGGGTGCGCCTAAACCTTTAGATACGCATACCTGAGGTTTAAGTTTCAAAGACAAATATAAGCACCATCATACATGTATCTGTAGTCCATTCACATGTAAGCAGTGTAGCTGAGCATAATGCTCTGAAAACTGAACATACCGAAACTGAATCTGCCGCTTTCACAAGTCTGTCCACAGGAACTCCAAGTGCCTGGCACAATGAATATACTAATGGATTAAGAGGCTAAGACGCATGCACAGATGTCTAGAATTTAAGTGAAGAGGCAAATTATATACATCTTATCTTACTTAGATAATACTATATGGTTTATTTCAGATCTCAATCCTCTAAAATAGATATCTGAAGACCGAACAAAGACACTAGTCTACTCACCACAGAGGCGTTAAAAATGCGAGCTCCATCAATATGAAGCTTCAGGCCATGACTCTTGGCAATTTCGCCGACCTTGTCCGTGTATTCTACGGATAAACATTTCCCTCCAGAACTGCAGAAGCAGTAACAAACATACTACTTAGGTAAAAAAAAAAACAAAGAAAAAACAATGTATTTTCAGCAGCAAGCAAGATCGGCAGCCTACTCACTTCCCATGTGTATTCTCCAAGCAGATGAGCCTGGGTGGTCGGGTAATACAGTCCCCCACCCGGAGGCCTGATTGCAGCGACGATCCTGTCGATGTCCATGGTGCCGTCGGCGTTGTTCCTGACGGTCTTCGGGTGCACGCCGCCGATGGTGGAGATGCCGCCGTTCTCGTAGACGTGGGTGTGCGAGTCGTCGCCGAGGATGACCTCGCTGCCCCGGACGTCGTCGTCGACGTCGGCCGCGGCCATGGCGGCGCGCATGGCGTCGGAGGGCTTGGTGACCGTGTCGGACTGCAGGTCCACCACCTTGGTCTCCGCCATCCTGCTCTGCTCTCTGCGCAACGCAACTGCAGTGCTGCACCGGCGCGCACCGCTGCAGCGACAGAGAGTATCAGGAGGAAGAGACGACGGACCTGGTGAACTGAATTGATGCGTGCGGGGTGTCACGTCCGGCAACAAACTTTTGGACGGCCTATCTTGAAGAGCCGCACTGCGCACACATCAATTCGTATGGATGGGTATGCCTTTTAGCCCTTGATTTTCCTTTTTGAATGGAAAAACTGACAAATCTTTCGCGCTATTAGAAGGACCACCATGTATTGGTGTCTGCATCATGTATTGTGAATTTATGATGGTAGTGATGATCGATCAGAACGATGATGTGGACTGCACTTATACTACAGACCTGTTTCTTTGTCGCAACTCACAAAAGCCCGCCTCAAAAAAATGACAGGGCCTCCAGGTTTCAGCAGGCGGCACCAAACAAATGATAAAGAGATGAGAGAGCCGGGCATCGTCGTCCTCCATAGTCCATACGCATCATGTTCCATACTGCAGACAGCAGACACCGTATGCATGTGCAGTTGTGCCGACGCTGGTCAGGAAGAGGCCCACCGTACAAGTCTGGGTTACAAGTGTTATAAAACCAATTATGTGAGTGGGCTTATACCGAATTAATTCTTGAAGCTCAAGAGTTATAATTGAAGAAGTTAAAGGGTTATCTTCTATCTGTATAAGGAACCTATGTATTCACTATTCGATGTTGAAAATATAAAAGAGTGGTTCCACAAATATCTTTGTCCATGGTGTCTTTCTACTTCATATGATCTTGTGATGGATACGGGAGACGGTTTTTTCTACTAATTCTCACGCCTCTTTTTGCTTGGGTGACGGATTTAGAATCCGTAATCATTACATATTATAACACGTTATCAGCCGCTCTTCCAACTAGGTGAATCGTTCATAATTTGTTTGTCATCAAATCGAGATCTATTTTGTTTTTTCTAATCATAGATTGATTATTTTTTGACATGGCTCGATGTCATCTCTATTCGGCAACACAAGAGCTGGCCTTTGTGCCCATCCACGAGCTCATGCCTATTGACGGCCATCAAGTTCAGGTGTTTGTACTAGCACACGCGCATGACTCGTGCCTCTTGATTGAGCGCCGCTCACAAACATGGGTTTTCTGCTCCGCTGGCTGCCATGATCGACGCCGCGGGCAACCGCGGCGGGGAGAGGCGGATGCGACCACGGCCAACCTGTGCGCGTGGCTCGACGGGTTCAGCGACGTCTCCATCGTGTACGTCTGATTCCGGAGCATGGCGGTGCTACAGGATCCTCATGCTGGCATGCTGCGGCGCTGGAACGGACGCTGGTGGCATGTGGCCTTCGTGTGGGTGGTCGGCAACGCTCCCAGCGGCGTTCGAGGACCGCGTGGCGGAAATCACAAAGGCCGTCATTGAGATGGCAGGCCACGCGGCACTCACACGGCCACACGGGCAGGTTGCACGAATTCCCTCCCTACTCCGTGCAACAGTCTATAGAGAATGAGGTATGTCTTCACGAATACCATGTTTTCTTTAATCTACTTCTTGGTTTAATCCTGCTGATTAGTCTCAAGTAGATCGGTTGTCTAGTAGTTCTTTCTGCTAGCATTTTTAATCAACAAATTATTTTATTGCTAGCATACTAGACCTTCGCATGCCACTAGAATGATTTCAAGTTTTGCTTGTCATGCTCTCTTTTATAATCATGAAGATGATACAATGACTTTGGCTACCATCGTTTAGTCATTATATGGATGAAGCAACCTACAGCCACTTAGACCTGCAGTCATCACGGCTACCCTCCAGGGATTAATTTTGCATGACAAAGAATTGGAGAGGATTTACCTCCTATGTTGCCACATTAATGACAACATCTTCGTTGAGCGGTGGGTACTGAGTTCGGCTAACCGCACGCCTAATAGGTGTTCATGTGTGCATTGGGCCAGCGAGGCTTCATGTAGTGGCCTGAAGCTGCTGTACCCGATCATCGTTGTATTGTAAGAGTTCGCCGCTAAACGGCAAATTGTAGACTTATGCAGGATTTTTATAGCTTTAAATTAAATATTGCCATATATAGTTTTTGCACATAGATCCTGAAGATCTTGCAATTGGTCTCTCCAGATGGCCTATATGCTTGGAATGTTGCATAGTATTTTATTCACATTTTGATGCAACTTCAAATAGATATATCTAGAAGCTGAATTTTCTAGGTTATTACATTTATGTTTTCCTTGCAATGTTTATATATGATTGTGTGTTATTTAAGGGGTTATACCATCCTGAAGTATTATACTAAGATCGATATAAAAACCCTAAAAAACACATATGCTTAGAGAATTCTGGGACATAAATAAAACATGCATGACTATGTATAAGACCTTTCTCTCTCTCTAGCGCTCTCTTTAATGCGTTGGCTTACTTACTCGAAGTAACCAAAAGAAAAATCTTTGCAAGGGATTTATTTTGTAACTTCCCTCGAAGGGAGCTAATACCTTGTCAGGTATAATTGTCAAACATGATTATATAGGTTTACAATGCTAGTTGAGTCAACATAAGACCCGAAGTCACCATGTGCCCTTGTCTCTCTACTGCAGAACGAGTATGAGATGTCATCTTATTTATTGATTTTTTTCAAACCTTTTTTTGCGTCGTTAAGCTAATAGATAATATATTCCCTTGGCAGCAGAAAGTTACTATAAAAAAGTATGAAGATTAATATTCTGAGGGTTTTTTTTTCTAGTTAGTGTGAAAGCACGATATTTCTTCCCGACGAAGAAAATTTATGTTCTTTCTTAGACTATTAAAGCCCTGAAGTGCAAATTGAAACTCAAAATTAAAGGTACCCATAGTCTCTGAAATGATATTGGGCATCATAGCGGGAAACCAATGTATTATCTATAAGTAAGGTAAGTCGGCTGATATGGGTGGAGTGGCTACTCGATAATATACTAGATAGAGCCTAGTATATGCCAAACTTCACTTAATTTATTAAAACATATCTGCCAACTACCAGAAGATGCAAGATGTAAAGCTAGACACGAGTATGAATCTCACGTCACAATAAAGATTCAAGCTAATTTTGTTTTTAATCAATTATCGTAGTTATCCTAGGTTCTGAAAGGTCACATGGATATTGACAACTACGTATGTCTTAAATATTTTTATTTTACCTATAAAAGTTGTGCTATCAGTTGAGAGTCTATCCTAAAAGGATATTGGTCGTTGTTGCTCTTGGCAAGGAGCGTTTTTTTTGTTTGCACTAGTCAATGACTTTGCATTAAAATAATATTTCCTAGATAAATAGACTTTTTTTGGTCTTATCTGTTCTATTTAAAGCTTCTCTTCATGCTGAACAATGAATTGATCCAAACCATGCTTTATATAGAACAAGAAATATGATGCAATAAATATAATGACTCAATTTTTCTATATGGTACGAGTAATTGGGTCAAATCTTTAGGCAATAAACAAAAGAGCTGGACTATGAAATAATTCTGCATCCAAAACATCTGCTTGGAAACCATGGCTGAATGTCATATTCTTGATATCATAATGCGTCTGAAAGCGCAATGCCGTCATTAATTATTTTTTTCCTATGCATATGACCTAGAAAGTTAATATACGTAATAGACAGATTGATTGTCAATTATACAACAATTGGTGAGTATTGGTCCCTGAAGGATTGTTATGGTAAGATTATGGGTTACGTCAATAACTACATGTGTTAGGTCAAGAAGGTTGCATATGCATTTTTTGAACCAAGAACTTGCAGAACAATAGTTTATAATTCACCGAAAGTTGTGGACTCAACAAGAAGTTGAGTATACTTCTCTTGTAGAAGGAAATAGATGTCGGTTTCATGCAACTGCATTAATAAAGTTCAAGCTCACTGCATATATCGGTCCCCTAATATTGAAGTGCGTAATATTTCCAAAATAGATCACCACTAAACCATACATATACACCACTAGAAGTTGGTGAATGGAGAATTTTAATATGCTATTAAATATCTCGGCGTTAGGGGAGATGAATGCCTATTTTATGGAATGCCTTGATATTTATGAATCAAAACGCACAAATTAAAAAACTCATGTATTCTATAACATGGAGTTATGCCAGTTAATTTTTGTATCTATGAAGAGGAACTAGATTGTTTAAAATCAAAACAAATGCTTTTACCCGAAGTAGATGTGGATATACCCGGGATTAATTTCATATCCACTTGACCTCGGCATTTTGATCAAATTATGTGGGGACGCTTGCAAATAAGATCTAGAGGCCTAAGTCATAAGCATATGCTCATGAAGCAAACTCACATTGAGTGTGATAAAACTCCTCTATCCCTCCTGTAGAGAAATCACTCAGTTGGTGAGTTACCTCCCGATGAGATTCATCTTGGAGATTTTCGTAATATAAATCTAGGAATATGGAACAATAATGGATCTATCGTTTTCGGAAATAACAAAGATTGTTATTAAGTTGAAAAAAAAGTGTCGATACTTGTTTACCTCTATAATTGCTAAATGAGTCTCTTTTTGTGAGAACACGGATCCAGAATAAAGTCCATGGCAAGAGTGCTTAAAGCTCTCGTATCGGGTCAAATGAAACATGCAATTGAGGTTGAACCAAAAATCGTTTAGTGAGTATCTTGAACTTGATGTTCGTATAATTATGGGTCCTCATTAAAATAAAGGGTGGTGAAAAGCGATGGTTCAAAAGGTCTTAATAGAGACCAATTCCGATAGAAGTTTTACGAAATATGTTTCGCTATATAATGTGTCTGGTTAAATGGCATGAATTCAAATATGCAGTTATTGGATTATGAAAATCCATGGAGAGCAACATCGAAATTTCGTACCAATATTCTCCTTTATGTAAAAAATGATCTCCCCATAAAAGTAACAACTCCCTGAAGGTTTTTCCTTGAAGGAATATATTGTTTTAGTCTAAATGCACCAAATAAATGAATTCCTTGGAAGGAATAAAGACCCATGTAAGACCCGGGGTATAAGAATGAAAAGAGGAACTCAAATGAACAAAAATATATGTATGTGTATTTGTGATATAATGTGTTCTCCGCCTAAAGATTTGGAATTATAGCATCCTCTAAAAACCGATGTTGTAACTTTGGTGTTACTAGCAATAATTTCTCCATTACGCTAGAAATACAGACTTATGGTGTTTTATTATGTTTGAAGATAAAGATTCTCGAAGAATCTAGAATCAATCCTAGAAGGAGTCACCATCATTATGAATACAGAAAAATTTATATTGATATAAAGAACAATGATTATTGATCACATCTCAAAAATGATGTGTCTTTGCCATTTAGAGTGCACAAATATGCATCCTGATGTATGCATGCTAGAAATGATAAATTCCTTTGTATTATTATCTATTCTCATTTCTCAATGTTCTTGAAGAATAGCGAGACAAATGTCATGAAGACTAAATATTGTGGAGATATTGTAATATCACTTGCACTATCCATGTCTATGTTTATTCCCAAATAATGGTTAATGTCATGAGAATGAATGACTTCAATAGATGTTGTCATCAGGGGGAGTATTTACAAGATATTGATTGTAATGAGACTTTAAAGGTCCCAAACAATGCCTAGAAGGTGTTATTCCAAATGATGAGTTTCTAACCTCTATTGAAGGCTCTATCATGCATGATACCATTTATAAAAGTGGTTTTATGAATTAAGTATACTTTATATTTTTACTTCATGGGTTCCAGAAGTAAGATGAGGTTAAAATTATAAAATAATCCTTGCAATGTATGCAATATACTTATTAAGTGTCTATGTTCATATGCTTCATGTAGAAAGTATTCTTGCCATGTTCAGGGGAGAACTTCCCTAAAATACTAACCCTTGATCAGAATTCTAAATAATTCGAACGATATGATCCAGAAGATCACAATTTGTCCTGAAGACACATGTACTCTTTTTTCCTTGATGAATTTTCCTGAAGTTTCTCATGTAAAGTTTTTAATGAGGCAACAATGCGCAAATGCATTAAACGGCAAGAATGTACTCTTTTCTCTGTCTTTTTTTCCCACTGGGTTTTTAGACAGAGTTTTTGACGAGGCATGAGTTTGTCGCGGTAATAGCCCAATGGATAGTGTTATAAAATCAATTATGTGAGTGGGATTATACCGAATTAATTCTTGAAGCTCAAGAGTTATAACTGAAGAAGTTAAAGAGCTATCTTCTATCTATATAAGGAACCTATGTATTCACTATTCGATGTTGGAAATATAGAAGAGTGGTTCCACAAATATCTTTGTCCATGGTGTCTTTCTACTTCATATGATCTTGTGATGGATACGGGAGACGGGTTTTTCTACTAATTCTTACGCCTCCTTTTGCTTAGGGGACGGATTTAGAATCTGTAATCATTACATATTATAACAACAAGCACAAGGCTGTCGCAGCAGCCCGCAGGCCAGGCGCAGGCAACAGCCCACCAACACCAGTTTCAGCCCATACAGCTATACAGGAATACAGCCCATCCAAATTGGTCCACGTCAACCTTCCTAGCTTCATTTCCCTAAAAAAACCTTCGTGGCTTTATGGCTTCTTCCTCGTAAAATCTGTTGCCGACGCCGGGCGATGATGCACTAACAACCACCCTGCCCCCAACCGCAGCGCACGTCCCTCTTGGGCAGATCAAAAGCTCAATGGTGGGTGGCCTCAACATGTCAACTACGCCCTGTTCGCTTGGATTATCAGGCGGCTTATCAGCCATCAAAGTATTTTTCTCTCACAATAAAATAGTAAAAAACAACATCAGCGAACTTATCTGCCACCGAAACGATCAGGCGAAGGTTCGAATGCACTCCGAAGTTGAAGAGATGGCTTAGAACAAGGTCAACGCAGGCATACAAGATTGTGGTCTCACGAAAAAAGTTACCATACACGTAGAAAGAAATGATTAGAAGCCACTCCTCTCCCCAACTCATGGAAGATAGAATTGAATTCTGGAGATAGGTACGGAAGATCAAACTAGATATTTTCCTTTTATATATAGTACGAGCTCCCTTCATTATATTCGAAATTATAAGATGTTTTAGGTTTTTTAGATATAGCTTTTGTTATACACTTAGATATACATTATGTCTAAATACATAGTAAAAAAATTATCTAAAAAGAGCTAAAACATATTATAATTTAGAATGGAGGGAGTAAGTATCAATCGATGACCTGTACCATCCCAAAGCACTCATGCCAACTTGGTCTATAGACATATATATATACATCCAACATTGCTTAAAGATGTGGCACCAAATAAATGTACAAAATATATAAAGCTTGCATAGATTTTTTTTGTTTTTATGTGTGTGTATATATAATTTTGTCTAGTTATGACATGGAACAGGACATATGATCTTCATATACCAGACGCTGAAAATTCAAGATTCCCATGCATGATAGCCTGGCAATATGGCTGGAAGACGCAGAGATGGATCGATGGCCGTAGCTATTGAGATTTATTCTCGCTTGATAGCAACGTTTGTCTTTTGGAAGTTCAAGTTTTTTTTAAAAGACAAAATATTCAAGGGGCTGGGAGATCTAAGAATCTCACCCTGCCAAAAGGAATTTTCCCACTTCCCATGTTAATGTTTCGGCTTTTCGCACACCTCTTTGTCAATCCGTCAGTGGTAAAAATATGGAGTGCTCTAATATAATTCTCCTGAGAGCAAGGTTAATAGAAACACCCGGGTACCAGTGCCGCGTATATACCAGCTTTGTTATGTTGAGCCGGTCGTTGGGAGATCTATATTTAATGCTTTAGCAAGTTGATAGTGAGGGAAAGAAACTTTCTGCCTGTGCAAGCTGATAGAATGGGCTGCAAGCAGGGAGTATCTCTCTCGTTGCGTGTGCTGCGCCCGGTGGTAAGGTTAGCGCCTGCCTACTTCTCTCTTTTCATTTTTCTTTCCTCCACGGAGAATTTTAATGATATAGACTATCTCGCAGCCATCTATTATACTTGCTCTAACCTAAATATTTTGAAAGAATATATAGCCACATCTTGGATCGCATAGTAGAATGTCAATTATGGTTCAAATATTTATAGTTGTTTTTGTAATTTAATATTTAGACTCCATCCACTACTGGAAACTTGAAATTCCCTGATAAACGTCAGGCAAAACTAGAATTATCCTGTCGAGCCAGCTCTGACGGTATTTTTATTTTCTCTGACGGTAAGTGCACCGTAAGAAATTTTATGGCGATATTTTTAAGAGAATTTCAAGTTTCCAGATTAACTTAGGCCATTATGTAAAACATGTTCCAGCTATGCCACCATGTATAAACGAGGGAAATCTGGAGCTATGGAATTAGCCAAAAACAAAATAAAATGTGAATGAATTTATATAAATGAATTCTTAGAGTTGTATTAAGTTATTTTTTTATATTTGACTACATTTATAGAAAAAAAATAAATATTTATGACACCAAATAAACAAATTATAATATGTAGTTTACTATGTATCTAGTGATACTAATTAATTTAATGTCATAAATCAAAACGTTCGGTCTGTAAATTCAGCCAAACTTAAAAAGTTTCATACTTAAGATAACTTTAGAAATTAATTTATTTAGGGATGAGAGGGTGTATGTGTGAATATGCAGGCAAACATAATATTGTATTTCATTAAAAACAATATTTTCTCTCATTGAAACGAACGAAAGCATAAATTATAAGCAGCGGCCATGCATTATTTTTCTTGAAATTGCATTTTGCATGTCTTGAACTCAGGAATCAGGATGTATATATTTTCTTCAAGTCTCTCGGGACATAGTACATACTTTAAGTGTTCGTGTCTGTACTGTGATCCCCCAAAAAAAGCCAGATGAGTTATTACGTATTTTCTGGAGGAATACAGGAAAAAGAAAACATGGAGAAAAGAGAAATCAATTAAGGAAACTATATATTGATGTGCAAGTTTTTTCTGCCACAAACTAAATTAAATCAGGAAACACAAGCGAATGAGTTTCATGTACCAATAGGTTCAACAGAAAGTTCAATCCGGTGAGAAATGTAGGAATAAATAATTCAGCAGGAACAATCAGAACCATTCAGTTCCTGCAAAAAAAAAAAATCAGAACCATTCAGTATATTCAGAAGCACATATATACTCGATATGGCCTCTCATGGTCATATATGAAGCAAATGAAAATGACACCTACTTGATCAGTAACTTTTTTTTAGAGAAAATACTTGACAACTGTTAAGTTACTTGATCAGTAACTTAACAGTTGGTGTGCCGGCCACACACATGCATATGTACATGTACGTACTTGGATTGTGATTTATATTAATTTACAAATACAGTAGCAGGAGTGAAGAGATACATACAGTTGTCGTACGTCATGCAGGTGAAACCAAACCATCTACTCTGTATCTATCTTATGCACGTACATATATGTGCACTCTACTTTTCTTTTCCGTTGTTGTCTTTGGATTGGAGAGGTGCACTCTAGCTAACAATTTGCAATAATAATCTAACCTCACACTACGTACCTACTGTACAATATATACTAGAGGGGTACTACTGCTAATGGAATCAATTCAATCACCATTTCCTTCACATTCACAATGCAGTCCATCCCATATTCACATGACTGCAATTGGGTGCCTCCTCCTCAGTCCTCACTCACACTCAGCCCATCCATCCCTGTGGGAACCCCATCATGCCCCCAATGTTGGCCATGTCCTCGAAGCCGCTGTCGTCATAGAAGAAGCTGCTGCACCCGCCGTCTCCTCCTCCCCTGGAGCCTAGCCCCATCATCGGTGAGCTGCTGGCCACGACTTCTTGCGGCGGGAAGTGATCGACGAGGACCGACGACGACAACGACGAGGCGTACTGCTGCCACATCGCTCCGTTCATCAGCAACGCGTCCAGGCCGCCACTACCGAGGTTCAGGTTCAGGTTCTCCTGCGGCAGTGATGCGAATCCGCCGACGGAAGAGCCCGGCTGCTGGTCCACTACGTACGCGTCCACAATCATGCTGGTGGGCTGCTGGTCCGGCGCCAGAACCACACCCTGCGATGCGCCGGCAAAGGTCGGCGGCGAGGAGCCGCCGCCGTTGTCTTGCTCGCTGTCTTTCCGCTTCTGGAACACCCTGCAGAGCACCCAGTCCTCCTGCACGACCTGACGCACGTAAGCTACTAGCAGAAGCACATGGTACGGTAGTCGATCGAATCGATGGTGCATTGGTGCTACGTACCTTTGGTGGCGTATGCGGCGAGTCGAGGCGGAACTCGTGCATGACCCAGCAGGACTTGACGCCGTTGGGGGCGCGGCCCTGGTAGAAGACAAGCGTCTTCCTCATGCCGACGACGGCGCGGGTGGCCGCCGGGCTGCGCACCTCCCGGTCCTTGCCGGTGGCCTTCCAGTAGCCGCTCCTGGTGGCGCGGTTGGTGCGCGACCCCGTCGCGTACTTGCGGTCCCTGAAGCTGAAGAAGTACCACTCGCTCGCCGTCAGCTTGGCCGCGTCTGACATACATGCATATGTATGGTCCATCGAGACACGTCAGCAAATTTATTCGTTAACTAATTCAGCGTGTCTGATCGACATACATATATACGAATAATTAATATATAATGCATGCTTGAGTCTAGTTTAGTTTGTAGCTAGCTGGAAGGTCTGAGACTGGAGATAAGTGATCTCGATCGGGTGTGGTCACCGGATGGAATGAAATTGAAACTTTGAAGGAACTGAAAGGAAGAATCGTGGCTGTTACTCATGTGACGTCGTAGCTAGGAAATGGACTGGAAACTGGATCGAGGGCGCCATCAAGATGGTGACGAGTAAGGGAGACGCTTGTGCGTTGGGATCATTCGTGAAAGAGATTACACCCGGTGCAAATGGAATATATATTGATTAAGGATCATTATTGCAGATGCATATGGAACATTAGTTTAATTATTAGGCGGGGGTCGACATTAACTATAGGTACGTACGAGACAGCATCTAGCTACTAACAGGTGACTAGTCCAATCAACGTCGATCGGTTTATTTGGAAGAACCCATTAAAAAGCACGGCTCCATCATATATATCAAACTATATACTCCGTCCGATCCTACACACATGGTAGGCGATTTATTTGCAGTATTATCTTTCTTAAAAAGTCATCATGTGGTCTCTTATATATCTTTGTTCGGTCTGTGTCCTACACACATGATGAGCAATATATAATGTTGAAGAACAACGATATACGAGGAATAATGAGCACGCAAGTTTCGGTGGAGATTTGACGAACACATGTAATAAAAAGAAATCAATCAATCAATCACGAAATAAATAAAGACGTCTCATTGCTTGCTGTTTGTTCTAGAGAATTGGCCTGGAACGAACATGCATGCATGTTGTTCCAGCCTTCGCACCATTTGAATGTGATGCACGCAGCCTTTTTATCTCTGTTGCTTCTTGCCACTACCAAGCTAGGGGCAAGGGGCACCAATAATTAATGCTAGATACCTTTAAGGAAAGGCCACGCATGCTAAGCTATACAGGCATGAAGGCATGCATATCAGCAGCAAAGGTTCCATTTTCCATAAGCAAACTCCCTTCCATCATGCGTTAGCAGTGATTGGAAACGCTAAGCTAACGTCATCATGCATATTCCCAAAGTAATTAATAAGCTGTCAATATATAGGTGAACCGGCCGACTGGCCGAGTACTAATGACTGATCGACACGAATAATAGCACAACGAATGAACACCTCATCGAGAGCTAGGCCCATCCATGGGAACAGTAGGTTCGTATGGAACAACAACCATGAGGGGGAGAGAGAGAGAGAGAGACGATGGAGCTAGATGAACAGAGCAGGAGGGAGAGAGGGAGAGAGAGAGAGAGAGAGACGATGGAGCTAGATGAACAGAGCAGGAGGGAGAGAGAGGGAGAGAGAGAGAGAGAGAGAGAGAGAGAGAGAGAGAGAGAGAGAGAGAGAGTCACCGTACGTACGTACCTGGGAGCTCCCATGGTTCGCGCGCGTGCAGGTCGACCTCCACCAGCGTCCCCTGCGCGGCGCGCTCGTTGGCCACCTTCTTGTAGAGGTAGTGGCACACCAGCTCCTCGTCGCTGGGGTAGAACCTGAACCCCGGCGGCAATGTGGACTCGATCTCCCTCAGCCCCATCCCTGATCCCTAGCTCCCTCTCCCTGCCGATATATAGCTAGATAGATATATGATTCCTTCTTTATTTGTATGTCCCAAGCACACGTACGTATGTACGTTGTGTATAGATGAACAATCTCGCGCAGACTCGATCAACAACTAATTAATTCTCTCTTGGCTCTTGCAGCCTGCATGTCTGCCGGTTAATTTGCCTTTTTTAACCAGACTAGAGGACTGAACCGAAGCCAGGAGCTAATCTAATGTCCTGAGCGAGGCTGGCTCTCCTGCCGGATCCTTTTATAGCTAGCTAGAGGGACGGAGGAAGCCGGACAGGAGGAGGCGCGCGGCCTGCTGCTGCTGGTGGTGGCTAGCAAAAGAAACCGCTGTGTCATGCATGCCAGGCCAGGCAACAAGCTCCGTCCGTCGCTATCCTCTAGCTAGCTAGCTAATCTCTCCTGGGACTACGGCTCCGGCTCGGGCTCGGCGGGCGCACGTCACATCGGACGCCCCCCAGGCTGAGGTGGAAGATTCCAACGCGCGCCACTGATCGATCGACGCCATGTCGCCATGCCGCCTCAGCATGCTTGTGGCACGAGAACTGCTCCGCCCGCCCGCGCCCCGGATCCGGATCGATCGCCTGCATGACGACGAGGCAGACGCACAAGTTATCCATCCCTGCCGGGAAGTCATATATGGGGCCGACGGATGGATGGATGGCGAGAGGTTCGAGGCCAACTAACGGCTCTCCCTGCTGCTCCGATGTGATCCCAACCTATACGTGGAACGCGTTCGATGAAACTGGCGAGCTTTCGTTTCCGCCCCGCGCCTTTTAATCTCTTCTTTTCAACTATACGATACGATGGCGCGTTTCAGTCAGTTTGCGGCCGGCTTTGTGCGTGATCCGCGCGGAGGAGATTAGTAACCCTACTATGGGCCGGGATATAATAATAAATAAAAGAGAAAAACAATGGCGGTTCCTTTTAAGGTTTATCTCACGTATGATTGGAGACGACGGCAACGTGATGCCATCTGGCCGCCTTGCCGGGTATGTGTGTGTGTGTAGGATGGAAATCCTGCTTTAGTTGCTCAAATGTTAGAGATAGATAAGGATAGAAGTCTAACTAGTTTTAATGAATGTAAGTTTGGTAGTTGTAACAACAGTTCAGATTCAGATTTGAATCCTCACACTCTTTCTATTCCAGTTGTTTCGAAGGATAAATCTCCCATCCAGCCTACTAGGAATAGTAGAGCTAACCTAGAGGAGGAAGATTTAGAACAGGGTTGGTCTAAGGTAGGTCCTAGGAAAAAAAACAGGAAAAAGTTTAAATGATAGGGATGCTTTGGAATATTAGGGGTTTGGGCAAAGTTGGAAGAGTTCCTGCGTTAGTTAGCAAAATTAGAGATAGTAAGGCAGACTTTGTAGGTATTATGGAGACCAAGAAGAAGGACTTCTCTCTTGGTTTTTTGAAATCACTTACTAGTAATACCCCTTTTGAGTGGTGTCATTTAGAAGCCAAAGGTGCTGCAGGTGGTATCCTAGTGGGTGCCAACTCAGATATTTTCACCCTTACTGTATGTCAAATCCTTAGTTATTTTGTTAGTGTGATGTTGACTAACAAGGGTACTGGTTTTTCTTGGAAATTGGTTGTAGTTTATGGTCCTGCTTATGAGGATAAAAAGTTAGAGTTTCTAGATGAGTTAGATAACATTATGGATAGTTGGCAAGGCCCTTTGCTCATAGGTGGTGACTTCAATCTAGTTAGGTTTGCTAGTGATAAGAGCAATGGTCACATTAACCATAGGTGGGCTGATTCTTTTAACTCTTGGATAGGTAAATGGGCTTTGCTGGAATTAAACCCTAGCAATAAAAAGTTTACTTGGACTAACAATCAGGATAACAGGATTCTGGCCAAGATTGATAGAATTTTTGTGATTACAGACTGGGAAGTGGCTTTCCCAGCTATAACTGTTAAAGCTCTAGATAGAGCTCCAAGTGATCATAACCCTTTGATTTTAAATTCAGGGGTTAATAGATGTTTTGGTAAAAAGAGGTTTAGGTTTGAGAAGTGGTGGCTAGAAAAGGAGTCCTTTAGGAGTATAGTTGATAAAGCTTGGAAGGCTCCTTGTGTTCTGATTTCTAATATAGATAGATGGCAGTTTCGTGTTAGGACCTTTAGAAGGATGGTTAGGGGTTGGGTTGCCAATGAGGTGGTTGATCTTAACAGACCTAAGGTTGCTCTCTCTAAAGAATTCACCCAATTAGAAAGTATAGCTGAGGTTAGGGATCTGTCTGAGGAGGAATCCTCCAAACTCCATTTAATTGAAGGTCAGTTAGATAAGATCTGGGCCCTAGAAGAAATTAAAGCTAGACAGAGATCTAGAGATAGAGATCTTTTAGAGGGTGACAGAAACACTGCCTACTTCCAGGCAGTGGCTAATCATAGAAGTAGAAAGAAACGTATTGATTGTCTGCATGGACCCAATGGTCTGGTTTATGACCAGAAGGGTATGTTAAGAGTTGCTGTGGATTTCTATAAAAATCTGTTTGCAAAAGAACCTGATTCAGGAGCCAAGCTAGCTCTTGATTTTTGGGATCCAAATGACAAGGTTAATCCTGAGGAGAATGCTTTGTTGGTTGCTCCTTTTTCTGAATCTGAAATTAAGTTAGCTGTTTTTAGTTGTTATGCTGAGGGAGCACCTAGCCCTGATGGTCTCTCTTTTCTTTTTTACCATAAATTTTGGGATTTAATCAAAGATGATCTTGTTGCTCTTTTCCAAGACTTTCATAATGGCACTCTTGACCTGCATAGACTTAATTTTGCTTTAGTCACTTTGATTCCTAAAGTAGAGGATGCAAACAATATGAAGCAATTTAGACCTATTAGCTTGCTTAACTGTAGTTTTATGATTTTTTCTAAATTGTTGAATTCTTAGGCTTAGTTCTGTAGTCCAAAGAATTGTTGCCCCAAGTCAATCTGCTTTTATTAAGGGAGGTTTATCCTAGAGAGTGTTGTGGTGGCTCATGAGATAGTCAATAGTATCAATAAAAGTGGGGAGCCAGGGGTAATCTTGAAATTGGATTATGAAAAAGCATATGACAGAGTTAGTTGGTCTTTTCTGTTTAACATGTTAGAAGGTAGGGATTTTGATCCTCTTTGGATAAAGTGGATTAAACAGTTAGTGATTGGAGGATCAGTAGGGATCATGGTTAATGGGGAAGAGAGTTCTTTTTTTAAACCTGGTAAGTGTCTAAGGCAGGGAGATCCCATTTCTCCTTTTTTTGTTTAACTTGGTTAGTGATGGTTTTTCTAAGATGTTAGTGAAATCTTCCAATAAAGGTCTTGTTCAAGGGTTGTTAAGTAGTTTTAGACCAGGGGGTATCCTTTCTCTGCAATATGCAGATGATACCATTCTGTTTTGTCAAGCAGAAGAGCATTATCTTCTGAATCTGAAATGTATTCTGATGTGGTTTGAGCAAGTCTCAGGAATGAGAGTGAATTTTCATAAAAGTGAACTTGTTCCTTTAAATGTAGACCCTTTTATAGCCCATAGATTAGGTCATATAATGTGCTGTCCAGTAGGGTCTTTTCCTTTGAAGTATTTAGGAGTCCCTCTCCACTATGATAATCTATCCAGAGAGGACATTCAGCCTTTAGTAGATAAGATTCTAAAAAGGATAGTTGGTTGGAGATGCAAGTTACTTTCCCTGGCTGCTAGAACTATGTTAGTTAAGACTTGTCTGTCTAGTATTCCAGTTTACCTTTTATCTTTTATCAAGTTTCCTAAATGGGCCATTAGGCTTCTTAATTCCCATATGGGAAACTGCCTGTGGAATGACTCTAAAAATAGGCATAAATACCCTTTAGCTAATTGGGATCTAGTGTCTATGTGTAAGAATTTTGGAGGTCTGGGTATTCCCAATTTAAGAGATTTGAATATTAGCTTGCTTGCTTCTTGGCTAAGAAGATACAGTCAGGATAAGGATAAGCTTTGGAAAGAGCTCCTAGACTTCAAATATAACACTAACAATCCTAATATCTTCATGGCTAGAACTGTTGGGGCTTCTAGCTTTTTTAAGGGCTTTATGTGGGCAGTCCAGGCTGCCAAGATGGGCTATAGATGGAAAATAGGTGATGGTAGAAAAGTTAGGTTCTGGGAAGATAACTGGTTGGGATCCTCTAGTCTTGCTATTCAGTTTTGGCCCCTGTATAGATTGGTGACTGAGAAAAATAAATCTGTAGCTGATATGTGGGATGGACACACCCTTAAGTGCTCCTTTATAAGAACTTTCACTGATGTGATGTATAGATCTTGGTTGGAAATTTTAGAGCTAGCCTCCACCATTCAGTTCACTGAGGATGAGGATCTGTTGGTATGGAAGTTTTCATCCAAGGGAACTTATTCCTCTCAGTCTCTTTACAAAGTTATTAATTTCAGAGGGGTCCAACCAGTGCATGTCCTTGCTATCTGGAGCATTAAAATCCCCCCTAGAGTTCATTGTTTCCTATGGCTGTTGTCTAATAATAAAACTCTTACTAGAGACAATTTAGCCAAAAGGAGAAAGCTAGCAGACAAGAGTTGTCTGTTTTGTAATGTTGAAGAATCTGTTCAACACTTGTTTTTTGACTATGTGGTAGTAAACAATGCTGGTTGATCTTTTCAAATATCTTAGGTATTAGAGTCAATGGTAGCATTGTAGATATTGGTAAGTTTTGGTTGAGTAATAAGAAGCATTTAGTGTTGAACATAATTACTTCTGCCGTTTTATGGAGTATATGGAAACTTAGAAATGATCTCTGTTTTCAGAATACAAGCTGGAAAAGTATGGAAATACTTTATCACAGGATAGGTGGAGTGCTGCAAAACTGGATCATTCTCTGCCCACAAGACAAGAAAGAGCTTCTGACCGCCTGTATCTGCAAGATCAAGATAGCCGCAAGGGAGGTCTACTGGATCCCTTGGGTGGCGTGCTAAAACCCAGGAGTGAAGGTGCTGATGGCCCTTGGAGGGGTGCTGCTCTGGCTGGAGTGTCTCTGGAGAAGTGTTTCAAGCCGTCAGAAGTCTCCTGGGCATATGTGTTGCCGGCTGTTTGATGAGTCTGGTCTGTTCTGTGTCGCAGTTTTTGTGTCGAGACCTTAGTTTCTAGTTGTTGTCGTGTGTTTCCTGGTCTGAGTACCTAGATGTTCCTTGCACAGGTGCTGGTACGCCCTGGTTGCAGTCTTGGTCCTCCCGGAACTTTTGCTGTAATCTGAATGATCTTGGTCTTTTATGATATATAAGGCCGGGGCAATCTTGCCCTTGAACTCTAAAAAAATGTGTGTGTGTGTGTGTGTGTGACGACTGTATGAGTGTGCAATATAATAAGTGCTTCTGTTTGTGTGCTCACTTTAGGGGTCCGTTTGACATCCATTCTTCTCTCTCTCTCTCTCTCTCTCTCTCTCTCCTCTCTCTCTCTCCTCTCTCTCTCTCTCCTCGCTCGCTCGCTCGAAAACGCACGAGGCTACGCTTCATTGCTTGGCAAAGCAGGTTGTCCGAGACGATCACTCTTTCTCAACCACATAGCCCGCACTGCTTCTCGGGAACGTTAATAGTTTGATGATCCCCACCATATAAATTGTAAAGGGAAACATATATCATTACTAGAAAAAATAATTTTAGGAAACAACCTCTCTAATTATATATAGAGGCGAGCATATCTAAGAACTACCTCTAAAAATGGTCCAGCTGACGGTTGTCGTGGATTCGATTCCGCAACAGTGATTAATTATTCGTTCGGTGGGTCGATACATGTGACATTGGTGGTTTAGCACTAAGACAGAAATAATTAATCTTGGTTTAGGCATCCAAGCTCTACACCGAACGGAGATTTTTATGTGTTATAATGCTCAATCGAGTTCTTACAATGGTGAAGAGAGAAAGACAGATGGTAGGATAGCAATGATCTAGTGATCTAGGGTTGTGCTTTCGTTATCCTTTACAAGTGACCCATCCCTTCTCATATACGAAAGGGCAAGGGGTGTACAAGGAGATGTGGTTCTTGAGAGTTTCTAGGACTTCATGTCCCAATCTTATGTTCGTAGGAGCATCGGGTGCCCTCCCTCATCATCTATCATGGCTGACAGATCTGAACCGCCTCTAACATCTTCTGCTAGAGCCAAGAGCTGACCGTTGGAGTTGTCGTTGTACCTTGCTTAGGTTCTTATTCCTTGTGGTGTCCGTCGCACACTAAAGACGTGGTTGACATACGGGCTTGGCCGCACTCATGCAATGATCGTACGCTCACACTTGTCATGCTACGTCATGCCCCAAGCACGACTCTATGTCGGAAGTGGCCGATCGGCACAACCTCGAGGGGTCATAGACACAAAGTTGTGGCAGAGCATGGCACTCTACAGCTCTGCCTATGTGATAGCACTGTGGCCCTCCCTTGGTCGATTGTCATCTTCTAAGGTCAAGAGCCTCCTAGATTAGGCCACGCCTAGCGTGGGTGACTTGGACACGGACCTTGTCCCTATAGGCCTATGTTGTTGATGCTAGGACTTTCCTCCGAAGTGGACCGTCTTGGGCCCAATAGGGCTTTTCAAGAGTCTAGAGTGTGCGCGCGAGCGCACACAACGGGTCTAGCCCACAAGCGCCCGACAGACTAGGAGAATAAGTTAGGGAGGTTAATCGTGCATTCACAACGCTAATTCGAGAGTTAGGTAACTCTATCTTAGGTACTCAATAGCGGCCTCTACGCAACGTCCGCCTCTCTTAATTATTTACAGAGGCAGGCATCCTAAAGTGACGGACTATAAATCAATCTTTAGAATCTTCAAAAATTACTATTTACAGAGGCGGCGATTGTTCTAAAGGTTCATTTCTAAAAAAAAAGATTAACAAAGAACGACATGAGACTTGTCTCTAAAAGTAGTTACATCAAAATATAATTTATAATTTTTTATATAAACTGAGACAATGATGAACTTTATATCAAAATTGTAGCTCTTGACAAATATAAATTTGTAGCTGAAATTTTTTTATATAAACTATTTAGAGTCCCAAAATATATCATAAGTTCATAGATTTTGAAATCTAAATTAAAATTTTTCAATCAACTTTGGATGCTAACATGGTCTACACCAAAGTTGTAGTTCCTCATAAAGTCTACAACTTTGTAGTTGAACTAGTAAATACTAAAGTTCAAATTTAAAATTCAAAGAAAATAGTAGTTTTATTACTATATGCCTAGAGAAATGCCTGGAGAAAAATACCTAAATAAAATCGTACTACAATATTAAGGAAATACATTTAAAAATGACTAATTACTTTTCCTCTCAAACACTAAAAATCATCACATTGATCAAAATAGTAGTGTAGAATATAATTAACGTTACAACTAAATTCTGCTATGGTGATAGAAAAACAAGAAAACCATAGGAACATATAGGAGGGATGACAACCGTGCATAAGAGTTACCCAAAATGGACACCAATGTCATGCACACCCATAAAAAAAGGAAGTTGCTGCCGAACGAACGTTCTATGGGTAGAACGGACGTTCGAGCGAGCGGCCCAGCCCACGACACACACACGCCGTCCCCCGCGTGGGACACACACGCACACACACTACACGGGCGCGCACGCACATGGGAATGCGCCCGGCCGCGACACACCCCACGACACACACACGCCACCCCGCCGTCGCGCACAACCACGGTGAGGCTCCCTACCGTGACCAGCCGCCGAGCATCTGAAAAAAAAACAAAAATGAAACAAACTGAAAAATGAAAATGAAACAGAGAGCAAAAAGAAAATGAAACAAACTGAAAATGAAATTGAAACAGAGAGGAAAAAGGACATGAAACAAACTAAAAAATGGAATTGAAACAGAGAGCAAAAGAAAATGAAACAAAACTGAAAAATGAAATTGAAACAGAGAGAAAAAAGAAAATGAAACAAAATTAGAAAAAATAACTGAAAACAAAATTTAAATGCAGTTGAAACAAACCGAAAATGCAGTAAAACACTTAGAGAAACATTAGATCCAGATCGGGGTACGAGGAGGGGGAGGGGACACATCAGAGAAACATATCATCATCTATGCGTGAAACATTGAAATTGGAGCAATGAACCACCGGCGGAACATCAGAGAAACATTGGATCCGGAGGGGGAGGGGCAACATCAGAGAAACATCATCATCATATGTTGCGAAACATTGAAAATGAGAAACTGAACCACCAGTAAAACACTTAGAGAAACATAAGATCCAGAGCGGGGTACGAGGAGGGGGAGGGGGCAACATCAGAAAAATATTTCATCATCTATGCGTGAAACATTAAAAATGGAGCACTGAACCACCGGCGCAAACATCAGAGAAACATTGGATCCAGATGGGGGAGGGCAACATCAGAATCATGTGTAGTGGTATGTCGTGTGGAGGGTAGAGGAGAGAAGGAGAGAGGAAAGAGGAAGAAGAGGCTTACCTGGGCCGGATCCGTGGCCGCCACCTCCGGATCCGGCGGATCTATGGCCACCGCGAAGGATCCAGCCATGGCCGGCGAATCCCGCCATGGCTGCTGGCAAAATCCCGTCGTGGCCGTGCACGGGTGAGAGAGGAGAGGGGGAGGTAGTGAGGTGCGGCCGCGAAGCTCGACGCGACCGTGGTGGCGTGCGGACGGCGGATGGCACGGGCGAACCACCACCAGCAACGACGGGGAGGGAGCTGGCCGCGTCGTGCGCAACGGCCACCACCACCCGCAGCGGCAGCAGGAGCTAGTCGTGGACGAGACAGTCTGGTGGGAGCGGCGGAGCGGCGGATCTGTGTGAGAGAGAGGGAGTGGGCGGGCGGAGAGTGCGAGGCGCGGTACCGTGCGAGTGCGACGCCCGGGGAGAAGCGCGCGGTCGACTCGGGCCGGCCAGCCCACTTGCGACCCCGACACACGTTCGACGTGTGTCGAACGTCCGTATAGTAGCATTACCGTAAAAAAAACCATCCAAACACTTTCGATCCCCACGCCACTTCTTCCTCCCCATGTTTTATATATATAATATATATACCTCGCCATCTAAAGGCCACTCAATCATTCAGTGTTGTCTGCATTTGCATATATATAATTTACCCCGGTCCAATGGTTAGTTGATATATATGTGGTGTGGGGCTACAAATATGCCCTTGGCTAACTAATTCAAGTGTGCAGGATTACACTGAAGCTATACGTAGCTAGAGCATGCAAGCGAACAATCTATTCCATTCACCATATATAAAAGCTTAGTGGTCATATCCAATACTTAGGATTGTACTTACTGTCGTCATTAGTGAATGATTCGGCCTTATCTTAAGAAAAGAGTGAGGCATGGCATGCTGCATGCCCTTGCAATCTGTGAGGCTTGGTGCCTCTTCGGTGACATCGAAGACCCTCTGAACTTGGTGTGAAATGGTGGTGACTTGGTGTGCAAGACCCTGCTTATTTGCGACATATTTTGAAGCACCAGGTAGATTCACAAAGCAAGGTCACATGCAGCAGCATTAATATGTGTACTTGCCAGTTACCTCATCAGTTGCAGCACTGGTCGGATGTCATTTCTCTTCTGTCGAATGCTGGCTACCAATAGGCTTGCTGGAAGTGGCTATATCGTCTAATTTAGTGTGCAGTCTGTTGATATTTTTTTTAAAAAAAGTCTGTTGATATTCTAAATCAAGACTTGCTTGAGAAGTTGACAACAATGCTTGGACAGTTGTTAAATCCTAATTTTTCTAATTGATGCTTTGGTAGCTAAGTGCCAAATTACTGTAGCACACCTGAATAATCCCCCCCCCCCCCCCCCCCCCTCATTTTGTACCATGCTCCGCCACTAGAATAGTTCTTTGGTAGAGAAACTCCATAATAGACAGCATAATTACTCAAATTGTATTTCGGTGGGTTTCCAACGTGGACTAGTTAGGGTTGTAATTTGGCAAAGACACCATAGGGTACATCGCCTTTTTATTGAGCTCTTCTTACCAGATTTATGTTTCCACAAATACTTTAATTGTGTGTCTTTTTATCTTTTATAGATTAGCTTACACTATTTGGTATATAGGATTGGCTCTAGGTTGCAAACTCTTTGTGGGTCTATAGGTAAGTAGAAAATACTAGATAAACCTAAGTGCACGTCTTACTAGTTGCTAGTTGTTTTAGTGTATTTAGTTTGTGTAGTTCAAGGTAGATCCCTAGGTCAACTTTTTAGCAATACAATTCAGGTCGGCATCAAATATCCTATAGTCCTTGCAACCACGGCTCTCGTATACTCCATTCGTACTAAATTATAAGATATTTAAACTTTTCTAAATACTAATCCGACTTTAGTAATAAAGACTTATGTCTGTATTTTTTTCTGAAAAAAACTTGATTCCTATAAATTAGAAAGCATATAAAGACTTAGTCTCTTGGAATTGCTGTAAAAGATTGCATATGTCTATCTAGCAAGAGTAGCAAGAGTCAGCCTACATAAGTGGCATGGATACATCATTGCAATTTTATATACCTGCTTATATTAGTTAATTAATAAGGAACACATCAAGAGATCGAGATGATTTGTATGCGAGAACAACACGGATCAAACATCTCCGATGAGTGTGGATACAAACAAACTAAAACAATATGGGCAAGGAAAGAAAATGTATTGCAATTATATACCTAGCTTGTTATTGTATTTTACAAGATCAAATTAATCTTGATTGTCCACCACCTAAATTGAGTAGTATAGCTGATTTTTTATAAAAAAAAAATAGAGTAGTATAGCGTGTCTATCCTCCAAACGGGGTTTGGACGACGCTAGTGAAGAAGCTGCACGCGTACGTATAGGCCCCATGCATATTGAAAGCGTGTTCTATCTAATGATAAGTGTACGTGCATGTGTTAGACCCCCCAAAAAAACATATCCAGCTCGTTGACAAAAAGCAACTAGTTGGCGCTAAAATATGAGGAATCACATCTTTCACATCATTTGCACAGTTGTTACATGGTAAGCTGATCCAACAAATATGGCATCATCAGTAATAGTACTCATTCAATTTTAAATTGGTAATTCTTATGGGAATTTTCATGATTACATCACACTAGTCCATGATTGAGGTTTATTATAACGAACTGACACCTCTTTCTTAAAAAAGGTTATGCTACTTATATAGTTACGCCGCATCTATAATCTATACAGTCAGAGAATCTAGTCTAGTTTTAAAACCATGATTTTTCTTGTGGTGGTATGCGCGCGCTTTCTTACATCGTTCAATCTATTGCTGCTTTTATTCCACAATGGCACAGTGAGATCACAGTCCAAAAAAGTTTGTCACTGCCGGTTGCTTGCAAACCGATAGTGATGGTTCATAACTTGAAAATCCGATAAGGAAATTGTAGTAAATTTATCCTTTTTAAAATTATATATAGCTCTAGTGTGATGCAATATAATTATCCTACCAGTTTTGGCCGATAAGGAAAACAATTTTTCTGATGGTTCAGCAACGTTAGAAAAAATTAGCATCTACATTATAATGTATTTTTTCTTGATGGTTACAGACCAATACGGAAAATCAAATACCGATTGAAAAAATTCACGGTTCCACCACCGACAGGATAGTTGTCCTTACATCCTATCAGTTTTACACCGACAAGGATCGTCGGTAGTTTATGATTTTTTTTGTCGGTTAAAACCGACAGAGGAAGGTTTTTTACCCTGATGGTTTGTAATTATCTTGTCGGCTCAGTACTGTCAGACAAATCAAAATTAATTTTCCTCATGGTTCATCGTTAGACATTTTTTTATTTCCCTATCGAGCTAACCTTGACGGTTATTCACTAACGGTATAACCGTCAGGAAATAAAATTTATATTTTCTTGATAGTATTTTCAATTTCTCCAAAGGTGGAATTTCGGCTTTCCACTAGGGACAAACTTCAACATCCACGCATAAGAAATCATGCATCTATACCCAAACCCACGGAAATTGCGTGATCACTGTGGTCTCATATTACAAATCGATTCCCACCAGTATTCTCCTCAAGGAATGCACCAGCAGTATTTGATCTTCTGGATGCATGCACTTCCTGTGGTAGATCAGCTAGGGCTCCACAGCACCCCCTCAGATTGCTTCTCCGATTGAGACCCAAGCAGTCGACACCCTGTAGTTTAGCTTTATCTCCTCAAGCACATCGTACGCTTGCATATGCAAGCATGGTATAATTGCTATAGTGCTGATCAAGTGATATCTGTGATCAGCGGGCTCTGGTTTGAACGATCAACATGCATGTCGATCGTTGATTGGCTGGTTTATGATGTCTGAATCTGTTGATCATCATATTAACAGCGAAAGCGGGTTGCTTGCATGTATATGGACTCATGCAGTCATGCCATGTTGCGGTGCAACACTATACACTGGGAGTATAGATCACTACGACTACTCCATCCATCCTAATTCACTGAACCGACTTGCAGATTCCATCAGCAAATGATGATCACACGTACGCATAAAGGGCAACTAGTTATTGGTACACCGGTGCAAAGTAACTACAGTCTACAGCTACTACATTCGGGGCATGCATATGCATGCATGGATGAGTTCAGTGTTCACCGAACCAATGCAATGCAACAACCAGAATGGCAGAATCCAATGCAAGGAACTCCACTACTTCTCCTGAGGATTAATTGCGATCGAACATGTTGACAGTGGCATGGTACTTATTCCGACACTGCCACCGTACCTCCAACGATTTGAAACAAGAAAGTGAGATTTGTGTTCTTCATAATGGAGCAAAAAAAAAAAACTAATAAACACCCACATCGATATCGCGGTCAACATAACAATCCTGAGAATCGGGGAAACTCATGTAGCCTGATGCGAAGTAAACGCGGAATGATGATGGAGACAAGCCATATTCCGGGTCCCGGCCGGCCGCATCGATCGATCGTATTCGAATTCATTCGTAGCTGGGATGTCTGTTGAGGCAGAAAACAGCAGGACGATCGATGACGATGATGATGGGCCTACCACTACCAGCCAGATGCCCGGCCCGGATCATTCATCACTGCAATAACGTACGAGTGGACTTGGTCAAAATGGAGAATGTGTAACGCGCGTGAATCTCTTGGGGCATGGTTTTGGTTAATTTCTCGGCATCACGATCCAGATTCGTTAACTGTTTTTGTTGCGCCACCGTACTAGATGTGGACATCCGTGTGGATCGGAGTGGTTCACAAAAACGATGTGTGAAAAACCTACGTGGATAAGTGTTGCAATGTCAGTTTTCATAGTGTGTGTGGCTAAATGTGAACATACAAGTGTTTGTTTCTCACTCACGTAAGGAGGATCATTCCAGTTTACATATCTTCACACATTGAATTATTGGCGGCACGCCGGGAACGGAGGCGGTCCAGGGGCCCCCCAACAGGCTCCATGATTGGAGGGGGCCAGGGTTCGCGGCGCGTCGCGCGTGCCATCTGGTGGATCTCGCGTCGTCCTGAGAGCGATCGCCCCGGGGTGCCATGCCATGTAGGCGAGCGGGCGGGCATGCGCGCAGGCAGAAGCAGCAGCAGCCAGCAGCAGCGATCCTGCTTGGTTGCTTGCCCGTGGAGTGACGGCTCCGTGCTCTCTTGCTTGCGGCAACCGGTTTTCGCGGTGCATCGATCGATCGGCCTCCAAACATGATCGATCCAGGCAGGCCCAGGACGACGACGACGACGGCGACCCCGGGTCGCCTTCCGATGGATCCATCCATCGATCGGGGAACCAGCACAGCAGAAAGGCAAGGCAACAACCAACCGCGCGCGCGTCACCTGCGGGGCCTCGCCGTGCCCGGGTGTCCGACTGCGATTTCCTTTGCCCGCCCGCCTTGTCTCTTGTCTGAATCCACTGCACACGTACACTACCCCTAGCTAGTGGTAGCTATCGGCTACCGCTACACACACACACCACAGCGGAGCGGGATGCTGCTGCTGCCTGCTCTGCTCCGCTGTGATGAGCTGATGATGGATTGATGGACGGGTATAGTGTATATATCCGCCCTTCATCCTGAGTCCTTCCCTGGAGACCTGGAGGTGCTCCCGCGATTGGCTAGCCGCTGGTTATTGGTGGAGCTACGTTGATTGGCTGACGGAGTTCGTACAATGATTTGTGGCCCTCATGATACCCGCGACGACATTCCCTGTATTCGTACGAAAACTGAAATGTGTGGAGGAAACTAAGGCGTTGTTTGGATCGAGAGTCTAAAGTTTAGACCTTGTCACATCGAATATTTAGATGGTAACTAGAAGGACTAAACATGAGTAAATTAAAAAACTAATTATATGGGAGTAAACTAATTAGCGAGACGAAATTATTAAGCCTAATTAATCCATTATTAGCACATGTTTACTGTAGCACTACATTATCAAATCATAGACTAAATAGGTTTAATAGATTCATCTCACAAAATAGTCTCCGGCTGACAAATTAGTTTCATAAATAATCTATATTTAATACTTCATGCATGTGTCCAAATATTCGATGTGACAGGTCTAAACTTTAGCGGGCAGGAAACAAACACCCCCTAAAATGACAAATTAAGCCTTTTGCTTCGCCAGATGCATTGTTACAGTACATTGAAGTACTGCAACTACAAAGCAGGTGAAAGGTCGCAGCTCCAGAGTCTAGAATCACATATACTAAAAAAAAAATCTGTTTGTGAACAATAATGTTGAAAAGAAATAATTGTGATGGCTTGATGACAAGGGACTGACAGTTGTTGAATACGTTGATTGCACAGGTGAAAACAGCCGACTGCACCTCTGCAAGTCTATGGGTGTGTTTGGTTCCCACCTCCAAATTTTTAGTAGACTAAAATATTTTAGTTATTTTTTAGTACCTCTTGAGTAACTAGTACAACTAAAATATTTTAGTTACCTTTTAGTTAGTTTGTTTGACACTTTAGTCCCTAAAATAACTAAAGTTTAGGGTTTGAAAACCAAACAGAGCCTATATTAATTAATTATTGTACTTAGGAGGAACAGCAAAAACAAACCATCTTCTTTAATCTTTTTTCCCACACGTGGATAACCCCATTTCCATTCATATAAACCAAAATGCAAATCCCAAAAAAAAAACCAAGATACAAGAGTATGTTGGAATAGAAGAGCCGGCAGAAGACAGATGCGCAACTCCAGCTTTAATGCTTTTTTGCTACATAAATTCTAAAAATAGCCTTCATAAGAAGAATAGTTAAACGGTTGGAGTTGTTCTTATTAGAAGCCTATTACAAACCTTGCAGACCAACCAGAACCTATCATAAAACGAAACATAGAGCTGCAAAACACAAACTATTGAGAACCATTCTCCTTGGTCATCATCACAAGCTCTTTGGATTATGGTCTTCGTCTTCCTGATGACCACCATATATACTTCAGCCGTTTTTGCGTATCTTTAACTGAACTTTTGGGGAATTACTATCTCTGCCGCCACTCCGAGCATGGTGTTGACTCCATTGATGAGCATCTCCCCTGTCCACTTTGGCGTATAAACGCATTAAAGCACACACATGACACATACTCAATGGGATTATATATTGAGTTTCTTCCCATCGAAGTAGGCATTATTTCAAGCTTACCAAATTGCCCAACATATTGCAGAGAACCCTCCCCTCCCCCCCCCCCCCCCCCCCCCCACCCACACACACACACACACATGCATGAAACTTCCTTCCAGTAGGTACCACTTGTCACACTAGGCCTAAGATTATCACTAGTACAACACTAGCCTTTAGTCCCGGTTGGGAAGGGCCTTCAGTCCCGGTTTCTCAACCGAGACTAAGAATCCAGGACCAAAGGGTCTGTACCCATTAAGGGACCTTTAGTCCTAGTTCGTAACACCAACCGGGACTAAATGGTCTACATTTAGTCCGGGTTGGTATTACCAACCAAGACTAAAGATACCGTGGCTGTTGCATAGAGGATTTTAGTCCCGGTCAGTCTATAGAATTGGGACTAATTTTTGTTTATTCCTGAACACAAAAATTTGCCGAGACTATTGTAAATTTGGACATCAACCAAAGCCCTATTCTGCAGTAGTGTATGCCAAGGATGTGGGTAGGTTATTAGTTCCAATTCCTTTGGCTATCACTGCCCATATCACCTTTGCAATTGGACATGTGAAAAAGAGATGGTCAATAGACTCATCCTGATCACAGAAATGACACATTGGACTTCCAGTCTACTACCTCCTAATTAGATTATCTTTTGTTAAAATAACTCCAATGGTCATCCACCAGATTAAGAATTTTATCTTTTGAGGGACTTCACGCTTTCCAAATTCTTTTGTGGAAGGGTCCAGCAATATCTTTTAGTTAGAGAACTATACATACATTTGACAAAAAAAAATAAAGCGTTTGTTCTTTTCAAGTTTCCAAATAATAACATCATCACTCTCCTGGAGTTGCAAATTGTTCACATCAGAACAGGTTTTCTCCCAGCATGTCTGAAGTTCACCAGTCAGCCATATTCTAAAAGTGATATGAAGTTTACACCACTTATCACATCAGCTAAAGTAGCTTCTCTTTGTTCACATGAGATAAATAGTGTTGGCACCATTAAGTAGATAGGCTTTTCATACAGACAATGATATATACAGAATCTAGTTTTCTTTCTATTCATAGTCCTAATACTTCGTCCCTGTAGGTAATAGGTATATGCCCCCTCACTTTGAGTAGGTCAGACCAGATAGGTGAATTAGTGTTTTTGTGGGTCAAAGAAAAGACAGATTTATTGTGAAGGTATTTTATTTTAGCAATTTAATTTCCTTCCACAATCCCTCATCTTGTTCTATTTCTACCACTATTTGCACAAAAGGCTCATATTTATCTTGTTCAAACTTAATGATGCCCAGACCCCCTTTCTTTTTTTTCTTTGAGTAAAGTGCACCAGCGGTCACTAAACTTGTGCTCATGTGTCATCCCGGTCCCTAAAGTCGCAAATCGATCGTTTAGGTCCTCAAACTTGTCCAGTTGTGTCATTCCGGTCCCTAAACTTGCAAATCGATCATTTAGGTCCTTAATCTTATTCATCTGTGTCATCCCGGTCCCTAAACTTATTTGGCTGTGTCATTTTGGTCCAAACAGAACGATAAAAAAACTAGATATAAAAAATAATTCATAACTTTTTCATATGAACTCAAATGAAGACAAATTTTATATCAAAATTATAGCTCTCGACGTGATCTACAACTTTATAGTTGCAAAGTTTTCTATTTGAAATCATTTAGTATCTGAAAACTTAATTTTAAATTTTAAAATTCAAAATCTATAAACATACACTAATATTTTTTGAGCCTAAACAGTTTTATTTTAAAAACTTTTTAACTACAAAGTTATAGATCACGTCGAGAGCTACAATTTTGATATAAAGTTTTTCTTCATTCGAGTTCATATGAAAAAAATTATGAATTATATTTTGATACGTAGTTTTTGGATAGTTCTGTATGGACCAAAATAACACAACTGAACAAGTTTAGGGACCGGAATGACACAGTTGAATGAGTTTAAGGACCTATACGGTCAATTTCCAAGTTTAGGGACCGGATGACACAACCGAAGAAGTTTAGGGACCGGAATGACACAAAGGAACAAGTTTAAGGACCTAAACGACCGATTTACGAGTTTGGGGACCAGGACGACACAGGAGCACAAGTTTAAAGACCGCTAGTGTACTTTACTCTTTTTCTTTTGCAAATTTGTGTCCATATCACCTTGCCTAAAAAATATTCTTCTGATTTTATCAATTTGCCTGAGGGCTGAGGTTGTCTTGGGAAGCATAAACGCAGACATGTGGTAAAAGCGGAATTATTTATACAAGCACAAATTAAAGTGGCTCTACCAGCTATTGACATAGTGCCTCCCTTCTAGATGTCCAATGTCTTATTACTTTCATCCATTAGAGGGGTCCAATCACTCAGATGTAGCTTGCTAGGGGTAACAGGTACCCTCAAGTATTTGATAGGAAATTTGCCAACTTGGCAATTGAAAATATCTGCATATAAATAATGAGCCTCAATTGTTATCATCATTGATTATTACTACTTCACTTTTGTTAAATTTATTTTCATGCCAGCCATCATTTCATACATATATAGAAAAGGGTTCATATTCCTAGCACATTCAATATCATGTTTCAGTTTATTATAAAAAAAATCATGTTTCAAGAAAACAATAGTATCATCAACATATTGGAAAATTGCCACGCCATTAGATATAATATGATCCACTAATCTAGTGAATAGCTTCTTTAATATTCACAAGATGGTTTAGAAAGGGATAAACCTTAGAAGTTCTTACAAAAATATAAACATGTGGCCACAGCTAGCTCTCTGTTTTAAAAAGAAAAAAAAGCCCACATATACAATTATATGATATATGATATATATACTCCAAAATAACCTATAATCTACAGCTGGGGGGCTTTGCTACGGTACCTTTAAATAACTGTAAGCCGTTTATTTATTTTGATCGTATGGTCACGATTACCTATTACCCTCTAGGAGGTAATAGATGAAATGTATATTTAATTATTTTTTATTTTATAAAATAGGATAAATGAGGAAAATTTGAAATATAAAAAAAATCTCTTTTTTAGATTTGATTGATGCATGTGTGATCTCTATCTAATATGGTTAATCTTTTTTATATTATAATTTTGTACTTCATATATTTTCATTACTATATAATTTTAATTTTGTATGTAGTTTTATATATTTGATTTTGCATGTGGTAGGATTTGCCGCATACGTGATTATCGTGTGTACGAGCTTACTTGTATTAGCGTGTAGGTCCATGCATGTTACCGTGGCATGTTTTTTTTTCGGGTTAGCGTGTGCTCACATGCCTATTAGCGTGTGTTAATTAAGTCCATGCATGTTGGCGTGTGTGTCCATGCAAGAAGTTGTTGTTTTTTTTTGGGTTAGCGTGGCATTTTAGTGTGTGTGTGTGTGTGTCGCATGTTAGCGTGCATGTGTGGAATTGTGGATAGGCGTACGTGGTGAGCGTGTGTAGGTGGCTAGAGCGTGATTTGGGGAATCCAAAAAATTTCACCTCCCGTCCTTACCGTGGAGCGGAGAATAACGGGAGGGGAGAGCGAGGATGCGGGGAAAAAAATTGCGTGCAGCCCGGCTGTACCGCTCGGCCCTGCAGACACACTCTAATCTCGTGACGCGTGTTATACAGAAACAATTGGGTGGAGCAGATGACCAGAGCCAGCGGGAGAGAACAGAAGAAGCGGGTCGATATGCTGTGCGGGAACAGGTACGAAGCAGGTCTGCCGTATGATTTACACGTGTCACAAGATCAGGAAGGTCTGCAGGGTCGAGCAGTGCAGCCGGACTGCACGCAATTTTTTTTCCGGATGCGGAGGGAGAGCGAGGGAATTGTGGGAGAGAGCGGATACGGAGGGTGTATCACGTGCAGCTCTCCCGTAATTAGGAATGTATTTTTGTTTTTCTAGTTTTTTTAATTTTTTAATTAATTTATAAAATATAAAATTTAACGGCTTAGATTGATTTAGAATATTACCTCCTAACATGTAAAAGTTTACATGAGCATTGTCCACAACTACGTTGTCCATCTCTTCCATCATGAAATAGCAGTATAATCTAAAATAGTTCTCTAAATTAACATTTGGAAGATCATAGAGGCTAAATTAATATTATGAAAGAACCTATAATTTAAATGCAATTTTTGTTCCTATATATAAATTATTAAAGTGCCTAGAGGGTAATCTCTGTTGAAATGGATTGGCTCTATGATATTGTTATCCTAGCTACTACATGTTACAAGACATATCATGCATGAGTAATTGATAAATAGACAGGTATATGCAAGCTAGCATCTATCTAGGACCCGATACAGTTTCATAATATAGAGTCAAAGTGACTCAAGTTTTTAATTAAATTTATATAATAAAATAATAACATTTACGATATCAAAGATATCTAATAAGCATCATTGAATTCTTCATATAATATATTTTCATAGTATACATATTTAATATGTTTTTTTATAATTTACTCCCTCCGTCCCTGAAAGAATCAATTTCTAAAATCCGTGTCAGTCAAAAATTTTAACTTTGACTAATTTTATAGAAAAATGTAACAACATTTATGACTTAAAATAAGCACCATGTAGAAATATGTTCTTAGATAAATCTAATGATACTAGTTTGATATCATAACTTTCAATACTTTATTGTAGAAATTTAGTCAAAGTTTAAAAAATTTGACTTAGGATAAATCCAGAAATTCATTCTTTCAGGGACAGAGGGAGTATTTCTATAATTTTATTTAAATTTAAAATACTTCGACTCTTGAAAAAATAAAATAACTTATAATTTATGACAATCTGCGACGGAGGGGTTTTTTTTGTCATATGGCTCTCCTACATCCTGAAAGTTCCACACCCTTGGTAAACGGAGGTTTTATGACAGCAACATGGCTACTAAACCGAGACCAGAAATTTTGCTGTGCAGCAGCGTGAGCTGGCAGCGCCTAGTTAACCAACTACGCATGCTGATGCAAGCCGTCGCTATCCCGTCACGGGCTCCTGTTGCCACTTGCCAGATGTTCCCACAGTGGTGAGCAGCAGCATCTTTAACAGTCAATAGCCCTGTCAAAAAAAAAAACAGTCAATAGCTAGCTCTAACGATGTTCTTCAGCTCGACAGCGCTGGAGCATTTAGCAGTAGCAGCTTCACTTACCATGGCAATGTTTTGACCCTGCATGCGTCGTTTTTCCTGCTGCCACTGCTAGCTAGTAGTATACTCCCTCCGTCCTAAATTAACTGTCGTTTTAGGTTTTCGTGTCACAACTTTAACTAGATTTATATAAAATACGTATAATATCTGTGTCTCTAAATAAATTTGTTAAAAAATTAGATCAAAAGATGTATCTAATGATATCAATTATATATTATAATTATTAATAATTTTTTATATAAAATTAATCTAAGTTTTTTCTCAGGAGTGAGAAAGACAGATATTTTGGAACGGAAAAAGTAGGTCTTATGTTTAAATCACACAACACAATCATCAGCAATTAATCATGCATGTGAACAAGAGAACAAACATGCAATGGAATGCTTGTCGATGAAGCTGCAGACGGAGGCAGAGTTTGGCTAAGGAACGGCAAGCGCGGTGTCCCGTGTCCGGCCGTCTGCAATTTTGAGTGCAGATGGATCGATCATTGCGGTGTGATGTGAACCGTAAGAAACTGAAGGACCGAACAAGCGGATGTATTCTCTCCAAATGGATATATACTTTCCCAAAATAAAACCCCAGAACGTGAAAACTCACATGGGTACTGTCCTTTAGCCAATTGGTGGCTGAATGTTCTCGCCAATGACCGACGAACACAGCGAAACACTCACCACAGCGAAAAAACATTTACAGCTCTAAAACTCTTCAAGACGCAAAAACGGAGCCCTCAACTTCAATGAAGTGAAGCAAGAGCCCAAACTAAAATTATCGATCCAAACCAACTGGTGGTTTTGATGACTTGAAAAATTCACTAGGTAGATTAGAAACACATAGGGACAAACGGTTAGCAAAATGGATACTTGGAGCATGCACCTTAAACCAACAAATCACCACCGAATGCTGAGCAGGTTCAGCATTTTGGTACGGAGGTTCAGCAACTGCTAAGATTTAGCACTACTTTGGTGCTGAGGTCCAACGCTGACACATTTCAGCAACCTGAAAATTTTCTCCCAAAAGAGAAAAGCACTTCAAACAAACTTCAAATAAGATGAAATGTGGTCGGAAGGTTGAAGGAGATGTCGCGAAAACTCCACAGAAGCATGAAGCTAAAACCCCAGGAACTACGTAGATCGAGAAATCTTTCATCCGGATTGAGATTTTCTCAACTTTCCCCGAGCCACTTGATGAGAATGATTCTCAAATGTCCTTGCACGTTTTGATCTAACCCCACTACTACAAAAAATCTTTTGCAAGACGTTTTGAGATTGGGCTTTGAGGCGGGCAATTTTTTAAACCGCCTCGGTTAATGTCAGGATTAACCGAGCCGGTCTTTTTCTATTTATCGAGGCCGTTATAACTGTCCGCCTCCAAAAAAATCATTTATGGAGGCGGTCGTTTTTAAAACAACTAAAACAACCGTCTCAGAAAATAATTGATTTAAGGAGGCGGACGTCTTAATACAGCCCCCTCCGTAAATGTATTTTCGGAGGCGATCATATAATAAAGCCCGTCTCCCAAAATCCTGAGCCCAGACAAAGCCCAAAATCATATTGCTATCGGGCTCATATATAACCGGTTACTAGGGTTTCCTCTCCAAAATATCTCATTATTTCCCTCTCTTTCTCTCATTCTGCGGCGGCCTCCCTTCCCAGCCGCACGGGACTCCCTTCCCTCCTCTCACATCTCTCATTTTCTCCCAGCCGCACCCTCCCTCCCCAGCCGCACGGGACTCCCCTCCCCTCTCCTTCTCGGCGGCGGCAGCTCGGGAGGCCGACGGCGACGGCAAGGGCGGCATAGGACGGCGTGGGGCAGTGGCCATGGCGGACGGAGCACCTCCACCGCCGTCGCTCCTCCTCACCGTGGTGGTCAGATCCGCACCAGGGTCCACCGCCGCCGCTCCTCCTCACCGTGGCTGCCAGATCCGCGGCCGTGGTGGCTGGATCCGCGACGAGCAAGGCGCGAAGCGGCGACGACCTCTTCACAGGCGGCGCACGCACTCGACACCACGGCGCGCCGGCGGCGGATGCGGCGCGCAGGCGGCGATGCAACGGCCTCGTCGTGGCGGCGGTGCGCATCCTCGGTGTGGCGGCGGTGCGCGTTCTCGGTGTGGCGGCGGTTCTCGGCCTCGGCCAGCGGCACCACGGCGCGGCACTCTGCTAGCGTCCTGAAGGCCGGATCCGGCAGCGAGGCAGCGGAGGAGCGGAGCGGACCGTGTGGCGATGCGGCTCGCGAGGTTTGGATCTGGGCATCGGCGCAGCCCATGGCCCAGATCCAGGCTCGTGTGGCTTTTTTTATTTTTTTATTCGATTAACAGAGGCGGGCAAAATAACCGCCTCCGTTAATCAGCATTTATGGAGGCCTTCCATTGGAGACGATTGCCTTTGTCCGCCTCTAAAAATCGAAAACGACCGCCTCCATTGTTTTATGTAGTAGTGCCCAATAGTCCCTAAAGGCTCAAATTTGAAAGATCCACCGATATCCGATAGAGAAGAGACTGGGAGAGAAAAAACGAAATCGAGACACAAACTCAACTCAAGATTCCCGTCTGAACCATACCGGGGTTTTGAGGCAAAAACCCAAAAAACATCCAACGATGGTTTTTAGGCTCAACCCAGCAAACCATTAATTCTTGGGTAGTGTACACCATAAGCTTGCCCCACAGACTCGACTACATGTATCCCCGTTGTCTTCGACATTCCGGTCACCAAGTCTTTCAGAGTCTTCTCTCTCGTTCAACCACTGTTCTGACTTGGTCAACACGATCGCTTACCTGTGCTCTTGCATTTGTCAATGACCCTAAGTGTCAGCCACTACGATCAGTCACCTGGCTTCTTCAATCCCTCAGTCCAAGCCATCGGGCGTGGACCCAGCTTGACCTCAATCTCATCAACCACCGTCTTCGAGCTCCATACCTATACGTCGCAAGCCAATAAAAAACATGTTGCACAACCCAACTCTCACGTCGCGGTTAACGCAAATCATGTTGACAATCACTTATCACACTAGTTCATAAAGACAGTATCAACCTTGTGTTCGCCGAACAATGCAACGCCCAACGCTGTTACGGTGACGGGTCGTCGTCGTTTGCATTGCATTTTGGATAGTGGATCGGAGACCGATCGACGAATCTATATTTTTTAATTATTATTACAGGCCCATTTCAGCTGTCACAGAGCTCGCCACCGGAGATGGTGTCACGAGGAGCTGTGAGCTAGCTTTCTCGCCGCGCGGACGTTCGGGACCGGCCGTGCACGCGTGAATTTTTACCCAGTTGCCATGCCATGCTTTATCGATCAGGCCGGCCGGCTCTCGTCGACGATATCATGATGAGGCCAACACATGATATATGATGGATGCGTATGCATGATTGGAGGTAGCAAAAATCACGAGAAAATAATGTAGTTCGAATCACGAGAAATAATGTAGTAGTTCGTTGCTACCCCTGATCAACCGCGGGAGGTAAAGCGAGGCTGCACGGTTGGTTATTACGTTGCTATTATATTCCGTGTGGTAACAGGAATATGATATATGATGATGATGATCTGGCGACACGTACGGCGCCAGGCGGATATGCATAACTCTAGTACGTGTTCCTGCTTCTAGCTTAGCTAGCTACTACTAGTCCTACCTAAGCTAGCTAGCTGCTACTCTCTCCGTTTCACTTTTTCTTTTTACTTTTAGACATCATGTTTTATCATTCATATCATTCAAAAAATTTATATAAATATAATATATTTTGTTTCGTCTGACTTATTTTTATTAAAGATATTGTCATACCCGGTTTTAAAGAACAAAACCAGGCTAGCTATATGTGTGCCCAGAAAGTCCACACATACAACAACAGAAAAGAAGAATATCAAAATCAATGTTATATAGCGAAAACATAGATACATTAACACTTACATCAAAGTATAGCGGAACAACACTAAACTTTCTTGAAGCTCCAACTTCACAGGGCCAGTTGACTGGGGGTTGCATACGCCTAGCACTTCATCGAAATCTCACTAGATCCATCTTCTATTACCCATCCGGGATTTTTATCCAAAATATTGAAAAGTAAAACAAGCGTAAGTACATATCGTACTCAGCAATATGACATGGGGTTCATGAGGCTCAAAATGTTGACACTGGTTTACTGCGATTAGCTTTTAATGAGTCATAGTTTTAGCATTAGTAGCAACAAATAAGTAATGCCCCAATTAATCACATGAAACTGATAACATGAATAAGGAATAGCATTTAAAAAAACATCGTAGATTATTTATCAATGTTTCATTAATTTCCATTAGTATGTGAGTTTTCCGGGCCGCTCGTATCCGTGAGCGCGGCTGATATATCAGTTTTTAACACTCTGCAGAGGTTGTACATCTTTACCCACGAGTCGTGATTTACCCTTTCGTCCGAGGGAATCAGCCTCTTGACCCACTTTCAAGGAAGGTCGGCAGGGTTCACTATGAAGTTTTTCAAAGGGGCTCGCTGACAAACAATAGACATTACGGATCCACGGGCAAGGGGTATACGGGGACCCCTCGATGGTACACACGCGCAGCGATAGCCACTCCGGTCGTACCCCGCAACCGCTCGGCAATGACAACTTTCATGAACTATCACATGCGAGAGAGTAACCCTCATACTTGACTAAAGCCAGAGCCATATAGCCCTCATGGTTGTACTGTATGTCCCAGCTTTTGCTGACAGATAAGTTCTTAGATTCCATGTTGGTAAAAAGAATCTTTTATTTCTCGTTGCATATTCTATTAATCAAGTTATAGTTCATGATCATAATTACTTGAGCACTAGCATCAATTCTACCCAATGCATAACCATAGGATAACAAGGAATCAGGGTATCAATACAACTAGGATATATAACTATGGTTATCAAGGTAGACACATGCAGATGAATTAAATGACATTAAAGTGAATAGGACAACAAGGAAAATCCCATGCTATACTTGCCTTTCACTTGCGCAACCCTCACGCCATCAGCTATCGGTCATCACCTTATGATCTTCATCTCTCACAAACATTTCTCGTTCTACTCATAGCAAGCATCACACATAGACAACATACAAACAACAAATAGAAACAACTAAGAACAATACACCAACAAGAAGATAGATCGGTACTACGATCGAGAGAACGCAATAAACGCCAATTACGGAACTATCGTTAAAATAAACAACTATTGTAAGTTTCATTATATTTAAGAAATAACTACAAGCTTGGTTGATGTTAATTAAGAAAGGTATATGATTAAGTATTAATTCAGTTTGGACATAATCACAATTTATTATGAAAGCCAAATTGAACTAATTGAATTTATTTATAAACATGATCAAATAATCTATTAAGCATATTAAACTTTATCGTTGCAAAGCAACTTAGACATGTGAGAGCATTTAAGTATATGGTGCATGTTTAAACAAGCAAATTATATGTTTAGAAGCATATTAATATTATAAACTTATATTCTAAAAGCATATTAAGATTAACAATTACTCTTATTAATATTTCTATAAAAAAGATCTTAGCATAAAACATATACCGATATTAATCATTAAACTAGTTGCAAGTATATTAATAATTTGATATTTAACAATATATATAAAATTATGTGGCATGATAAAAATTACAACTAACATATAGATCATGGCAACATAAATTAAATGCAATTTAAAAGGTGCAAAAAGGAATTAAACCTAACTTGCTTTCAATTAATTAAAAAGCTATTGATTAAACATTAATCAAATAATATTTAAACTAACTAAAATTAATAAATAAACAACATGAAATACATTAACACTATGACGTAGAGCGCGACGACATGATTCTAACGTAACTTGAACGGAGCGAAACGGATTTAAAAGGAAGAAACCACGGAGAGAACGAACCGGTGGCAAACTTGTAAATATATCATCTTCATCCTTGGTTCATCCAGAGCACGAGCGTGACCCTGGCTTGCAGCTTGCTGCTCTAGGCAGTGCAGGATACGAAGAAGGGAGGGGGACTCGGCTTGGCTGGTCGGGCTGGGCGATGACTCCTGGCTGCACGCGCAGGAGCCCAGCTGGCCAGGGCGGGCTGACTCGACAATGGTGGCCGAGCAGCAGCGCCACAACATCGTCAGCTGCTCGTGCTCCGAGGCAGGGCTGCGTGGCCTGCTGGCCGACGGCGGGACCAGGCCATGGGGGTGGGGCTCACAGCTTACTGCGCAAGTGGCCAGAGGCCGGGATGGTGCACGGCCATGGCAGGAGACGTGCTGCAACAGAGATAACAATGGTGAAGTTTGTCGGAAAAAGCTCCAACAGAAATCAAAACGGACGGGGGAAAAGTTAAACGCTGATGATCGGATTTAGATTGAAGGAAAACATTATTATGGTGAAAAAATGAGACGAACCTCATAGTACCAGAAAAGCTCGTCGGAGTTGACCGCTAGTGGTATGATAGGAAGAGAGAAAATTGTAATTTACTACACGAGGAATTTCCCAAACTAAGGGCTCCTCTTCGGTAGTTGTAGTGTGCTTTGATCAAGGGGGTGGGTACATATTTATAGGGAGGAAGACTCTCCACCTCAACATCAACTAGCGATATGGTACTAATTGATGGTGCACCTCCACATTTAGTAACAGGTCAAATTAATCATCAAAGCCCATTAGTAAACAAATGTTTAGGCTTTTGTGATGTATGAGGATTATTGCCATGGGCTTTGAGGGATTGTGGGAAAATTGAGGTCTTCATTATTTATTTTCGGAATAAATTATTTTCATAAATAAAATAATTCCAGAAAAGACCAGAATTAATATTTAAGCAACGAAAAATACTCCGAATGCTCCAAAAATTTAGGAGAAATTCTTGGACGAACTTTGGAACATGATGAACTCAAATAAAGTGGTTGGAGCTCATAAAAAAATATTTTGGAGTATCTAAAAATTAGAATTTGCTCGTAGATAAATAGAAAAAAGGTCCGGAAAAATTCAGAAAATTTCCCGGAAAGAATTTAGAGACATATTGATGAATTATGAACTCAAGGGAATCATTTGGATCAAGAAACAACGGATCCTGGGAATGTCCAAACGAAAGATTAAGATGGAGAACAAGAATTTGATTATAGAAAAAGATAGAGATGAGCCAGAGACCGATAAACGACTTACTAAACGCGTTTTAAAAACTTTAAACACTCACATGCATCAAGACAAGCAATGAACAACCACCACAACAATTAAAGTCTATCAAATTGATTTAGAAAAGTCTATAAATTCACTTTTCCTATACTAAATTTCTGCAAATCAAACTAATCTTGAAAATTTTTATATGAACATAGAAATCATTTATTTTATTTAGTATTTTCTAAGCGCAACCCAAAATATGAATTTTTGGGGTGTGACAGATACTTTAATAATAATTTTTTATATATAATTATGAGAATTAAATGAATAAAATAAATGATCAAACATAATATCTAAAAATAAAAAAAATCACTTATTTTAGACGAAGGCATCGAGTAGCTAGCAGCTGCTGCAGCCAGTTCATCATTCCAAAAGGCAACGCCGATCCAATCTTGGCCTGGCGCGCTCGATGGTATAATTGCGACGTCATAGATGTTATGTAGTCGTAGGGCATATATATGCTGGAGATGTACTGCACACTGCTAGTATACTCAAGATAGCGTGTGGATCAGGCTCCAATAATGATACTCCCACATAGAAACATGAGTATTATTATTTATTGAAGAGGAAAGTACGGTAGCGGTTCCTAAACTTGCACAGCTGTATCAAGTCGGTCCCTAAACTTGTAAAACGAACGTTTAAGGGTCTAATCTTTGTTTGGGTTTCACTGAGGTCCAATCGGGCGCGGGCGCACGTGATCATTATGCAATAACCCCCCTGTGAACATGGGCGGGCCTTACTTAGAATTCCCCAATGACGTCGTACTTTTCCCCACCGCTGCCGCGTCGCGATTCAGAGCCGCCGCCACCACCGCCCCTCCCTTGCCACCGAGTCCGCCTCCAGAGTCACTGAGCCCCCGCGCGCGTCACCGTGTCCTTCGCCGTCGCACGCGACGCCGTGCCCTCCGCTAGCGGTAGCAGTGCAGGCGGCGTAGAGTGGCCCAGGCAGCACCGTGGTAGCTCGGTCAGGCGACAGCACCTCAGCTCCACGATCATGGTCGTCTCCGAGCTCAACCATGTCGGCGATCGGGACGGAGCACCCCCAGCCAGGTCGACCATGATGCTGAACAGAAGAGCTCCCGTTGGGCAAGAACAGAGACAGACAGAGCAAGCAACAGATGGTGTACTGAACTGTACTGAATGAATGAACTGATGTACTGAATACAAGGTTGTGACTGGCTGAATGAACAGATTTCATGCTTACGGGCAATGGCAATGCATATTGTACTCAAATTGATTTCATAATCTGGAGTGACATGTTATGATGGTCACAAGCCAATGACATTTAAGTACTGATGTCAACTAGACACTTATCTCACAAGTCATGACATAGACTTGCTTACATAATTCAGACTTGCAAAAGATGAAAGCAACTGAGCACTTGCTTACATAATTCAGACCGGTCCTATTTATACACAAAAGAACCATCCCTAGGACAATGAACTAATTAGACAATTTCTTTCTAATTTACTCCACGAGTTCCATCTTCTCCCTTGTCTCCACTATCAATGGGTAACTTCTTGCTTGCTCTCGCTCTAGCCTTCCTTGGTTCAGTTGTGGATGCTTTTCTCTTCTTTGTTGCGGCTGCTTTGCCAGCCTTGGTGCAAGTGGTCAGTGCAGTAGACCTTTGCACAGGTTGGTTTGTCCTGATGAAGAACAAAAAAATTGGTTTCCATTAGATAAGTGGTTGCAACATGAGTTTTTTTTGTTTTTGAAAAAGGTGATGCCTTGTACCTGTGATAACATTTGATCCAGCAAGGTTATTGTGCTAGCTTCTGTGTTTGGCATCTCTACTTCTTGGGTGAAGAACTATACAAAACAACACAAGAGCTATAAAAGTTGTAGTTACTGAACAAAGTATTACAAGACAAGACATATGTTGTTTGAGTTCACCTGGTTTACTGGCTGGTCTTCAGTAGTCTGTGGAACCTTTGAAATCAGTGAAGTAGCTTGTTCAGCAGCCTCCTCGACCTCTCTTTGTAACGGTGCTTGTTTATTTGCAACAATTTTTTTAGCCTCTATAGAAGTCAAGCCCATTTTCTTGAGTTTGCAACCTCCACTATTGTGGTTAGCCTCTGAGCAGTGGGAGCAATGTATTGTCACTCCATGCTTGGAGAATTTTGATCCATTTTTCCCTTGTACGTCATGAGGTTGTTTCTTTCTGGACTGAGGTGGTCTGCCTACCTTTTTTCATACATGGGAGGTGAAACTGGTGGGCCATTCACATGTTCCCACTCACTTATGTCCCTACATGGCCATATACTAAAGGCATATGCTTTGTTAAATGTTTCAAAAGAGTAGCATTCTGGGAGCACTCTCTCTGGTTGGATCCTTTCTTGCCTCAAACAAGCAATTGCATGGCAGCAAGAGATTCTAGTTAGCTGTCATCATCCTCTTTGTCTACATCATCGTATATTGCAGTAGGTCCTTTGATCTTAATAGCCTTCAGCTGGCTACCCTTGGACTTCTTGTTCATCCCTTTCACCTTGGGCACAGTCATATCAACAACATCCTCCAATAGATCTTCATCCTCATCACTAATGTCATAGTCACTATCAATTAAATCTTGTTGTTCATACTCATCAACATCAGCCGATGCATTGCTTGACTCAGCTTGCTCTACTCTGCCTTTATTCATATCAGTATAGAACACAGGTAACTTCTCTGTTGGGTTCTTGTCAACATACACAACTTTATGTGGACTCAATACCTTTGGTAATTCATTAACCGGATTGGCAACTATGTCATCCCAGTCGACATTGTTCCAACTGTCTGTTTCATCAGCATAGACAACCAAATTTTTAACCTTGTGCACTACACTGATCATTGCTCTAATATCACTATCTGATTCAATCGCCCTGATCCCTTTAGGAAAATCTATCCCTGGTAGCAACCAATAAAACTTGATGTTCTCCACACTGGCATAACCAAGATCTGTAAAGAAATCCTTAAACCATACTGTAGACCATTCATCAGACTTGATCCAATCAAACCAGTGAACTTTCTCATCAACATAAGACCGCAGATTACCGAACCCAACAAAGAACCCCCATGATGTAACTCAATCGTGAATGAATCACTATGTGCAGGACCTACATTAGCACAAAAATCATCAGGCCACCCAAATACATGGAAAACCCTAACAAATCAAACCTAAATGACAATCCACCAAACAAAATCGATCCTTTCATCTACACGAATCACAAAACCACATATGGATACCCATAACCCTAGATGATGGTTGCACGATGAACATACCGTACTGCGGCGGCGCGTCCGCTTTCCCTCGCAATCGCGGCGGCATCCTTCCCAAACACCGGTGCGGAGACCTCCAGCGTGTCTAGGTTCAGCCCGCCGAACACTTTTCTTGACGCTGGCCACCACTGATCAGTCGCCTCCGCCACCGCAAATCACCTCCGCCGCCGCCGAAGCAACCAACAGTAGCGGGTGAGGACGAGACGAAGATGAGTCGACTCAGTCTGCTTCAGTTCACGATGAGACCCGCAGGGGGTTATTGCAAAATCCGCGTCTCTTAAACAGCCCGCAAGGGGTTATTGCATAATGATCACGCGCGCCCGCGCCCGATTGGACTTCAGCGAAACCCAAACAGAGATTAGGCACTTAAACACCCGTTTTGCATGTTTATGGACCGGCTTGACACACTTGTGCAAGTTTAAGGACCGCTACTGTACTTCCCTCTTTATTGAATACAACTACATGTTTTGATAATAGTTTATATATGATTGATAAGTCGGTTAATACTATTTTGATAAGTTGATGAAGCGAGCACTACCATGCCATAATTTTCGTTTCCTTAGGCAAGGAGGGTGGAGGGCCAACTTTCATTGGCTACTACACGTACAAATGTACCCTGGGCTATACCTCGCTGGCTCGCTCTATGCATGTATTGGCGCTGGGGCAGTCCGACTCACGGGTGAGAGATTCCTCTTCGATCCTTCCCTCTCGGCCGGCTGCCATGCAATGCATGAGAAGCAAACAAACGTAACCCCGCGCGCGGGGCCGGGATTAATTAATTAGCGTGTCTCCACAGAACGGCGGCACGCGCGACGTCGACGTCAGCAACCAACACTACTGCTACTACTACTACTAGAGTATCTTTCGAAGGCACAGGCGGTCGAACCAGCAGCTAGCGTCCGTACGGCGCCCGGCGTCGTCGTCGTCCGTCCCGAAAGGGCTGCGTTTGGACGGTTGCTCTTGCTAGTACAACCAAGTTTCGTTCGATTTCCACTTCCACACCGTCGGAGTCGGAGTCGGATGGATGGATGGCTCCAGCTTGCTCACGCGTACATACTGTGTCGTCGTCCTGGTTCTTGTCTCTTGGAATATATGATCCATAGCCTGTAGAGAGCCCTGTAGAGGTACGTGTGCAGCGCATGCATATCAGCTTACAGGAATGGGAGTCAGCGGAGCGGATCAACGAAACGAACGAAAGTGTCGTGCGTGATGTCCTCCTGATGTAACTACTGTAACGTAACGGCTGGCGCGTCCGTCCGGCCGGCCGTGCTGCTAGCTGTGACGCATATATATACAGAGTAGTACACCTTAGCTAGCTACAGCAGACGACAGCACCAGCACGTACGATGGTGATGACTACTGATATATACTGCATGTGTACGAGTGGACGGAACTACACCTGGACGACGGAAACAGGACGGAGCTATATTCCTGGGGTTCCTGCACACCGATGGCGCTCCTCGATCCTGTGTTCCTGTTGCCTTGGAATCTTGGATTATACTGTACATACAGTACTGTGTGCACCGTGCGTCCCTGCCTGTGTGATGTCTAGTGTCAGGTCAGGCCTACGGCCACCTAGAGGCCGCTGCTGCATGCCTTGGCCGGCCGATCGATCGATCACGTCCGATCCGGCCGGCCCAGTCCATCGAGTCGTCAGCCGAAATTTGTCACTCATCAATAATTCTACTATATATAAATGCTTTCGTCAAAGCAGAGAGTCTGTTTTCTCACTCTCTCTCTCTCTTGCATGAAGAAGAAAGTAAATTTGTCACTGAAACGAAATCCAGTGCGCATACGGCATACATACTCTCCATGCTCGTGTGGGAAGCAGCGGTACAAGGGCCCAGGGGGGTTGATTGATCGATGAAGGCCCGCTTCGCACCGGGAATCAGCAGTATAACTTGGGCCTAAAGCGGACGGCCCTTCAAACTTTCCGTCCGTGCGCCTCCACCACCAGCCCACCACCGGCCAACCATGCACGCCCCGGTGTCACCCGCCCTACGTAGGCCAAGCCGGGCCCCAAGTGCGCGAAGCCTCTGACGTTGCTGCTGTGTTTTTGTTCAAGAAGCAAAAGGGAAGAGACTTGCAATGACTGACTACTACACAACAAGAGGATAAAGAGAAGCAGCGATAGGACAAGATAGAGAGAAGCAAAGACTCTACCTGGAACACTAGATGAACTGAGATCATGAACCATGGGTCCACATGCAAGAGAGAGGAGCTACGGGAGATATTCATGACAATCACTGTGTTTTTTCTCAGGGAAGCTACAAAATAACTATGTGCAACACACTAGCATGCACAAATTTATTTATTATTGATCTTAGATACATTGAAAGCACTAAACAGCTTGCAAACAATAAATAGATTATGAGCTATAAATTCTGTTTTTTTTACATGTCTTTACGATATATTCTTCGAATCAATCACTTGTCTGTGGGTCGTACATGCCCAGGCTCCAAAGGATTGAAAAACTCGACAGGACCCGCTCGCGCCGCCCAAATCCTCATCTGGATAAAAAAAAAAAAAGACATGACTAAACTCAGCCGAGCTCCTCTGCCTGGGCTCCATACCTAGCAGTTTCCTTCAAAGAACGCCCTTGGGCTTGGGCTGGTTGCACTGCTCCGTCTAGCTAGACGGCCGGCCCAATCAAAACGTTTTCAACCTTTTTGGTTGTTGCCGCTTCATCGGGACTCCGGATGACCTTATCGCGTTTGGGGTCGACGTGCGACGCGCTGATTGGAAGACGCAAATCCCCTCTCATCTGGCGCGCCCGGCGGCGCCCACACGCCTCCCGCCACGACCACACCCGCCAGGCAAGCACGCAGCCGCCGTCAAAATCAGGCGGACGACTACTGGCACTAGCTCTAGCACTAGACGAGGAGCCGAGGAGGAGGGGGAGCCCCCGGTTGAAACCGAAAGAAAACCAGCGGGCAGGGCGGCGGCCGGAGAGGAAGAGAAGAGACCTGCGTTGCGCCGCTGGTCTCCATCCATCCATTTGTTTTGTCTGCTACCTTCTCCGCCTGTCGTTCCAGTAGGAGTATTGCTTATTTACCCCTCCTCCTCCTCCACAACGTCCGTCCGTCCGTGTCCAGATCATCAGAGCCAGAGGGCGAAACGGAGGAATAATCTATTCCGGCCCGGTGATAAACAAAACAAAGTATCTTCTCTGTGACTCTGTCTGCGAGCGGCGTGCGTGCCATTTCCAGCTGTTCGTTCGTTCTCGATCCCGGCTGTCTCCTCTTCGTGTCCTAGTTCGTCGTCGCCCCTGCGCAGGCGAGCAGCGGAGAGATTCATGGAGCTGGGGAGCCCGCTTTCGGCGCACAGATGCAGCAGCTACACCGCCACCTACACGCACTGTTCCATAGGCTTCTCCCCACGGGTCCGCACAGGCTGGATCCGCGCCGCGGCTGAGGGCGACGACGGCGGGGCAGACCGGCGACGGAGAGGCGCCAGCTTCGCCGCCGCCGATGGGCCCAGGGTCGTCGAGGTCACCGCTGCCCCCGTGGCTACTAGCGGAGGCGCCGGAGCAGCCGGGAGCGCGGGGTTCGGAGCGCGGGACGCCGAGCTCGCCATGTGGGACAAGCTCGGGGCGGTCGTCAGGCTCAGCTATGGCATTGGTCAGTACTTGCTTACGCCCCTACTGTACTTCATCTACTACTGTAGTTCATAATTTATTGCATCGATCATGAGCATGCATGCATTCAATTAACCCTCTTGTTGGTCAATCTGTCGATGCATGTCTTGTCTGCACAGGGATCTACGGTGCCATGGCACTCACGGGGAGATTCATATGCCAAATGGCCGGGATAGACTGCGCGGGAGGCTTCCACCCATCTCTCACGGCACTTGTGGAGGGGCTTGGTTATGCAGCCCCACCGATCATGGCTCTCCTCTTCATACTTGATGTATGTACACCGTCCTCTCTCATTCCCGCTGGCTCTACTCAGATCATATCACCTAGCCCCATTTCAATTCCTTTAATTTTTGCCTTTGATTTTTTATTTTTATCTCTGCTTAACTAGTACTAGTAGATAACTTCTGCATGTGGTTTAATTTCTGCTTTCAGGATGAAGTTGTCAAGTATTCGCCTCACGCCCGTGCCATCCGTGATGTGGAGGATGAGGAGCTTCGGAGCTTCTTCTATGGCATGTCACCATGGCAGGTAATTCAAACACCCACCCTTGATACTCTTGATATGATCTGTCAATGTTGGCTGTGCATATTTTCCACTTAAATTTTCAAGCCTAAATAGATTCTAGCTAGTGAAATATGGAACGTGTAATTACTCTAGTAACACTATCCTAGATGCTAGATGTGTCAGATGTTATGGAGAATAGCTTGGATCGAGCTCCTAGCTAAAATCAATGTAAAATGGGGAGTATATAATCTTTTATTATATTTGTAGTTCATTCTCATCGTGGCTGCTAGCTCAATTGGTGAGGAGCTGTTCTACCGTGCAGCTATTCAGGTATGTGCTGCCTGCCTGTCCATTCTCATTATGGTTATTAAGTTTGTGAGGAGGAAACTGTATTCCTTTGCAAGTAATTAGCCTATGTTTTCCACTTCACTTAATTTGCTCATATTGTTAATTGTAAAAACACTGAAATTGTAGGGAGCATTGGCTGATATTTTCCTGAGAAGCACGGAGCTAATGAAAGATGCTAGAGGGATCGCATCACTGGTATATATGTGCTTTTCAGCTGATTGAATTCAGATGAAACTGGATTTTGTGATATACAAGACCACCTAATATATGTCTTTACCAAACTGTACCCATGCAATGCAGAGTGGCATTGTTCCTCCTTTGGTTCCATTTGCTCAAACATTTGCAGCAGTCATTACTGCAGCCCTCACAGGAACCCTCTACTATATTGCCACAGCTCCGAAAGGTGATCAATGCTCTACTGATGGACGTCCTCATTTGCATGAATATGTTAATTTCATTTTTTTTTTGGTTAGATAGAGTCAACGATATTCATTATGAAATCTATTAATAAGCTATAATATGTGAAGTGACATGTATTGTTCATTTAAATTTCAGACCCTACATATGTGGTGACACCAGCAACGCGTTCACGCTCAGGGCGGGAGAACCTCAAGAAACTATTTGCAGGTTTGTTTGGCCACACACGCATATTCTTTTGTAACTGAGCTGATGTTGCAAAGTAGTTACTAGAGACACATGTGCAGGCCTCAGCCCAAAGCAGAGTAGTAATGCGAAAGTAATTATAAATGAATAATAATCATAACCTTTGACATATCCATGGATTTGCAGCTTGGTACGAAAGGAGGCAAATGAGGAAGATATACTCGCCGCTTCTAGAAGGAATCTTGGCTTTCTACCTTGGCTTCGAATGGATCCAGGTACGCATAGTAGGTCCATGCATGATATCAAATTTTTAGTTCATCATCTGGAATAAAATTCATGCAATGATTGACAATATCTGTATGTGATATATGCATGGTTACAATGCAGACCGACAATATCCTGGCACCTATGATCACCCACGGCATATACTCCACCGTTGTCCTTGGCCATGGGCTCTGGAAAATCAACGACCACCGGAGAAGGCTACGGCAACGGATTCAGCAGGTCAGAAGTCAAGGGAGCAGCTCAGACACATTGTAACTGCAGCATGTGGCCGATAGATCGACGTGTATACTGCTGGATAGCTAGCTCTGCTGATTGCACGTAGTACTGGATGATCGATCGACCGATCAATCAGAAGACCAGAGGCGTCTGACAAGTTTTGATAGCTATTAAGATAGGTAAAAGATTGGAAAAATATATATAATGCATGTAGTCATGTAATGTAGATACAATCTGTACATATATGGATATATATGCAGGCTGTGTAATCAATATAGGATATAGGAAGTATAGTGTACGATTGCAACTTCCAAGTATGTAATAATCCTAGTATCATGTGTGCAAGGAAGATAGCAGCCCACTCGTTTTCTTTTCTCGTCCCCATCTCACACTTTTGCGATGTTGGATGATTTATGTTGTTAATATATCATATATGCATGTTGGACTAGAGTTTCTCTGAAAAAAGAACTGTTGCTATGCTACATGCATGCATGCAAGAAAAAAACCAGAACTTAGGCCCTGTTAGGATTATCTGGAACTAAAGTTAAGGTCAGTCTCATTGGAGTTTCATCTAAGTTTCATGGGTATTAAATATGCTGATGTGGCACTGTATTAATAAAGAGAGAGGTGATAAAAGTTTCATGGGACTAGAGAGAGTTTTATGGGGATGAAATTCCTTTGCACTGTTTTCAAAATTAGTTGCGTTAGAAACTGTGTCATGAAACTCCCATTGAGGATGACCTAAGAGAAATGTCTATATATATAATAACCATGTGTTTTAGGGGCTGCCAACACTCGTTTTTCCCCCAATGGATAATGTTCATCATTCTTCTCTCTTTTCTTTCTTCTTGGCACAAATCAAGGACCGCATATTACAAATCACAAGTAACAAACCACAAATCACAAGATTTTTTTGTCCTTGGCACAAATTACAAACCATAGATTAAAAATCATAAGTAACAAACCACAAAGCACAAGTAACAATTTTTTTTATATAAAAAACAAAGACAAAATTCATGTGTTGCCAACCACTAAAACACAAGGTTGTTGTATAGCTTTTCTCTAGAAATTTAGGTGGCTAAAGTTTAGTATACAGTGGTAATTCAGGGGGCATCGCGAAATGGATAAGTCCGATTTAAAACTCTGTAGAGGGTAGAAGTTTTACATATAAGGAGTAAATCCATCACATCAACCTTTCACATATACTCTCCCGTCCTTTAGTAAATGTCGTTTTGAGTTTTCGTGTCACAACTTTGATTTGATGTATATAAAATATGTGTAACATTTGTGTCTCCAAATAAATTTATTAAAAAACTAGATAAAAAAATATATCTAATGATATAATTTATGTATCATAAATATTATTTGTTTTTATATAAAATTAATCTAAGTTATTTCTCCAAAAATGAAAACGACGTTTAATAAGGGACAGAGGGAGTAGGGCCAAGTTGCCCGGTGAATGGCCAAGATGTGCCTCTTTTTTTTTTCCGAACAACCAAGATGTGTCGAGGTATTAACTTTCTAGCTCCGCGGGCACTAGATCGCAGCGAATCCACGAGGTTACATGGTCAAGCTCAAGCATAACATGGAGTTACTAATCCTATACTTGTCCAACGGCTAGCTGAGTTTGGGCAGTCGAAAAGAGCAGAAACTAAAGCCCGCTAAGGAAATGGGCTTTGCAGGCATGTTCCTCCCCACTGTTCTTGATAAGAAGATGCCTGCCACAAAATTGCTGGGAGTTGCCGCTATAGTTCCCATCACCATCAGCCAGTGGCTCGATCAGAGGCAATCGTCGGTGCATCTCATGTGTGTCACAGTTTAACGGCTCGCAGTACTTGTTTAGTTGTTTTGTTCTGCTCATTTCTAGATTCATTCAGTTTTGGACATATAACAAAGTCGACATAAAAGCTATCCGACTCCAGTTGAAAAGAGAAAAAGCTTTAACGAGCATCGATCAGTTCATGTAGCTCGCACCACACCACCCATCGCAAAGCATCAAAGAAGCACGGGCGGCGTCATCAGGCGCCTTCCTTTGATGGTGGTGGCGCCGGGTACTTGACGGCGTTCTTGACGATCTTCCTGGTGGCGGCGTCGCCGAGGTCGACGCCGCATATGTCGGAGAGGCGGATGAGGTAGAGCAGCACGTCGGAGAGCTCCTCGCCGAGGTGCTCCTTCTCCGCCTCGTCCCAGTCCGCGAGGCCCTTCCGCACCTCGCCTTTCCACATGAACAGCTCTGACAGCTCCCCGACTTCAGCAATCTGTCAGGCACAAAACACCTTATTAATTAACTAAGGGAACAGAAAAAACAAATCCTTTCTTTTGCAAGCGAGAATGTGTGGTCGATGCATTTTTATATATAAAAAAAAGATTCGGAATGACGAGGAGCGAATCGTATTCCTTTCAGTTCAGAAAATTCAATCACAAGCTGACAGTGATCATCATTCAGCAAATCAGCAGTGAGACCCTGATGTCTGAACGACCAGCATAACCACGTCGGACGGAGTTAGGACAAGAGCAATCTGCGTAAGGAGGACCCGACGCGAGTATCCTACGGTGACGCGTGGCATCCAAGATGTGACAGCCGTTTCAGGCCATGGGCAGTGCGGAGATTAGTTACTTGTCCCATTTTGCTCCCATGAAGCAACAGCAACCCACACATGGATAGCTGGAGCTGGACGGCATGATCTTTCAGGAGCAGAGCAGCACGCTAAAAGTATCAGGGGTGGGAGGGGATAATGCAAAAATAACGATTGTATTTTGGGGATCGACGCTAACTAGGTCATGTCCCCGTCAATGTGGTAAAGAAGAATTTTTCCTTCGTTCCAAAACACCACAAAAATTCTGAAGAAATTCGAGATGGACTGCCTATGTGATACACATGTAAGTAGATATCAGGGAACCTAGTAGAGGAGGTATAAATACGTGCGTGATCAAATTCGTTGTAAGGTACAAATTAAAGTGAAACGAAATTCTAGATGCATTGCGGCGGCATCACCTTGCTGTACATGTCCACATGCAGTGAGTCAAGTGAAACGAATAAATCAGATAGATCTCAAGAATCTAGCTAGTCGTCACACTACTTGGGACCAAAAAAAAAAAAATCAAAGGAGAATCTTAACGAACAGTTGGTCAAAAGAGAATGCATTATATGGTGATAATTTAATCTATATAGATAACAAACCTATTGTGGGCTTGGAATGCAGAATTTTTTTTATGATAGCCTTTGGCAGGGAGCCCTCGTTGTTAAATGCGACCAATACTACCTCCGTCCCTAAAAGAATGTAATTATGGGAAACGTGTCAGTCAAATTTTCTCATCTTTAACTAATTTTATATTAAATAATATTAGTATTTATATCTCTAAATAATTTTATTATGAAAATATATTTTATAACTAATCTAATTATACCAATTTCATATCACGAGTGTTAGTACTTTTTTTATATAAATTTAGTTAAAGTTCAAACTGTTTGACTCCTTGATAAGCGAGAATTGTATTCTTTTAGGGATGAAAGTAGTACTTCTCTTCCTGAGATGGTGACATTGTCGGTCTATGTGCACATGATGTTGTAGACTGCTACTAGTCTTCTAGAGATGCTTACTGCTCACTTGCTCAGACGATGCATGAGCACTGCTTCTCTCTCGTCTTGAGACGTGCAGTGCTAACCAAATTTTTGTTTAGTTTAAATCACAACACAGTATGCAGCGCGTAGTGCTGTCTATGTTCTCAAGAAGTTACAATGCATACTTTGAGTTACCACTTATACCACAGTTGAAAAAAAAAATACAAATGCGGCGCGAACTCAAGATGATTTTTGGACATGCTAAACTCTGATTGTTTTACTACAGCAGGCCGGAGATCAGGAAGAAAAAAATGCCATGCATGGTCACGCCCCTGAAAGGTAGGCATGACGTGCTGTGCAGCGTGCAGTGATATATATTCGTCCAAAACACGTTAGCAGATCCTTAAAACCATTGACCATTCGGCGGCGTCACGGGGAAAACGAGTCCCCAACGGCAACGGGGACCATCCTGCTTGCCCAAATTACGCTCGGGCGCCGTAATTCTCGATCTAGTACTAAGGAAATCAAAATCATCGCCCGACCGAGACCGAGAGGTGAAAAAAAAAAAGAGACGAGTGATAAGCACTTGGAAAACCCTACTAGGAGACGAAGGGCAGCATAGGATTGGATTGGATTTAGAGACCGGGGAGATCGAAGAAGATGCGATTGATTACCATGGCGAGCAGCAGGTTCCTGGGGCTATGGTGCTGCTCCCAGTCCCTCTCCTTGGCGAAGTCGTTGAGCTTCTTGGACAGCTCCTTCAGGCTCACATCACCAGCAGCCACCGCCGTCGCCGCCGCCTCTTTCTGCTCCACCACCGTGGCGGTCGCCTTCTTCTCGCCCTCCATGTCAACCGGCCGAGCACTACTCGCCGATCGAGTTGCCTGCCTCTGGTTCGGCGCTCTGGAAGTACTACTCCTAAAGCAGAGGCGTGGGTGGAAGGGAGATTTGTATGTATATTTATATAATAACAATATAATATTAAGGCGTGCACCAAAGTTGGCAAGGCATTAATAGTAGTAAACAATTCAGGGAATTACTAATGGTCTTAGCCTTGCCGAGAGAGAGCGATGTTAATTACTGCCTTTTATATCAGTGGGCATAATCCAGACTGACAGGTTTTTCTTCTTCCCCTGATGATGAGAAATCACCAGAGCGATGCAATTACTTCTCGATCGCCTGGAATACACTAGGCACTTGATCAATTGCCATAATAACCGTCTCAAAGATTCATATTAGCACAAACATGGACAGTAATAAGTTGCGTAGAGAAAGGTGTGGTCAGGTAAACAAAAAACAGGGTGGAACCACAAAATTAACAGAGGCACTGTGATCTCGTCGTAGGATCTTTTGGAGATAAGCTGCCATATTTGAGGGCGCAATCGGAATCTATCGGGTCTCAGATCGAGTTACTTTCCTCCTTTTTGAGTCACGGCGTGAGTTTTCCTTCGTCTCCATCGAGCGCAGAATTCCAATCCAAGGGCCAGAGGAGCGGCTTATTGGATAGGATTGCTTCTTTCTCTTGTTCCAGTTCCAGCAGTGGCAGGCAGCCGGAGGAGCCGCAGCCGTCGTGTCGTGGGGCTCGGCGGAGGGCCACGTGGGCCGCCGTGCGTCCGTCCGCGGGTGTGCAGCAGGTGTCCGTGGGTGACGACTGACGAGAGGAGGCTGGCAGCAGCAGCAGCACCTGGCCGGGGCATCAAACGCGAGCCTCTTCCGGCATTATTGCGGCTGGCAACACGGACAAAGGCTGCTGGCGCGGCAGCGTCTGGCCTCTTGCCAGTGTTTTTGTCACGCACGTTTTCAACACGAGCACGCACGCGCAATGTTTGTTCTCGTCTCCAAGCTACGAGTAGCTAAGCTAGTTTGAGGAAGAGAAGCCAGGTCTCGTATCGTTGCGCTCTGAAAACGGAAGCAAAACGAAAATGCACTTACATGTATGGTGTATCGTGCATGGTGGCGTGCCAAGCGCTCGCCGTGTTGGACGAGGCTCTCTAGAGTATGTTGTGTGGGACTCTCAAAAAAAAAAAAGAGTATGTTGTGTGGGCTCTCCAATGGTCCTCCACTCCAGCTGCTACTGCTAGTCGGCCGCAGGCCGCAGCGGCTGACACGCTCGCGTTAACCTCCTCCGCGGGTCCGCCGAGCCCCACGAGTCCCAACTCCCAAGACGGCGGCAGCCCTCTGCCTCTGCCTGGCCTTCTGGCTTCAGCCCAAGCGCCGAGCAAGGCGAGGAGCCCCAAAGTTCAATCAAAGGCCAGCCCGGCCCACACAATGAAGCGCAACAATGTTAGCATGTACTACGCAAAGCCAGCCCAAAATCATCAGCCCAAGAAGCCTCTAACTCATCTAACCTAGATCGGACGGCTACAATCCGTCTCTCCAAGATCCATCGGTTCACGAACATCCATTCCCGTCTATATACGTCTGCGGCATCAAAATTCCCTCTTCCCCAGCCGCACCCCCCTCTTCGCCGTCTCGCCGCTGCCGCTGCCGTCTCCGCCCGCAGCCAAAATGGTAAGATGATGTCCTCGCGATATCTTCCCGCATCGATGGATTTTGCTGATTTTTCTCTTCGTTGGTGTTGTTGGCTAATTCATTATGCGCGCCTTGTTGATGTCGTGGTTCTGCAGCCGTTCAAGAGGTTCGTGGAGATCGGGCGAGTGGCCCTCGTGAACTACGGCAAGGAGTATGGCCGCCTCGTCGTCATCGTGGACGTCGTCGACCAGAACAGGGTGAGTCCGATCACTTGTATCTCGTGGTCTACATTAGTTTGCTTAGGCTGAGGTGTGGATACAGGCCAGGTGTTCGATGCTGCTGTGGCTTTGTGATCTTTTTTTTTCCTGATGCGCGGCACGTTGTTGATCATTACTGTTCCAGTAATCTTGCGTAGCTGAATTAGAGAAGTAGGCTGCACAGTTGAATTAATCCTTTTGATGTTCTGTGGGCTGTTATGCTTTGGTCTGTGTAGTAGAAGTCCAGTAGCGACATCACTTATATCACAGATAGTACATTAAACTCTCATCACTGGTTGATGCTAATAATAGTCTCTTATGAAAATGGTCGATCCATCTATGAAAATGGTCGATCCATCTTTTACCACTTAATTCTGAACGTTTAGAGCGAATTTCTTGCGAAATGACCTTGCTTCATATATGGAACACCTTTATTATCACATTGCAGTCATTTTACTGAAATTAATTGCAATGTTCTTTCTAATTATGTATCATGCCCTTTGTAGTTCAAGTTGGCAAGCGAAGTACTTCTCTGGTTACAAAAACATGTTTAGGGGTTAGGACACTATTTGGTCAAACTTTAATAAAAATGGGAAATATGTATAAAAAATGTTACATTATTGTTTGAAAACATGTAAATTATATGTGTAGTTTTGTGTTTACAGTCTTTGCAAAATCTCTTAAATTTGAAGACACATGGAAGACCTTCTAAAGCCATATATCACTGTACATATCTGCTCTGAGTTTTTTGCGAGTGCACCTACAAACAGCGATGCAGTTAGTGGTTTTGAATTTGTTGACAGCAATGTGATCTTCCATGTCTCTTTTGCCATTTTAGAAATGACATACTGACATGCTTACATTAAGCAAGAAACTGTATTGACTTAATGATCTCAATATATGGCATTATTAAACATTCTCGACAATTGATTAGTCATTTCCTTGTAAATGAAATCAAACTCCTGTCTCTTTAAGTCTTGATTTTCCGTGATTACAAAGATAATCGATCCATTAATTCATCATGTGAAATATGGGAAGTTGATGTGTACCTTCAGTATTAAAACATTTTCTACTAGTTTAAAGTTTATATTTTGTCTTCTATGGCACTAGTTTCCCGATTATCTTTTGGTACGTCATTTGGGGAAGCCAGCCTAGTCGGCTGAACCCTTTGTGATCAGAGGCGCAGGCACTTAGTATTGTTTCTATGCATTGCTGTGTGATTGAACAAAGCGCTTGTAATTTCATTGCTTCTTGGTAATGAATTTAGGCTTCTCTGTTGTGGATAAAAATGACAATTGTTTATTATTTCTTGATAATTATGTCAATGGGTTCTGCTTGGCCAATCAGCCCACTATGTACGAAACTGAAATTACTTGCTAATAGCTATTTGATCGATGATAATGATCATTCAATTGCTTTCTGGTGATGATTGAAGTTTAAAGTGTCTTTTCTGTACGAAACTGAAATTACTTGCTAATAGCTATTTGATCGATGATAATGATCATTCATTTGCTTTCTGGTGATGATTGAAGTTTAAAGTGTCTTTTCTGTCTGGTATTAGGCCCTTGTGGATGCCCCGACATGGTCCGATGCCAAATAAACTTCAAGCGTCTTTCCCTGACTGACATCAAGATTGACATTAAACGTGTCCCAAAGAAGACTACATTGATTAAGGCAATGGAGGAAGCTGGTGATTAGCTGTCCCTGGAGTCATTCTTTAATATCTACCTGATGTCTATAGACCACTGATCATATCCTAATTGCAGATGTGAAAAACAAGTGGGAGAATAGCTCATGGGGCAAGAAGCTAATTGTCCAGAAGAGGAGAGCATCGCTCAACGACTTTGACAGGTTTAAGGTCATGTTGGCGAAGATCAAGGTTTGACACATTCTGAGTAGTTTTAATATATCAGTTCTGCTTATGCCCTAATATACTGTTATGGTTGTCATTTGAACAGAGGGGTGGTGCCATCAGGCAAGAGCTTGCTAAGCTGAAAAAGGTGGCTGCTGCTGCTTAGATTGCTTTGGTGGTTTTGATTTTGATACTCTATGCTTCGATGTCTTGGAAATGTAATGCCCGAATCACCAGTTAGCTTGCCAAGATGTCAATTTTAAACTGCCGTGTTTAGATATTTTGTCTAAAATGCTATTCTGAATCTGAGATAGTGTTATATTCTGATATCTATCGCACTCTTGTTCCATACAATGTTGTTGCTGGTTGGCTTTCAGTTTCGTGTGACCAACATTTGCCGTTTAGAATTTGAATGCCCTCTGAAGGGATAACGAGGCTGTATTGGGATGATGAGTTGGGTGTTTACCCATCCAGTGTCGTATAACTTTTAAAACAATATAATCGTAGCAGTTAGCACTGTCTGCAATACAAACATTTATAGATTCCCAAGTCAATTTGTTACGAGTTTAGAGCAGATTATCCCAATCATATGGAATAGTATAGTTTGCGGGAGCGAGAACACTTTCGGTTTTTGAGGTTAACCTGTCTGGTTAACCCGGATTCGTAACTTGTAAGCTAAGCCATGCACATAAATATATACTATTTTTAATTTTTAATGCAGCCTTAGACTAGACGGCTCATGTAACCAAACAAATACGTCTTGCATATCACTAGCAAACACTTCAACTACCCTGTCTTAAAGAACCTAGCCAGACTAAAGTTGAACTAAACAATCACATATGATCTTTGAATTAAAAGGACTTAATAAGAACAAATCCATTTGCAAAGCACCGGCCTATCCGTCGCATGTTTAAATTGGGATCTAAAGACAGTTAATAATCTACCTGTTCGACTCAACTCTGCGGCTGATAAAGCGACTAATACTGTTTTTGATTATTTTTTTATGAGATAAAAATAGTGTACCATATTTAATAAACTGAGCTGAACATGACATATAATTCCTGGAATAAAATGCAGTATTTCTACAGGCAGATACCTATTTTTTTTTTGAGGGATACAGGTAGATACCTAGATACTGCATCAATCAAACTGGGCTTCTTCCCTGCCTCCCCAGGCCGCCCCAGCTTGTGGGCTGTGGCAGTCGCCAACCACCCCCGCATCCACAGCATCTTTCGCTGACTCGCCGTTCATGTCCGTTTCCGTCGCTGACTCGCCGTTCATGTCCGTTTCCGAGGCCGCCTATACACCATGGCCACCCCCGCCCTCATGGGCACACCAGATCCGCGTGGCCGCCGCCCAGGGCCAGTTCCACGACGCTGTCTCCCTCTTCCTCCGGATGCGCGCCGCCGCCGCGCCACGCTCGTCTGTCCCGGCCTCCCTGCCGGCCGCGCTCAAGTCCTGTGCCGCCCTAGGCCTCAGCGCCCTCGGCGCCTCCCTCCACGCGCTGGCCATCCGCTCCGGTGCATTCGCCGACCGCTTTACCGCCAACGCCCTCCTCAACCTCTACTGCAAGCTCCCTTGTCCGTATCTCCACTCCACTGGTGTGACCAGCGTGGATGGCGCCGGATCATCGACCGCATTGGAGAGCGTGCGGAAGGTGTTCGACGAAATGCTCGAGAGGGACGTGGTGTCCTGGAACGCTCTGGTGCTGGGCTGCGCGGAGGAAGGGAGGCACACTGAAGCGCTGGGCTTGGTCAGGAAGATGTGGAGGGAAGGGTTCAGGCCTGACTCGTTCACCTTATCCAGCGTGCTGCCAATCTTCGCAGAGTGTGCTGATGTCGAGAGAGGATTGGAGGTGCATGGTTTTGCAATCAGGAATGGGTTTGACAGCGATGTGTTCGTTGGCAGTAGCCTGATTGATATGTATGCGAATTGCACAAGGACGGATTACTCTGTCAAAGTGTTTGACAACCTCCCGGTACGAGACCCAATTCTGTGGAACTCCATGCTTGCAGGTTGTGCACAGAATAGTTCGGTTGAGGAAGCTCTTGGAATATTCCGTCGGATGCTGCAGGCTGGAGTTAGACCTGTGCCTGTGACTTTCTCGAGCCTCATACCTGTCTGTGGTAATTTGGCATCACTGCGCTTTGGGAAGCAGCTGCATGCCTATGTGATCTGTGGTGGGTTTGAAGATAATGTGTTTATATCTAGCTCCCTGATTGACATGTACTGCAAATGTGGGGAGATTAGCATTGCTCATCGCATCTTTGGCAGGATGTGTTCACCAGACGTTGTATCATGGACTGCGATGATCATGGGTTATGCATTGCATGGTCCAGCAACAGAGGCACTTGTGCTGTTTGAGAGAATGGAACTGGGAAATGCAAAGCCTAATCACATCACCTTTCTTGCGGTTCTGACTGCATGTAGCCATGCTGGATTAGTGGATAAGGGCTGGAAATATTTCAAGAGTATGTCAGATCATTATGGAATTGTTCCTACTCTAGAGCATTGTGCAGCGCTTGCTGATATCCTTGGTCGTGCTGGAGAGTTAGACGAAGCATATAAGTTTATATCGAAGATGCAAATAAAACCAACTGCGAGTGTCTGGTCCACATTGTTAAGGGCTTGCAGGGTCCATAAAAATACCATGTTAGCTGAGGAAGTAGCCAAGAAAATTATGGAGCTTGAACCTAGGAGCATTGGATCTCATGTAGTTTTGTCAAATATGTATTCAGCTTCTGGGAGATGGAATGAAGCAGCACACCTACGAAAATCTATGAGAAAAAAGGGTATGAAAAAGGATCCTGCTTGCAGTTGGATTGAAGTGATGAACAAACTGCATGTCTTTGTAGCTCATGATAGGTCCCACCCTTGGTATGATAGGATTATTGATGCACTGAATGTTTTCTCAGAGCAGATGGCACGCGAAGGACATGTACCCAATACAGAGGAAGTTTTCCAAGATATTGAAGAAGAGCAGAAGGCATATGTGTTATGTGGTCACAGTGAGAAACTTGCTATAGTGTTTGGAATTATAAGCACACCTGCTGGAACAAGAATTCGTGTGATGAAGAATCTCCGAGTCTGTATTGATTGCCACACAGTAACTAAATTTATTTCTAAGTTAGCTGATAGGGAGATTGTTGTGCGGGATGCAAACCGTTTCCACCACTTTAAGGATGGAAATTGTTCCTGTGGGGACTTTTGGTGATTGGGTAACTGTTTGGGATTATCATGTGTTGAAATATAAAGTGAATTTCCTCCTTTCCATCAGCTTGAGCTTTTGGGTTGAATTGGTCGGTGCATGCAACTGAATATGGTGTCAGACTAGAGGTCTCGCTCTTATTCCATGTTGAAGGTTTTGGGGGAGTGTTGAGATATAAAGTGAACTGGCCGCCTTCACTATCAGTTGAAGGTTTTGGGTTGAACTGGTTAGTGCATGCAACTCAATAATTTGTTTGTGAAATGAGTTTCTACTGCATATGGTCTATATTGAGTGTGGGCAATTGATGGAAAGGAGCCTTGCTAATCTAAGTATTTTCTGTAATGACAAAGATATGTGCTATTTGTTTGTTTCTGAAATTTTAGAGGAATCACAGCTAGACGAGATTGAAGGTTGCCTTTAGTTTAGACAGCCATGTCAATTGGCTCTTCAGATAATGGGCAAGCCAGTCTATTCTGAAGAACTGCTGAGAGTGGGACTAAAAAGGAAGTATTTCTAGAACATTAGAGCCATCTTCTAAACACTATATGTCTTTACTCTTTAAACATATAAGGTAAACTTACTCTTCTTACTTTCAATAACTGCTTTATCACTGTACAAAATTCAGCTTGTTGAGTGTGTTGAATTATTTTTGCTCATTGAAATTGCAGTTTCATCTGCTTCATATGCCAGTTCTGCAATCCATCAACCTACTAGCTACAGTAGCTCCATTTCTCACATTATGTTTTCATTATTGAACCATGGTCACCAATCCCCACCTTTCATAAAGAATAAAGAAAGTTATGGATGCTTGAAATGTGTTTAAATAGTTAATCATCCAACCTCAGTGTCCACCTTGGCAGTGGTAAACACTGAATAATAGCTGTCACTTCATTTACATTGAGTTTGTATTGAATGTATGAGTGAGCCCTGCAGGAATCTTTTTCTGAATCAAGATCTCTCATGTGCTGTTATCTCTACTGGTCAGTCTAATGCATATTCTTACAATCATTTATTTTGGGAGTTCAGTATCTTCTTTCCTTGTATTGTCTGTCCTATACTCCTATACTGCTGTTATCATAATGCTCAGTTTTTCTCATGTCTGACCATATGTTCATAACCTTTACTATTCATCCTGTTTTTTCAACCTATTCAGATCACGTTTAGCCTTAGGCTCAATTTTTTTTATAGTTATGCATCTGTCAAGTAGCTATTAAAATGACAAGTTGTTGTAAGGTGATTAATCTATTTTTTGTCCGGTATAACTAATGTTTTCATTCAGTTTCAACTACTTCATGTATGCTTTTGCTACCACCTGGATGTTGTGCCTAACTATAACAGTGACATATTTCCTACTTAAGCATGACTGTTGAACTATGTCAGACATCCTTTGTTGAACAAATATGTTACAGTAGTATAACATAATTTAAGAAAATGCCAATAATGCCTAGAAGGTCCATTTTGTCACTTTTATTGTCTATATTTCTAGTCTGTCAACCTTTCTAGTGCTATTTGATTGTGATGACCCCAACAAACAAAACAGTAAATCAACAGCTAGAAAACTTGTTTTTTAAGCCACTCATATTGTACCAACGTTTTTTTACTTTCATGTGATGTCTAACATCATAAGTAATTTTGTTGGTCATGTTTCCTAAAGATTGTTTTGTGTTTTATTGCAGTAGGGGATCTGCTTGTAGCATTGTATGAATCTATAGGTTTGGCACGGCAACTTACAATTTTTGTCCTTCAGGTATCATCCTTATATGAATCACCAAAGTTCACATTTCCATTAAGAAATTGTTGAATCATCATGTATGGGGATGGAGCATATCACACATGGCATACCTCGGCCCAAATTACATTTTGATAACTGGATCTAGATGAGACCATCATATCACCACCCACATCAATCCCCATTGCTCTTGCAACTGGAAAACACACGGAAACTCGACATTGGAAATAGTGTGTGATGTTATTTGTTCAAGGGCACTTGGTGCTAGCGTTTTCCAAGGTGTGGAGATGGGCTCATCACAAGAGTGCAGCTGGTTTGATCTGCACTCATCATTGAGCATGATGCATTGTTTCGATGGTCTTGGACAAGGTTTTAAATAGTGGGCTAAGCCATTTAGCGGCAGCCTTCTCCAGAAGTCTCTAGGAGAACAATTAGAGATATTTCATAAGCAAATGCCATGGCCCAAATTATAGTTATCTAGTCTAGAGGATCACCGGTGCTAAAATTATTTCACGAGTAAGCCAAATAGTGGTGTTTAGTGGAGTTAAAGTGCCATTAGCAGGTACGGCGGAACAATTAGAGTATCATAGTGACACACCCCATGAAAAAGCTATGGTGGTCTATTTAGAACGATGGTCTTCGAAAGTAGTAACATGATTGTACTCATTTCCTTTCAATGCTTGCAGGGTACACCAAATGAGCAGCTCGTGGTGGATGCCCATGATTCCAGGCAAGTGCAGCACTTCTGGATTGTGGAGACGACCATTATTTTTCTTCAGCATGGAGCCACCACAGCCCCAATGTACTGGTTCTCAGTTCGTCCATTTTTTTTTTGGTCATTCGGTATACCTTGGTGACATTACGGATAACAGGTATGATCCGCAGTGTAAATCTTGTGACTCAGAGTCAGGTCTGAAAGGTGTGCATAGATATTGAAACTACCGCGAATAATAATCCGCGATCAGAACTTGTAGCGCGACGCTCACTTATGTGTGTGAATTATCATTCTTCCGAGTAGTACTATATGCTGTAGCCTGCTGTAGCTGTATCAGCACGAGCATGTCATGAATGAGTTCATTGATTCCTTCATAAATCTGGGACCGTCCAGCCACATTGTAAAGTACCAGCGAGCCCATATTGCTTTACACTCGGGACTACAGCTGGAGCTCGCATTAGTCCAAAATCCAGCTGAACAGGACTGCAGCTGAATGATGCGCACAGCCTCTTTCGCCCTAATAAATGTGAAATTGAACGCCAAGGTTCATCGATTTTTCAGCTTGATCCCTTTAATTATTCCGCCGACGATGATGCCTATAATGAAATACTAGTACTAAATACACGTACCTACCAGAAATGAGTGTGGTGGTGGTTTTTTTGCACGGAATAGTGGATACGGTAAAAGGGGTTGAGTTGAAAGCTATACGTTGGCAGGAGTTCCTCGTTGATTTCTTACCTAACTAGCAACGCCACACAATACGAAAATGAGACGGCCAAATCTGTGCAGCCAGCCAGAGCAGAGGATGGGGTAGCTCCGTAGAGTACACGTATCGATACACAGCACGCGGCTGATAGCCGGACGGAATCGCGAATCGCAAAGCAACGCAAGCAAAAAGGCCCCCCTATATTCGCGTTCCCACCTCTCGACTCCTGTCCTATCCGCTCGCCAGTCGCCACCTCCAGTCCATTTCCGCATTTCCACCTTCCGCCTCTCTCCCCTCTTCCTCCTCCTCCCGACACACCTCTTTAACTCGCCCCCGCTTCCAAAAAATGCTCCAGTTAATTTAATCCAGACGAGGAATCGCCTCGCCTCGCCCCCGGATCTCTCGCCCGCGAATCCCCAGGCCCGCTCGCCGACAGGACCCCGCGATCGGCTCCGGCGGGGAGGTTGACTCGCACTGCGGCGGGGCGCGTCGCCGCCGCTCGGCACGGGGCAGTCGCTGTCGAGGCCAGCAGTGCCGGGGCAATGCGCTCAGTTCGTGGAGCTGTTTGAGGCGCGTGGCTGGGATCTGAGCGAGCGAGCGAGTGAGGGTGCCAGGTAGGGGGGCGCGGGAGCGAGCTCTGTCGGTGGGGAGTTGGTGGTGGTTGCAGCGTAGGACGCGCGTGGAGCTGCCGGGATGGAGCACGTAGTTGGGGGCAAGTTCAAGCTCGGAAGAAGATCGGGAGCGGATCCTTCGGGGAGCTCTACCTCGGTGCGTCCCGTGATGATGGGTCCTTGATTTGTGGAGCTCGCTTTTCCTTTTTCTTTCTCCGGCCGTGCTTCGGTGGGTTCGCGCTTCTGACCGTGTTTGTTTGGTTTGTGTGCAGCCGTGAACGTGCAGAATGGCGAGGAGGTGGCTGTCAAACTGGTATGCCACCAACAACTTCCGCATGATTTTAGTTCCCGCTATCCTTGTCTTGCTGAACAGTACTGTCTGTGTAGTAGGAGTTAACTTTAGTTGGAGTATCTGAAATCTGTAGTTAGCTTAATCGGTTGCTACTCACCTTGCAAGCATTATTGCATATTGGGAGCTCGGCAATTAGAGTGCAAACGTTCCTGTACAGAAATGATGTTATCCAGCGTTTGTCTATGCCTCTTGCGACAGTATTCTCGACAGTGGGACCATTTGGATCCTGGAATAAGCTTCGTCCGTGTGAACTGAATCATTTGTACCATACAATTTTATCCGGGAGAAAGAGTCAGTGAACCTGTAGCACTTCATTTTATCCTCTGAAGTGAGGGTATCAATGCTGAAAAGCAGCCATTAGAAACTATTCTCTTGCTTGTTCTGATTGGATTCTTGTTAAAGTTGGGTTTAGCTTCTTTAGAGTTATGTTTTCTCTATATATGCTAAATTGAATTAGTGTGTTAGCTGATGGTGAATGTTGCTCCAAGGCTGTAATATCAACAGTGGCATATCAAACAATATTTTGGCACAGATATATTCAGTGCAACTTCCTAGTTGTTAGGTGATTGATCTTTTTAAGAAGAACTTGATTCACGGTCATTGATATGTTTGCCTTAGTTGATATTAGGAGTTTTGGACTGCTTTCTCACCTTTTTTTTTGTGTGTATATAACCTCTTATTAGGAATCAGTCAAATCACGGCATCCACAACTTCACTATGAATCAAAACTATACATGCTTTTGCAGGGTGGAAGTAAGTGCAACCATAGTAGAATTTGGTTAGCCCAATTACTCTGGCATTTTACTGATCTGTTTCTTCTCTGCCCTCATCTGTAGCTGGGATTCCACATCTTAAGTGGTTCGGGGTGGAGGGGGAGTACAATGTCATGGTGATTGATCTACTTGGTCCAAGTCTGGAGGACTTATTTAACTACTGCAGCAGAAAATTCTCCCTTAAAACAGTACTAATGCTTGCTGATCAGATGGTGAGTCTATCTTACGGTTCTATATTATTCTTGTATTTTCTTTGGACCTTTTGAAACCACATACTGATGTGGTGTCAATAAATTCTTCACTTTGCATTTCATTGGTCTTTGCAAACAAAAATAACATGCCTTCTTGGTGTTGGGATACAGATCAGTAGAGTAGAGTATATGCACACAAGGGGGTTTCTACATCGTGATATCAAGCCCGATAATTTCCTCATGGGTTTAGGACGTAAAGCAAACCAGGTTTGTTCTACTTCTGCTAAACCTCATTTCCTTTGGAAGCATTGTGTCTACCAAATTGAGCAATGGTAAATCGAAATATTTTGACTATGAGCCACTTTAAGATTCCTATTGTCTGATGTATAATGATAACATTGAAATTGAAGATGGAATTAGCTATGTTTCTTATTATGAGAAATTACTATTAGCTTGCTGGCAAAGTTATCATCTAAAAACAATTGAGCACACTCCACAGGTATTTGTCATCGACTATGGCCTTGCGAAAAAGTATCGAGATCTCCAAACTCATAAGCACATACCATACAGGTAAAGGATTTGTATGCCTATAAAACTATAAAGCTACTTCTAACTCAGCATCCTGAAAGTTGGAGATTGTTCAGGTGTACCATACCAATTAGATCCTGTAGTTTTGTGTCTGTATTCCTGTTCACTCAATGTTTTTGGCATTTTGACATAGTTCACACATACCATAAACCTTTTTTGTGGTATACTATGCAATATATTGTTAACAACTTACTATACGACTGGGTTTTCTTGTGCTGAACCTACTTGAAAATTGAAATTTTGGATCAATTGTACCTTTTGTCTTTGGCTAAATTTGGTTGTTCTTGTAGGGTTAACCTCATACCTGGCATAAATTTTTTTTGCGATTCAGAACTTTCATTCATCAAGGAGCGTCAGGATTACATTCTGTTTTGCACTGGTTTTAACTTAAGTGCCGAGTTGATTCATATAAGAAGGCCAGGGGCAGTCAATGATACTCAAACAATGTGTGTCGAAAATTATTAATTAATAACAACAACAACAATAAATGTTAAACATGGTAAAAACACTGCTGTACAGATTAGCATTTACTTTCATTTTTTACGTGAAAATTCCTGTTGCTATTTTCTTTCTGGAGGTTCAATCTTTTGGTTCTAAGCTTCTAGCCAGGTTTACTTTATGTGTGTTATCATTTAAGAAGCTAATACATTTTCTTCATCGTGCCACAGGGAAAACAAAAATCTCACAGGAACAGCACGATATGCCAGTGTAAATACCCATCTTGGAGTAGGTGAGTTTATGGCTTGTAAATACAGATATACGCTGTAGCATCTGTTAGACTTAATCTGCTGCTTCCCACGTTTTCTCTCTTGCTGCAGATAATCAAGGCAGGTTGAGGTCAGCCTTGTGCTGTCCAAGTCCTTGGTCCTGTAGCTTGGTTGGCAATAGGCCATACCATGTACTTGTAGAGGTACACAGCAGTAGTGGGCTGTATAGGAGTAGGAATGGCTGATGCAAGCATGTACTTAGGTGTATGCAGTAGGTAGAAAGGTACCATAGATTGTACATGTATTGGTGTATATAAACCACCCTATGCAATGGAAAAGGCAGCTCACTTGCCACCATTTCCTGTGCTCAGTTTCAGCCAACGCTGAAACCAGAGGTGTGTGTGTGTGGGTGCAAGTTCTTGAGCTCAGCATCTTCTACCTTGGACCAAGGAGAGGAGAGGAAGGAGAGCAGGTGCTGCTCACCTGGGTGCTAGGTCTAGTGCTACAGCATCAGTATCTGAGCATTAATGATAAGAGTCTAGGGGCAAAGGGAAAGGGAAGACAAACATTTTGAACAAATTAGAACTCTTCAAAACCTGATAAGAGTCTAGGGGTAAAGGAACAGGGAAGACAAACATTTTGAGCAAACTAGAACTCTTCAATAGTAACGCAATATTTGAACTTGTAGTCGATCAGCGGCAGACTATATTCATCCACAAATCTGGGTGCTTTGATAGATCAATTTGGGTTAAGCTTTCTTCATTTCCTTCCAGAGCAAAGCAGAAGAGATGATCTGGAATCTCTTGGTTATGTGCTGATGTATTTCTTAAGAGGAAGGTATGATATAATTTCTCTTCACTAGAATTTCCTATATTCTTGTGCTGTTGTGCACCATAACATTTTCTTTTGTCATCTTGGAATCCACCAGTCTTCCTTGGCAAGGCCTGAAAGCTGGCACAAAGAAGCAAAAGTATGATAGAATCAGTGAAAAGAAAATGCTGACGCCAGTTGAGGTACTTGATTTTTTAGATCAAGGGACAGTGCATTGCAAAGTTCCCATGATCCCATCACTTAATGTGCTGTTCAAAAAACATATTACAGTATTAATTGTTTGTGATAATAACATGCCAAATTTCTAAACAGGTCCTCTGTAAATCGTATCCGACAGAGTTTACTGCATACTTTCATTACTGTAGATCACTACGATTTGAAGATAAACCAGATTACTCCTATTTGAAGAGACTCTTTCGTGACTTATTTATCCGCGAAGGTATGGTTAAACATTAGAAATGTATAACTGATGTTCTTTGCACCTCTATTTTTGATGTGGGTATTCTGGATACTTGCAGGGTACCAACTAGATTATGTATTTGACTGGACCATTATGAAGTATCCTCAGTTTAGAGATAAAAGCAAACTTCAGGTATGCACACATGTTATTCATTTTACCCAGCCCTTCATTAATCAATGTGTTTTCACTGTGCTGACATTTTGCATATGTTCTTGGCAACTAGTCTAGCGGCAAGACCAGTGGATTGGCAGGCCCTTCTGCAGAAAGGCCTGAGAGAACTGCAGGTCCGTAAATCTTTGAGATAGGAAATAAATCGGTGAAAGTTTTCGTATCAAGTGACATCTCTGACAGATTATTTTCTACAGCTGAAGCTTTGTTTAGAAGAACTGTATCTGGTTCTGGTCACAATCGAGAACACACCAAGCACAGAAGTCTTCTAGAGTCACTGATGCCATCCAAGGTGGTAAGATGTTTTGCTGTTCAGCATACAGCTAATCGTTCTGTAGCAATTTCAGAAGGTCTTACTGCTACATATTTTTTCTGTAGACTGTTGATTCAGATAAGACAAGGCCATCATCATCATCGCGCAACGGAAGTACGTCAAGAAGAGCTGTCCTTTCATCAAGCAAACCAAGCACTTCTGGAGATCCAAGCGACCCAAATCGTATGGGTCGCCTGGTCCCGAGTAGCAGCAGCCGCCCACCGACTGCCCAAAGGGCACATCCTTCAGGTGGAACTGAAATGAGATCATCGTCTTTGTCAAAAATCGGAAGGTCTTCGCATGATGACGCTATCAGGAACTTTGAGCTCCTCTCACTTGGTGCTGACAGGAGAAAATAAGGAACTGAGAAATGGGCTAGGGTATGGACTCTGGATGATGGTGGAGTGCTGGGGGTATTATGAGCAGGCAGCTCCAGTATTTGTATGTTGAAAAATATTCTTTTCAAAATAAAGAGATGATTTAACTTGTGAGATTGTTTCCCTCCGGTCTACTATACTAGTTCCTCTGTTACGAAGGGAATAGAATTCTAGCATAGTATCAAGTCAAACCATTTTGAATTTGACCAATTTTATAAAAGAGGTATTATGGTACTCCATCCATTCCAAATTAGTCATTTTGACTTTTTTGGTACATCAATTTTGCTAATTATATTATCCAGATAACTAGCAAAATTGATGTATAAAAGAGTCAAAACAACTTATAATTTGGAACATAGTACCAAATAAGTGTCATCATATTCACTGGGATTATAATATTCATACTCTTTTCTATAGTCTTGGTTAAACTTTAGATAGTTTGACTACGGATAGAACTAGAATTGTATCATTTTTCCTAGAGAGGTAGTTAGCGACTACAGGTCTACAATACGTGGATCCCGGCCGATAGAAGTTGATGGTAGCTAAGTTTGTTGCCCTACATACACATTGCATATGGATTCATGCATCCATGTAGACGAATTAAGAGGCAAACAGGGTTGATCATCGCCATGGCACGTAAGCTCGTCTCTCATCAGCAATTTCATGACGGTCTGTCATCTTGGACGCCAGGGGGTCTCTGACGAACTGTGCTCACCAAGTGTGCAGAAGTCACAGTTCCAGTTAGGCTACCTGCTCACTGAGCCAAGTGATGCGGTGATGCCTCTTCCACTTGACCAGAAACGCCTTGGACCCTCGAGGGATGGAGGTCGGTCGCCCTAGTCTGGTTTTTTTTAAGGGAATATATCAATATTCCAATCTCTACATCAACCAATGCATATAATTGTTCCTCGAAACAAACGAGATCACTGCGGTTCACACAAACTCAAACACAAAGCTTTTACCCAAACTAAATAAGTGTTTTTGAAGGTTCGAGGAATTACTTCCACGAGCTTGGTCGCCGCCGTGCATTCATACACAGAAAGCAGAAACGGAAGATGCTCGCTTCTTCCACTCGTGCACAATGTATAGCAGGAGTCGCAGCAGCGTGACAGCGTCAGTGCCCACTAGCTTGTAAAATAAATGCATCAAATTTTGCAATGGAAATTGAAAAAAAACCAAAAAAATTCACAAGCAACCCCATTCAATTCTGACTATAAGATGCGGGAGTACCCAGTGCAGAAGGCTGAGAGATGGCATGTATCTGAGTCAGGCAGTACAATGGTGACGATACGTCGCTGGATAGACGCTGTGATGTGTACCTGAATCAGAACTGACTAGGTTAGCCTATGCTTGCCGGAACTGCAAATACTATGCACTGCTGCAGCAAGAAACGCGTCCTAGAGCTAGGTATGATACCATCAAATATAAAATCAACTTATGTATGATGGAGATTTTTTTTCTGATAACACTTGTTGTCTTACAAGTATGTTGATATAATCTATCTCTTCGCCACAATGTCTTAATCCAAGTATCTGACTAGATCCATAAGACTAAACGTCCTCTAAAGTATTAGAAAAATCCATTGCTCTGTCTACATTTGATCCTAACCATCATTTTTTAATCGAGTGCCATGTATGATGCGTGTACACCAGTTGTACCTGATGGGAAGAGCATATTTCTGAGTCAGACAGTATTCTTAAGATCACGAACAATATTATGTTACATGAATGGATATAGATGTTCTGACGTGTATCTGCATCAGAACTGACTACGTTAAACATAATTTCCAGTTAGATTTTGCAACTGCAACAAGAAACGCGTCCTGCGATGGTTTCTGGCATGTGGTATATGATATAAGAGAGGTGTGAATTTATAAAAACAAAACAACAATAAGAGTTAAACAAACCAAATGGGAGTATGGTCGAATTTCCAACTGTGAGTGTGAAGCGAAGATAGAAAACAAGAGTTTTTCACTGAAAATTGTGGCCAAGGTATCGCCACTGTGGCCGACAAACTGTTGCCACGATTACTTGAACCTATAGCAGAGGAAATTGAAGCTCAAAGTGAAGCATTAGAAAAGATAAACATAGTGTCTACAACATTTGATCAGCCGCTATTTTTTTTATCAAGTGGCATGTGTGTTGTGTATACTTGTACACCACGTCTACTTGATGAGAAGGCCATCTTTCTATTGACTTATTAAAGGCAATATATACATTCTAGAAAGCTATTATTTTTGTAATGACACAAACAATACAAGGCTTATCCCCAAAGCTATATAATATACACATAAAAAAGAAATGCATTCACAACTATCCACTTCATCCGTTCCCACACACACGCCTTGGAGACATGATGACTCTATATGGGAAAACTGTGTGCCCTGTACCTTCAAGGAAATTATTAGAACCCAGGTCCCGTGCTTACTCAAGCCACTGCGTGGAGATGTGGACGGTGGATCACAGGAATGAAACGTGGAAGGCTAATCCCTACCTTTTTCCCCTGCCCTTGGTCCCCCCCTTTATTTAGACAGGAGCCTCAACTGAATTCAAGTGAAGAAACTAATAAGAATTAAACGCGCAAGCATATTTCTGTGTTGCTTACCTCCCTGCACCCTCTCCTTTGTTGAACTCCTCCCTGTACCATCCCTGCTGCCACTCCATGGCTGATCCTAGCATGATATGCTCTGTTCTGAAGCCTGTGTGTAGCTTCATCAATGAAGCAGGGGTCCCTGCAGCAACTGCAAGAAGTGTCTCATCTTTCGCCTGCATCAAGCGCAATCTCAGAGACCTCACGGAAACCATGGAGGACCTGCAAGCTGTCGAGAAGGTGGTTCGAGGACAAGTTGAACTTGAGACCAACAACCTCAACGAGTGTCATCCTCAAGTCAGCCTGTGGCTAACGAGGGTCCTCCAAGTCCTAGTCGACCCTGTTGTCCAAGAATCTGATCAATTGTTTCAATCCTCTTGTTTCTGTAGTTCTTCTCTAAGTCTTAGGAAAAGATACCGTCTTGGCAAACGTGTCGCTGAGATGTTGGAGTATGTAGATAGGCTAATCAGAGAAGGGAAGCAATTTGATACGTTTGCATCCAAACGTTTGCCAGATTCTGTCGAGGAGCGGCCACGGATGAAAACATTTGGCATCGAGCCAGTCCTGAAGGACCTTGGGAAATATTGTGATAGCACCGATGTGAGCATCATTGGAGTTTGTGGCCCGGGAGGTGTTGGAAAGACGACACTCCTTAACAAGTTCAACAATGAGCTCAAAGCATGTGGCAGGGATTACCAGGTATGTAAGGCTCTCCAAAATCCAAATAAACTAGTCAGTTAAATTTAGCATGAAAATTTAAATAAACATTCTTATCTGTTTCTAAAAGGAGTTAGCTGAGTGACCCTTGGATTACATCACTAGTCAAATTACTCCTGTTCAATTTACAACAAAATTTGCACATCATGATTTTTCTCTTGTTTTATGCTCCATGCTTTATGCCTTCCCCATGCAAACCCCTAGGCAGTCTGCAGGCCTCTATTGAGCTTTACATAATTATTAGTCTTGTGTGAGTATGGCAACACAACTTTTAGAATGGTCTAAATGTGGGAAATTTCATGCAAATCAGATATAGAGGTACTGATATAGGGGGATATGCTCTATAGCTTTGCAGTATTTCAAGATTGAACTCAATAGCATCCACATTCCACAAATAACAAAACCTATAAATACTTATCTTGCAAGTAGGATTTATTGTCTGACGGGGAGGAGGTTTTGGTGGCTAGCTGCTCCAGCTTTGGAGCAAGGGATACATGTTTGAATCCTTGGGTCCGCTCTTGCTAGAGTTGGAGCTCTCAGATCACAAACAGATGCATCTAACTAGTGACGTTTACTTCTCAGATGTAGGTTAAATATGCATATTTTTTATTTTTAAAAGTAAATTTATATCCTTTTTAACTTTTTGAGCAGTAGATTAACTCTCCACTAACACACTTACACACTTTATACCCGTAAATTAAAAATTTTCCGAGGGCAGTTCAACTGTATCCTAATACTTTTCTGATGCCACAATAATTTTGGTAGGTGGTGATAATGATCGAGGTGTCCAATTCTAAAACTTTAAACAGATCAGCAATCCAGCGTACAATTACAGACCGTCTTGGGTTGCCATGGAATGACAGAGAGACAGAGGAAGCCCGCGCAAGGTTCTTAATGAAAGCACTGAGAAGAAAAAAGTTTGTAATTTTACTGGATGATGTCTGGAACACATTCGAACTAGAAGATGTTGGTATCCCTACCCCTGATTCTGAGAGCAAAAGCAAAGTGATTCTCACATCACGTTATGTGGATGTGTGCTATCAAATGGGAGCTCAACAGAGCTTGATCAAGATGGAGTACCTAGAAAGAGGCAGCATGGGAGCTCTTCCGAAGCTATTTGAGCACTCAGGCAATTACAGCCATTGATTCATCTGGCCCCAACAACGTTGTAAAAAAACATGCTGATGCAATTGTCAAAAGCTGCGGTGGTTTGCCACTAGCACTCAAGGTGATAGCGAGCGCTGTGGCAGGGCTGACAGCACCAAGCGAATGGAGTTTGGCAATGCAAGCAGCCAAGCATGACATCAAGGATATAGATGGGATCCCAGAAATGTTCCATAAACTGAAATATAGTTATGATAAGTTGGAACAAACACAACAGCAATGCTTCCTGTATTGCACCCTTTTCCCTGAATATGGTTCAATTAGCAAAGATCAGCTTGTGGAATACTGGATGGCAGAAGAATTGATACCACAAGATCCCAACAGAGGTCATCGCATAATCAATCGCTTGCTCTCAGCATGCTTATTGGAGAGCTGCGGATCTGATTTAGAGGTAAAAATGCACCATATTATTCGTCACCTGGGATTGTCCCTTGCAGTGCAGCAAAATATTGTTGTGAAGGCTGGAATGAACTTGGAAAAGGCACCACCACACAGAGAGTGGCGAACAGCAAGAAGGATATCACTCATGTACAATGACATAAGGGACCTTGGTATCTCACCTGAATGCAAGGATCTTGTAACATTATTGGTCCAAAATAATCCTAACTTGGACAAGCTGAGTCCAACCTTCTTCCAGTCCATGTACTCTTTGAAGGTACTTGATCTATCACACACCAGAATTACAGCACTTCCTCTATGTAGCACATTGGCCAAGCTCAAGTTTCTCAATTTGTCTCACACATTCATTGAGAAACTTCCTGAAGAATTCTGGATGCTAAAAAAACTAAGACATCTAGATTTAAGTGTTACCAAGGCACTGAAAGATACCTTAGATAACTGTTCCAAGCTATACAAGCTAAGGGTGCTAAACCTCTTCCGAAGCAATTATGGGATTCGCGACGTTAATGATCTGAACATTGAATCCTTAAAGGCTCTGGAATTCCTTGGGATCACAATCTATGCTGAGGATGTCTTAAAGAAGCTGACAAATATACATCCTCTAGCCAAGTCAACACAGCGTCTTAGCCTCAAGCACTGTAAAAAGATGCAGTCAATCCAAATATCAGACTTCACACACATGGTGCAACTTCGAGAACTCTATGTTGAATCATGTCTTGACTTGATACAACTTATGGCTGATCCTGACAAGGGAAAAGCTTCCTGCCTGCAAATTCTCACCCTTGCTAAACTGCCTTCCCTCCAAACTATTCTTGTTGGATCTTCGCCTCATCACTTCCGCAATCTCCTCGAAATAACAATCTCTCACTGCCAGAAACTGCATGACATCACCTGGATTCTGAAGCTGGATGCACTTGAGAAGCTTTCTATCTGCCATTGCAACGAATTGGAGCAAATTGTTCAAGAAACAATCAACAAGGTGGAGAACAGGAGAGGGGGGATTGAGCACAGCATTGTTCAGAGATCTGGGAGAATAAATGGTTTCTCTGAAGAACAGGAGATATATTGCATGGTAGAAGATGCATATAATGAACATGTAAAAGGCTATCAGAACAAGATAGAGAATGAGCGGATCAAGGGTGTGCATCATGTGGACTTCCCAAAACTGAGGGCAATGGTCCTGACAAACCTACCAAAGCTGACAGCAATATGCAATCCAAGAGACTTTCCTTATCTTGAGATTATTAGGGTGGAGGGTTGCCCAAATTTGACAGCACTTCCATTGGGTCAAATGTATGACTGCCCAAAACTAAAGCAGATTTGTGGATCATATGACTGGTGGAAGAAGCTAGAGTGGAATGGCAAGGAGACAATGGAGAATAAGTATTTCATCCCAATCAAAGATGAAGAATATCATTCTTTTTCCTAACTTAATTGAGCGGCAAAGCTCCTGCCTTTTGCTTCAAAAAAGAAGACTAGCATTCTCATGAAAAACAAGTACAGTTACTCGCGTATTACTGATAATTTTTCTCTTCAAGATCTAACTGCTCATCTGTAAACTTACTTATTCGATCCATATGTTCGAAGTCCTCAATAAGTGGCTTTTGTATATGCTTATTTGTATTATGTACATACAAACTGTATATATTTTGTACACAATCTGTGAATACTGTGCATCTTTTACATAGATACTGTACAGATTGTACATGTAGTATATGCATTGTACTACTTTGGTATACACAAGCCAAATGTATAGTGTGTAAATCTGTTCAGATGTCGATGCACTTTTTCTGGCAATTGAGCTGATTAACTATGCTGTAAATTTCAGATACATGATCATTTTACAAAAACAAATATATAGCACATCTAGATCCAGTTATCCTCTAAAACTTCAAAAAGAGCAACCTAAACACAAAAACAACTATTTTTTTTTAAAAAAATGCTGGCAGGAACATGTCCAGCTTGCAATAATAGAGGAGGTAGTTTGAAATAAGTACAAAAGAAAGAAAAGACAGCGTAGCCAAGGAGGAGTTGGCCAAGAAGAGTGACATGAATAACTTTATTGTATCCCATACCTTCTTAATTCCCTTGAGATAGTAATTGTTCCTGGACAGGAGAACCAATCAACCAACTGCATATCTGCACAGTGCATAGTAATCTGCCTTAATGTTCTATAAAAAAACATCCAACAAACCAATGAAAGATCAAGTTCCATCTCACTGTTTGGATTTTGGAAATAACAAATATCAAGTGCAGATTTCATGACCCACTTTGAAGATAAAATATGGGTAGCAGCTTGACAGAATGGGTTATCTATGGAATGCGTCATACCATGATGATGTCCATGGACGCATTCTCTACCTTGCATTGCACCTCACAATGAACAAATATGTCCTCCACAGCCCACAGGCCACTGTTCCCATCGTGTAATCACTTTGTCCGATGACCAACAATACTCTGCAGAAAATAAAGTATCAAATAGAACAGACGCTGCTGGCGTGGCAGTTTCAAAAAATGGAATATATAGTGATTTGTAATTTGTAACTGATGAGAGCAAAATGCTATTCGTGTTTGCCCCCACGCCGCTTGCAGCCTTCAGTCGGATCTCGGATTCTCCCACGCCTCCGCCGATGGAGACACATAGATTAGTGATGTAAACAGCAGAAAATTCATGAAATGCTGTGGACGGATGTTAGGGGGAAAAAAAAGGAGAGACAGGTAAACAGCAGTTTCAGATCACTAAGACATGGAAGGGTAAACTTGCCCCGACCACTCTCCGGCAGCACGGAGGCTGGAGTCGACCCAAGTGGTCGCGCGCTTGGACGGCCCCGCTCGCCCTCCGCCACCGACGCCGCCCCCATGGTCACCGGGAACGGGAAGCAAACTGGCGCTGCCGCCATGGTCACCGTCACCGGGAAACAAATTGGATGGACTTGACTCAGAAGAACGTCAGAAAAAGAAAAACATAAACAGAAATTTGGGGGAGGCAAGCCAACCATAGACTGACACTTGTGTTGTGTGGCTGACAACCGGGCCCGCATCTCGTCACCGCGTCCGTGCGGCTGCAGCGCCGCGAAGGAGCCACTAGCTAACCTCATCATAATATCGTCGTCGTCTCCCTTCTCAAAATAATCCCAGCGCTAGACTCTCTTGACCACGAAATTCCATGAATCTATGTCATTGTCAACAGAGCTGCTGGCATCTGCCGTGCGGCGGAAATGATTCTTCCAGTCCACCATCTACTGCCGGGTGCCAGTCCATCAATTCATCATGCGTCCACAAACCCGCGTGCGCAACTTCTCGGCACGTTCGGTTCGGCCTTGTGCGCGCGCGGGAGGAGGGGCGCCGCACGCAAGGTGTTTGACGGATTGTCTCTTCCAGATCATCTCCACAGTGCCGCCTTAGATACAGTCACCTACTCACATGCCATTGTTGAATGAAGTTTGGCGCCGCTTGGCGAGCAACCGTTGCTTCCGCTTCTGGTACGCTGAAACGACGAGGAAACTTGCTCGCCGGGAGTGCTCCTGTGTCCGGCATCAGCCAGTGGATCTTATCCTAACCTCCGATTTTGATCCCATTCGATGACTTTTCGAAGCCCCCAAAGGCCCAACCCCCCACCGAACAACGTCCTTGCGGACGTTTTCTTCGCAAAGTCCGAATCCTTCCAATCCAATCCCGTGTTGCCTCATTCGTTCCGTGCACCGCGTGGCGTCTAGCCTCCGCATATGCTTCCTTTATAAGCTTCAAAAGAATTCTCCCTTTTTGCAGATTCCTCGTTCGCCTGCTAGCTGCATGCTCACCACCTTCCCCGATGGCTGAAGAAGTCGTCAGCGCCGCGGCGGGCTCGTGCCTGGAGCCCCTGTTCGGATGTCTGCTCGATGCAGCGGGCCGGGAGGCGACCGCGTTCCTTCGCGTCAAGTCGAATTGGGGCGACCTCGAAAAGGCCCGGGACAGCCTGCGCGCCGTCGAGGCGACGGTCAGGGCGCGGGTCACGGCAGAGGAGGACAAGCTGAACGTCTGTGATCCTCTGGTGCAGGTGTGGCTCAAGCGCGTCGACGAGCTTCGCGCGGACACCATCGGCGAGGATTACAGCAGTTTTGTTGGGGTTCTCTTGCCTCTGCCAGTGCACCGTGCACGCTCGTCGCCGCGCCTCGATCGGCAAGCGTGTCGTGGAGGCGCTGGAGGAGGTCGATAAACTGACCGAGGAAGGGAGGCAGTTCAGGACGTTTGGGTTCAGGCCACCGCCGAGGGCCGTCAGTCGGTTGCCCCAAACAGAGGCCGTTGGGTTGGAGCCCATGTTGGCTAGGGTCCGTGATTTGCTTGAGAAGGGCGAATCAAGCATAATTGGTGTTTGGGGTCAAGGAGGCATCGGCAAGACGACTCTCCTCCACGCCTTCAACAATGATCTCGAAAAGGAAAAACACAACTATCAGGTATTATTTCGCTTCCTCCAAAGCTTCTACCATTTACTTCTTCTCAGAATAATGTGAGTCCACGTATTTGTGGTTCTCTTTTAGATTGCGTATGTAGGTTGCTTCAATGATGAATTCATGGTGCTTACATTTGGTAGCATAGTAAAAAATAATACACAGAACAGACATAATTAAACTGCAGAAGTTTGTAGTATTTCAATAATGGGAGGAGAATGCTTTTGTCGTTGTAAAAACAAAATGGAATCTTGATTCAAAAAAAAAATGGAATCTAACAGTTGACACATGTAAATTTCAAGAGTACTAGTTGAAGCTGCAGCTTCAGAAGTAAATATGGATATGCACATGAACCATGTATATTAGACGAAAAGTTTTTAGCATCATCATTTACAACATGAAATGGATGTGATTCTTGTCTGTAACAAGTTTTTTAAGGTTTCCCTAAATACTATTTTGAAGCAGATGCAATTGCAGAAAGATATAACATCACTGTCTTACTCTTCATATATATTTTTATACACCATTCATAGTTCACCTCTCTCTATTGTTTACATGACCGTTTTGCTAATTCCTCGCAAAACTTAATTAAAAGTTCAATATACAGCTAAGCATTCACCCACACTGATAATAGACGGATGAGTATAAATAAATTTGGATTTAGCAAGAATTTGGCAAGTTAATTTAATGGCATGACATGCAGCTCTCCTGCATGTTGGGGGCTGAGGCCTGTCTCATGAACTAACTTCAGTTTGAGAGGCTGTGAATTGCTATATATCTTACCCTATTTGGGAACCCTGATGAGGAAGATGTAGTGCTGCAATCTGGATGAGCCTAGGAGTAAGTGATAGTTTTTTTTTCAAGTTTATGGATGTGTTTGCTCCCAAAAGTTTAGTTGGTTATACAGTAAACACATGTAAAGTGTTCTTTGCTAGAAGAAGATGGATGCTGCTTTAAATATTCTGCAAGTATATCGCAGTTCCAGATTACAAGACATTCAACAAATTTTGCACTTGTATGTTAAAAGTGGAACTGGAATCAGTAAACTTTGCATATTTGCATACAATATTTCGTACATACTTGTCTAGCTCTATTATGTTTGGGTATTTCAGTGTTGCATTTCCATTTCTATCATATCGACAGATTACTTTTGGACTGAAATTAATCTTTACATTTTTCCTTGAATTGGCTGTTCCAGGTTGTTATATTTATTGAAGTATCCAATTCAGAGACCCTGAACACAGTGGAGATACAGCAGACTATCTCTGATAGGCTTAATTTGCCATGGAATGAATCAGAGACAGTTGATAGGCGGGCCAGATTCTTGGTGAAGGCACTGGCCAGGAAGAGATTTCTAGTGCTGCTTGATGATGTAAGGAAGAAATTCCAACTGGAGGATGTCGGTATCCCGACTCCAGACACCAATAGCCAAAGCAAGCTGATCCTGACATCACGTTACCAAAAGTATGCTTCCAGATGGGTGCACAGAGGAGCCGAATTGAAATGCAGGTTTTGGATAATGATGCTGCATGGAAGCTGTTCTTGAGCAAGCTGAGCAATGAGGCTTATGCAGCAGTTGAATCCCTGAATCCCAACAATGTTGTTCGGGAGCACGCCAGGAGAATTTTCTTAAGCTGTGAAGGTCTGCCACTTGCACTCAATGTCATTGGGACTGCTGTGGCAGGGTTGGAAGGACCAAAAGAATGGATTTCAGCCGCTAATGACATCAATATGTTGAACAATGAAGATGTGGATGAAATGTTTTATCGGCTGAAATACAGCTATGACAGGCTGAAACCCACTCAACAACAGTGCTTTCTGTATTGCACTCTGTTCCCTGAATATGGATCTATTAGTAAGGAACAACTAGTTAATTATTGGCTAGCTGAAGGTTTGCTACTCAACGATTTTCAAAAGGGTGATCAGATAATTCAGAGCCTTATTTCAGCATGCTTGTTGCAGACCAGTAGTTCAATGTCATCAAAGGTAAAAATGCACCATGTAATCAGGCATATGGGGCTTTGGTTGGTTAACAAGACAGATCAAAAGTTTCTCGTTCAAGCAGGGATGGCTTTGGATAGTGCACCACCAGAAGTAGAGTGGAAGGAAGCTACAAGGATCTCCATCATGTCTAATGATATCAAAGAGCTTCCTTTCTCTCCGGAATGTGAAAACCTAACTACATTGTTGATCCAGAATAACCCAAATATGAACAAGCTGAGTTCAGGTTTTTTCAAGTATATGCCCTCCTTGAAAGTGCTGGATCTTTCTCACACTGCAATAACAACGCTTCCAGAATGTGAAACATTGGTTGCATTGCAGCATCTTAATTTGTCACACACAAACATTAGGATATTACCTGAGAGGCTGTGGTTATTAAAAGAGTTGAGGCATCTGGATCTCAGTGTGACTGCTGAACTGGAAGATACCTTGAACAACTGCTCAAAGTTGCTCAAGTTAAGAGTGCTTAATCTCTTTCGCAGTCACTATGGTATTAGTGATGTCAACGACCTGAATCTGGATTCCCTGCAGGCATTAGTGTTCCTTGGAATCACTATTTATGCAGAGGACGTGTTGAAGAAACTAAACAAGACTAGTCCTTTGGCAAAGTCAACATATCGTCTGAATCTTAAGTACTGTAGAAAAATGCATTCGCTCAAAATCTCCGATCTCAACCACTTGGTGCACCTTGAGGAGCTGTATGTTGAATCGTGCTATAATCTAAGCACACTGGTTGCTGACACTGAGCTGACTACTTCAGGCCTGGAGCTCCTGACCCTCTCAGTTCTTCCTGTGCTGGAGAACGTCATTGTTGCGCCAACGCCCCACCATTTTGGTCACATCCGCAAAATGACTATTTCGAGTTGCCCCAAGCTGAAGAACATTACATGGGTCCTCAAACTCGAAATGCTCGAGAGGCTTGTCATAACCAATTGCGATGGGTTGCTCAAGATCGTTGAAGAAGATAGGGGTGATGAGGAAGAGACAATGCTGGGTCATCCTTCTGAAGAACAGGAAGATAAGTGGATTGATGATGGTCAGAGTGATAGCAGTGACAATGCGCATGCAGGGTTCCTGAACCTGCGATCAATCGTGCTGACTGATGTCAAGATGCTGAGAAGTATCTGCAAGCCAAGAAATTTTCCCAGCCTTGAGACCATCCGGGTGGAGGGTTGCCCGAATCTGAAAAGCATCCCACTGAGCAGCACGCACAATTGTGGGAAACTGAAGCAGGTGTGCGGTTCAGTTGAATGGTGGGCGAAACTGGAGTGGGAGGACAAGGAGGGCAAGGAGAGCAAGTTTTTCATTCCAATCTGATATAGGACCCCTGTTCTGAGCTGTTGCTGTGTCATTCGCAGGAAGGTTCGGAATCTGTATATGCCACGAGTTGTTTTTATAAGACAGTCTGTGTATATTGCTTTTGTTCACAAACATGTATTCCCTCCATCCCAAATTGTAAGTCATTCCAAGAATCTTGGAGAGTCAAAGTTTCTCAAGTTTGATCAAAATTATATAACAATAAAATAATATTTATAATGTCAAATAAGTATCATTAGATTCATTATCATTTATATTTTCATAGTATACCTATTTGATGTTATAAATCTTTATAGTTTTGTCTATAATTCTTGGTCAAACTTGAGATGCTTTAACTCTCCAAGATTTTTGGAATGACTTACAATTTGGGATGGATAGAGTACATGATTTCATTCATTCATTCATTGCTGTAAATTCGATCAATAAAGTTCCATTTGTCTACTGTCTACTTGGAGTACTCAATGATCACTGGTATCAACTGTTTGATACTCATCGAACGGAGGTGAATTGGGTCACTGACAGGTGGGCCTAATTGCAACAGGTCCACCTACCAGTGACCCAACTGTTGAGGAACCACTCACGCCGCGGCAGCCTGCAGAAGCCCTCCCTCGGCGGCGGCGCAAAAGCCCAGTCAACAACTCAAAACCGAACGGCACATGCGGCGGCCGCGGCCGTGCGCACATGCATTCCGCTTCCGCCGCCCTCGTCCGCGCCGCGCTGAAGCCGAGGCCCGAGCAGCATCCTCTCCGCTTCTTTCCGGCATCCGCGAAGGCGGCGTGTGAGCCCCACCCCACGGCCTACTACACCGCCCTCCTCGCCTCGTTTTCCCGGGAGTGCCGCCACGCCCACAACCCGTTCGACGCAGGTCCTCAGCGAACCCATCAGGCGCGGGCATGCGGGGTCCTGCACGCGCGGGTCCTGCGCCTCGGCCTGCCTCTCCGGGGCCGCCTCGGCGACGCGCTCGTCGACCTGTACGGCAGGTCCGGTCGCGTGCGCTATGCCTGGCGCGCGCTGGGCTGCTGCACCGGGGCTCCAGCGTCAGGCGCGGCGGCGAGCTCGGTGCTGTCCTGCCACGCGCGGTCGGGGTCCCCTCGGGACGTTCTCGATGCGTTCCAGCGTATCAGGTGTTTCATTGGTGGCACGCCAGACCAGTTTGGCCTTGCGGTGGTTCTGTCCGCGTGTTCACGGCTGGGTGCTCTCGAGCACGGCAGGCAGGTGCATTGTGACCTGCTGAAGAGCGGGTTCTGCTCCAGTGCCTTCTGTCAGGCGGGGCTGGTGGACATGTATGCCAAGTGCGGTGAGGTCAACGATGCGAGGAAGGTGTTTGATGGGATTGCTTGCCCGGACACAATATGCTGGACAAGCATGATTGCGGGTTACCATCGAGTTGGGCGCTACCAGCAAGCGCTGATTTTGTTTTCTAGGATGGAGAAGATGGGCTCTGTCCCAGACCAGGTGACGTGTGTTACCATCATTTCCACTCTTGCAAGCATGGGCAGACTGGCCGATGCGAGAACTCTGCTGAAGAGGATACAAATGCCGAGCACGGTTGCTTGGAATGCTGTCATCTCAAGTTACTCACAAAGTGGTCTTGAGAGTGAAGTGTTTGGCCTGTACAAGGATATGAAGAGACAGGGATTGATGCCAACTAGGTCCACTTTTGCGAGCATGCTAAGTGCAGCAGCCAACATGACAGCGTTTGATGAAGGTCAGCAGATACATGCAGCGGCAGTAAAGCATGGCTTAGATGCAAATGTTTTTGTGGGCAGTTCACTGATCAACCTGTATGTGAAACATGGATGCATCTCTGATGCAAAGAAGGTGTTTGACTTCTCCACCGAAAAGAACATTGTCATGTGGAATTCAATGCTTTATGGGTTCGTTCAAAATGAGCTCCAAGGAGAGACCATTCAGATGTTTCAGTATATGAGGAGGGCTGACCTTGAGGCTGATGATTTTACATTTGTGAGTGTACTTGGCGCATGCATTAACTTGGATTCACTTGATTTAGGTAGGCAGGTACACTGCATAACAATCAAGAACAGCATGGATGCAGACTTGTTTGTTGCTAATGCAATGCTAGATATGTACTCAAAACTTGGAGCAATTGACGTTGCGAAAGCACTGTTCAGCCTCATTCCAGGCAAGGATAGTGTATCCTGGAATGCTCTTATAGTTGGACTTGCACATAATGAACAGGAGGAAGAAGCGGTCTATATGCTTAAAAGGATGAAGTTCTGTGGTATAGCACCAGATGAGGTGTCTTTTGCAACTGCAATTAATGCCTGTTCCAACATTCGGGCTACTGAGACTGGAAAGCAGATTCATTGTGCATCTATCAAGTATAATGTCTGCTCAAATCATGCTGTTGGCAGTTCTCTGATTGACCTATATTCAAAGTTTGGAGATGTAGAATCTTCTAGGAAGGTTTTGGCACATGTAGATGCGAGCAGCATAGTTCCAATAAATGCACTAATTACAGGTCTTGTGCAGAACAATAGAGAAGATGAAGCCATAGAGTTATTTCAGCAAGTGCTAAAAGATGGGTTCAGGCCGTCTAGCTTTACATTTGCAAGCATTCTTTCTGGGTGTACTAGACCTGTCAGTTCAGTAATTGGCAAACAAGTTCATTGTTATGCACTGAAATCTGCTCTTTTGAATCAGGATACTTCACTTGGCATCTCTCTAGTTGGAATATATTTGAAGTGCAAATTGCTTGAGGAGGCAAACAAACTCTTAGCGGAGGTGCCAGATCACAAAAACCTGGTTGAGTGGACAGCTACTATTTCAGGGTATGCTCAAAATGGTTACAGTGATCAATCTTTGATGATGTTTTGGAGAATGCGCAGTTATGATGTTCGTTCAGATGAGGCCACATTTGCTAGTGTTCTGAAAGCTTGTTCTGAGGTAGCAGCTCTTACAGTTGGAAAAGAGATACATGGCCTCATTATCAAATCTGGATTTGTTTCTTATGAAACTGCAACCAGTGCCCTCATGGACATGTACTCCAAGTGCGGGGATGTAATTTCTTCCTTTGAAATCTTCAAGGAATTGAAAAACAAGAAAAATATAATGCCATGGAACTCCATGATTGTTGGTTTTGCGAAAAATGGTTATGCAAATGAGGCACTTCTTCTCTTCCAGAAGATGCAAGAATCACAACTAAATCCTGATGAAGTGACACTCCTTGGTGTTCTCATTGCTTGTTGTCATGCTGGTTTAATTTCTGAAGGACGGAAGATCTTTGATTCTATGAACCAAGTTTATGGTATAGTGCCCAGAGTAGATCACTATGCATGTTTCATTGATCTACTTGGGCGCAGTGGTCATCTTCAAGAGGCTCAAGAAGTTATTGACCAGTTACCCTTCAGAGCTGATGGTGTGATCTGGGCTACATACCTTGCAGCATGTCAAATGCACAAGGATGAAGAGAGAGGGAAAGTTGCAGCAAAGAAACTTGTTGAGATGGAACCACAAAGCTCATCCACATATGTGTTCCTTTCAAGCTTCCATGCTGCGGCTGGTAACTGGATTGAAGCTAAGGTAGCCAGAGAAGCAATGCGAGAAAAAGGGGTGATCAAATTTCCAGGGTGTAGTTGGATCACAGTGGGCAACAAAACAAGCTTATTTATTGTACAGGACACACATCATCCGGACACTCTGAGCATCTACAAAATGCTTGACGATCTAACCGGATTGATGAATAAAGATGACAGAATTGAGGATTATGATCTGCTTAGCTTGTCTTGAATGCTTACTTGAGGGACAATGACCCTATATAACTAATATCATGATAAAGGACTAAAGGAGTAAGGGCCTAGATTGATCTTCTGGCTCGCCATGGACCTTAAGTAGATTTCTGGTTGTTTAGGTGAGGAATTTGGTACCCTTGCATAGTATATGCAATGCATTTACTCATATAAATTAAGGATTTAGGTTTTGATCACTTAATTTTGAAATTTTTTATCATCTGGGCTCCAAGCATTAAGATAACTGCAAGGTTTACTGGTTTTGTTCAAGGTATCTTTATGAGTTTCCAATGATGAAATTTGATTTCTGTATGTCTATTTCTAGTTTTCCCCCTCCATGAAGTCTTTTCTGTTTTACTTATAAGCCTCTGTGTGCTCATAAGTCATAACTTTTTGTATATATAGATATAACAGATGGCATGTGAAGGGCATCAGAACAAATAATGCACACTGACTTACTCTCTAGGATTTGCAAATGATCTGAGACTCAGCAGACTGCTATTTCTTATTGGTTAGGGAAAAATCTATTCAAGTTATTTGGTCAGGGAAGCATCTATTCAAGTTAGCTACTTGACAAACATAGATCAAACAGTCATACTTGTTTTGTTTGACTTCATTACTCAATAATATAGTCAGCTAATGAAGAATTTTGTCAAAAGACATGTGAAAAACAGTGGAGTCTGTCTGTTTCAGCGATATACCCTGTTAGTAAAAATCCCAGATCTAGAAAATGACCATATTTTCTCAGTTGTTGCTGGCCATGCTTCATTTAATTGTCTGCAGACAAACTATTTTTCCATGCATTGATGCTAATTAAACAATGAGTTGTTTCATTGTTTGTACTTCATTAAAGAACTAACTACAGTTATTCACTAAGATTTTTTTTTCAGAAGTACCATATTTCACAAATTCATTCCATGATATAATATTTGACGTTACCTAAAACAATAAGTTGCCTTTCAGGATCTATGCTAGCAGTTCAATTTTTTTTTTTGTACACTTACAACAGAAAATCATGTTTAAAGCACTATTCCAAAGCATAGGTGGCAAATGGCTGCATGCTGTGAAATCGAAGCAGGTGTTCCAAGTCCAGGCATGAAAGAACACCAACATAGCTTTTGAGATTATCCCATACTTTTGTGAAAAGATTGTAACTAATGAAATATTAATAGACATGTTAACTTTACAGGCCTTATTTGGGAAAGTATCCCCCTTCTTTCTTAATATGTTTCTATCTCCTATTGTTTACCATAAAAGTATTATACTGTTGCTATGCCAATGCTCTGCAGGACAACAGTCCACTCAAAATTACCATCTGAACTCATTCTTCAATTCTGTTATAAAACTGAATATTTTGCTACTATCTAGACATGCTGCTATGTATGTTTCACAAACAAGGCAGATGTTGCTCGAAGTCTTATTTAACTTGCCATTACTTTCTTCCCATCACAAACATCACATAAAATGGAACCAAGTCCTTCACAGTATGGGCACTTTGTATCTTCACCGACCCACTCCAAGAACTGCATTTTGAGGAAAAGTTAATTTTGAATGCATTCATCATGTAAGAAAGAGCAAAATTTAACTTAATTGATGGTATGATGTATTTGTGCAACAGGAAGCTACAGTACCTGTGGTTCAATGTTTGGCTCACCTGTTCCATCACATTCTGCAGGAAAGAAGAAACAAATTAGGACTAATGAAAAGCAATGCAATGATCCTGCTCCCTTTTCAGTACACGGTTGAGAAAAATTAAGGTCAGCATGATAGTCAGCCATTGTTTCTCATGTCATTTCTTACTTTACAACAGATATCAAATAGGGATTGAGATGACAATAAAGTGTGCCTGAAAACAGTTTTATTGCATTCAGTTTTGTTAGAGTTCAGAATAGAGGAACTACAAACACTTTCTATTTTAGATATCTGACAAAAACCTACGTACTATGGTCCAGGTTCCAGAGATTATTAGTTGTACATACGGAAGCTGAATATGCAGTTGTACACAATAGTGCAACTAGTAGGGTTTATTACCTAAGCACATGAGGCGCCCTTCACCTCGGCAGGAGATGCATGCCTTGGTTGATGCAGTAGTGCCGCTGCTCACTGGTTTTTTATTCTTTGTCAGTCTGGCTGGGTCTTCCCACCTGTTTTCACCAAGAAGAAACACTCTGTGTTCGGAGACCCCAACTCCTGAGACACCATTTTCTGTAACCACAGTTTTCCGAACCTCCGCGATCCCTGTTACAGCAGGAATAGCTGCTCCGTTTGTGCCATCCTAGAAGAAAATTGGAAGCTCAGTGCACACCCACACCAAGAGTCATGACTCATGACTACACTGCTGAAAAATACTGTTCCATGCATCCCGATGTACAAAGCCTGTTAGTTTATAAAAAGCTCTTCCTGTACCGCTGACGGTAACTGCAGAGTTTTTTTTGGTTCAGAAAGTATTTATCTCGATCTGATTTATGTGTAATCATGTATCGTGAGCATTTAGGAAATGCTGTCACATTTGCAAGGTGTTGAAGCTGAACTCACTTTCGTTTGCGAATCTTCCCCAGACTTCCCTGAGAATAGCCACTCAAGTAGCTCCGACGTCATCACTCCGCTCTCTGAAGCTCCTACCGTTGCCTGAAAGAGAGTGCGTATCATCAAGCAGCATAGATGTTTAATATAGTGTAAAGGGTAATCTTCACTCTTCAGGAGTACAGTATTACTAACCTGCCATGTCTTGACAGCTCGCTCGGTGCCAGATGAGAAACTAGAATACTCCATGTCTTCCTCGCCCGAGTAAAAACCGAGCTTCTGCAAAGCTTCCTGTTTCAGACAAATTTGCCGTTAGTTTTTGAACTGGCAATCAATTGTCTACTAGTAACTGTAGTAGGATTCATGAGAAGCTGGACAATTTAAAGCTAGCCGTTTGATTGCAAACGCTGCAAAATTTCTACAGAAAAATTTGGCTGCATTGAGAGCATTGCCATCTCACTAGACCCTCTGTGACACTGCTGGGCTGGGCCGGGCCGGGCCGTGTCACCTCACTACCTCAGCCGATCGACGCACCCACCCAGACACACGCACGGCGTGCAACACGAATCCTAGCCAGAACGAGAGGCCTGTGGCGACGCTCACCTGCATCGCGCGCACGTCCTCGCCCTCGGCTCCCGCCCTCAGAGTCCTCCTGCTCTTGCTGCTGGCACCTGCGCCGCTCCCGGCCTCGGGCTCGGCCTTGGCCGCCACCACCTTCTTCTTCTCTTCCACCACAACCACCTCCTTCCTCACCTCGACCGTGGCCTCCTCGACGAGCGCCGGCCTGGGCTGCGGCGCGGGCACCGCGGCGGCCGGGGCCGCGGGCGAGGCCACGGCATCGACGGCGACGACCGCGAGGTGGTGATCAGCAGGGTGAGCCCCCTCGAGCGCGCGGAGGCGGAGGCGCAGCGCGGCGGCCTCGGCGAGGAGGGCCTCGCGCTCGGCGCGCCAGCGCGACTCCTCGCGGAGCCAGCGCTGCTCCTCCCGCAGCCAGCGCTGCTCCTCGCGGAGCCACCGCGCCTCCTCGCGCTCCTCCCAGGACGACGAGGGCCCGGCGGCGGCGCGGGCCGGGAGGACGGCGGCGGCGCGGCGCGGGCAGCTGGGCCGCCGGAGGCGCGGGCGGTGGAAGGTGGTGGAGATGAAAGGGAAGGCTGCGGCGGTGGCCGCGCCTGCTGCGGCGGCGGCGATCATCGTCGTCGTCCGGGGTCAGGCGGCGGTGCGTCAGCGGGACCGGGAGTGAGAGGGCAGGGTGCGAGGAGACGACTAGCCGTGGATATTTCTCGGCCGCGGTGGACGGTGGTTGATATTTGCCGCCGGAGCTAAGCTACTACTGTGACTGCAACTCTGCATTTCTGCAAAGGTGTGGGTGTGTGGCGGCGTCGCGCGCGCCCGGCCATGCGGCCATGAATAGCGGGCCGCCGAACGAATCGAGCTTGGGCTGTTCAAATCAGATGGGCCGATTGGGGCTGCTCTCGCTTTTGTGTAAGGCTGGGACAAGATGGAGCATAGCAGCCCAGAAGAGAAACCGGGAACGATTGGGGCTGCTCTCGCTTTTGTATTAAGGCTGGGCCAAGCTGGAGCATCGCAGCCCAGAAGAGAAACCGGAAAGTCATGACATGAAAGCGAATTTTCGAGGGGGAAGAAAAAAAAAAGCTGTTCAGCTCATAATGTGGCGTGTCGGCGTATTTGTACTGTAGTACTGCAGAAGGAGGCCAAGACACGAACGGTGGTCGATTGCTCACGAGTCACGTTATATAGGTGTGCATAAATCATCATCATCCTGGGGAAAAAAACATCGAACAAGCAGAGACAATGCCGATTGCCGAGCTAGACGCCTAGACCACACCGTACGTGCGCGCGCGTTTGAGTGGATGAAAACGCAGGCATGTGAACATGCGCGATTTATAAACGTGTGCTTGCGGATGAAGCTTTCTTGACGTGGATAGGTACAGGTACCAGATGGAGACGCGCAGGGCGCTTTCCCGTGCGTCGCATGGAGAGCGCTCTCTCTCGCGCCTGCGTCAAAACCTGTCTCGATCTGGTAGCCTGGTCATGGGCACGAGTAGGAATGAAAACGGTCGGAAACCTTAAATCGTTTTCTACTTCTATATTTAATACGAAAATTGAAAATGAAAGCTGTAAAATTGGACACAAAAACAAACATGAACTTATCGAGCACCGAGAACTTTAAAAATGAACTAATTCAATCGATACATGAAGTGCATGACTAAATGCATAACAATTGACAAGTTCTACAACTTTTATGTAAAAGATATCTCTATTTTACACTACATAAAAAAGATATGATTCCTCAGGCAACAACTAGCTACATGATTAATATACTGTTAAAAAGTATTTATTTTTTTTAACATTTTAAAAACTAAAAATCAGAAAGTTGTAAATCTCGTCGAGAGCTATAATTTTTATATAAAAAACATCTTCATCCAAGATCGTATGAAAAAGATAAAGTTTTTCTAAGGGTAGACTTCTAGTGGCCCAAATTCAGTTTGAAACCGAATTCTGAATTCAAGATATTTCAAATTAAGAATAGAAAAGTAGAAAACTATCGAAAATCATATAATAAACTATTTTCGTTCTAATTTTGAATTTATTCGAAAATATGAATAGAAAACCATATGATTCGGTACGTTATATTTTCGTACCGTTATCGTCCCTGCATATGAGCCTGTGGCTAGAGACGTCGGGAAAGGCAGGACCGCATGCTTCGACTAGCTTGTGGCAGGAACCAGAACCACCCGCTATTTCGGCCGCCCGGGTCGGTGAGTAAATCTGTCAGCGTCGTATCGATCGGATCTGCTCGCGGCGAGGTAGCGTTTAGCAACACCTGGCCGAGATTTGGTGGAAATTACAAAGCTACCTCATCAGCGGACAGTGGCTGCGCTGCTTTCACCGCACCATCACACATCAGCGCGACAAAGCACAGTAGAGCACCTGAGTTTTCATCTTTTGACTCTGGGAGCTGAGCCTGGGCCCTGGGGTATCCGTTCCACCCCTGAGCGCGATCGTATCGTCGCGAGTGTGTTCACGCGTGGCGCGTCGCAGCAGCACGAGCAGGCGAGACAAAAACGAGTGACGGAAACAACCCGTACGTGCCGGCCGGCCGCGCCCCCTCCAACACGAGGGACGAGAGGGAAGCAGATCAGAAAAACCTCAGGTTGCTATTGCTAATGTGATTGTGAGCCCTGCTGCGGGCAGCAGTTTCGCGACCTGCAACAGATGCAGCGAAACCCTATTGACAAGTCAAAGCATTGTATTTCATCTGCATTAATTAGTTTCTCGTACGTGATTACTATTCTAGATTGTTCCGATGAATCTAGAGAAGAGACCGTACCGTACGTGCGCGCGCTCACCTCGCTGCTCTTCTTCGATCTCTTGGCCCTTTGCGCCACGTCCAGTCCAGTACGTCCTATACTGTCGTGTCCCCCCGGTTCGCCTTTAATTTCCGCCACCCCGACCCGTGCATGCAGCATCAAGCAGGTGCGGCTGCCGGCCTCGCTCTTTTTTTTTTATCGATCCGATGATTAACCCGTTTTTCTAAATAAGTGTTACAGACACGAACAAAATACACCCGTGTTTCCATTCTTACTGGCGAGTCACCAGTAAAATTGAAACACTCAACAAGCAAGTCTAAAATGTACTATACGGTCATAGAAATGAGCAACTAAGGCGACTAGCTCCTATCTAAGAGTCCGTCACAACCACACCCTTTGTGCCCCGCCTAATCGGAAAGAGCGTGTCCATTGTGTCCCTCGTCATGGGCGAAAGCGGCAAAGTGAAGGCACGTTGAAACTCTTCAACCTTTTTCCATGGACTGTGTACCCCCAAAACAAACTAAGCCTGCAACGGTCCTCCATCTCCGCCTATATATATATCCAGTAGGAGTATCTATCTATCCAGCAGCACGAGAAAGCGGATAGAAACCCAGCTGCTTTCCATCCCCAGCAACTAAACCCGCTTTCTGTGTCATCGTCTCAGCATACATATAGCATCGATCGGCCGACGTTGTAACAGAGCCTAGTAAAGTAAAGTAGACTAGTCACTAGCAGCTAGTGTAGGTGTGCTGTGTGCATGGACAACGGTGACGGCGGCATGGCGATGGCGGGCGGGGGCAGGGCACGGCGGCGGCTCTTGCTCGCCGGCGCTTATTCGCTCCTCCTGTGGCTGCTCCCGTCATGGGCCACGGCGGCGGTCCACAGGAGCGACTTCCCGGCGTCGTTTCTCTTTGGCACGGCCACCTCCTCGTACCAGGTGAATCCACTTTACTCTAGTACGGAGTAATAATAATCAGCGGCCTCTCCGCCTCTCGATCCGCCTCTATCATTTCATTTGCCTCCACACCGTACCTGTCTCTCTCTCGCCGAGCAGCGAGCGCATGCACGCAGCGAGGATAGCTGCCCGGTAATTGGCCTCCCATCCTGCGGTGAAGGTAATAATAATAATAATAGTTTTTACTTGTGGTCTGTTCGGTTATTACTCCCTCCCTCCCGAAAAAATTAATTCTTAGAATCCGTATCAGTCAAACTTTTTAAATTTTGACTAACTTTATAGAGAAATATAATAACATATATAACTTAAAATGAGTACCATGTAAAAATATATTCTTAGATAAATCTAATGATACTAGTTTGATATCATAACATTTAATATTTTATTCTTGGTCAAAATTTAAAATGTTTGACTTAGGACAAACCCAAAAATCTATTCTTTCAGAAACGGAGGGCGTATTATTCAGATTATATAAGATCATCCTCAATGGGAGTTTCATGTCCTATTTTCCAACACTGTTATGTTTTGGTAACTGTGCAGAAGAGTTTCATCCCCATGAAACTTTCTCTACTCCTATGAAATTTTTATCATCTCTCTTCATCAATATAGTGTCACATCAGCGTATTTAATGCTCATGAAACTTTGATAAAATTTATTGAGACTGGCCTAAGAAACACGACGCATGTGTCTCAATCCACGTATTTAAATCAATTTCCGTTTCAATCCACTTCAATATAAATGTGCATTAAACAGTGCGTACGCCTCGACCATACACATGTACTAGATATACATCGTTCTCTGTCTCCCCTAGCTTGTCACGAGAAAATGACGGGCTAGCGAACGTATTTGCAGGGCTGCGCGATGCTCCTTTTAATGGACCCTATTGGGCTTCGCCTGATTAAGGCCCATGCACTTGCGTTGCCGCAAGATGTTTTGATGCTTTTTGGCTGTGCCTTTCTTCTTCTTTAATTAATTAAATAAAGAAGCAGAAAAATCAGTCCATACTCATATATAGCGTAGAATTTAAACTTATTTTTGGTTGATAATTGAAGTCAAAGACAGTAAACGAAAGACCTTCTATCCAATCTATTCAGCATGTAGTAGTAGTAGCAGCTTGCATGCATCAATAATCCATTTATTGTTTGCACTTGACCACTATAATAAACTCCAAGGTCATAAATTCATAACCAGTGTGTCTCCCTGAAAACAACCTCCCAAAAAATAACTAAATGGACTTTATTAAAAAAAATCACCTCATTCCTTATGATCCATATTGCTTTGGGCGGCATGTTAAATGATGAATTACTACTGATATCATTATTATATATGACGAATATTGTGAATGAGCATGATGAATTAATAAGAATATAAAGAAAATTCATCAAAACCATGCTGGTCGATGTATTCTTGTTTTCACTTGTAGATCGAAGGTGCCTACCTCGAGGGCAACAAGAGCTTAAGCAACTGGGATGTCTTCACTCAAACACCAGGTAAATAAAAATCATCAACTACACACTATTCTTAAAGTGAGAGCAGAACTCTCCTACCACTCTGCTAAGATGAAAACTACTACTACCGTTGTACACTCTGTTTTATAATTGAAATAATACTTCCACATACATACATACATGTGACACAGTGGTAGTAATGTGTTTCAGGAAGAATCAAAGATGGAAGCACCGCAGATATCGCGGATGATCACTATCATCATTACGAGGTCCACTGTTATGTTATTACAAACATAATTAATATCATAGACTAAGACTAAACTAAAAGCTGTCTTTTCTTTTTGGATAAACCTGAAGTGCCCCAAATCTTACTTCATTCATCACAGGATGACATTGAGCTCATGTACTCCCTCGGCACGAACGCCTACAGATTCTCGATATCATGGGCTAGAATTCTTCCCAGTGAGTTACCTAATAACTAGTTCTATATGCTTCAAAACTCCATCTTTTAGATATATACTCGATGGAATCTTTGCAAGATCTTCTGAGCCCCAAAAATGGTTCACCTGCCGAGTGTAGAAGGAAGATTTGGCGAAGTCAACCCAGCAGGCATCGCGTTCTACAACAGACTCATCGATTCGCTCCTGCTCAAAGGTAGTATCGCCCGCTCGTATCATTAAGCAGCCACGTATACGTACTTTTGTCGTCACCTGGAGACCATCTCTCTTCAACAAACACGTTTGCTCATTGCTTGCTGCTGGTGCTGGATCCATCATCCATGGCGAGCACGTATGCGCGTACAGGGATCGAGCCATTCGTGACGCTGAGCCACTACGACATCCCGCAAGAGCTGGAGGAGAGGTACGGGGCGTGGCTCAGCGCCGAGGCGCGGCGCGACTTCGGCCGCCTCGCCGACGTGTGCTTCGCGGCGTTCGGCGACCGCGTCAGGTACTGGGCCACCTTCAACGAGCCCAACGTGGCGGTGAGCAGGGGCTACATGTTCGGCACCTACCCGCCCGGGCGCTCCGACGACGCCGAGGCCTATGTCGCCGCCCACAACGTCGTCCTGGCCCACGCCACCGCCGTCGAGATCTACAAGAGCAAGTACCAGGTAGGAGTACGTCACTCCTACAACTACAATACAGCGTCGTGCTGGTTGGCTCTTGGAATCAGCCGTCGTCGTTCGCTAGCTCCTCCCTGTTTTAAATTTAAATTTGGGCCAATTGAAACCTGCAGATCAAGCAGAAGGGCATGATCGGCATTGTGATGGCCACCAACTGGTTCGTGCCGCTGACGGACACACAGGTGGACCGGCTGGCGACAGTTCGGGCGCTGGCCTTCGACGCCCCATGGTTCCTTGACCCGATAATCCACGGCGACTACCCTCCGGAGATGCGGCAGCTGCTGGGCTCCAAGCTGCCGACCTTCTCGCCAGAGGAGAGGAGGAAGCTGGGTTATTACAAGACGGACTTCATCGGGGTCAACCACTACACGACGCTGTACGCCAAGGACTGCATGTTCTCGTCAGGCTGCCCGTTGGGGCAGGAGATCCATCATTCGATGGCAGCCTACACCGGAGAAAAAGATGGAGTTCCGATCGGACCTCCGGTAAGTACTGTACTAGTCGAGTAGTTAATAACATTGATGTAGATATATGCTTGGTAATAATTCTTTATTACTTGAGTGAAGGCGAAGTGATGACTGACTGATGACTGACTTGTGCCTGAATGCCTCTCCTGCGTTTTGTTTTTTGTGCAGACAGCGATGCCAAAGTTCTACGTTGTTCCTGACGGGATAGAGAAGATGGTCACCTACCTCATGAAGAGATACAACAATCTTCCCATGTTCATAACCGAAAATGGTGCATCTGTCAATTCAGCTTGCTTGCAGTTGCAGCGCTGTTCATGTTCAGAGTTTCCCAGCTGACGACGATCAGTCAGAGCTGCAACTTAACGTACAATAATACTAACTCAAAAAAAAAAAAATCTTCAGGTTATGCACAAGGTGGAGATGATTACAACCAAGTCGAAGATTGGCTTGACGACCAGGGCAGGATACAGTACCTCGAGGGTTACCTCACAAAGCTTGCCAAAGTTATCAGGTCATCAGTTGCGTTTTTAATTTCAGAAAACTTCACAGCTTAATTACACATCCATGCGTGAACGAGCTGTTAAGTTGCCCAGCTAATTGACGTATCTGAGTGAATTTGCATTGCTAGGGACGGCGCCGACGTTCGTGGCTATTTCGTCTGGTCTCTCATTGACAATTTTGAGTGGCTATACGGATACACCCTCCGCTTTGGACTTCACTATGTTGACTACGAAACACAGGAAAGAAAGCCCAAGTCATCCGCGCTGTGGTACAAACGGTTCCTCCAAAGTTTACATGAGGCTCAGTAGAGGGAGCCTTGTTTAAATAAATATGTATAAGCGTGTGACGACTGAACATGGTGCTTCTTCAATTCAGAAAACGAAGAACGTGCTCTTTGTATAAAACTATTAATAAAGGGCCACCGCAGTTGTCCTCTCCGACGTACAAACATGCGAATAAAAAAATGTTCCAAACAGGGAAATAATTTTTCACTGAGAAGGGAAATGGACGGTGTTATAATAGGAGAAAATTGAGTTTTAAGACAAAGTGTTATTTTTTGAAAGAATTTTTTTTCACACTGGTAAAATCGAATTTTATTACCAAGGCAACGAAATTATAGACATCATTTGTTCATAAAAAAAAAGAAACAGTCCCAAACCTTAACCCTTTCAAGCACACGATCACTCAGGGATCACCTGCTTGAAAGCACCTCCAGAAGTACCGTAGGATCAAATCTTCCTCTAACCACAAAGACAAAACAGGTAAGCCAGACCAACCCATGATCGACAAAAAACAGACTCATAACACGACAGACTACTGAGCTTCTCCTCCAGCAAAAGGCACGAGATGGTGTGCATCATAGGCACGCCAATGCAAGTCTTGCTTGTGGAAGGACAACATCGTCTTCTTTATCATCTCAGCTCCTTAAAACACATAGAGTTTTTTTTTAAAATGTTTTAAGACAAAGTGTCACGCTTGGGAAGAAAGATTGCTCCTTTTTTTCTATCACACCTAAGCACATATTTTATTAAGCAGAAAGAGTTTTAAACATTGAAGAATCATGGACCCTTTGTTTAGGCGATTAACGACAATGCTAGGTCACTATGACTAACGTGTGTTTTGCAGAGGCAAAGTCATTTGTGTTAGATCATTAGTGATACAATTTGGATGGGCTTAATGGATATTCATGCCCTCAAAATGAAAATCGTTTCGGTTGCAAAGGATGATGATACAAGTTGAAGACTAAGCTAGTTCTTAGTGCCATAAGGTTGAGAAGGGCACTAAGTATAGCTAGGGTTCTGTTTTTCCTTTGACCGTACTATAAAGGGTGGTATGAGATTAGTAGCTTGACCTAGGAGAGTTTAGGAGAGTGGGTATATGCACACTTGTCACAACTAGTCCTAGAGACCTTGCTTTCAGCCCTTGGTTAACCCTAAAATTGGTAGGAGCAAAATCCCTCGAGAGATCTCAGCGAAAACAGTTGAAATATGGGGAGAAAGAGGCTCCGGACCAGTCTGCCAAGTAGGCGTCGGACCAAGGAGAGTGGTCCGACGGTCTCTGACTTAGGCAAAAGTCCAGCTTGAGAAGCTCCGGACCACCTGTCCGGAGAGCGTCGGACCATAGGAGAGTAGTCCTATGGATCGTGTCAAGAGAGAGAGAGAGCCTGAAAGAAGGCTCCAGACTAGTCCGATGGTGAGTCCGATGGCTAGTCCGACGCTTCAAGACAGGAGGTTGTTTTCATACAGTAAGCTCCCTGGCTTCGGACCAGAGCGTCGGACCAGGGCTTCGGACCAAGGAGAGTGGTCCGGTGGTTCGAAGAAGAGAAAATGTTTTCACTCAGTGAGCACCCTGGCTCCGGACCAATGCGTCGGACCAAGCAGAGTAGTTCGACGGTGCCTGAGTTTGAATTTAGAGTGAGCTCCGGACCAGTGTGCTTGGTCCGGTGGTGTGAGCTCCAGACTAGTCCGGTGGCTTCGCAGAGAAAAGAAAAAGCAAAAAACGGCTAGTTTTGGAGGTGGGGACTATTTATAGTTGCCCCTTCGTCCTTAGGAGTTTGCTTGGCCATTGTTTCAGCTAGTGGCACCTTGAGAGAACCTTTGGAGAGACAAGTGCCTAGTGAGGGAGAGATTAGAGAGAGTTCATCTTGTTCTTCCCTCCTAGAGTGATTAGGAGTGATTTGTGTGCATCCATCCACCTTTCTAGCCTTGAGTTGGTCAAGTGAAGGTCTTGTGCTTGTTACTCTTGGTGTTCGACAACACCTAGACGGTTTGGTGGTGTTCGGAGGAAGTGGTCGCCGGAAGATTGTCGACGGCTCTTCTCCAAGCTTCTGTGATCGGTTGTGGGCGATTCACCAAGCCGGAGTGACGAAGAATCAGCCCGTAGAGAGCACTCTACCCTTGCGCGGGTAGAGGGGGAGCAATACCTTGCGAGGTGCTCCAATGAGGACTAGGGGGTGTGTCGACATCTCGATACCTCGGGAAAACATCGCTGCGTCGCTGAGATTTTTGTTCCCTAGCTCTTTACTCTATTGCATTTACTTTGAGCTGTGTTCTTATCTTTCCTACTAGAATTGCTTAGGTTGTTCTTAAATTCCCTGAACTGCTACCGCCTTCTAGCTAGGACACACAGACGGTAGGCACTAGGGGGTGATTGACATTTGATAGGTTTTCATATTTGCTTTAGAAATTTAAAACAAGCCCAATTCACCCCCACTCTTGGGCATCTTGATCCTTTCAATTGGTATCAGAGCCTGGTTGCTCTAAATTAGGCTTCACCACCTAGAGCAAGATGTCCCATGGGGATGAACCGCCACCCATGTTCGATGGGGATGACTTTCCTTATTGGAAAGTGTGGATGGAGGCCTACCTTGAGGCCGTGGATGTCGGCGTTCACAAAGCCGCCACCATAGGCAGAACGGTGTTCGCCGAAGATCCCTACTTTGAGAAGAACAATGCTAAGGCAAAGAACATCCTTTTCCGTGGCATTTGCAAGAATTTATTCAACCGTGTGCGAAATTGCAAAACTGCGCATGAAATTTGGACAAACATTTACGCTCTACACGAGGGCACCAAATGTGAAAGAGAAGAGCGCTATCACCTCATCATTGCTAAGTTAAATGCTTTCACCATGATATCTCATGAAAATGCTAATGAAATGTACTCTCGCTTGAATGTGCTTGTAGAGGAGTTGAATGGACTTGGGCTCACCCAAATGACACTAGCCGATGTGGTGCGCAAGATACTTTGTGTCCTACCAATAGACAAGTATAGCCACATCATCACGGTCCTTCATCAAGGCGATCTCTCCGCAACTACACCAACACAAGTATTGGGCAAGATCAATGCTCATGAGATGTACATGAAGATCAATGATGGAAGTCCATCCTCCTCCAAGAAGAAAGAGAAGGAGGAGAAGAAGGACTTGGCTCTCAAGGTATCTTCTAAGGAGAAGTGCAAGATTCAATATGTCATTGAGAGTGCAAGTGATGATGATGATGATGAAGACAACATCGCTCTTATGGTGAAGAAGACCGCCAAGATGTCTAAGAGGATAAACAAGAATGGAGTCAAGTTTGACTCAAAGAAGAAGAAATTCTTCACAAGCTCTTCAAGGAAGCCAATCTCCCAAATGAAGTGCTACAATTGCGGCACTCTTGGTCATCTAGCTCATGCGTGTCCCGAAGAGAAGAAAGACAAGTTCAAGAACAACAAGTTCAAGAACTTCAAGAAGAACAAGGGTGGCAATGATGACTCAAGTGATGATGACAAGAAGCAAGATAAGCCATACAAAAAGAAGAACTTCAACTTCCACAAGAAGAAGAAGGATGACAAGGCTTACATTGTGGGTGATTGGCTCATCGATATTGATGATTCAAGTGACTCCTCCGATGATGAGAGTGAAGAAGAGAAGGTGGCCGCCTTGGTGATTGGTTCTTCTGTGGCAGAACCGTCCAAATTATAAAAGATCAAGTACCAAAGTAGCTGATTTAACTGCCACTTAAAGCACTTGAGCCCATATAATCCCGGTAGTCCGGAAATCTCGAAGGATTTCTAACAATCGTATATCCAACCAGGATCACGCAAACTCAGGTATGCACATTCGAACGAGCCACAAATAAACTGAAAATACTTGAAGTACGAATAAAGTTATTACAACACTTTGTTCCAAATAAAAGTAGTACTTACGCCACAACACCTGTGGCCGAATAAAACATTGTTTGAAACTGAACCCAAAGTTTTACTCCACACCAAAATCATTAAAAGATAGGGGTGCCCACGAGGTCATGTCCGACAACAGCAAAAGATGAGCTCGTAGAAGACCTTGCCCAAGGTCTACTCCTCTTCTCCTTCGACAGGATAGAGACAGTGCTTACAATAGCCAATGTATACTTGACCATCTGCAACAAACGGGATAAACCCTGAGTACGGGAATGTACTCAGCTAGACTTACCCGTCTAACTGAAAATAAAGACTCCAAGGGTATGCAAGGCTATTTATGTGGATCTGGGTAAACTTGCTTTTGCGGAAAAGCGAACAAGAAGAAATTAAAGATTAGAGAACAACCATTTTCCATCCTATTATTATTATCTCTAGGTTTGCACCTGTACTAGAGCACTCACTTGAACTACTCAAACAATATAATAACATATATCCAATTCCTTCATCAATATTTTAGTAGAACCATTACGATGTCACATGGAGTTGTACCGTGGTGAAGCTCAGCATAATCCCCCATATCCAGTGGGGGGCGGCAATTCGAATCGATATACAACCAGCTGGCAAGATTACCTTTAACACACGCCCACACTTTCTCCGTCGGGTCCATGCATTGGGTTACCACTCAACAAAGTCCAGGTAGTATCGCCGCGATCTTAGAGTAGTCCACCCAATTGGAGAAATCAGTTGGCCACCACGGGGCAGGTCGTATCTCCAAACTAGAGGGTGCTCACAGTAGGTTGAGAGTCGGCCCGGACAGTGTTTACTCGGCTTCGGGGTCGATACTCACAACGGCCCCTATGTGAAAGGGCGCATTCAAAGATGTAAGAGGGTCGCCATCGTATACAAACCTATACGATCCAACGGACGGACTGCCCCCAAGTCTAAACCACTTGGTGCACTTGCCTTCCAGTTGACCGCATTTCATTACTACCATTGGTTCTTTCCACGATAGCAAATATAGCTAACCGTGATAGTATTACCCCCATGGGATAATACGAACATAAATATAAATGTAATCATTTATTCTAAGCAGGCTAAGCGGTTGCTTTTACTTTTATTAACAGGGTAACAAGGTAGGTAAAACAATAATCAAGGAAGGTAATGCAACAATTAGGATTCAATCAACTCTTGTCACCTAATGCATCACAATATAAAATACTCAAGTAGATTAATTGTAAATATTGGGAGGCTTAAGAATGCTCCGGGGCTTGCCTTGAGTGAAGGTGGAGGGCTGGTGGTCAGGGCACTCGGGGAGGTTAGTGTCGGACTCATGGTACTCCTCGTTTAGCTCCTGTACCTCCTGGACTTCTATCTCTGGGGTTGGCTTCTGGTGTTCCTCCACTGATCCTAAATGATTGCAATGCATTTATAAGTAACTTGATGGTGCAGGGATGATGCTTGAACAAGATTTAGCACACTAAAAGAGATTCTAAGCATTTAACAAATGAATTACCACAAAGCCACTTTACACAGCAACCCTATTATAAACTACTCAAAAAAATCTACCAAAATTACAGAGGGTAAAACATGTCTACTGGATGCTACTGCAGAAAACTTACTCATAGCAAAGCTACCAGCTAGCAGATACAAAAAGATGAAATTAAATGCAGAAAAAACACTTAGAACTAGAGCTATTAGCTAACAGGGTGAAACATGCTATAACTTATTTTTAGCAGAATCTATGCTTAAAAAACATATTTATTAAGAAAGTTCCATGATCAGAACAAACATATACTACTCTATATGATTTTCCAAAGAAAACCCTTGACAAGGACACTTGAACTACAAGTATCTTTTCTGCCATACAACATACCACATATGATATTTTTCTTAGACAGAGCATGACATATGGAGACTCCACAAAAAGTTTCATGATTTATACATGCACATATTTACCATAGGAATTAATCTAAGAAAATAGCAGAAACATATTTTAATAGGTGATAAATAAAACTTACATAGAAACATGGCATGTTATATTTTTCCTAGCTTCTACACAGGATAAAAGAGCTAACATAAAAACCTTACATATTTATTTAACAATTTTAAGCAAGAACACAATTAACTTTGATATATGCAGAAAACAACTAATTAAACATTAGTACTGAAGACATTCTCCAAATATCATTTTTTATATTTTTAACAGAAAGATCATCATTTATAGAGTCTAACAAAATTGATTTCACCATTTTAGGATTTACCAAACTCTAGATTTAAATTAAACAAGCATTAACACATTACTGAAAATAGGAAAAGGAATTTCATTTCGGAAACCGGCCCGTGGGGAAACAGTACTGGGTCTGGCCCAATACACGCGGGCGGGAGAAAGCTGACAAGCGGGGCCCTCAGTCAACACGGGGTCCATCTGTCGACGAGCAGGGAGCAGAGGACGGCGTTGACCGGCGCGTTCCCGCCGGCGGTGAGGTCTCCGGCGGTGGGGTTGGGTGTGCTAGGCTCGGGATGATGACGCGCATCCACTGGTGGAGTTGGTTGAACCGTTGCGACCGTGAAAGTGGTCGGCGGCGTGCGGTGGCGGTGCAGCATGGCGGTGCGACGCGGCGAGGTGATCACCGGCGATGCGAGGCTCGGCGCAAGGTTGCGTGAGCATCGTGGTGATGTGGTGAGTGCGATTCGAGGGTTGGTTGAGCCGGAGGGGCTCTGTGGAATCCTGACCACGTGCAAGCTCGGCGACGGCGGCAATGGCGCACGACCAATGGTGTTGTGCTGATTTAGGGCGAACTAGAGCTAGGGAAAAAGTGTTCTCACCTCTGCTAGCTCCGGTGAAGCTTCCACGGAGATGGGGCGTCGGGGGCGAGACGGTGAGGTGTGAACACTGTTTGGTCGGTGCGGTGGCGACTCGGGCCGAGGAACGGTGGAGGCATTCCGACGACTAGAGTGCTCGGCTGGTGAAAAAGAGGCGAGCAGCGTGTGTGCGGGGCGAAGGCGAAAGCTAGTGCGAGATGGATCGAACAGAGGAGCTCGGGTGGTGGTGGATTTGAGAAGGGGGTGTTGCAGTGCTGTTGGCGCTCGGCGCGGCGAGAACAGAGGCAACGCGAGCGAGTGAGGATGAGTGCAACGAGTGTGGGAAGTAGAGGAGGTGTAGGCACTCCCCTTTGCACGGTCATGGCCGACCGACGCGGCCAGTGGGGGCTGTGATGCGATGGTGCGACGGTGGCAACGACGCTGGCGTATTCGCGGCGTGCGGGAGCAGAGCAGGACTTGGTCCACGCGCCGTTAGCGCGGATTCACACTCGAGTGTGAGAGGGACGAGGCGTGGAGCTGATCGGACGCGACACTGCGGCGGTGGCACTGCGAAGCGACGGCGCGGCGTGCGGCAGTGCGACTGGCAGGTCAGCGGCGGCAGCACGGGGCAGACTCGGTGCTAGCGCCGTTAGCGCGGGCACGGGTGCGGACGCGACTGAGACAGAGCGAGGGCGAAGGTCGGTGACAACGATGTCGGTGCAGGGCCGTAGGGTGCGGCGCAGAGCGACAGCGGCGGCGATGGCGTATTCGACATCCGCGGTCAGGCATCGACGGCCACGCGGCAGACGACGCCGACGTACGGTTCAGCCACGGTCGGGCGAGTGCGCGCGGGCGTGCACGGCGCGTGTGTTCGGGCACGTGTGGTGTGCGACGCGCGGGTGAGGCGCGGGAAGGGGTCGATCGACTGATCGAGCCTCCTGCTCGGGGGTCGTTCATTCGACCCTATGTCCGTCATTTCGAGGGGTCGAAGTCGAGGGGGGGGTCGATCGGCTGATCGAGCCTCCTGCTCGGGGGTCGTTCGTTCGACCCTCGGTCCGTCCCTTTATCAAGCGGCGGTCGAGGCCGAGTGGGCCGAAAGCGGGGCGCCGGCCCATTCCAGATCTGATTTCCTTTTTTCATTTTCTTTTATTTGATTCAAACTGAATTTGCTTCAAAACAGTTTCAAAAACTCCAAACCAAGTTTTGACACTTAAACCAAAGTTGTTCACAATATTATTCTCTACCTTTTTCATGTAGGTCATAAATTCTGAAAACCATTAGTTCAAGGGTTAAAGATTAAAAACTCATTAAAGCTATTTAAGAAAATAATTACTTTAATTCTTTAACAGATAAACTAACCTTAATTAAGCCGGGTAAATAAACATAAAGCAAACCATACTTTACTCTAAGCATAGCAAGGTTTAGCTAAACAGGTTGATCACAAGATTAGCACAAACACCTATTTAATTCTAGTTTCAAAACATTATAACACACGCATGAAATGATAGCATATGCAAACCTGAATGCAATGAAATGCTTGTGTTTAGTGGTTAATGATGATCCTAATGCAAGCTTGACACAGGGTGTCACAACAAGTGGCCTTGAAAAATTCACCAAGGGCCACAATCTCCAAAGTGAGCTTCTAATGAGCACTGTCATGAAGAATGACAAGACCGGTATTGAGTTCAAGGAAAACCAAGTGATGAAGGCCAAGGTCAAGATTGAAGCCAAGAACTACTACAAGAACAAGTACAATGGCTACAATCAAGAGAAACCAAAGCCCAAGCCTAAGAAGTGCTTTGGATGTGGACAAATTGGTCACTTCGAGTTTCAATGCAAGACTCCACTTCCCAAGACCTTGCCCAAGAACACTAGGTCATTTGCTCATGATGCTCACTATGTCATCAACAAAGATTCCAAGGGTAGACCACTTGTGGTGTTCCTTGGACCACCAATGAAGAACAAGCCTAGGGTTCTTTGGGTTTCTAAGGAGTTGGTTGACAAGGCAATGGGGCCCTGCACTAAGGGGGTTCCCAAACAACAAGCTTAACTCTAAGTTGCTTGTGTGTAGGTGAACTACAAGACCGGTGGGAGCCATTGGGTAATTGATAGTGGTTGCACTCAACACATGACCGGCGACCCCCGGATGTTCACCACACTTGATGAGGATTGTGTAAATCAAGACAAGATTACTTTTGGGGATAATTCAAAGGGCAAAGTTCAAGGCTTAGGCAAAGTGGCTATCTCCCAAGATCAATCAATTTCCAATGTCTTGCTAGTATAATCTTTGAGCTTCAATTTGCTATCGGTCGGTCAACTTTATGATCTCGGGTTTCAATGTCTCTTCACTCCAAATGAGGTGATTGTGACCAAGATTGAAGATTCATCAATGATATTCAAAGGGTTTTGGCACAACAATCTCTACTTAGTGGACTTCACTTCAAATGAAGCTAACTTGCAAACTTGTCTATTCTCCAAGAATTCTTTGGGTTAGCTATGGCATAGAAGATTAGCACATGTGGGCATGTCAACTTTGAAGAAGCTTGACAAGAAGGAAATGGTTAGAGGAATCAAGGATGTGGTGTTTGAGAAGGACAAACTTTGTAGTGCATGTCAAGCCGGCAAGCAAGTGGCAAACACTCATCCAACCAAAGCTTTCATGTCAACCTCAAGAGTCCTAGAGTTGCTACACATGGATCTATTTGGCCCTACCACCTATGCTAGTCTTGGAGGAAATCTCTATTGCTTGGTGGTAGTGGATGACTACTCTCGATACACTTGGGTGTTCTTTCTTCAAGACAAGGGAGAGACACAATGCATCTTCAAGAAGTTTGCTACAAGAGCTCAAAATGAATTTGATGTGAAGATCAAGAAGATTAGAAGTGACAATGGCACCGAATTTGTGAACACAAAGATTGAAGATTATTGTGATGAAGTGGGGATCAAGCATGAGGTGTCCGCCACATATACTCCACAACAAAATGGTGTTGTAGAGAGGAAGAACCAGACGCTCATAACTCTAGCAAGGTCTATGCTTGATGAGTACAACACTCCGGAGAAGTTTTGGGCGGAGGCAATCAACACCGCTTGCTATGCGGCAAACCGTCTCTTCGTCCAAAGGCTATTAAAGAAGACCCCCTATGAGCTTGTCAATGGGAAGAAGCCGGATATTTCATTCTTCCGGGTGTTTGGTTGCAAAGTGTACATCTACAAGAAGCGCCAACACTTGGGTAAATTCCAACGGTGGTGTGACATTGGTTTCCTTGTTGGATATTCACTTAAATCCAAGGCATACCGTGTATTTAACAAAGCCACCGGCTTAGTTGAAGAAACGTATGACTTGGAGTTTGATGAAACTAATGGCTCCCAAGGAGCGCTTGAGGATATTGATGTAGGTGATGAACCCTTGAGGGAGGCAATGAAGAATATGCCAATTGGTGCTATCAACCCGCAAGAGGTGGAAGAAGTTGAAGATGAAGCAAATCAAGATCCTTCTCCACCTCACACGCCTCAAGTTGATGAAGAAGATCAAGTGAGGGAAGCTCAAGAAGACACTCACATCCCTCAAGATCAAGCTGAGGCTGAAGCAAGCAATGTTGAAGCACCACATCCCCCTCCTCAAGAGACAAATAGAAGATCAACACCTATCCTTCAAGCTCACCCCATGATCAAATTATAGGGACTCCATCAAAGGGAGTAATGACTCGCTCTAGACTTGCATCTTATGTTGAACATCACTCGTTTGTTTCCTTTGTTGAGCCTACTAGTGTTGAAGAAGCACTTGCGGATCCAGATTGGGTGAATGCCATGCATGAAGAAATCAACAACTTCACCCGGAACCAAGTGTGGACACTTGAAGAGAAGCCAAAGGATGCAAGAATCATTGGTACCAAGTGGGTGTTTAGGAACAAGCAAGGTGATCAAGGCGTGGTTGTGAGGAACAAAGCAAGATTGGTGGCAAAAGGGTTCTCTCAAGTAGAAGGACTCGATTTTGGAGAGACTTTTGCTCCGGTTGCAAGACTTGAAGCCATCCGTATCCTTTTGGCGTATGCCTCACATCACAAAATGAAACTTTTTCAAATGGATGTGAAGAGCGCCTTCTTAAATGGTTTCATTAATGAACTTGTCTATGTCTCACAACCTCCCGGGTTTGAAGACCCAAACTTGCCTAATCATGTGTATAGGTTGTCCAAGGCACTCTACGGATTGAAGCAAGCTCCAAGAGCTTGGTATGAGAGGCTAAGGGACTTCCTTATCAAGAAGGGCTTCAAGATCGGGATCGTCGACACAACACTATTCACGAAGAAGCTAAATGGAGAGATCTTCGTTTGCCAAGTATATGTCGATGACATTATATTTGGATCAACAAACCAAGATCATTGCAAGGAGTTTGGTGACTTGATGTCCAAGGAGTTCGAGATGTCAATGATTGGCGAGCTAACCTTCTTCCTTGGCTTTCAAGTGAAGCAAATGAGAGAAGGGACCTTCATCTCTCAAGAGAAGTACACTTATGATCTACTTAAGAAGTTCAAGATGGTGGATTGCAAGCCAATCAAGACCCCAATGCCTACTAATGGGCATCTCGATCTTGATGAGGGAGGTAAACCGATTGACCAAACTCTCTATCGTTCTATGATCAGTAGTTTACTTTATCTCACCGCCTCTAGGCCAGATATCATGTAGTGTGTGTATGTGTGCTAGGTTTCAAGCAAGCCCTAAGGAGTCGCATCTTTGTGCGGTCAAAAGAATCCTTAGGTACATCAGACACACCCCTAGCATGGGTCTTTGGTATCCCAAAGGAGCCCCCTTCCAACTAGTTGGCTATTCCGATTCGGATTATGCCGGGTGTAAGGTTGATAGGAAGAGTACCTCCGGTGGGTGCCACATGCTAGGAAGATCACTTGTTTCTTGGTCCTCAAAGAAGCAAAACAACGTGGTATTGTCAACCGTTGAGGCGGAATACATTGCCATGGGAGCAAGTTGTGCACAAATCTTATACATGACCCAAACACTTCTTGATTATGGCGTTGTTTTAAAAGAGTTTCCACTTTTGTGTGATAATGAAAGCGCCGTAAAGCTTGCTAACAGCCCGGTTCAACACTCTCGCACCAAGCACATAGATATTCGCCATCACTTTCTTAGAGATCATGTGGCTAGGAAAGACATCACACTAGTTGGAGTTAAGAGCGAAGATCAATTGGCGGATATCTTCACAAAACCACTCAATGAAACAACCTTTTGTAGGTTGAGAAGCGAGTTGAATGTGCTTGATCACTCTAATTTCACTAAAAATGAGATTGTGTGAACCATGCATTCATTTGTAAAATAACATGTTTAATTTCGTAATGCACTTAGGCTTGGCTAACGCGGTTGAGATAACCACCCTCAAAGCGTGTGACAAAGCTTAACCGCGGTTTAAACTTGCAAGCAACCTAGATTCAAATTCCGAATAGCATAGCATATGCATGAGTGTTGCTTCTTCGTTTCTTTTCGGTAAAGTTTTTGGTCATCCTCTAGGTTCGTCACTTAGGGGGAGCAATTCAACGCTCTAGCTTCAGATAATACCCCTCTTGTGCCCCTATGGTGACCCTTGGAGCTTTATTGAACTATTTTTTATGAAAACTAATCCTAGCCTATGGCAAACTATTTCTAAATTGAGGGTTTGAGAGATGTTTCTTATGCTAAGTCCAACAAGTGCTCCTCTTTGCTCTGTTGTGTTGGTACTTGGCTAAGAGAAAAGATTGGAGAGAAAAATAGGAAAATTCAGAGCAAAATTAAGCACCGGACCACCCTCCGGACCACTCTGCATGGTCCGACGCTCAGTGGTCCGACGCCCTGTCCCTCTCTGCATAAAAATTCTCCATTCACAGAAACCGTCGGACCACCCGTCCGACGCTCCTCCGAACCATAGACAAGTGGTCTGGTGCCTCAGTCAGCGCTCAACAGTACAGTCAAAACACCGTCGGACCAGTCCGGTGAGTAGTCCGACGCCTTGGTCCGGTGGTCGGGTGCTCTCTGCATGAATTTTTTTTCTTCTCTGGTTTCCGTCGGACCCTCCGTCGGACCAGCCTCCGGACCAAACAGAGTCGTTCGACGCTCTGAAATTTTGTGATAACCCCCCGCACCGGCCGGTCTTCAGGCAGTTGCCGTTTTTCACCGCCGCCCGTACGCCGCGCAACCTCGCCCTAGCGTCGCCACTCATCCGCGCGCTCGCCTGGGCCGTCCTCGCGGCCGGCCAGCCCCCTCACCGGAGCGCCACCGCCTCCACTGCTCTGCCCTGCGCCTCCCCTGCTCCAGCAAAGCACCAGCAGTAGCGCCGCCTCCTCCTCTGTCCTCTCCGCCAAGGACCCCCTAGCCGGCGATCAGCTGCACCACCACCTCCACCCTGCCAATCACTTCATCAACCTAGGGTTTCACCCCTTTCCCCTTTGGCATTGCTTGCTAAGTCAAGAAGGTTCCCCCCCTAGGGTTTCCTAAACCTAGGGTTTGGGGGATTTTTCGTCGATTCAATTTCGTCGACTGCGCTTCATTGTTCTTCTAGGGTATGTCATTGATCATGGTTTTAGCGTTTCATCTAACTATCGATCAACTCATGCCTTAGTTCTTTCGATTCCATATTCACTCTAATTCTCTAATTCATCGTGTTAATTGCAATCCACAGTTGGCAAATCTCTTTTGGAGTGTGGTTTGAAACTTGAATTGCTCTGATTAGATACGCTCACTTACCTCAGGTATTATGACAGATTTCATTCTATTTCTTATCTAGATGCTTGCTTCTATACGGATTCTTATCTCTAGATTTTATATATGCTTATATATACCCTGTTTATTCTATCTAGCAGCAGTCAGTGACAGCTTAAACTCGGGCAAAGCTCGTGAGTAAGGATTGAGGCAAAGCCTCAGAAGGTTCAGTCCAGTGGCTTACAGACCTCTCTGTCAGTTGTTGCTTGAATTCTCAGTGGGCAGTGGTTCTTGTGACTGTCAGTGGTTTCTATCAGAGGGCAGTGCTTTCTTCGATTGATCAGTGATGGCTCGTGGTTCTCGTGCTCGCGCTAGTGGCTCAGGTGATGACACTCCTCCTCCACGTCCTTCAAGAGACAAGGACAAGAAACAGATTGTTGAGAAGCCCAAGAAAAAGAAGCGAAAGACTACAGAGGCCGAGAAAGCAGAGGCAGTGGCAGATGCAGCAGACCGTGCAAAGCGAGGTGGTCGTCGAGGTTCAGTCAGACTTGGCACCCCTCCGCGGGATTTACCGTCTACTCCTCCTACTCAGTCACAGACCGAGCAAGCTCCAGAGGAGCAAGAGCTTGTCACGGAAGCTCTTGGTACACCGTTGGCACCTCGTTCCTGGGGGCGAGCTACTCGTTCTCAGGCAGCTCAGTCACCTCAGAGTGCCTCAGCAGCTCCCACGGAAGCTTCAACATCCGTTCATCTTGATCCTTTCGAACCTCATAGCAAAGCAGGTGAAGAAGCTTCGGTTTGTAACTCTTGAGAAGTGGTGCCCTGATCAGCGTGACCCCAGAGCCTCACCAGGATGGCACACACCTCTCATGGAGGATTTCTACAGAGCAGCTCAGCTTACCAGCATCCAGATCAGACCTCACAGAGTTTGCTCTTTGGAGAGCATTGTTGAGTTGGCTGGTGAGGAGATTCGACCCTTTATCACATATCTTCCGGGACTCGCCGATCTACTTGGTCGTTCTGGAAACTATATTGAGAGATGGGTCTGAGAGTTCTATGCCTCAGTGTGGGTTGATCCGGAGCATCACTTATACATTCAGAGGAGAGCGATACAGGCTCTATATGACTCGGCTCAGAGAGATCCTTCACCTCACTCAGACAGCTGGAGAGCTCAACCTTCACTATGACTGCTACAGAGGAGCCTCTATGCCTCGCCGAGCTCGAGGTGGCCGTACGTTGACAGTTCAGGAGGTTGCTCCTCTCTTCAAGCCACCTTTCTTAGAGGGCTCACGTCATACCCCGGCAGAGCTCCGTCCTACCGTTCATCGTTTGAACGAGGTTCTCCGGCATACCTTGCTGCCTCGCACCGGTTACATGGAAGGATTGACCAACATGCAGCAGCTACTTCTTCAGGCCCTCGTCTCTCAGACACCGTTCGACATAGCCGACTTCCTTGTGTCAGAGATTGAGGATGTGATCGCTGATGGTATGAGGGCACGACGTCAATTTCCATATGCTCACTGGATTTCTTCTATCATAGCTATTGAGCTTGAGGGAGCCAACCCAGGACTCCATGCCTTGCTAGATCAGTCACCGACTTCCTTCCCAGCCTACAGGGTTCTTGGTTCTTTTGACAGCCGGTTCGGGAACCGGGTGCTTCGTCTTGTCAGGGAGAGGACTGCTCCAGCCGACAGAGATGAAGTTGATACTCAGGATGAGTTGATCCGAGGTGTTGAGCAGCAGGAGCTTCATGGCTTGGATACTGGAGCTGATGTGACTCCTGAGGATACTTCTTCCGACAGCTCAGACGCCGACTTCCAGCCAGTTCCTCCTATGCCTCCACGGGCTCACGACATTGAGGCTGGTGGCTCTAGCTCCGCTACAGAGACAATGATGCTAAAGATACTTGATCGTCTCAATGAGCAGCAGATTTTCTTAGTCACTGCAGTTACTCAGGTCCAACAGCGACAAGATGAGATGCAAAGGCAATCTGAGGAGCGACACTTTGAGATGCAACGACTGATGCTTGCCATGCAGTTGGAGTCTCGGCGCTTACAGCTACAGTCTTAGCAGCTTCAGCAGCAGAACATGGCCTTTATGGCCCACATGATGAAGTGGACTGGTGCCCCTCCTCTTGAGTTTCCAGCTGCACCTTAGATCCAGATGACGAGTCAATCGCAGCCCTCTCAGTCCGTGGGTCAGCTAGCAGCACAATCCGTTGGCCCTTCAGTGGCCCCTCCTAGTTCAGCCGGACAGACCGTCACTCCCACCCCAGTCGAGGGTGCCGGAATAACCACCCTGTTTCAGTCTCCGGCGACACAAGTCACTCAGTGGTTGGACACCTTAGGCCCGACTCAGCAATTCACCCCTCTCACTACTGGTTTCACGCCGATGTCTGTTATGATGGGTTCTACTGCCAGAGATCTCTCAGCATCGTTCATCGATATCACCGGGCAGCCATCCCCCACTGGTCAACAGATAGCAACGGAGATTGAGGCAGAACTGGTTGCACCGACAGATGGTCAGCACCGTTCCTCAGTTGCTTCCTCAGAGGCTACACACGACAGTCGGGCTCCAGCCGTATCCACTCCACCCACAGCTGCAGTTGCTACCGATGCCACTGTGGTTACTACGACTCCAGTACAACCTTCGCAGTCTCCGGTCCTTCAGACTCCTGTCGAGTCCGTGTATGAGGCACAACCGGATACCGCAGCTCCTGAGGCTCCAGCAACGACACTGGCACCGGATTCTGCTCCTACTCCTACCCCAGCTACCGCTCCAGAGTCCTCGACAGCATAGATAGCAGGCATGTCAGCTTCTGACCCCCAGACCGCTTCACTTCCAGCGACAGACACTCAGGGGGAGGATTCAGATGATGAGGCCTACTTGGCTGAGTTCAAGGTGCTCGACCGCTCCACAGCTGCTTCCACTCCGCCTCCAGACGCTTAGTTTTGGTGTTTCGACGCCAAAGGGGAGAGGGAAAGTCGAGTAGATGGGCTAGCTTCAGGGGGAGCTAGTAGGATTCGTTCTTTTGATGTGTATTAACTCTATCGCATCATGCATCACATTTACCGTCTTTATGCATTGTATGATATGTGTGATGTTTGAGGCTTGATGGTTGTGTGACATGTGTGGACCTTTACCTATATATATCATGTCACTTGGTTATGCTATATTGCTTCCGCGTTAATCTCTGACCGTTTGGCTATAGCATATCCTTTATGAAATCAAGTACTATGCTCAATTCATATCTAGTGTGCTTGTCATGGCTTGAATGGTTAGGCATGCTTTTGTCTTTCTTATCACTAACCCATGCCTATCTCATGTCAAGTCATGTTTTCTTTTATCAAAATTCACTCATTATTCTCTACTCGAGCTTGTATTGTCGTCAATCACCTAAAAGGGGAGATTGAAGAATCATGGACCCTTATGTTTAGGCGATTAACGACAATGCTAGTTCACTATGACTAACGTGTGTTTTGCAGAGGCAAAGTCATTTGTGTTAGGTCATTAGTGATACAATTTGGATGGGCTTAATGGATATTCATGCCCCTAAAATGGAAATTGTTTCGGTTGCAAAGGATGATGATACAAGTTGAAGACTAGGCTAGTTCTTAGTGCCATAAGGTTGAGAAGGGCACTAAGTATAGCTAGGGTTTTGTTTTTCCTTTGACCGTACTATAAATTGTGGAATGAGATTAGTAGCTTGACCTAGGAGAGTTTAGGAGAGTGGGTATATGCACACTTGTCACAACTAGTCCTAGAGACCTTGCTTTCAGCCCTTGGTTAACCCTAAAAATGGTAGGAGCAAACTCCCTCAAGAGATCTCAGTGAAAATAGTTGAAATAGGGGGAGAAAGAGGCTCCGGACCAGTCTGCCAAGTAGGCGTCGGACCAAGGAGAGTGGTCCGACAATCTCTGACTTAGGCAAAAGTCCAGCTCGAGAAGCTCCGGACCACCTGTCCGGAGAGCGTCGGACCATAGGAGAGTAGTTCGATGGCTCGTGTCAGAGAGAGAGAGAGCCTGAAAGAAGGCTCCGGACTAGTCCGACGGTGAGTCCGACGGCTAGTCCGACGCTTCAAGACAGGAGGTTGTTTTCATACAGTAAGCTCTCTGGCTTCGGACCAGAGCGTCGGACCAGGGCTCCAGACCAAGGAGAGTGGTCCGGTGGTTCGAAGAAGAGAAAATGTTTTCACTCAGTGAGCACCCTGGCTCCGGACCAGTGCGTCGGACCAAGCAGACTAGTTCGACGGTGCCTGAGTTTGAATTTAGAGTGAGCTCTGGACCAGTGTGCTTGGTCCGGTGGTGTGAGCTCCGGACTAGTCCGGTGGCTTCGCAGAGAAAAGAAAAAGCAAAAAACGGCTAGTTTTGGAGGTGGGGACTATTTATAGTTGCCCCCTTCGTCCTTAGGAATTTTCTTGGCCATTGTTTCAGCTAGTGGCACCTTGAGAGAACCTTTGGAGAGCCAAGTGCCTAGTGAGGGAGAGATTAGAGAGAGTTCATCTTGTTCTTCCCTCCTATAGTGATTAGGAGTGATTTGTGTGCATCCATCCACCTTCCTAGCCTTGAGTTGGTCAAGTGAAGGTCTTGTGCTTGTTACTCTTGGTGTTCGACAACACCTAGACGGTTTGGTGGTGTTCGGAGGAAGTGATCGCCGGAAGATTGTCGGCGGCTCTTCTCCAAGCTTATGTGATCGGTTGTGGGCGATTCACCGAGCCGGAGTGGCGAAGAATCAGCCCGTAGAGAGCACTCTACCCTTGCGCGGGTAGAGGGGGAGCAATACCTTGCGAGGTGCTCCAACGAGGACTAGGGGGGGTGTCGACACCTCGATACCTCGGGAAAACATCGCTGCGTCGCTGAGATTTTTGTTCCCTAGCTCTTTACTCTATTGCATTTACTTTGAGTTGTGTTCTTATCTTTCCTACTAGAATTGCTTAGGTTGTTCTTAAATTCCCTGACTCTACTGCTACCGCCTTCTAGCTCGGACACACAGACGGTAGGCACTAGGGGGTGATTGACATTTGATAGGTTTTCATATTTGCTTTAGAAATTGAAAACAAACCCAATTCACCCCCCCCCCTCTTGGGCATCTTGATCCTTTCAAACTTGACGGTAACCACTCTCGATTACCGACCAAACCCACATACGCCACTCTTGAGATGAAAACGATTACATGATATTGGATTTAGCAACCAAAAGAGCTCACCAATCTACCTTCTAGTAAGGATCCTACACAAGTGCCTGTTCCCAGCTATGCACCAACATATCGCCTCCTCTAGAATCGTCCTGTTCACTTGACTTATCAGGCGACTTATTAGCCGCTGAAACAGTGTTTTTCTCATACAACAAAACAGCTAAAAACAACATCAGTCGGCTTGTCAGCCACCAAAAAGATCACCCGAACAGTGTGCAAGTTGGCAAGTTGGGCTGTTGTTGCGGAGATGCCGCTGAAAGTTTGCGCATTACGTTCCTTCCAGATCATCCAGCCAATGAGAAAGAATAAGAAGTCAAGTCAATGCCTGAAAACTTGTCCACTATCTTCCTCGAGCGTAGCCACCAGACCATCGTTGGCTCCTGGACCACCACCACCTATAGGTGTAGCCAGGACATCCAGATGTGCCACACTTCTCGACTAAAGGCACAGCCCAGTGGAATATGGTCCATAGTTTCTTGCTCTTGGTCGCACAAGATGCAAACGTTGGATGGTTGTAACCCGTGCCGAAATCTCCTATCCCCAATCCAACATCGTTCATACAAATTTAGCCAGTACAAGAAACGAACTCGAGGCAGGGCCACTGTCTTCCAAAGCTTCTTGGCACCAAGGATCGGCGAAGAACCATAGAACATCGCACCATAAGCCGACACTGCTGAATAATTTTGGTCTGCAAAGAGGTGCCATGCAAAGGTGTCTGGCTAGGTGGACAACTCGATCACAGAGATGGCCGGCTCGTTTAAATGTTGTCTTATTCATCTCAATTCACATATGTTCGAATAAATCAGTGTGGAATTTAGTTCAAGCTCTACTTCAACACATATAGATTAATGTGAATCTAACTATATCTGAACAAAGTTTAGTATGAGAAAAAAATAGTTTGGATCTCATCGTGGGTATGTGGTAAAATGATCTCACCGTGGGTATGTGGTAAAACAATATGAAGACACAGAGTTGGATACGGATACGTTCTCTCCTTGAGTCCAGAACTGCAGATGGAGTGGGCCTGCCTCTCTGCGCAGCGGCGTCCTCAAGATTTGAACCCCACTTCCACTTGTACAACTTGAAAACAATATACTACTACAATAGCGAGGTGAACGAGTTTCATGCCGCTTGACCGAAGCCGCGTCCACTCGCTGAAGTTTGTATATTGCTCGATCCAGCCGGCACAATTTTAATGTTTAATTTACCCGCTTTTTTGAGATCCCATACCAATATACCATACTATACGACTGCAAAAATGGTTATTCAATATTCATGTGCACGTGAGAATTAAGCACACAAAACTTTATCCATGTGCAAAGCATGTGGTTTTTGTCTAAACGCCGCGAGTAGAGAGCAAATAAAGGGCAGCCCAATTAATTACTCTGGGAGGGTCAGCCACCCGTGTAGTCTAGTCTTTTCACTAATATTCTGGGAAAAAAGTTAGGTGAGGACTATCCTTACGGAAACATGATAATGATTGTTTGGTTTACATGTGGGATCACGTGTTATTATAACAACACATATATCCACTGTTTTTTAATATGGTCCACTCGTCAGCTACACATTCTCACCGATGAGGACCATCCCTACCCAATTTGTTTCCGATATTCTGACAGCCGAGAAAGCACACGCGCCGCGTTGGAGCTCCAAATCCAGATTCCCCCGCTACCCGCTGCATGCAACACAGAGGTGACAAGGATGACCCGCGTGGCTCCCATGATCCGATCCAAAACGGTCGGTGTTTTCGCACGCCGGCCACGGGCCTACGGCCCAAGGCCCACGATCCGACAAGCGTCGCCGCTGTTGGTTGGTGGCTAACTGACTGGCAGTCCATCGAGCAAATTTTGTCATGCGCGTGCGCGTTCACCCCCCCCCCCCCCCCCCCCCCCCCCGCGCTGCGCGCCACACACGTCGCGCGCGGCCTCATCTCATCTGCCGCGCATCATTGGACGACGCAACACCGGCGGAGCTCCCCATCGCCAAACCTGGGCGCCGGCCCCCTCTTGCCCAAGAAAAGTTCCGAAGAGTTCGGCCCGCGCTCGGTTGATTCAGATGTTGAAATATCTAATAGCTTTAGGTTCAAATATCTAATATCTATCTAGCACAGCTTCACTAATAACTTAATCAACTATTGAGAGCTGTTTCTTTTTTTTCGAGTATACCTTCCTCAAAATAACTCATGCATTCGGCGAAACTCTCTTTTTTCTCTCACGAAATATATAACACATAGAAAGTTTTATAAAAAAGTAATTCTCCACAACTTTTCATATTTCTCTTTTTCAGCCATGAATTAAGATATTAGTGAAGCTGTTTTACTAAATATTTTATATAATAAAAACATCGAGAAAACACAGCCTGCGTCACACGGTGCCACATCCTGCTGTTGGTAGCGTACTAGCTTGATGTCCTTATGTACCGTGATCTTACGTCCTTTGCATTGCATTGTACACCCAACAACGCAAGCCACAGCCAGCTGCTGTTGGTAGCGTACTAGCGTGGACCTACGTCTGACATGGTGACACCGTGGTACTACGCCGCACAGCTAGCAGCCGTGTTCGCCCTGCATGCCCAAATAGTGGCCAGCAGCAGTACGCCCTGCTGCCCGTGGCCGGCCGTGGCTGGTTGCTTTCGATAGTTCCTTGCGCCAACAGTGCGCTCCTCGGTCCTCAGCGACGACAGGAGGCCGTGGACTAGTGCGCCGGCGGCGCAGCTGGAGGCTCGTGTTCAGGAACGGTCAGGCCGGCAAACGGCAACGCGAGCTGGAGCTCGCCATGGCGTGCCCCGCGCACACGGCATCGTCGTGGCCAAAGGATTTGCTATAACTTGGGCGGGCAGCGATCTCCGCAACCGTCTTTGATTATGCCCTTTCGCGCTTCGACTTGAGATGACATCGCTTTCACGTGCGCCACGCGAGCGCACCGGCCCGGCCGGGGGCTAATCATCTTGTCCCAGGACGAGGCGCGAGCATCTTAGTTTAAATACGTGACGCGACAACACCAGGAGGAGGGCCGTTCAGAGTCACGTCGGGAGCGGTTGGGAGTGGACTGGTGCCGGGCGGAGAGACGAGAGAGAGCCAGCGGCGCGCTGCTGCGGCAGGGAGGGAGGGGGAAGCTAGGACATGGCCGCGGCGGCGACGGTGGCGGCCGTGCTGATGCTGGCGCTCCTCGCGCCGGCCGCGCGCGCGGTCGATCGCAGCGAGTTCCCGCCGGGGTTCCTCTTCGGCGCCGCGACGTCGGCTTACCAGGTGAGTGAGTTTTCTTGAGCGGCCGGGCTGCTGACTTGCGGCCGGCCGCAGCCGGCTGTACGTCTAGCTCTGGCCGGCATCAGCATCTCTTTTCGCTCCGATCCTGCACACACGCCGTTCGTTCCCTTGGATTGAGGGCAGACGGACAAGGCAAGCGGTGCCGCCTGTCTGACAAGTGTATTGCTTCTTCCGCCGCCGATGTCTGTCTGTCTCTGCCAGATTGAAGGCGCGTACCTGGAGGACGGCAAGGGCCTCTGCAACTGGGATGTCTTCACTCACACGCACAGTGAGTCATTTCTTACTACACATGCTCGAATGCTCTCTAGCTTGTTCATGGTGTGCCATGACCATTATTAGCGCTTCGAAAAGAACTGAAAGTGAGAGTTTTCGTCCATCTCTCCATTAAATATGGATTTAACATTCAGTCTTTGTAGAAAGTTTAATTCTATAGGTTCATAGACATCTCATTCATGACTTATATAGAGTTTTATCTTTATAAAACTTATATTTTCCTTCTCTCTTCTTTAAAACGTTTTACATTCTCAAAACCGCTTATGTGAAAACTTATTAAACGCAATAAAACTCACAGTGAGACTAGTATTATAAGGTATTGTATTCTATTACGGGACATCGGGATGGAGGGAGTCCATGACAGCGACTTACATGGAAAATGATCTCTCGCAGGTGCATACATCCGTACCACCAATATTCAGAGGCGAACAAAAAAAAAATTCGTTTATTTCTCATGGCGTAGATTTAACTAGGTAGGTTTATAGAAAATGGATAAAAAAAAAGGAACGGAGGGAACAGTCATCAGTTTTCTCACAGTTTAGTTTGCAGACAAAAGAAGCATCAGGTCTTTTCGGACGTATAGAAAATCCGTATTATTCTCCAGTGATGCTGATGTCTCGCTGGGCACTAGTATAAACTACCACTCCCTCCGAGTTTTGTATTGTCTACAGCAAACCGCTTGGTTGCTTCCTCGGACATTGCTGATGCTGCGATCCATCATATATATGTTGCCAGCGCCACGCAACTGCTCGATCTTATCCTTATCTGTACGCACCCTGATGTTTCGTTTTGGGTTTTGGGTAAGCTTAGCTTGTCGAGCTGTCGTGTTCATCATCCAATCCAAACAGATACAGTTACCGATCTGATTGCTGCAGCCTACCTAAGATTTTGGAGCATCTTTTCTTTGTCCACACACAAATACACATTCAAGGCCCTGTTTTTGCTCTTGTGCAGCTGGAGGGATCAAGGACGGACTCAACGGGGACGTAGCTGACGACCACTACCATCGCTACATGGTAAAGATCGATCACAGAAACTGCAGTATACTTATATATCTATCGCTGACCATCGGAACTCCGGATCCATGTCGTGCAATATGCATATGCGCATCATGTGATGGTGACGACGATGCCACCTGTTTGTGAATTGTGCGCAGGGAGATGTGGAGATTCTGCAAACGCTGGGCGTCAACGCCTACAGATTCTCCATCTCATGGGCGAGGATTCTGCCAAGTATGCCAATACGATAGGATTGCTCATAAGTCAGCACAAGCTTTGCCTTGTAGACTGCTCGATGCATGATCGATCGGTTGCTTAGCTTTACTTGGATGTGAACAACAACGTACTATTTGTAGGAGGCCGGCTTGGTGGCGTCAATGCCGGTGGGATAGCCTTCTACAACCGCCTGATTGATGCGCTCCTGCAGAAAGGGATCCAGCCATTCGTCACTCTGCACCATTTCGACATGCCGCACGAGCTGGAGGTCCGATACGTCGGCTGGCTGGGCGCTGGGATCCGGTACAATTCTCTCTGAGCGCCATTTCTTCTGCTACCTAGTATACCTCCTAGCAGTGTCCTTGTCCTTTTGCCATGCATATTAATTTCCAGAGACTCGGCGGTTTCAGTACTGTATCGTTAACAACGAACAAGTAATGTTAACGCAGGGAGGAGTACGAGTACTACGCGAACGTCTGCTTCGGGGCGTTCGGCGACCGGGTGAGGTTCTGGACGACGTTCAACGAGCCCAACCTGTTCACCAAGTTCGAGTACATGCTGGGCGCGTACCCTCCCGGCCACTGCTCGCCGCCGTTCGGCAGCTGCAACAGCGGCAACTCGGACAGGGAGCCCTACGTCGCGGCGCACAACATCATCATGTCCCACGCCGCCGCCGTCCGCAGCTACAAGGAGAAATACCAGGTCCGGGCGTCCGGCCTCATCTCTGATCGATCTGCTAGCTGCTGTCTCCTCAGCAGTGAACTGGATAGTGACCTTCATCTGCAATGCTAGCTAGCTGATCCATCCATGCGTGCTCTGTTGTCAAGGCGAAGCAGGGCGGCTCCATCGGGATCGTGACCGCCATGAAATGGTACGAGCCGCTGACGAATGCCACGGAGGACATTCTGGCGGCGCGACGCGCGCAGTCTTTCGAGACCGAGTGGTATGCAACATGTTGCTCTGTCAGTCTTCACGAAAATAATGTCAAATATACGCAAGAGTTCTGTCGAGATGATATTCCTCGGTGATTACCCCGATCGATACGAAGAATGAATGCTGCTATGTTTTTCAGGTTCTTGGACCCGATATTCTTCGGTGATTACCCCAGGGCGATGCGAGAGATCTTACAATCGAACCTGCCAACCTTCACCGCCGAGGAGAAGCAGCTGCTGCTGCGATACAAGGCGGATTTCATCGGGCTGAATCACTACACAGCGATTTACGCAAAGGACTGCATCCATTCGCCGTGCAACCTCAATTCATACGAAGGGAACGCGTTTGTCTTGGCGACCGGGGAAAGAGACGGGGTGAAGATCGGGAGAGACGTAAGAACCAGCACTATATCTATCTATCTATCTATCTATCTATCTATCTATCTATCTATCTATCTATCTATCTATCTATATACACTTGCTTCATTATTGCGGCGTGCCTCTGATTTGTATTGTAAACCTCTTGCAGACTGCGCTGACAGGTTACTACGATGTCCCAGAAGCCATAGAGCCGGCTATCATGTTTGTCAATGGGAGGTACAAGGACACGCCGGTGTATATTACTGAAAACGGTGAACCGCTACAACTTTGCTAGGACCTGAGATCTATAGTAGCTAGGGATTTCTTTCTTTCCATGCATGCACGCTCAATGGTCATATATATGTTCTGATATATACAGTTGCTTTCAGGTTACTCGCAATGGAGTGATGCCAGCAGGGAAGAGCTGATGAACGACGAGGCAAGAAAGGAATACCTGCAGGGCTACGTCACATGCCTATCCAAAGCAGTCAGGTGACATACATGAAGCTTACCAACAACAATCTAGAAGAATTTTGCCTGCCCCCCCCCCCCCCCCCCCCACCCCATGGGACATGATAAGGTAGCCATACCAACCAGAGGCAGTGAGAGAATCAGCAGGCAATTTTTTTTTTCTTCTCTGACGAAATTCCAGCCTGTGTCGTCGTCGCTGAATACAGTACAATACACACATACACAGGAACGGAGCAAACGTGCTGGGCTACTTCGTATGGACGCTCCTGGACAACTTCGAGTGGACGTTCGGCTACAGCGTGAGGTTCGGGCTGTACCACGTCGACTTCGACACCCAAGAGAGGACGCCCCGGATGTCTGCAAGGTGGTACCAGGGCTTCCTCACAGGCGAAGGCGGCGACACCACCAGCCTGATGACCGTCGACGAAGCGCAGCAGGCACGGAGGAGAGCAGACTCGTGAAGCATATGCATGCTTCCAGTTCCAGCGATCCAACGCATTGCTAGACACAGCCGCAGGCATCAGGACGACTCGTGCTCGATCTTCTCGATCGATCCGTCCTCGCGATATTAGAAAAGGTACCCTGCTGCATATATAGTGGATCGATCTTCTCGACTCGTGGTGGCATCATTAGAAAAGGTACCCTGCTGCATATATAGTGGATCATGCTGTACTGCTGGCAGGCATGCGTGCTCTCAGACGATCTGAATGTCTGTCTGATCATTCATGGGTGTAGCAGCCCATTTCTGCTGAGAATGAAACGCATGTTCCGTCTCTGCCGACCTCGCTCACTGTCGCCATTACGATCCTAGTACGCCTTACCGTTGGTCGTTGGCATTGATCACAGCGCCACTACCTCCAGGGGGTCCAGGCACCAGGCTTCGGCTACCTTGACGCCCCACAGAGACACAATCCACAACGAAACCGTGCGAGCCTGTACGACGAAAAGAAGATGACATGACACATGGCCGGACGACAGGAATTGGCCAGCCGGCCGAAACGCTCTTGCGTCAGGTCCCTTGCAAAATCGCCTTCTCAGTGGCGGCCGTCACGTACCACGAGTCCACGACAGCCACACATCCCACCAAAGAAAGCTCGGGATCTAAATTGAGACAAACTGGGAGAGCTTCAGAGCGGAGAAGTGAACAATAACAGCGGCTGCCGAGGTGGTGTGGCTCCTGGCCTCCTGCTCTTGCTCGCTCACGAGCTCCTGCCGTGCCCGTGCGCCTCGGCCCTCGACGGCCGTACTGCGGCCAATTCCCTGACAGCTTCCTGTTCGGGACCTCCACCCGCACCCGCACTGACACCCGCACCCGCATCTGTGGGTGACCAGCGGTTCTCGAATCGCTTGCAGGTGTATGCGTTGATAAGAAGCTAATTAAGGCAAATGTAGCAGTAAATTTCTTCAATCAAGCACTTGGTACTAGAATGACACGATCTAAACGCATCAATTGGGAGGCCATTGGGTACACTCCTTTCAATTTAGAGGACCAGGACGTACCTTTCACAATGGAAGAACTGTCAGATACAATCAGAAGCTTACCCAATGAAAAGGCGCCCGGTCCGGATGGATTCATTGGTTGTTTTTACAAGAAGTGCTGGAGCATAATCAAGCAGGACCTTCGGTAGTTATGGGATTCTACAATCATAAGGTGGCTAAGCTGGGAGATCTCAACGAGGTGAACATTTTCCTTTTACCCAAAAGGCAAGAATAGAAGACTACAGACCAATAAGCCTTATAAATAGCCTCGTCAAGGTTATCACAAAACTCTTAGCTTCAAGGCTAGCACCGCGAATGAATGAGTTAGTATCCAATGCGCAAAATGCTTTCATCAAGAAGCGTTGTATTCACGATAATTTCCTATATGTCCAACGGGTCATCCAATCACTACACAAGAAGAAAAGACCGGCCTTTTTCATCAAACTTGACATATCTAAGGCCTTTGACACAATAGGATGGCAGTATTTACTTGAGGTTTTAATGGCCCTGGGATTCAGCACAAAATGACGCGATTGGATAGCATCAATTCTGGGCTCTTCCTCATCTAGAATACTGATAAACGGACGGCCGACCACCAGCATCAAACATACCAGGGGCTCAGGCAGGGGGATCCCCTATCACCCCTCCTGTTCATTTTAGCGATTGATCCTCTCCAAAGAATTATAGAAAAGGCAGCACAAGTGGGTCTGCTCACCCCGGTATTACCAAACCAAGCCAAGCTGAGATGCTCCCTATACGCAGATGACGTTGCCCTTTTCATGAAACCAATACTAGTGGAATTGAACAGAATACATAAGATCTTATGGGTTTTTGGAGAATGTTCGGGCTTAAAAGTCAATATGACAAAAACAGAAATCTATCCAATAAGGATGCAACCGGAGCAGGTGAACGACATAATACAAAACTTCCCAGGCTCAATCAAGAATTTCCCTAGAAGGTACCTGGGTTTGCCGCTGCATACTAGGAAACTTCGTCGACTAGAGGTCCAACCTTTGATAGAGAAAATTGGTGGACGGCTGCCAGGCTGGCAAGGAAAATTTCTGTCCACTGTAGGAAGAGAAAACCTAGTGAAAGCGGTGTTATCAAGTATGCCTATCTACCATCTAATAGTTTTTCACGCACAAAAATGGCTGATAAAGAGAATTGATAGAATTAGACGCAGCTTCCTTTGGCGAGGAGAAAACCCGGACAATTCTAGTAGGGGGCACTCCTTGATTAATTGGCCAACAACCTGCCTTCCTAAGTCAAAAGGGGGCCTGGGCATTTTAGATTTGGAACGTTTCACCAGAGCACTTAGATTAAGATGGTTATGGTTTAAGTGGAAAGAAAAACAAAGGGCGTGGAATAAATTGGAGATACCGTGTGACAAGGTGGACTACAATCTCTTTTATGCCTCCACGATTGTTACTGTGGGGGATGGGAAAACAACACCGTTTTGGTACTCCAATTGGCTGGACGGGGCCATGGCCAAGTCAATAGTCCCCTTACTCTATCAAAAGACAAGACGCAAGAACATCACAGTCCATCAGGCTATAACAGCTAACAAATGGATCGACCACATATATCCGCCAACATCAGCAGAGGAAGTAAGATAGTTTGTGCGTCTATGGGGGGCTGTGCAAAGCGCTCAACTAAATGAAGATGTGGAAGATGAAATTCTATGGAAATGGACGCCGGATGGGCTTTATAACACTGAAGAATCATTGCCCTAGTTGGTTTCGGTGATTAACGACAATTAGAGATTATTATGGCTAACGTGTGTTTTGCAGAGGCTATGCGTAGCTTAGCCATAGTGATCAACAAGAATGAGCATTAATGGTCATCACTTAGCCCCAAGATGGATATCATTTCAGATTTCAAGGAGACATGATGAAGACCCTAGAATGATAGGCTAAGTGCCATAAGGTGATGAAGGGCACTTAGAAATAGATAGGGCTTCTCTTTTTATCTTTGACCGTACTATTAAGAGGGGTTGAGACTAGTAGCTTGACTTAGGAAAGCTTCATGACTTAGGTGTGGTGCACACTTGACTTTCTTAGCTCTAAGCAAGCCTATGGTGACCGTAAGATAGCCTAGAACAACTTCCATATTCATCGCAACGAAAAACGAAGTTGATAGAACTGTTTTTTGGGCGTCGAACGCTGTCCGTCACGTCGGACAAAGGCGTCGGACGCTGGGTGGTTGAGTCCACATCGTCCGTAAACCTTCCAGTGGAGATGTTTTTCTGGCTAAGTTTTTCAGGGTCCATCGGACGCTTGAAAGAGCGTCCGTCGACCTTCCAGAGAGGGTGTTTTTCAGCCCGAGCCAGAGTGCAGCGTCGGACGCTAAGATGAGCGTCTGTCGCCCCAGTGACGGAGCGTCCGTCGCTGGGAAAAGTGTGTCAGAATTAGCCGTTGGGCAGGGCGTCGGAGCGTCCATCGCCCAAACTATGAACAGAACTAGCCGTTGGGGCATGTGACGGACCGTCCGTCGCCTAGTCGACAGAGCCTCCGTCGCCAACTTAAGTTGCCAGCCCGAGGCAGTTTTCTGAGGGGTTATTTATAGCCCCTCCCACTTCTCTCCCACCAGGCCTTTGCTCATTTGAGTTGCTGAGTTTGTTGAGAAGGTTGGGAAGAGAGCAAGAGCCCTAGAGAGAGAGTGATTCGCGAATCCATCCATCCTCTCCTCTAGTTCATCCAAGAGTTCAAGTGTGCATCCTCTAGTTGTGAAGCTTGAGTGAGTCAAGCGAAGATCGAGGCTTGTTACTCTTGGTGATCGACATCACCTAGACGGTCCGGTGGTGCTCGGAGGAAGGTGATCGCCGGAGGATTGTCGGCGGCCCTTCTCCATCGACTTTGTGATCGGTTGTGGGCGATTCACCGAGCCGGAGTGGCGAAGAATCAGCCCGTAGAGAGCACTCATCCCTTGCGCGGGATTGAGGGGGAGCTATACCTTGCGAGGTGCTCCAACGAGGACTAGGAGGGAGTGTCGACTCCTCGATACCTCGGCAAAACATCGCCGTGTCAAGCATCTCTTTCCCTAGCTCTTTATTACCGCATTACTTTCTGCACTTGTCTTTCAATTCATACTAGAATTGTTTAGGAAGTTGTCGGGTACGAAGGTAAGGGGTACTCTAAACCCTTCGATAAATTAACGCTAAACATAGCAACTATTTTTAAGGCAGGGACCAGCCCACTACTCAGTAAGGCACGGCCCATCGCTCGAGGGCCCCTCTACACCAGCTGTGGCGACAAGCCACGGGCCAGCCCACCTCGACGCCGAATGACGGACCGAGGGGCGAGCGAACGACCCCCCGGCTCCTACCTCGACGATAAATGACGGACCGAGGGGGCGAGCGAACGACCCCCCGGCTCCTACCTCGACGAACGAAGAATGGATGAGGAGTCGAACGAACGACCCCTCGACCTCTACCTCGACCTCTCCGACCCCGTCTCTGCTCCGACCCCGTCGGCGCTCTGACCTCTACCTCGACCAGGGGTCGAACGGACAACCCCCGGACGAGGGGCTCGATTAACCCAACTGCTCCCGGCATGGGTTAAAGTGAACCCACCTAACGACATGGGCGCCCGCGTCCGCTGTCAAATCCGCCAACTCCCCGTCAAGTCCCCGATTCCTGTCAACTATGCCGCCACTGTTGCCACTACGCGAGTACAAACTCCAGCAGTACCCTTCGGAAAGTGAACAGTGCGACCCTCGACGACGACTTCGGGAATGCGACAGAGCCACGAAGGGCTCGACCCCTCCCTCGACCGGGGGGCTCGACCCCTCCCTCCGACAACTCCAGTATGGGGGCCGTCCCATCCGCCCCGTCCCGCTTCAGCCGTGAGATTCGTGCCCGCCTGCGGACGCTGTGCTACGGCGACTTCTGCTGCCGCCTCAACTGGGACGCCAGAAGGACGAGAAGGCCATGCCGCCACAGTACTCAACGTCTCTCCGCCAACGCTGTGCCTCGGACGCGCCGCCCATACTTCTACAGTTAGGACCTTGTACCCTCGGACCTCCCCTTGGTCTATAAAAGGGGATGCCGAGGTAGAATAAAGGAAGGGATTCGGACGATTGGATCACTCATCGGACTTCAGCTCTGACCTCCACACTCCACACACCCCGCCACTCGATCGACCCCTCGGGTGGCCAATTCCGTGTAACACAGCTTGTACCCCCCCTGTACGAGCACGTTTTGGGTGCGAGATAATACAAGTCATCTTCCCCCCGCTGGACGTAGGGCCTTCTTTGCCCGAACCAAGATAAACCTTGTGTCCATCTTGCATCACGTCTGAGAGAGGGAGCACGCGATATACAAATTTACTCGTTGGTGGTCTTGACCCCCGGGTCATAAGACCGATAGTTGGCGCGCCAGGTAGGGGGATTCGCGTGTCGATTAACTCCGAACTACTCTCTCAGATGGGTTCCACCATCCCACCGTTCCCATTTACCGCCGTCGTCTGGTTCGGTAGCCTAGGGTTCGTATCCACGGACCAGGGCGACTTCATAGTCTTTCCCTCCACCGCGGCCTGGACGCCGGCGGCACCGCTACGCCGGGGACAACAAGGGTCAGACGACGGCCCCTCCGCTTGCGCCTCTGGCCTGCGATCAGGAGGAGGCGTGAGCGGCTCCGACGCGCTCGTCGTCATGCGGATTTCGAGGTGCCGGACGCCGTTTCCCCGGCCCCAGCAGGTGATGCGGGCCCTTCCCCTAGGAGTCCGTTTGACCCATGCTTGTGGGCCGAGGGCGGGCGCCCCTCTGAGTGGGACTTTGGCTCTGCCACATCGTCATCACCGGAGGTCCCCGTGGCCTCCCCGACACCCTCGACCCCATCACCGCCACGTGACCCGTTCCCGTACGGGCTCCACAACAGCGCCAGACTCTGCTCTGCTCTCGCGGGACTGCAGATACAGACACGTAGCGGGTCTCCAGGGACTCCGCCACGTGCGACGGCCGTTCCCGTCACCACCTCTTCACTGAGTGAGCCGGGACTACCCCGTACATGGGGCACGTTGCGGCATCGCCTGGCGGAGGAGCGCAGGGGGTCCTTCCCCCACTTCTACCATGCCGACCCCGACTCGGACTCTCCCGACGAGAGTTACGACTCCACCTGGGAGTGCTTCCACCTCGACGAACAAGCCGACCCGCAGGACGACGTCGACGACACCGCGGCCACCGAAGAAGGAGGGGGGGCCAACGCCACGCCAGCTCGAGATGCCATCCCCCCAAGTCCTGATAGAGCCGATCCACCCCCCGATGTCCAGATTGCGCAGGCCCGAGAGCTTCTCAGCAAGCTCGAAGAGGAGCGCCTGCGTCTTCAGCAACTCGAGCACGCCCTCGAGCGGGATCGAGGGCGTCCTCAGGGTGGAGGAGCTCGTGAGCGGGCCCGGGAAGTCCACCGGCAGATCGTCGAGGAGGAGGCCGTCGAACCCCGAGTCTTCAACCGCGCCAGCCAGAATGTCGTAGCGGCCGCGATGCTGCTCCGCGACATGCCGGCGCCATCGACCCCCCAGGCACGGCGTATCAGGGACGAAATCCAGGGGCTTCTCCAAACTGCGGCCGTACAGCAGGCGGAGAGCTCAGTCTCGAGGCGTCGAGGGGCTGCCTCTGAGCGACAAGCAGCGCCCCCTCGACAAAATCGGGAGGTCTTCGTCCACCAGAACAAGGCGCCCTAGGGCCAGGTCGAGCGACGACCGGTTCAGGAACGCCTCGTCGACGACCTCCCCCCTCGGGTGAACAATCGACGTCGGTACGGCGATGCCGAGGCTCGAGGCTACAGCGCTCACCAAGGTGGGCGCTACGACAGCGACGAAGACCGATGTCGGTCTCCGGAGCCGCCGGGGCCCCGAGTCTTCGGTAGAACCATCCGGCGGGCCTCCCTGCCCGTCCGTTTCCGTCCACCCACCAGCCTGGTCAAGTACAATGGCGAAACCAAGCCAGAGCTCTGGCTTGCCGACTTCAGGCTGGCATGCCAGCTGGGTGGAGCCGACAATGACCACGTCATCATTCGACAACTCCCACTGTTCCTCTCTGACACCGCTCGAAGGTGGCTCGAGGAGCTACCCCCGGACTTGATCCAGGACTGGTCCGACCTGGTCCGGATCTTCGAGGGCAACTTCAAGGGCACCTACGAGCGGCCGGGCAACCCCTGGGACCTTCACAGCTGCAAGCAGAAGCCAGGGGAGACCCTCCGCGCCTTCACCCGCCGATTCTCGAAGCAGCGCACCGCACTGACCCACATCTCCGACCACGAGGTCATCACAGCGTTCATCGTCGGGACAACCTGCAAGGAGTTGGTGCGGGAGCTGGGGCGAAACACCCCCAAGACCGCCAACGAGCTCATGGACGTCGTCGCCAACTACGCAGCTGGAGAAGAGGCCGTTGGCGCGTTCTTCTAGATAACCCCAGGGAAGGGGAAAGGCAAGGCGGATGAGCCTGGGGGCTCGGACGACGGGCCCAAGAAGAACAATGGGCCCAGAAGGAACAACGACGACAACGGCGGCCGGAAGAAGAAGAAGAAGAACCAACCGGGCCGATGCAACGTCGAGCCCAACGTCGAGCACGACGACCTTGTCGCTGCGGCGGACAAGAAGAAGCCTCGAGGGCCCCCTCCCGACGGGGGCGTCTTCGATAAGATGCTGAAGGAGCCTTGCCCCTATCATATGGGGTCGGCCAACCACCGCCTCGAGGACTGTCGCATGCTCCGAAAGCACTTCGTCCCTCCTGGCTTCAGGAGAGATGACGACAAAGAAGACCCGCCCTGTGACGCCCACGTCGGGGGCGATGTCAAGAAAGGAGGCTTCCCCGAAATCCATGACTGCTACATGATTTACGGGGGACCCTCGACTCGCCTCACCACGCGCCAGCGCAAGAGGGAGCGTCGAGAAGTCTTTTCCGTTCGAGCCCAGGCTCCACGGTACCTCGACTGGTCCCATACGTCGATCACCTTCGATCAGGATGACCACCCCGAGCACATCCCCAATGCAGGGGCTTACCCGCTCGTCGTCGCCCCGATCATCCTCAACACCCGCCTCACCAAGGTGCTCATGGATGGGGGGAGCAGCCTCAACATCATCTACGCCGAGACCCTCGACCTCCTGGGGATCCCGAGGACCATGCTCCTGCCCAGCGCGGGGGGGGGGGGTTCCACGGGATCGTCCCGGGGAAGAAGGCGCTCCCGATCGGCCGCATCAAGCTACCGGTCTGTTTCGGCGTCCCCTCGAACTTCCGAAAGGAAGAGCTGACCTTCGAGGTGGTCGCGTGGCAAGGCACCTACCACGCCATCATCGGTAGACCGGGATACGCCAAGTTCATGGCGGTCTCGAACTACACCTACCTCAAGCTCAAGATGCCGGGGCCCTCGGGGTCATCACCGTCGACACTCCCTACGAGCACGCATACGACTGCGACGTCGAGTGCGTGGAAAAAGCCGAGGCCCGTGAGGATTCGGCTATCCTCGCGGCCCTTGACGACTTGTCTGGAGAGATCCCCGACCCCAAGCGACACGCTGGCAACTTCAAGCCGGCGGAAGACACGAAGACCGTCCCGCTCGACCCCGGCCTCGCGGATGGGAAGGCACTGACGATCAGCGCCACCCTCGAGCCCAAATAGGAAGCAATGCTCATCGACTTTCTCCGTGCGAATGCCGACGTGTTCGCATGGAGTCCCTCGGATATGCCGGGCATTCCGAGGGAGGTCGCCGAGCACTCCTTGGACATCCGAGCCGGGTCCAAACCGGTGAAGCAACGCCTGCGCCGCTTCGACGAGGAGAAGCACAGGATCATCGGGGAGGAGGTCAACAAGCTTTTGAAGGCCGGATTCATCAAGGAGGTGCATCATCCTGAGTGGTTAGCTAATCCCGTGCTTGTAAAGAAAAAGAATGGGAAGGATAGGATGTGTGTAGATTACACCAGTTTGAATAAAGCATGTCCTAAAGTTCCTTTTCCTTTACCACGTATCGATCAAATAGTAGATTCCACTTTGGGATGTGAAACCCTTTGCTTCCTTGATGCGTATTCTGGCTACCACCAAATAAAAATGAAGGAGTCCGATTAGCTCGCGACCTCCTTCATCACTCCCTTCGGCATGTTTTGCTAGCTCACCATGCCCTTCGGCTTGCGAAACGCCGGTGCCACCTACCAGCGATGCATGCTCCACGTCTTCGGGAAACACATAGGGCCGACCGTCGAGGCCTACGTCGATGACATCGTGGTCAAGTCCAGAACAGTCGGAAACCTGGTCGGAGACCTCGAGATCGCGTTTGGGTGCCTCAGGGCTAATCGCATAAAACTGAACCCTGAGAAGTGCGTCTTCGGGGTCCCCCGAGGCATGCTCTTAGGGTACATAGTTTCCCAGCGCGGGATCGAGGCCAATCCCGAGAAGGTAACCGCCATCACGAGGATGGGCCCGATCAACGACCTCAAGAGCGTGCAAAGGGTCACTGGGTGCCTCGCCGCCCTCAGTCGCTTCATCTCGAGGCTCGGAGAGAAGGCCCTACCCCTTTACCGCCTCCTGAAGAAGACGGAACACTTCGCGTGGACCGCCGAAGCCGAGGAGTCGCTCTCGAGGCTCAAGGCCTTGCTCACGTCGCCCCTGGTCTTGGTACCCCCGAGTCCGGCCGAGCCCCTCCTGCTCTATGTCGCAGCAACTACCCAGGTAGTCAGCGCGGTCATAGTGGTCGAGAGGGAAGAGGAAGGACACGCCCTGCCGGTTCAGAGGCCTGTCTACTTCGTGAGCGAGGTCCTTTCCGAGACCAAGACGAGGTACCCCCACATCCAGAAGCTGCTATACGCGGTCGTCCTCACTCGGCGTAAGCTCAAACACTATTTCCTGGGCCACCCGGTCACCGTGGTTTCATCTTTCCCCCTCGGAGAGATAATCCAGAACCGGGAGGCATCGGGAAGGATCGCCAAGTGGTTGGCCGAACTCATGGGGGAGACCCTCTCCTACGCCCCTCGGAAGGCTATCAAGTCTCAGGTACTGGCAGATTTCGTTGCAGAATGGACTGACACCCAACTACCCCCAGCGCAGGTCCAGAGCGAGCTCTGGACCATGTACTTCGACGGATCGTTGATGAAGACGGGAGCAGGCGCTGGATTGCTGTTCATATCACCCTCAGGGGTCCATATGCGCTATGTCATCCGCCTCCACTTCCCCGCCTCCAACAACGTCGCCGAATACGAGGCCCTCGTCAGCGGCCTGCGCATCGCCATCGAGCTCGGGGTTCGACGCCTCGACGTGCGAGGGGACTCTCAGTTGGTGATCGACCAAGTGATGAAAGACTCGAGCTGCCACGACCCTAAGATGGAAGCCTATTGCAAGGAGGTCCGAAGGCTCGAGGACAAGTTCTACGGCCTCGAGCTCAACCACGTAGCTCGTCGGTACAACGAAGCTGCCGACGAGCTGGCCAAAATCGCGTCTACTCGAGGCACGGTCCCTCCCGACATCTTCTCGAGGGATCTGCACATGCCGTCCGTCGACCTGGACTCGGGGGCTCTCGCCCTCGAGCAAGGGGTTGACCCACCCCCCTCGACCGATCCCCCCTCGAGCGGGGGAGAGGTCATGGAGATCGACGGGGCCGTCGCAGCGCCAACCCCTCCGACGGATTGGCGCGCGCCTTACCTCGAGTACCTGACACGAGGAGAACTCCCGGAAGACCGCACGGAAGCCCGTCGTGTAGCTCGGCGCGCCAAAACCTACGTCCTGTACGGGGATGGCCGCGAACTATATCGACGAAGCCTGTCGGGTGTACTTCAACGCTGCCTCACCCTCGAGGAGGGGAGGGCATTGCTGAAGGATCTACACTCGGGGGCTTGTGGCCACCACGCGGCGCCGAGAACGCTGGTAGGAAGTGCCTTTCGACAGGGCTTCTACTGGCCGACCGCTGTCAACGACGCCACCAAACTCGTTCGATCTTGCAAGGGATGCCAGTTCTACGCCAGACATGGTCGGCCCACCTACCCGCCCAAGCTCTTCAGATGATACCCATAACTTGGCCGTTCGCAGTATGGGCGCTCGACATGGTCGGCCCCCTGAAAAGAACCAAGGTGGCCACACTCACCTTCTTGAGGCTATCGACAAGTTCTCAAAGTGGATCGAGGCTCGACCCATCGCCAACATCCAGTCTCGACAAGCCGTGCTGTTCTTCATCGACATCATCCACCGCTTCGGGGTCCCCAACGTCATCATCACCGACAACGGCACGCAGTTCACCGGCCAAAAGTTCCTGGACTTCTGTGACCATCACCACATTAGGGTGAATTGGTCCGCAGTTGCCCACCCTCGAACTAACGGTCAGGTCGAGCGTGCCAATGGTATGGTTTTGCAGGGCCTCAAGCCAAGGATCTTCGACCGACTGAACAGGCATGGCAGGAGATGGGTCGATGAGCTGCCCGCTGTGCTATGGAGTCTCCGAACGACACCAAGTCAAGCCACGGGGTTCTCTCCGTTCTTCTTGGTCTATGGGTCCGAGGCGGTCCTCCCCACGGACCTCGAGTATGGGTCCCCTCGACTAAAAGCCTACAGCGAGCAAGCCAACACGGTAGCCCGAGAGGACTCCCTCGACCAGCTCGAGGAAGCCCGTGATGCGGCCCTCTTCAAGTCGGCACGGTACCAGCAGACGCTGCGTCGCTACCATGACAAAAAACGTGCGCAAAAGGGACCTCAACGTCGGCGACCTCGTTCTGCGCCGTCGACAAAGCAACAAGGGGCGTCACAAGTTGACGCCACCTTGGGAGGGACCCTTCATCGTGGCAGAAGTACTGAAGCCCGGCACTTACAAGCTGAAGAATGAGAAGGGCGAGATCTTCACCAACGCGTGGAACATCGAATAGCTACGTCGCTTCTATCCCTGAGGCCCCAGGGCCTTGTACATTTTCGCATTTATGTACAAATCCTCGAATGAATAAAATGTTCTCGAAACACATTTCACTTTCGTTCGTAGCTCGAAGGTAGCCTCGACTTTGCCCCGACAAAGTCGAGCTCCCCTCGGGGGCTGACAGGAGGGCACCCCCCTCCTAAGCCCTCGAAGACCTCGAACGTTTTTTCAAAACCCGACTCTCCCTCTCAATCTTCGCCTCGAGTACGCATCATAACTAAGTAAAGGCGCCTCGAACTCCCTAAGGGTCGAGGGTGTCGTCGAGCCAGGAACCCGCTTACGCCCCAGGGCTACGGTATCCCCACACGCCACCCCCCTTCCAGGGATACGAGCGTGTGTCGAACAATTAGTTCACAAGCGTCGACTCAGGCGAAGAAAAGTAGAGAGAGCTCGAGAAGTAGAAATAACAAGACGCACCCGTCTACAACACTAAGGTAGCCTCGACTTTGCCCTAGCAGAGTCGAGCCTCCCTCGGGGGCTAACAGGGGGGGCACCCCCCTCCTAAGTCCCCGAAAAACTCGAACGTTTTTTTGAAACTCGACTCTCCCTCTTGTTCTTTCCCTCGAGTACGCTTCATAACTAAGCAAAGGAGCCTCAAATTCCCTAAGGGTCGCTGGTGTCGTCAAGCTAGGGACTCACCTACGCCCCAGGGCTACGGTATCCCCGCTCGCCACCCCCCTTCCAGGGATACGAGCGTGTGTCCAACACTTAGTTCAAAGGCATCGACTCAGGCAAAGAAAGGCAGAAAGAGCTCGAAAAAACAAAAATAACTATGTGCATCTCGATCAAAATGCTTTATACACAAAAAGCCCTCGGGGGCTCGACATTGTATTAGTTCAAGGGCCTAACTATTACATGGACCTTCTTGTCCAGATGTGGCTCGCAGGCCCGGGACTACTCGTCGACACCTTCCAAGGGCTACTCGACGCCATCTCCGTCCACCGAGGGGATCACCTCGGGCTCGAAGAGTTTCGCCAGCTGGCCTCCAGGCACCTCTGCGTGATCCATCAACTCGTGGCACTTCGCGTCATTCTCCTCCTCGGTCAGCCTCGGGTCGGTGGCGAACCCGTCGACAACGTGGTTGAGGTCTACGTCGTAGAGCGAGTTGACGACCGCGAGGGCCCGCTTCACGCCCACATGCAGGGCGGCACGGACGTTCTCCGTCACCCCCCGCGTCATGGAGTAGAAGCGGTGCAGCAAGGAGTCCCCCGAGCATCGCCCTCGACCTCCGGCTCCGGCTTGACCGAGAGGTCGTTGCAGAAAGTGTTGATGGCGTCCGCGAGCTTCGCGTTGAGGTTCGCCTCCGTCCTGAGGAGGCCCTGGAGGCTGTTCAGGTCCTCGTGGGCACGGGCCTTATCCTCTGCGAGCTCTGCCAAAACAAGCATGCAACACGATCAAACCCAAAAGAACAGGAAGAGGGTCGAGGCAGGACAGACTCTGCAACACTCTCGAAACACTTACCTTGGGCATGCGCGTCCAGGGTGGCATAGGCCTGCTCGACCTCCCTGACCTTGGCCTCGAGGCCCTCAATGGTCTTTCCTGCATCATCGAGGGCCCTCTTCTGATTCATGGCCACCACGCCCAGGGAGGTCGCGCGGGTCCGAGCCTTCTCCTCCAAGGCGGCCAGCGCGTCGCGCTCGCGGGAGACGGCGTCGAGGTCTCCCCGGAGCCCTCGGATACCCTCGCTCGCCCGGGCGAGCTCCTCCTTCAGCCGGGCGGCCTCCTCCTCGGCCTTGCGCTTGGCCTCGAGGGCAGCATCCCGCTCCTACCCGACGGTGACGGAGGACTGAAGGGCGAGGTCGAGCTTCGTCTGCGCCGTCTGCAAGGTCGCCCAGGCTTCCTTCTGAATGGCCTCGTAGCCGGCCCTCGCGTGGGCGATCTTGGATTCGGCATCCTCCCGGACGGCTGCCGTCTCAGCCCTCGCACGGGCGGCCCCATCCTCCGCCCTGTCCAACGAGGCGCGAAGGGTCGAGAGTTGTCCCTGTACCCGGAGGATGTACTGAGACTTCTCGTAAGACCTCACCCGCAGCGACTGACGAGGATAAAAGCGAAGACCGTCAACAAACAGCAACCAGACAATTCAAGTACAATCTAAGGGAGAACAAAACCCACCTCCATCCCCTGGCGTATGTCTGTGGCGGCGACCTCCGCAGCGCGACATACTGAGTGCTCAAACCAAGCCCGATACTCCTCGACGTGCTCCCACCGTCGGAGCTCGGTCTGGTCGTCGAGCGTGAGGAAAAGCCGCTCGGGGTCTCGAGGGTCCGCATTTAATTCGCCTGTACCCCCTTCCTCATATTCCTCCAGGATAAGGCGTTCCGTCCCATCGTCGGGCTCCGCGCCGCACTCCGCCCTGCAACCGCCACTGTTGCGCCGAATGGACACCGCCTAAAAAGGCGCGCGGCCGGAAACGTCATCTTCGAGGGTAAGGAATCTTGAGGCAGCGAGAGCTGGCCCTCAAAAGAGGGTTCGACAGCTACCCTCGAGTACCCGAGGCCAGAAATGACCTCGGGTTAGGACCTCGGTCCACCCCCAAAATCTCGAGGGGACAAAGGCCGGCCTACGAACGGGCTCGATAGCCCCCCTCGAGTACCCGAGGCCTGACGCGGCCTCGGGTCGTCAACTGCAGTTCGTTCCATGGCCTCGAAGGGGTAAAGGCTGGCCCATCTGGGGGTTCGACAGCCTCCCTCGAGAGCTCCGGCACAGGTATGTCCCCAAGTTCAATACAACAACCACCTGCTTTTCCCCTCGGCGGTCCACAAGGCAGGACTCCTCATGGGGATAGCGTCGGATGACGAACCATCCGTCAAATCTTGACGGAGCGAAGGCTGGCCCTTACATAGGGTTCGACAGCCGCCCTCGAGTACCTGAGGTCAGGAAGGACCCATGGTTAACGGACTCCGGTCCACCCCCAAATCTTGAGGGAGCGAAGGCTGGCTCCACGAACGGAGTTCGACAGCCACCCTCAAGTATGCGAGTCAGGGATGTCCCGGGGAGGCCAGGCGCGTGCCCTTAGCTCGAGAACGAACTCTCGAGGCTCCCTGGGACTTCTCACTAACCCTGCAGGCCAAGGACAAAACCTCCGGGCAATCCTTACTCCCTCCGAGAAACGCGTATCATAGCCCCCAGAGGAGTTCTAAATCACTCCTCTGTGGCCTCGGGGGCTACTGTCGGGTACGAAGGTAAGGGGTACCCTAAACCCTTCGATAAATTAACGCTAAACATAGCTACTATTTTTAAGGCAGGGACCAGCCCACTACTCAGTAAGGCACGACCCATCGCTCGAGGGCCCCTCTACACCAGCTGTGGCGACAAGCCATGGGCCGGCCCACCTCAACGCCGAATGACGGACCGAGGGGCGAGCGAACGACCCCCCGGCTCCTACCTCGACGATAAATGACGGACCGAGGGGGCAAGCGAACGACCCCCCGGCTCCTACCTCGACAAACGAAGAATGGACGAGGGGTCGAACGAACGACCCCTCGACCTCTACCTCGACCTCTCCGACCCCGTCTCTGCTCCGACCCCGTCGGCGCTCCGACCTCTACCTCGACCAGGGGTCGAACGGACGACCCCCGGACGAGGGGCTCGATTAACCCAACTGCTCCCGGCATGGGTTAAAGTGAACCCACCTAACGACATGGGCGCCCGCGTCCGCTGTCAAATCCGCCAACTCCCCGTCAAGTCCCCGATTCCTGTCAACTATGCCGCCACTGTCGCCACTACGCGAGTACAGACTCCAGCAGTACCCTTCGGAAAGTGAACAATGCGACCCTCGACGACGACTTTGGGAATGTGACAGAGCCACGAAGGGCTCGACCCCTCCCTCGACCGGGGGGCTCGACCCCTCCCTCCGACAACTCCAGTATGGGGGCCGTCCCATCCGCCCCGTCCCGCTTCAGCCGTGAGATTCGTGCCCGCCTGCGGACGCTGTGCTACGGCGACTTCTGCTGCCGCCTCAACCGGGGACGCCAGAAGGACGAGAAGGCCATGCCGCCACAGTACTCAACGTCTCTCCGCCAACGTTGTGCCTCGGACGCGCCGCCCATACTTCTACAGTTAGGACCTTGTACCCTCGGACCTCCCCTTGGTCTATAAAAGGGGATGCCGAGGTAGAATAAAGGAAGGGATTCGGACGATTGGATCACTCATCGGACTTCAGCTCTGACCTCCACACTCCACACACCCCGCCACTCGATCGACTCCTCGGGTGGCCAACTCCGTGTAACACAGCTTGTACCCCCTGTACGAGCACGTTTTGGGTGCGAGATAATACAAGTCATCCTTCCCCCGCTGGACGTAGGGCCTTCTTTGCCCGAACCAGGATAAACCTTGTGTCCATCTTGCATCACGTTTGAGAGAGGGAGCACGCGATATACAAATTTACTCGTTGGTGGTCTTGACCCCCGAGTCATAACACCGACAGAAGTTTTCGCTTTCTATTGACTTGCTACCTCTTTCTCGCTAGGACACACAAGCGGTAGGCACTAGGGGGTTAATTGACTCTTTATAGGTTTAATTCTTGTTTAGAAATTAAAAAAAGCCCAATTCACCCCCCCTCTTGGGCATCTTGATCCTTTCAAACACTCAGAGTGCTTCTTAATCGGTAATGCTTGTGTCAGGGCGTCCGTCCAAGTGGACACGCGTCGGACGCCTCCTTTCTGGGCCCATCCTTTCTGGGACACGCGTCGGACATGCCCTCACCACGCGGACGCACCTTTTCGGATCTGCTTGCCGATCGGCCCAACATCAATCCAGAAACCGCTACTCAACTCGCTCATTCCCACGCCCAGGCACCAGTTTTTCGATTCCGGATCCCTTCCGCGGCTCGTTCCCCTCGGTTCCCCGCGCGCTGCCTCGTCGCACAGCCATGGCCGCCTCCCTGCCCGGCGGCGGCGCGCTACCCCACTCCGGCCTCCACCCCACCCCAGCAGCCAATCCCCCACCCTGGCATTTGATGTGGAAGACTGCGAGACCTCGCAGGCCGTCGCTGTCGACCGTCGCCACCACCAGTGATGGCTAGGCTCTGAAACAGCCAACGCCAGCCGCCGCGACTCTCGACGACCGGCGCAACCTTCCCCTCCCCCATGTTCCCCGACCCCCGGCGGCTGCTCCCCTCACCCCGGCGTCCTCCTCTCCCACCCCGATGGTGCCCCTCCCCTACACCAGCGTCCTTCCCCACCGGGAGCCCCCAATGCTCACAGATCTGACGACCCTGGAAATCCATGCGCTAGGCTCTCTCTCTCTCTCTCTCCCCCCCTATGTTGCAATTCTACGTTTCAATTGTTTCAGATACTTCATAGGTATGTTGCATTTATTTGATATAGATGTTGCAAAAGTAGATCGTGGATATTGCATATGTTGCAATTGTTTTAGCGACATGTTGCGGGAGTATGTTTTGAGTGTTTCAAATCTATGTTTTATCTGTTTTTTCGATGTTTTTTTTCGATGTGTGTTTATCTGAATGTTGCATATGTTTCACACATTTATTGCATGTGTTTTATTCAGATATTTACATATGGTTACAATGGTTTCAAGTGTGTTTTAGGTGCATGTTTCAAGTGTTTCAGACGCAATTTTCAAATGTTTCAATTTCCTTGAGATAATGTTGCAACAGTTGTATTTGGATGTTTTAAAAGTAGATCGAGTGTTTGCATCTCTCATCCTCCCACCCTCTACTGCATAATCTCTCCTTAAGCAGGCATGGCATCCATATGAACGAGAGATGGGTGACGGGGGCTCGACGAGGAGCTACGTGTGTCGCGCACAAGCAAGTGAGCTCCACAGGGACGAACGCTCCCCCTGAGCGGGATGAGCGCTGGGTGGATGGGGGCTGCGTACGTTGCCATTGGGAGCAAGACGTTTCCTCTGGAGCGGGATAGGCGCTAGGTGGATGGGGCTGTGTATGTCATAGTTGGGAGTAGAGCGCTTCCTCTGAGCGGGATGGGGATATGTACGTTACCGTTGGGAGCTGGGCGTACATACGTGGTGACGTGCGGAGACATATAGTGACGTGGGTGCGGCGGGCACATCGGACACTATTCTATTTTAATTTATGTGTGGAGCGCGCCTGGTGCGTCGAATGGGAGCCGCGTCCGGAAAAATGCCAAGGCCAGTCGTCCGGGCGCTAGGCTTGCCCTTACTTAATACAGTTTAACGGAACTTTCAGCAGGTTGAATCTGACTCCAATTTAGAAAGCCCACGCAGAACCGAAGTGCCGGTTTTTTGCCTGGACCCTGTTACATAGGAAGATCCTAATGGCAAACAACCTTCTCAAACGAGGTTGGACACAACAATCGGAATCGGACTGCAAATTATGCGGTCAGGTAATTGAAACACCGACGCACCTTTGTAAGGATTGCCTATACACAAAGATGGTGTGGAACTACATTAAACAATGGTACAATCTGGGTGCCCTAAATTCGTTAAATGAGGTCGGCTCAATACATTCTTACTGGTGGAAATGTCGACGCAAAATCAGAAAGAATGAATGAAAGAAGGTGGATGACATATTTGTCTACTTCTGGTGGAACGTATGGAAGGAGAGAAATCGGAGAATTTTTCAACACAAACAATTGCAACCACTGCAAGTAGCCTCCCTATGCAAGGATGATATTTCACAATACCAGCTAGCAAAAGCGTCGAGAGGGCAAGACTACCACTAGAACAACAACGGGGAGAATAAAAACATTGATATGAATACGTATTACAAAGACACAAAGAATGACCTGGTCCGCCCTCAATTGGTGGAATCTCCGGAGGGTCCGGTTGCAACTCTAGGGTGCGGCTCCTCGACGGCGCAGGGGGCGAGGCGGTTTGGACCACCGTAGGGACATCCGGGCCGCCGGTCAGCCCGCATTAGCCAGGGTGTGGCTCCTAGATGACGATGGCGCAGGGGGTGAGGCGGATAGGCATGGACCTCCGTAGGGACATCCGGGGCCGCTGCCATATCGCCCATTGAAGCCTCAGCAGCTGCGCAAGAAGCGGCGAAGGTACGAAGGAGAACAGGAGGAGTGTTGCGGATGAGCGAGGACTGAAGAAATTCTCGATGAAGGACAAAGACGGGAGGTCAACGATGTAGCCTGTGTTCCGAATAGGCCGTTTCTTCGATGGGCCATAATCAGAGCTAGCAGGGACTAAGAGGTTTTAGATTTAGCAACAGCCTTGGCGAAACGTCAACGTTTTTTTTCAGTAGCTGTTTGTACAGAGTGGTTTTTATTCTTTGTTTTTTTTGTTTTTGTGTTCTTGTGCAGTGTGGCTGTTTTGTACAGTTATTCTTGTTTTTCTTCGTCTAATATACTCAACGGCAAAGCTTTTGCCGTTCCTTTCAGAAAAAAAAATTATTACACCTAAAAAGAACAAAAGAAGACCGTCGTTTCGTACGAGCTTTTTTTCGGTCCGTGCCTCCACCCACGTACGATTTACCGGCGTGAAATTAATCGTACGCGACAAAAGGAAAGAAAACGTGATAGAATGAAAGAATACGCGATAGAAGCAAAGAGAAATCAATCGTCCGCGATAGAATGAAAAAATACACGATAGAAGGAAACAGAAATCAATCGCACGCGTCTCAGCTCTCAGGCGGCTGCTTGGCCTTGCATGCGGCCGCTTGGACTAGCCACGGCCGACTGCGCGTCTCACGCGGCGACGACGCCACCGGCGACGGCGGTCTGCGGAGACGAGCCCGCGACTCAGAATGGAATACGGAAAAAAAATGAGTGGGCCCACATATTTCTTTGTTTTGGCAAATAAATTATAAAAAACTATTCGAAATGAGTTTTTTTAACCTTTCCCATAACTATTAGGAGTTGCCAAAATCCTTTTTTTTAGAAAAAATACTAAACTGCTGGAGTTGCTCTAAGCGAGATGGCACAGTTCAAAAAAAAAAAAGATGGAGTAAGCGAGACGGGCAAAAAAAGCGGTACGGCGAGATAGCGCAGGCGACGTACGACGCCTTCAACCACGAGCGTGTCTCACCACACGTGGTCTGTCCCGCTTCGCCAGGGCGCAGTTCTTCGACCGGGTGCGTCTGCTCGCGCATGCCGCCGCGTACAGGGTGACAAGGTTCCTGTACGCCAAGTCGTTGGTGGCCGTGCCGGAGGCCTTCATCCCGGAACGGATCCCGTCTGACTAGTTGGACGGGTGTCGACCGCCGACCCCCCTCCCTCCCGAGCGCGAGCGCGAGCCTATTTCTTCCTGCTCGCAATTTGGCCCATCTAATTCCCGCGTGCGACCAGCCCATCAATCCACGAACGCGTCTTTCGTCCAGTCGGACCCCCCCTGTTCTCTCCTCAGTCACATCAAGATTTTCCCGGCCCACGTTGGACGGCCAGTGACGGATGGGTGATGACGTACGAGTGACGGGCGGGCGACTCCTGTACAGGTCCGTAACTTTTTGTTTCCTTCTTTGTTTGTGTGCACTTTTTCTTTTAATTTTCTTTTTTTGTGTTTTATGTGGTATTTATTTGTTCTTTCTTTCATTCATTTTTCTTTTTATGTTTATTTTTCTACTGTTATACGTTATTTTTTCCTTTTCCTTCTTTCTTTCTTTTTTTTATTAATTTCAAGTTTTCCTTTTTTCATTTTTTATTATTTTATTTCATGATATATCGTTATTTTTATTTATTTCTTTTCTTTTTATTCCTTTCCTTTCATTTTTTAATTCGCCTCTTATTTTTTACCTTTTTTCTTTATTTTTATGGGATGTTCCGTGATGTATTTAATAGTTTATATAGTACTTTGCTGTTTTTCGGTACATTTTTTTTATTCAAGTCGAGTTCATATGATGATCCTCCTCTATTATGTGTTTTTTCTATTATATTATTATTAGTGCCTTCCCTTTTGTTTTCTTTAGCTTCTACTATTTTTGTATTAAAGAAATTTGTTTGTTTTAGGTTTTAGTATTCGTTGCATTTCATCCCTTTGCATGTGCATATTCTCGTAGTGCATATATGATGTTCTATTGTTTATTTTTGTGATGTTTGCATAGTGTTAATGTGATGTTCTTTAATATATTTGTGATATTCGATAGTATACAATGATGTTATAGGATAAATTTTGTGATGTTCGGTAGTATTTTTGTTCTTTTTATTTTATACTATAATTAATTTTCATAATTTTATTAATTATTTTGATATATGTGTGTTTTATGTATTAATTATATTTTGTATGTTTAGAAAAATTGTTTTAATTTTTGATTTAGTACAATATTCGTGATGTTAGAAGTTCTATGTGATTTGAAGTATACTAGTATCTGTATTTATGTATTTATGTTGATATTTGTAATGTTCGATATATACATCGATATTCTATGTTATATTTTATGATATTCGTATGATGTTACGTGATGTCTACGATCTATTTGTGATGTTCGATAATATTTTTTATTTTTATTTGACTATATTTAATTGTTTCACTAAATGTATTTTTATTTTTAATATATTATTGTATATATGATGTTCGCGCAGTATACATATGATGTTATGTGCTATTTTCAATGATGTTCGTGTAGTGTTGGTGTGGTGTGCGATGATTATCATTAAATACAAATTTATCATGAGATAAATGTTCGTTAAAAAACTAATAAAAAATCTATTTGTAATTAATTTTTTATGGCTGAATATTATTTTTATTGTCATTAAATGGTCCATTGTAATTAATAATAAAACTATTTCTAAACTTACACAGATGTCTATATGGTTCAGTGGTGGACAATGTTGCACCTACCTTAACAGGTTCTGAGTTCGAATCCAGTCACCTATTTCTTTTGCTTTTATTAATTAACTGGTCCTGGTCCACGATGCGCCCAGGTTGCTGGGCCGGACGCAACCGAGTTGGGCCAGTGGGGGCGCGAACTTGAGAGAGCTGTGGGCGATCACAGGCCAGGTTGTGGGAAAGCCGAACTGGGCCGATGGCTGCACTCGAACGAGCGGTCAGTGCGGGGGTGGTCGGCCCAACAACAAATGGATTCGGCCTGGGGAAGCTGCGGGAGGAAATTAAGTTGTCTGGTCGGCGGGAGGCTGGCTATCACCCGGGTCGGAGGCTAACCGGACCCCCTTCATCCTGCGGTCCATGTCGAGGTCGCGCCGGTGCAGGGAGTCAAACTGGATCGGCTACGTCACCGTGGCCACGGACGAAGGGAAGGCCTTGCTGGGTCGGCGCGACGTCGACGTGGCGTGGCGCGGCACCATGCGGAGGTTAGAGTGGGCCGACAACCTCGAGTTCCCCGTGGTGCCGACCAGAGGCCTCCTTGGTGAACGCTGTGACACCAGGGTGCACCGTGGGTGGCTGTCCATGTACACCCCGTGGTGCCGACCAGAGGCCTCCTTGGTGAACGCTCTGACACCAGGGTGCACCGTGGGTGGCTGTCCATGTACACCTCCACCGACGTGGCGTCCGCCACAGCCACGACAGCGCACGACACCAGGCGCTGCGCGAGGTGCGGAGGATGGTGGGGCCCAACAACAAATGGATTCGGCCTGGGGAAGCTGCGGGAGGAAATTAAGTTGTCTGGTCGGCGGGAGGCTGGCTATCACCCGGGTCGGAGGCTAACCGGACCCCCTTCATCCTGCGGTCCATGTCGAGGTCGCGCCGGTGCCTTCATCCTGCGGTCCATGTCGAGGTCGCGCCGGTGCAGGGAGTCGAATTGGATCGGCTACGTCACCGTGGCCATGGACGAAGGGAAGGCCTTGCTGGGTCGGCGCGACGTCGACGTGGCGTGGCGCGGCACCATGCGGAGGTTAGAGTGGGCCGACAACCTCGAGTTCCCCGTGGTGCCGACCAGAGGCCTCCTTGGTGACGGCGAACGCTGTGACGCCAGGGTGCACCGTGGGTGGCTGTCCATGTACACCTCCACCGACGTGGCGTCCGCCACAACCACGACAGCGCACGACACCAGGCGCTGCGCGAGGTGCGGAGGCTGGTGGACGCGTACGGCGGCCGGGACGAGGAGCTCAACATCACCGTGACGGGACACAGCCTCGGCGCGGCGCTCGCCACGCTGAACGCGTTCGACATCGCCGCCAACGGCTACACCGTGGCGTCGGGCGCCGGTGCATGCCGGTGACCGCGTTTGCGTTCGCCAGCCCGTGAGTGGCCGGCGGGGGATTCAAGAAGCGGTTCGACGCCGTCCCGGGGCTTCGGCTCCTCCGCGTCCATAACGCCTGCGACGTCGTGCCGAGGTGCCGCCGGGGTGGTGGGTGCCGATGAACACGCGGAGACGAGCAATAACCACATGTTCTCGTGTTCAACAATTACACGGGTACGGTGGAGGCTGTGACGCCAGGGTGCACTGTGGGTGGCTGTCCATGTACACCTCCACCGACGAGGCGTCCGCCACAGCCACGACAGCGCACGACACCAGGCGCTGCGCGAGGTGCGGAGGCTGGTGGACGCGTACGGCGGCCGAGACGAGGAGCTCAACATCACCGTGACGGGACACAGCCTCGGCGCGGCGCTTGCCACGCTGAACGCGTTCGACATCGCCGCCAACGGCTACAACGTGGCGTCGGGCGCCGGTGCATGCCGGTGACCGCGTTCGCGTTCGCCAGCCCGTGAGTGGCCGGCGGGGGATTCAAGAAGCGGTTCGACGCCGTCCCGGGGCTTCGGCTCCTCCGCGTCCATAACGCCTGCGACGTCGTGCCGAGGTGCCGCCCGGGTGGTGGGTGCCGATGAACACGCGGAGACGAGCAATAACCACATGTTCTCGTGTTCAACAATTACACGGGTACGGTGGAGGTGTCCAAGCTCGAGGCATGGGAGCTCGCCATGGCGACCGTGAATGTTGTTGGGGATGACGACTATGATTGTATCGCAATCTAACGACGAAAGCTAATCCTATTAATTATGTTCGAGTTATTATAGTGTACAGAGAGATGTATTTCAAATAACAAATCACAGGTGAATTATTATTGATTAAATGAATATTGGTTGATTTGCGGAGGCAAAAAAATAAATTCCGCACACTCCTAAAACCGAACAACCAATATCTCCTATCTTCTACGACTAAAAAGAACAAAACTAAGACTATGTGCTTTTCGCGACTATGTTAATATCATGAATTTAATTTGTTTTTTAGATTTGTCCTTTTAACGTATATATTTAATTTTACAATAATGTTATATTATGGTGTGATATATGTGTTCTTAGTATAAAAGTTTTGTTATCCCGTAGCAACGTATGGGTACAATGCTAGTATAACAAAAAGGTTATGAAATTTGAGAAAAAATAAGACACAATTACCAATTAGTTATTCCCTTCCTACTTTGAAAACTAAGAAAGTTAGCCTAGCTCAACTCAAATTTTGGTGCTATTTCTTGTACCTAAAGAAAAATTCCATCCAGTAGTTCCTCATAGGTCCGATCTCCGTGCTGTCCTTTGTATAAATTACGAAGTTTCAAGTGTAGACATGCTTTCTCGCTAAGTTAAGACAGTTATTGCTGGTGTACTATTGTTGTCACTACATTACAACACGATATTTCAATCAAGGGCTTAGGGGCGATTGGGTACCTCCCAGAAGGCTGAAACAGAGAAAGAGAGAGAGAGAGTGGGCTGGGCCGCTGGGCACCGACGGCGGCCGGCCGGCCGTTGGACGCAGGACACAGGTTGTTGCCGCGACGAACGGGTGCGCAGCCGATCGGCGATGGCGATGCCACGATGCGCAGCGGCGCAAGCTCGGAGGTCGAAGCGGGGAAGAACCAAAGAAGCCGCGCGGCGGTAGGCGAAGCTGCGAAGGAAACGGGCACGTACACAGAACTGCGGAGCCAGGTAGACGCAAGACGCAAGGAGTCTTGGGCTTCTGATTTTTTTCTATGGGCCAGCCAGGAAATACCAACACATTACACATATGGGGGTTGAGCCCCTTGCTGTTGAGGGCCCAGTGCTGTGGTACAGCTCGAACCTCCCAAGGGATGGGTCTGATTATAATGTTTTTTTTCCCCTCATAACAAAACAACATCTGGTTTATTAGCCGCAAAAATCATCAGCCAAATAATGCTATTATTTATTTGTGAGAACTCCTCCATTTTAAGGTACAAAGTTTGGGGATTGTCCAACCCCCGCATCTCAAGTTTTTTTATTAGCACAAATAATTAAAAATTGAAAAAATATTGGGAATTGATGACGTGGTAATAAAGCATATGAGAAGTGTTTAAAAACAATTCCTAAAATAGCAAAAGGGCATGCAGCCTAGTGTCTACAACATCAGACTAATTAAAGGTGTGGCCATCTTGCTAGATCCCATAATTACAATTTAATTTTAAACCTATGATGTAGTAAATTTGTTCATCTTGCTAGATCTCATAATTATAATTTAATTTGTCTTCTCCATACTTCTTTTAACTGTTTCTGTATGGTGACAAGGAAAAGAATTGCGAAAAATCAAAGTAAGAGTAACTGGAGTACGCAAACAAATAAGTAATGATATGATATGATCCTTACTAACCATAAGTTCTAATTTATTATTTTTTTAGTTTTAACGTCCCTAAATTACTTCAAACAAATAAGTCTTGATATAATCCTTATTGACCATTAAGACTTTTTTCCACTTTAACAATAATGTCATTAGATTACTTCAAGTTTACATGTTAATGATGCTAAAAAATTATGGGGCCACGATCCATGGAGTTATCAACAAAGCCTATATGGAAAAACTAAAAATAGAATTAAACTAATCCCATAATGGTTTTCTTTAATAAAAATGTCCATCTCTATCGTTATGAAAGATAGCGCTTTGAGCCCTAAGTTTGCACTCAAATTACCCCTAGCTGGCATTATGAAATATAATGCAATGTAATATATACCAATATAGTTTCTACCTAAATTATCCATCTTAATTGTTATTAAAAAACTAACAAAAATCTCTCAAATTTGCATGTAAATGTTAATACAAGCTATTATGAAAAATAATTCAACATCCATAAGTACTCCGTATAATATATGCACAAAGCTATATTTGAAATACACAATTCTGACAATATTAAGTTAAAACTATGCACAAAGCTATGTTCCACTATGTAGACTAAGGGAACATATATATATATTTTATAAGTTTATCAAACGTGGAAATATATCCTTAGCAAATCACGTAGTAATGACACTTACAATTCACTTTAAGGTATATTAATACTCATGATAATATTTTTTTGTAAGTTCTTATCTTAAAAAGTTTAAACAATTTGATTCAAACATTATATCATATGAACATTAGTAACTTAATTTCTAGCATTATTTGTTTATTAAAACAATATTAATACAATATAATAAATTCAACATCTTGAGTGCCATGGTGCATGCTCCAACAACTATTTATGCTATTGTAAGAACTAAGAGGATAGGTAGGACCTACAATATTATTTTTTATAAAAATGAAATTTTTGAATAAACGATACAATAAGCATTATAATTTAAAATAAACATGTGTATAAAATATTACAACAACTAGATCGAAAGCTAAAGTTAAAATATAGATTTTTATGATATTACATAAAGGTAAGAGTTTATATACTTCAATTTTATGTTTCAACAAAATACATATCTTGCTAGGAAAAAAAGATTAGTCCTAGAAATAATTACTCAGGATAGAAATAAAAAAGATAGATTTTGCAATCAAATTGGTGTACTATGACCACCAAAGTAAATAATAGCCATTGTATCCAATAATAAGCTCAAAACTCATGAAAAAGAACAAAAAATTAGGTTCATGTCGTTAAAACAAAGACTGCAGCTAAAGTCATCATAGGTTAAGCAAATGTTTCAACTAAATGTATATCGGAGATTCAAAGAGCTGGTATGTAAAGCAAAAATAAACGATGGATATGGATTAAAAGTACATGAAAACAATAATTGATAAATTATCACAACTGATTAGAGACTATGGAGTATTTATTATAGCTATTGTTTTAGAACATTAGTAAAGAGCAAACTTATATTATTTTATTTACTTTGGCTCTCGCACGTGTTCTCAATCACCGATGATTTGACCTCGCTGTCAGTTGTGTCCACCATTTTCCCTCTGTTGTCTCGCTCACCGGCCCCCCAATCCATCACCACCTTTTAAAACCAGTAGCTGACTTGTCCATTGTTGTGTTTTTTGTTTTTTTGTTTTTTGCAATTTGGACATTTTTTTTATACAAATGGACAAGGCTAAAAAAATGTGAATCCGCTCATAACCAATGACATCGAGGTAACACGTCGGCATCATAGGTCATGGTGCCAAGTCGGAGGCCAGGAATTGCATGGCTGGCGGCGTGGCGCTGATGTGGCAGAGCTCATTGCCATGATCCTTGTGTTTGCCGATTAATGTGTTTGAATATGTGAACGTAAATATTAGTTATTTGTATAAAATCATAATATTATTTTTTGAATTTATTTAAGTCAAATTGGTAGATTACATAGAGAAAGTGGTAAAATAGAGAAGAAAATATAGTCTTAATTTGATAGCTCTCGTGAAAGGTGAGCATAGAAAATATGACATATAAAAGTATTATTGTAGACCTAAATCAGAAGCCTTTAAATATCTGAGAAGGCTCCTTCCGCTAGACAACAACGTCGATATCGCCGATCAAAATGAAATCGAGGAGACAACAACGCACATATCGTACCACCGGACGGTGCCGAGTGCCCAGTGCCCACCGGAGCATCTGATCCACAACCACTCAACTGCTGCTGCACATGCGTGAACAAATGCACTTGCCGATTCCAGTGACTCGGTTGCCGGCCTCGATAGCATAGGCGGGGGGAAAATAGGCAGGAAGAGAGCAGAGACAATGAATGGAGTAGCGGCCAGGAGCAGGAAGGAGATGGCGGCGGGCGTGGTGATCGTGGTCTCGCTGTTGCTTGCTCTTGAGCTCCTGCCGCGCGCTTCAGCCGTTGACCGCAGCGAGTTCCCTGAGGACTTCTTGTTCGGGACCTCCACCTCTGCTTACCAGGTACGCCCCTGCCGCTGTGCTGACCGACAGGCGACAGACACCTGCGGAAAAAAATGTTGCCGTGTTCATTCCTTCTCCTGCAGTCTTTAGGCTGGGATGAGTCGCCTTGTTGTTCTTTAACTTCGTTGACGCTGTTATCTGATTCTTCAGATTGAAGGAGGATATTTGGAGGGGGGTAAAGGTCTAAGCAATTGGGACGTGTTCGCCCATAAGCGAGGTGAACTGGTGAAGCATGCCAGTTTGTATAACTGCCCAGTTTCAGTCTAGGCACAGTCTTGTGTTACTTTTTTGCCATTCCTACATTGTCAGGTACAATTCAGGATGGGAGCAGTGGTGATACAGCTGACGATCACTATCATCTTTACATGGTATGCCTTTTGGTTTTGCAAAGTACAAATGATTTCTGAAGAATTGCTATGTATGTTGGATATGATATAGTGGGGAATTTATACTTGTGATCAGAGATGTTCTGATACGTTTTTGTCACATGGGTACATCCAACGAAACTGAAAGTATGTTGTCTGCTCTAGGAAGACATAAACCTGATGCATTCCCTGGGTGTCAACGCATACCGATTCTCAATAGCGTGGCCAAGGATTCTACCAAGTGAGTTTAGTTTAACACACTTCAACCTGTGCAGTCACTTCATTTCCTAAGGTATATTTGTTGCTTTGTCAAGTTAGTCAAATATTTGCTTTCTCACACGGGTATAAATCATATTCTTACTGCAGGAGGCCGATTTGGGGAAGTTAATCCAAATGGTGTAGCATTCTACAATGCCATTATCGATGCTCTTCTACAGAAAGGTATTCAACAAGGACTCTTGCAATTAGCACAGTTATCTGAATACATGCAGCTGTTTACTGCTTTCAGAAACAGGTATGCAGCCATTTGTAACAATATATCACTATGACATTCCACATGAATTGGACAAGCGATATGGTGGATGGTTGAGCCCAGAAATTCAGTATGTCTGTTGTCTTGCCCAAAATATGCCTCTCTTGATTGGTCAGTTTGTTTGACTATTAAAAATATTCCAGGAAGGACTTTAGTTACTTTGCAGATGTATGCTTCAAGATGTTTGGTGACCGAGTAAAGTTCTGGATAACTTTTAATGAGCCAAATTTGTTCACAAAGTTAAGCTATATGTATGGGCGATATGCTCCTGGTCGCTGTTCTAAGCCATTTGGTAATTGTGCTTTTGGCAATTCTTCAGCAGAGCCATACATAGCAGGTCACAACATCATACTGTCTCATGCAAATGCAGCTCGCATTTACAGAAAGAAGTATCAGGTATGAACCATACACTCCCCTACATATGACTTATTAACTTCCGAAAACAACATGAAAGAAACTTTTTTCAACGAAATCTGTATGACAAGGAAAACCTAGTATCTTTGGCATTTGATAGGGGAAACAAGGTGGTCATATTGGAATTACTGTTTCCTCAAGATGGTATGAACCATTCCACAATTCTTCCGCGGACATCTTAGCAGTTGAACGGGTTCTCTCTTTCAATGGTCCATGGTACTCCACTTTGTCTTTTTGAATGATAACTTTGGATACAGCAAGCACTTCATGTCCTAATCAAAAAGCCTAAGTGAAAAACACTTTGTTTCCCAACAATAAATCTAAGCATGTAATGTTATTAGTCAACTCATCTCAACCATATGTCCATATGTTTAAGTTCTGTCCGCTTTGTCATCCATTTCATTTTTTTCATTCATTTTGTGCACTGGTTAACTTGTTTGCTTATGCTAGGTTTCTGGACGCTATTATCCATGGTGATTATCCCTAGAGATGCACAAGATCTTAGGTTCAAGCCTACCTGAATTCACACCGAAACAGAAGAAGAAACTACAGGGCACAAAATTGGATTTCATTGGGCTAAATCATTATACGACGTCATATTTGAAGGACTGCATTTTCTCACAATGCAAATTGGATCCTGTTGAGGGTAAGGCCCGGGTTCTTACTTCAGCAGAAAGAGATGGAGTACTTATCGGTAAAAGGGTAAATATTTGTTGTTAAAATGATATGATTTATTTATGTTAAAAATTATAATTTATTTAAAATGCAATAGGACAAAGACCTAGTAGTGAGAAAGTTGTTCAGCTTCCTTCCTCATTCAGGTCCAAGTCCTAGGATCAGCTGCAGTGCTCATCTCTTTTTTCTGTGGTGAAATTCTGAGATCTTGACCAATTTTTAGATGAAAACAAACTAATTTGTATGAAAACGTAAAGGGAATAATATGAATGATTAATAGTGGTTGCACTCTTTCATGCAGACTGGGTCGCCAATATTTTATACTGTTCCATATGGGATGGAAAAACTGGTCATGTATTACAAAGAAAGATACAATAACATACCAATATACATCACAGAAAATGGTATGGATCCTACTTGTTTTGTTTTTAAGGCTAGTATAGTAATTATGCTAAATTTATAGCTTATGTGCTTTTGATCAGTGTAAATTGAATAGGACACTGCCCAAGCACGAACAGCCCTACGCATTGGGATAAAAATATACGTTTGGATGGCTAGATTGCTTTATACGATTTTTCCACTATTGTAAATTTGTATTTTAAATATTATACATATATACACAGAGGATTTTTGTACTGTTTTGCCTAATGAATATTATTTCTTTTTAACAAACATATTCATCATCTTAATGTTGTATATTTACTTTCAAGTATTTCAATCTTTTGAAAGGCTTAAATCATACAATAAATATAAAATTGCACAATTGTTTCAAACCCTACCTTGCTACTTTCAAAATTAGGATTCATTCCTATAAAAAGGAAAAAAGAAAGCACGAAGGGACATGTTCATGTGCTGTAAACATTTTTTTAGGTTATGCTCAAGCAAGCAATGGCAGCATGATCGCCAAGGATTTTACCAATGACACAGGAAGAGTCGATTATCTTCAAGGTTACCTCACCTTTTTGGCCTCAGCGATAAGGTAACTGTCACAATTCTCGATCGATCTTAAAACAGTTGAAGCAACGCTTTGGGCTTTGCATTGAGCAATGCCTTGGATGCGTTGCTGCATCTGCATGTCCTTCGTCCTTTCTCTCTGGACACTGATTAAATCACATATGCCTATTGTCTATCGATCGTTTCACTCTCTAAAGGAAAGGGGCTGATGTGCGTGGTTACTTCGTGTGGTCTCTTCTCGACAACTTTGAGTGGAATTCTGGGTACACACAGAGATTTGGGCTCTACCATGTCGACTACAAGACACAGAAACGGACCCCCAAACTATCGGCGAAATGGTACCGTGGGTTCCTCGAGGGGTCACCCCTGAGTACAACGCCCCGATCGAACTGGAAACTCACACTATTCTCCTGAAAAGATTAGTAGATTAGTAATTTGTAGATGTTTACTATGGTCTAATCATTGTGCATGTTCTCACGTCACTGTGAGCTGTCTCAAGTGCTTTGAATACGCACTACTGCAGAAACCCAAATCTGTACAAAAATCCAAATCTGTGTCGGTTCAAAACCCCCTTCAGTGGCAGTTTTTGAACCGACACAACCGCTTATCACTGCCGGTTATGCCAAATCGACAATGATAACTCAAGCATCACTGCCGGTTCGTGTTACCAACCGGCAGTGATGCTTGAGTCATCATTGTCGGTTTGTTCCACCAACCGACAGTGATGCTTATCAGTTTGTTCCACCAACCGACAGTGATGCTTGTCATATTACTGTTGGTTTTAATTGAACCGACAGTGATATTATTTGTTAAATTTGCATTTTATTAATTATTTTATTTTCATTTAGGGTTTAGGGTTTAGGGTTTATGGTAGAGGTGGTGGGATGGGAGGTCGTGGAGGTGTTTGCTATCGAACCATTTGATATCGATGTGAATTAAAGGTGGTTATGGACCAGCGACAATACAAACCCATCACACATTTATAATAATTATTACAAAACATCCAAACAAAACTTAAAGTATCGAATTAAATGTCGCATTACAATAGCCTTTCGAGGCGGTCTTTTCCGTAGTTCTTCTTGAAGTTCTCACTCTTCACAATGGCTAGAGATCCTTCCCTGTACACTATCTCATCCAGAATAAGAGACGCTATCTCCTCTTGAAATCCTTTTATCTCAAAATCTAGCAACCTGTTGTGGTTCTGTTTTTTGCGCTGTAAATTGATACAAGATGATATTGAGATGCACATACGTAATACAAAATAATAGAATTAAAATGAGATGCCTGCGTACCATGTCATCTCCTATTCCTAGTTTTGAACCAAAGTAGGCAAGCATTCCCCACATCACATAGAACCCACATTCGTTGTTCCCCATTGGTTGATCTAGGGTCCTGACCTCCTCCATATACTGCACTTTGAATGGGCCTCTCCATTTCTTTTGCATCTTAGGCTCCACATTTTTCCAATCAGGTAACGCCTTCATTCTATGTGACAATGTAAATGAAGTGTGAAGGTTGAGGACATTAATTATAATATCATATGTGATTTTAAAGTGTTGTGATATTGAGTTCACTTACTTATTTAGCACTGTGACAAGGGGGTCAATAAGCTTAAGTGGCTTCTTCCTTGAGTCCCACACCTAGATAGTTGAATTTTTAAGACCTATATCTACGAAGACGTAATGGTTGCTGCAATCACAAAGTCCATGTTATTAAATGACATCAAGAAAAAACACTTAAGTAAGGGTCGAGAACACATACTCGCAGTTGTAGGTTAGCAGTGCGTTTGTTTTCTGGACTGAGAACATTCTTTCAAACTCAATCTTCAAACTTTGTGATACATAGGGATATCTGAGACCGGCTTTGCATGTTGTCTCATTTACCAAGATAAGGTCCAGGAAGTCAAAATGGCTCTTTCGTTGTTTAAGGCATAATTTTACCATACACCTGCAAAATAAACATGGATATATTCAAATGCAGATCACGTAGTTTATTATAACGTTGTTAGGGTATGGTACTTACAGAGTCCATAACATCATAATCTACGCATCCAGCGAGCATCGTTGAAATAGTGGAAAGAGGTCTTCATAATAAATAATATGCACAACTTCTTCAGGATGATTAAAAATTAGATAGGAAGGGATGCATACTTCAAATGTTGCTATCTTGTCTTTGTTGCTGTTACTATCTATGATGTAATAATCATGCAACTATCGCATGTTTGTTGGAAAATTTCTATACTCTTCTTGGCTAGCAACCATAGGCTTGCCTAGTTGAAACTTGTATACAACTGTGGCGTTTTGAAATTCGGTTTTCCCGAAATAGAGATTTTTGGCCTCCTCCATACTTATGTTCAATTCCATGGACAACTTATGTATCTGTAGCAAATCTAAGGTGTGTATTTCTCTAGCTCTTTTTTGATTACCCGGAATGTTGCATTGCCTTTCAAATTGGCTATGTGATAAGTACTCAGGTATATAAGCCAATCGTTCAAATAAGGCAATTTTGGCGGCCTTTTCTGCAATCTGAGCTCGTAGAATATCGTCCTTTCTCGACGCTGGCTTCCACCTTTTACTACTCTCTGGCTTCTTGCCATCTTTACCAACCGAAGCTGATGACTTCCTCTGTTGCAAAGTCGAACCTGATCTAGCGCTAGGCCGTCGAGATCCCAGTCCTGAGGACTTTTAAGCTGGTGGAGGAGGAGGAGGAGTCTTCTCCTTTGGCGGTGGAGAAGGAGTCTTCTCCTTTGACGGTAGAGGAGGTGTCGGTGGATCTTGACGAGGAGAGAAACCTCTTGGCGGAGACGACTGGGATGATTCACTGTCATCATCATCATCCGAAGATGGCTGGTCATCTAGCTTGATGAAGCATTTGCATCAGGCGACATGAGTGCCCAAGTTGTGAACTAGACGCGGCCTGTCTTCCTCCACTGGGAAATCAATATGTATCTTATTGTACTTCTTGTCCAAGATCTTATCAATGACGACCCTGGCATACCCGAGTGGCACTGGCTTGACATGAATGATGTTCTCTCCTCTAGGAAATGCTTGTCCGACCGCCACCTTGTCTTTGGTCCACTGCTGACGGATGTACAACCTGACATTCACAGGTTCTTTGATGTCGTCCACCGGATGAGGAGCATTGACCTCTTCGTCGTTAGGCATAGGGGTTGAGCCACAACTACTGCGGCCCTTGCCGGGCACTGGGCTATTCAAAGCTGGGATTGCATGCGACCCTTGACTTGAACAAATGGTTTGCATAGCGCTCGCCACTTGAGAAGCTATCCGTGCTTCCATGCTCTGTTCTAGCTCCTCTCGCATCCTTTGGAACTCCTCTTCTCTTTGCGTTCTAGCCCTTGCCCGGCTCCTATAGGAAGCGGATTCACCTTCAAATGCTTTCTCCCAATGAATTACCCCGGCTCCTCTAGTGCGACCGGGGTGCTCCTTGTTTCCAAGTGCTTGCGTGAGCACGTCATTTTATCTATCAGACTTGCAGGCCCCTCTATTCACTTCCTCAGTGATCGTGGAAATCTTCTGTAGGAGATCGGTGACGGGTTCAGCTCTAGCGGAAAGCTCCCGTCAGCATTGTATTGTGCCCCCTTGCGAGTAGGTAGTTCACTGATCTGGGCTGCCAATCGCTTGTCTGAGGCGTAACTCCGCTCCGCTCTAGTTCATCGACTCGGGCGTCCCATTCCGGAATCTTTCTTACATACCCACGCGATCCTAGGCGATGAGGATTATTTTCCCTAAGCAAGTTTGCTTTATTTCTTTCGCTTGCTTCCTTGGTCTCTTCGGATAGCTTGTAAGACTTGAACTCCTCCCAGAAGTCCCTCTGCTTGCTAAATCCACCTCCTGCAAAATTCGGTTCTTTTTCTTCCTTGATAAGCTTGTGCAACTTTCCCTTGAAATTCTTGAAGGAGTGACCCATGATTTCCTTGGCCTTCTTCTTGACTGTCGTCTCATCACAATCATTAGGGAAAGTGAAATACTCTTTGAGCTTGTTCCAAACTAGTTTCTTCTCACTTTCTGGAACCCTCCATGGGTCTTGCTCACTGCCATTCCACTTCTTGTATTTGATCGGGATGAAGTCCCTTACAAGTGCCCCAATGGTACTCTTGTATGGGTCCAATGCTTTAATAGGCTCCACCGGCTCCCCTACTTGGTCGAACTGAGAGATGTGCCATCGTCTACTTGTCTAAGGGAGCTTTGTTGCACCACGCTTGGTCCTGCTGGTACCCTCACCAGTACTTGGACCTTCTGGCGGAACCTGCTTCAAAATTTATAAATAAGTCTCCATCAAACTTTTCTGGCTAGCTCTACCGTGTTTTTACCTAAGTCATTACCTCGTCTCCTTGTTCTAGGTTCAGCATATGGCTAGGGCTCCATGGTCTTTGATCCCCTTGCTAGTTGTCATCGGCTCCTTGGTCACGTTCAACACCGCCACCACTAGTTGGATCCTGTGGCACTTCGGTCGCAGGGCGACGGGTGGTGAATCGACGCTTAATTGTCATGTTTCTGGACATGAATTTCGATTATAGATAAGTATATAGATAAGTCATGTATCTCCAAAAAATGTGCCAAGTCATGCTATACATCTCTCTATCTCTCTAATCTCTATCTATATCTCTAAAGCCATATATATATATGATATGAAATTTGCCATCTATTTATAAGTACTATAAATCATAAGTCATTCTATACATCTATCTCTCCTCCTCTATATAGCATAAGTGAATCATAAGAAAATCAATATATACAAGCATAAGTGAATCATATATACAAGCATAGGATGACATATATATATCTCTATCTATAAGTCATGCTTCATGATATAACATACCTATCTGTCAATCTCTCTATCTATCTCTATCTATCTCTCTATCTCTAACATACCTATCTCTCTCATCTCTCTCTATCTAATCACTACCTATCTCTCAATCTCTATCTCTCGCAAATTTTGCTCAAAGTATATTGCTCATCATGCATATATACAAGGATGAACCATCTAGCTATCAATCTATCTCTCTATATACCTATCTATCTATCTATCTATCTATCTACCTCTATCTATCTCTCTATATACATTTCTAAGGATGAAAATGCTTTGAAAAAAATTTAAAAGGAAAACCTAAGAGGAAACATTTCTCTCCTCTCCTCTCCCTCCTTCCTCTCCTCTTCCAAGCAGAGCTCCTTATCGGCATTCTGTTGAACAGGTGGTGGGCAGCTCACCGAAACAGGGGTGTGGCGACGTCGGCGACGTGAGGCGCTACTGTGTGCTCCTGTGCGCTCCTGTGTGCTGGCGACGTCGAGGAAGTGGTAGGGCACGGCGGCGTCAGGAAGCAGCGTCGGGCTGGTGCGGCGTCGGGTGGTGCGGCAGCGTCGGGCTCCTGCTGTGGTGTCGGGCTGGTGCGGCGGCGTCCGGCTGGAGCGCGGCGAGCTCGAGCGTCGGCGGGAAGGTCCTGCTGCGGCGTCGAGCAGCGGCGGCGTGCACTGGCGAGAGCTCGGACTCGTCGAGCGGCTAAGTGCGGAGAACTGGCGCGTGTCTAAAAATTTTGGACACGCGCCATCGGTTATATACTGGAGCTTATCACTGCCTGTTCTTTGTACAAACTGGCAGTGATGTCCCCTATCACTGCCGGTTTGTGTGTAGAACCGGCAGTGATGAGGTAACATCAGTGCCAGTTTTGTTACCCGACAGTGATATGGGTAGCATCACTGTCGGTTGGTAAGTAGAACCGGCAGTGATAGTGGTGCATCACTGCCGGTTTCTTACTAACCGGCAGTGATATGGATTTTTGCCTTTTGTCTTAGATTTCAAATTACTCCTGATTTTTTACTAGAACTTGAAAAATTCCAAACATAGAAGTTGCATAATTTTTCATTCTCTACAACTTTTGCTGAAGGATCATATTCAATTTCTTTATAGTTTTTGAATTCCCTTTTGAAATTGAATAAGAGTTTAAAATTCAATTACCCCCTTTCTAATTACTCCAAAAATTTGAATAGAAGTTGAAAATCTTCCAAAATAGCTTTTGCTAGTTTTGAGGAGCTCTACATTATTGCTTATACACTCAAGGTCTAATTCTTTATAGTTTTTGAATTCCCTTTTGACATGGCATACATGAATCAACAACGTGGTACAACTCAACAATCTCTACAACTCCATATGATCTCAAATTACTAAAACTACATTTCATTAAGGATTACATAGTTTATGATACTCTAACTATTCACGGTGCAGGCACGATGATGGCCTCATCATGATCACTCCGGAGGTAAGCAGGTTCGTCACCCTCTTCAAGGACATGTAGGGTAACGTCCGCCCCAAAAGGAGTCATTTCTTGATAACCTTTGTACTCTTCTTCGTCTGTCACTCCGTCGACACCGACAATCTTCCTGTTGCCTTGCAATACTACATGTCGTCTTCCATTTGTATTGTTATCCCTTGCATAGAAGATTTGCAAAACATCCTTTGCAAGGACGAAGGGGTCATCTCTGTATGTGGTCTTGGATAGATCAACGGTAGTGAACCCATCCTTGTCGATGTTGATTCCATTCAGCCGAACCCACAAACAATGGAAAAGAGCAACTTTCAACTGATGTCCATAGTCTAGCTCCCATATCTCATCTATGAAACCATAATATGTTGCCACCACCGTGTCGTACTCATCATGGGCGTCGAAACGAACACCACTGTTTTGGTTCGTGCTCTTTCCGTCCTGTTTTTTTGTGTAAAATGTAAAACCATTTATTTGATATCCTTGGTACTTCATTAGCGTAGTCGAAGGTCCGGGGGCTAAGAGATCTAGCTGACATCCCGTCACCATTCCTAGCCTTTGGCGTCGAAATCAGTCACCGAATTCCTCTTTATGTTTTTTCTCAAGCCAAGCCTGTGACCTCCCTATGTGCTTACTTTGCAGAAACTGCTTGTGCTCATCAATGTATGCCATCACACCGTCGGCCTGCTGGAGAACAGCGAAGTGTGCTTGTCTAAAGGAGACCACTTTGTCTATTTTGACAACTTTCCCACCTATTGTTCCTTTTCTCCCTAGTCTTCCATCGTGATGAGATACTGGAACTCTGACCCGCTTGATGTCCAGATAATATATGTAGAACTCAATAGCCTCCTTTGTTGACCATCCTTCTACCATGCTCCCTTCTGGTCTGAATTTATTCCTAACATACCGCCTGAAAACTTTCATCAGCCTCTCGAAAGGAAACATCTGGTGTAGGTACATTGGGCCAAGGGCTTTTATTTGATCCACAAGATGAATAAGTAGATGCACTGAAATGTCAAAGTAAGTCGGTGGGAAATGCATCTCAAGCCTGCATAGAATCTCGGCTATCTCCTGCTTCAGGTGGTCTATCTTGCCCCCTTCAATGACCTTTTCAGAGATCGCGTTGAAGAACGAACATAACTTTATGATTGGAGCGCGGACCTTGTCAGGGAGGATACCTCGCAGGGCAACTGGGAGCAGCTGAGTCATTATGACATGACAGTCATGGGCCTTCATAGAACCATAGTTAAACTTAAGTTCTCTCATGTTAACTAGCCTCTTCGGGTTCCCACAGTAGCCACTCGGTACTTTGAGATCATTGAAGAAAGAAATAAGGATTTCTTTTTCCTCCTTTTTAGTGTCCATGATGCCACCAGAAGTTTCAAGTGGCCATCCTCAAGAGTTACTGGGTGCAACTCCTTCCTGAGGCCCAGGTGTTGCATGTCCAAGCGTGTCGTGAGAGAATCCTTGCTTGTTCCCCCTGTGGTCATCAACGTGTTAAGTGTGTTACCGCACACGTTTTTAGTTATGTGCATTGGATCAAGACAATGACGTACACTCAAAAGTGACCAATAAGGTAGTTTCTAGAAGATTGATTTTTTCTTCCAGATACTATCGGTTGGCGCTGCTACTGCCCCCTTCCCCCTTTCCAAGGATAACATTTGTGAGTTTGCTTAATTGTTGAAGCATCTGTTTTCCGTCTCGATACTTTGGAGGTCCACGTTTCTCAGTAGTCCCATTAAAATCTTTTGTATTCCTGCGATAAGGGTGATCACGGCGTAGGAACCTACGGTGTCCCATGTAGACCATCTTCCTGTTTTCCAGTAGATGTGTAGCATCAGTCTCGTCCAAGCACTTGACACACCCAGTGTATCCTTTTGTCTTCTCTCCAGACAAGCAACCTCGCCCTGGTAGGTCGGTGATTGTAGCGATAAGTACAACCTTTACCGTGACATGTTCTTTTTTGTACTCATCCCAAACATCCTTCACACCCATCTCCCACATCTGTAGTAGTTCATCGATCACTGGTTCTAGAAGCACATCAATATCATTACCAGGTTGTTTTGGTCCTTGGATTAGTAATGACATCTGGACGTATGACCGTTTCATACAAAGCCAGGGTGGAAGGTTGTATATATATAGTGTCACTGGCCAAGTGCTATGATTGGTTCTAACCTGGTCAGACGGGTTCATCCCATCCGTGCTCAAAGCTAACTACAGATGTCTTACCTCTCCACCGATGTTCTTATAGAACATAGTGTTGATAGTCCTCCAGTCCGCCCCATCGGCGGGGTTCCTCAACATTGAATCTTTCTTTCGCTCTTCTCCGTGCCAACACAACAGTTTGGCTGACTTTGCATTTGCAAACAACCTATGCACTCGTGGAGCTATAGAAAAATACCACACGGACTTTACGGGCCCTCCTCTAGTCTTGCTTCCATCAGTTGATGGCCCTTGCTTGTATCGGGAAGCTTTACACTTGGGACATGCATCCAAGTCTTTGTATTTCTCTCCACGGTACAATATGTAGTCGTTGTAACACGCGTGGATTTTCTCAACCTCTAGGCCAATTGGACAAATCATTTGCTTCGCAAGGTAAGTCTTTTCTGCTAACTCGGTACCCTTCGGGAACAGTTTATGTAGTATACCTAACAAGTTATCGAAGCCTTTATCAGTCAACCCATTCGTTGATTTGAACTCCAATAGCATGATGTTGGCTTCCAGTTTGCTTATTGGGCAGGCTGGATACAATGGTGTTTTTGCATCCTTTCTCATGATCTCCAGTTTTTTCAACTGTGAAGCACTAAGGAATCCCCCATACACATCATGTAAAAGCTGTGAAATGCCATCATCTTCCTCTGCGTCGTCAGCTAATGTATTCATAAACACATCATCATTGGTAGGCTCATGTTCTGTGTAATCATGAACAGGCAATAATGCATTCAGGGATACACTAGTTATGGGCACATCATCATTGCTTTCTTGTGCATCATTTTGACCAACCTCCCCATGCAAAGTCCAAATTGTATAGTTCCTCATGAACCCCCTTGTGATCAAGTGCAATCGTATATGCTCCACGTCGCCCCATTTTCTCGTATTCTTGCAGTCTTTGCATGGACAGAATACAAGATGTGAGTCCCCAACATTGGCTATAGCTCGCTTGATGAAATCGTCGATGCCCGTCAAGTACCGTGGGTTTGTACATGACAGATCGTACATCCATCCTCGAGCCATATCTGCACAAATAAAATGGAAAGAGCAGAGGAAACATAGGAACATGTTAATAAGAGCCTTTTTGAACAATGTTCTTCGATATAATTTGATTTGGTCGCGCTATAAAAGTGAGACAACAAATAGATAACAATGGATGCATGGAGTATTAAATGTAAGTATTAAATGCATGCATGGAGTATTAAATGTAAGTAATAAATACTGAATATATTCCACATCCCATCAAATCTTTAAATGCATGCATGGAGTATTAAATGTAAGTAATAAATATAACTAATTACAATTTTTATCCATAATTTTTGAGAAGAATCTTTCAAACCTAGGTACTCAATGATTGGACAATAATTACCCAATAAAAACAAAGTGCTAAAATTTTTCCATGTAATTTTGGATCTAAAAGCTAGAAAAAAATAGACACAAATTGCAACAACCCTAGCTCTTCTTGATCATGAAAAATAGTATAGCTCTAAATATGGATTTACACACAAAAACAATGTAAACCAACAATTCTAAAGAAATATGCTTGTTACTAACCAAGAGCAAGAAGATATGAGGATCCAAGAGTGAAGAGGAGCCAACAATGAAGTTCAAGAAATCTACCAGCCGCAACAATGGAGAGAGGGAGCTCCTCACGCACTGTTCTGCACTGTTGGGGCAGAGGAGGAAGAGGAGATCGAAGCCTTTATACTGTACACAACATCGTTGTCGGTTCTAGCCACGAACCGGCAGTGAAACACCACATCACTGCCGGTTGGTGGCTTGAACCGGCAGTGATAGGACAGAGAAGAATCACTGTCGGTTCAAGCCACCAACTGGCAATGATGTGGTGTTTCACTACCGGTTCAGCCCCTGCCCCCAATAATTGGGGGCCTGTCAGAGCATGAACCGGTAGTGATGAGGCATCACTGCCGGCCCAAACAAAACCGGCAGTGATGAGCCGACAGTGATTGCCGTTTCTGTAGTAGTGATGTGTGCCGTGTGTTTCTCCTGAAAATATTAGTAATTTGTAGATGTTTACCATGGTCTAATCATTGTGCATGTTCTCACGTCACTGTGAGCTGTCTCAAGTGCTTTGAATATGTGTGCCGTGTGTATGTGTGTGGCATCAAAATAAAATTATAAAAGGCAGGGAGGAAATGGGTTCTCTTGTTTAGAAATAAAATGTTGTCAATATTATGTGTGTTGTAACAACCTTCTAGGTTATAGCTCCCTATCGTAGATTGTACGATTTGTTGTGGCCTTAATACAAACCACACCCTGACCTGATGGTTCATGAGGTGTCTTTCCCGAATCTGCCTTTCTACGCTCTTCATTTGTCATTGAAGAAAATCTTACTGTTACCAACTAGAGGCCCTGTCGTGGGTTCAGAACCACGGCTAAGAATTAGTGATTTGATCGGTAGGTTGATCTGTGAGACTCCGGTGGTTATACACTCAAGAAAAACACATGATTTATTCCGGTTCAAGCGTCTAAACCCTAAATCCAGCAACTGGTTCGTCATGTTAGAATGCTTAGTTCAGTTCTTACAACAAAGAAGAGAGATGGCAGGGGAGCGCTAAGCTATCGGTGATATAGGGTTTCTCGGATTGAACTAGATCTGATCCCTTCTACAAGAGCCCCCACCTTACCTTATATGCCTGAGGGCGAGGGAAGTACAAGGAAATAGGATTCTAGAAGTTCGCCCTTGGTAGCCAAGGGAGTACTAGGGTTTCATGTCCTAATCTTCAGCTTGTTGGTGGTGTCAAGCATATAGTCCCTCGACGATGGTCATGGACAACAATGTTGAACTATCTTTGACATCCTCTATAGAAACCTAGAGCTGATCATCAGAAGCTAGAGCTATCGCTGTGCCTCATCTTGGCTCGTCCTTCTCGTGGCATAATTCATATGCCACGGGAGCGGGACACATGCAGGGAGAGACTAAACGGTGGGTCTACACCTTCCCACGTAGTGGCCACATGAGTGTCCTTGCCATGTTGCGTTATGCCCCAAGTGTGACCTTGAGCCTAGAGTGCCTGACCCCACCTCGTGGTGGCAAGGGGATAGGGCCACGGTAGGGCCTAGCGCCCTGTATCTTTGCCCGCATAGGCTTGTGGAGGAAGATTCCTGACGTCGTTGGACAAGAGGCTTGGTTAGGACAATGCAATGACATTTGTGATGAGTCTTCTTTAGTCGGCTCTGGCTGTCCAACGTCAGGAATGTCTATGGCTTTTGTTGAGCCTCCAAGCGTAGGGTGACTTAATCTTAGGCTTTCCATCGAGGCCTATTGCATAAACATTGGTGCCGCATCATGAACTAGGTTGTCTTGGGTCTAGTGGGCCTTTATTGTTTGTTCAAAGTGTGCGCAAACGCACATGCCAGGTGTAGCCCCTGAGCCCATGGCTGATGAAAGGAATCGGTGAGGAGGTTAATTACACTGTCACGTGAACATGTGACACCACATTAATTCCCACTAGATACGTTAGAAAAAAAGATAAATACTAGAAATGCTCACAATAGCTAGATTGCCTCTAATTTGGTAGACTCGAATCATCATTGTTTTGATAATAGCCATTAATCTATTGTAATTTATTAAAAAATTACCGACTTCTTCCATTATAATAAATATATAAAGTAATTCCTAATTTTGCATCTAAATTACCCATAATCTACTTTTACAGAAGATAATTCAATGTAACCACCTAAATTTGTATATAAATCACCCGCATATGTTGCTATGAAAGATAATTAAGAAGAACACCCCTAATTTTTCTTATAAATTAGACATTTTTGTCACTAAGCAACATAATTCAAAATAAACCCATAACATTATCTATTACCCGTCTGTTTTCCACTATAAAATATAATTTCAAATAACCCACTAACTTTGTATTTAAATACCTGCATCTACCATTATGGAAGGTAATCTAAAATGTTTCCTAGCGATTTTATAAATTGTTGTATTTGTCATTCTAAAAGATATGCAAAGTAAGCTCCTAAGTTTGCATTCAAGCTACCCATGTATATCGTCATGAAAGAATATAAAGTATTACTTTTGCATTTCTATCTACCTCGGCCATCATAAAAATAAACAAAACTATCTCTCAAATCTACATGTAAACACTAATATATGTTATTACTAAAAATAAACTAATATCAATAAATTATGGCACACATATATGTTTCTAAATTTATATACTTCTACAACCATGAAATTAATGACAATAGTGCTATGTTTCACCATTTATACCAAGTAAACATGTATACATCAGAGCATGAAAAAAATGTTCATTTAACAAACCATATAGCAATAGCACTGTTAATTCACTTTAATTTATATTAATACTTCATGATAATGAATTTCATAAATAAGTTTATACATTTTGACTAAAATATTATGTTATATTAGTATTGGCAATTTATTTTAAACACTCTATGATATATAAAACAATACTACACATATATAATTATGTGATATAACAAATTTAACATGTACAGTGCTAGGGTGCAAGCAGTTTCAACTTAACATATGAAAAATAATAGTACTAGGACCTAAACTCTTTTTAATAATAAAATTAATTTCAAATAAAAGATAAAAACACACTAGAATTTCTCTTAACATGTGAAATTTTTTGCAACAACACCATTGAAAGTTGAAAGCCAAACTATAAATTTATGAAGCCACATAAGGTGATGCAATAAGAGTTTATATATCTTAAGATTAGATTTCAACTAAATAAATATCATGCAAGAAAAAGATAACACTATAAATTCTAAATAGAGGTCCTCAATAGAGTGCATGCTAATAGATCCTGAAAAAAGCTTACAAATATCAGAAAAATCTGACCATTAATTTGATATAACCTAATCACTATTCATAATAATAGCTTTTGGATTTATTCTATTTTCTAATATGCTATTGTGTAAAACAACATAAAGTAACTAATGACTCTATGCCATTAAGAAATATGGTCTAAAGTAGACATAAATTTGCATCTAATTACCCATGTGCTCCTATTATGATAGATAACTTAATTACGTAACCCAAACTTTAACTCACTATTCGAAAAATTATATACCTCCTTAAATCTACATCTATATTATTAGCATTGTCTTCTATTATAAAATAAGTGTTTAAATAACCATAGGGCACATATATGTTTCTACATTACTCGCTTATACAATATTAATATAGTAAGATTTGATTAAGTAAACATATATGCCATGAAAGCATGCATGAGCGATAATATATATGTTATGTTTTATCAAATTTTTTTTTTGAAAACTCATATACTAATTTACTCCCTCCTTTCAAATTGTAAGTCATTCCAAAAATCTTAGAGAGTCAAAGTATCTTAACTTTGATCAAACTTATATAATAATATAATAACATTTATGATGCTAACTAAGTATCATTAGATTCTTTGTCAATTTTATTTTTATGGTTTATTTATTTTATATCATAAATCTTTATAATTTTTTCTATAATTTTGAGAAAACTTAATGACTTACAATTTTGAAAGGATAGAGTAACCAACACCATGTGTTTGGTTTGGAAACCAACTGGGTTGGACCCATCCCAACCCAGTTTTTAGGGATGGGTCAAACCCATTTCTTGTTTGATTACAGGGTTAGGTTCATCCCATGTTTCTTGTTTGGTTTTTGGGTTGGGTTGGGTTGTAGAGGGTTGAACCAATGACACATGGGGCCTACATGTCAGGTCGTTCTTCTTCCTTTCCCTCCTCCCTCTCCGACTACTCGCAACGCTGCCGCTTCCGCCCGCACCAGCAGCCCCTCCCCCGCTCCCCGCATCGACTCTCTGGGCAGGCCGCCATGGCGTGCTGGTGGGAGGAGGAGGCCGCGCCACCGGGGGATTCATGGCCGCGCCGCCAGGGACCGCTGGGAGGAGCCTGCCGCCGCGGGGGAGTCATGGCCGCGCCGCCTAGGGCCGATGGGAGGAGGCCGCCGCCGCGCGCGCACTGGTGGAGGCCGCGCCGATGCTCAGTGTCCCGCCGCCGCGGGGATTCGTGGGTGAGGCGTGAGGCGCGAGTGGTCCGAGGGTGAGCCAGGGGCGCGTGCGAGTCGCGAGAGGGAGCCCGTGACCGCGGTCGGGTGTGGGTCGGCGGGGCCCTCGATTTCCTGGGACCGTGGGAACCCGCATCCAAAAGCATATTCCATCCCAGTTCGACCCGAATTCAGCAAACACAGTAAACCAAACAAGTGCCCATCTGAATCCAAACCTAGGATAACTCAGGATATCCTGCAATCCAAACACATAATAAAACTATCAATCGGAGCTTGGACAGAGCGCGTGCTTCAATATCATTCGTACAATTCATCACTACTCATCGCTATTTGAGCCGCACGGACCACAGCTAAAAGGGCACGGGACCACAACTAAAAGGGTGATGCTAATGTTTTGGTATTTTAGCAAGCTTGACGACTTGACACTATAACCACCCATGCATAGCGGAAAAAAATTAGGTACAGACCGTTCGTACCCAGGTTTTATGTGGTCTGTGCTACTGACCATGAACGATAACTTTTAATTTTAGTTTTTTCGTGTTATTCCACTTTTCCCTTAGCACCACATGTTGGTTATAGATCCACGTCAAAATACCGTGTGGATAATCCGTATGTACACCGTGTGAATGATCCGTACCTAATTTGTTTTTTAGCAGGCTCGACACCACGATGAACATAAATGGCAGCAAAGGATAGACCGACATAGAGCATCCAGCCTGGCGAGTAGACACACACAGCGACGCCGCAGGAGACGACTCTTCAAACTCTAACGTCGTAACCACTCGTTTCAATCGTGCAGCACGTGATCATACCTATTGAGTTCAGCCCCACTGACAAGTATCCATCAGCTATAGTAGTAAGTACATGGCAAGTTGCATCATCTTGTTTTCTTTCGATAACGGTAAAGCCGAATTTCATTACACGAAAGCAGCAAAATTATAATGTACTAGTTTGTAGATCTTAAAAAAACAAAACAATAAAAGACACGCACCAAGGCCACATTGGTATGAACACAAAGTTACTTTATCGTAAGAATCCATGAGCTATAGTAGTAAGTATTCAATGAGCAAAATCAGGACTTGCTTATTTTGTCTTAAAATAGAAATCATTCTTGTTTTTGGAGAAGTCAGTTTTCTTTTTTAACTTTAACTAATTATATATAAAATAATAATAATATTTATAATATATAATCAGTATGATTAGATAGATCGTTGAGTATACTTTCATAATAAATTTATTTAGAGATATAAATGATGCATGTATTTTTTATAAACTTAGTCAAAGTTAAAAAATTTAACCTATATGCATCTCATAGCGTCATCTATTCTAAGATAGAGGGAGTACGTATTACCAAGAAACGTGTCACCATAACATGAAGACATTTAGAAACTTCCTCTTAAGGATGAAAACGGTCGAGAGCTCGGTTGAAAATATCTTCAAACATTTTCTATTTTTATATTTGAATACGAAATCGAAGCGAAAACGGCAAAGTCGAATACGAAAATAAATACGAGCTTACGAAATATTGGGAATTTCAAAAATGAACTAATTCGAGCGAAATTATGTCGAACACGGTCGGTATATGAAAATTTAATACGGAATCTCGACCCATAATTCATAACAATTAACAAGTGTTATTATGGCGAATTTTATGTGCATGAGAGTAGACTTATCAATTTGGTTTCTTTCACAAGAGAAAAAAAAAAGAAAGAAGAAGAAAATTTGAGATGCTATCGATACTAGACCAGAAATGATAGAACAAGGTCTGGCCCATCAATCTATCTCTCTTTTGGTTGGCGCAGTCACATGCAACACAACAACAACGCCGCGTGAAACTAGATGCAACCATGCAGTTGCGAGGTAATTAGTCCCACCTCGGCGACTTAGGGAGGCGAGACGGGTGTGAGCCGCCTATATAATGCGGTTCATGGGCATCAATTCTCCACATTTGCCTTTACCTAGTTGCCTGAACAGTAATAATTGGTAATCAAATTCAGTTTAAATCAAATTTGAATTTGGGATATTCTAAATTAAAAATAGAAAAAGTAGAAAACGATCACACTCGGTCGAAAAACTCCTCGATCGTTTTTTACTTTTACATTTTATATTTAAAATATGAAAACGAAAACAATAATACTTTTAAATGAATGCGAAAACGAAACTTCTCAACCGTTTTTCTGCTTTTACACGAATGGCAACAAAGAATAAGCCGACGTGGAGCGTCCAACCTGGCGAGTAGACACACACAGCGACGCCGCAGGAGACGACTATTCAAACTCTAACATTGTAACCACTCGTTTCAATCGTGCAGCACGTGATCATAACCTATTGAGTTCAGTCCCACTGAGAGTCAACAGGTATCCATCAGCTATAGTAGTAAGTACTCTCTAAATAACTGTCGTTTGCGTTTTACAAGAAACATCTTTGACTAAATATATATATTAAAAATATAAACAATTATGATATATAATTAGTATCATTGGAAAGATCTTTACATCTAGTTTTTAACAAATTTATTTGAAGATACAAATGTTGTTCGTTTTTTTATAAATCGAATCAAACTTATGGCACGGACACCAACGAAGACAGTTATTTAGAGACGGAGAGAGCACATGGCAAGTTGCATCATCTTATTTTCTTTTTTATAATCGTAAAACCGAATTTCATTACATGAAAGCAACGAAATTACAATATAGTTTGTAGATCTTAAAAAAGCGCGCACCAAGGTCGCATTGGTTGAACACAAAGTTACTTCATCGTAAGTATCCATGAGATATAGTAGTAAGTATTCGATGAGCAAAATTAGGATCTATTCGCTTTGTCTCAAAATAGGAGTCAATTCTCGTTTTCTGAGAAGTCATTTTCTGCGAAAACGAAAGTCCTCAACCGTTTTTTGCTTTTACACGAATGGCAGCAAAGGATAAGCGGACGTGGAGCGTGTCCAGCCTGGCGAGTAGACAGACACAGCGACGCGGAGGAGACGACTCTTCAAACTCTAACGTAACCACTCGTTTTAATCGTGCAGCACGTGATCGTGCGTATTGAGTTCGGTCCCACTGAATCAACAAGTATCCATCAGCTATAGTAGTAAGTACATCGCAAGTTTCCCATCATCTTGTGGACGTGTGTTTCTGGTTAGCTTGGAAATTATTTTTTACAGGTCTTATATTACGAGATCTCTTGTATTATAGTATCGGCGGTCAAGCTCTAATTGCACTCGGCAACTATCTTCGACAAAGTGTCTGTTGCCCGACACTAGGCCTGGGCATTTAGGTTACCCAAATTTTTTGATCGCGTTATTCGAGTATTTTAAAATTCAGTAATGAAAAGTGTTATCTGATATTAGCTCTGCAAAAATACTATCCGCAATTTTGGGTATATGATAATTCGGGTTCGGGTTCAGGTTTTACTCGATGTACCCAAATTTATAAAAATCAACAAACTAGACAACATTTTAGTAGCAATTTATACATAATTTCTACAACAATTGTACATAATTTGAATCAGAATTTGTAGCGATAATCTATTATAGTCATTTGTTTAAAGATAAAATTATATATTTTAATAAAGTGATGAGGTCAAGTGTTCAACAAATAAAACATGATAAATACAAAGACAACCATAACTTTGGGTAGTTCGGGTACCGGGGGATATTAACCAAATTATTCAAACTAATTTTGGGTAATCAAAATTACTATCCGAATTTAGAATCATGTACCCGGGTAATGGGTATTTTGCCCAGGCTAGCTTACCCGACACTCGGCAAAGGTACCCGGGTTTGGGTAGTTCGGGTAATGTGTATTTTGCTTATATATATATATATATATATATATATATATATATATATATATATATATATATATATATATATCTTGTAGAGATAAGTAGATTTGCGAACAAATTTACTTTCAATTTGTCGTACGAAGAAATGACCAAAACAAACATTGTACATTTTGATGAGTTCTACAAATTTATAGTTAAAAATCTTTTCATTTAAATTAATTTGCTGCTTCAAAATGTGTTTTAAAATTTTTTTTGCCTAGTGTAAAAAAACACTCGATAAAGAACCTTCTTTGCTTAGTGGTTTTTTTTGACATGATTCTTTGCTTAGTGTTAGAAAAAGCATACGACAAAAAGCTCTTTGCTAAATGTAAAAAATACACTGGATAAAGAGATTTTTTGCCGAGTGAGAAAATGAACTTCTTTATCGAGTGCTAAAAAAACACGACAAATCACTTGGCACTCGACAAAGAGCCGAATTCTGATAGTGTTATCTTGATGTATATGACTGAATCGTGAAGTGAAACAAAATCTGCATTTCTGATGAGTTGTGATGACAGGTCCTACGTACTGAATCAACTAGCGTCCACGGTCCACAGCTATACCACAAGCTATCTGTATCAGTCATAGCCTCGCTCATACAGTCATACACGTGTTACATGTGCTCTTCGTGCGTTGCCCTGCATCCAGTTAGTAAATCCCTCTCCAAAGGATATTGTGCAGGTTGGTGACTCGGTACGGTGGACATTGAACGCTAAGATATTATCGAGAACGACGTACAGGAGGCATGCGAACAAAATGGGAAAAAGCGGAAAAAATATCTTCCCACGTGTGCATTCTACACCGCTCTAACATTCTCATGCGTTTCCACAGTCGATTTGAGCCATAGACATCAAAATTGAATGCTAACTAAAAAAATACCAAAGCTTCGAAAGTCCTCTAAAATACCGCGTTCTCGTGAGATTATAAATAGAGAGGTCACAGACTGTCTGTGGCGTACCAAAGCAAAAAGCCAGCAGCGAGCAAATGGCGGGCGCGCTAATTGGGCTCGCGTTCTTTCTTGCTCACGAGCTTTTACCGTGCGCTTCAGCTATTGATCGCACCCAGTTCCCTCCAAACTTCCTGTTTGGGACCTCCACGTCTGCTTACCAGGTACACCCCACACACTCACCTACCTACCTATTTCCGAAAAAAGATAACAACAACATTCTTGGTCGGAGGTCCTCACCCTGGACATTCGGTTCTCGGTTTGGTTTCAGTTCGGTTCTTCGATTTTTGAAAAAAATTCAGTTATAGAAAAATAGGATCTGATTGGTTTTAAAAAAAATTCTCGAAACCGATCATTTCGGTTCTCGGTTATTTTGGTTCAGTTTCGGTTCTAACCAAACTAACCGAAGTTTTCAGAAAAAATTCAAAACAATAATAAATATATATGTTCTAAAGCAATTTTTTGTAACATTATATCTATTTTTAATAATGATAATTTATTAAGGAACATTAGCAATATAGTAACACAAATATATAGCAGTTTAAATATGACACACCACACATAAAACAAACATAATTCTTATAAAATACAAGTAAGTGGAGTATAATTCATGTAATTCGGTTAATTCAGTTAACCGAGAGTAGGAACCAAATTTTCTTCGGTTATTTCGGTTTCCCAATATCAAGAACCGAATAAGGAACCGAATTTTTCGGTTTCGGTTATTTCGGCATATAAAACTTATGGATATCCGAAATATAATATTTTGAATAAAAACTTATGTATTTTTATTAATAAATTATTTACGTAAGCTATTAAATTTGTTCTAAGTTGTGTCAAATAATGTGTTGTTTATTACCTCTTGTTTATACATTTGAATATGTAATATATATCATACATATGTTGCTAAAAATTCCTTATTATTTTTCTTATTGCTATAATAGTGGTGGGTTTCGGGTTTCGCTTAACCATTCGGGTTTTGGTTATCCATTGGGTTTGGATTATCACATGAACTGATTTTCGGTGCGGTTTCGGGTTTTGAGTTCAGGTTTCGGGTTCGGGTCCACAAAGCCCCTCCACCCAATCCAAACCCGCTCCGTTGCCATCCTTACCCACGCATAGCTCGAGACCACCCGATTTTTATCGGTTTAATGTCCAGTTTATACCCGTTTCTATTAAAAAACCATTAGTTCACTGGTTATATTCCGGTTGGTTTGCTTACCGGTCTTGTAAGGCGGACCGGTCCAAATAACTTTGGTTGTTTGGGTTGAGGGACAAAAATACATTACTCTGAAGTAACAGTGGACGATTGTTATATGACTATGGACTCATTCAACATTTATTGTTATGAGAACACTAAGTACATGTGAGGCACACTTGCTAGTTTCTATCACATATTTCAATATTCCATCTGAATTCACCTGAAAAGGCCATATATTATTCAGGATTTCAGGCCAAAAAGTATTTAAACGAGGGAAATGGTCATTTAAATAGTTTGAATGAGTGATAACATGGAAACAATGTTAGTTGAAGATGCTAGGGCAGTGGAAGGAAGGTCGCAGGACTGAACTCTCATGATACCATGATAGATTAAAATGAAATAAAATTGTATATGCTACAACCAGGGATATGTGTTGTATATATATTCGCAAAAAGTGTGTGTGTGTGTCTCTCTCTCTCTCTCTCTCTATATATATATATATATATATATATATATATATATATATATATATATATATATATATATATATATATACATATATTATTTTCTTGCTTTCTTCATATGGAGATGCCTAACTAGCTATTCCATAACTTTTATTGGTACTGTTACCTTACTGCCAGGTTGAAGGTGGATATTTGGAGGCTAACAAAGGCTTAAGCAATTGGGATGTTTTCACCCATAGGCAAGGTGAAGCATGACGATAATCTATAGGAATTAATTTAGACATAACTCCTTGATGTCAATTCATTTTTATCCTTCTCTATGTCATCTCCTTTTGTTCAATTCTTTTAGGTAAAGTTGAGGATGGGACCAATGGTGACACCGCTGATGACCACTATCATCGTTACATGGTATGTGTGCTATAAAATTTCCATGGCTTTCATGCTGGATGGTAATTTAGTAATCTATAGAAAATGACAATCAATAGTATAGTAGTTGATGATGTTCAAATGCATATTGGTATCTGTTCAACTACCTGAGACCAGAAGCATTTTCTATACTCCAGGAAGACATCGAATTGATGCATTCCTTGGGTGTCAACTCATATCGATTTTCCATTGCATGGGCAAGGATTCTACCAAGTGAGTGTGACAATATATTGTGGTTGCGCATAGTTGTTTTTTTTTAAAAAAGGTTGTTGACGTAATTCAACTCTTCCTACAGAAGGCCGCTTCGGGCATGTTAATCTAGATGGTGTAGCATTCTACAATGCTCTTATTGATGCTCTTCTACAAAGAGGTACGGTATTAGTTCAACAAATATACAATTAACACTACTTTAAAGATGTGGAGTTCTAAACTACATTTTAAACAGGCATAGAACCATTTGTGACGATATCTCATTTTGACGTTCCATATGAACTGGAAAAGCGATATGGTGGATGGTTGAGCCCCGAAATTCGGTATGTCCATTTCTCTATATTTGCAATAAAGATGGCTTCTAATTCTTGATTTGTTGGTTGATCTAATTTGTAAATACTTTCTAGGAGGGACTTTGGTTACCTAGCAGATGTATGCTTTAGGATGTTTGGTGATCGAGTAAAATTTTGGATAACATTTAATGAGCCAAATATGTTCACAAAGCTTGGCTATATCTATGGACGGTTCCCTCCTGGTCGCTGCTCTAGGCAATTTGGGAACTGTACTTTTGGAAATTCTTCAACTGAGGCATACATAGCGGGTCACAACATGGTATTGTCTCATGCAAATGTGGTCAACATTTACAAGAGAATGTACCAGGTATGAAATACACAGAAGTAAACATTTTAGGTTGTGTTACTGAAACAAAAACACAAATTAAATGGGTTACTATAAAATCAAAACAACAATTAAATAAGATTGTGTATGTAATATATATAGTTGTTGTTTGGCAGGGGAAACAAGGTGGCCGTATTGGAATTACTGTTCAAGCAAGATGGTATGAACCATTCCGGAATACCCCAACAGACATCTTAGCTGTTGAGCGGGCTCTATCTTTTGGGGCTCCATGGTAATCAGATTTCTGTTATATTGATAACCAAAAATACAAATAACACTTTATTTTCCAATAACAAGCCGCCGTAGACATATAGTATTATTAATTAGTTTCCAAACATATTTATATTTTATAGTATGGCTAATTTGTTTGATTATGGCAGGTTTCTGGATCCCATAATTCTTGGTGATTACCCCTCTGGGATGCGCAAGATATTGGGTCCAAATCTACCTGAATTCACATTGAAACAAAAGAAGATACTACAGGCATCCAAGTTGGATTTCATTGGTTTAAATCATTATACAACGTCCTATTTGAAGGACTGCATCTCCTCATCATCACCATGTGAATTGGATTCATTTGATGGGGATGCCCAAATTAGTACTTCAGCAGAAAGAGATGGAACACTTATTGGTGAAAAGGTAAACATGTATTGTTACAGTATTAGTTTATTTGAAGAGAAATTTCAAGTAGGGAACTGGCCAACTGCTTCAATGGTGGAGAGGTCTTCGAGTTAGCCTGGGTGCTCATCTAGGTTTGGGTAGGACTAGCTTAGGTGGTGATGCCCATCTCGTGTTTTAGTGATTGCTAAAGCAGGAAGAGTAGTAGAACTGTTGGTCATTTTTTAGATAGAAAAGTAAACTAATTATGTTTTTTTTGCTGAGCTGAAGGGAATCATGATAATTATTATTATTAACTGTTACAATCTTTATTCGTGCAGACAGGGTCGCCATACATTAATAATGTTCCATACGGGTTCGAAAAAACAGTCATGTATTTGAAAACAAGATACAATAACACACCAATTTATGTCACTGAAAATGGTATGTCTTCTAACCATCTCTTTATTTTCTAGATGGAAAAAACAGTAGTTATAAGTGAAATTATATTTTAGATGTTTCTATGGCTGTAATTTGAGTACCGACACTATCTAATAATCACACACAACACTATGTGTTAGGACATTGATAAGACTGTTACAGGTACTTTACCTTACATATTTGCTCACATGGCTTTAAATCATTTAGACTGAAGACATGTTAGTTATACATGATAGATCTGTATTCCGAAAATACTTGCAATAAAGTAATCGCAATGATTTGATTTTTTAAAATAATATATATTCTAAGTAACAATCGCCAAAATCTGCAAAAAGAAAACTGGTCAAAGATACAAATCAAACTTAGTGCAAAGTTAAATGTGACAAACATTTCTAAGTGGAGGAAGGAGGACTTTTAGAATTAGGATGTATCCATATAAACAATAAAAAGAAACATGGCCGAACAAACTATAAGCTAGTCATTCCTGGTCTAAATTCATGTGCTATATGAATTTTACAGGTTATTCTCAAGCAAGCAATAGCAGCATGTCTGCCAAGGATTTTACTAACGACACAGGAAGAGTCAATTATCTTCAAGGCTACCTCACCTCTTTGGCCTCAGCGATAAGGTGACTGTCACAACTTTCTAGATCAATCTTAAACAGAAGCAATGCTTTGTGGTTTTGAGCAATGCCTTGGATGCTTTATTTGCTGCATCTGCATGTTCTTCTTCCTTTATTTCTGGACATTGACTAAATCACATATGACATATGCCTCTGATATATTGACCATGCATTTCACTCTCTGAAGGAAAGGAGCCGATGTGCGTGGTTACTTCGTGTGGTCTCTTCTCGACAACTTTGAGTGGAATTCTGGATACACACAGAGATTTGGGCTCTACTATGTCGACTACAATACAAAGAAAAGGGCCCCCAAACTGTCATCGAAATGGTACCGTGAGTTCCTCAAGGGGTCACCCCAGAGAACAAGGCCCCGAAATGGAAACTCCCACTATTATCCTCAAAAGATTAGTGATATGTAGATGATTACCATGGTCAAATCGTTTTTTTTGCGGCGACCATGGTCAAATCGTTGAGTTGGTGGGTTTGCATGTTCTCACGTCGTCGACTTGAGTTGTCTCAAGGGCTTTGAGTATATATGCCGTTTGTATGTGTGTGGCATCAATAAAATAATAAAAGGAAAGGAGGAAAATGCGTTCTCTCTATTAGAAATAAGATGTTATAATATTATGTTTGTTACAGGAATGCTAAACACCACCCAAGTGTTTTAGCACTCATAAACACCGGATTTCCCTGTGCCCCTGACGTCTAGGGCCCACACCTGACTCAACTTAAAAAAGCGATGCTCCTCCCTCGCAGGCTCGTGGTGACACATCTCTCTCTCTCACCGACACTCTTCCCTAGCTCTCTCTCTCTCTCTCTCTCTCCGGCCCCTACCCGCACCCTGGCGACCTCCAGGCTTGCCCCACTCATGCCCCTACCCGCGCACGAGCTCGTCGGCCATAGAGGATGATCTGGCCCCAGCCATGACGGATTCGGCCCTAGCCATGGTGGATCCATCAAGGTAGGTCTTCTTCTCCTCCCCATCCTTTTCCTCTGGACCAGTTAGGGTTTTAGCGAGCTCTCCCCTCTTTCTTCTCCAACTGTGACAGGTATAAAAGGGTATAGAAATGTATGTGCCATCTCATGAAAATGCCCGAAGCGTATTGCGGGCTTCGTGCCGTGGCAATACGCTCCGGGCTGCATGGTCATCTTTACTTGTCATTACAACCACGCAGGTGGTGGGTTGTAGCATTCAGACTCGTACCAGGACATACGAACATGAATGGCAACCAAGGATCAGGGCCGTCGATGGACATGTGTGAGGTGGGCAACCGAACAGGGCCCCACCTCACATCCTGCAGTCCAATACCCAGAAATTCACCGTGAACCTCAGGCTGCAGAACCACTCAATCAATAGCATTCATGTGTGAAGCCAACTCTGATTCCTGGGGTGCCTTGGTTTATGACTCGGCGAGTTCCCGTACTGCTATGCTCCTGCCATTCGCCAATTGCAACCGCCATTGTACCATTTTGCCGTAAGTCACAACGGTTACTATCTATTTTCTCTTCCTACTAGCTAGAATTGAAGCTGCTATTTTTATTTTATTTGTTCGTTATACCTAGACAAATTGTGATGTAAGAATCATGTATTAGCAATTTATGTCTGTTAGGTTCTAGGATCGTCTAGGAGGTAGATCCAGTGGAGTTTCGAGTAGGTAGATAGGTATGTAGTTCATATGCCATGCACAGAGGGAGAGATAGAGAGAGAGAGAGAGATAGTATGCAGACCGGAGGGGTCGACGGGATGCGGTGCAGTGGCAGCGGCGGTTGCGCCGGGGTTCGGGTTGGAGCCGCCACCCGCCATGTTCGTCGCAGCAGAGTCGGTTGTCGCGTCCGTCGTCATCCGGGTGCTCGCCGGCGTCGATGGGGAATCCCGTCGCTGGCAGCGCCCCTCTTCAGATCGGACTTAGGGTTTAGATGTCGGTGGGGAACTGACGGCGGCTAGGTGAACCTCGTGACTCGTGCCTAGCGCCCCGGCCCCCACCTAGTCTTTATAGCGCTGTGCGACGGGGGCCCACCAACCACAAGGTTGGGCGCCCCCGATCAGGGCGTAGACCTAGGGCCCGTTAGGCCGTTGGGCCTAAACGGTAGGAGATCTAATTCCAACATTCTCCCCCTAGATCTCACACAATTCTTTTTATTCTTCAATTCTCATTCGAGTTCAATATTCCAATTCTTTTCAATTCCATCACAGATTAGTATATAGAGCATGCTTCATCGTCACAACAATTCATGTCATTAGACTAACAACTACTACACACCTTTCTATTTTGGAAATAAACTTTTCATCATTCTGGGCCCTTCTTATTCTTCGAAAATCATAGGCTCTCCCTTAAACCCATGCCGGCTATGTGTCCTCTGAACACACTGGGTGGAAGGCCTTTTGTGAGCGGATCCGCTACCATCTTTTCTGTTCGTATATGCTCAAGATTTATGATATGATCCCGAAGTTTATCTTTCACAACATAGTACTTTATGTCAATGTGTTTGGCAGCACCACTTGACCTATTGTTGTGAGCATATTCTACCGCTGGGTTGTTATCACAATACAACCGCATTGGTCTTTCTATACTTTCAATTATTTTCAATCCGGATACAAATTTCTTCAACCAATTTACCTGCCCCGAGGCCTCATAACAAGCTACAAACTCGGCGTACATTGTCGAGGATGTAATCACTGTTTGTTTCGAACTTTTCCATGATATCACTCCTTTAGCAAGAGTAAATATATATCCCGATGTGGATTTTCTTTCATCTCCAGCATAATCGGAATCTGAATACCCCTCTATGTGCAGGGAATCAGATTTTTCATATGTCAACATGAGACCTTTCGTACCTTGCAAATAACGCAAGACTTTCTTCACTAATTTCCAATGTTCAATTCCTGGATTCTTTTGATATCTGCCAAGTAACCCGGTAAACAAAGCTATGTCAGGGCCCGTACACGTTTGAGCATATTGTAAACTTCCAATTGCCGAAGCATACAGTACCGCTTTCATTTGATCAATTTCATATTGGTTCTTGGGACACTGATGTTCCCCATATTTATCGCCCTTGACAATCGGAGCAGGAGATGGACTACACGCATGCATACTAAATTTCTTCAAAACCTTTTCTATGTATGCCTTCTGCGACAATCCCAATACCCCTTTTCTTCTATCTCGATGAATCTCAATTCCCAAAACAAATGACGCTTCACCGAGATCTTTCATATCAAAGTTCGAGGACAAGAATTTCTTCGTCTCCAATAGTAGGTTGACATCACTACTAGCAAGTAAGATATCATCTACATATAGGATCAGGAATATGTATTTCTTATTCTTAAATTTCACATAGACACAATTGTCCTCGACATTTTCTGTAAACCCAAAACCCTTTATAGTTTTATCAAACTTCAAGTACCACTGTCTCGAAGCTTGTTTCAAACCATAAATGGATCTTTTCAGACGACATCCCATATTTTCTTTTCCTTTTACGACAAAACCTTTCGGTTGTGCCATATAGACATTTTCATCCAAATCCCCATTTAGGAATGCGGTCTTTACATCCATCTGATGTAATTCTAGATCATAGTGAGCCACAAGTGCCATAATAATTCTGAAAGAATCTTTACAAGAGACTGGGGAAAAAGTTTCATTGTAATCAATCCCTTCTCTTTGGGTAAAACCCTTAGCCACAAGTCGCGCTTTGTGTCTTTCAATATTCCCTTGGGAGTCATATTTCGTCTTGTAGACCCATTTGGATCCTACTTTCTTAGCTCCTTTAGGAATGTTTTCTAGAACCCAAACCTTATTGGTGTTCATAGATTTCATCTCATCTTCCATGGCCTGAAACCACTTTGATGAGTGTTCTCTTCTCATGGCTTCTTCAAAAGTTATAGGGTCATCTTCCATATGGAATTCTTCAGTTTCATAAATTTCATAATCATCTGGAATTGCTGACCTTCTAGATCTTTGAGACCTTCTAGGGGCCTCTGGCACTTGGTCCACTATGGGCAGTTGTTGTTCTTCCTCATAAGAGACATTTGGTTCTACAGGCTCCTGATGGACAGGTTCCTCTTGTTCATTTGTTGTCGCTATGGGAGAACTCACAACAGGCGTTGTTACCACAGCGTCCTGTTCTGCTGGTGCAACATCGATAGCACGTAACGTAAAGAATGGTTCTTCAACCATCGGAGTAGGTACATGTACCCGCTTCTCCTCATGTCTAATTTCACGTGTTACCTTGCTCCCCTGATCATGTCATCCTCCAAGAACACATTGTGTCTTGTTTCAACAAATTTCGTGTATCTATCAGGACAATAGAATCGATATCCTTTCGATCTTTCTGGATAGCCAATGAAATGGAAGCTGACAGTCTTGGAGTCTAACTTTCCAATATTTGGGTTGAAAACCTTTGCCTCAGCTGGACAACCCCACACACGTAAGTGCTTAAGTGATGGTTCTCTTCCTGTCCATAATTCATACAGTGTTTTCTGCACCGACTTGCTTGGTACTCGATTAAGTATATGAATGGCGGTTTTCAGTGCCTCCATCCATAAACCAACCGATAGTGTAGATTAGCTCATCATGCTTCTCACCATATCCATTAGGGTACGGTTTCTTCTTTCAGCCACTCCGTTCTGTTGAGGCTCCCCCGGTGTGGAGTATTGAGCGACTATGCCATTTTCCTGTAGGAACCTTGCAAAAGGACCTAGAATTTGGCCATACGGGGTATGTCGCCCATAATACTCTCCACCCCGGTTTGATCGAACTATCTTTATTTTCAAGTTGTGTTGATTTTCAATTTCGGCTTTAAATATCTTAAATTTATCCAATGCTTCTGTTCTTTCTTTAATTGGATAAATATAGCCATAACGAGAGTAATCATCCGTGAATGTTATGAACGAATCATAACCATCCACGCTTTTCATTGGGAATGGACCGCAAATGTCCGTGTGGATTATTTCTAGTACTCTTGTGCTTCGTTTAGCATCTTTCTTTATTTTCTTAACATATTTTCCTTTGATGCAATCAACACATTGTTCTAAATCGAAGAATTCTAAGTGCGGAAGAATTGATTGTTTCACTAAGAGTTCTATTCTCCCCCTCGAAATATGGCCCAAACGACAATGCCATAGTTTCGAAGAGTCACTTTCATTTCTCTTCCGCTTCTTATTCGCATTTGTAGATTGAGAGACATTCACATCATTACATTCATGATTCACATTGTCAGCAAGAGATAATAAATAAAGCTTGTCTTGTCGGAAGGCAAGACCAACACACTTATTATTATCATCAAATATTTCACATCTGCCATTACCAAAATGACAACCAAATCCATCATCATCGAGTTTCGAAACACTTATTAAATTCCTACGCAAAGAGGGAACATAGAGTACATTTCGGAACTTAAGTACAAAGCCATCTTTTAATTCTAAAGCTAGATCGCCAATGGCTTCAACTTCAGCTTGTACTCCATTGGTGACTTTAATCATTCTTTCTCCTCTTTGCAGGGTTCTCCTCCCACTTAACCCCTGTAAAGAATTCGAAACGTGAATTGTTGCACCTGAATCAATCCACCAAGAGGTGTTCGAATAACATAAAAACATGGATTCATCTACAAATGTGATAGTATCATCACCTTTCTTCAGTAGCTTTTTCAGGTAGACTGGGCAATCTCTCTTGTAATGCCCTCTCTTAAAGCATTCCTTGCATTGGTCTTTTTCAGCATTGCCATATTTTCTGAAGTCCTCATCCTGAGAGTCCTTTTCCTTTCCCTTTTCAATTGCATTTTCTTGTGTCTTGGAGGGAGAGACTTTATTCCACTGGGGTTTCCCCTGTGGTTTTTTGTAATAATTCTTTCTTTTATTGTCCTTGACAAGATGAGCTGATTCACCCTGTGCGGACTTAAGTCTCTCTTCCTCCTGGACACACATTGCAATGAGCTTTTCAATGTCCCAGTTTTCAGGCATCATATTATAGTTCACAGCAAAAGTTTCGAATTCTTTTGGCAGAGAAAGAAAGACCAAGTGAATGAGGAACTTGTCATTGATCCCCAAATCCATTGTCTTTAATTTTGCTGTCATTGTGTTCATTTTCAATATGTGCTGACGCACACCACCACCATTGTATTTTTCAGATACATGTTTATGTATCATGGTGCTTGTTGTGGCCTTGGAAGACCCAGTAAACTGACTCTTTACCCTTTCGAGGTAGTCAATGGTGGTGATGCATTCTGGGATAGACCCTCGGATTTGGTCTTCAATGGTGGCTTTCGCCACCAACAGGCATTTCCTGTTTGATTGAATCCAACGCCTGTGTTTAATGTCATATTTCATTCTGACTTCAGCAAAGTCACGCTTTCGGGCGTTAAATGCTTCGTCAGTTTCATCAGTTCTCTTCTCTGGTTCCTCTGGAATAGTAGGACACGGTGAAGTGATGGCAAGGTCGATCTCTGCCAATGCAAGTTCCAGCTCGTACTTCTCCCGCCACACCCGGTAGTTGGTACCGTTGAGTGGTGGAATGTTGTTTATATTCACCACTCCTTTAACTCCTGAAATTTGTCCAAAGAAAAGTGAGAAACATTCATCATAAAATTGCATGCCTTAACTCAATGTTGGTCAAATTTAAAACATACAATTCTTCTATGCAAAAATTATACATCACCGTTGGGCAGAAGTAAAATAAATGCATAACAATTCATTATAATAATGTTATTAACAACGTTGGTCAGAAAATAATAGTACTATAATGTCATCAAAATTTTCAGAGAATTCATAATTCGCTCAAAATTAAATTATCCCGTTGGTTCAAATTTAATTAAGAGACAATTCAATATTTCTTCGCAGCGGAAACAATTAAATATGGTTCATAATCTTATTTTCCAGAAAATTCAATTTGTATTGTTCTCTAAACAAAAATTATCGTTGGATAAAATTTTGTATAGAGGAAAATTCATCAAAATTCGGTTCAAATTTATTCAAATATAAAGGAATTCATAACTGTTTCTGGAAAATAGAATAGATGAATAAAATTGTTCAAAAATATTATTTTCTAGAATATTATTCATGTGATTATTCTCTGAACATAAAGATATCGTTGGATAAAATTTATGCAGAGAAAAATTTCATCAAAATTTCAATTCGGAATCATTCAAATTCAAACTTTATCGTTTCTGGAAAATAAAAAATAGGAAACGACACTGTTCATATCGCGGGCTAGGGCAAATGAATTGGCCCAGAGGCCATTTCGGCCCAGTCACCCGCGCGCTCGGGCTCCCCCCTCCCCCCAGGCCGCAACGTGGGCCTGGGCCGGGAAAGCGCCCACCCGCCTGGGCTCAATGTGGCCCATCAGTCAAAGATCGGCCGCCGACCGTCGGATCTAGGGTGAGTCGATCCGACGGCCGCGCGCGCATGTCGCGGGATCAAAACCCGAACTCAGGCAGTCCCCACCGAAACCCTAGTTCATTTCTGTTCTTCCCCTTTCCCTTTCTCCCCCGCGCCCGTGAGTGAGAGAGCGGCGGCGGCGGTCGCCCAACGGTGCCGGCCGGGAAAAGCCTGCCGGCGGCAAGCGCTGACGGCTCTCCCGCTTTCCCTCCTTCTTGCCCAGCGCCGCGCGAGTGACAGAGAGGGAGAAACCGAGGCGGCCGCCATGGGGTTGGCCGAAGTGGTGGCGCCGCCGCGGACCCCTCGCCGGCGAGCGTGCTCGTCCTCGGCGGAGCATGCCGCCGTCGAGCGGCTCGACGGTGGTGCTTGTTCGGTCCGCCAAGACATAGGTAGGGAGGTTTCGTTTGAGTTCTTGTTCGTGTTGATCCGGTTCTTTCCTCCCTCCCTTTCTGTTTATAGGGATTGGATGCGAGTTGAATGGGGTTTCTTAGGGTTTCGGTTCAACAGATCGGGTATCCCTAGTCTGTTAGGGTTTTGATTCAATGTTCTTTCATGCCGATCTATGGTGCGGTTCTAGTTCTTCTCCCTAACCCGTGTTGTTCTTGAAGTTAGGGTTAGGGTTTTGTTTGTGTTGAGCCGATTCGACCCAGATCCGAATGGATCCCCTCCATAGGAGGCGTCTGATACCATTGTTAGGTTCTAGGATCGTCTAGGAGGTAGATCCAGTGGAGTTTCGAGTAGGTAGATAGGTATGTAGTTCATATACCATGCACAGAGGGAGAGATAGAGAGAGATAGTATGCAGACCGGAGGGGTGGACGGGATGCGGTGCAGTGGCGGCGGCGGTTACGCCGGGGTTCGAGTTGGAGCCGCCGCCCGCCATGTTCGTCGCAGCAGAGTCGGTTGTCGCGTCCGTTGTCATCCGGGTGCTCGCCGGCGTCGATGGGGAATCCCGTCGCTGGCAGCGCCCCTCTTCAGATCGGACTTAGGGTTTAGATGTCAGTGGGGAACTGACGGCGGCTAGGTGAACCTCGTGACTCGTGCCTAGCGCCTCGGCCCCCACCGCTGTGTGATGGGGGCCCACCAACCACAAGGTTGGGCGCCCCCGATCAGGGCGCAGACCTAGGGCCCGTTAGGTCGTTGGGCCTAAACGGTAGGAGATCTAATTCCAACAATGTCTACTAAAAAATTTAGAGCTCCAGTGTGTATTTCAAAAAGGGGCCCCAAATTTCTGGAGACGGCCCTACCAAGGATTGGGAACGTCCAACCTTGTTATTGCGAGGGAGACATCCACAACAACGAACACCGCAGGAGGCCGGCTCTTCAAACTCTCTAACCTAACCACTCGTTTCTTCAATCTTGCAGTGATTATACGTACAGCCCTTGAGTTCAGTCCTACTGAATCAACAAGTATCCATCAACTATAGTAGTACACCTCAAGTTGCATCATCTTGTGGCTCTTTGTGTTCTTTGTAAGGCAGAGGCCGGGAGTAATTTTTCGAGGACTTGATTATATTATGAGATCACTTATTATATTATCTCAATGTATATGTCTAAATCGTGAAGTGAAACTAAATCTACATTTCTGATGAGTTGTGATATGATTGGTCCTACTGAATCCACTCGTGTCCATCAGCTATAGCACAAGCTGTATGTGTCGTCAGAGCCTCATAAGTCCTAATGAATCTACACGTGTTACACATGTGTTGTTGGTACGTTGCTGCCCTGCATCCAATAAAATCCCTCTCCAAAGGACTTATTTTTGAGTCCAAACAAAGGGTGGGTAGGTACAGAGTACAAGTTCAAGAAAAAAAGAGTAGAAGAAAATACTCCGAACTGAATATAAGAACCAAGCTAAACTAGAGTTGCCATCCATTGGTTAATCTGGGGGGAGTAGCTCTTCTTTGCACTCAGAAGCATTAGCCCAAAGTCCCTTGTGAAGTCATTTTTTTGCATTTTGCAACAATGGGTTAATCTGACGAAAAATATATAAGATCATTTCTAGTCTTCCAAAGTGCCCAACACATGTGACGATGATAATTTCCATAAAAAAAAGGCACAGAGAGCTGGTATTTGAAGCTTCGGAGGGTTTTGATCTACCAGGACGTTCAGCCACGCCCAGCGTTGCACTGCAAATGGATAGTGCACGAACAGGTGAATCAGACTTTCTTCATACGATGAAATACAAAGAAGCAGTTGATGAAACTAAAGGATTTTCTAACAGTGGATTAGTCGAGTTACAACACTTAGGATGAGATGGTTTCCTTAGATCTATTAGGAGCAGAAGGGTTTACCACCATCCGTAGGCTTGGCGCCTGAGCCCCGGTCCGCCATGGCGCCTGGGGTGTGTTGGGGAAGCGTCTGGGATGGCGCTAGAGTCGGGGACGGCACCGGAGTCGTGGCCGTCGTGGTGGCGGCGACAGAGGTGCTTCCCGTCACTTGCAGCGGTCCCTCTAGATCAGCTAGGCCGGGTTAGATTTGTATGTGGGTACTGTAGCTCAGGTCAATCTTGTGAGAAGAGCCCTGGCGCCCACCTCCTCTTTATATACCGTTGTGTGACAGGGGTCCTCCAGCCATAGATGGGCTGGGCTCCCCGATCAAGAGCGGATCAAGGTTCTAATGGACCGTTAGGCCCATTAAAGAGAGAGAGATCAATATCTAACATTCTCCCCCTTGTTCTCTTCTAATAACTTACCTTAATCTTATCTCAGTCTTAACTTAAAACCTTAATCAATATCTAACATTCCTGAACACTTAAAAGCTTGTCTCATCGTTACAGAAGAAATTTTCGTTGGACTTGGCAGCTACATTACATCTCTCTAATTTGAAATAGAGTTCTAACTAAGGGCCCTAAGTGTTCAGGAATCATAAGCTTTCCCTTAAACTCATGCAAGCTAGGTGTTTTCTAAACACGTTGGGTGGTAAGTCTTTTGTGAGCGGATCCGCTAACATGTTTTCTGTCTTAATATGCTCTAGACTTATAACATTGTTGAACAAAAAACCGTCGAAGCTGCGAACACGTCAGGCTTTAAACCCAAAATCCTGAGGTGTGCCAGTCGATTTGACCAAATAATCGACAAGGATGATAACTAGAACAGATGCAGAACGAGACGACAGCGATGCGCCCGGATGTCAAGGCTCTGATTTGCTCAAAACGTGGATCTTGCAAGGTTGACGGAGATAATCCGTCGAAACTTTGTAAGAACTCGTAGATGAACTAAAACTAATGCAAAAAAGTAGATTTGCTGGAAAAGTAAATGAAAATAATAAGCTCTTTGATTGATTGTGTCTATATTTTTTACACCACCCTTCGGTACATATTTATACCCCATCAAGAGGAGTTGTAAACAGACACGACTCATACCTTCCTAAACAAAACTCCTATTTTTAAGGAAATAAACGACTCGCGCAAGAGTCAGATTCAAACTATAACAATAATACCCATATTTAAGGAAACAAATGACTCGTGCAAGAGTCAGACTTAAACTATAACAATAATACTGACAGAAAATCACTAGTTTCCATATCCATCTTCCTTATGATGAAACTTTCCATCGGCGGACTTTTTCCAATCCGTAACCTTCTTCCATTACCATTGGCAACCTCCTGCTGACGTCAGCCATGTCATCCTACAACCATCGGCAATACCTTCCTATCGGCAACCTCTTCCTATCGGCAAATAGCCTTTTTTTTCCTTGATGCTTTCTTCAACTAAATCTACCATCGGTAACCTCCTTTGCTTCCATCGGTAATCTAACCGATAGTATTCTTAGTGCCGATAGGACACAAAGACTATCTCCTTACTGATTCAGCACACCCAGTCCATATTGACACGTAGCAAAAAACGGTGTCAACACATGCCCCCCAATTTCGGAGTATAAAACATTTTATGCGCCGAAATTTCCTCTGCTGTAATCTTCTCTTCCAAGATGCATGTGCCATCTCCTCGATTATCGCGCACAATCATCGCAAGTTACCAACAGCTCCCGCAACTGTAGCGCCAACAGTTACAACTCCTCGATCGCCGTGTAAACCCTTCCATATCTCTGCTCAAAAGGAAAACTCGAAAACACCCTTGGCGCCTTAGGCTTATAAATACCACTGCCTAATCTCCCTTTTTCACCCCGAGCTCATATCTCCATCCCCCCATTTCACCGGCGCTTCGAAGAACACTCTAGTAGCATTCAACCGGCGGTTTCTTCTTCCATTAGCAAGGTGCAACCTGCAAGAGTCTCCTTCGATCCAATGGCGATCAGCTTCAACGTCCCCATGGTCAATCTCTTCCCCTCTCGCTTCATACCTTGCAATTTTCTTTTGCACTGTTTTGTGATCTCTTTTCCTTCGCCTCTTTGCTTTCTGAATCTAGGAGAGGCGCAATAGAATAGTAATCCCTATCGATCAACCACTCCTCTGCTGTTTGGGTCCGATGGGAGATACTGATCCAACCGAAATCATCAATGCGGAAATCAACCGAGTCCCTTTCAGAGCCACACATTTCGACCTAGGTTTATGGTCAGACATCTTTCGCTCTTGGCCTAAACCCACCAAAGGTTGGAAAAATTGATATCTGAGGATGACTAGGTCACAACAAGTCTACTGGGCAGAATGCAAATTAGACCAATGTATCAGATTATGTCTTGCCGATATGGCCAAGAATGAGAATATGATGATTGCTGCTTCTTATTTTTGGTCCGATACAATGAACGCCTTTCTGTTCAGGCATGGACCAGCCACTCCTACACTTGTCGATGTGTATATGCTCACAGGCCTTGATATATCCTCCGCCGATGATGCTGCCCTTTTCCACAGAAATCCCGAACATAGGGTAAGTACCCGCAACATCGGCGACTGGACCGGATACGTTCAGGAATACCAAAAGACTGGATCGGTAAGCCAGAGGGACCATACCACTTTCCTGAACATCTGGCTGGAGAAGTTCATATTCTGTGGCAAGACAATTGGGCCTACCAACATGTATCTCCCCGCAGCAGAGCTCTTGGCCAACGGAGCAAGACTTCCTCTTGGCCGATACCTCCTCAGCTCAGTTTATCACCTCCTGCACCAGGTATTGGCAAAACTACTACTAGGCGAGCCCATCGGCAACCTCGGAGGACCCTGGTGGTTTATCAATATGTGGCTAAATGCCCATATGCACAAGTGCCTCCAACTCGACCTGTTCAGCCAACAATTTCCAAGAGAACTGGCTGAAGATTATGTGTGTGCCGATGATGAATCGACAACCCGCTCCCCACTCAACTTCGGGGAAGCCATCATAGTGCTTCCGGGAACTGACGCCAACGAGGATCAATTCGGCAGATTTTTCCAGAGGCTTTACTGTGGGGTTTCCGCTGCAGAACGGGCTTAGTGGCTCTATATCGATGAGAACAATCGATTCCCACTCTCCTTCACCCTTGTCGATGAAGACATACAGAAGGACGAAGGAATCCTGAAGGCTGTTCTTACTCCCCAGGCCATTCCAGTCAACATCTTTAGGAGTGGGAAGAACACTCATGCAACTTATGAATTTTACTACCCATCGGCAGCAGCAAGACAGCTAGCATTTGGTCAACTGCCGATCAATATCAGCTATGCTGACGTAGTAAAACCAAGAGAAATCATCACCAGTGTCATGGATTGGGACAAGGTCGTCCATCTCCCTCCTCATGCCGATGTAACCAACATTGACTTATCCACTTGGGTGCCAGTATCCTTCATCACTGAGTCATACAAATTCTGGTGGTAAGAATGGAAAGGTCAACTGTTCGTTGCATCGTCGCACTACTATCGGCACTTGATTGACGCCGATCACATCATTCCCGATGACGCGGTAATCTTACCTTCGATTTTACTTCTGTTATTTCCTTTCAAATGTATCGGCATCTGATTTTCTGCCAACAGATTGATGACCCAATCCCAAGAAAGAGCAGAAGCGGCAAATTCTTCAACTTGCGACCGATGAATCCTACATCGGTAATCGGCAGCTGGGCCCCCTCGTTAGCCTCCCTCACGCATCGAAAAGCACCCAAGGTCACTCTCAAACCCAAGTCAATACCATCTGGGGTTGCTGTTACTCCATCATCTACTGCCGCCGCCTTGGCACAAGCCTTCACGGTAACAAATCTTCATCTTATTTATGCCGACCACTAAATTTTCATCGGTAATCCTCACTAAACGTTGACTTGTACCACATATATTTTTCTTTTCCAGCAGACAAGCTCATCGGCAGCCATTCCAAGTGCACGAGTTCTTCCAACTCAGCCTGCCGATGCCCCCAAATGCAACAACCGAAATGCCAAGGTTCATCAAGCACCGCTCCCCGACCAAAACGCCTAAGGCCATCAACTTTAGCCATGTCACCAGTAGCGCCCTTTCAATCTCCTACCGATGTGCCAACACAAGAGCCAACATCGGCATCTATCCCTGATCAAACGCCGGCCGAAGTCTCCATGCAAGGGACAGTATCGGCGCCACAGGAGTTGGCCATCACAACAACAGAGACGCCACCGGTATTGGTATCAGTACCAGCACCAGCACCAACCGTCCCATCCACAGAGGCGAGCTCATCGGCAACCATTGCCGATCCTCAAGACATAGCTACGCCAGCTGCCCCGCCAAGTCCAAGGCGAGAAATCGCTCTAAAGTAGGTAAATCAACCGTCAATCTCGCAAGACACGAATTCAATCGACAAACTCTAATTCTTTTCCTTTTAGGCCCAAGACTCTCCCAACAACTTATTCTCCTTCGCTATCAACATATCAGACGATGATGAAGAAGAAGAAAGCTCCGTCCAAGCCTCAGACACCATATCGGCAGAAGCAAAATCCAAACTTGAAGCACTACTATCTTTACTGCAACAAAGTACACCCCAACTAGTCGAAGATTCCAGCGCAGTAAGGGTAGCCTTCAAGGCAATTCAAGGTCATCTACCTGCCGATATCGAAGAAATACTCTTCCAAGCAGCATTCCTTGAGAGTCGGCAACTACAATACCAAAAGGCTTCACGCCGTATCGCCGATAGAGCCACCCAAGCGAAGGTCGAAGAAAAAATTCTTAAATTCAAGCAAACTGCCGAAGAAAAACACAAAGGCATTGGTCGCTTGGAAGCCTCTAGTGTCGAGCTTGAACAAGAAATCATCCGTCTATCGGCACAAAAATAAGAACTGTTGGCAGAGCTACAGAAAGTCAACGAAGCTTTAGACGCAGCCAACCAAAAGAAGGCTCAACTGCCTAATGCCACCAAGGTTTTACAACAAGAAAGGGATACCGATGCTCGCCAAGCCCTTCTGTTGAAGAGAAAGATCAAGCCAGTTGAGGGCACTGCCGATGACGATATTAGGGAGATAGAGGAAGCGGACCAAATTCGCCTTCATGTGATCTCATCCATCCAATCTCTGTTGTAATTTGCTGTATCAACAACTGTGGGCTCGATGACTAACCCTTCTGTATCATAACATTAATGCTTTTTCTACCGATGTTTGGTATAATAACTTTGTCATCGGCAATTATATATATATCGCTTTATGCGTCTATCCAGATACTAGGATAATATTTCTTCAAATATTTACCATTGATTGCTCTGGAAAACACAACCCCTTTGAGGGTCTCCAAAATATACGCATTGCCAGGAATAGACTGATTTATCCGAAAAGGACCCTCCCAATTAGGAGACCATTTTCCAAATTTTGAACTCTTAGTTCCAATCGGTAAAATCAGTTTCCACACCAAATCACCATCGGCAAACTCTTTCACCTTCACTTTCTTGTTATACCATCTGGCAACCCTCTTCTTGTTTTCTTCGATACTGATTAGAGCTCTCAGCCGATGACTTGCTAGATCTTCTAATTCGTCCTTCATAAGGATATCATACTCATCGGTTGTCAATTGATCTTGGGAAAATAATCGCCTAGAACCAGCCTTAACTTCCCAAGACAGGACAACATCGTGTCCATAAACTAACTGGTACGGCAAAACTTTAGTTGCACCATGGCATGCCATCCGATACGACCACAAAGCCTCATTCAACACTATGTGCCACCTTCTAGGGTTCTCCTCAATCTTGCGCTTGATAAGCTTAATAACTCCTTTATTAGTTGCTTCGTTCTGACCATTAGCTTGAGCATAATAAGGAGAAGAGTTCAAAACCTTAAACCCCATACTGGCAGCAAACTCATCAAACTCCCCCGATGTGAACATAGTCCCCTAATCAGTTGTAATAGTCTGAGGAATACCAAATCGGTAAACAATATGCTCCTTCACAAAATCTATCATGTTTGTCGAAGTCACTTTCTTCAAAGGAATAGCTTCAACCCACTTCGTGAAATAATCAGTGGCAACAAGTATAAATTTATGCCCTTTACTCGATGGTGGATAAATTTGGCCGATGAGATCAATAGCCCATCCTCTAAATGGCCAAGGCTTGATTATAGGATTCATTACCGATGCAGGTGCTCTCTGAATATTACCAAACTTCTGACAATCTTGACACCCTTTGAAGTATCTGAAACAATCCTCAAGAATTGTCGGCCAATAATACCCATTCCGTCTAATCATCCACTTCATTTTGAATGTCGATTGATGCACTCCACATACTCCTTCATGAATTTCACTCATCAACTCTTTTGATTCTTCTTTACTAAGGCATCTGAGCAAAACCCCATCAATCGTCTGATAATACAATTCATCATCAAGGAGCACATACTTGGTAGCCTGAAACCTTAGACGCCTTTCAACCTTTCTAGACGGATCCCTTAAGTAATCGGCAATCCCTTTCCTCCAGTCATCGGCAACCATTACCGATGTCATTATTTCCTGAATCGGCTGATACCCTGAAGAGTACTGCGCTAACCGATTAGCCTCTTCATTATGTAATCTAGGAATATGCTCAAGGTGGTATTCTTTAAATTCTTTTAATAATTGCAAACATGTTTCATGGTGTGCAATTAAAATTTCACTTCGGCACTCATATATCCCAATCAACTGATTGATCACTAACATGGAGTCGCCAAAGATCTCAACGACATCGGCACACACCTCCCTGAGTAATTCCAATCCCTTTAGCAAAGCCTGGTATTCAGCCTGATTGTTTGTTGAGGTAAAACCAATCGGCAATGAGACTTCATACTTTTGTCCTCGGGGTAAAATTAAGACAATGCCGATACCTGCTCCTTCCCTACACGTAGATCCATCAAAGAATAAAGTCCAAGGAGCAATTTTCACGGAACTCACTGTACCACAATGCTGAGTAACAAAATCGGCCATCACCTGACCCTTAACTGCCTTAGCCGGTTCATACTTCAAATCAAACTCTGACAGCGCTAAAATCCATTTGCCGATTCTCCCACTCAATATCGGCATTGACAGCATGTACTTAACCACATCATCCTTGCATATGAGAGTACATTCGGCCGATAACAAATAATGCCTTAATTTAATACAAAAGAAGTATAGACATAAACATAACCTCTCAACAGCCGAATATCTAGTTTCAGCATCCACCAATCTTCTACTCAAATAATAAATTATATGTTCCTTCCCTTCAAATTCTTGGATCAAGGTTGACCCAATAACGCTATCATCGGTAGATAAATACAACCTGAAAGGTTTCCCGTGTTGAGGCGGCACCAAGACTGGAGGATTTACCAAATATCTCTTAATTTCTTCTAAGGCTGATTGTTGTTCTTCCTTCCATGCAAATTCTTGACCGACCTTCAGCTTTAACAGCGGGCTAAAAGATTTGATCTTCCCAGACAGATTAGATATAAATCTTCTAATAAAATTAATCTTGTCGATCAAAGACTACAATTCAGTCTTCTTTGTGGGAGCAACCACCTTGTTAATTGCATCAATAGATTTTCTGCCGATCTCGATACCTCTTTGATGCATCATAAATCCTAGAAATTGACCTGCCGATACACCAAACGCACACTTATTAGGATTCATCTTCAACCCATGTTCCCTTGTATACTCTAGAATCTTTCGCAAATCGGCAAGATGCTTCTCAAAGTTTTTGGACTTGATCACCACATCATCAATATAGATTTCAACTATCGTGCCGATATACTTATGACAAATGAAATTCATTGCTCTCTGATAAGTAGCACTGGCATTCTTCAAACCAAAAGTCATCATGACCCACTCAAATAAACCGACATGACCTGGACATCTAAAAGCAGTCTTGGATATGTCTTCTTCAGCCATGAATATTTGATTATATCCAGCATTACCATCCATAAAACTAATTATTTGATGTCCAGCAGCAGCATCAATCAGTAAATCGGCAACGGGCATCGGATAACCATCCATCGGCGTAGCCTTGTTGAGATTTCTAAAATCAATACAAACATGAAGCTTTCCGTTTTTCTTATACACAGGAACTACATTAGAAATCAATTCGGCATACCGACATTGCCGAATAAACCCAGCCTCAATTAATTTTGTAATCTCAACTTTAATGTCAGGCAATACCATAGGATTGCATCGACGCGCAGGTTGCCGATGTGGTTGGAAACCAGATTTAATAGGTAACCGATGTTCGACTATTGATCGGTCTAAGCCAGACATCTCTGTGTAATCCCAAGCAAAACAATCTTTATATTACTTTAATAAATCATTCAACTATTGTTTACATTGGGAATCTAACTTAGCACTAATAAAAGTAGGCCTATGCTTACTACCATCGTCGATATCTATTTCCAACAAGTCATCTGCCGATGTGAACCCTTGCCCAAGTTTTCCATCATCGGCGAACTGATCCATTAAAACTCTTCTTCAGAACCGTCTGCTTGGATCGGTGTGACTCGGTAATCGGCAACTTTGAGGAACTCTGTATCCCAAGCTTCACCTGATATGCACTTGGTCTATTCATAAGTTTCTGACTCTGCCGATGCAACAATCGATGCAACCTCGCTTTGGACGACTTCAACTCTGTCCCCAACCCATTGTACGAGGCTTTGGTGCATTGTAGAAGGGATACAAAAATTAGAATGGATCCAATCCCTTCCCAGGAGCAAGTTGTAGGCACATTTGCCGTTAATCACAAAAAACATCATCGGCAAAGTTTTACCGCCGATGGTTAACTCAACGCATATTGCTCCCTTGGCTGGTGACACATTGCCTTCAAAATCTTTGAGCATCATGTCTGTTTTGGCTAAGTCTTGATCACCTTTCCCAAGTTTTCTGAACATTACGTACGACATTATATTTACCGCTGCTCCACCATCTACTAGCATCTTGGATACTGGTTGTCCATCAACTTTGCCTTTGACAAACAAGGCCCTCAAATGCTGCCTTTCATCATCGGTAGATTTTTCAAAGACAACTGTCATTGGGTCCAACATTAACTGTGTCATCTCAGCAGCTTCTTCCTCAGTATCAACAGACACCATAAATTTCATCGGCAATGTCACAACCTTGTTGATTTCTGCCAATGGATCCCTATCTTTGCGCTTTGGCCTCCACTGCTTAACTGGAGATCTCTCTCTTGAAGGATTTTCATTGTGATACACATCTCCTTGGCGTTCCCTCTGAATCCTCCTTTTCTGAGTCTTTGTTAGACCCTTGGGGCACCATTGAGGAAGCTTAGTTTTCCAAATAGGTTGGTACTGTTTTTCATCACTTGCATCTGCACCACCCCTTACGTTTGGATCTCTAGATAGTATTTCTTCATCCGACACTCTTACATTAGCCAGCTCCTCAAGCTCTTCTTGATGAACACGCTTACCGAGCCTGTGATGTACGCTGAGCTTGCCCCTAGTCAATCATGTGCTGATTTTTTCTCTCTGATCGGCATGCCGTAGCTTAATGCTTGATCATCGAAACATGGTTTCTTTTCTGACCGATCCGCAGGATAGTACCCATTACACTCAGGGCAATTATCGGCAGTGGGTAGCTTGATGCCTTCTTCCCAGCAATGAACAAAGAAGGGACACCTCCAATGATCTTTGTGTCGATACCACTCTTGGCGTATTTCTTCCTCTTGCTGCCGATATCGTTCTTCCTGTGATTGTCGATACTCTCCTGGCGCTACTGCTTTCATCGGCAACCCTCTTGCCCTTTCTGTCATCGGCAAACCCTTTCCTTTTCACATCATGCGCGGCTATCTGGTGTTCAGGATCCATCGATGCATTTTTCTTAGCAGCTTCCGACGTCAGCACTTTAATCTTTCCATTGGTTTCCACCATATTATTTGGAAACGGATGTTGATCGATCTTCATCGGCTTCTGGGTTTTAGAATTTTCAAACTTGATTCGCCTAGATTCAATTTCTGACTACAGCTGCTGCCTAAAGACCCTGCAATCATTAGTGTTGTGTGAAGTTGCATCATGTCACTTACAATACCTGATCTTTTTGAGCTCTTTCGCCGATGGAATCACTTGATTAGGCGCCAACTTAATCCGCCCCTCTTGCAGCAACAGATCAAATATCCTATCGGCCTTAGTGACATCAAAGGTGTATTTTTCAACTTCTTTCTGGCCAAACGGACAGGATACCGGCTTCTTGTTCTTGACCCATTCAGCAGCACCAATACTTGGCTCTTCATCTGAATCGACATCTTCTTTTTTCCCAATAAAGGACACCTTTTTATTCCAATTTTTCCTAGGTTCAAAAGCTTTAATGTCTTGATCGGCAATTCTCTGCACGAGATGGCTCAGACTCTCAAACTCTTGAGATGCATATTTGTCTTTGATGTGTGGCAGTAATCCCTGGAAGGCCAAATCTGCCAATTGTCGATCATCAAGTACCAAGCTATAGCAGTTGTTCTTTATGTCTCGCAACCTCTAGACGAAGCTTTCTACTGATTCATCGTTACGCTGCCTTAGTTTGACTAAATCGATAATCTTCTTCTCATGCACGCCAACGAAGAAGTACTTATGAAACTACTTCTCTAGATCGGCCCAAGTAATCATAGAATTTGGAGGCAGTGAAATAAACCACGTAAATACCGATCTAGATAATGATGACGAGAACAATCTTACCCTCAATTCATCCCTGCCGGCTGCTTCTCCACATTGAATAATGAAGCGGTTGATGTGCTCCATCGTTGACGTGTCGTCTTGACCAGAAAACTTTGTGAAATCCGGCACCTTGTACCGATTTGGGAGAGGAATCAAATCATATGCCGGAGGGTACGATGTCCGATAAGAATACGTGTTAACCTTAGGTTTGATGCCGAATTGTTCTTTCATCACTTCGGCGATCTTATCGGTCCAATATGCATCTTGATCTTGCTGATGCATTGGCTGGATGTTGATTGGTTGAGCTGGTTGATACACCTCCTCGTATCTTGGCGACAAATAAGCTGGAATGTTTGGCGCAGGCGTAGCACCAACTCGCTGAGTATTAATCATCGACTGATTTGCCGATGGATATCTTTGTACACCCACTGGGATGTACTATGGCATTATATTCATCAGTCGATGCGCCGATGTTCCACTCTGAGCGTTCTCCAGGTACTGATACCCAAGGTTTACCACCTGTTGTTGAATCGGTGTTAGAGCAGTCCATCCAGGATTACAAGTCATTGGTAGGTAATTCACCGATAGTTGATAGCTAACCGGTGCCTGTCGCTCCTGTACCTTAGAGTAGTCAACAAATTGGCCACCTTGGTGTGCTGGTACTCCAGTTTGAGGATTCACCACTGCCATGGGTTGACTTGCAGTTGCCGTGCCTTGTTGCATCGGCAAAGGACTTGCCGATGGTGGCATATAAGGCACTTTGGGTATCACCATCTGAAGATCTTCTAATGGCAACTGCACAGTTGGAGAGGACGTAGCATAATGTGTCATCAGGATCATCGGCTGTGCAGGCATTGCTGATGCCATGGGGCTCTTCCACGTTGTATTGTTACCTTGGATCAGATTAGAGTCGACAGATGGATTTGGAGGCATACCGTATCCCCACCAGTTGGCGGGAGTTGGCTGACTCTTAGTTGCGGGCCTTGACATTGCCGATGCCATTTGATCTGTGCTCAATAGAGTGACACTTACAGGGCTCGATCTTGGAGGCATAACCTCATTGGCAGTTGGATCCACAAGTTGGGAAGATGCCATTGGAACCACCGATGACTTTGTAGCAGATGCCGATCCAGGTTGATGATACGCTGGACCAACAAACTGGGGTGCTTGTCCTTCTTTGAAAGATTGCATAACAGCATTGTATACAGTATTGGACAGCACACTGGAGTGGCTAATTAACGCATGATTTAATGCAGAATTAACCATCTCTTGTAATTTACCAGGATTGGCGTCGAAGGTGACCTGCCGTGGCAACGGTGGATCTTGCTTCTGGATAGCCTCGCCGCTCCTGTTTAGGCTGAAGGACTTCAGATACAACTGCTTGTACTCCTCCATAGCCTGCTCCATAGCCTGCTTCTGATCATCTTTCAGATTTGCTTTAGAGACTTCAATGACATTGCGCGGATTGATATCAGTGTCCCCCATAAGCCTAATATGGGTTAAACCGTGGCCTGAAGATGTATTATTGGTCCCACCGGGTGTGCCAAAAGATGTGTTGACACAAAAACCGTCGAAGCTGCAGAACCCAAAATCCTGAGGTGTGCCAGTCGATTTGACCAAATAATCGACAAGGATGATAACTAGAACAGATGCAGAACGAGACGGCAACGATGCGCCCGGACGTCAAGGCTCTGATTTGCTCAAAACGCGGATCTTGCAAGGTTGACAGAGATAATCCGTCGAAACTTTGTAAGAACTCGTAGATGAACTAAAACTAATGCAAAAAAGTAGATTTGCTGGAAAAGTAAATGAAAATAATAAGCTCTTTGATTGATTGTGTCTATATTTTTTACACCACCCTTCGGTACATATTTATACCCCATCAAGAGGAGTTGTAAACAGACACGACTCATACCTTCCTAAACAAAACTCCTATTTTTAAGGAAATAAACGACTCGCGCAAGAGTCAGATTCAAACTATAACAATAATACCCATATTTAAGGAAACAAATGACTCGTGCAAGAGTCAGACTCAAACTATAACAATAATACTGGCATAAAATCACCAGTTTCCATATCCATCTTCCTTACGATGAAACTTTCTATCGGCAGACTTTTTCTAATCTGCAACCTTCTTCCATTACCATTGGCAACCTCCTACTGACGTCAGCCACGTCATCCTACAACCATCGGCAATACCTTCCTATCGGTAACCTCTTCCTATCGGCAAATAGCCTTCTTTTTTCCTTGACGCTTTCTTCAACTAAATCTACCATCGGTAACCTCCTTTGCTTCCATCGGTAACCTAACCGATAGTATTCTTAGTGCCGATAGGACACAAAGACTATCTCCTTACTGATTCAGCGCACCCGGTCCATATTGACACATACCAAAAAATGGTGTCAACAAACATGATCCTGAACTCTTTCTTTCACAACATAATACTTAATGTCAATGTGTTTGGTAGCACCACTTGACCTATTGTTGTGAGCATATTCAAATGCTGGATTATTATATCAGTATAACTTAAGTGGTCTCTCAATGCCGTCAACCACTCTTAATCCGGGCAATAACTTCTTAAACCAATTCACCTACCCCGAGGCCTCATAACATGCTACAAACTCCGCGTACATCATAGATGATGTTACGTGGGTTTGTTTGGATCTCTTCCATGATATAGCCCCATTTGCGAGAGTGAATATATAACATGACGTGGATCTTCTTTCATCTCCCGCATAATCTGAATATGAAAACCCCACTATCTCAAGGGAGTTAGTCTTACTATAACTTAGCATGAAGCCTTTTGTGCCTTGCAGATAACGCAAGACTTTCTTAACTAAGGTCCAGTGTGCTAGTCCTGGATTTTTCTGATATCTGCCAAGTAACCCGGTAATGAAAGATATGTCAGGGCGAGTACAAATTTGAGCATATTGTAAGTTTTCGACAGCTGAAGCATAAGGTACTGATCTCATTTGTTCGAGCTCAACTTTGTTCTTGGGACACTGATGTTCCCCATACTTATCACCCTTGACTATGGGTGCAGGTGATGAACTGCACTTATGCATACTATATTTCTTAAGGATCTTATCTATGTATGCTTTCTGTGACAGTCCTAAAACCCCTCTGTTTCTATCGTGATGAATCTCAATCCCCAGAAAAAAAGAGGATTCACCGAGATCTTTCATGTCAAAATGTGAGGACAAGAACTTCTTTGTTTCCATTAGTAGAGTGACATCATTGCTTGCAAGAAAAATGTCATCCACATATAGGACTAAGAAAATATACTTAGCATTCTCTTAAACTTTATGTAAACACAATTTTCCTCTACATTTGCCTTAAACCCAAACTTTCTAATTGTATTATCAAACTTCAAATACCACTGTATTGAAGCTTGTTTTAGTCCATAAATAGACTTCTTAAGGCGACATCCCATGCTTTCTTTTCCTTCCACAACAAAACCTTTCGGTTGGGCCATGTAAACATCTTTCTCAAGATCCCCATTAAGGAATGTCGTCTTAACATCCATCTGATGCAACTCTAAGTCATAATGTGCTACTAGCGCCATTATTATTCTAAAATAATCATTACATGAGATAGGAGAAAATGTCTCATTGTAATCAATTCCTTCTCTTTGCGTAAATCCTTTTGCCACGAGTCAGGTCTTATGTCTCTCAACATTCTCTTGGGAGTCATACTTAATTTTATAAACCCATTTACAACCAACATTCTTAGCTCCCTTAGGAATTTCCATTAGTTCCCAAACATTATTGGAATCCATGGATTTTATCTCATCTTTCATAGCCTCTAACCACTGTAACACCCTGGTGTTTAAAGCTTAATTAAGAATTTGATCATGTCATCATATGCATTAAGCATCATTCACTTGATTGAAAAACTTGCTATGTATTGAACTAAAATAAGTTTACTTGATTGTGTTTGATCAAATTGTGTGAATGCTGGTCATGATTTCAAATTCAAACTTTCAAATTCAATTCCAAACCCTAATTTCCAAAGGGGGTGGATTAAACCCTAAACATGATTTTCAAAATATAAAAAGAATTTGCATGTGGTTGTTTAAGCAAAGTTGTAGAGCTCTGTTCCAATTGCAAAAGTGATGTTTTGAGTTTTTCAAGTGTTATTCAAATTTCTTGAGTAATTCAAAAGGGGGTAAATCTTTTTAAAAGGGTTTCAAATTTCAAAAATGCATTCTCATTTCGAGGCCGAATTTGAAAATGTGCATATTGTCAAAGTTGTAGATCATGAAATTTTGAACAACTTTGGTATTCAAAGTTTTTCATGAAAACTCTTGGAAGTTTGACCAATTTACAAAAACAGTCGCAGGGTAGTTTGGACATTTCATCGAGCACTTGCATGTCAAGCTCGTCCATGGCCATGACACCTGGCCGACCAGCTGCCGAGCTCACCTTGCGCCTCATGTCCTCAACGAGTGTCGCATCAAGTGCGTGGCAACGCCACGGTCCCGTTGCCGTCTTCAAAACGGGACGTCGTGCTCTCCTTGCCTCTCTTTCCACGCCGCGTTGTCGCTCTGCTCACGCCACCGAGCACACCACCATCATCGTCGAGCTCGCGCTAGCTTTCCAGCCACTGCTGAAAGCTCCTTGTCTATTCTCATGAAGATTTAATTGAAATACATGCTTCACTAATCAAAGCTTCTACAAAGAAAATCTCAACTCTAAAAGATTCATGTGAAGAACATAAGCGCTTACTTGATGTTCTTAAATCTTCACATGAAGAACTAAAGCTAGATCATGAGCATCTTCGGGTATCTCATGAGGCTTTGGTTCACAAACATTGTGATCTAATAAATGAGTTGATGAACCTTAAAAATGATGAAAGCTCATCACATGGGTCAAATGATCAACTACATATTGTTACTAACCTTTGTGATGTAGGCAAGAAGCATGTATCCACCTCTTGTGACGATCTACTTGATATTCCATGTTCTTCACATATAGATGCTTGTTCTACTTCTATGTCTTGTGAGACTAACCTTTTGAAGGAGAACAATGAGCTCAAAAGTGAATTGAAGAATATGAGCAACAAGTTCGAGAGGTGCTACAACTCCAAAGTCACCTTTGAGCATATGTTGACAAACACAAAAAGCTATGGTGACAAGAGTGGGGTTGGATTCAACAAGAGCAAGGGCAAGAAAAAGATGAAGAAGCAAGAACAAAGAAGCTATCTCATTTCATGTGCTTCATATGCCGTGATATGGGACATCTTGCAAATGGTTGCCCAAACAAAGAGAAGCTCAAGTTGAAGAAAGAAGAAGAGAGGCTAAAGCATGTCAAGTGCTTCAAGTGTCACATTTGGGGTCATCTCAGCTCAATGTGCCCAACCAAGCAATTGGTGAAGCAACAAGTAGAGCCTCAAACTATGCCACAAGTCACATCCAAGTGCAAGACAAGATCAACCATCAAGATGGTGATTTGGGGATGATGATGAAGAAGAATAGTCGTTCCTGTTTCAAGTCGTCGAGCTCTGTCCGCGAGCTCCGCCGCAGTTCATGGCCGTCGTGGCGGTGCGCTCGTGGGTAGGCCGTGGTAGTTGATCGTTTCCTGTCTGAGGCTTGCACTAGTTTCGCCTAGCCGTCCTGAGTCCCATCGCAGTGTTGGTTGTTCAAGCGCGGTGGTTGTTTGGCCGGCGTACGTCGCGCGGATCTCGGCCGTGCGCCATGGTCGCCGGCGAGCTTCTCTGAGTAGGTTTTTCTCTCGATTCTTTGTGCGTTTCGTTCGCGTTGCCTCCCTGATCCTGTTGCGAAGCTTGGTTGAGCCGATTATGGCTTGTGTTCGCCGGCGCACGAGCGACCGAGCTCGGGCCGCCGCGAATGCCACCGGGGAGGGTGTTCTGAGGGATAGAGGTGGCTCTATCGTACCTCGTTGGGTTCGGGGCGACATGTAGAGTCCAGCGCATGAGTCGGTTGAGCCGTTTGGCCACCGCCGGCGACACGCCACCGTGTTTTGTGGTCATCGGCGCCGCTGCTCTGCTCTGTGTCGCTGACACGCGGGACCCAATTGTCAGCGGCTGTTTCAAAGAGTTTTTCTAAATTTCCAGTTTTGCACAGTAATGGTTTTGTTATTTTTGTATGTTTATTTCTGTGCATGTATAAATTCTGGAAAAAATTCTGTATGCTCTCTGTAATATGTAGTATTTAAGAAAATTTTAACATGTGCATGTTCAGTATAGTTTTAATCCTGTAAAAATGCTCAAATTAATTAAAAAATGGCTTTTCCATAAATTTTCATGCTCTGTATGTTGCTCCAAAAATTATGAAAATTTTTATGCAACCTTTATACACTTATATCTTGCTGTACAAAAAGTTTGGGAATTTTTGGATGATCTGTTATACATGGCTATTTGTATATTTAAAAATAAAATGATTAGAAACACTAATGACTTTAGGATTTGTGTGATTTTGGATTGTTTGATGCAAATGGTCATGGTCCAGTGACAACAACAGGATGGACATGTTTGATATTGTGTTGTTTGCTCAGTTCTATTGTATATAATTATTAACCTAGATAATCAAGTTAAATAGGGTTAATTAAATTGTTTTATGCTCTAGTTTAACTTTCTTTCAAGAAGGTAAGTTGTACTCAAGGTTGTTATTCTATTTTGTGCATCTCTTATGTACTTGCTTGTGTATTGCCTAGCATCATGTCTTTCATGTTAAGCATCATCTAAGCATATCATTATATCGTGTAGATTGTTCGTTGGTTGGGTTAGCTAATCCCTCTAGTGAAGGGATTTTCTCTCTTGTTGAATCTGAGCCAGAACTTGTGTATCCCTCCAACCAAGGCAAGCCCCGGTGCATTCAAACCCTTCCTTGTATTTAAAATAATTGCTTTAAATACACTTATGGTTATAATATTGCATTATCATACTTTATTAAATTTCTACTTGATGCATAGCCTTATCCTTGTGCTAATTGTACCTTTAACCTTGACACTTGTTTAAAGATGCAAACTTTTGCTAAAATACTTAGTATGCTTAGTACTTTATAGTAGGTGATTTTCGGTCACCTACGCATAGCGTATTGCTTCGGTAAATGGTTATGCTCTTTTTGAGAAAGGCTTGTTGTTGGAAGTAATAATCGGGACCGGGCAGACATGGTGTTTGGGAGCCATCAGTGGTGACTAGTGAGCGGTTTCTTTCCGCCTGTGTCATTAGGAACTGTCCGTTGTAAAATGCCGGAGGGTTGTGACTTTGTAGTACTTATCACATACTTCGGGAAGCTGGACTCTGGCTAATCCAGTCTAAAGGATGGTTAACCCGCACTGGGAGTGGAGAGATGGCGAGAGTAGTGTGTACCCTCCAAGTTCGAGGAACTGGATGGAGGCGTACTGTGCTCTCGGGTGGCGGGACCCCGTTCTCGGATGGAGGATCCAGGGGAAGGTAGTCATATGCGTGCTTTAGTGTTGTATATGTCGTGTGATTGGGAAGCCCCAGCTGGGTTTAACCGATTCGAATCGTCGTGTTCCTCGGATATGGAAACATGGCCCTGCTTTTTACATCGTAGTTAATGAAACTTGAACTAGATACTTGATGGTTTCCTTTCATGGATGATTTATTACCTTGTTATCGATCATACATATAGGTCGGTACTTAGTAATCTTATGAACAAAAGAAATGAATTTCAATTCTTTTATAAATGCTCATTTATGCAAAATACTTGATTCTTGAAACCCACACCTTGAATCCTATGACATGCATACCCTTTTGTCCACCAAATATTTTCTTTTGTCGGGTAAGTCTTGTTGAGTACTCCCGTACTCAGGGTTTGTTAACCCCTATTGCATATGAGGGCCACAACCCGGTCTGTGTGGCTTCGTGCTGCATGACCGTGGTCACTGTGGATGAAGATGATGAATGAAAAGTCTTTGCTTGACTCTTGGACAAGAGTACCTCGGTTGCTTTGTTTAACTCTATCACCGCTTGATGTAATAATATCGACACTATGTTATGTTTCAAAACCTATGGTTTGTAATATGACTCCAAACTTCCACTACTTTGATGTAAAGTAAATTATTGTATTACTTCAACAATGTTTGTGATAAGGATGATCCTGTTCGGAAAGAAGTGGATGAACCGTTGTAAAGCGGCAACACCTGACGGGCCAATTAAGATTTGGATCATTTGTTTGGGATTAAGTCAGATGGACTATTAATCCTGACAAGTGGGCCCTATCTTAAGAGGTTCTGCCACAACCACCTTGTAAAGTATTCACTTCTCATGGCCTGTTCATATGTAGTGGGATCATCCTCCATATGAAATTCTTCGGTTTCATAAACCTCATAATCATCTGATATAGCTGATCTTCTAAGTCTCTGTGACCTTCTAATGTTCTCATTATTTGGCGCTATTTGGGGCTGCTGTTGTTCTTCCTGATGCATGACATGTGGTTCTAATGGATCCTGAAGGACAGGTTCCTGATTCTCATTAGGTATCAGCAATGGAGGATCAACAACAGGTGTTAGCACTACTGTGTCTAACATTGTGGGTCCAACAGCAATAGGTAGTACAAAGTATGGTTCTTGAAACATTGGAATAGGGGCATGAACCTTTTTCTCCTCTAAACCAATCTCCTGTGTTACCTTACTCCCCTGATCATAACATCTTCTAAGAACTCAGCATGTTTGGTTTCTACAAACTTAGTATGCTTGTCAGGGCAATAAAAGCGGTAACCCTTTAACCTGTCTGGGTAGCCAATGAAATGACAACTAATTTTCTTAGGGTCTAACTTACCTAAATTTGGGTTAAATACTTTAGCCTCAGCTAGACAACCCCACACCCTTATATACTTAAGTGAGGGTACTCTACATGTCCATAACTCATACGGTGTTTTAGGCACCGATTTACTTGGTACACGATTAAGAATATGAATGGCAGTTTTTAATGCATCTATCCATAAACTTACCGGTAAAGTAGAGTAGCTAATCATGTTTCTTACCATATCTATTAAGGTATGGTTTCTTCTTTCAGCCACTCCATTTTGCTGAGGCTCTCCTGGCATGGAATAGTGGGAAACTATGCCATTTTTGTGAAGGAACTTAGCAAAAGGTCCCGGAATTTGGCCATACGGGGTATGTCGCCCATAGTATTCCCCACCATGGTCTGATCTTACTACCTTAATCTTCTTATTGTGCTGATTTCTACTTCTGCCTTAAATATCTTAAACTTTTCTAAAACTTTTGATCTTTCTCTTATTGGATAAATGTAGCCATAACGTGAATAATCATCAGTGAAAGTTATGAATGAATCATAACCATCCACACTCTTAACAGGAAAAGGTCCACATATATCTGTGCGAATTATTTCTAAGTTCTCTGTATTTTGTTTGGCATCTTTCTTAATTTTCTTAACATACTTACCTTTAGCACAATCAACGCATTGATCTAATTTTGAAATTTCTAATGGCAGAAGAATTTCAACTTTACTAATCTATCAACCCCCCCTCAAAATGTGGCCTAATCTACAATGCCATAATTTTGAAGAGTCAAACTGAATATTCTTATGCTTTCTACTTATATTCGTAGACGAGGAAGGTTTCTTAGTCTTAGTGGATATAGCATTCACATTCTCAGAAACTAATAATAAATAAAGTTTATCTTGTCGGAGGGCAAGACCAACACATTTATTATTAAAAAAATATCTTACATTTGCCATCTCCAAAATGGCAGGTCAACCCATCATCATCTAATTTAAAAACACTTATTAAGTTTCAATGCAAAGGGGAATGAAAAGTACATCTGATAGCCTAAGTACAAAACCATCTAACAATTCTAAAGACAAATCGCCAATGGCTTCGACTTCGGCTTGTACTCCATTAGCCACCTTAATTGTTCTTTCTCCTCTTTACAGAGTCCTCCTCGTATGGAATCCCTGTAAAGAATTAACAACATGAATCGTTGCCCTTGAGTCAATCCACCAAGTAGAATTTGCATAACTAATATACAGAGATTCATCTACAAATGTTACTAAGTCCTCACCTCTGTTATTCAGGAACTTCATGAAACTGATGCAATCCTTTTGTTTATGGCCTCGCTTCTCACAGAAAAGGCACTGATCAGGTTCTAGCGGTTCGAGTACTGTGGCTTATTGTCAGCTTGAGGCTTATTCTCATACATAGGGGCATTTCCCTCCCTATGGTTTCCCTTTTCCTGAGCACTAGAGGAAGAGCTGCCATCCCACTTCGGTTTCCCTTGTGGTTTGGCATTCTTATTGTAGTATTTTCTCTTATTTGCATTCACATAGAGAACAGAGTCTCCACGTGAATCCTTAAGTCTATCCTCCTCTTGCACACACTAACCAATGAACTTATCTATGGTCCAATCCTCAGGGGCCATGTTGTAGTTCACAACAAAAGCCTCAAATTCCTTTGGCGGAGAGGAAAAAATCACATGAATGACAAATGGTTCTGGAAGTCCATATTTATTGATGTGAGCTTAGATGCCAAAGAATACATTCTCAGTATGTGCTCTCTAATACCACCACCAATATATTTCTTAGTAATAAACTCTCTAATAAGTGTGCTAGCTTAACACTTAGTGGTTCCATGAAATTGATTCTTAACTTTTTCTAAGTACTCAGTGCCAGTAGTGCAAACGGGAAGTGAACCCCTGATTGGTTTTGAGATTGTTGCCTTAGCTAATTCCATGCATTTGTTATTTGATTTGTCCCATAGAGTTTTCTTGAGATCATAGGACATCCTCAAGTCTGCATGATTACGCTTGCGTGTAGCAAATGCTTCATCTGCCTCATTTGTTTCCCTCACTGGTTCTACCGGTTCATCAGGGCACGGTGAGGTGAGGGCTAAGTCATTTTCTGTCATGACAAGAGCTACTGCTGATGCCACAACTTGTAGTTGGTCCCGTTGAGAGGTGAAATCAACGAGATCCAGTTGTTAAATCCTGAAATTCATATAATATTGGGTGAGATAACTGAATCAAAGTAAACATCTTAACATGAAATTGCATGTATTAAAATAACGTTGGTCAGAATTAATACATACAATCCCTGCGACATTAAAACTATATTACCGTTGGGTAAAAATAGAAATAATGCAGTTTAACTCATGGACTAATAATTATAATATTGATATCAGCAACGATGGTTAATAATAACAATATTATAAATTTTTTTCTAAACTCAAAATTACTCAAAAATTAAATTCGCTCGTTGGTTTGAATTTAATTAGAGAACAAAATATTCTTAGCTGCGGAAAAACGTGACTAAATATTCTAATAATATTTTCCAGAAACATTCCTAATATTTTCTCTGAAAATTTTGTCGCCTTGGGTCAAAATTTGACAGAGATTTGAATCTAAAATGATCGAATTTCTTAATACTTAATTTCTGGAAAAACTAAAATGAAAAAAAGAATACTATTTGCTTATATTGGCCGGCGGCTCGCTTTTGGCCCAGCCGCGAAAGCAGCCCGCGGCCGCGGCGCGGAGCGCCCGCCTGGGCTGGCGCGGCCCACCTAATGGCGACTCGCTGGATGACAGTTCGATCTATGGATTCTTGATCGGACAGTCCAGCGCGAGTTTCGCGAGAACAAAACCACGACACCCAACAGTCCGCCCCGAACCGTAGTCTCATTTTCCCTCTCCCCGCCCCCTCTCTCTCTGTCCAGCCGCGGCGGACGCAGAAGCGATACGCGACGCAATGGAGATGCGAGAGGAGGAGACGTGGCGGCGTCGCCGCGGGCCCCCTCGCCGGCGCGCGGGCTCACCCCTGGCTGAGCGCGCCGCCGTCGAGCGGCCGCGCGGGTGGTGCCCTGCCCGCGCTGAGTGAGCTGATGCGAATGGCGCGACGAAGAAGGAGAACCGGCACCGCTGCGAGCCCCTTCGCCGGTGTGCGCGCTCGCCCCTGGCTGAGTGCGCCGCCGTCGAGCCGCCTCGCGGGGGTGTCCTGCCCGCGCTGAGTGAACTGAGCGCCGGCTGGTGAGCGCACGGCTCGGCGGCGGCGGCCCCGCCGGTGTTGGTTCCGGCGAATCTGAGGCCGGAGGCCGAGGTAGGTCTCTCCCTCCCCCGGATCCGGTGTTCTTAGCTTAGAGTTCGCGGGTAGGGTTCTTAGTTAGGGTTAGGGTTTGCTCAGATCTGAGTCTTTAGCCCGGGACGATGCTGATGGCATGTCGCTCGGCGACTAGGGCTAAGTGTTGATGAACCCTAGATTAGGGTTTGCTTATCTAGATCTTAAACCGAATATCTAAGCTAACCACTGTTGGTTAGGCGATCTGATACCATTGATGAATCTAAAGGATCTTCTAACAGTGGATTAGTCGAGTTACAACATTTAGGATGAGATGGTTTCCTTAGATCTATTAGGAGCAGAAGGGTTTACCACCATCCGCAGGCTTGGCGCCTGAGCCCTGGTCCGCCATGGCGCCTAGTGTGTGTTCGGGAAGCGTCTGGGACGGCGCCGGAGTCGTGGCCGTCATGGTGGTCCCTCTAGATCGTGGCCGGCGGCGGCAGAGGTGCTTCCGTCACTTGCAGTGGTCCCTCTAGATCGGCTAGGGTTAGATCTGTAGGTGGGTACTGCAGCTCAGGTTAATCTCGTGAGAAGAGCCCTGGCCCCCACCACCTCTTTATATACCGCTGTGTGATAGAGGTCCTCCAGCCATAGATGGGCTGGGCTCCCCGATCAGGAGCGGATCAAGGTCCTAATGGACCGTTGGGGCCATTAGAGAGAGATCAATATCTAATGATATTCCTGCATAGTCATATTCTTTCTCTTCAACGGGTCTTTTATGATAAATCTATGCTTTAGTAACAAACTAACAACCAGAGGAACACCTTGTGCTTATGTTGGGTACTAGGTACGTATCAGCTGAGTTGTCCAAAAATACATTGTGCAGGTCGGTGGACATTGGACCCAAGACATTATTATAATCATTAATCAGGGACGGACAGAAGGCAAATAAAAAGAAATTAAGCAGAAAAATCTCTTCCACGTGTGCATTCCACACGGCTCTAACAATGTCATCTCACAGCCGATTTGAGCCCTGCGGAGTAGATCTAGCTTTATACTCCCTCCAGCCCAAATTGTAAGTCATTCCAAGAATCTTGGAGAGTCAAAACATCTTAAGTTTGACCAAAAATTATAGACAAAACTATAAAGATTTATAACATCAAATAGGTATACTATGAAAATATAATTGATAACGAATCTAATGATACTTATTTGATATCATAAATATTATTTTATTGTTATATAAGTTTGGTCAAACTTGAGAAACTTTGACTCTCCAAGATTCTTAGAATGACTTACAATTTGAGATGAAAGGAGTACTAGCTACCAAAATAACTATCCATTGCGGACACCCTAAAGAGCTAGCTTTTCTCTCTTTCCTATTAAAATATTTTTTTTAAGAATTAGCTTATGAGCTAGCCATTGAAGACACCCTAAACACTGTGTTCCCTTGAGACTGTTGGTGGCGTAGCAAAGCAACCAGCTAAGCCAGGAGGGAGCAACAATGGCGGGCGTGCTAATTGGGCTCGCCTTCTTTCTTGCTCATGAGTCATGAGCTCTCACCTTGCGCTTCATCAGCTATTGATGGCACCCAGTTTCATCCAGACTTCCTCTGCTTACCAGCTACGCCACACACTCACCTACCTATTTCCGCAAAACAAGAAGAACATTATATTCTTGGTCGGAGGTCCTCACAGACAATAGTAGAGAATGACATTGCTAGTGTCTCGGCTCTCTTTAGTTTGCACGTGAATATGCTCATACAGAGCGCTGGACCAGGGCAGGCCCGACGCCAGTTCCTTCATATGGGACGTCCTGCTCCCACTCCAGCTCATACTAGTACAGAAAACATTTTTAGAGACGGTGGTAGAGGCATTTATACAGGCAGCCAAACCCACCGCCTGTACTAGAGGTCAGTACTAATCGGCCCACAGTACAGGCGGCGGGCTGTGAGCCGCCTGTGAAAAAAGGGTCACAGGCGGCTCACTTTGTCAGCCGCCTGTGAAAATCCATTTTTCACAGGCGGCTCACTCTGTGTGCCGCCTGTGTAATTATTTTTTTTATTTCAAATTTCAATATTTGCCTCCACACTGTACTATATTTGTCACATATATATATATATATATATATATATATATATATATATATATATATATATATATATATATATATAAAAGATATGCAAACATGAACCATAAAATTGCATCATACATACAACACATATAAATATTACAGATGTGTCCACACGAAATCAAACATCAAGCATAAAATTACATATAATACACGTCATTTCAAGTTATGAGTTCAACCATTTGGTGTTTACATGTCATTTCGTTTCAAGTTTAGACCTGCTAGGTCTGTCAGCGCTCTAAATCCTTCACTTGCTAAATCACCGGCTTCATCAAAATATGATCCGGTACTTGGAATTATTTTTCTCATAATAAAACCACACAAGTCTGCTACTATATTTTCCATAGTTTTTGGAGTGAATGACACGTCCTTTCCTTTGCTTCTCGGTTGGAAACAAAGTTTAAAAGCATCATTGACACATGTCCAATATTAATATTTCCAACTTTAATGAGAAAACTTCATACATAGATATTTTTTTACCATATTTTTGTCCCTGACGTATCGTCCCCGCTGCCTTATGAACTCATACACATAGTATCCACAGTAGACCGATTCAGGTGGTTGCTTGTGGCACTATGTAATTAATGAGCAAAAGATTAAACTAAAATTTTCATGCCTTGTGTATTATTTATATGATGATATGTGTTCGGACAACTTACCGGATAATGGTGTTGTATCGTCAATGGCACACTAGGATCTGAGCGGGCGGCGTCGACCGGTCCTTTTTGCTTCTTATAAAACCGTCATGCCCTGTAGATATCGAATATAAAACACTATAGTTATTTAGAAACTCTAATTCATATAAGTACGGATGTGGTTGCATGTTGGCTCACCTTTCTAAATGAATCAGGAATATTTGATACGACTGAGGAGGACAATGTAAGGAGTCTAGGACAAGCACCTTCCCTTCGAATGGATAAATATAAAAAACAATCCAATGGTCACTGCATGAATAAACGAGTGAGCGACACATCTACTTAGGGTTAACACGATAATTTGAAGTACGTATACGAGGTCACGTTTACCCAAAGTTGTAGGGTGCCAATATAAAATCCCTGTATTTATATCTCAGCATTGCTCTACCGACATAGAGGGCATATGTGTCCTCGTATTTTCGTTGCAATTCCTTTACAGCTTCTGCAACTTGTTCTGGTGTTTTGTCCTTCTCTATCTTTGCTCTATCTTCATTTGTAAGTACAAATTTATGCATATTTTCTTGTAACCTGATTGGACTCAGGTAACCGACCATCGTGCCTGTAGTTAACGATCTCTGCTCGTGGTCTTGCAAACTACATACAACATCCACATATTAGAGTTTATCACATTCCAAATTTAATAATAACAATGTGTGTGCATGAGTGATACTTACAAGCACCAGATTGTAATGAGTTGGACATCAAGTTTCCTATAGTTCAACAGCAGGTGCATGTCCTTAAAGATAACAAATGCCTCGCTTTTATCCTTGCCAGTAGCAAACACGTCTGCTGGTATGTCAACACTAACTGCATGCAGGCCAGCATTCACTGCTCTCATGTACCAGTCATGAAACCTTTTTATCGTCCATGGACCATTTTCAAGCACTGTCCATTGCAGCATAGGTCTTCCGGGCACATAGTTACTGGGGACATTGACATAATCATCAACCGTTGGCTTTCATATATCCTTAAGGGTCAATGGTGTACTTGATGACGGTTCGACATGTACATCGCCACTTGGGGCTTCCTTTGTTGGTGGCACGGCTTCAGTTGCTTGGCCGGCGGCTTCCTTATTCTGTGACGGTTCGAGCTCAACGACTCGTGTCGTGCGCTGCTTTCCAATCCCTTTCAGAAATAGAACTGTGCCTACTGCTTTCCCCTTTTTTGGCTCATAGGGAGAAACCAATTTTGGAATTGGAAATTTCTTTGCCTTCTTGGAGGCCGGTGCTTGTGGGGGAGTTTGCTCTGCTTCCTTATGCTTTGGTGGTGGCGGGGGAGTTTGCTCTACCTCCTTCTCTGGTGTTGTGTCCTTTTTGGCTGGCGGAGTCTGCTGCTCAGGCATGTTCTTGGTTAGCCCCTCGAGCTCATCCAGCGAGAATGACATATCATGTATTGGGGATGACGACGGTGGCTCATAAATATACGGGGATGCTGGGGCATGCATTGGCGATGCTGGCTGTTGACTTGTTTCGGCCTCTTGGGATGCTTGATGCACTGGTGGAGAGGGTGCCGTTGGTGGATCAATCAACCTTACGTACCGTCTCGGCCATTGTATGAAGTTCTTGATTGCTTGTCCAAGCTTCTCTATACCCTCAGAGGTCGGGATGTCGATGAAGTCGTCTTCATATGCACTCTCGACCGTCAACACTTCCACCCTGCAGTATGCATCTTGCATCTCGACACCATGGAACATACGTCCAGGGATGGCATTGCCTGTGGCCACTTGCTTTGTATGTTGATTCCTAAGGCCATATCCAATTAACAATGAGCAAGGCCAAGGTTTATCAATATCGTCAACTGGATAATGGTCCTTATTTGATGTTGACGCTATACTGTTTTGAAAGGGCATAGATTGTGTGGCCATCTCCTGGCTACCCAAGGGTTGAGCTGGGCCTGGGACATGCTGCATATATGAAGGAGCTTGTGATGTCATCTGTTGAGCAGACACTGCTCCCACCAACCGCTTCATCACTTCAGGATCAAGGTTTTTAACGAAGTCTTCCATCAAATCCCTAAATTTTTTGGCAGCCTGCTGCTCAAAAAAATCCTTCAATTGCTCCTTATGTCATTCTCTTTTCTTATATATGCCTTTCCACTCTTCACCAAACCCTTCTTTCCAGGTGGTTCTGGATGAGACGCCCCGTACACGACCTGGATGCTCGGGGTTACCTACAACATGATATTTAATGTCAGTGTCGATTTCTATTTTACTCGAACAAAATGGAAAATATAATTTTGTTACCTAGAGCATGGGAAAGGCTGTCCCTCTCCCTCTGTGACTTGAAGGCACCTGTCTTTTTCAGGTTTGTTGCTTCCAAAACCTTCTCGGCAACTGACTTGATCTCATCGGGACAGGAGATATCATCGCTCTCAGTGTTTGCCTTCTGAGCGCGAAGCCAATTCGCACTTCGTTCTGGCACTATATCTGTCAATGCCAACTTACCCTCTCTCCTCTTTGCTTCGTCTTCTGCCCTCCATTTAGGAATCTTGGTCTTGTAACCGCCAGTGCCGAGGTGGTGGTGGTACTTGTTCTTCTTCGCAAGTCTTGAGGCGGCTTGGCTCTTAGCCTTGGAGTCGTCGGAGTTTTTTATGACACTGAAACGTGCCCACTGTTCTGCTGTAATAGGGTACCGCTTCGTTGGGTCCCGCCCCTTCTGCAGCCACTTTTTATTCATATCGTGCCTATAGCCCTGGAATGATATTGCTAACTGCTTCATGACATGACCCTTGACCAAACCTTCTGTTCCCTCCGGTAAAATAAACTTAGTGCACAATCGAGTCCAACAATTCGTCCTCTTTACTTCAGGCACCATACTCCAATCACTTCAGGTGATATCAAATTCTTCCTTTACTAACCATCCAATGGCGGCCCTAAATTTGGGTAGCGCCTCTAGAGGTGCTAAGGGCTCTCCGCTCGGGCTAATCTCTGTAATCTTATAAACTTCTTCTGGAAATCTATTCCTTCCTCTATCTCCTCGTGCTCGATCACTCTTTTTTTGTGTACTTCTTCGCTCGGAGGAGGTCCCGGTCGTTTGAGGCGCTGTGTCCTTATGAACATCTTGTGACTCTACCTCCATTTTAGCAACAACTTGAAAGAACACCTCCTATCAATTCAATTGTTAGGTACATACATACACATGCATTATTCTCTCGTATAGACAATCTACGAGCATATATACCTCATCATCATTTGGCTCATCTCCAGGCTCGTAATTAGGATCACGTTCCAACTCAAGACGGGCCTTCTTAGCTCTAGGAGATTCACGTGGTGATACGCTCGGGCTCCTATAAGGTTCGGATCCAGAGGAGTTAGATCCAGGTGTACCTACCTGGGCATCGGTCTGCTTAGCATTTGATGGAGTACTCATCTGCATGAAACCCTAATATTAAATAGGAAACCCTATTTAAAAAACTAATTATTATTTCACAAACCCTAATTATGCATGAAATATAAGTAATTTCACAAACACTAATTATTTAACAAACTAAATTAACTAACTAATAAAACTAAATTAATAAACTAATAAAACTAAATTAACTAACAAATAACACTAACTAAATAAAACTAAATTAACTAACTAATAACACTAACTAAATAAAACTAAATTAACTAACTAATAAAACTAAATTAACTAACTAATAAAACTAACTAAAAAAACTAAATAAAACTAACTAATAAAACTAAATTTAACTAACTAATAAAACTAAATTAACTAACTAATAACACTAACTAAATAAACTAACTAATAAAACTAAATTAACTAACTAATAAAACTAACTAATAACACTAAATAAAACTAACTAATAAAACTAAATTAACTAACTAATAAAACTAACTAAACACTAACTAAAAAAACTAAATTAAACTAACTAAAAAAAAGGTAAGGCGGCCTGCCAGGCCCAGCAGGCCCCGCAGGCCCAGCAGACGCTCGGGTGCGCGCGCGGCGGCGCACATGGCGGCCGCCACCGCACCGATCGGAGCCGCCTCGGAGCCGGGCTTGGCGGTGGCGGGGGCGGAGTTCGGAGCGGATCCTAGCTACCTCGCGGCGCTCCGGCAGCTGCTGGTGGAGCAGTGGCGGCGGCGCGTAGGCGGACGATGGAGCAGTGGCGGCGGCGGACGGTGGAGCAGCGTCGGCGGTGGAGCAGCGGCGGCGGATTTCGGCAGCATGACGACGTCCAAATTTATTATGGTAGCTTTCTACTAACGCGGATTTCGGATTTCTACTAACTCGCGCCTCCGGTGACTTAGAAACTTTCGGCAGCCGCGCGCGGAAATTTATTATGGAGCACATTAGTACAGGCGGGTCATATTGACCACTGCCGTACAGGCGGCGGTCAATGACGCCCGCCTGTACTAATACATTAGTACAGGCGGCCCTCATTGACAGCCGCCTGTACTAATGTTTTTTTCATTTTCAGTTATTTAATTTAGTTAGTTAATTTAGTTTAGTTAGTAATTAATGGTATGTTAATTAGGGTTAGTTATTATTTCATGTACTTAATTAGAGTTTGTGGATTAATTTAGTTAGTGTTTATTAGTTAGTTTAGTTAGTTAATTTAGTTTGTTAATTTAGTTAGTTTATTTAGTAATTAGTTAATTTAGTTAGTTAATTTAGTAATTAGTTAATTTAGTTAGTTAATTTAGTAATTAGTTAATTTAGTTTTAGTAATTAGTTTATTTAGTTAGTTAATTTAGTTTGTTAATTTAATTAGTTAATTAAAGGCTTGTTTAATAGGGTTAGTTATTATTTCATGTACCTAGGGTTCGTGAATTAATTAAGTTTTTAATTAAAGGTTTGTTAATTAGGGTTAGTTAATATTTCGTGTACCTAGGGTTAGTAAATAATATAGAATCCAAAGGTATACAACAAAGGGAAATATAAACATCTGCTTAATAAGAAAGAGTAGCATTAGGTACAAATGATAAGTGATACATTAATTAGTTACATGATAAACAATCTAGCGTGCTACAGTCCTTCCTTGTCCATCATGGCGCACCTAGGGCAAAGAGGTTTGTGGGATACTTTTCTCTATATTTTTGATCTTTTCTTCAAAGTTTGTAAAAAGAGACATCTCGCTGAACTGATTAACATCCTCTAAATCCATTACACCATTAACTCCTACAATTTGTTGCTTTCCAGGGATTGCTACGTGCTTTGAATTTTGGGTACTTTTCTTTTCATTCATAGATAGAATTTGTTCCACATAGAACACCTGTGCGGCACGGTTAGCAAGGATCCACGGATCATCTTTGTAACCTACTTTACTTAGATCAAAAACTCTTTGGCCATAGTTATCCACAGTGACATGTTTATCTTGAACCCATCGACATCGGAACACTAGAATCTGCAGGCGTAGACCATATTCAACCTCCCATATGTCATCAATGAATCCAAAGTATGTAGTTTCTTCACCAGTTGTATCATCTACAGCCTCACATCGAACGCCACTATTCTGGGCCATGCGCTTGGTGTCCCTAAAACTGGTGGAAAATGTGAAGCCACTAATGTCATAGCTCTGCCATGATATGACCTGGCTTGATGGTCCAGATGCTAAAATCTTGATGGTTTCTGATTCATCTGTCATGTCCAAATTCTTTAGCCATGCGGTGAACCGACGCTTGTGTTCCTTGTGTACCCAATCATTTGTGCATCCTGGATTCTTCTCACGAAGCTCTTTTATGTGCTGCTTGGTGAATGGGTCCATTATTATGAGTTGTTGTAGTATGCTGTAATGTACCTCTAGGACTATGTTGTAATCTGGCGGGATGAATGATTTTCGTCCCATCCTCCCTCGCCCACCAAGCCTTCCCTCATGTCGCAACGGAGGCAAACCAATTGATACCTGGTCTTTTAGGAGATTATTACATAATGGTCCTCCAGACTCAATGGACTCTTCTGTAGTGTATGCCTCTATCATGGAACGCTCCGGATGAGCACGATTTTCCATATAGCCATTCAATATTGACATGAAACGCTCATACGTCCACATTTCATGGAAATACATGGGGCCCAATGCCTCAATTTGAGGCACCAAATGAACAATAAGGTGTACCATGATATCAAAGAACGATGGGGGAAAGCACATCTCCAACTGGCTCAATGTCTCTGCAGCAAATTTCTGTAGGGACTCTAACTCATCACGGATAATTACCTTCTCAGATATCTTATTGAAGAAGTAGCACAACCATGTGATTGCCATCTTTAAAAACACTGGATTTATAGCCCTGATGGCAATAGGAAGAAAAGTGGTCAGCATTACATGACAATCATATGAGTTATAGTTGGTGAGTGTAAGGTCTTTCATCGAAACAAGACTCCTTATGTTGGAGCAGAAACCAGATGGAACTTTTAAATTCTTCAACCACACACACATTGCATGTTTCTCATCTCTGTTCAGGTTATAGCTTGCTGCCGGTAGATGGTACTTCCCATTCTCTAGGAGTACAGGGTGAAGTTCTTTTCTGATCTTTAAATGTTGCATGTCCAAACGTGAATTGAGACCTTCCTTTGTCTTACTCTTTATGTCTAGCAAAGTTCCAACTACGTTGTCAAACACATTCTTCTGAATATGCATACCATCGATCGCATGTCGTACGTCTAAGTCTTCTAGTACGATAAGTACTTAAAGAAAATAGACTTCTTCTTGAATGTGTCCCCCTCATTTGCCTTCACAACCTTTCTTGGTTTCCCATCTTTGGTCTTTTTTCCAAACACAAACTTGACATTCTCAACTATCTTATACACTCTGTGCCCTTTACTATAACCTGATGGAGCAGTAGATTTTGATTCATCCATATTGTCAAAGTACTTATTCATCTTTTGTAAGCGGTACTTATGGCCTGCCGGTAGCCACCTCCTATGCCTCATGTACATTATCTTGTTAGATGAAGGAAGAGACACGTGCCATGTTCCATCTATGCACTCTACACAACCAACCTTTCCCTTAAACTGACCTGATAATGAGAAGAGAGCAGGATAATCATTAATTGTGACAATAATAATTGCTCTCAGTGTGAATGTCTCTATGCGGAACGCATCGATCATTTTGACACCCACTTCCCATAGTATTTGCATCTCTTGCATTAAGGCCTCTAGAAATACATCCATATCAACTCCAGGTTGTGTAGGTCCAGAAATAAGAATGGTTAGCAAAAGATATTTTCTTTTTTGACACAACCATGAAGGAAGGTTGTATATTGTCATGATCACTGGCCATGTGCTGTGCGTGCTCCTCCTCTCGGCAAATGGATTCATTCCATTAGTACTCAGAGCAAACCTTACATCTCGTGGGTCCTCAACAAAGTCTGGATATTTCTTATCGAATTCTTGCCATTGCTTTGCATCGGCTGGATGTCGTAACTTTCCATCATCTTTCCTTTCATCAGAAGCATGCCAGGTCATAAGTTCCGCATCATCAGGGTTTGCAAACAAACACCTCAAACGATCAACCACAGGGAGATACCATATCACCAATGCAGGAATTCTTCTCAACGCATAATAGTCCACTTCGATATTGCTAGTGGGCTTTGAACGTTTGTCTTGTTGAGTCTTTGTTTGCGTCTTCTTTCGCTTCCTCCCTGAAGAAACAGAGGTTGTATTCTCTTCCTCTTGATAATCTTTATTCATCTTGTACCTACTAGCACCGCAGTTTGGACAAGTGTCTAAATCTTTATACTGATCACCCCGATATAGGATACAATGATTTCTACATACGTGGATCTTCTCAACACCCATCATAAGTGGACTAACTAGCTTCTTTGCATAGTACGTGTTAGCAGGCACTTTGTTCTCCGTAGGAAGAAGGTCTTCAAGTACACGCAATAAATCATTGAAACTAGCATCGGACCAACCATATCTAGCCTTAATCGTCAGAAACTGAAGAACAACCCGTAGTGTCGACCACTCTTTGGTACAACCTTTCGACTCGTCGTACAAAGGCTCTTCTGCTGCCTTCTTCAAGGCTTCCATTCGCTTCATGAAGAATATTGATGGATCCACACAACGGTTCATTATTGCCTCTAAGAAATCTGCATCTTCAATGGCATCAGTGTTAACATGCTGAGTTTCATTAACATCGGACGTAGAATTATGAGTTTGATTGACATTTGGCATAACATGATGGGTTTCATTGATATCTGGCATAGCATCACATTCATTGAGATATGGCATTGGATCCTCCACATTGATGTTACTTGCAGTGTTGTCAGTTGTCCGCATATAAGGTGTAGAACTACCCTCACCATGTTTTGTCCAAATCAAGTAGTCCTCCACAAATCCTCTGCAAACCAGATGAGAAGTGATTGCTTCCACATTGTCAAATACCATAATATTTTTACAGTCTGCGCATGGACAACATATGTGCTTCGTCTTTGTTCTCTGAGCATGTATCTTCACGGCATCAATAAATTTTTGGACCTCCACTACATAAGATGGGTCTAATCTTGATAAGTTGTACATCCATAATGACCTCTCCATATTTATCTGTAATTAGTTAGGAAAATATTGTATGTCACTCTAAAAATAAAACGAAAATAATCCCTCATAACTAAGATTCTATCCTCCATCAATTAAATAGATATGAAAACCTACCTCTTACAGAATTTACAAAATAAAAAATTTAAATAATTATTTAAACTCATTTTTATAATTATAAGAATTAATTAAACGGAGATGGCATCTTGATTAATAAACCCTAAGTATAAGCAAAAATAACAAACCCTAATTAACAAACCCTAAGTACATGAAATACTAACTAACCCTAATTAATAAGCCATTAATTACTAACTAAATTAATTAACTAACTCTAAGTACATGAAATATCTAACCCTAAATAATAAACCCTCAATTACTAACAAAAATTATTGAAAAACCTAAGCTACATGAAATAATAACTAACCCTATTTAACAAACCCTAAGTATAGACAATAATAACTAATCCTAATTAGCAAAACATTAACTACTAAATTAATTCATAAACCCTAAGTATTCTATTACATAGATCTACTCACAAGAATTCTAAAAAGTATTTATTTTCTATAATTCAAGCAAGATACAATTTACTATGAATTTACAAAAAAAATAGCTAAAACTCTCTCTCTTGCCCTAGCTATGAACCCTAACCCTAGATTTAGAGCACCTCCAATACAAGAATTGAACCAAAGAATCACTAAAAAAATGGCGGCAACGACACTAACTAACCTTTTGGAAGTTTCTCACCAAAGAAATGAAGTTCAAAACATCCCCCCTTGGAATCGCCACCTCTGTATCGGCCACTGTGCACACAGCACGGGAGTAACTGTTCTTGTCTGGAGGTGGAAGAAGGAAATTTATTGCAGCATTAACACAGACGGTTGGTAAAGAGGACCGCCTTTGTAAATGGTATTTACACAGACGGTTGTCATTGTAAACCGCCTGTGTAAATACACAGGCGGTAGAGATAGGAAAACCGCCTGTGTAAATGGTTTTACACAGGTGGTTCTCTTGCTGGGCTCATCCTATTTTTTGTACTGGCGTCATGAAATTGTGAACCGTCTGTGAAAAAAAAACAACGTGACAGTAAAAATGATTTTTGTAGTAGTGTCACAGCTTACACGCAGCCGCGCGCCGATGTTAGATCTAAGCACTCCTAGTTCCATTTGGTTGGGGAAATTCGATTCAAGTTCTTGCAGCTTTTGCCGGGGCGGAGGAACGTTGTTGATTTGGTGCGGAGGGAGGGACGACGGACGATGTCGGTTAACCATCGGAAAGCATTAATAATACAGGAAAATAGTTGTCTCAGCAAATCCTAGCAAATCCTAGGCTTAAAAGACAATCAAATCCAAAGCTACTAATTACATGTTACGAGGTGGCGAACAATAAAGAAACCATTGTCACTGCATTAACAACTACTAATGTCTCTCTCCTATGATTAAATTAAACACGTAGCATACTGAACCCAAACTAATCGGTTAACAACGTGAATAAGGTAATGAGAATACTAACCTCATGGGTGGCTCATGTGCCCTACAGCGCAATGCGGATCCCCTTACCTAGCTTCCCATGCGAGGTAGCTCTTGGGTGATGAAGCCTTAGGGCATCCGTAATAGTAATAGCTAGTGCTAGCTATTTGGTGAGTTGATGTGGAGGTGAGAGACAATAAAAGAGACTAATATATACTAGTGGACCTACATGCTCCTCTCACATGGTATTGAGCTACGTGAAATAGATAGACTATTTGCTTATAGCTAGTGACTACTCTCTCCTACTTTTTACTTGTCATGTCACATCTAGCTAGCCAAATAGCTAACCATTGCGGACGCTCTTAGGCTAGTCTCATAGGAGAGTTTCATGACGTTGTTTCAAGACTGCCATATCATATGAAATAAAATAAAATTCAGAAAAAAAAACTCATTTTCAATGGAGAGTTCTATTCTATAGTTTTATAGACATTTAATTTCATGACTCATAAAGAGTTGGTATTTGTGCCAATATAGTTTCATCTAGAAGGAACATATTTTTCTCTTCTTAAATACAATATCATATCATTAAACATCTATGTGACAACATATTTAATGTAAATGAAACGATGACAAAAGTCTCATTGAGACCACCCTTAGTGCAACATAATTATTAGGATCAGATCTAAGGTCTGGTCGATAAAACACCGAACTAAAGACTACAACGGTTTGATTCATTTTAAAAATTGTTGACTATTTAAGTTTTTTATGGTCATAAGTCCTTTGATTTGTTAAGTTTTATTCTTACTTTTGTACGAGTTTGTTGTCGGTTCTTATTGTGGATACTCTAAAAGAGGCTCCTCATAGGAACGGATAACTCTATCCAACGCTAGAGTAGTAATTGATAGCGTAGATGTAGTTTAGGCTACCTTCATTTGCCTTGTGTCCTATGGTTGAGGGGTTGGTCATAGGTGGTGACAGCCTATCCGTCCCTTATATTCCCATACGAGTTCGACATTGAGATGTACGCCAACAACACCTAACAGACCAGGTGTTCACCGCTGCTCGAAGTAAGAGCAACTCCAACAGTTTGACATTTAGACTTGACATATTTGATTTTGCCAAAAAAACTAAAAAACTACTGGTCAACAGTTTGACATTTGAGTTGGACATTTTTACCAAAGTTGTAAATACGAGCCCGTAGTTGACATTTTGCCGCCCGTGAAAAGGGCGAGGCAAAGCCTCAATCGACCGGTACCCTCGTGCCTTTTTTTTCCTTCCTTTTTTTTCACAGCGGAACCTGGGCGGTGGTCTTTTTTTTCCTCGTACCATTTTTCCTTTTTTTTCACAGTGGAACCATGGGCGGCGGTTTTTTTTCCTTCCTTTTTTTTCACGCGGAACCTGGGTGGCAGCCTTCGTGCCTTTTTTTCCTTTTTTCACGGTGGAACCCTGGGCGGCGGCTTTTTTTCCTTCCTTTTTTTTACGGCGGAACCTGGGCGACGGCCTTTTTTTTCAGCGACGAGGTGCCGCGAGTCCGCATGGCGCGCGAAACAGGAAAATGCCGCGAAAAAATAACGACCGGGTCCACTGATCCATAATTTCCGTTTTTGCCAAGTCATTATGGGGAACTATTGGAGATTGCATATTTTTTGCTTTGGCATATCTATTTTAGAGTTGATAAATTCCATGTTTTGCCAAACCAAAATTGTCAAACTGTTGGAGTTGCTCTAAGAAAATAATAGTAGAGTTTACCTATCCTTAGACTTTAAAACCATAAAAATCCAACCCTACGCTCACCAACTCCATCCTTGTGTTGTTTTTGGACAAACTAGCTAGAAAATATCTCTGTTTCTTGTGAAAAATGTTGGAGTTGCTCTAAGCAAATAATAGTAGAGTTTACCTATCCTTAAACTTTAAAACCATAAAAATCCATCCCTACCCTCACCAACTCCATCCTTGTGTTGCTTTTGGACAAACTAGTTAGAAAATATCTCCGTTTCTTGTGAAAAATATGATAACCTGAATACTTTCGGATAAAATGCTACGACGGTATCTCAGTGCGCTTGATGATTTTTTTTTATATACGTTACCAACAGATATTTTGCTGCTCAAAACCTCAACACCCGAGAGACGCTCGTCAAGTACTCTCACGGTACTAAAAGATGTAGGGGACCATCACACCCAAAGGCTGAGCTATATGACTAGTTCATCATTAAGTATTTTGGGTGTCATTGTCGGTTATATGGGATAGGGGTACCCTCATTACCCAAATATCTAGTTACAGTCTAGTCATCTGGCCAATGACTAAGGTGGAGGAGGCTCACGAAGGACACACGAGTCAATCTACTTAAAAGATCAAGGCATCTCAGGAATATCCAAAGCTATCGCATCTGGACATAGCATAAGATCAATTTGTACTGTATTCTTCATAACAAACTAGGAAACCAATTTGTTAGCCCGATCATCCACATAATAACCCTGCCACCTCTGCCTATATAAAGAGTAAGGGACCTCACGATCGGGATCAATCCATCTCTTGTTCCTTCATCTCATCTATTATGTAGCTAGAAGCAATAGCCTCTGTAACTAAGCATACAAATACAAGAAGAGGAGATCCACCTTGATTGAATTAGGGTGTTATGCTACTCTAGCAGCCTAAACCAGTATAAATCTCGTGTCTCATGTGCTATCATCTGGATCCATCTTACGCAAGTAGTTTTGTCGGTGTTTCAACCCAGGGGGTCAATCACCAACTAGTAAATCTGTATATTGCGTGCTCCCACTCCCAGATGTGATGCAAGAAGAACACAATATTTATCCTGGTTCGGACAAAGAAGGCCCTACGTCCAGCGGGAAAGGAAGAATTGTATTATCTCGCACCGAAGTGCTCGTACAGGAGGGGAGTACAAGCTGGTTTACACGGAGGGTGCTCGGAGTGAGCTGAAGCCTAGGACTAGCTAGGCTACCCTAGGTGAGTCGATTGATTGCTCGAGATGTTGATCAAACCATCACTAGATTATCTTGTGCTCGGAGGTGGCCCTCTGTTGCGTATGCTAGGGGGTTTGTGGAGAGTGATAGTGGGTATTATTTGGATGGCAGCAAGTGTGAACCGATGTCTTGTTGTTCCCCTTCTATCCTACTATCCCAGCGTCCCCTTTTATAGACTAAGGGGAGGCTTGAGAGTACAGGAGCCCTAGTTCGTATCGGTATGGGAGGCGCGTCCGTGGCGCCATGCTTGCGATGGGACGTTGATTGCTGTAGCGGCATGCTCTTCCTGTCCTTCCGGTGCTCCGGGGCATAGTGATGGCGGACTGGTCACTGCCGAACGGCATGGCGTGGAACAATTGGTTTCCTGCAGACGGGTGCGAGCTCCGTGGTTGGAGCGGGACGGAGTGGACGGGTTCCATGCCGTAGTGGTTGGAGATGAGGGTCGAGCTCCCGGATCGAGGAGTATCGAGGCCTGCATGATCCTGACGCATCCCTGAAACCACGGTCGAGGGCTGTCCCATTCAAGATTCGAGGGGGTGTTTTTGGCCTCCGTACTCAAGGCGTGGCTACAGTGGCCGCACGATCGACGGATTAACCCGGGTATGGGTGACGAGTTGATGGATTTGACCGAGGTACCGGGTGCCCATGGCGTTAGGCGGGAGCAGGTAACAGCATGGGATCCCCTTTACCCCATACTGAGAGTAGGTGAGCCGATCGGGCCTCCTGATCATGGGGCATTTGATCGAGCCCCTGTCCGTCACTCGAGGGGTTGAGGTCGAGGGGGATTCGATCGACCCCTCTTCCGTCACTCGAGGGGTCGAGGTAGAGGGGGATTCGATCGATCCCTCTTCTGTCACTCGACGGGTCGAGGTAGAGGGGGATTCGATCGATCCCTCTTCCGCCGTAGCAGATCCTGCTCACTGTCTCTCCAGTAATGGGTCGGCCCATGACCGGTCATGCTTCATGGGGAGGTAGGATGACTTTTGGATTTTGCCTGAATATTAAGCACTAAATCGCCAGGGATTAGGGTACCCCTTACCTTTGTACCCGACAAGTTTCCACTGCTCTGAACATTTTAGTGTTGTGTACCTGCAAAATTCTAGATCCGTCATGGTTATATTTAGCCCAAAGTACATGTGAGATTTTTGTCCTAGCTAGATCACCCTCTTGGATAAAAGTTTAAAAAAACAGTAGCAAAACTGCATTAATAAATTAAGAAAAATGCTAATAAAAATATGAAAATTTACTTGATACTAAATAGAAGAATTGCTTGTGTACAAATTTACAGTACAAGAAAAATAGAGGCTGCCAGCTGCTAGCTAGAAAAATAATTAGAAGTTGTAAACTAAACTGTAACATGACTAAAAGTACCCATTGTGCTCTAAACACTAGATGTTGTCGGCTAGGTGTTCGTAGAAGCAGTGGAAGGAATCATTGCATGTAGGTGGTGTCCCAGGGGGGCTGCTGCCCCAGCAAGAAAGCAAAAGAGAGAAAAATGGAAAAGCAAAACAAAATAAAGTTGCAGTATAGGTAATAGGCGCTGCCGATGTGGCTTTCAACACTACTGTATGCTGCTGCTATGCTTTTTCGGTAGAAAAAGCAAGCTGATATGCTTCTTAGTCTAAGAGCAAGCTTCTTGATCTTCTTAGGGTCAACATAACATTGGCTAAAATAACATTGACATAGCAGCAGAAACAACACAGCAACAAAAGGAGGCAGGTTAAAATTCTCCTAGTGATGACAATTAGCTTATCAGTAAAGCAAATGTAGATATATGAAAATGATAACCACATCACAACAAAATATGGTAATCAGCCTGCTCGACTGCAATTATTTGGGTGTGGCTGCATGTTATTACAATTATACCTACAACATAGCCTAAGATAGTTTTGCAGCAAAAAAGCAGCAGCTGGCTGTAAAAAAAGAAAACTACATTTTCTTAGGCAATTTAAATGTTATTTATTAGGCAATAATATCTTCTTAAATAGGCAATTTTTTATTCTGAAAAGCAAGTATGCCTATGTTTATTTGCAGCACACTGCTAGGCCCTACAATTTCTAAGATAAGACTATCTTTTGAAGAGTCTAAGTTTGAAGATAACGAGAAGCATTCAAATGCAACCCCAACTCAACTCAGTATCCCATGCCTTATATGCAGTCAAGTATGTAGATTTGACACTAAAAATTAGATCAATAATCCTTTGTAATTTCAAAAGTAGCAGCATGATATGTACAATAACCCTTTGTACAAGGATGGACAAATTAGATAAATCAAATTGACTCAAATTTAACATAGCAGCAAGTCAGCAACTCAACGAAATCAACAAAAATAAAAAAAAATAGGAGTATGTGTTAACATTATAAGGTGAGCAGGATGAACATAATAGAACAGAGCATAAAAGTCAAAACAAAAATATCAACCATAAACAGAGCAGGAAGTGAGATCGTATGTATACAAATTAAAGTGATTAATTAATACTCCCTTTTTGATATATGGTCTAATTAGTTCAAATAAAATGACATGTATTTAAATACAGAGAGAGAGTGCTTAACTTTTGTTCCTCCTAGTTCAAAGTAAACTTAGTCTGCTATGACAAATATGCCAAGCTTCTGCGCGGTCTCCGCAACCTAGAAAATGATGGACACAAATAGGCATTCTGGCTATTTCCCAAGAACAGTTAACTAATTAAGGCAGAACCAGTAGTAGCTTAGTAGAACTTGCCTTGCCCAGGTGCTCATAGGTGTAGACATTACCACATGGGTTTCTTGGGTTGACAATGACCATAGCAACAATATCCTTGTCAACCTCCCAGTCTTTCTCAGGTAGAAGATCAAACTACCGTGCCTCCGTGCCATTGAAAACAGCGTGTGCCTCATAGAACAGGTAGCCAGGCCTTGGAACCAAGATGTTGGCACCAGGACAAGCTAACACAGAGCAGATTATCTCAATTGCTTGAGCACAGCCACTTGTGAGGTAGACATCATCATGTGACAATTTATATGGCAAATCATGGGATAAGTACTGAGCAATGGACCTGAAATTTAAGGTTTTAAGCCACCATAAGCTAATTGGAATTCTTATTAATTGGAAGAAATTAAGTACTTGCAGTTTGTACTGCAAACAAAAATGAGTCAGGAGAAAATTTCAGTGTGCAAGCTCCTAGGCATCAAGAGACTGAACGCTACGTTGAAAAAAAAAATCAAGAGACTGAACACATAGCATGTAACACAGGTACATTATTCGGTCATTATTTTTTATGAACACAAGCATCGATCGGATTACAAAAAAAAAATCACGGAAAAGAAAAATGTCAAAGACTTATCACAATCTAAGGAAGTGAATCTTATAGTTGGAACATGAACCAAGGTTCGAAGCAATATTTCCCCTTGTATTGCTGATGCTAGTGGCTACAGTATATCACATAAAGTTCACAGAGAAAATATTGGCAGACACCAGACAAAATGTTCAGTGATTCCCAAATAGAGCATGTTGATTTCAGCAACAATGAATTAATGGTGTAAGTATCTTTTTTCTGAAGTAAAGCGGGGAGGTAAATAACCTTTCAACATATTCACTGGTATATTTTTGTGTTATATTGTATCATTCCTACCCCCCTACCCCGTGATAGCAAACAATCACAGCAAGTTGCCCAAGGCAATATTGGCAGATGTAATGTTGAGTGATTCCCAAACAGAGCAGCACAGACTGTTGTGTAAACTAGAACTGGCTATTAAAATCATGCTGATTCGAGCAATAACGAATTAAGGGTATACTATCTCTTTTCTAAAATAAGATGGGGGGTGGGGGGGAGATCAAACAGCCTTTCCACAGCACTAGTCAACTGTTTGCTTTCACATCAAGTTGGCAAAGACAATAATGGCTGGCTGTCAGATGTAAGGTTCAGTGATTCTCAAACAGAGCATATGCATATATAGTTGTGTTAAATAGAGTTGGCTATTAAAATCATGTTTGACTTGCGCCATAATGAATTAACGTTGTATAGTTCCTTTTCTGTAATAAGGTGAGGAAGTCAAAGGGCCTTTACATAGCACCAGTCCAATATTCATCAGTCAGTCTGTGTTAAGTGAAGCAGTAAACACAATGAAATACCATTCACCACGATGAAATGAAAAAAAATTGAAAACTTTCGATTGCGAAATTGCAGCACCAGTGTACTCATCATATTCAGCATCAAGTATTCGGATTTGCATCTAGAAATAACTAAAGAACCGGAAGCAAAAGGGACAGAGAAGCAGCCAAGCCGACTTGTTCATGGGCCAAGAAGTCAGAATTCAGCTCACCTCCGTGCGGGCGCAAGACCGACGCAAGTGGAGTAGGAGTTGTCCAAGTTCCGCTAGGCGTTTCTGGGCATACGCCTAGGCGAGATTAGTCACTAGGCGGAGCCCTCCGTCGTGACTAGGGGGTGAGGCGTCGTCCTCGGCGCTAGGCGGATGTAGGCGTTTCTGGGCGGCGCGGAGGCGCCGCGGAGGCGGACGCGCGTGCGGGACCGCGAAAAATTTCGCCCCGCGCTCGATGGCGCGTGCGCGCGTACGATTCCCGCGCTCATGGCGCCCGCACGGCCGTGAATCGTGAGTGGATAAGGGTGAGGTAGGGCTACCTTGTTGCCATTTGCTCTCTCCGCCGGTCGAGCTGCTCGTCCACCGGTCCTGCTCGTCGCCGTCGGAGGAAGCTGCTCGTCCCCGCCGGTCGCCCTGCTCCGCTCCGCCTGGAGGCTCTCCCCCGCCGGCCGCATTGCTCCCCGCTTGGGAGGTCCTTCCCTCCGGCCGCCGGTCTCTTCTTCCCCGCCTGGAAGGTGCTCCCCGCCAGGCCAAGGCCGCCAGGAAGGTCTTCCCCGCCTGGGAGGTGCTCCCCGATGGCCTCATCCGGTCACCCCCAAGCAGCAACACCAAGGTCAGTCCCATCCCCTGCTCAGCTGTATGCCTGTAGGCTGCTTCCCTCCCATGCTCGTCTGAATAGCTCCCTCCCCTGTTTTTCTAAATCTGAATGTGGCTGAACTATTAGTATATAGGTTAATGCTCTGAATGCCTGTTTACTAAGAGTTTTTTGAAAATGAATGCCTGTATATTAATGCTCTGATATCTAAATGTTATGTATGTTAATGCTCTGATCTAAATGGGAAGCATTCATGCATGCTCTGATCTCTGAATGTGAAGGAGCTTGATTTGAATCTGATTCTCTGAATGTTAATGCTTGATCTGTAGGATGTCGACCACTGAGCAAGCAACCAATGAGGCAGCAAATGCTAATCTCCTGAAAAGGAATTCGAATGATATTGGATGGGAATGTGGGGTCCTTATTTATCCTAACAATAAGGACAAAGTGATGTGCAAGTTCTGTAAGAAGGAGTTGAGTGGTGGGGTTCATAGGTTGAAGGAGCACATCACTCATGAGGGAAATCGTTGCACAAAATGCCCGGTTAAAACTCCGGAGGCTGTGGAGGCTAAAAAGAAGTGCAAGGAAGCACTAGATGTTGTAAAGAGGAAGAGGAAGGAGAAGATTGTTCGTGACATAGAACTTAGGCAAGAAGTTAATGTTTCTAGGGCACAAGAGTCAGTCCAGTCATATGAAGTAACTTGTGTTGGAAGTTCAGAGCCACACAAGTTAGGACCCATTGACAAATGGACTCGAGCTATTGATCCTAAAGCTACCATGTCTGAATCTTTGAAGCAATAGAAGTTGAACAAGGAACTTTGGAAGGAAAGAACAAATGAGGTGCACAAGTTTGTTATAAAGATGGGCATATAATCGTGGTAAGTGACTAAGTGCTATTCTCATTGTCTTTCTATATTGGAAAATGTTGTTACTGCTGTCCTGATCACTAATTAGGCTTATTTGTTTAATAATGGCAGCAATCCCTTTCAATGCATGTGACTATGATGACTTCATGCAAATGTGTGAAGCAATAGGACAGTTTGGTCCAGGATATGTGCCTCCAAGTGCAGATTTACTGCGTGAGAGATTGCTGGAAGATGAATATGCAAGAACTAAGAGTTTGCTGCAGGAACGTGAAGCTGAGAGGGTAAAAAATGGCTGCTCTGTTATGACTGATGCTTGGTCAGATAAGAAGAGGAGAAGCATAATTAATATTTGCACTAATTGTGCTGATGGAACCACCTTCATTAGCTCAAAAGAGATGTCAGCTGTGTCACACACAAGTGAAGTCATCTTTGAACTAGTAGACCAAGCAATTGAAAACCTTGGTGCAGAAAATGTGGTGCAAGTAGTGACTGACAATGCCTCTAACAATATGGGAGCAAAGAAGCTATTGGAGGAGAAGAGACCAAACATATTTTGGACCTCTTGTGTAGCTCACACAATCAACTTGATGCTGCAAGGAATTGGCAACCAGCATCAGTTCAAGAAAGTAGTTGACAAAGCAAAGGCATTTACCATATTTGTTTACAACCACACAAGAACATTGGAGTGCTTGAGACACTTCACAGAGGGGAAAGAGTTAGTGAGGCCAGGAGTGACTAGGTTTGCATCAAATTTTCTCACTTTGAATAGCATGCAAGAGAAGAATGATCAGTTAAGGAAGATGGTGGTTAATAGTAAGTGGGACTCGTTGAAGGAAGTGAAATCAAAGAAAGGAAAAGAGGCAACAACAACTATACTGAGTGCAGCCTTTTGGAGGTCTAACATTGGTTGTTTTTCAGCCATTGTTCAAAGTCCTTCGTTTGGTTGATGGTGATGTGAAGCCATCCATGGGTTTTGTTTATGGTGAGCTACTAAAGGCAAAGAGAGAGATCAAAGAGGCCTTAGGCAATAATGAGGATAAGTTCAAGGATGTCATACATGTTGTTGAGAAGAAGATGAATGGAAGACTTGAGGCTCCATTGCATTTGACAGCTTATTTGCTGAATCCATACTATAGCTATAGTAACCGAGCAATCTTTGAAGAGCCAAAAATAACAGAAGGGTTTATAGCTTGTGTTGAGAAATTTTATTACTATGATGAGGACAACCAACATCAGGTTGCCAACATTGAAATGAAAAAGTTTCAGAATAGAGAAGGACCATTTGACAAGAAGCTTGCAAAGAATTTCCAAAACTTTGATTACAACCTAGGTAGAGGTACTGGTTATGACATGGCTGTTTGTTGTTTTCATCTAACTAACATAAAAGTATAGAACATACTAACATGGCTGATTTTATTTTATTTCAGCATCATGGTGGCGACTGTATGGAACTGAAACACCAGCTTTACAGAAGATGGCTATAAGGATCTTATCATTGTGTTCAAGCTCTTCTGGTTGTGAAAGAAATTGGAGTGGGTTTGATAGGTTAGTAGCTTTCTGTTATGAATATTTCAGCAACATTATAATTGTTGAAGTGAGAATGCTAAAATATATGAAATTTATAGATACACACTAAGAAGAGGAATAGGCTTACTATAGCCCGCCTTGAAAAGTTGGTCTTTATTCAGTTCAACAATAGGCTACTTAACAGAAGAGAAAATATCAAGTCAAAGAAAATTACTAATGTTCTCTTGTCTAGTGAAACAACTGAAGCTCAAGGTTTTCTCCAAGAGGGTGAAGATGATTATGCATTAGTTGTCTTTAGAGATGGGGAAGATGAGGATGAGATGGAAGGTACAGGGATACCTTGGTCTGTTATTGGAGAGGCAGTGAGAGCAGAAGAAGAGCTTCAGCCACGTCGAAGTGCAAGAGTGAGGGAGCTCTATGAAGGAGAGGAGTTTGAGTCTGAAGAAGAAGAGTTTGATGAGGATGAGGAAGATATTTATGCAGAACCCTATTGAAGAAGAAATATGATGTGGTAGTGAAGCCTTTTGTACCATGTCATGGTCATGGTCTTATCTTCTAAGAACTGCAGCTGTGTGACTATGTTTGTGTGTGCCTTCTTTTGGTTTGTTCGTGGCTTGTGACTTTGTGAGAACTAAGAACTATGTGTTGCTTGTGCTGTACTTTATTTTAAAATTGTGTTGTGCACTTGTATTGTTGTCCTATACTCCTATCCACTTGTTTGTGCTTTACATTTGTGATTATTAGCTGCTGATATGGTTTTCTAATGGTTGGAAGGTTGCTGAAATCATTCAGATAAGTGTCAACTTGCAAAGGAATCAGGTAAGTCTACTAGCTCTCTTTATATTTATTGTAATCTATATATTCAGAATTATTGTACCCTATATATTATATATATTATATATAATTATGGCTAAATTACCGAAACGCCTAGAACGCCTAGGCGCGATTACTCCCACCTAGGCGCTAGGCAGTGGGTCACCGCCTAGAATCCGCCTAGCGCCTAGCAAAACTTGAGGAGTTGTACTTCCCGGAGTAGAGCGCGCCGGCGACGGCGTCTATGGCCTCCGTCGCCGTCCGGAAGCACGGGAATGTCGACGGGTCGCCGTGGCCCATCGGGACGACCAGACGCCAACCGTCGTCGGCCTCTACCATCCCGGCATTGACCCGTCCAACACGCCGCGCATCGAGAGCGCCGTCAGGCCCATCAGGGTCTCGTTGGGCTGGAAGTTCCACGACGCCGGGACAGCCGTCACCACCCCGTTGGCGCTGCCGCCACTCTTCTCCATCGGGGCGTGGTGATTGCTCTGGCGCTGCGTCAGAGCGAGCGAGCTGAGGATGTGTGTCCGTTGCGGCCTTGAAGGGGCCCTCGTGTCGTGTGAACCATAACTGAGCTGAGGAACGTCTGCTCCAGATCCATCCCGCTAGCCACCTCCAAACCCTAAGCAGGGCCTCCCCCGCACCCTCCACTTCGCCCTCCACGTCTGGCATAGAAGGGAGGAGGAGGAGGCCTACCAGGCTTGGATCCTTCGTCTCCACCTCCGGATCTGCCATGCCCGCCGCACCGGAACCCCAAGGAGCTCGCCGGGACCTTCTGCTCGCCGGAGAGAGGAAGGAGCTGTGTCGCAAGGAGGTAGAGTGCGGGCGCGGGCACAGGCGCGTTGGGCGAGATCGCCACCGAGGAAGGCCTCGCCGGGCGAGGACGAGAGAGAGGGAGCATGGAGTGATGGAGAGGGAGGTGGAAGACGAGTCTGAGTGGAGACGAGTGTCGACTGGAGCAGGGGTCTCAGGGTCTGCGGGCTGGGATGGACCCGAAGGTGTGCGGGCTGGAGGTGTGCGTTCGAATTGATGACCGCACACACAGCCAAAACAAAGTCTTTACCTTATTTAATCATAAATTTTAGTGATCTAAAATATTTTACATTCTAACATGTTACATTGTTGAATGTATACATTATGCTAACACGTTAAAACTATGTTACATAATTGAGAGGATCTTTTAAAAAGTGTTACACCTTAAATGTCACGTAGGGAACAAAAAACTAACACTAGTACTTGTACACACTAACACACGTTTGTGTATATCATATTCTAAAAAACCTACCTCTATATATCACGTTCTAAAAAATTAGACCATTTCCAACGACTCCTTAAAATAGGTAGGTATTTTTATAACTTTGACAAAATCACAAAATTCCTTCTCCAACAACTCCTTAAAATAACTTTGTATTTATCCAAACTTGCTATCCAAGGATGCCGCGCGCGGAAGAATACTCGCGCGCCGTGGGTTGCTATCGCGCAGGGAAGAAGACTGCCTCGAGGTCCGGCTCTTCTACGTGCGCGTCTCTCCGCACGACGGCGCCTCGCACTCGAGCTCCGCCCCGCGGGCGGCAACGGCGAGGCCCGTCATCCCGCTCTCAGTGCGCCTCGACCGCCACGACGCCGCCTCAGGCAAGGCCACCTACGTCTCCACCGCGGCCACGCGGCTTCCCCCGCCAGCCGCGACCTTCAATGTCGCCGACCACCGCGGCGTCGCGCCGCTCCGGGGCTCGTTTCGGTGGTGCCCCGGCGCCAAGGGCGGTTCCCCCACCTGGGATATATACCTGGTGGGCCTTCTTTTTTTTCAAATTTGGCAAGTTGGAATAGTAAATTGTTGGAGAGAGGATTTTTTTCCACTTGTCAAATAATTTTACAACTTGTCAAACCATAAGATTTGACAAGTCAATTTTTCTAAGTTGTTAGAGATGCTCACGTTCTAAAAATATTACTGTACCATACACACCTGTCTTAAAAAAAACATTGTTGACTCCGCATCACATTAAAGAAAATGACTATCAAACTTTCCAAAAAGAAATAGATAACATATTTTGACACTTTATTTCCTTCCAAAATTAAAAATAAGTAAATATATAATTTTACTATTACTTTCTGTGAAATAATATGTGATAAAAGACATCTAGATTAACGATCCACAGTTACCATAGCAAAGTTCTCCTATAATTACATAGAGCAACCGTACGTTGGTTATACCTTTATTAGGATGGGACCAAAGGGTGCCATCCATCCCATCCATTCTCAGTCTCAATTATAGCCTCTTGCTTGCCTTTAATTTCTTTTGAGGAAGGGACAGGCACAGCCTCATCTCTGTTAGCTAGCGGTTCATACTTCACAGTTGTACCTCTTTTTCATACATGTCTCCATTATTATGCCAGCTATATATATATGTACGTAATAAGGTTCGTTTGGCATAAATAGCTTCGAAGGACTCTAGCTACCTACTGTAGCACAGGAAAACGTGACTTTATTTGGCCATCGTAAAACATAACTCAAGGAAGCAGAAAAAGCTGTCCTTTTAGACTTCGACTGCTCTACTATAGTACTGCTATATAAAAGCCTGGCAGGGGCCATGCGAAATCCTTCCAACTCGGGGTGGCCCTTGTGCTCCGGCCGGGTACGGGTGCCAAAGACAGGGCGCAGAACGTGCAATGCATTATTGGTAGTGTATACATACTAGAATGGACGGACGGAAGCACGGACACCGTGATTGCTGCGAGATCTAGCTGCCGGCCGTCATGGCACGTCTCCTCCTCCTCCTCTTCCTCCTATTTCCCCTTCTCCCCTCCATCGCCGGCCTCAGGCGCAGCGACTTCCCGCCGTCCTTCCTCTTCGGCGCCGGCACGTCGTCTTACCAGGTACGGCAGCCGATGCCGGGCTCAGCATCAGCAAGCTTCTAACGCATACATGCATGTAATTAATCTGCATTGTTTATCTTTATCCGTTCGATTGAGCTTCATGACGCCATCATTCTTTTAAGACCATCCGCAATGGCTAGCTCATAAACTAGCTCTAAGCATACTTTTTATATTTTAATAGATAAGAGAGAAAAGCTAGCTCTTGATCAAGAGCTAGTTCATATACACATTTTAAGATCATGAAAGTATATCATGTGGCTGTTTGGATGGTCGCCGTATGTAGCCACGTCAAGCTGTGGCGGAGAAAAGGCTCGCTGCAGCTGTGGCGAAAAAGCTTACGCAAATGAACTAGCATCCCTGTGGCGAGTCTCGTTTTATGCACGAACCAAATAGTCTCCGATTTTCTGGTGCGAGCCACACTCTGGCGTGGCAATCCAAGGCCAAGAACCAAACGACCCCATGTATACTATGAGACATTGCTAAAAGATAGTATTATTGGAGAGGTTAGATTAGAGTTAGTGATTGAGTTATACCATTGCGGGTGCCCTAAGCGGCTAGTTGCTGTGATCTGGCCGTGTGTTGTGTCTCATTCTCCTATCATTTCACCTTTGACGACTTAAATAAAACTGTAGTTCTCCCAGTAAAACTTTTTGGTAATCTGATCCTATATGCAGTGCTGATAATACAGTATGTTAGTTGGATACTTTCTGCTCTATCGTTTTCCATTCAATTCTTCCTTATGACTATCTTCTACATCTCATTTTAGATTGAAGGCGCCTACCTAGAAGACAACAAAAGCCTGAGCGATTGGGATGTCTTCACCCATATTCAAGGTGCGCACTTCCATATGTCTCAAAGTCTGCATACGATAATCTAAGCCATCTAAGCATCTCAATAATAAGGGGTATATAAGCAAACTGTAGCAGAACAAGCAATTCTTGAGGATATTTTTCAGTGCTTTTGTTGAATTACTTGGAGATGTATCCATTTATGAGGTCATTGCACACTTCACTTTCCTCTTTCTGTTTTTGTCTCATCTAGGGGTGTTTGGTTTGAGGAATGAGTTAATACGTCATCTACTCAACTCCTCATTTTTTCATTTGTTTGCGGAATGTAATATGTTGATGCTTCATCACCTTATTTCTATAAGTTCATAAAGCAATGCCCAACTCTCCACCCTAGACTACTGCCCCAACTTGCCAGCTATGCCGCACCTAGTGTCTAAATCATCACAAATGTTAGTCTTGTAGGATGTCAGGTTCTCTTACAGATCGAGGAAGAGAAACGGTGGCTTGCCCTGATAAAAAGTTGAAGTGACAACATATCTTGCGTTGTGGTATGGAAGAGCAGATAAAAAGCTAGCAAAACTCAGGACAAAAGATAGCTAAGCCAGTGTTGACAAGGTTATGCTTGTGTTAAGAGGACATTGGTCACATGGAGCACAACTTTATGTTGAGGTTAGCACTAGGTGCTACCGGCACCAATGCTGCCCAAATTAGTACTAACATAAGAAATAGTGTCTTTCCACCGATGCAAATTTAAGAAATAGACTCATCAATCATCAAGCACCACCACATCTAGCATAGAATTCTTAAAACCAAACACACCTTTAATTAGAGAATCATTTCACACACTTGATTCAGGGGAGGAAGTCAACGTTCTTTTTTTTGGCCAATGAATGCATCTTCTTTCTAGGAGGGGCTTAGGAAATAAAGGTTCCAATACAAGACTCTATCGTAGAGTACAAGACTATTTATTACCACTTATTTATAGTATTTTGTTGATGCGGTAGTATATTTATTGAAGAGAGAGGGTGAAAAAACAAGACTCAAATCCACAATATTCGAGATAATAAATAGGTTTAGACTCTATGATAGAGTCTGCATTCGAGGTAATAAATAGGTTTAGACTCTATGATAGAGTCTGTATTATGCCAATGCAGACTCTATCATAGAGTCTAAACCTATTTATTACCTAAAATATTGTGAACTTGGAGTCTTTTCACCCTCTCTCTTCAATAAATATACTGCCACATCAGCAAAATACTATAAATAAGTAATAATAAATAGACTTGGACTCTATGATAGAGTTTTGCACTGTAAGTACTCTTAGGTCACTCCCAATACAGACTCTATCATAGAGTCTAAACCTATTTATTACCTCGAATATGATGGACTTAGAGTCTAAATAAGACTTGAAGTCTTATTTTTTCATCATCTTTCTTCAATAAATACACTGTCACATCAGTAAAATGACATAAATAAATGGCAATAAATAGTGTTGGACTCTATGATAGAGTTTTGCATTAGGAGTACCCTTAGGATGACACTTCGGCTATCCTCTGGAGCCAATCTATTCGACAGTCAGTCAGTAGATCAGCGCCGTCTAGCAACATCCAAGCGCTCAGCTTGCTCCGATCCATGTCACTGCACATGGACGGGTGACAGAAATAGCGGCACATCAAGGCCTGGTTAGATGACTTTAAAATTCCAAAACTTTACAAGGTTTTCTATCACATTAATTCTTTAGACGTATGCATGAAACATTAAATATAGGTAAATAAACTAATTACATAATTTATCTGCAATTTGCGAGATAAATCTTTTAAACTTAGTTACTCCATAATTAAGTAATAATTATCAAATACAAACGAAAATACTACGATACTACTCTTTCAAAAGTTTTTCATCCAAACAATGCGTAAGTCCACAACGCTAGGAAACCCGCATCAGATCGCGACGTCGTTGTCATTGTCTTCGCTCCCTTAGGATGCCGGTTCCCGATCCCTCCAGCTATGTGAGTGACACAAAGAGGCGGTCCCAATGTGCTGCAGCCGCTCCCTGCACCACCGGTTGCTAGTTTGCAGTGCGCAGCACCGCCGTCGCCCCTGGCGTGCCTAGGCGCAAGGCACCGCCTCCGATCCGACAAGTCATGCGGCAGACGCACGGCCACCACCGCCATTGTTGTCGCCACGTCTTGCTGCGTAGCCACGGTGGGCAATGGCCTCGGTCGTCGCTCAAGCCGTTGCCGAGTCGGCGGCACCACTTCTAATGATCTCCAATTTCGAAATGATAGGTTAAGTGAAGAAATTTAAATGAGAATGATAAGTAGCCATTTTGCTTTATCATTTTTTTAAAAAAATTTGCAAAATTAGTGCCCAAGTAGAGAATAAAGTATGTACGTATATAATATAGATAAGAAATCGAGCATAGAAAGTAATATATTTTAGAAATAAACATTTAATTAAAGATATTGATTTAATCAATCATTATTAATTTCAAAATCACATAGGATCCTGTAACTAGTAGTGTCTAGAACTAGCTCACATAGGATCCATGGTGATAGTGACACCTGTCGCAAATTCCGCACTCGAGCCCATAGCCCACCCAACTAGGACAAATATGGGCTGAAAGCCTGAAACCCAACCACTACTTGTACTGTAGACTCGATTCAAGAGGTGGTTGTCCTCGCTATAAACATGTGCGCTTTAATTTCGAAATCACAGACGTCGCTTGATTTTGTTGCCTGTCTTAGTCTTTGCTATTAATAACAAATCAGGAAACATTGAGGATGGAAGCAATGGCGATGTGGCCGCTGACCATTATCATCGATACAAGGTAAGCATCATCAGAAACATAAAGACATTTTATCAGTGCTCATGCATTTTTTTAACCCTGAATAAATGAGTAAGACGAAGGGCTCAGGGTTCCCTCCAAAAAGTAAAAATCTCATTAAAGTCAGCGCTGGCAGGAGGACATAGAAATGATGCATTCGATTGGCCTCGACTCCTACAGATTCTCATTGTCCTGGTCGAGAATTCTTCCAAGTGAGCTCGTTCTCTGAATCTCATGAGTCACACTAGCTAACTGTTAATGTCTTTTGAACCAGCTTCCAGTTCTACAATATGCACGGAATACTTTCTTAGTACTACATACTAGCATTTAACTTAAATTATATGCTTATACCTATCAAATACACCTGGTCAGAGGGTCGCTTTGGAGACGTTAATCCGGCAGGCGTTAAATTCTACAACAACCTCATTAATGGCCTGCTAGGAAAAGGTATGCATTCTTTGTTCTGTTATAATGTGGTCATATGTACCTCCCTCCGTAAATGCCACCCTGCAAAACAAGCAAGCCTTCCAGCTCGGTTTCATTCATCTGGGTCTGGCATTTGATACGCTTGGAGCAGGGATACAACCATTTGTGACGATAAACCACTATGACATACCGAGGAACTCCAAGAAAGATATGGCTCTTGGTTGAGCCCAGAGATTCAGTAAGCCCATGTTATAGCTTTATCTACGAAGGTTTCACAATAATTTCTAAGATAAATGTCACCGCACGAAGATACAGTAAGCTCATATGTGGTTGTTTCTGCATTTATGTTCAGGGAGGACTACACCTACTTTGCTGAGCTTTGCTTCAAGACGTTTGGTGACCGAGTAAAGTACTGGGCTACATTTAATGAGGCAAATTTTGCGGTAAAGCTCGCATACCTCATGGGAAAATTTCCACCCAACCACTGTTCTGAGCCATTTGGGAAATGCGATTCTGGGAATTCATCAACAGAGCCCTACATTGCAGCGCATAACATGATATTAGCTCATGCAAAGACGGTCAACATCTACAGAAATAATTACAAGGTACAAAATACACATTTGGATCAAATCGGAGTGGGCACTAACCGTGTGCTTTCTCTTAAATCCTCATGGAAGTTGTATAAGTTATTTTCCTTATTCTCCATCCTTCTCAGGCCAAGCAAGGTGGCTCTGTAGGAATTACAATATATATGAGATGGTATGAACCACTGAGGAATACCACAGAGGACCACTTGGCAGTAAGCCGAGCTCAGTCTTTCCAAGCTCCATGGTATCAGTTGATTCAGTAACCTTCCATCATACTGGTATTTTACTGTTGAAAACTGACTTTTTTGGTTTTTGTGATGGAATGCTCACTTGCTAGTATATGCTAAAACAGGTACCTGGATCCCTTGTTCTTTGGTGACTACCCTCACCAAATGCGCCAAATCTTAGGTCCAAACTTGCCGAAATTCACGAAAGCAGAGAAGCAACTACTGAAAAACCAAATTGACTTCATCGGCGTAAATCACTACGAAACATTTTACATCAAGGATTGCATATATTCTTTATGTGATTTGGACACCTACATTGGCGATGCTTTAGTTTCTGAATCAGCAGAACAAAACGGGATACCCATTGGAAAACCGGTAAAAGTTGTCACTGTACATTGCATTATTCTATGCAACAACATCCTACTCTCTCCATCCCAAATTATAAGACATCCCAAGAATCTTGGAGAGTTAAAGTATCTTAAGTTTGACCAAACTTATATGACAATATAATAACATTTATGATGCCAACTAAATATCCATAGGATTCTTTATCAACTATATTTTCATAGTATACCTATTTGATGTCATAAATCTTTATAATTTTTTTATAATTATTAGTCAAACTTAAAATGTTTTGACTTTCCAAGATTTTTGGAATGTCTTATAATTTGGGATGGAGCGAGTACTTCCAAATTGATTTTCACAACCTAACACTACTAAATTAATATTGTAGACACCGGTCGTAACCTCCTATGTGGTTCCAAGCTCTATGGAGAAGTTGGTCATGTATTTAAAGAAGAGATATAAAAGCATACCTTTGTACATCACAGAGAATGGTGGGTTACTAGCTAGGTTTGGCAAAATCTACATATTAGCTACAAAATGTGTGCCTTTGTACAGAACAATGGTTCACTTTTATGCATCTTTATATATACAGTAGATTGGTTCTATAATAATGTCTGTCTGGACCTCTTGATCTCCCTTTTTGGATTTTCAGGTTATGGCCAAATAGCCAATAGCAGCACCACAACAGAAGAATTAATTAATGATACTGAAAGGTCAAATTACATCCGTGACTACCTCACTTACTTGAGCTTTGCAATAAGGTTGTTGCATTCCTCAATTATCTTTTCATCTGAACTGCTATGCAGCTAGGTAATAACAAAACGTTGTTACTTCTTTGCAGGAAAGGAGCAGATGTGAGAGGTTATTTTGTGTGGTCTTTGATGGATAACTTCGAATGGCTCGATGGTTACACCAGAAAGTACGGTCTTTGCCATGTGGATTTCAAGTCACTAAAGCGAACACCGAAACTGTCTGCTAAATGGTACAACAAGTTTATCAAGGGCTATGAACAGATAGAGATGGCCTCTCAAGAATCACCTGAGCATATGGTTTCCTAGCACATAGATACAAAATTCTCAAGGTCCATGTATGTACAATACTCAGTGATTTGATACATATAAATAAAGATGTTAACACAGGAAATTATTTGGTAAATTTCCTTATCTCAATGTATGCTAGTGCCATAAACTCTCAAACATTTGGATTCGGGTATGTACTTTGAGTTCAGGTATTTTGAATTCGGATCCGGGTTTGAAATTTTGGTTATCTGGTTTTATAACCCCGCGACCGGGGGCGGACAGACGTGCGTGCAGTACGTTATTGGTCTTGTGACTAGGATGTACGGACAGCGCCACGGCGAGCGGCCACACATTCAAGTTCCCACTGTTGATGTCACCACCTCGCCAAACCTTAATTCCTGTATTTGCCGAACTGACAACAGAACAGCTCAGCTCTTCGGTATCACTTCTCTTGAGCAAATGTGTGCTGTCCTTCTTCAGTGCAAAAATGCAGCCTCACATGGGCTTATGACCACCAGTGTGTGTTATGCTCGTCGTTCCTCTTCTCAGCGGCACGAATCTTGAAGATTTCTTCTCTCTCCTCTGTTTTAAGCCACATGAATCTCAACGTCCTTCCTCATGTGTTACGACTTCAAGCTACTAAACACTACAAACAGTGAAAGTAAACAGTGAAAGATATGTTGAATAAATGGGCCTGACCCATATTTTAATAATTCTAATAAATTCTAGTCTCATAGTATATGTTATGTTGCGTTATAATTTAGTCCCACACAGGATATTGATTATAAGTTGACTCAGCTTAAATAGGTGGACTTTATGTACACCAATTGAGAAGTTGAGGGTAGGTTAACTGGGTGCCACATGGACGTGCCGCTGCCGCTACCGAGCCGAGCCGAGCCAAGCCGTGGTTTGGTCCGATTTTGCAACTTGGTTCAATGAACCTGCAGCTGCTTCTCTGTCGGGTAGCTTCTGATCTTCGCCGTCTCGTTCCTTGCGCACACAAAGAGATCGAGAGAGCAGGTGCCTCCGGAACCAACGCTGCTCATAGATCCTTGCACGGGGTGCGCGGCGATTAGGGTTTTGGGGGAGCGATATGTGACTGCTCATCTTCTTCCTAGTGTTCTGCATCCGCGACTGCTCATCTTCCGTCTTTTTCCTAGTGTTTGTCGGAGCTGTTCATTCCGTTTAGGCGAGTTCATCTTCTTCCCGCAGCCGTTCGGGCCGGGGGACGGCACTGCGTACCTCTTTCTGCACCGACTGTGGTTCGCTACTTCGAGAAACACACTATGTCGACTAGTGCGAATGGAGCCTCTCATGCCCTCGGCATGGACCCCTCCTCTGGGTATATTTTGTTCTCCCTGTTGAACATGTTTATTATGTATTTTGCTTCTGCATCGATCAATATGTTGCATATTGTGTCTACTGCTAGCGTGTTACATGTTGTAGGTACTGCTATTATTATTTACATGCACATATATGCCATCCTCATTATATTACTGTCTAATTTCTCGATTAAATTGATATAGAAATTGCCTAAATACTTAACAATCCAAAAATCTAATGCTAGACAATTTTCTCAGTGGTTTTGCTGCTGCGTTGAAACCAAATCCGTTTGAAGGTTCCAATTTTAAGATGTGGCGTAGTAAGATGATTCTATGGCTTACTGTAATGAACTGTTATCATGTCTCACAGGGGTAGTCACAAGGTCCGCTCACTCAAGATAAGGAAAGAGCGTACCTTATTGTCGATAACCTGTTTAGATGAGCTATGATTTCAGTTTTGCATGAGAAGTATAATGATTCTTACATTACGTACACATATGGAAAAGAATTATGGGATCCACTTGAATCAAACTTCAGAGTTTCTGATGATGCTATCAATGAGCTGTATCTCATGGAGCAGCTGTATGACTAAAAAATGGTTGATAACCATTCTGTAGTGGAACAGACTCATTACATTCAGGTGCTAGCTAAGGAGTTAGAACAATTTTCATGTGTCTTGCCCGACAAGTTTGTGGCCAGTGGTATAATTGCTAAGTTGTCGCCTTCTTCGAGGGATTTTGCTACCTCTCTAAAGCACAAGAGACAAGAGTTTAGCATGCCTAAGCTTATTGGGTCTCTTGATGTTGAGAAATGGTCGAGAGCAAAAGTCAACCATGAGAAAGGAATTGAGTCTTCTATTGCCAATGTGGTGCAGAAGAAAATTCATTTACATCTCATAATAAGAAGAAAAGAACAAGCAAGAGAACAACAATACAAAGCCCAAGCAGACCGCTGAATTTGAGAAGAAGAATAAGAAAGGAGTCTGCTTAGTTTGCGGGGCTGATGACCATTGGACAAAAGAATGCCCAGATCGCAAATTTAAGCATGAGAATAAATCAGCAAATATGGTGATTAGTAAGGCCGGAGGAGGAACATCTGGGTATAGTAATTCATTATCTTTTGCTCTTTCAATCTGTCATTCGCCTGAGTGGTGGATGGATACTGGTGCTAATATTAATATGTGTGTTGATATTTCTTTATTTACTTCTTATCAAATTGGCGGGTCAGGGACAGGAGCCTTATTGATGGCAAATGGCTCTCATGCATGTGTTCATAGTGTTGTTACGGTCGTTCCGAAGTTTACTTCGGAAAAGACGGTGCTATTGAAGAACGTGCAACATGTTCCCTCCATCAGGAAGGATGTTGTTAATGGCTCACAATTGTTCTATGATGGGTTTAAAATTGTGTTCGAATCTAATAAATATATTGTGTCGAGACATGGAACATTTGTTGAAAAAGATATGATTGTGGAGGTTTGTTCCACTTATCTTTGCTTGATAATGTGTGTAATAAGGTAGTGAACAATGTTGTTAATTTGGATGAATTGAATATATGACATTTATGACTTTGTCACGTTAATTTTGGTTGTCTCGCTGGCTTGCAAATTTGAATTAAATCCTGAAATTTAACTTAGTCAAACGTTTTAAGTGTCATGTGTATGTGCAATTTAAGCAATTGTGCAAGCCTCGTAAGGCTGCTGAGGCGTGAAACTTGACACCATTAGAACTTATTCATTCTAATTTATGCGAGATGAATGGTGAATTGACTAAGGGTGATAAAAGATATTTCTTAACTTTTTTAGATGATTGCGCTAGATTTTGTTACGTGTATTTGTTAAAACAAAAGATGAAACATTCAAAAGAAATGGTGGGGTAAGACGATTTTGACAACTTGTCATGTCCGAATCATGCTCCAACAAAGAATAAAGATCTTACACCATTTGAGGAATGAGAAAAGAAAAGATTAAATCTCTCTTATTTGCGCATTTAGGGTTGCTTGGCCAAAGTGAATGTGCCTATCAACAATAAGCGCAAACTTGGACTTAAAACTGTTTACTATGTCTTCCTTGGTTATTCTTTTCATAGCATTAGGTATATGTTCTTAATTGTAAATTTTGGAGTCTCTGACATGAATGTTGGTACAATAATGGAGTCCATAGATGCTACATTTTTTGAATGAATTTTCAATGAAAAATACACCTAGCACATCTGATCATAAATCTATATTTCCCCATGAGCATTTTATTCTGATAGAGCAATAGAGAAAATTGAGGAACCCCATGTGGAAAATCCTGAGGAGAATGACACTATAGTCACTCGAAAGAGTAAGAGACAAAGGACTATAAAGTCTTTTGGTGATGATTATATTGTCTACCTTATGAATGACACACCAACGACCATTGAAGGCATATTCTTCTCCTGATACTGACTTGTGGAAGGAAGCAGTACAGAGTGAGATGGATTCTATTATGTCTAATGGAACTTGGGAAATAATTGATTGTCCTCATGGGTACAAACCTATTGGATGCAAATGGGTGTTTTAAAAAAGCTTAGACCTAATGGTACAGTTGAGAGATACAAGGCAAGGCTTGTGGCCAAGGGTTATACCCAAAAGGAAGGTGAGGATTTTTTTATACTTATTTGCCCGTTGCCCGATTGACTACGATTTGAGTGTTACTTTCCCTAGCAGTCTCTTATGGTCTTATCATTCGTTAGATGGACGTTAAGACAATTTTCCTAAATAGAGAGTTAGATGAGGAGACAATTTTCCTAGCAAGGTGTGTAAATTATTGAAATCTTTATATGGCTTAAAACAAGCGCCTAAGCAGTGGCATGAGAAGTTCGACAAAACTTTAACATCTGCTGCCTTTGTTGTGAACGAAGATGACAAATGTGTATACTATCGGTATGGTGGGGGTGATGGAATTATCTTATGCTTATATATTGATGACGTACTGATCTTTGGTTCTAGACTCAAAGTGATTGAGGAGGCAAAGGAATTTTTATCTAATAATTTTAAGATGAAAGATTTGGAAGAGGCTGATGTTATTCTTAATATCAAGCTTTTGACAAAAGGTGATGGTGGGGTAACTTTTTTACAATCCCATTATGTAGAAAAGTGCTGAGTCGCTTTGACTGTCAGCCTGCTCCTACACTTTATGACCCTAGTGTGCTATTGAGGAAAAATCGGAGAATAACAAGGAATCAATTGAGATATTCCTAGATCATCAATTCACTCATATATCTTGCTAGTGCAACGAGGCCTGACATCTCATTTGTGGTGTGCAAATTGAGCCGGTTTATTTCAAATCCGAGAGATGCTCATTGGCATGCACTCGAGAGAGTTTTGCGCTATCTAAAAGTTACAGTGAATTATGGTATTTACTTTATCGGGCATCCAAAGGTGTTGGAGGGTTATTATGATGCAAACTGGAAATCTGATGCTGATGACTTATATGTCACAAGTGGATATGTGTTTTCACTTGGAGGTAGCGTTGTTTCTTGTAAATTTTGCAAGCAGACTATCTTAACAAGGTTAACTATGGAAGCAGAACTTACAACATTAGACACCACCTGTGATGAGGTTGAGTGGCTTCATGAGTTCCTTATGGATTTACCGGTAGTTGAAAAAAACAATACCGGCTATTTCTATGAACTATGATAACCAGACTGTAATAACGAAGGTTATCAGTTTTAAGGATAACATGGAGTCCACAAGACATGTAAAAATGCGATTAAAATCTGTTAGAAAGTTGAGAAACTTCAGAGTGATTGTGTTGGATTATGTCCATACATTCAACAATCTGGCAGATCAATTCACCAAGGGTCTGTCATGTAATTTGATAGAAATACATCGACCACTTAAAATTTACTATAGCGGTAACCTGTTCTATGTGATCGAAGATCCTGTAAAGTAGAATTGTGAAACAAGCTAGTAGTAAATTCAGAGGAAAGACCCTTAATAAAATTCATCTCTGATGCATATCTTTCCTATCTGTAAGGCAAGTTGGTTTTACCTTAATGTGTTCCAAGTGGGTTATTGAAGCAAAGATATTGTCCAACAAAACATCTTTTAAGCAACACACCTATATGAGTTAGATTGCTGGTCACAATCTATGAGATTTGAGTGATATCTAAATACTCATGAAAGGCACTAGAGTATGACTTATACGCTCCAAACAGAGGGTTGCTCTTTGCAACCTAATATCAGTTAAGAGCTAAGGTGAAACTTATTTTTGCACAAAACCGTCAATTTAAGGCCTAGTCCATTGTTCAGTTGTGAAGAAGTGTAGCCTAAGCTCTAGATGGATGTTCAACTTAACAGTCTCCATCGAAACACTGGTATATTGTGCCAGGCTAGCCTAAAAAGCATGCCTCGTCCAATGGGCCATGTCAGGCCGTGGCCCACTGCTAAGAGAGAATAGAGAGGGATGGGGAGGCTGGTAGGGCAACGCTGTAGGCTGGGATGACGCAGGTGAGTTATGCGACTGCTCTGGGGCTTGGTGTGTGGAGGAGGATGAGGCCGACACGCTCGCGGCATGCGCCTGTGGTGCACCTACATTGGGGCAGGGAGAAGGAGGAGGCCGTCGGCCGGTGGTGCGAGGGTACGGTGTACATGTGGCTGTCGATGGCGCTGGGGCATGGACAATGGAGGAATAGGCAACCGGTGGTACGGGGGTCGAGGAGGAGGTATCTATCATCGGTGGGTGCGGCCATGGATAGTGTGGAGGCAGTGGCTGGGCGTGGTCGCCTCACGAGTCGTAGACTCGTGACGCGTGGGAGCTGAGTACGGTGCAGCGCAGGGAACGGGGGATGTGTGAGCCAACAACTAAGTTAGAGTTACAGACTTACGGTGAATATGGGTGCTTTAGCATGCCATGCTGCTGGGCACCGTGCTGGTACCGGGCCTCCCACTAAATTGTGGGCTGTGTTGTGCCACCCGGTGTGCCTAGGGTGAAACCTGCTAGGCACGACCCTACGGGTCAGGCGGGCCTAGGTCCGTGGAACATCAGCAATGCCGTGCTCATGTCGGATCAAAATTGCGGGTATCATGTCGTGGCAATACGCTTGCTGCCGCATGCTCATCTTTACTTGTCATTACAACCACGTAGGTGGTGGGTCGTAGCATTCAGACTCGTATCAGGACGTACGAACATGAATGATAGCCAAGGATAGGGAACGTCCAGCCTTGTCATTGCGAGGGAGACATCCACAGACCACAGCAACCAACGCCGCCGGAGGCTCTTCAAACTCTCTAACCTAACCACTCGTTTCTTCAATCGTGCAGTGATCATACGTACAGCCCTTGAGTTCAGTCCTACTGAATCAACAAGCATCCATCAGCTATAGTAGTACACCGCAAGTTGCATCATCTTGTGGCTTTGTGTTTTTTGTCAGGCAGAGGGCGGGAGTAATTTTTCGAGGCCTTAATTATATTATGAGATCACTTATTATATTATCTCGATGTATATGTCTAAATCGTGAAGTGAAACTAGATCTACATTTATGATGAGTTGTGATGATTGGTCCTACTGAGTCCACTCGTGTCCATCAGCTATAGCACAAGCTGTATGTGTCAGAGCCTCATGAGTCCTAATGAATCTACACGTGTTACACATGTGTTGTTGGTACGTTGCTGCCCTGCATCCAATCAAATCCCTCTCCAAAGGACTTATTTTTGAGTCGAAACAAAGGGTGGGTACAGAGTACAAGTTCAAGAAAAAAAGGAGTAGAAGAAAATACTCGGAACTGAATATAAGAACCAAGCTAAACTAGAGTTGCTATCCATTGGTTAATCTGGGGAGTAGCCCTTCTTTGCTCTCAGAAGCATTAGCCCAAACTCGCTTGTGAAGTCATTGAAGGACCGAGAACGGCGACCAGAGGGGGGTAAATGGAGCCTCAAATTTCTCTCGAAATATTCAGGTCACTCTTCCCAAAAACCAAACCCAGTTGCTGGGTGCTCAACCTCCCCCGAGCAACGCGAGCGGAGATTCAGACGAAAACGAGCAAATGAAAGCTCACCGGCAGTGGAGGCACCGGAAGCCCCCAAGAAGAGTTATCAACCCCTATGTGAGAGAGGCAAGAATTCCAAGCAAAACAGCCAGAAAAACAGGCGACGGACGCTGAACAGTAGGGCGACTGACGCTGGAAGACTGTGCGACGGATGCTCCAGGGCAGGGCGTCGGACGCTGGCGACGGATGCTTAGGCGAGCGTCCGTCGGCCTTCTAGAGAGCCTGACAGAGACTGAGAAACTACCGAGGCGACGGATGGTCGGCGACGGACGCTGTGAAGATCGTCCGTCGGCCTACCCGAGAGCAAAACAAAACTGCACAGCGCACAGGACGCGACGGACTCTGAAGAGCATCCGACGCAAAATCGAAAGACGGAGACACGCCGAGCGACGGACGCTGACGTCAGCACGCACCAGCGTCCGACGCAAAACCCTCGGAGCGTCCGACGCCCCCGACAAACGAGCAGTAAAGGCAAAAAATGATTTTCTCTCCACCAAATCTTCCCAAAACTCAACCAAATGAACTCCAACTGCAACCAAACTTTGTAGGCATGATCCTTGTACAGTTGGGGAGATAATCCTAAGAAATCATCGCTCAATTTGGTGAGAATTAAAGGGAAACGAGGATTTGGGGGAAAATGGGCAAGAACGAAGAACACCGCAAAGAAAACGCCCGATCTACGCACCCGTGAGGTTTGAGGGGAATTCCTTCGGTGCAAAGAAGCTCCTTACGAATACGAACAACTTGGTTCAAACGGATTTGCACGAGCTACTCCCTACAAAGAGAAATCATCTCGGGAAAAAAAGGAGCAAAAGCAAAACACGAAGAACACAAACAAAACGAGGACACGATCAAGAAGTCGAAGCCACCATGGCTTACGGAGGTTGCGGCTTCCGATTCCTCGCAACAAACTCAAGTTCTTACAGAGGTTGGTGAAATCAACCTAGGGATCTCATGAACTAGAGAGAGGGTAGAGAGAGAGAGAGTTGGAGCAAAATGATTAGGGTTCAAGAGATGGGATGAGGATACCCCTTCATCCTCTATTTACTTTGGCTATTTCCCAAAGACCCCCTAGATACAATGAGTGAACTATCTAGCCTAAGCATTGCAATCCAACCTCCGGTAAATATCTCCCTCTATTTGAATGGACGGCCCCGCTTTTTGCCAGGAGTTGTCGTCGTCTCGACGCAACCTCCAGGATTCCGCTACGTGCCATCCCCGCTTCCTCGGAAGCTCCGCCCGGGTTTTGAGGCCCAAACCCGCGAAACTCGCCACCGGTAGCTTTCGGCTCAACTACCGAACCCCGAGTTTTGAGGCCCAAACTCAGAAACCGTTCTCCGATGGTTTTGAGGCCCAAACCACCAAACCGCTCGACTCGTGCCGCCTCGTCCTCGCCCGGCCTAGCTCTGAGTTCCCTGAGCCTCCTGCTCGACTCGCTCGCTGACCGTCTTGACTTGGCCAACACGGTCTACCTCCATGTCTTGTCGCACTCGCCGGTGCCAAGTACTAGCCACCACAGCTAGTCCGCCGGCGCCCATGGTCCCTCAGTCTGAGCCCCGCTTCCGCCCTTCACCGCTCTCAGTCCATCGGTACGGCAAGACTCTACTCGACCTTCTCCACGTCATTGACCACTGTCACTAGACATAGTACCTGCACACCACCAGCCGATAGACAGGCACACATTTGCTTTCGCAAAGATTAGTAGTAAGCCACTCAAACTGAAACGCTCAAGTGTTGAGCAATCACTTATCACAAAACTGAACATATATGGGTACTTATCCACCATGTGTTCGCAGTCATCTTTTGCATTTTGCAACAATGGGTTAATTTGATGAAAAATAAGATCATTTCTAGTCTTCCAAAGTGCCCAACACATGAGGATGATAATTTCCATGAAATAAAGAGGCACAGAGAGCTGATATTTGAAGCTTCGGAGGGTTTTGATCTATCTGGACGTTCAGCCACGCCCAGCGTTGCATTGCAAATGGACAGTGCAGGAACAGGTGAATCAGGCTTTCTTCAGACGATGAAGTACAAAGGATGTAGTGATATATTCATGTAAAGTCATATTCTTTCTCTTTAACGGTTCTTTTATGCTAATTCTATGCTTTAGTAACAACCAAAAGAACACTTGTGCTTATGTTGAGTAGGTATCAACTGAGTTGTCCAAAAAGACATTGTGCAGGTCGACAATCATTAATCAGAGAAGGACAGAAGGCAAATAAAAAGAAATTAAGCGGAAAAATCTCTTCCCACGTGTGCATTCCACACTGCTCTAACACTGTCAGGCGTTCTCACAGCCGATTTGAGCCATACGGAGTAGATCTAGCTCTCAAAGCCTCTAAAGGCTGCATTCCCTTGAGATTAGTATATAAATACAGAGGGCACAGACTGTTGGTGGGCTAGGAAAGCAACCAGCTAAGCCAGCAGCGAGAGCAACAATGGCGGGCGTGCTACTTGGGCTCGCCTTCTTTCTTGCTCATGAGCTGTCACCGTGCGCTTCATCGGTGCGAACACATGGTGGATAAGTACCCATGTATGTTCAGTTTTGTAATAAGTGATTGCCCAACACTTGAGCGTTTCAGTTTGAGCGGCTTACACTAATCCTTTGCGAAAGCAAATGTGTGCTTGTCTATCGGCTTGTGGTGTGCAGGTGCTATGCCCGGAGACAGTGGTCAATGGCGTGGAGAAGGTCGAGTAGAGGCTTGCCGTGCCGATGAACTGAGAGCGGTGAAGGGCGAAAGCGGGGCTCGGACTGAGGGACCATGGGCGCCGACGGACTAGCTGTGGTGGTTAATACTTGGCACCGGCGAGCGCGAGAAGACACGGAGATAGACTGAGTCGACTGAGTCAAGATGACGGACAAGCGGGTCGAGCAGAGGCTCATGGGACTCAAAGTCCGACCGAGCGAGGACGTGGTGGCTCGAGTCGAGCGGTTTGGTGGTTTGGACCGCAAAACCACCGGTGGACGGTTTCCGAGTTTGGGCCTCAAAACTCGGGGTTCGGTGGTTGAGCCAAAAGCCACCTGTGGCGGGTTTACGGGTTTGAGCCTCAAAACCCGAGCGGAGGTTCCGAGGATGGAACGGGGCGGCACGTGGCGGAATCACGAAGGTTGCGTCGAGGCGAAGCAAATTCGTGAAGGAAGCGGAGCCGTTCGATCGACTGAAAAAGAGTTGTACCATAATGCCCCTCGGGCTAGATGGTTCGCTCTAAAATATCTAGGGACAAAATAGGAATTTGTGGTAGACTCTAAATAATAGAGGGACACCCTAGAGCTCTCTCTCTGTTCTCTCCTGTCGCCCTCCCCCTTCCTTATTTTTCGTTTTTTCCTTTCTCTCTCTAGGGTGAGGTCTTTTATGTGAGGGAAAAATTTGAGAAAAATTCGTGTATACTCTGTCTGAGATTTGGAGTGGGAATGGAGGCCCGAATCCTCCTCGTGCCCTCTGGGTTTCATCACTTGTCTCTGTGATTTTCGTGTGATTTTGTCTGTCCAGTTTTCCTTTTTCATGCTTGCTTCGATCTCGAGTTCCCGGAGTTTGGGTTAATCCTAGACGATGATTTTTGGGGAATAGCTTTGAGCTAGGTCGAATTGTTTGTGTGCAAAGTTTGGGATCGGATCATGGAGTTTCAGTCGAGATCCTCTTGAGTTTTGGTGTCGCTTCCCATCCGCTCTGTGTCTGTTCGTCGTTTGTCTCTGATCTTGTGGCACGTCGGTGAGCATCCCCTCGATCTGTGCGTGTTTTTCTTTCTCTGTTTACTGGATGCAGGTTTCCTAGAAGCTGAGTTGCCTCTTTTCAATAGAGGTTGAGAACTTGGTCTTTGGGGTTTCCGGTGAGTTTTCCTCCACTGCTGGTGAGCTCTCATTTCTCCGTTTTCGTCTGAATCCCCGCTCGCGTTGCTCGGGAGAGGTTGAGCACCCAACAACTAGGTTTGGTTTTTGGGAAGAGTGGCCCGAATATTTCGAGACAAATTTGAGGCTCCCATTCACCCCCCCTCTGGTCGCCGTTCTCGGTCCTTCAATTGGTATCAGAGCCAGGTTAAGGATCATTCCACCTTACACGGTTCTTGATCCGCGAAGGCGACATGGAGCGAGGTGTTGGCAAACCTCCGTTCTTCGATCTGTGCGTGTTTTTCTTTCTCTGTTTACTGGATGTAGGTTTCCTAGCAGCTGGACGGATTGGTGAGCAGCGGTGCTGTCAGCTCGGTGGCATGCAGACCCGCTCCGCAGCTCTCTTCTTGCCTGTGCTGTTCCCTTTTCATTTTCGTGTGAGTTCCAGCGGCAGCAGCAACAGGAGATGCAGTTCAGCTCTGCCAGCAAAAGCGCAGGTACTTTCAGTAATTGTGTCTCAACAGGTAGCTGCTCCTAGTCCGTCATTTTCATTCAGCTCTTGCAGGAGCTTGTGCAACCGTAGCTTTCAAGCAATAGTGTGGAATCTATTTTAATATTCAAACTAATCCATGAAATGATTAGTCCATTTACTATTGCTTGATCATGAGCTCTCGGTAGTATTCAGGTTACCTTCAGTTGGTCCTGTGTTTTGCTAGTTTTGTCGCTCTCTCTCTGGTGTTCACATTGCAGCAAGAAGCAGGAGTAGAACATCTCGTGAATTGTTTTTCTCTAGCTTTAGGAGCTGTCTCAATCAAGCAATAGCAATTAGAATATTTATCCTTGCTTGCAGTGGTATTCTCGGTTGCTTGTCTCTTTGGTCAGTACTTGGTCACTGTGAGCAGCACCGAGCAATATTTCACTCCTTGTGCGCTGTAGCTTTTTAGCTTTGTTATTTGTAGCTCCGTTCAGTGTTCCGATTCTTGTGTGGTGTCCCGCTATGTTCCTTGGGAACATCCACCCTCTCGTTAGGGTCGTGGACATCACGGTGTTTACTTCGTGATTTTGGCGGTGAATTTGGGACAGTGGCCAAATTATTTTGTGAGAAATTTTGAGGCTTCCATTCAGCCTCATCTGATCGCCATTTCCGGTCCTTCAATCAGCAACAATGATTGATCGCACCCACCCAGTTTCATCCAGACTGTTTGGGACCTCTCTCCACCTCTGCTTACCAGGTACGCCCCACACTCACCTACCTATATTTCCGCAAAACAAGATGAGCATTATATTCTTGGTCGGAGGTCCTCACAGACAGTAGTAGAGAATGACATTGCTAGTGTCTCGGCTCTCTTTAGTTTGCACGTGAAGATGCTCGTACAGAGCGCTGGACCAGGGCATACCCGACACCAGCTGCTTCATGGTACGTCCTGCTCCCACTCCAGCTCACAGCTTACACGGCCAGCGCTGATGTTAGATCTAAGCACTCCCTAGGTCCATTTGGTTGGGGAAATTCGATTCAAGTTCATGCAGCTTTTGCCGGGGCGGAGGAACGTTGTTGATTGGTGCGGAGGGAGGGACGGACGATGTTGGTGCGGAGGGAGGGACGGGTGCCGGCCTGCTGGGCAGCCGGCGATACGAGTGGAGAAAAGAGGATAGGGATGGCTGGCTCCAGCAAATTTTAAAACCTGTTTTCTTTGTCACCTCCAGTAATTTACCCTTCTCTCTCTCTCTCGCTCTAAACTACTCACGGTTCTTCTATTTCCCACACGATCTGTAAAACCAACCAGAAATCTTTTACTCACAACTTTTTTTTTCACGAACATGCCTTGGCATGTATTTCATTAAGCAGATGACATTATTATGAAGCTACAGTGATCCATAGATAACCAAAACTCATATACCCCCACCCTCACCTAGCATATACGTGGTTGTGATTACAATTGAACAATTCCGTGGCTATACTGCTGCAACAACTCACACAGAACAATGAAGCGACTGAAGCTTCCCCAAATGACGGTAACCTGTCGCACACCATAGCGTAATTTCATTCATAATCCTTCCGCGCACCATAGCGTAATTTCATTCATAATCGGCTCAAGCAGCTGTGTCAGCGACATCGCAATCCTGTCGAAGGTTCTTGTCGAAGGTTCTTGTGTTTCGCTCCTTTCATAGAAACCATCCGACCAAGAAGAATAGGGAGTCGAAACCACGCCGAAAGGCCTTGGGCAGACGCTTCCTGGAGGTCGTAGTCCACCATTGCATTACGCCGACGTCATGGATGATCACCAAGTCGTGCAAGTGAAATCTCCTCAGACATAATACCCACACCTCTCTACTGAACACACACCAAGGATGATATGTTCCATCGTCTTTGAGGCCTGGTCACAGATAATACAAGTATTGTTGTCCTGCATGCCATGGCGAAACCTCCTGTCCACTGTCCAGCACCGTCTATGCATGACAAGCCAGAAGAACTTGACCCGTGGAGGCGCCAATGTTTTCTAGATTTGCTTCGCACCCAAAAGCATGGAGGAACCAAGGAACATGGCACCATAGGCCGAGGATGCCGAGTACTGCCGATCACTTGTTAAGTGCCAAGCAAAGGTGTCTGACACGCCCGGCAGCAACTGAACCTGCTCCAGCATATACCAAATACCGATGAACTCGATGAGCAGCCTCATGGTACGGGCCCAGCAATCTGGAGAACCCAGGCCCTTCCATGCAGCGCCTCCATGATGGTCGAATTCATTCTTCTCTTAGGAACTGCAGCAAACACCGTTGGAGCCAACAAACGGATGCTCATGCCATTCAACCAATATTGTCAGTCCAGAAGAGCGTTGATTCCCCATTACCCAACGACGAGACAGTGGCCGCTCTGAAAACGGCCACCACGTCGTGCTCGTTGGAGTTCGGCAATGACAGCCACGTCTGTTCCCGGTCAACACGACGAAGCCAAGACCAGCACACCCGTAATGCCACTCCAGCTCGTGTCACGCCGAGCTCTCCTAGGTCACGCGGCCTGCAGACAGTGTCCCAAGCGACCTTGCAGTGCCCGCCGCTGACCGTATCCGCGCCACACCATATGAAAGCCCTGTGCAGCTTCTCAATGCGCTCGATCGCCCAGGAAGAGAGGCATAGTGCGATGGAAGTGTGCACCGGAACGGCCGAAAGGGTCGTTGTAACCAATGCTACCCGCCCTGCAGTGTGTTGAGCATTTTCCCCTTCCAATATATGCGGGATGCGTGCAGCGACAGAGTCAATGATGGCCTACTCATCCACACGTTTGAGTTTGTTAATGGATAGCGGGATGCCCAAGTAGTGACTTGGGAAGCCCTCAATCTGACAGGAGAGGACTTGCTATACCCACACAATGTCGTCGTCATCGCAATGCATCGGCGTAGCCACGCTCTTGTCGAGGTTAGCAAACAACCCGGACGCTTGCCCAAAAATCTGTAGCACTAGCCTTAGCGACAACAGATCCTGCTCATTCGGCACGACGAAAAGGATTAGATCGTCAGTGTAGAGGCTGACCCGCTGCTGAACCTCCAACGAGGCAAGCCGTGTGAGCATCCCATCACTGTCATTGTTTCTTCGCAATTTTGAATACCCAAGTTCAAAATCCTAAGCTCGCCATTGGGAGCCATGAGCAAGTGTGGGGGAGGTGGCAGCCAAGGAAAGGGTTAGGGGTGGCGGCGGACTGGGTGACAGAAGGGAGGAGGAGAATGTGAGAGAGAATGGCATATGGGTTTTACCTAACAAATCATAAACGTATCAAGATGTATCATCCCGTCCAATCCCATCCCACTTAGCAGTTTTGAAACTAAACACACCCTATAATTATGCAGAGCAACGGTAAGTTGGTTACGCCTTTATTAGGATGGGACCAAAGGGTACCATCCATCTATTCGTTCTCAGTCTCAATTGTAGCCTGTTGCTTGCCTTTAATTTCTTTTGAGGAGGACAGGCAGAGCCTCATCTGTGGTAGCTATAGAGGTTCATACTTCACAGTGGTACCTCTTTTTCACACATGCCTCTATTATTATGCCAGCTATATATATGTGTATGTTAGATCGAAAATTTTTAAAGAAAATAGCACTGTAATATTTCATAAAAATATTTGGTAATTATTGTCCAACCATGGAGTAACTAGGCTTCAAAGATTCGTCTCACAAATTACAGATAAATTGTGCAATTAATTATCTTTTTTATATATATTTTAATGCTTCATATATACATCCAAACATTCGATGTGACGGAGAATCTTGTAAAGTTTTGGAATTTTAAAACGATCTAAACAATGCCGGATTTGAAATTCTGACACTGTAACACTTTCATTTGTATTTAGCAATTATCATCCAATCATGAAATAACTAGGCTTAAAAGATTCGTCTCGTAAATTATAGAAAAATTGTGCAATTAATTATTTTTTTACCTATATTTAATGTTTCGTACATACATCTAAACATTTGATGTGACGAAAAATTTTGTAAAGTTTTAAAATTTTAAAGACATCTAAACAAGGCCGACCGCTCGTTTGGCATAAATAGCTTTGAAGAACTCTAGCTACCTACTGTAGCACAGGAAAAAACGTGGCTTTATTTGGCCATCGTAAAACATAACTCAAGGAAGCAGAAAAGACTGCTCTACTGTAGTTCTGCTATATAAAAGCCTGGCAGGGGCCATGCGAAATCCTTCCAGCTCGGGGGCCCTTGTGCTCCTGGTACGGGTGCCAAAGACAGGGCGAAGAACGTGCAATGCATTATTGGTAATAGTGTATACTAGAATGGACGGACGGAAGCACGGGCACCGTGATTGCTGCGAGATCTAGCTGCCGGCCGTCATGGCGCGTCTCTTCTTCCTCCTCATCCTCCTCCTCCTCCTCCTCTGCTCCTCCGTCGCTGGGCTCAGGCGCAGTGACTTCCCGCCGTCCTTCCTCTTCGGCGCCGGCACGTCGTCTTACCAGGTACGGCAGCCGATGCCGAGCTCGATTAGCAAGCCTCTAACGCATGCATGCATGTAAATAGTCTGCATTGTTTATCTTTATCGGTTCGATTGAGCTGCATGAGGCCATCATTCCTTTAACCGGCTAGTTGCTCTGCTCTGGCCGTGTGTGGTGTGTATCTTCTTCTATCGTTTCACCTTAATTTGACGACTTAGGGTCTATTCGGATCCCAGGGTTAATCACTCGCTAGCTAAAAATTAGTCCAAATTAGCTCTAGCCTATCCAAACAGGGAGCTAATTGGTGAACTAATTTTTAGCGAAACCTCTAAACAACAATTACCCACTAGCCGAGAATCCCGAGCTATTTTGGGCTAAAAAGCAAATACTCCCCGCTGCCCCTTCGCCCCGTGCGGCTCGCCTTCCTCAGCGTGCGGCTCGACTTGGACGGCGGCAGGAACGACAGCCCGAACTGGGTGCCTGCCATACCATTCACGCGCTGCGTCAGCACTGAGGACAACACGTCTAGATCGATGAATCGAATGTCGTTGGGGTTGAATTTGAATGAAACGCACTCAAGAAGTCGACGACGACGCGGCCGTCGGAGCAGCGACACCTCGGCGTGCCGAAGTAGGTCTCGCCGTAGGGTGGCCGCATGAAGGTGATCTGCGACGGCCTGCCGTTGGTGCACAGGTTGCCCGTGTCCGTGATGGAGTCGCCGAAGTTGAAGATGGCACTGTAGTTGTGTCGTCACCGTCGCGAGCACCCACGACGACGCACAGAGCAGGGCAAGTGTGAGAATTCCGAGCTCAAGAGGGGAAGAGGAACACACGCACGCGAACACGCTGGACACAGTTTTGGGCTGCAAAGCGGCAGCTTTTTCATTGATATGTCATTGCTATATAAAGGAAATATAAACTGCAATACAAGAAAACAAATGACAGAGATAATCACGACATGCTCGTGATCGGTTGTTGCCATCCCAACACCCTAGGACATGCCGAGTTCTAGACTTACTGCTAATAGCACTACTTGCCTATTCTAGCTACCACAATTAGCGGGCTCTAGAATTATTCAAACATTCTCCTCCTAAGTCCAGAGCAATTACTCTATGATCTTCATGCCGATCTCTCCACGGAGTTCCTGAAACCGAACATGCGCGAGCGCCTTTGTGAGGATGTCGCCCATCTGAAGTTCAGTGCCCACGAACTCGACGTTGATTAGCTTGTTGTCGCAGCACTCCCGGATGAAATGAAATTTAACATCAATATGCTTGCTCCGGTCGTGATGCATGGGATTCTTCACCAACGCGATGGCGGACTTGTTGTCCACCTTAAGCTTGGGTGCGAGTATGTCTCCTCCGACGAGCTCAGCAAGCAACCGAGCCAGCCAAACTGCCTCACACGCAGCTCCTGCAGCCGCAATGTACTCCGCTTCACAGGAAGACAGTGTGACTACCTTTTGCTTTGCCGACTGCCAAGCAATCGGACCTCCTGCAAGGAAGAAGATGAGGCCGCTGGTGCTTTTCCGATCATTCACATCCCCAGCCAAGTCACTGTCTGAATAGCCCAGCAACTTTGGTTTGCCTTCACCTCTTCTTCCAGGGTGGTAGTGCAAGCCCCACTGCACTGTGCCCGCCACATACCGCAGAACTCGCTTGACAGCAGCGAGGTGTTCTTGCCGCGGCGCCTCCATGAAGCGACTCAGATAGCCCACAGCATAGGCAAGATCCGGTCTCGAGTTACACAAATACCTCAGACTCCCGATGAGGCTCCGGTACTCGGTGGCGTCGACACTTGGCGATGATCCCTCCTTGAGCAGCGTCAGCTTCGCCTCCATGGGAGTGGCGCTCGGCTTGCACGCCGCCAACCCCGCCTTCTCGAGGATTTTGGTGGCGTACGCGCTCTGCCTGAGCATGATCCCACGAGCTCCTTGTGTGACCTCCAGCCTGAGGTAGTAGGAGAGAAGCCCGAGATCGCTCATCTTGAAGGTGTTCATCATCTGGGCCTTGAAGCTCTTCACCGCGACTGCATCACCTCCAGTGATGATCAAATCATCAACGTACACGCCGACGATCAGGCGTGCTGCTCCTTTGCCATGGGTATACATCACATGTTTCATTTACGCAGCGGGTGAAACCATGCCCAATCAGCGAAGCATCGAGTTTCTGATTCCAGGCACGGGGAGCTTGGCGCAGACCGTACAACGCCTTGTGGAGTCGGAGCACTTTGTGCTGGTGCTTGCCGTCGACGAACCCCGGTGGCTGCTGCACGTATACTTCTTCTTGGAGCTCTCCATTCAAGAACGCCGACTTGACGTCCATGTGATGAACCCCCAGGCATAATGCGCCGCAATGGCCAGGAGCAGCCGCACCGACTCAAGTCGTGCGACGGGAGCAAACACCTCGTTGAAGTCGATGTCGGGACGCTGCACATAGCCCTTGGCGACGAGGCGAGCTTTGTATTTGACTATGCCTCCGTTCTCATCGCGCTTGACTTTGTACACCCACTTCAAGCCGATGGCGTGATGCCCTCGCGGGAGCTCCACCAGCGATCAAGTGTCGTTTTCTTGGATCGACTTCAGCTCCTCCTCCATGGCGGCAGTCCAGTGTGGATCACCCCCGGCATCCTTCAAGGACTTGGGCTCCTCCACACTGACATTGTGCAGCTCGCCTTCTCCAATCTCGCGCTCAGCTAGCCTAGGCACAACATCAGTGCCCAGGACATTGTCCAGCTTCCTGTAACGGTGCTGCATGTCCTCGTCGTCATCAGCGTCAAGGTTGGGATCGGTGGTGAGCGGCGTTGCGAACTCGACCGGCACCCCCTTGGGAGCACTGGGAGTTGCAGGAGGTGGCGATGCTGCCTGTGCCTCCGGCGTGGGCGGTGATGCCGCTGCAGGTACTGGTGACCCCGTGGATGGGCTCTCTGTGCGCTCCCGCCTGAGCTGGTACTCCCACTCGACGGTGAACGGCTCCTCCTCGAGGCTGGCAGCAGAGCCGTCCCATTCCCAGCGTGTGCCCTCGTCGAAGATGGCATCCCGCGAGACATGGACGCGCTCTGTGCTGGGATCATAGAATCGGTACGCCTTCGACCCGTCTTGGTAGCCGATGAAGACGACCTTCTACCCGCGGTCATCAAGCTTGCTCAGATGCGGGTGAAGGCGCTTGATGTAGGCTACACATCCGAACACTCTGAGGAAGTGCACAGACGGCTTCTTCCCATACCACGCCTGGTACGGGGTCATCCCATCGAGCGCACTCGTCGGAGCTCGGTTGAGCAGGAACACAGCAGTGTGCACTGCCTCTCCCCAGAAGTGGCCAGGCATGCCGCGGGCGCGCAGGATGCTCCTGGCAGTCCCACAAACCATCTGATTCCAGCGTTCGACAACACCGTTTTGCTGTGGCGTATACGGTGCTGAGTGATGACGCTGGATCCCCTTGTCTGCACAATGTTCACCAAACTCCACTGAAGTGAACTCACCCCCGTTATCGGTGCGGAGCACCTTCAGCTTCTTGCCCGTCTCGCGCTCGACGCGGGCCTGGAATGCCATGATCGCTGCCGGTGCATCAGCCTTCGAGCGGAGGAGTGTGAGCCACATGAAGCGGCCCATGTCGTCCACAAGAAGCAGGAAGTAGGCATTCCCCGCTAGAGTAGGAGGGGAGATCCGGCCGCATAGATCTCCATGGACCAGCTTGAGCGCCTCCTGAGCACGGTACTTGGCCGCCCGAGGGAATGGCGTGCGCTTCTGTTTCGCCAAGATGCAGTCTTCACAGACTTGCTCGACATGGTCGATGGAGGGGAGGCCGTGCACCATGTCCTCACGCCCCAGCTTCCTCAGCGACTGGAAGTTGAGGTGCCCAAAGCGTTCGTGCCACCGCCACGCGACGTCGCCGACCCGGGCGGTAAGACACACCAGGGCAGCAATCTTCATGTCGAGGTAGTAGAGGCGGCTCGGCGAGCGATGCACCTTGGCAAGGAGTTGTCGCCGCAGATCGTAAAGTCGCAGGATGCCCGACTCGATGTCGACCTTGAATCCGTCTTCATCCATCTGCCCGAGGCTGACGATGTTGGTGGTGAGGCGCGGGATGTAGTACACCCCGTCGAGGCGGCGGTGCTCCCCGGATTTGCAGGCGAAGAGGACGGTGCCCTTGCCCTCGATGGCGACTACCGATCCATCACTGAACCTGACAGTTCCGGTGACGCCGGAGTTGAGCTCAGCAAAGACATCCCGCGAACCCTTCATGTGGTTCGTCGCGCCGGTGTCGAGCACCCAGCGGCGAGGTGCCACCAGCTCCTTCTCTTCCTCACTGTTGAGGTGTAGAAGCACCTTGCGTTCGTGGAGGTGGACGCGGGTTTGCTGCTCTGCAACAGGGAGTGGCCGCCTGACAGGTGAGGAAGATCTGGCTGGTGCGATTACCTCGGATTCGGCTGCGATGTACATCAGTGCAGCATCATCCTCATCAGCCTCTGTGACATGTGTTGCGGCCTTCTTCTTGCTCCGACAGTCCTTAGCCCAGTGGCCAGACTTGCTGCAGTTCTTGCAGCGATCGCCGAGTGGTGGACGTTCGCCACCAGCGTTCCCGGCGCCCGCGTTCTGGCCATCGCGGCCATCACGCGGGGTGGAGCCTGCACCGCCACGGCCGCGGCCTCGCCCTCGGGGCTTACCACGGTTGCTGGACCCTCCGCTGCCACCGGAGGACTCCTCCTCGCGGCGCGCTTTACGACGGGCCTCCGAGTCTTCCTCGCATAGCATCAGGCGCCCCAAGTCGCCCATGACCGCCTTGGGTTTGCTACGCTCCTCAAACACACGCAGCCGCCCGACCACCTCCTCAATGGTGACCTTGTTCAGGTCGAGGAACATCTCGAGAGAGACGGCGGCTTGAGCGAGCTTGTCCGGGACCACCTGCAGCATTTTCTTTACTACCTCTGCGTCAGTGATGTTGTCACCGAAGGAACGGAGGTTGGTGGTGAGCGTGATGATGCGGACGCCGAAGTCGCTGACGGTCTCCCCCTTCTTGAAAGAGAGAGCGGCAAACTCTCGGCGGAGCTGCTGCGCGCTGGCGTCGCGCGAGCGTTCGTCGCCGATCCGCAGGTTCATCACCGCATCCCACGCCTCCTTCGCCATCCCCTTTCTGGCGAGCATGCTCCACAGATCAGACGGCACCGAGCGCAGGAGGCCGGCCATGGCGACTCGGTCCTCGTGGTACTCGTCATCGTCGGTGTCGTCGACGATGTCGTGCTGAACGACATCCTAGACACGCAGGGTCTGGAAGTTCACCTCCATCACCAAAGCCCACTCCGTATAGTTTGTCCGGTTCAGCATGGGCCACGCGACGTTCGCTGACTGCCGCTCGACGATGCGCTCGACGTCGCGCGACCCGGCGCGTGACTGGCGACGACGGCTGCTGGAACGTCCGCGACAGCGCGGTGGCGACTTCGACGGCGGCTCTGCCTTCTTTGAGCCATCACCAGTCAGCACCTTCTTGGATGGTGACTCTGACATGGCGACGCCAACACCAGGCTCTGATACCAAATGTGAGAATTCCGAGCTCAAGAGAGGAAGAGGAACACACGCACGCGAACACGCTGGACACAGAGTTTTGGGCTGCAAAGCGACAGCTTTTCCATTGATTTGTCATTGCTATATAAAGAAAATACAAACTGCAATACAAGGAAACAAATGACAGAGATAATCACGGCATGCTCGTGATCGGTTGTTGCCATCCCAACACCCTAGGACATGCCGAGTTCTAGACTTACTGCTAATAGCACTACTTCTATTCTAGCTACCACAATTAGCGGGCTCTGGAATTATTCAAACAACAAGCATCGTCAGTGCGGACGCCCGAGGCGGGGCACCAGTAATCGCTCGCTGCCTCTGCTGGCTCGCCATGTTCGATTGACAGCCGCTAGCTTTTGCTTGCTGCCGACCAATGGAAGCAACAGCCGGACCAGTACAGCAGATATATATAGCAACAACGTACAACTGCTAGCAGCAGCACAGCGCTCTCGCAGCAGCATGAGCAAGCAGCAGCAGTGACAAAACTATTTTTTCTGAAGTTTCCGGCTAATAAATAGCTGCAAGTTTGGATGAGCTAATTAGATTAGCTAATTATTAGCCAGCTATTTAATAGTTTTACTTTTAGTTGGCTTAAAAATAGCTTTAGCCAATCCAAAGAGGCCCTTAAATGAAACTGTAGCTCTCCCACTAAAACTTTCCATTTTTGCTTTGCTGATATGGTCATATCTGCAGTGCCTGATGATATAGCATGTTAGTTGGATACTTTCTGCTCTGTCGTTTTCCATTTAATTCTACTTTCCGTTTTTGCTTTGCTGATCTGTCCTATCTGCTGTGCGATATAGCATGTTAGTTGGATACTTTCTGCTCTACCGTTTTCTATTTACTTCTTTCTTATGACTATTTTCTACATCTTATTTTAGATTGAAGGCGCCTACCTAGAAGACAACAAGAGCCTGAGCAATTGGGATATCTTCACCCACATTCAAGGTGCGCGCTTCAATAGCTTTCAAGTATGCATACGATGATCTAAGCCATCTAAGCATCTCAATAATAAGGGTATAAGCAAACTGTGGCCGCCTTGAGTGGAAGTAGCTACTATTATAGTTAAGTACATTCTAGAACAAGTGATTTTTGGGAATATTTTTTAGTGTTTTTGTTGAAATTACTTGGAGATGTATCCATTTAGGAGGCCATTGCACGCTTCACTTCCCTCTTTCTGTTTTTTCCTCATTTAGGGGTATTTGGTTTGAGGAATGAGTTAATACGTCATCTACTCAACTTCTCAATTTTTCATTTGTTTGTGGAATGTAATACGTTGATGCTTCGTCAGCTTATTCCTATAAGTTCATAAGGCCATGTCCAACGCTCCACCCTAGAGTGCTGCCCCAACTTTCCAGCTATGTACCTAGTGTCCAAATGATCATGAATGTTAGCCTCACAGGGCGTCAGGTTCTCTTATAGAGGAAGGATAAGCGGTGGCTTGCCCTGATAAAGAGTTTGAAGCGCCAACATAACTTGTGTTGTGGCATAGAAGAGCAAATAAAAGCTGGCAAAACTCTGGGCAAAAGATAGCTAAGTTAGTGTTGGACCATAGCAGAAGCAAGGTTTTACTTGCGTTGAGAGGGCATTGGTCTCAGCTTATTTCAGTGTAGGTGGAGCACAACATTCTGTTGAGGCTAGCACTAGGTGTGCCTGCACCAGTGCTGCTGTAATTTAATACTAACATGAGAAATAGAATCATGTGAGCGACACAAAGGGGCGGTCGCAGTGTACGTGCTGCAGCCGCTCCTTGCAACGTTGGTTGCTACTTGCAATACGCGAGCACCGCCGTCACCCCTGGCACAGGCAGTCAGGCACCACCTCCGACAAGGCATGCGGCACAGTGCACACGGCCACCACCGCCATCGTTGTCGCCACGTCTTGCTGTGTAGCCACTGTGGGCAATGGCCTCGGTCGTCGCTCTAGCCGTTGCCGAGTCGGCACCACTTATAATGATGTCCAATTTCGAAATGACAGGTTAAGTGAATAAATTTAAATAAGAATGGTAGGCAATAAGTAGCCATTTTGCTTTATCATTTTTTTAAAAAAATTGCAAAATTAGTGCACAAGTAGAGAATAAAGTACTCTCTCTGTTCCAAATAAAAGTCATTCTTGCTTCCCGAGCAGTTATATTTTTAAAACTTTCATCAATTATATATAAAATTATATTAATATTTATAATATATAATTAGTATCACTATATAGTTTGTTTAGTATATTTTTATAATAAATTTATTTAGAGATATAAATATTACACTTATTTTCTACGAAGCTAGTCAAAATTGAAAAAATTTGACCTGCACGCATCCCATAGCATCATCTATTTTGGGACGGAGGAAGCATGTATGTATATAATATAGAAAAGAAATAGATCATAGAAAGTAATATACTTTAGAAATAAACATTTAATAATTAAAGATATTGATTAATAAATCATTATTTATATAATATTTATCATGAAAATAAATTATATACAATAATTTACATTAAATTAAAAATAAATTAAGTATTAACATAATTTGCAGAAACAAATATATTGGGTTTCAACTTAATTAGAAAAAATACTAAAATTAATTTAGTATTTATGTATCATTGATAGGATTAAATTAATATTAAAAGTTACTTATATATATACTACTAAATAGTTTTAATGCATCATTAGTAATATTGAAATTAAATAATTAGTCACTAGTCATGGAGAGAAAACCATTAAATGAATTTATTGCATCTTGTTCTTTGTGGATACTGAATACGGATCTAATTAGAGAAAAATCCTGAAAAACGGATTCGAACAAATACATTTAGTATCCATAGAAACGGATATAAATACGGATATACATTACATGTTTTAATGGATATGGATTTAGATAGTTCTAGAATGGTAGATTTCTCTTAGGGGCCGTTTGGATCCCTTTATTTGGAGGAATTGAAATCTACTTTAATAAATTAAGCTATTTGACTTGGAATTTGACATTCCACCACTTTTCAAAGTTAACAATTAAGTCTATCTCAAATTCATAGGGTGAGAGATAGAAATTGATTCTATAGATCACCATTCTATATTTCTATTTGCAACTTATAACATGTTGTTCAAACTCCCTCTCCTATGATAGAAATACAACAAATAAATAGGTCTCTCATATAGTGAACAATAATATACAATTATAATCCATATACATTCATATTAACTTAATTAATATGTCTCTAAATTATGATTATTAAAATGAATTCAATTCCAGGGATCCAAACGAGGCCCTAGTGTTTTAAGGAGTATTGTAATAAAACACTACCCTTAATCATAACACATAGAAATTCTCACTATGAGACATTTAGTAGGGAAAATTTATACTGAATTTTGAATATCAAAATACTAAGAGACCTCCACTTCACTAGAAGAACTTTTAGATTTCGGTATTGCATTACTATAATGGTGGATTTTTTTAGTGTTTTTAAGTAGTATTAAAACACCTTCTTGTTAGGAGACATTTAGCAGGAAAAAATTTATACTAAATTTTGAATATCAAAATACTAGGATAACTCCACTTTACTATGAGAAATTTTAGTTTTTAGTAGTGCCTAGAACTAGCTCACATAGGATCCATGGTGACAATGACACCTGTCGCAAAACCCGCACTCGAGCCCACAGCCCACCCAACTAGGACAATTATGCGCCGAAAGCCTGAAACCCAACTACTACTGGTAGACTCGATTCAGGAGGTAGTTGTCCTCGCTATAAACATGTGCGCTTTAATTTCAAAAATCAGGAAACATTGACGATGGAAGCAATGGTGATGTGGCAGCTGACCATTATCATCGATACAAGGTAAGCATCATCAGAAACATAAACACATTTTATAAGTGCTCATGCATTTTTTTAACCTTGCATAAATCAGTAAGATGAAGGGCTCAGGGTTCCCTCCAAAAAGTAAAAAAATCTCATTCAAAGTCAACACTTGCAGGAGGACATAGAAATGATGCATTCAATTGGCCTCGACTCCTACAGATTCTCATTGTCCTGGTCGAGAATACTTCCAAGTGAGCTCGTTCTCTGAATCTCACAAGTTACAACAACTGTTAATGTCTTTTGACCCAGCTCCTAGCTGGAGAACACGCAAAGAATAGTAGAGTTTAACTTAAATTACATGCTTATACCTTTCAAATACCCATGGTCAGAGGGTCGCTTCGGAGATTTTAATCCGACAGGCGTCAAATTCTACAACAACCTCATCAACGGCATGCTACGAAAAGGTATGCATTCTTTGTTCTGTTATAATGTGGCCAGCTACCTCCCTCCGTAAATGCCACCTTGCAAAACAAGCAAGCCTTTTAGTTCAGTCATTTCATCCTGGCCTAGCATTTGATACGCTTGGAGCAGGGATACAGCCATTTGTGACGATCAACCACTATGACATACCCGAGGAACTCCAAGAAAGATACGGCTCTTGGTTGAGCCCAGAGATTCAGTAAGCCCATGTTATAGCTTTATCTACGAAGGTTTCACAACAATTTCTAAGATAAATATCACCGCATGAAGATATAGTAAGCTCATATGTAGTTGTTTCTGCATTTATGTTCAGGGAGGACTACACCTACTTTGCTGAGCTTTGCTTCAAGATGTTTGGTGACCGAGTAAAGCACTGGGCTACATTCAATGAGGCAAATTTTGTGGTAAAGCTCGCATACTTCATGGGAAAATTTCCACCAAACCGTTGTTCCGAGCCATTTGGGAAATGCGATTCTGGGAATTCATCAACTGAGCCCTACATTGTAGCGCATAACATGATATTAGCTCATGCAAAGACGGTCAACATCTACAGAAAGAATTACAAGGTACAAAATATACATTTGGATCAAAACGGAGTGGGGACTAACCATGATCTTCATGGAAGTTGTATAAGTTATTTTCCTTATTCTCCAACCTTCTCAGGCCAAGCAAGGTGGCTCTATTGGAATTACACTATATATGAGATGGTATGAACCACTGAGGAATACCACAGAGGACCACTTGGCAGTAAGCCGAGCTCTGTCTTTCCAAGCTCCATGGTATCAGTTGATTCAGTAACCTTCCATCATACTAGTATTTTACTATTGGAAATTGACTTTTTTGGTCTTCGTGATGGAATGCTCACTTGCTAGTATATGCTAAAACAGGTTCCTGGATCCCTTGTTCTTTGGCGACTATCCTTACCAAATGCGCCAAATCTTAGGTCCAAACTTGCCAAAATTCACAGAAGCAGAGAAGCAACTATTGAAAAACCAAATTGACTTCATCGGCGTAAATCACTATGAAACATTATACATCAAGGATTGCATATATTCTTTATGTGATTTGGACACCTACATTGGCGATGCTTTAGTTTCTGAATCAGCAGAACAAAACGGGATACCCATTGGAAAACCGGTAAAAGTTGTCACTGTACATTGCATTATTCTATGCAACAACATCCTACTCTCTCCATCCCAAATTATAAGACATCCCAAGAATTTTGGAGAGTTAAAGTATCTTAAGTTTGACCAAACTTATATGACAATATAATAACATTTATGATGCCAACTAAGTATCCATAGGATTCTTTATCAACTATATTTTCATAGTATGCCTATTTGATGTCATAAATCTTTATAATTTTTTTATAATTATTAGTCAAACTTAAAATGTTTTGACTTTCCAAGATTTTTGGAATGTCTTATAATTTGGGATGGAGCGAGTACTTCCAAATTGATTTTCACAACCTAACACTACTAAATTAATATTGTAGACACCAGTTGTAAACACCTATGTGGTTCCAAGCTCTATGGAGAAGTTGGTTATGTATTTAAAGGAGAGATATAAAAGCATACCTTTTTACATCACAGAGAATGGTGGGTTACTAGCTAGGTTATCTACATATTAGCTACAAAATGTGTGCCTTTGTACAGAACAATGGTTCACTTTTATGCATCTTTATGTATACAGTAGGTTGGTACTATAATAATGTCTGTCTGGACCTCTTGATCTCCCTTTTTGGATTTTCAGGTTATGCTCAAATAGCCAATAGCAGTACCACAACAGAAGAATTAATTAATGATACTGAAAGGTCACGTTACATTCGTGACTACCTCACTTACTTGAGCTTTGCAATGAGGTTGTTGCATTCCTCAATTATCTTTTCATTTAAACTGCTCGGCAGCCAGGTAATAACAAAACTTTGTTACTTCTTTGCAGGAAAGGAGCAGATGTGAGAGGTTATTTTGTGTGGTCTTTGATGGATAACTTTGAATGGCTCGCTGGTTACACCACAAAGTACGGTCTTTGTCATGTGGATTTCAAGTCACTAAAGCGAACACCAAAATTGTCTGCTAAATGGTACAGCAAGTTTATCAAAGGCTATGAGCAGATAGAGATGGCCTCTGAAGAGTCACCTGAGCATATGATTTCCTAGCACATAGATACAGAATTCTCAAAGGTCTGTATGCACACTACTTAGTGATTTGATATATATAAATAAAGATGTTAATTAACACCGGAAATTATCTGGTAAATTTCCTTATGTCAATGTATGCTAGTGTCATGAACTCTCAAACATTTAATTTGGATTCGGGTATGTACTTTGAGAGTTCAGGTATTTTGAATTCGGATCCGGGTTTGAAATTTTGGTTATCTGGCTTTATACCCCGGGGACCGGGGGCGGGCAGACGTGCGTGCAGTACGTTATTGGTCTTGTGACTACGACGTGCGGACAGCGGCACGGCGAGCTGCCACACATTCAAGTTCCCACTATCGATGTTGTTGGGGTTAGTTCCACATCGGAAATTGATGGTGGGGGAGCACAACATATAAGGCAGGTCGGTCCTCACCTATCAGGTTAGTCTTTTGGGTTGAGTTAGGCCCAAGGCCTGTATATGTTGTAACTCCGGTGGACCTGGGCCGGAGCGACGCCGGTCGTCGGTACGACGAGCCGGGTCGGCCCCAGGGAACCTAGGGGCGCCGGCTCAGCGAGCCGGGCCTGGTTTCAACAATTGGTATCAAAGCCGGTCAAAGGACCCGCAACAAATCTCGGTGGGTCACACAATGGCGGGGGTAGCCCGTCTGGACAACGTCTAAGTCACAGGTTGTGTGAGTTGAAGAGTTGGGACTGATGTGTGACTACGAGGGAGATTGTTGGGGTTAGTCCCACATCGGAAATTGATGGTGGGGGGAGCACATTGTGTGAGTTGAAGAGTTGAGACCGATGTGTGACTACGGGAGGCAGGTCGGTCCTCACCTATCAGGCTAGTCTTTTGGGTTGAGTTCATCGGAAATTGATGGTGGGGGAGCACAACATATAAGGCAGGTCGGTCCTCACCTATCAGGCTAGTCTTTTGGGTTGAGTTAGGAGATTGTTGAGGTTAGTCCCACATCGGAAATTGATGGTGGGGGAGCACAACATATAAGGCAGGTCGGTCCTCACCTATCAGACTAGTCTTTTGGGTTGAGTTAGGCCCAAGGCCTGTATATGCTGTGACTCCGGTGGACCTGGGCCGGAGCGACGCCGGTTGTCGGTACGACGAGCCGGGTCGGCTCCAGGGAACCTAGGGGCGCCGGCTCAGCGAGCCAGGGCTGGTTTCAACAGATGTCAGCTTGCCAAACCTTAATTCCTGTATTTGCCGAACTGACAACAGAAAGCTCTTCGGTGTCGCTTCTCTTCAGCACACCCGTGCCGCCCTTCTTCTTCAGTGCCCGGTTGCTATGTCCGTCCGCGTAGCCTACCAACCCACGCTGCAATACTGCACCAGCCAGGCTCCAATAGTGCGCACTTCCGCACAGCCTACCAACTCACACGGCGGCCTTGGTGCTCGATAGAAACGTAGGAGTAGTATGTTTTCTTGTTATATAGGATTATCTATGTTGATGCAGCGTGTAGCCAGGTTGCAGCAGCACTGTTGCATCGAATGAGTAAGCCCCCCAGGTGCGACGACGACTTGAGGCTACCAAACACAGCAAAGAGTGAAAGACGCTGTGCCTGCCAATCTCACGCCCCCAGTAGGCTGCCCGCCGCCATGGCGCATCTCTTCTTTCTCCTCCTCCTCTGCTCCTCCGTCGCCGGGCTCAGGCGCAGCGACTTCCCGCCGTCCTTCCTCTTCGGCGCTGGCACGTCGGCTTATCAGGTTCGGGCGGTACAGTAGCCATTGCCGAGCTCAGCAAGCTAGCTGTAAACACACGCGTGCATGTAGTCTGCATAGTTTAATTGACTCGATTGAGCTACGTGCCGTCATTATTAATTAACTTTTCTTTATTTGTAGTAAGGTTAGTCTCAACGAAAGTTTTAAGAATTTTATTTGTATTTAATTGTTCACCGCATATGCATTTTTATAACATAGCAATATTTTAATAAAGAGAGAGAAAAAAAGAGTTTCATAGCTCTTGAACGATTACTAATAACTCTATGAGTCATAAAATTAAATGTCTATGAAACTATGAAATAAAACGTTACATTGCGATTGGTTGTTTCATTCAAGTTTTATTTTATTCTATATGATGATATATCAGTCTTGCAAACAGTATAATAAAATTTTCTATTAAGACTAACCTAACTTGCCAAACTGGAGGGGACCGGCTATTTGCTCTACTATGTGCTATGGCCCCGTGTCTCATTTTACTTCTATCGTTTCCCCTGTTTTACTACTCATTTAGCCCTCCCCTAAGGTCTTGTTTGTTTTCTCCAAAGTCGTTTCCGACCGAAATTATTCCCGTATTACACATGCATTCCTAGTCGGATTGGTTCCGGGTCTTCGTTCTTAGATAACCGAACATGGTGTAAACTTTTTTCAACTTTTGTTTTGTTGATCAAGTCATACCTTCGGTGCCTAATGATATAGTACGTTAGTTGGATACTTTCTCCTCTATTATTTTTCACATTTAGTTCCTTCTTATACGACTATCTTCGCCATCTCATTTTAGGTTGAAGGCGCATACATAGAAGACAACAAGGGCCTGAGCAATTGGGATGTCTTCACCAATACTCAAGGTGCTTTTCATATGTCTCAGTTATGCATACAATAATCAAAGCCATCCAAGAGACCCAATAATAAAAGGGGTATAAGCAAACCACTAGTAGAAAATAGGCTTTTGGTTTAGCATATTAGTCTCGGATACAATTGGAACCAGGACTAATATGAGTATTAGTCTCGGTTCTAAGTTTTTTGGGTTTCGAAGAACCTTTAGTCCTGGTTGGTAACACCAACCTGGATTAAAAAATCTTCTTTAGTTTTGATTGATGTTACGAACTGTGACTAAAGATATCAAGACATTTAGTGCCTGTTAGTAATACTAACCCGGACTAAAGGACCCTTTAATCCCGGTTTGTGTTATCTACCGGGACTAAAGGTCCCTCGATGGGTAGGTTCAAAAGAGAAGAGTCTTATCTATTGTCAGATGTGTTTTTATAGGTGGGGTATATTGTCAGATATGTTTTATAGGTGGGGTAGTAAGCTATACACATGCACATTTTTCATTAAGTGATTCTTGGAGATATTCGTGTATCCTCTAGACCCACCACGTGCATGCTAATACTTCGGCTTAGCACGTTTTTCATTAAGTGATTCTTGTAGATGTTTTTAGTCCTTTCGTTAAAATTACATGGAGATGTATGTATCCTTTTATTAATTAGGAGGTCATACACACACTGCACTTTCCCCTTTCTATATTTTTTTTCTCAGTTAGAGAATCATTTCACACTCTTGAATCAGGGGAGGAAGTGAATAATTTCGCCAATAAATGCATCTTCAGTTTAGAACTGGGAGGGGATTAGCAAATAAAGGGCCCGATTAGGATGGACTCTCCGGGCGGCTTGGATTCAAATCCTCTGGAGTCCGTCTACTCGACTGCTCTGGGTAGTCAATAGATCAGCGTCGTCCAGCAACATCCAAGCGTTTAGCCTGCACAGGGACATGTGACAGAAATAGCGGCCCATAAATATCGGCCCATGTAAGCCCACACTCCACGACACCGTGTGTAGGATCAAGGACGCCGCCGCTGTCGTTACAGTAGAAAGAGAGTCCCCACGCGAACTCTCACCGGCCACCAGCTTGACGGCAGGTCGGCAGCGTAGTCCTCCTCAAACTCCGGCCACGGAGTCCCACACCCGAAGTCCAGCTTGCCGTTGCTCTCCCCGCTCGCCGACGGCGGCAGAGCACCACGCCCGGGACCGGCAGCCGCCTGCTACGGATAAGCAGCAGCTTGTTCATCACCGATCTCTGCCAACTCGCAGTGCTTTTTACTTTCGTAATCATCGCTGCTCCCTTGGTACTAGGCCTTGTACGAGCGAGGTACGACCTGCCCCCAAGAGTTCGCCGACCTGCTCGAGCTGACTGGCCACCAGCAGGGCCGGCCACATCAACAACACGTCATCTTCCCTGGCCGCCGCCGCCGCCGCCGCTAGCGCCAGCTTTCCACGCCACGCCAGCAACGGGCGGCGCGCGCCACGGAGACGCCGCGGTGACGTCACCACGTGCCGAGCTTCTGCGTGCGGCGGAAGGGGCGTTGGGAGGTGCCATTCGTGGTCGTGGCGCGGACAAGCCGCTCGCCGTCGGGTCACACTCGCCGCCGCACAGGCTGCGCAGGCCGCTCGCTGTCCGCCCCAGCGATGCAGGGCGTGCTTGCCGTTCGCGCAGGCCATGCTCGCCGCTACGCAGGCCGCTTGTCGCCCGCTTTCCTTGACCGCGCCCGGCCCCCTGGGCCTTGGCTCGGCAGCGCTCGCTTAGCAATTGCTTGCACAATCCCCGCACTGGAGCCCACCCAACTAGGACCATTTTGTGCTGAAATCCTAAAACCCAACCAAAATCACTGGTGCTAGACTCGATCACTAAATCCAGGAGGTGGATGTCCCCGCTATAAGCATGTGCGCTTTTAAAGTCACAGACGTGCTTGATTTTGTTGTCTGTCTTAGTCTTGGCTATTAACCAAACATCAGGAAAGATTAAGGATGGAAGCACTGGAGACGTGGCCGCTGACCATTATCATCGATACAAGGTAAGCAGAAGCACACATGAAGACATTTTGTCAAATTCTCATGCATCTTTTTTAACCCTGCATAATTCAGATGAATTCATTAAGGGCTCGACAGTTCCTTCCAAAAAGTAAAATCTCACTCAAAGTCAACACGGGCAGGAGGACATAGAAATGATGCATTCGATTGGCCTCGACTCCTACAGGTTCTCATTGTCCTGGTCCAGAATACTTCCAAGTGAGCTCATCTCAGATTAGAATCTCCTTAGTTACACCAACTGTCAACGCCTTTTGACAACATGGACGGGGTCCTTCCTTAGTACCAGCGTTTAACTTAAATTATATGCTTCTCCCTTTCAAATATCCGTGGTCAGAGGGTCGCTTCGGAGGTGTTAACTGGGCGGGCGTTAAATTCTACAACAGCCTCATCGACGGCCTGCTAGAAAAAGGTATGCATTCTTTGTTCTGTTATTATGTGGCCAGGTACCTCTCTCCACAAATTGGACCCTGCAAAACAAGCAAGCCTTTTAGTTCAGTCTTTTCATCGGGGTCTGGTATTTGATACGATTGGAGCAGGGATACAACCATTTGTGACGATCAACCACTATGACATACCCAAGGAGCTCCAAGAAAGATATGGCTCCTGGTTGAGCCCGGAGATTCAGTAAGCACATATTTTAGCTTTATCTACAAAGATGCAGTAAGCTCATATGTGGCTGTTTCTGCATTTCTGTTCAGGGAGGACTTCACCTACTTTGCTGAGTTTTGCTTCAAGATGTTTGGTGACCGAGTAAAGCACTGGGCTACATTCAATGAGCCAAACATTATGGTAAAGCTCGCATACTCTGCCGGGGTATTTCCACCCAACCGCTGTTCCAAACCATATGGGAACTGTGGTTTTGGGAATTCATCAATCGAGCCCTACATTACAGCGCATAACATGATATTAGCTCATGCAAAGACGGTCAACATCTACAGAAAGAATTACAAGGTACAAAAGACACATTCAGATCAAAAGGGAGTGGGAACTAACCATGTGCATAAGATGTTTTCCTTGTTCTCCATCCTTCTCAGGCCAAGCAAGGGGGCTCTGTTGGGATTACACTATCTATGATGTGGTATGAACCACTGAGGAATGTCACAGAGGACCACATGGCAGTAGGCCGAATTCTGTCTTTCGATGCTCCGTGGTATCAGTTGATTCAATAATGTTCCATCATAGAAGTGTTTTACTATTGAAAGTGAATTTTTGGCCTTCGCGATTGAATGCTCACTTGATGATCTATGCTAAAACAGGTTCCTGGATCCCTTGTTCTTTGGTGACTATCCTAAGCAAATGCGCCAAATCTTAGGTCCAAACTTGCCGAAATTCACAGAAGGAGAGAAGCAACTACTGAAAAAACAAATTGATTTCATCGGAGTAAATCACTACAATACATTCTACGTCAAGGATTGCATATATTCTCTATGTGATTCAAACACTGAAGCTTTAGTTTCTGAATCAACAGAACGAAATGGGGTACCCATTGGAAAACTGGTAAAAGTCGGCACTGCACATTGCATTATTCTATTCAACAAGAATTCTAGTTCCAAATTGGTTTTCCTTTTTACCAATACCCAAATTTATTTTGCACAACCTAACACCGTTAAATTAATATTGTAGACACCGGACAACAGCTATGTGGTTCCGAGCTCTATGGAGAAGTTGGTCATGTATTTAAAGCAAAGATATAAAAGCATACCTTTGTACATCACAGAGAATGGTGGGTTACTAGGTTTGGTAAATTCTACATATTAGCTACAAAACACATGCCTGTGTACATAAAATTGATTCACTTGTATGCATTTGTATATATAGTATACTTGTAGTACACTGGTACCATAGGGTACCTTCGAATAACTATGAGGCTTTCGTTTAATTTAATCGGACGGTTAGAATCATCTATTACTTTTTAAGAGGTAATAGGTGAAATAAATATTTAACTTTATAAAATAAGAAAAATAAGGAAAGTTTTTAAATATAAAGATATTTTTTTAATCTAATTGAGGCATACGAGATCCATTGAATGAGGTAAATCTTTTTATTTTTGTAACTTTGGATATCGCATCGTAATCATGCGTAGCCACTACTACGAAGTGACAAAAACATACTAAACTGTGTACGGCAAGGACGTGTCCAACGTACGTGGAACTCTATGTGTGTATACAAAACTTTACGTGGCCACTTTTACACGCTTAATATATACATGACAACTATGTGTTTTATTAGAAGACCCTCTGGGTTGTGTAACATAGTTTTAATGGTTAGCATAATATACACACTCGATTATGTAATGTGTCAACGTATAGCATATTTTAGATCACTAAAATTTGGCTTAATTAACATGTTAGATGTTGGTATCATTCATGTATTTTGTTTAACTGAGTATACATGAGTGGTGTACAACTTTATTAACATGACTTGGAATCATAAAATTTTAGACCAATTTTAGTACAAAAATATTAAAATAAAATAAAATATATAAATTTAGTGTGTAACTATATATTAGCAAAAATAAACACAAAACTTAAATAGTAGTGCATTCACGTTGAGCCCAAAGGGATCGTCTGCGCGGAAAAGGAAGGCACCCTGCGCTGGATTCTTACTTCCATGACGTGACGATTTGATCATGTTTTTTTTCTTTATTTATAGATTAACTAGAAAAACTAAAAAAAAATCAATAGCTCAGATTTATTTAAACTATTACCTTCTAGTAGGTAAAAAGGATACCGTAGCATTTTTTGGTACCATAATAATATATGTATGGACCTCTTGATCTCCCTTTTTGGTCTTTCAGGTTATGCTCAAATAGGCAATAGCAGCACCACAACAGAAGAATTAATTAATGATACTGAAAGGTCAAGTTACATTCGTGACTACCTCACTTACTTGAGCTTTGCAATAAGGTTGTTGCATTCTTGATTCTTCAATTATCTTTTTGATGTAAATTGGTCTGCAATCAGGTAATAACAAAACTTTGCTACTTCTATGCAGGAAAGGAGCAGATGTGAGAGGTTATTTTGTGTGGGTCTTTGATGGATACCTTCGAATGGAACTCTGGTTACACTGTAAAGTATGGTCTTTGTCATGTGGATTTCAAGTCACTAAAGCGAACACCAAGGTTGTCTGCTAAATGGTACAACAAGTTTATCAATGGCTATGAGCAGATAGAGATGGCCTCAGATGAATCACCTAAGCATATGGTTTCCTAGCATAGAAATATAGAATTCTCAAGGTCCATATTTGTACTTGATTATTTGGTAAATTTCTTCATGTCCATGTATGCCAGTGCCATCTCTAAGACTTTTTTCATCAAATCATGAATGATGCAAGCTGTAAGCATTGAATGATGAATGATGTGAACTGTAAGCATTGCATCCATACATCAAAGTAATCGGCAATTGCTTGCTCAATCTAGTACACATACATATTGTCACTAGAAGAATGGAAGTCCTCGATGAAACAGTACCTCTGCATATGGCATTTGATACACAAAAAACAGTAATTCATTATTTTTTTGATCAAACCATTCTTTCACAAATTTACTCTGAAGCTTTTGCAATGAAGTCCTCAATCAAAACTATAAATTATAGTAAATAGCATAAATCAAAACACCAAGGTTTTTGAAGTTGTATTTCTTAAGAATGGCATATAACATAATACATATACCCAAACACTCTAAATGCAAAACTTCTTCCTCAAGATACTAAAGTGAACTAATACATATCATGCTTTTTATATGAAAAATTGTACATAAGATTTTTTTTTAACTGAAATGCTAGATCTTTCACTAGCAAATATATTTGCCATTGTTAAATCTCATGTGAAAGCCAACTAATGCTTTTTGGCTACAGAAAGAACTGCAATTACTTGTAGCTACAACTCTTCATTGCCACCAAGAAGGCTAGAACTATTATGTCAGTGTGGGAGTAGCAGGGGAGATGGCATAGATGTAGTCATCACAATTGTTGTTGAAGGTTCCCTTAGAGACTTTGTCCCCTTATCATCACACTTCTGTTGTAGCTCTCTTCTTAGCCTTTTGGTCTCTTTGAACTACTTCCTCCTATGTATGTATCATATACATAAGAAAATTCAGTAGCATGTGGTTGTTTAGGTAAAAAACTGAACGAAGACATGTACACAAAAACATAGATGCAAAGAGACACATCCACACACCCGAGAACCATATATTTTATTAATTCTTTCTTGAATATACAAAATACATGATCAACAAAAAAAATGCCTTCTTCCATCTTCAACCTTATGCTTAAGGAGAGGTCTGACTTGTAGGAAATTATGTAGTTCGCCGATTCTCGGGGCCTATTGGACGCGTCTGGTTAATTACATCCGCAAGATAAGTTTGCAGAAAACTTCCGATTAAGCTGTGCTTCATGGTCATCAAATATTTGATTGCTCGTAGTTATCCATATGCGATATATGGCGTAGTAATTGTGTGGCTGTGTGTCGCCAAAGCTCGGTCGCGACATTGCCATCACCGCGTCGAAATAAGCGGAATAAGGTAATAATGAAGGGAATGAATTTCGCCTCATTGGTGCCTAGTAATGTACGCCGGCCTTCATTAACACGGACGTGTGAGAGTTCCTTTTGCCTCATCGGTGCCCAGCAACGATGTGTCCGATCCTGTTAATTAAGATGTGTTGATGGAATTGTGACCTCACCTCGTCGGCATGTGGCCAGATACTTCGTCTAGCCTCGTCGGCACTAGCCGTGTAGCGGAGGATCATATATTAATATATAAATGGCTTGGATGAGGCTTGATCATGAAATTGAATGGATAGCATCTCGACGTCGATATTTTTTAATAACGGGACAAGACAGTCTCATCGTTACGTCGACGACGACGAGTAGGGGGTTTCCCGTCTCGCATGTCTTGATTACGATGACGAATGGGGTTTCCCGTCTTGCATGTCTCGTTCGGTATCAAGACGACGATGACGACGACCGGGGGTTTCTCGTCTCACGTGTCTCAAGCATCACAATGACGATGACAACGAGCAATGGTTTCCCGTCTCGCATGTCTCGCTTTTTGGCATTGTTGACACAAATTATGATCAACTTTTACATAGCTAAAATGTTACCACCAACCTCAGGATCAAGGATAAACAAACACATCATGAGCATAATTTATCAAATAACTAGTTCTACATGTCAATGAGTGTTTGAATGCAGGAATGAAGAAATGAAACAAAGAAGAGCCAGTTGGGCCCACATAGGGGGTCGGCCGACCACCCTATGGGGCCACCAGCTCTCCCCTCTCGGCCATGATCCAAGAGAAGCATCCCAGAGTGATTTCCAACCCTTGGATCACTCTGTGCTTTCTCTCAACGGCTCACATGCATAGCACATGGATTCATTGGCCCACACTAAGGAGATAAATGTGATAACCATCTCAGAATCAACACCCAACATCCATGGCAGGTGGGACCAGTAGCTGGGAAGACCGAGGTGGGCCAGACACCCGAAGGGGGGTCGGTCGACCCCCCATCTGGGCCCACCAGGGTCCACTTGGTCCCTGACCAGTGGGACCACCACCAGGAGGCCAGAGGAGGGCCCACTGCCCATAAGGACGGTCGGCCAACCGCCTCTAAGGGTCGGTTGGACCCCTCCAACCGCCATACACCTTGGCACATGGTGGAAAACCACACCATCCACCCCTTGGTCGGTTCTAAGGCGGTTTGATCCAAGGGTGGAGGATGGAAGGCCCTGGATCGCTGACGTGGCGATGGAGTAGCCCCTACTCTACCCCCCTACTATAAATAGAGGGCCATACCCCCCTCCTACACATGGTGAAGAAGCCTACAAGCTCTATTCCTTAGATTGTTCTATGAGTTAGTCTAGAGTGGGAGTTAGAGTTGAGTCGAGCTGTGCTCGGGATTTACGGAGTTGTCTTCTGGGAAATCTGGTATAGCTCTTGTATCTTTCCTTCTTTGTAAGACTTTACCTTTATCAATATATATCTTTTCTCTCTACTTTACTTAGTATTTATTTTGAGCATTTCTATACTAGATATAGTCTTGCTATATGCTTTTGCTCTTTAATAGCCTTTACATTCCTTGTGGCCTTTCCCGTATGCGATCATTGCCTGTCATAAGGTGCTTTGATTATTGATCATAGTCAAAGTAGTAAGTTGTGTGTAAGCGTGGTGCTTATACATCATCTTATCCTTGGTTACCGCTTGCTGCACGGATTGTTTGTGGTAGCTAGCAAGAGGTGACAGCTTTGTCTAGTCTTTGTATTCCACCACATGTTTATAGGCAAGTTCTTAAAAGGTAAGGCCCCCGTAAGAAGAGGGCGCGGTCCGGTAGGAGTTTTGTCCTCCTACTGATCTATCCCCTCGCCTAGCATACTTGTATCGAGGAGGCAAACTATAGTGTTTAGACTAGTTAATTGGCTAAGTATATTGAAGTAGAGTGAATTGCTTAGGAGTCCCTTTACTCTTCTCGTTGTCCTCCCACCTAGCTAATCTATCTAGTCCGTTGTAAGTATCTTTTACCGTAGCTTCTTCATTCATCAACCCTTCCTATCATATATCATTTACCCCACTATACTAGTTGGTACTAAGTTAAGGTGCTCTCTAGAATCTCTCTCTGATTATCATTTCTAGGCCAGCTTTCCCTTGGGAAAATATAAATTACGATACCTTGGAATACTCCTAGGTGAAGTGCTACAACGGTATAATCTGTGCGCTTGCGGATTTATCCAATAGTCATAAGAAATACCAACAAGCATTTCTGACGTCCTTACCGGGGAAAGCTTAGCCTAGAAATTTTAATTAGATTAAATCCAGAGATTCTCGTTAACTTAGTTATCAATTAGTCATGGGGGTTTAACCCTTGCCTGTGTTTCTCTTTTGTGAAGCAAGGCATTGTATGAGTGAGTTCCAATTTCGAGAACCACATTAGAAAATCTTGAGAGCTTTCGAAGGAACTCTAGACATCGTCTAGTGTCCCCTCAAAAGTTCATCTTGAATTTGGATCCACTCAAGGAAGGAGGCTCCACTTCGTTTATCAAGCAAGCTATGGCTCAGGAGGCTATTTCTGACTTTTCGGTCCTGTCAGTAGCTCACGTGGCGCGAGGACCTGAAGTTAATATAGGGAGTGCTACCCTCGAGCTGAAGCCAGCCTTGACTAACCTAGTGCACGCCAACCCATTTAGTGGGAAGTTCCATAAGGATGTTACTTCCCATCTCAAACACTTCATGGAGGTGTGTGGCATGATCAAAGGAGTGGCGTTTGTCACCATTTGTCTTTGCCTTTTTCCATTTCCATTGTTGGGGAAGGCGAAGCAATGGTTCTACGCTCACAAAGAAGAAGCCAACACCTGGAAGATGAACCTCTTGATGAAGAAGATAGAAGAAGGTTCCAAGAAGGAATGAGAGGCCATCTACCCCGTCGCCGCTGCACAAGCTATTGAAGCAGATCCATGGTGCGAGGTGTGCGGAGGAAATGATCACTTGGGCAACAATTGCCCCGAGACATCGAAGGAGGACGTGAGCTTCATCAGCAACAACAACAACAACGGGTATCGACCCCAACAACAAGAAGGATGGAACTTGCGCCCCTTCTACCAAGGTAATGGAGGTAATAGCAATTACAATAATTATAATTCTTACAATAATCAGCCTTCATTAAAAGATCTTGTTCTTGGGCAATCAAAGATTAATGATGGTATAAATAAAAAGATGATTGCCACTGATAAAGTTCTTGAAAGTTTTGGTGAGAAAATGGATAGCTTCACAACTGCCATGAAAAATCAATTGAGTTTTAATAAAATGCTAGAAACCCAATTAGCTCAATTAGCAGCAGCTATGCCATCCATAGAACAAGGTAAAATTCTTGGGAAACCAGAGGATTCAATTGAGCATGTGAATATGGTAACAACCAAGTTCGGTAAGCCTCCACTTCGCTCCTATTGGGGCTAACTTCTCGATCCTCCCTTCATCATGAAGAAGGAAGATCTAGGCCACCCGACGATCAAGTGCTCAATCGGACAACAGACATTTCACACCGCCTTCTGCGATCTCGGATCGGGCGTCAACATCATGTCTATGGTAACTTATGACAACTTGTTAGGAGGACCTTTGGTCCCTACATGTGTTCGCCTGCAGATGGCAGATCAAACGATAAGGTTTCTCGAGGGACTCGCAAGGGATATCTTGGTGAACATCCAAGACGAGTACATCCCCACCGACTTTATCATCCTGGACATGGGAGCTAACATGGAAGTCCCCGTCATTTTGGGAAGGCCCTTGCTCAACACCACCAACGCAGTCATCTACGTTGGATCGGGCCAAATCCACTACCAATTCCCGAGTCACAAGGTAAAATGTGCTTTCAATGGTTATAAACTTAACAAACAGGCTAAAGCACAACCACCAAGAAGAAGAGTTCGAGCCCCGCGTCAAAAGAAGCAGTACCCGGAGGCCAAGATCAATGAACTCAAGTAGGACGAACCTGCCAATCCAAGGCAGGTTTGGAAAGCAAAGGAGGTGCACACATCACGGTCTCCACCTCCGGATTCATCAAGTGCACCCGAGGAATGAACAAGAATGAGAGTCCTACTCCAAGGACTTAAAAATCAAGGAGCCTTCGCCGAAAGGTAAATCGGTAGTTATCTTTTATTTTCCTTTATACATTTAGTTCAAACCTTTAATTTCTTTCATACTTAAAATTCAGAAAACTAAAGTTAGTATAAATAAAACTTGAGATTTAGATTAGCATTAAAATTTGACAAAAGGTAGAGCCAATAGGGTGGTCGGCCGACCACCCTATATACCCTATCTTGGCTTATTTGATTAAGGATCATGTAGGGACCCTTGTAAAAGAAAAAGAAAAAAAAATTGGAGGACTAGGGTGGTCGGCCGAATACCCTATGGTCCCCTTTTCCATCCATATTTTCCTCTCTACCATCCTTTGTCCAAGCATCTCATGATTTGAGTAGTGGGACTTTCAAAAATCAGATTCTTGCTTTGGGAGACATCTCTTTTATCTTGTCATGTTTTAAAGTACATCAATCACTTTTTATTAAAGCATGACATATCCTTGTCCCCCACCACTCCTTGTCCAAAGTGGGGAATCATGACATCCATCACTTTCACTTTGTCATACTTTGAAAAAGAAAACATATCAATCACTTTCAATCAAAGTATGACATACCTTTGTCCCCCACTACTCTTTGTTTAAAGAGGAGAATCTTGACCACTTTAGCTCAGCTTTTGATCACATCACACCACATCTTTTACCTTTCACCAAGCACTAGAAAAAGCATAGTGGAATCCCCACTTTAAGGGGGTCAGCCGACCATGCTTTGGTCACCTCCTCTCCTTCTTTTGCTTTGTGTAAGGCATCAACCAAAGTGAGTGATCATGGCACCCAAGGGGCATGCCCAAGGGTGGTCGGCCGACCACTCCATGGCACCCCCTTGGTGCCATCCTCTTCCCCTATAAAACCCCATGCAAGGAGAGCTCATTCCCTCACACCTCAACCAGAATTCAATCCTAGCTCAAGCCTCTCCTTGCCTTGCTCTCTCCTCTCTTCATTCAAGAGAAGTTCTTAACCCTCAAGAGAAGTAGTGTTGCTCTCACTAGTCCACAAGAAGATCTCTTCTCTTAGCTCAAGCTTCTCCCCCGCAAGGCAAACTAGGAAACTCTTCCCACACACAACCTTGTCCTAGTTTTGCCTCTTCCTCTCTAATGATGAAGAACCCGATAACATCTGCATTCAAGAAGATGAAGCAAGCTATGAGTGGGAGCTCATCTCGACGCTCCCACCAACCCGAGGACACTTCCCAAGGAAGAAGAAGGGGAGGTTCTACCCGATACACATGGGAGAACCTCCAAACCGAAGAACTACCTCAGGAGGAAGAAGAAGTGCCGGAGGAGGTACCTCATATCGAGGCATTCATGGTGCACCCGATGAGGACTTATGATCAACAGAGCGGTCTCTGGTTCGACCAACCAGGGTACCAAAGGTATCTCTCTCTTCGGGATCGATCTTTCGAGCACACGAGGATATTGGATCCGAATCTTCTCTCCACCGCAGGTATGACCACTGAATTTGAAACTATCTTTACCTCTATTGGTTGGTCTGGCTTTTTGCAAATAGAAGAGTTTGGAATAGAGTTGCTCACTATAGAATTCTTATGCTCTCTCCAAGTCTCTAATGTTGGAATTTCCTTTCACATGTTTAATCAAAGTCATAGTCTAACTTGGAGTCATCTAAGTGCTGCTCTTGGCTTTGAAAATTCATGCTTGATAGATTTAAACCCTGCCATACGTAGTTTTAACAAGAGGAAATTTTGGTTCTCTATCTCTGCTCTAAAAGATTGCTCAAATCCTAAACTTGAGGAAATTCATAATCCAACTCTTCGTTTCATGCATCTTTGGATGAAAATGACTTTGTTTCCTGGAAGTAATGCTAGCTTAATAAGTGACATGGAATTAAAATTGCTTTATGCCATGGTAAACAAAATACAAATCTCTCCTGTAAAATGCTTCGTGGAGTTTTGACAAAGTTCAATTGAGAGTAATGAATCTATTCAATTCACATCTTTAATTACTCGTCTTGCCGAGTCCATGAACCTGCTAAATGGCATGTACCCCTTTGTTTACATCTCTTCTCCTTTAGCTATGTTCTCAGAAGAATATCTTACATTTACCAACATGCTAAAAAGAGATGCCAATGGTGAACTTAAAATGATTTACATTGGCCATACAATTGAGGTGCCTCTTCCAAATAGGCAACTTCAGTTGTATAGGGCCCGTAAGCTAACCCTTGATTTAGATCAACGCATTGGACAAAGAGGTTTTGCAGGCTCAGAGAAGAGAGCTTAGGAGGTGCCACACTTTGTTCATCTTGAGCAAGGTGGTCCTTCCCGAGGAGCTATTGGCGAGGAGGAAGACGATGCATCTTCCGACCCCATGCACACTTCTAGTGGCATGCCTCCTCGACCATCACGCCCGCAAAGAGCACGAGCATCCTTCTCATCCACACGAGAAAGGGAGCATCGTGAACTGCGGCGACAATTTGATCATCTCACCAACACCTTTGGTGAGTTGCGTGTTGAGCACGATGAGACAGCACGCATTGTCCAGTAAACTGCCGAAGACATTCAAGCAATGCAAAAAGAACAATATCGGCATTGGGACTTATGGCGGCAACAACATCCACATCCGCCGCATTATTGAGTAAAGGACAAGCTTGGGGGAGGTTCCCTCCCCCACTAAGGTAAGTATTTAATTTCAACATTTATATTTATGCACTTCCTTGCTTATCTTTTCTTTGCATCTAAAAAAAATCTGCATATGATAAAATAAAATAAAAAGACTTTCTCCACTCTCACCTATTCCATGAAAATTAATATCTCCTATGAAAATGATGAATAGTTGCTCTATTAAATGTTTCTCTAGTACTCAGTTTATAACTTGGTATTTCTCTAAGTATGGATTACTTGGCTTAAAAGAAACCATCATGAACCTCAAACTTTTGTGGGTTGCAAATGCTGTAACTAAGTCTAAGTTATTGTGAGACATGATATGACAAGATAAGAGCTGCTATAATATTGTTCTAAGCAAGAATGACTATCGAAGTTTTATTTCTTAAAATGATAAAACACTTTGATGTTCCGCAATGGTGAAAATTCATACCAAAGCCATACATGCTTTCTCATGATATAAGCTTTCTATATAAGTTGCTTACTTTGTGTTGAGTTTGGTCAAGTTTTTGTGACCCTTGTTGAGAGATTTATCATTCTCCCAAGATCAAGATCACACATATGCCGCATATACATGCTGCTTGTACACTGAAAGTACGCAGAAACATGTCTTATATTTCCACATAGTTCATACTCCATGCTCTAATAGAAAAACTCTCTCTAGTTTGTTGCTATCAAATGAGACATAGACTATGCAAAATTATGCAAAGTTCAGGAGCATTCTAAAGTCCCAAATTCTATGAGCATTCCAAAGCTCTCTCTCTATTTTTTTTAAAAAATATAGCTATGTCTCAAAATAATTTTAGGAAAGAGAGATCATCCAAATATAGGAGTATTGATCACTTGCCTTGTTTCCACACACTTGCACATCTTGATCTAAGAGTATGTCATTTCTCTCCTTGGATTCGAAATTTGACTTTACAATATATGCAAGGTAAGTTTGCTACATCTTTTGATCCCTACCTATAGCTCCACATAAGCTTTAGAGATAGGAAGAAAGAAGGCAAACTTTGACATATGCCTTGGTGAGGAATCATACACTTTATGAGTGACTCGAGAGTACCTTTGAGGAACACTAAGTTTTCTTTTACAAAATCTTGCAAAACCTCTGATATGAAACTTGTGAAAGAATAAGAAAACTAGTGCTTAAGTCAAGTTGTTCTATCTCTCAACCTCTCAAGACAAAGGATAAAGCTATAAGCCCCATGAAGGACTAAGGTAATATGGGTGAGTCTTTATTGCTAATTTTTCCATTCAAAAGAGAAGTATGATTGTTGTAGATTTAGTACTCTTGAAATATGAAGCATAGTAGCAACTCCTGATCCATCGAGCTAAGTTTGATTGTTTGCTCGGGACGAGCAAAGGTTAAGCTTGGGGGATCTTGTTGGCACAAATTATGACCAACTTTTACATAGCTAAAATGTTACCACCAACCTCAGGATCAAGGATAAACAAACACATCATGAGCATAATTTATCAAATAACTAGTTCTACATGTCAATGAGTGTTTGAATGCACGAATGAAGAAATAAAACAAAGAAGAGTCAGTTGGGCCCACATAGGGGGTCGGCCGACCACCCTATGGGGCCACCAGCTCTCCCCTCTCGGCCATGATCCAAGAGAAGCATCCCAGAGTGATTTCCAACCCTTGGATCACTCTGTGCTTTCTCTCAACGGCTCACATGCATAGCACATGGATTCATTGGCCCACACTAAGGAGATAAATGTGATAACCATCTCAGAATCAACACCCAACATCCATGGCAGGTGGGACCAGTAGCTGGGAAGACCGAGGTGGGCCAGACACCCGAAGGGGGGGTCGGTCGACCCCCCATCTAGGCCCACCAGGGTCCACTTGGTCCCTGACCAGTGGGACCACCACCAAGAGGCTAGAGGAGGGCCCACTGCCCATAAGGACGGTCGGCAGACCGCCTCGAAGGGTCGGTTGGACCCCTCCAACCACCATACACCTTGGCACATGGTGGAAATCCACACCATCCACCCCTTGGTCGATTCTAAGGCGGTTTGATCCAAGGGTGGAGGATGGAAGGCCCTGGATCACTGACGTAGCAATGGAGTAGCCCCTACTCCACCCCCTACTATAAATAGAGGGCCATACCCCCCTCTCTACACATGGTGAAGAAGCCTACAAGCTCTATTCCTTAGATTGTTCTAGGAGTTAGTCTAGAGTGGGAGTAGAGTTGAGTCGAGCTGTGCTCGGAATTTCCGGAGTTGTCTTTTGGGAAGTCTGGTATAGCTCTTGTATCTTTCCTTCTTTGTAAGACTTTACCTTTATCAATATATATCTTTTCTCTCTACTTTACTTAGTATTTACTTTGAGCATTTCTATACTAGATATAGTCTTGCTATATGTTTTTGCTCTTTAATAGCCTTTACATTCATAGTCTATGATCCTTGTGGCCTTTCCCGTATACGATCATTGCCTGTCATAAGGTGCTTTGATTATTGATCATTGTCAAAGTAGTAAGTTATGTGTAAGCGTGGTGCTTATACATCATCTTATCCTTGGTTACCGCTTGCTGCACGGATTGTTTGTGGTAGCTAGCAAGATGTGACAACCTTGTCTAGTCTTTGTATTCCACCACGTGTTTATAGGCAAGTTCTTAAAAGGTAAGGCTCCCGTAAGAAGAGGGCGCGGTCCGGTAGAAGTTTTGTCCTCCTACTGATCTATCCCTTCGCCTAGCATACTTATATTGAGGAGGCAAACTATAGTATTTAGACTAGTTAATTGGCTAAGTATATTGAAGTAGAGTGAATTGCTTAGGAGTCCCTTTAATTTTCTCGTTGTCCTCCCACCTAGCTAATCTATCTAGTCCGTTCTAAGTATCTTTTACCATAGCTTCTTCATTCATCAACCATTCCTATCATATATCGTTTACCCCACTATACTAGTTGGTACTAAGTTAAGGTGCTCTCTAGGATCTCTCTCTGATTATCATTTCTAGCTCAGCTTTCCCTTGGGAAAATATAAATTACGATACCTTGGAATACTCCTAGGTTAAGTGCTACAATGGTATAATCTGTGCGCTTGCGGATTTATCCAATAGTCATAAGAAATACCAACAGACATCACAACGATGACGACAACGAGCGGGAGTTTCTCGTCTCGCGTTTCTCGCTTTTCAGTATCACGACGACGATGACAAGCGGGGGTTTTCCATCCCGCGTGTCTCGCTTTTCAGCATCATGGCATCACAGCGTAGACGACGAGCAGTGGTTTTTTGTCGTGCGCGTGTCTCACTTTGGGCATCACGAAGACGACGACAACGAACGGGCTGGGGTGAAGTGCTACAACGGTATAATCTGTGCGCTTGCGGATTTATCCAATAGTCATAAGAAATACCAACAGACATTACAACGATGATGACGACGAGCGGGAGTTTCTCGTCTCGCGTGTCTCGCTTTTCAGTATCACGACCACGATGACAAGCGGGGGTTTTTCATCTTGCGTGTCTCGCTTTTCAGCATCATGGCATCACAACGACGACGACGAGCAGTGGTTTTTTGTCGCGCGTGTCTCACTTTGGGCATCACGAAGACGACGACAACGAGCGGGCTGGGGGGTTTCCCGTCTCGGGTGTCTCGCTTTTCAGCATCACAACGACGACGAGCAGGGTTTCCCGTCTTGCGTGTCTTGCTTTTCGGCATTACAACGACGACGATGACGAGCGGCGTTTCCCGTCTCGCGTGTCTCGCTTTTCCGCATCACAACGACGACGAGGAGGACGAGCGGGGTTTCCTGTCTCGCGTGATTCGTTCTCGGCATTATGGCATTACGGCGACAACAATCTCGTTCTCGGCATTATGGCATTACGACGACAACAAGCTGAGCGGGGTTTCGCGTCTCGCGCGGCCTTCATTGCGACAGATGAAGTTTTCCGTCTCGCGGCTGGTTTGGTTTCAATCTTCATTAACTTCAACTTGATAACGACCATGCGCGGCGAGGGTTCTGATGTTGTAAGTGCTAGTCTTCTGACAACAGTATGATGGGAGCCAAAGAGTCTTGTTGCAAGATTGCAATATACTCATATAAAAAATATTAATTTATCTAAACTGATCGCTCACCAGAAAATAAGATCACCGCCGTAGACGACATGATCGTAGTTGACGTCGGCGTTTGGTCGAGGCTGCTCTGCGTGCGGCTTCTCAACGAGGTCAGCAGGGGTTGCTTCTCGGCGTGCAGTGGTGCTGATGCATAGGTCGATGAACTCCAAGGCTCGGCGATGAGCAGTAGATGCGTTTAGGTACTAGGCTTGGGCGAGAGAATTGAGCAGGGGCGCGGCGTGGATGTGTCGTGTAAGGGAGGCGTGTGCGTCTACCTCCGTATGCTCCTGGCGGGGAAAAAAATTGGGTCTCTAACCTGGCTATTATAATAAACGTGTGATTTATTTATATATGTAGAGCACCATTATAATACTACACTAAACTGTTAGATTAAAAAAACAACATAATTTAGTAGTAGTAGTATTCAATGATGCAATTAGTTATACTACTTAGTAACTGTTATATAAAAAAATCAATATAATTCAGTAGGTGTTATACTGATGAGTACTTAACACGTTAAGGGCTTGTTTAGATGCATTTAAAATTTTAAAACTTTACCAGATTCGCCGTCACATCAAACCTTTGAACATATGCATGAAGCATTAAATATAGGTAAAGAATAACTAATTACGCAATTTATATGTAATTTATAAGACGAAGTTTCGAGCCTAGTTACTCCATAATTAGAAAATAATTGTGAAATACAAACAAAAGTGCTACAATGTAAAATTTCAAAAAAAAATTACATCTACAAGGCCTAAAAATTAGCCAGTACTCCATCCGTTTTACTTTATAATTCGTCTGACTTTTTTGACCCCAAGCTTGACCACTCGTGTTATTTTCAAAAAAATTATGCAAACATAGTCAAATTTAAGTCTGACTAGTAGGAATAATTGAAAGGCTCGGTAATTGCGGTAGCTCGGCAGATTGTTATTAGTAGATGGAATCAACAACAAAAGTTAACTAGAAAATTCTAAACAATACTAACGGACAATACTGAATAATACAAACAAGGTCGTCAATAGTGGGTTAGCTTAACGAGCCCACTCGACTCGACTTGGCTCGTTCTGACTCGTTAAGATAACGAGTCAGCTCGGGTCGTTATATTAACGAGTTATAAAGTCAGCTTGGCTCGGCTCGTTTACGAGCTCGAGCTGGCTCGTTAGGCTCGTGAGCCACACACAAAAAACATAAAAACATATAATGTATGTATCTATTTAAATTCTGAGTATAGTAATAATATAAAAGTTGTCTATTCATAAGTTTTAAATCAAATAAAAAATCATGCATATTAATATATTATAGTACTACACCATACATATATTATCCATACTTCATATTATACACAATATGTCTATAATCTATTATTAATTATTCACACATCTATTTAAAAACAAAATAAATTTATATAATCTCAAGTTTATAAAGTCAAAGTCCATTCATTAATTAGTTGTAAAATGTAATACATGAAGTGTTATAAAACTAATAAAGTTTAAGGTCAACAACTTTGACTCATTAGGCTCACGAGCCACAGAGCTAATGTGTTGGTTCATTTCGTTGAAAAATATAAACGAGACGAGTCGAGCCAAGCCACTAACGAGCCGAGTCGAGCGAGCTACCGAGTTACGAGCTTTTCGTCCGGTCTTACACTCTTAGTCAATAGTATACATTAGTATCATACATATTTAATAATACTGACATACGACTACTTAATTGTACTAATTTTTATATAACAACTTATTATAATATTATAATGATAAATAGATCACACGTTTATTATATTAATGAGGTTAGAGAGCCTACGAGTCTACGACCTTAGACGTAAACCAGCCGATCCAATTAGTCGGGTTGCGTATGCTCTATGGTCAACCGAGCCAAGCCTGCAGGGAGTCGAAACGAGCTGGGTGGGTTTGCGAATAGACACGCTAATGGGCTTTGGTTGGACGTCCGCACGGAGCCCGGTGCAGACCTGCCGCACCCAATTTTTTTCCCCTGACGGCTATGTGAGCGTGCGTGCCCCCTGATGTTGGCCAGGTGCTGGTTTATATAGGAGAGGTTTGGCTACGCATTTGACCCTTGCCCAAGCCAAAAAAAATGATCAGGTTAGATCAACTAGAAAAATCTATCTCTAACTAACAGCACACATGATTCTCTCGTACGTGTTAAGAGGCGGCCACAATTCTATCTTCAGCCCAACATACTCTAGGTTTATTTCAATGATATGTGGGTCAGGTTCTACAACAATTAGCCTTGAGTTAATCCCAACGATGTACGCAATTACGCATACTTTTTATTTGTTTATATGCAGAATATGCTAGTTTAACCAAGAGTCTATGTTACTCCTCCATCCCAAATTATAAGTCTCCATTCTAAATTATAAGATATTTTAAAAATCTTGAAGAGTCAAAGTATCTTAAATTTGACCAAACTTATATGACAATACAATAATATTTATAATGTCAACTATAAGTATTATTAGATTCTTTATCAAATATATTTTCATAGCATACCTAAGGATCATTACTCTATGAAAATTTTGCACCATGGAGTTCTCAATGCCTTTTTTAAGTAAGCCAACCCGGACAAGAACCTACATACACTGAAAAAAGAATTTAGTTCTATATCGTTACGTACCTTCCATGAAAACGATGAACATTACAGATTATCAAAAGAATCAACAAACTAAAACTCGTAATTTAAGTAAATTGTTCATCACTTGTTTATGTCATATCCTTTGTATTTTTTGAATGGAATTACTTACCTAGGGAACCTTTTATAGGATTTATAATGTGATAGGAAAAAGTGTCTTCTAATTTGTTTTCCTACCCATAATTGACAGACGAGAACATCATAGCTGTTTTGTCAAACGATAATGCTTGACAGCGGGCGTCCGGACGGCCGGACGGACCGATCAGACTCACCCGTGCGCCGCCGGACACGTGCCTCCCACACTCAGACTCAGCCTTATCCTTCTAGCGCGTCCGTGTGTTTGCTTAAAAAATAGCGCTGCTTCTTTCTCCTTCGCCAGGCTGTGCGTCGCAAGCAGCGGGAGGTCGCTCACCACGGGCCACGGCCTTCTCCGGCGCCCTCCAGCGCCATTGCTCCACATCTGCCCCGCCCCATACTATCCGCAAAACAGTGCCGCTTCCTTCTCCATCGTGAGGCTGCTCGCCCAGCCAGCACGAGGTCGCTCACCACGGCTATTTGAGTTCCTCGAGCGTCTCCGCCTCCGCCGCCGCCCTCCATCCTCCACCGTCGTTGGTCCCCCTCTCTTACCCTCTGGCATGTTGCTGGGGGCTGAAAAAGAGTGATGATCCATTGATTTTAATAAGGGCCTATTTGGTTTCCCGTCACATCGAATCTTCCGTCTCTAATTTGATCTATTTAAAATATACTAATTAAAAAAGTAATTTATCAGGCGGAGACAACTTCGCGAGACGAGTAAACATTCGTTAATTATAGATTAACTTAGCTTAATATAATCGTCTTGTTAAGTCCTGCAGGGGCATGTAATTAGTTTTATATGTAGTCTATTTTTAATACACTAAACTAGTGTCGAAAGATTCGATGTGACACGGCAAAATATTTGCCGCTCCATTCAAACAGACCCTAAGTTTCTCTAACAGATCGAGTTCTTAGGGTTTGGGTTAGGGTTTCTCCATACCAAAGTTTTTGGTATTGAAGTTTTATCTTCTCCTCCTCCTCTCCGTCAGTGGTGAAGGAGAAGGGTGGAATCGTGTTCTCCATGGCGGCTCCATTGAAGACGAGGACGACCATTTCGGCGTCACCATCTTCATCGACATGACGACATGGAGATTTTGTTTCCGGATGGCGGCATCAAAGCGGAGATGATGGTGCTGCCATAGAATAATTTTCTCCGGTCTTTTCTCCGTTTTGTTGTGGTTTAGATCTGGCCACAATGAAAGACTAGTGAGAATAATTTTCAGATCAGTCTTTCTTATTCTTCGGTGGCAGGTTGATTCAAAAACTAAAAAATGCCCCGACCCCCGGTCGTCTCTCCCAGGCGACACGGGGGATCCCGCCGCCGCCCCTCGGGGCTTCTCCGAGGGCCACCCCGGCCGCCGTCGCCGCTCCTACCCGATTTGCGGCGACGGCGGTCCGCTTCCCTTCCTCAGCCCCATCATTTCCCCTTCTTGTCCTCCCCCGGCTCTCTCACAGCCGTTCCCTCCCCTCGTCCATCTCCATTGGTGCCTGTGGCGGCCGGCCCGTGGTTTTATCCGGCTCTCCATCGGGCGGTTTAGGTGGATCCAGACCTGGGGCAGCCGCGTGGGCAGCGCCTGCGGCCGGGGGCTTCTTGGGTGACGGCGAATGGATCTGGATCTGGCCGCCAACACCCTCCTCCCCTGCGGCGGATGATCTGGACGACGATCTCTTCCAACGTCCGGCGACCGGTTCATGGGGCGGCAGTTTGGGTGAAAATCCTACTTGGCATCTTACGCCGAGCTGGCGGGAGTGGTACTCATAGTGCCTCGCATCTTGTTGAAGTCGTCGCTGAAGCTGTTGCGCCCGTGGGCGTTCAATAACTGGGTGAAAACCTAGCCTAGTTTCTCTAGGCTGGCGGCGATGGCGCAGTTGGCGCGTCGTCGAAGTTGTTGTTCGTCAGGGCCAGGATTTTCTACCGCGTGTTACCTTGCTGCACAGCTCAAAATGGAAGTGGCGCTAGATGTCGTAACAACTCGGTTTTTGGTGAGCAGGTTTACGTCTACACCAAGTGCTTTGTACTGTTGCCTTAGGAAAAACATCCAGTCTTCAATGGTGATCGGTGTTCAACGTTTTCAGTACCTTTTTAGGTTTGACAAACGTATTTTTAGCGGCTTTGTCTTGACGCTGGTGATTTTATTCTAGTGTAGTTGTCATCACGTTGATGATGTTATTTTAGTGGTGTTGACATCACGGAGAAAACCTATTTGACGCGTAGGATTACTCGAGCTCCTTGTTGGGATGTAATTTTTTCCATCAGTTTGTTTGACGCGTAGAACTACTCGAGCTCCTTGTTGGGGTGGAATTTTTCTTTTCAGTTTCTTTCTTTTTAATTTTCATGCTGTAATATTTTGGCCTGATTCTACTCATGGGTAGATGAAACCGGATAGTTTCTATCCTTTATCTAATAAAAAAAAAAGGAAGACACCAGAGAGAAGAAAAAGATGCTCGATTCTACTTACAGGAACATTGACCGTGGTTTGTTAGGCAGTTCTTTTCAGGCCATTTGCGAATGTTTGCCTGTGCGGTCATCTACACTGTAAAATGATTAACATGTTAGGTTTTAAGTTGCTATTCATAACGTGGGTACTATTTTGTAATGCAAAGTGTTTGTAACGTATTGATGTACCCAGGTTTTATATAATATAATTTTTCTTTCGGAAAAAAAACACACGCCCCAGCTGCAGCCTTCCCGCCGCCATGGCACGTCTCTTCTTCTCCCTCCTCCTCTGCTCCTCCGTCACCGGGCTTCCTCTTCGACGCTGGCACGTCGGCTTACCAGGTTCGGGTGGTACGGCAGCCGTTGCCAAGCTCCAAAATGTCGGATACTAATAAATGGAGAGAAAACTTTTAAATGGATTCATCGTATCTTGTTCTTCGCGGATACTAATAAATGTCAGATATTCTATATTTTTATCGAATACGGATCTGGATAGAGAAAAATCATGAAAAACGGATTCAGACAAATCCATTTAGTATCCATAGAAATGGTACATGTTTTAATGGATATGGATTTGGATTGTTTGAATTTTCACACATCCATCTCCATCACAAAGTATACTACTAAAATGATGTACTTCTCCTAATATTTTTAAGTAGTAATAAAATACTACACCTAATCATAACGTGTGAGAATTTTTACTAGGAGACACTTAGTAGGAAAAGTTTGTACTAAATTTTGAATACCAAAACACTAGGAAAACTCCACTGTACTAGAAGAACTTTTAGATTTTGGTAGTGCACTACTAGAATGGTAGAATTTTCTTAGTGTTTTTAAGTAGTAGTAAAACACTACAACTAGAGATAGCATATGAAAATTCTCTCTATGAGACATTTAGTAGAGAAAGTTTATACTAAATTTTGAATATCAAAACACTAGGATAACTCCACTTTTCTAGGAGAAATTTTAGATTTTGGCAGTGCCAATAACTAGTTCACATAGGATCCATGGTGATAGTGACACCTGTCGCAAATCCCAAGCCCACGGCCCACCCAACTAGGACAATTATGTGCTGAAAGGCTGAAACCCAACCACTACTGGTAGACTCGATTCAGGATGTGGTTGTCCTCGCTATAAACATGTGCGCTTTAATTTCAAAATCACAGACGTCGCTTGATTTCGTTGCCTGTCTTAGTCTTTGCTATTAATCAAAAATCAGGAAACATTGAGGATGGCAGCAATGGCGATGTGGCCGCTGACCATTATCATCGATACAAGGTAAGCACCATCAGAAACATAAAGACATTTTATCAGTGCTCATGCATTTTTTTTTAACCCTAAATAAATCAGTAAGATGAAGGGCTCAGTGTTCCTTCCAAAAAGTAAAAATCTCATTCAAAGTCAGCGCTGGCAAGAGGACATAGAAATGATGTATTTGATTGGTCTCGACTCCTACAGATTCACGCTTACTGTTAATGTACAATACTCATGCATGATTTGATATATAAATAAAGATGTTAACCCAGGAAATTATTTGGTAAATTTCCTTATGTCAATGTATGCTAGTGCCATAAACTCACGGCCTACCAACTAACGGCCTTGGGGCTCGATAGAAACGTAGTAGGTTTTCTTCATCTATAGGAGGAGTATCTATGTAGGTGTAGCATGTAGCCAGGTTGCAGCAGCACTGTTGCATCGAATAAGAACCGCCCCCCCCCCCCCCCAAGTGCTACTTCAGGCTACAAAACACAGCAAAGAGTGGAAGACGTGCGCCCCAGCTGCAGACTGCCCGCCGCCATGGCGCGTCTCTTCTTCCTCTTCTTCTTCTTCTCTGCTCCTCAGTCACCGGGCTCAGGCGCAGCGACTTCCCGCCGTCCTTCCTCTTCGGCGCTGGCACGTCGGCTTCTGCATAGTATATTGACATGATTGAGCTACGTGCCGTCATTATTAATTTCTTTTTTTATTTATACTCTCTTCATCCCAAATTATAAGACATTTCAAAAATATTGGAAAGTCAAAACATCTCACCAATAATTATAGAGAATTATGAATATTTATGACATCAAGTAGATGTATATAAAAATATAATTGATAAAAAATCTTAATATTATAAATTTTATTATATTTTTATATAAGTCTGGTCAAACTTAAGATACTTTAATTCTTCAAGATTTTAGGGATGTCTCATAATTTAGGATGGAGGAAATAGTAACTTGCCAAATTTAGGTGCAGGACCCTTGTTTACTATTGGCTCTGCTTTGTGCTATGGCCCCGTGTCTCATTATGCTTCTACCGTTTCCCCTCGCTTACTACTCATTTAGCTCTCCCCCTAAACCACCTTTTCTTTTGTTGTGTTCATCGGGTCATGCCTTCATTGCTCGATGATATAGTATGTTAGTTGGATACTTCCACCTCTATTGTTTTACACATTAATTTAATTTATTCTTATGACTATCTTTAACATCTCATTTTAGATTGAAGGCGCCTACCTAGAAGACAACAAGGGTCTAAGCGTTTGGGATGTCTTCACCAATACTCAAGGTGCTTCATATGTCTCAGTTATGCATACTATGATCTAAGCCATCTAAGAAACCCAATAATATAAGGGGTATAAGTAAACTATATATGACCCCCTTGAGTGCAAGTAACAACTATTATATGTAAAGAGATTCTAGAAGGGATAAAATTCTACTAGGTCGGTGGGCATGCTCCGCTGCGCCTGCTCTGAAAAGCAACAGTATAACAGAAAATGGACAGTAAAATCTCGAATAGGCAGTGTTTCAGTATATTTATGAGTAGAGTAAAAGGATACACTGTAAATACAATTTTTTTTTTCAAAATATGTAAATTTATCCTAGCGAGCTGAGCGAGTCCATAAAGGTTACATCTAAACCGGAGATGAAATAGAGTTAGATAAATATGAATGAAGCAACAATCATAATGGTTTCCTATATATGCATCGAAGTGAAATATGGCACCCTCGTGGTTAGGTGATGGCGTGATAATGGAATAATGCTGCATATGTCATGTGGGCTAGGCTTCAACAAGGGATATGACTTTTATTGGTGTGCTGCACACTTATCCACCAAAAGTTGAAGCCTAAAAGGATCACCCTGTGAGAAAAGAAACAAAGCATGAAGATGATCAGCATGGTGCAAGCTCCAAAGGGTATATAAAGACCAAGAATTGGGTGATCAATATATTTAGCACTTTAAACATGCAAAGCCTAAACTTCACAATATCTTATTGGGGGACGAAGGGCAATCGGAGCAAAGAAGCAAAGTAAACACCGGTAAAAGCCTAACAATATCTTGTAGGGGCATCCTTGAAGGACAATCAGAGCAAAGAAGTAAATAACACACTAGTAAAAATATGTGCTGATGACGACAAAAGAAAGGATGAGACCAATATTTTTAAAAGACCTCTTCTATAGTTCTATGCATCTTTCAGAGTGCCAAAGTACCATAATAAGAAAAACAGGCAACTGGCTTTATTAAAAAAATATGTTGAGGGTGGGTATGGGGGTAATAGATCTATGGAACCTACAAACAGTTAGATATCCCTCCTTCATATTAGAGATTATATTTTGCAAACTAATGCATGTATTTTCTATAAGATTTGTAAAAGATAGCAACCTGGGATAAGGGCCTTGCTTACATGGCTCTAATATGGACAAAATAAAAGATAGGAACCATGCAGTAAAATTAGTATGGATAATATCAACCAAAGAATAGAACCATACAATAGGAGCAACTTGCAAGAATCAGACTACTTTCATGGTTACTGGGATGGCTATGGCATACTAAACAATGATATTTCTGGCTTGACTTCCAACCTGTAGCTATCATTAGTAAAGTCTATAAAATGCAGATACAAATAGATTATATGTATAGAAGAGGCTCATATCATATAATCTAGATCGTGCAACACTATTTTTTTTTGAAAGAATTTGCATATACAAATTGATAGAGAGCAGGCTTAGTTTTTTTTATAAAAAAGTCCTAGTTTATGCGCAAATGTGCAAGTTTTTTCTTTTGTTTTTTTCTAGTGACAACTAATCTAACAACGCATATGTACGCTAAGCCTAACTGCACGTCCAGGAAGTGTGTAGTACCAAGGAGAGTTAATGATCATAGGGAAAATTTACCTTCTGACGTCACACGGGAAGTGAAGTTGTATCAAGTCAATCTGTGCATGACCCTTCGTAGCCTAAGGTAATGGCTAAAACTCCCACACAAGTAGTGCCTAGACGTAAGCAAAAATCCATAAATCTAATAAAAAAAGATTTATCATCAAGTGATGGCACTTAGTTTTGAACAAATAACAGAAAGCAAGTCCATGTGCGAACACATGGTTGATATGTGCCCATGATGTTCAGTTTTAATGATGAGTGATTGACCAACACATGAGTGTTTCAGTTTGAGTGGTTACTTCTAACCTCTTTGCGAAAGCAAATGTGTGCCTGTCTATCGGCTTTTGGTGTGTAGGTGCTATGCCTAGTGACAGTGGTCAATGGCGTGGAGAAGGTCGAGTAGAGGCTTGCCGTGCCGATGGACTGAGAGCGGTGAAGGGCGGAAGCGGGGCTCGGACCGAGGGACCATGGGCGCCGGCGGACTAGCTATGGTGGCTAGTACTTGGCACCGGTGAGTGCGAGAAGACATAGAGGTAGACCGAGTCGACCAAGTCAAGACGGTGGACGCGCGAGTCGAGCGGAGGCTCAGGGGACTCGGAGTCCGACTGGGCGAAGACAAGGTGGCTCGCGTCGAGTGGTTTGATGGTTTGGGCCTCAAAACCATCCGCGTCGGTTTTCGAGTTTGGGCCGCAAAACTCGGGGTTCGGTAGTTGAGCCGAAAGCTACCGGTGGCGGGTTTCACGGGTTTGGGCCTCAAAACCCGGGCGGAGCTTCCGAGGAAGCGGGGATGGCACGTGGCGGAATCCTGGAGGTTGCGTCGAGGGGACGGCAACTCCTGGCAGGAAGCGGGGCCGTCCATTCAAATCGAGGGAGATATTTACCGGAGCTTGGACTGCAATACTTAGGCTAGGTAGTTCACTCATTGTATCTAGGGGGGTCTTTGGGAAATAGCCAAAGCCTCTAATAAATAGAGGAAGAAGGGGTATCCTCATCCTATCTCTTGAACCCTAATCACTTTGCCCCAACTCTCTCTCTCTCTAACCTCTCTCTAGTTCATGAGATCCCTAGGTTAATTTCATCAACCTTTGTAAGAACTCGATTTTGTTGCGAGGAATCGGAGGTCGTAACCTCCGTAAGCCATGGCGGCTTCGATTTCGTGATTGCGTCCCGTTTTGCTTGTGTTCTTCGCGGTTTTGCTTTTGCTCCCTCTTTTCCCGAGATGATTTCTCTTTGTAGGGAGTAGCTCATGCAAATCCGTTTGAACCGAGTTGTCTATATTCGAGAGGAGCTTCTTTGCACCGAAGGATCCATCCTCAAACCTCTCGAGTACACAGATCGGACGATTTCTTTGCGGCGTTCTTCATTTTCCCTTTTCTCCCCCAAATCTGAGTGTTCCCGTCTATCCGACCAAAATTGAACGATGATTTCTTCGGGATAGCTCCCCAACTGCTCAAGGATCATGCCTACAAAGTTTGGTAGCAGTTGGTGATCATTTGGTTGAGTTTTGGGAAGATTTGGTGGAGAGAAAATCGTTTTTCGCGGGTTTCAGCTTTCTGCTCGTGAGCGTCGGACTAGGCTCCGGACGACTTTCCCCTAGCTCCGGACCATAGCAAGTGGTCCGGTGGTCTTGACTTCAGCCGTGTCAAGCAGCGAAGGGCGTCGGACCTAGCTCCGGACTACTCAGCTTTTGAGCTTCGGACCATTGTCAAGTAGTCCGGTGGTTCAGCTGTGCGAGTCGGCTACGCGTCGGACCAGAGTGCTTAGTCCGATGGTGGCGTCCGACGGTCTGGTCCGGAGGTCAGGCACTCTCTGTTTGTTTTCGAAAGTGTGGAAGGTGAGCACCGGACCACTCTCCTTGGTCCGGTGGTGGTGGCGTCGGACTAGTCCGGAGCAGTGGTCCGGAGGTCGGGTGCTCTCTGCTCGTTTTGGTCTCAGCTGGTGAAGGCGTCGGACCAGGCACCGGACTACTCTCATTGGTCCGGTGGTCTAGACCGAAGTGGTCCGGAGCCTCTATTGGTTTGCTGTTTTTGCCTGTTTTGCCTAGGTTCTTGCCTCTTTTCAATAGAGGTTGAGAACTTGGTCTTTGGGGTTTCCGGTGAGTTTTCCTCCACTGTCGGTGAGCTCTCATTTCTCCGTTTTCGTCTGAATCCCCGCTCGCGTTGCTCGGGGGAGGTTGAGCACCCAACAACTGGGTTTGGTTTTTGGGAAGAGTGGCCCGAATATTTCGAGAGAAATTTGAGGCTCCCATTCACCCCCCCCCCCTCTGGTCGCCGTTCTCGGTCCTTCACCATGTCATGTGTGGAAACATCGTATGATCACTGCTAGTTTATGATATTAAATACAGAGTAAGAGAAATTCTAGCAAAGACATATATGTGATGTTGTCATCAATTCTGTATATCACAATGAGCAGTTTCAAGATGCAAGGTGTGTCAGTGTTTAACAAAGTCAGACATGTCTAAATGCATGTAGCTGAAGATACTATTCATTCATAGAATGCAATTAACAGTTGAAATGTATATATATACAGGTCAGCAGAACAGAATAACATAATTGTATGGTATTGTAGAACAGTGGTAGCAAAGTCAGATTTATTAGCAAATGCCAAGCTCTTTCATGTGGTCCCAAAATCTTGTAGATAGAAAAGAAAGTAATTAGGTGTCCAATAAATAGTATTATGGTAACAAATTATCATGCTCAAGATTCCTTGGAGTGTCAAAAGGCATACTGTGAATACGGAACTTATGTAAACAATCAACCACATGGGAAAATACAGACACCACAATTTTCGAATCTGTAGAAAAGGTGGTCATATTAGGTAGGCATAGGTATATCAGTACCATAGTGTGCCAGACAGTTTAATCAGCATATAAGTTAGTAGCTATTCTAATCTAAAATGAAGTAGGAAAATAAGAGCTGGCATGAGCAATGATATGCGTTCATCTTGTTGGAAAGGAAACACTCATGGGAGTGAATTTAATGGTATGATTGCTTCAAATTAATATGTAGCTTGCTTTGGATTCTTTTCTTTATGGTCATTCTCTCCCAACAAAGGGATGCAACACTTACCTAGATGGTTGATTCACTTCAAGGAAAAGAATGCAAGTTATTAGGTGCTCACTCTAAGTGTGAGGGGAACAAGTTAAGAGATTGGGAAAAATGTATATATGTAGATGTCAGGATAGAGGAGTGTAAAGCTGTAAGAACATGGGAGACCTACTGGTGCCCAAGGGATGCTGAGCATTGCACCATAACTCTATCCATATAGTAACTTTCTGACGGCCACCGGATCAGTGACGGGGATGAATGACTGTACGGTTGTGAAGGTAACTGCAGTGGTGATGTTCGCAGGGCCACGCGATCCAGTGTTGCTGCCAGCGGAGAGCTTCGCCGCGGGCTCATGGAAACGCTCAATCTGCTGCAAGAAGAGTTGGGTCATAGGATTGGATCCAATCGATCCGTGAACAAAGAAAAGATAGAGAAAGGGTAGGGGAAGAGCTAACCTAGGCTAATGGAAAATAGTGAAGCCACGATGGCGCACCTGCCCGTCATCACGGAAAAAGGCACCTCCAGGTCTGCCCGCGCCCCAATCATCGTCACTGTCGTCAGCTCTCCATCGCAGATCATCTCGCGCAACCACCGCCAGAGATGGTCGCGACATCCATGTGTGGCGTAGATGAGGAAAAGGAAGAGGCGAAGGATCCCCGCGCATAGGTTGTGGCAAGGCTGGCACTTGTGCGTGCGCCGCGATCGAGAGAGGAGAGCCGAAGGGGTGAGGAAGTGAGGCGGAGATGGCAAGGTGAGTCACTGGAGGGTTTTTTATTTGACAGCGGGTGGGAGGGTAATTTTTTTTATCATGAACTGAGAGATGGGAGGGCCCACATGAATAGTGTGCGGAGACTCTTGCCAGCCTCCATTTTATCTGTGGTTGAAAGACTATCTTATAACTCCTGCCGTAGTGCCACAACTTGCATGTCATGCGACACCGCCCATCCGCATGACATGTATCCTCTAGACCCACCACGTGCATGCCAATACTTTGGTTGGCTCTGTGGCTTTCTCTCCAAAACCGCCCGCTTGCATGATGCGCGAGTCGTTCTTCCATCTAGCTTTTGGAACTACACATCGAGATTGGCACGGAAGGATACGTGGATGACCTGTAGGCGGTGTTTTTTCGAATAAAGAGAGACTTTATTGACTAGGTGAAACAAAGTTACAATCATTCCTGAGGAACTGTAAGGCATACGCAGGTGCTCCATTCCGTCTAACCTCAGAACTTCTAGACTACCTAGCTAAACTAGCTAAAGCATTGGCTACTCTATTTCCTTCTCTCTTTACTTGGGCTATTCTCCAATCGCCAATCAGGCGAGTGAGGCCCTTAGCCTCGGCAATAATCACGCCAATCTCTGATCTATCTTTTTCTGAGTTTTTCAGGGCCAACATGATCCATGCACAATCCGTTTCTACAATTATATATGTTAAGCCCATTTGGAGAGCCCGCTGCAGTCCTTCGACACATGCCACTGCTTCCGCTTCTACAGGACTGGCGCACTTACTGTAATATTTCCATGATGAAAAGATGACACTGCCATTTTCATCTATGGCAATGACACCCGTGCCAGCCTTGCCTGTGGCATCCACATAGGAACCGTCAACGTTGATCTTCACCCATCCATCTGGAGGTAGCTGCCAGAGACGATTTAGCATTGCACCCGGCCGCTTCACCATTCCTGTCATCAACGTGGACCGATAGGGTTCCTTCCCCTTGGTGTTGTCCCCATATGGAGGGGCAGTATCTGAGTTCAGGCTTTCCCAGTAACTGAGAAGGAAGACCACCAACTCTCTCACCTTCGTAGGACCTGCACCATGACAATATTATTATGGAAAAACCAAGTTCTACAAAGAAGCAGCATAAGTGTTCGTCGCTGCTCCTCTGAGCAGTTGTCCAATAAGATAAGCAACCAATCGCCACCAGAGTAGTAGCACTGTTCCTCATCCAGCAAATCCCAGAATTGGCGCATGGCATCTCTCAGTGCACGTGCGTGGGGGCAAACTATAATGGCGTGGAAGCAGGTCTCCTCCCCCTGTCCACATAAGTCAGTCTGGAGAGGGTTCCAGGTTTCTTCTGAATTTATTCTGCTTTGTCGGGAGAATGTTACACCCAAGTTTCCATGTGAAAATCTTCACCTTGGGCAGTAATTGGCAATTCCAAACATTAGACCACAGCATCATGTCTCCCTCCGGCCTGGTGCTTGAAGCTTGGCTTGTGTCACGGAACTTCTCCATCAGAGCAATATTATAGGCGCTACACACTGTGAATTTTCCACACTTCTCCGGTTGCCAGGCAATGAAATGTTCAGTTCTTCTCTGACCAAGCCGAATTCTAGAGATAGCCTCCATGTCTGCAACGTTGAAGATACTGGCAATTCTATTGTAGTCCCAATCTGAACTATCTGAGTTCATTAGGTCCGCCACCTAGTGAATCCTACTTATTCCACACATTGTCGTAACTCAGTGTGAGTATTCTCTCAGAATCCAGGGGTCTCTCCAAATGCGTATTTGCCTACCGTCTCCAACACGCCAAATAACACCTTTTTTCAGCTGTTCAAGGCCATGCAAAATTGACTGCCAGGTCTGGGACGGGTTTGAAGCAGACGATGTATCAAGTAAATGCCCTCTCGGATAGTATTTGGCCTTCAGGATTTTTGCACACAAACTCTCCGGTCGATCAAGTGCCAGGCCTGCCTAGCTAGCAATGCTTGATTAAATATATAGGCGGAGATCCTTGAAGCCGAGCCCGCCACCACACTTTTTCAATGTTAGTTTGTCCCAAGCTAACCATGCCATCTTCTTCTTTCCTTTCTCTGAACCCCACCAGAATTTTCGAATCATCCTTGTAAGCTCATCGCAAATTGTTAGTGGGAGTTGATACATTGATGATATAAGTTTGCAGTGCCTGTGCTACAGACTTAATAAGTATACTTCTTTGTTTCCCGCAGACATGCATTTTTCAGAGTAATCCGTCAATCGTTTGCTCAGTCTTTCTTTGATGGACTGGAATTTCCCTTTCTTCTGTCTTCCTCTTGTGGTGGGGAGGTCAAGGTATTTTGCTTCCAAGGCTATTACCTGGACTTGAAGGATATTTGCAACACCCTCATGTTCAGCAGCATTGCCTTTTGGATTAAACATAATAGAACATTTAGTTGGGTCGATAAGTTGGCCAGTCCCCCCTTTCATACTGCTCCAGCACCTCCTTAACATGCGTTGCTTGCTCTTCTGAAGCTTGGAAGAACAGTAGTATGTCATCAGCAAAAAGTAGATGGGATACCCCAGGCGCCCCTCTACAGATTTGTAGTGGTTTCATGGAGTCTTCCTGGATTTTCCTGCTAATTATCTGAGAAAGACCATCAGCCACAAATAAGAAAAGATATGACGAAAGTGGATCACCTTGGCGGAGACCTTGTGATGAGGAAAAGGGGGCTGATTGCGCCCCATTGAAGCGGATCGAATAGCGCACCGTGGTTAAGCACTGCATGACACGATGCACCCAATCACTATGAAAGCCCAGCTTCAGAAGAACTTTCTTTAAAAAATCCCAGTCAACTCGGTCATACGCCTCTGATAAATCCAACTTGTACGCATAGAAAGAGCCTCGTTGATCAGTATTGGAATTGATAGCGTGCATGCACTCAAATGCTACTAGAGCTTTATTGGTTATCATTCTTCCCGGGATGAAAGCGCTTTGGCTTGGAGAAATAATTTCTTGCAGGAACGGCCTTAGACGGTTCATCATGCATTTGGGTATAACTTTATAAATCACATTGCAAAGACTTATGGGTCTGAAATCCTTTAACATACCTGGGTGTTGCACTTTGGAGATAAGGACAATGTCTGTGTCGTTTACCCCATCAGGCATGAATCCCGAGCTGAAAAACTCACGCACCCCAGCAATGACATCCTCCATTAAAATGCCCAATTGCGTTGCAAGAATCTCGCTAGGAATCCGTCCGGTCCCGGGGCTTTGAGCAGCCCTATCTGAAATAGTGCATCACCAATCTCGTCCTCTGAACATTCTCTGCATAGATTTTGATTAGTGTCATCTGAAACCTTCTGTTCAAAAAGATTTATAATTTCGTCAGGAGAAACTGTAGGCGGTGTTGTACGGGAGTCGGACTGTGACACGAGGCATATATTTTCTTTTTCATTCTAGAACAAGCGATTCTTCGAGATATTTTTAGTCCTTTCTGTTAAAATTACGTGGAGATGTATGTATCCACTTATTAGGAGGCCATTGCACACACCGCACTTTCTCCTTTCTGTTTTTGTCTCAGTTAGAGAATCATTTCACACTCTTGAATCAGGGGAGGAAGTGAATAATTTTAGGAGGCCATTGCACACACCGCACTTTCTCCTTTCTGTTTTTGTCTCAGTTAGAGAATCATTTCACACTCTTGAATCAGGGGAGGAAGTGAATAATTTCGCCAATAAATGCATCTTCAGTTTAGAACTGGGAGCAGGGGCTTATAGCAAATAAAGGGCCCGATTAGGATGATTCTCTGGCTTGGATTCAAATCCTCTGGAGTCGGTCTACTCGACTGCTCTGGATAGTCAATAGATCAGCGTCGTCCAGCAACATCCAAGCGTTTAGCTTGCACCGGGTTACTGCACAGGGACATGTGACAGAAATAGCGGCCCATCTAAGCCCACACTCAACGGGAACTCGTCATGAATTGGGTTCGAACGCGGTAGGATCAGGATGCCGCCGCTGTCGTATAGTAGAAAGAGAGCATCCCCACGCGAACTCACCGGCCACTGTAACGCCCGTAGGCCGCCAGCTCGCCGCCGTCGACGTGAGCAGGATACAAGAACGGAAATCGGTGGCGAAGAAGCCGGCAGGGCAAGCCCTCTGCCTTGGCTGGGTTTCTGATTTCAGAATAACAAGTTCGATAGTCTTACACGCCGCAGCGAAACGATGTCTTAACCACAATACAGACTCTGGCCAGACCGGCCCACAAGACAAAGACTAGACACAAGACTCTAACAAAAGGAATACACCACCCTTCTCTGGAGTCCGCCTTCACTGCAGAGTGTCCGGCACGACACTTCCCCCCGCGTGAGAAGCAGCTTGTCCCCAAGCTGGAGCCTCCGGGAAGCGACGCTTCACGACATTGTAGTCCTCCTAGGTTGTCACCGTCGCGGGTAGCTTGGTCCAGCGTACTTGGACTTGAGGCACCGTCGTGTTGCCTTTCTTGACAAGGCGGCGGTCAATCACTTCCTGTGGAACAACATCAGTAGCTTCGAGGTCAGAGATCATAGGCAATGTGTCAAATACCGGAGTATAGCTGGGCACAAATGGCTTGAGCTACGAGATGTGGAACACTGGATGGATCAAAGATGATTCGGGCAGATCCAATCGATATGCCACTTTGCCGATCTTCTCCAACACTTTGTAGGGCCCGAAATATTTGAACGCCAACTTAGGGTAAGGGCGACTGGCCACCGATGACTGAGTGTACGGCTGGAGTTTAAGCAACACTTGTTCTCCCACCTGAAACTGAAAATTAGTTCGTTTCTTATCAGCCAACAACTTCATACGGTTTTGAGCTCTTGTGAGATTCAGTTTAAGTGCCTCAAGCTGCTGCTCTTTGTTAGCAATGATCTCCCCGGCAGTGGTTGTTGCTGAATTTGATCCCTCCGGTAAACCACCAATACCAGGGTCATAGCCATATAGAGCTCTGAATGGGGAACATCCCAGTGAGGTGTGTAGGGAAGAATTATACCACAGTTCTGCCAGCGATAACCACGATTTCCAGGATTTAGGAGAATCTTGAACTGCACACCGGAGGTACATTTCGACACATTGATTAACGCGTTCAATTTGACCATCGGATTGAGGATGGTATGCTGTGCTGAAATTCAGTTGTACCTTGTATAAATTGAAGAGCTCCTTCCAGAATTTACTGAGAAAGATGGTGTCTCTGTCACTAACAATAGACTTGGGCAAGCCATGAAGCTTGACAATTTTTTCTAAGAACAGTTGGGCAATAGCAGTAGCAGTATAGGTGTGTTTGACAGGCAGAAAATGTGCATACTTGGTCAGTCGATCCACCACCACCAGGATGACACTAAACCCCTCTGACTTAGGTAAACCCTCGATGAAATCCAGGGAGATGTCCTGCCACACACCTTCTGGAATAGGGAGGGGGTTCAGCAAGCCCATTGGATGATTATGAGTGTGTTTGGAGTGTTGACAAATGGAACATTGCTTGATGTAATTCTCCACATCTTGTTTCATCCCTTTCCATGCAAAGTGCCTCTTCAATCTGTAATAGTTGGCAGTTGTGCCAGAATGACCCCCAATAGCACTAGAATGACAGACTGATATCAGCTTAGTTTGCAAGGAAGAATTTTGTCCAATCTAGACTTTATCCTTGTATTTGATCAACCCCTGCTCTAAACTGTACCCCTGATCATTTGGACTATAGACAGCTAACTGTTGTAATAGGTGTTGAGCTTGAGAATCAGTGGTGTATGAATTCAGTACCTCCTGTAGCCAGGCTGGTTATAGAGTAGAGACTGCTTGTAGGGCCAGGAGGTGTGCCACCCTTGATAATGCATCAGCGGCTGTATTCTCTTTACCTTTGCAGTACACAATCTTGAAATGGAGACCCATTAACCTTGTCATCGCTTTTCTTTGCATGTCAGAGTGCAAATTCTGATCATTGAGGTAGGACAGAGATTGGTGATCTGTGACTATGATAAACTCATTTCTTTGGAGGTAGTGCCTCCACTTCTCCACTGCCATAATCAGTGCCAAAAATTCTTTTTATAAATGGAGAGGTCCTTGTGTTTGGGTCCCAGGGCCTTGCTCAAATAAGCAATAGGCCTGCCTTGTTGCATGAGGGCAGCCCCTATGCCATCTTGACAGGCATATGTCTCCATAGTAAAAACCTCTTGGAAATTGGGTAATGCCAACACAGGTGTGTGTGTCATGACTGCATTGATCTTTTCAAAAGCCAACTGAGCATCCTTGTTCCAAGTAAACTGTTTGATTCTCAACAGATTGGTCAATGGTTTGTCTAGGATGCCATAGCTCTTCACAAATCTCCTGTAGTATCCTGTTAGCCCCAAGAATCCTCTGAGCTCAGTAACAGTTGTAGGCACAGGCCAGTTTAGCATTGCTTCCACCTTGGCAACATCTGTTGCCACTCCTTGGTCAGAGATAATATGACCAAGGTATTCCAAACTAGTTTGGGCAAAGGAACACTTGCTTGCCTTGAGGAAAAATTGGTGTTTCCTGAGTTGCTCTAGGACTTCCTCCAAGTGAAAATAATGGTCCTCCAGTGTGGGACTGTAGATCAGTATATCATCGAGGAAGACTATGACAAATTTCCTGAGGAAAGGCTGTAGGATGTGATTCATAATGCACTGGAAAGTAGCGGGAGCATTAGTCAACCCAAAGGGCATGACCTTAAACTGGTAATGGCCATGGTGTGTCTTGAAGGCAGTCTTGTGCTCATCGTCAGGGTGCATCCTTACTTGATGATAACCAGCCCTAAGATCCAATTTGGTGAAATACTTGGTGCCTTTCTAGCTCATCCAAAATCTCCTCAATTATAGGCATTGGAAAACGATTCTTGATTGTAATGTTGTTGAGCTTCCTGTAATCCACACAGAATCTCCAAGTGCCATCTTTCTTCTTGACTAAAAGAACTGGAGAGGCAAATGGGCTGAGGCTGTGTGTGATTAAACCTAACAGCAATAGCTCTTGAACCTACCTTTCTATTTATGTTTTATGCAGGGGTGAGTAATGATAAGGTTTGGAATTCACTGGAATAGCTCCAGGAAAGAGAGGTATGGTGTGATCATAAGTCCTTTGTGGAGGTAATACCTGAGGGTCAGTGAACACATCCTTGTACTTTGCTAATAGCAGCTTTAGATCTTCAGGGGGTTCAGTAGGTTGCAGCTCTGGCCCTAGCTTGGGTGCTGAGATGTCATCTATCAGTACATAGGCCCATATATCATTGTCGTTTGCTGAATTGTAAACTTTAGTTGCAGAGATAGAAGTTAGCTGTTGGGGTTGATTTTTCATGCCCTGTAGCTTAACTGATTGACCTTTCTCCATGAAGACCAAGGTCTGGTTCTCCCAGTCACACTGCATAGGGCTATGGACCTGAAGCCAGTCAAAACCCAGTATGGCATCATATGGATTCATATCTAAGACTACCATATCTGTGCTGAGTGTATAACCTTGGTAGTACCATTGCAAATTTGGGGCCTTCCTGCTGGTAACAATTGACTCCCCATTGGCTAGCTTGACCCTTCTAGGTTTGTCTAGTGAGGTTGGTATTTGTGCAAAGTCCACAAATTGGGAACTGATGAAACTATGGGAGCTACCACTGTCCAATAGGATTAACAGAGTCTTATCTTTCACTCTAGCTTTAAGTCTGATGCAGTTCACAGAATTAGTGCTAGTAAGAGCATTCAAGGATAGTTGACAAAACTCCTCTTGTAAGGCATCCTCTGCTGCCAATTCATTCAGCACCTCATCAGTGAGTTCCCTGTCAAGATCATTGATGACCAGAGCATTGTCCTGGGGCTTGTTTCTCTTGGGGCACACTTCCAAGTGGCCTGGTGTAAATTTGTCACCACAGCTGAAACAAAGACCATTGGCTTTTCTATAGTCCCTCAATTGCCTATCACGCCATGGTTGTGATGTGGGTTGTTGTTGTTTGTTGTCAGGTCTGTTGGGGTAATAGGTTTTGAGCTAGTGGGAATGTTTGTGCTGTCTAGCTTTGGCTCTTTCCATGACCCCTTGTTGAATTCTGGCAATAGTGGAAGCTTTAATGACTGTGGGTGGCATTTGAGGCTCCACTACTCCTCTGATTTCCTCCTTGAGACCTCTAATGTACTGAGAGGTGAAGAACACGTCATCATACTGGGAATTATGCATGGTCACTTGGTACTGACATGCTTGAAATGCAGCTGTGTAGTCCTCCACAGTACACTGCTGCTTGAACTCAAGGAGAGCATCCATGGCTATTCTGAAATCATCGGAGCCAAATTCTTCATGAACTACAGAGCAGAAGTGATCCCAGCTCTTGAAGGTGTGGTTCTGCTTGTAGGCTTGGTACCATTTGGCAGCATTGCCCTCAAAGTGTAGATGTGCTGCAGTTACCCACATTCCTTCAGGCAGTTTGTATAATTCAAAGTAACTCTCACAATTGTCTTGCCAGATCATGGGATCAGTACCATTGAATTTGGGGAAGAGCATCTTCGGCATAGAATGCTGGTGAGACTGAAGCTTGTTGTCATCTTTGGGTCTGTCAAATTTGGGTGGTGGTTTCTTGCTCTTGGAATTCTCTGCTTTGTGCTTTTGCTTCTTGTTTGCAAAGATGTTCTCAAAACTGTGAGCTTCTTCATTGAACAGCACAGACTCAGATTCTTCATCTTTGGCAAGGTTTTCAGTTTCAAACTGTCTCATGGTCAGCTGAGCAACAGCTACACCGTTGGCTTTGACTTGTTGTGCAATCAAATGTTGCTCGGTTGTGTACTCATCCATTGCTTCTCCCTGATGTCCATCTGTTGTTTCATTTGGGTTTGTAGCGTGCCAATATCATTGACTCTCGTAAACAATAGATCAAATTGGTCCATGAGATGGTCCTTGAAGTCCTTGTCATCTTCAGCACTCCGAGACATAGTGTCCAGCAGAATCTGGGTCTACTTCGAAGGCTTAACTGGAGCCGTGGTGTTGAACTGAGTGGAACGCACACCAAACAAGAGACGAGCAACTGGTTTGGACAAAGCCTCCCCAATATGTTGCTGGACTCTTCCACCGCCGCCTAGGAGTGAGGCAAAATCGAGGGATTTTACTGCCGGAACTAGTCCAGTAACCCAAATTTTGGACACTCCTTCGCCAACTTCTCCGCAACAAGATGAACAAATTGACTACGGAATTTTACACAAGGACAAGTGCCTTGCAACCCTCGTCTATTGCTCAACTGTGCAAAAGGAAATCGCCGTGTGAAAAACTGCTCACTTGCGTTGATGTCGAGGAAGCCGTGTTGATGGAGTCCCCCGGTCGAACACCTATTGTGCAACCCGGAACTGAGCTCAGTGTTGATGAAGGTTGATCGAGATGGCTCACGAGCGTGTGACGCGGACCACGAACCAGCTTGTGTCAAACCAGATCCCCACAGACACGGACCTACGGGATCTCACCGCCCTCGCAACTGGGCCAAGACAGGAAATTGACCAGCCGCCGCGAATTACGATCCGAGGTTCAAGACACGTACCGGAACGAGGTAGAGGCGCGACGCAGCCAAATCGGGTTGGTGGGGTGGTGGAGACGCCGAACCATTGGATCCGTCGTCGGTGCTCGTCGGAGATTGGTAGCTGCGGTGGTGGAGAAGACGTTGTGCCCGCGTCCCGCCGAGGAAAGGGTGAATCTGATACCACTTGTAACGCCCGTTGGCCTCCGGCTCGCTGCCGTCGACGTGAGCAGGATACAAGAACGGAAATCGGTGGCGAGGAAGCTGGCATGGCAAGCCCTCTGCCTTGGTTGGGTTTCTGATTTCAGAATAACAAGTTCGATAGTCTTACACGCTACAGCGAAACGATGTCTTAACCACAATACAGACTCTGTCCAGACCGGCCCACAAGATAGAGACTAGACACAAGACTCTAACAAATCTTTATATGAAGTTGATTTTTCGAGTATTCCAATCTGGATCAGGGTGGAGCGGCTTCCCATGGGTTTGATGAACCGATCTGCTGCTCAAATGATAGGAGATGATATTGGGGAGTTTATGGAGGTGGATGTGGAGGATGGGGTGTTGGCGGCGAGGAGAACTCTTCGTCTTAAGATCTGGTTGGATATTCGTAAACCTTTACGTCGGGGTATAACGACAGATCTGGGAGGTGATAGAGGTGAACGATGGTGCCCTATTTCGTATGAACATCTGCCAGACTTCTGTTATGTGTGTGGGCTCATTGGGCACGTCGATCGGGCGTGTTCCACAAAGCTGGCGAAGGATGAACCTGTACCGTTTGGAAAGGAGCTGCGATTCGTGCCACCACGAAAGCCTTTCGGAGGTATGGGGTTTAAGGCGCAGGAGTCTTGGGGTGTGGCTGGGAAGAGTGGGGGCTCAGGAGCTTGGAGCGGCAATGGTTCTGGTAGCAGGGGTAGTGGAGGAAGTGGGGGACGATCACGTGCTGATGCGATCACTTGGAGACGTGAGTCTGAGGAGGATGGTGATAAAGAGAACTCGGGGAAGAAGGGTGAGGAGGTGGAGGTCACTAGTCCAATGAAGGTTGGTGAAACTGCAGATAGGAGGCCTGTTTCAGTGAAAACAAATTTATTCCCGGATACAACACGGGTGAATGTAGTGGTGCCAAAGATGCATGATAAGGGGGTCAGTGAAGGGCACGTTGATAATGAAATATAGCTTCTGCCAGGGGCACCTAGACAGGGCAAGGAGGTGGAGAAAGAACCAACGCTGCGCAAATTTAGAAGAGTGAAGAAGGATGATAAGAAGGACGAGGAAGAAGAGGAGTGGTGAGGATTTGATGGATGTGGAGCTTGCTGAGTCGAAAGAGGCAAAGAGAGCAAAAGGTGGGTTTGTTGAGGATGGTGAAAATGTGTCTGCAACCATTGAAGCGAGGCTGCCAGGATAGCCCTGCGTGCCCCAATGAAGATAATTGCGTGGAACTGCCGTGGATTGGGGAACGACGCGGCAGTTCGAGGCCTTCTGAACCTTCAGAAGGAGGACCCCGATATTCTTTTCTTGTCCGAAACAAAAATGGACAATGGGAAGATACAAGGATTTAGGTGGAAATTGGGTCTTAAAAAAACGCAAAGGATTGCGATGGGAAGAGTGGTGGCTTAGCAATCTTTTGGCGATCCGGGATTGATTTACATGTACGTGAGATATCGCGTATGTACATCGATGCGGAAGTGAAGGAAGCTAATGGATTTATATGGAGGCTCACGGGCTTCTATGGGGAGCCAGCAATGGATAGGAAGGTGCTGTCATGGAAGGCGTTACGAGTTCTCAACTCGATGAGGCGTCGTCCCTGGCTTTGTGTTGGTGATTTCAATGAGGTGCTAATAGAGAGTGAGAAGGAAGGGGGCCAAAGAAGGAGTTAGGCCTATATGGATCGTTTCAAGGAAGCTCTAGAGGACTGTGAGTTAAATGACTTGGGCTTTGAGGGTGACCAATTCACGTGGCAAAACAACAGTCATACCAGTGAGCTTTATGTTCGGGAGCGGCTTGATCGAGCAGTGGCTTGTGGAGAGTGGATCGCTAGATTCCCTTGCTACTGAGTGATCAATGGAGAGGTGAGACACTCAGATCACCGACCAATCATTGTTGATACTGCTCCACCTCCAAGGAGAGGTAACCGGAAAGGCCCACCAATCTTTCGCTTTGAGGCAAGCTGGGTGGAAGAAGAACAATGTGCGGTTATTGTGGAGAATGCATGGCGCACAGCCGTAGAGGTGTCGGGGGAGAAGGTGGAAGGCGCGCTACGGAGGGTAGCTGTTGATCTGGGTGACTGGAGTAGGAATGTGCTGGGTGATCTGGAGAAACGAATAAAACATGTGAGAAAGTCCCTTGAGGTGTGTAGAAGAGGAAGAATTACGAGTAGTGGAGTGGCGCGGGAGGAAGTGTTAAAATTTAAATTAGCTAGGCTGGAGGAGCAAAATAATTTGTATTGGCGACAACGGGCCAAAGTACATTGGCTGCAGAAAGGAGACAAAAATACACATTTTTTTCATAAATATGCTTCGGAGAGGAGAAGGAGGAGTAGGTTGAATAAATTAGTGTTGGAGGATGGAGGTATAGTGGAGCAAGAAGAGGAGATTTTAGATCAGGTTGCTAACTATTATAAAACACTCTTTACTTCCAACGTAGGTAACCGTATGGATGAACTACTCCAAACTGTGCCTGTCAAAGTTAGAGCCCCAATGAATGCAAACCTTCTCAAGCCGTTCAGTGAAGAGGAGGTGAAAGCTGGGCTAGATGCTATTGGCGATCTGAAAGCACCAGGGGCAAACGGTATGTCATCGTTGTTCTATAAGAAACATTGGCAGATAGTGGGGGCTGATGTTACCAGGGAGGTTTTCCAATTCCTGAATGGTGGCGAGATGCCAAGTAAATGGAATGACACTATTGTAGTCCTCATCCTGAAAGTTAAGCACCCAGACAAACTGAAAGATTTGCGGCCAATTAGTTTGTGTAATGTGGTTTATAAAGTGGCATCAAAGGTGTTATCCAACCGACTGAAAGTAATTCTCTCGGAGATAATATCACAGAACCAAAGTGCATTCGTCCTTGGGAGGCTGATCACAGACAACATACTTATAGCGCAAGAGCTAACTCACTTTCTGCAGAATAAGAGAAAAGGGATTGATGGTTATGCAGCTCTTAAACTTGATATGAGTAAGGCCTATGATAGGGTGGAGTGGGATTTCCTTGCTAGAATAATGTTGAGGTTGGGCTTCAATGATCGGTGGGTACAAATGATAATGAAGTGTGTCACCACAATCTCATACAAAGTAAAGGTCAATGGTGAGTTGACAGAGGAGATTATCCCCTCTCGGGGCTTAAGACAAGGGGACCCCTTATCCCCATATTTGTTCTTGATTTGTGCTGAGGGTTTTTCTTCTCTGCTTAATGCTGCTGAGGATGAAGGGAGATTGGAAGGGGTTTCTATATGTAATGGGGCACCGAGCATTACTCATCTTCTGTTCGCAAATGATTCTTTGCTTCTCATGAAAGTAAACCAAGAGAATGCAAATCAACTGCAGAATGTGCTACAGCTTTATGAAGAGTGTCCGGGACAGACTATCAACAAGGAGAAGTCATCGGTTTTGTTTAGTAAGAATTGCGGACATGTAGAGAAAATTAATTTCCTCCTGTCGGTATTTCTCAGGAAGCTAAGAGTGAGAGGTACCTTGGTTTGCCGGTCTATATGGGAAGATCAAAGGCAAAAATGTTCACCTATTTGAAGGACAGGGTATGGAAACGTATCCAGGGTTGGAAAGAGAAACTTTTATCTAGTGCGGGCAAAGATACTTTGATCAAAGCGGTTGCACAGGCTATCCCCACTTTTGCTATGTCGTGCTTTGATCTCACAAAGAATCTCTGTGATGATATCAGTAGACTGATTTGTCGATATTGGTGGGCTCAACAAGACAAGGAGAAGAGAATTCATTGGGTGTCATGGCAGAAGCTATCATGCAGGAAGGAAAAAGGAGGGCTAGGATATCGTGATCTGCACCTGTTTAACCTTGCAATGCTTGCAAGGCAGGCGTGGAGATTGATTCAATACCCAGAGTCACTCTGTGCACGACTGCTAAGAGCGAAGTATTGGCCAGATGGTGGTCTGCTTGGTGCCAAGGAAGGTCCAGGGATCTCTTATTCATGGCGCAACTTGCTACGCGGTGTCAAGGCACTTGCAAATGGAATCATATGGCGTGTGGGTGATGGTTCACAAATTCGGATATGGGAGGATCCATGGATACCTGAGGGTGTTACCAGAAGGCCGAGGACCCCGAGAGGAAACATTATTCTTATGCGTGTAGCTGAACTGATCGACCCTGCGTCGGGCACTTGGGATCAGTTGCTAATTAATGATATATTTTGGGAAGAAGATGCTAGGAATATCCTGTCTATACCCATTCGGCCAAATACTGAAGATACAATCGCATGGCATTTTGATCCGAAGGGGAGGTTTTCAGTGAAGTCGGCATACCATACCATTGAAGGAGTTGCAGCGCAAGGGAGGCAAGTACAACCAGGAGAAACATCGGCAATGGGGGATGTTGCACCAAATGATGAATTGTGGAAGAAGATTTGGCGATTAGAATGCCCGGCTAAGATCAAGCACTTTGTGTGGCGTGTTGCACATAACAGTTTGGCCTTCAGATTGAATATTCAGAGACGTCATATTGATCTGGACACCATCTGTCCTGTATGTCGGCGATTGGATGAAGATGGTGGCCATTGCTTTCTGAAATGCAAACAAGTACGCTGCTGTTGGAGAGAATTGGAGTTAGAAGAAATTCGCTGCATGCTGATATCTGCTCCATCGTCCAAGGAATTTGTTCAGGCTGTGTTGGGTCTAAACAAGGATTCCCGATTGCGCGTCTGCATTCTCCTATATAAATGGTGGGCGGCAAGAAATAAAGCAAATGCCGGTGAGCAAATCCCTTCATGTCTGAATGTGGTATGTGCTGTAAATTCTATGTTTAATGAACTGAAGAAGGTGGTGCCATTGCCAGCCAGACCGAAACCCCCCCGGCAGGTCTGGAACCCCCGGCCCAGGGTCTTCTCAAGATCAATATTGATGGAGGTTTTAAAAAAGCTGATGGATCAGCCTGTGCGGGTTTTATCATCCGTAATCATCTTGGGGAATCAGTGCTTGCGGGTGCAGCAAATGTTAATCATGTGAGGGATGCACTATCTGCTGAAACGATAGCCTGCTTGTTTGCTTTGGAGTCGGCCGAGCAGGTTGGCATTTCCAGGATCGAGTTGGAAACTGACTGCAGCCAGTTAAGGGACTCCATTACGTCTGAGCTGAGGGACTTGGCCCCTTGTGGTGTTTTATTTCGCAGCATTCGTGAGCTCCTTCGTGAGCAGTTTATTTGTAAAAAGACTTCATATGTTCCTCGTTCTTGTAACTCGTCTGCGCACGAGATTGCTAAGTTAGCTTTGAGTTGGGATCCGGGTGAATCTCAAGTGTGGAGTGATCTCTTCCCTGAATTTGTAAACCATATAGTAGCTCGCGATGTTGTCGAGTTACCGTCTATCAATGAAGGGCCATGAGAGCCAGGCTTGTGATAAAAAAACAAAAGGAATACGCCACCCTTCTCTGGAGTCCGCCTTCACTGCAGAGTGTCCGGCACGACAGCCACCTGCTTGACGGCGGCGTAGTCCTCCTCAAACTCTAGCCACCGAGGCCCACCCCAGAAGTCCAGCTTGCAGTTGCTCTCTCCCCGCTCGCCGACGGCGGCAGAGTACCACGCTCGGGACCGGCAGCCGCCTGGTGCCTGCTATGGATAACCAGCAGCTTGTTCATCACCGATCTCTGCCAACTCGCAGTGCTTAATTTCGTAATCATCGTCGTTACTCCCTTGGTACTGCGCCTGGTACGTACGAGGTACGACCTGCCGTCCTGCCCCAAGATCGAGTTCGCCGTCCAGCTCGAGCCGACTGGCCACCAGCAGGGTCGGCCGCATCAACAACACGTAATCGTCCCTGGCCGCCGCCGCGAGCGCCAGCCCTTTCCACGCCAAGCTGCACGCCGGCAACCGGCCGGCGCGCGCCCCACGGAGCGGAGCTGCTACCACCACTGGAGACGCCGCGATGACGTCGCCACGTGCCGGTGGCGAACGGTGGGTCCCACCCTAACGCGTCATCGTCGACTACGGCGCGACTCCGCGCTCATCGTCCTGCAAGGCCGTGCTCGCTGCCGGACAAGCCGCTCGCCGTCGGTCACAGTCGCCGCCGCCCAGGCTGCGCAGGCCGCTCGCTGTCCGCCCCAGCGATGCAGGACGTGCTTGCCGTTCGCGCCCGCTCTCCTTGTCCGCGCCCGGCCCCTTGGCTCGGCAGCGCTCGCTAGCAATTGCTTGCACAATACCGCACTGGAAACCACCCACCTAGAACTAGGACCATTTTGTGCTGAAATCCTAAAACCCAACCAAAATCACTGCTGGTAGGCTCGATCACTAAATTCAGGAGGTGGCTGTGTCCCCGCTATCAGCATGTGCGCTTTTAAAATCATCACAGACGTGCTTGGTTTTGTTGCCTGTCTTAGTCTTGGCTATTAACCAAAAAACAGGAAACATTAAGGATGGAAGCACCGGAGACGTGGCCGCTGACCATTATCATCGATACAAGGTAAGCACACCTAAAGATATTTTGTCAAATGCTCGTGCATCTGTTTTAACCCTGCATAAAATCAGATGAATTAAGGGCTCGACAGTTCCTTCCAAAAAGTAAAATCTCACGCAAAGTCAACACTGGCAGGAGGACATAGAAATGATGCATTCGATGGGCCTCGACTCCTACAGATTCTCATTGTCCTGGTCGAGAATACTTCCAAGTGAGCTCATCTCAAATTATAATCTCATGAATTACACCAACTGTCAATGTCTTTTTGACAACATGCACGGGATCCTTCCTTAGTACTAGCGTTTAACTTAAATTATATGCTTATACCTTTTAAATATCCCTGGTCAGAGGGTCGCTTCGGAGATGTTAATTGGGCAGGCGTTAAATTCTACAACAGCCTCATCAACGGCCTGCAAGAAAAAGGTATGCATTCTTTGTTCTGTTTTATGTGGCCAGGTATAGCTCTCCACAAATTGGACCCTGCAAAACAAGCAAGCCTTTTAGTTCAGTCTTTTCATCCAAGCTTGGCATTTGATACGCTTGGAGCAGGGATACAACCATTTGTGACCATCAACCACTATGACATACCCGAGGAACTCCAAGAAAGATATGGCTCCTGGTTGAGCCCGGAGATTCAGTAAGCACATATTTTAGCTTTATCTACGAAGATGCAGTTTGCTCATATGTGGTTGTTTCTGCATTTCTGTTCAGGGAGGACTTCACCTACTTTGCTGAGTTTTGCTTCAAGATGTTTGGTGACCGAGTAAAGCACTGGGCTACATTCAATGAGCCAAACGTTATGGTAAGGTTCGCATACGCCGCCGGGCTATTTCCACCCAATCGTTGTTCCAAGCCATATGGGAAATGCAATTCTGAGAATTCATCAACCGAGCCTTACATTGCAGCGCATAACATGATATTAGCTCATGCAAAGACAGTCAACATCTACAGAAAGAATTACAAGGTACAAAAGACACATTCAGATCAAAAGGGAGTGGGAACTAACCATGTGCATAAGTTGTTTTCCTTGTTCTCCATCCTTCTCAGGCCAAGCAAGGGGGCTCTATTGGGATTACACTATCTATGACGTGGTATGAACCACTGAGGAATGTCAGAGAGGACCACATGGCAGTAGGACGAATTCTGTCTTTCGATGCTCCGTGGTATCAGTTGATTCAATAATGTTCCATCATACAAGTGTTTTACTATTGAAAGTGAATTTTTGGCCTTCGCGATTGAATGCTCACTTGATGATCTATGCTAAAACAGGTTCCTGGATCCCTTGTTCTTTGGTGACTATCCTAAGCAAATGCGCCAAATCTTAGGTCCAAACTTGCCGAAATTCACAGAAGGGGAGAAGCAACTACTGAAAAAACAAATTGATTTCATCGGAGTAAATCACTACGATACATTCTACGTCAAGGATTGCATATATTCTCTATGTAATTTGAGCATTGGCACTTGGGAAGCTTTAGTTTCTGAATCAACAGAACGAAACGGGATACCCATTGGAAAACTGGTAAAAGTCGGCACTCCACATTGCATTATTCTATTCAACAAGAATTCTACTTCCAAATTGGTTTTGTTTTTTGTGACCAATATCCAAATTGATTTTGCACAACCTAACACCGTTAAATTAATATTGCAGACACCGAGGAACAGCTATGCGGTTCCGAGCTCTATGGAGAAGTTGGTCATGTATTTAAAGCAAAGATATAAAAGCATACCGTTGTACATCACAGAGAATGGTGGGTTACTAGGTTTGGTAAATTCTACATATTAGCTACAAAACACATGCCTTTGTACATAAAATTGATTCACTTCTATCAATCTGTATATATAGTATACTTGTAGTACACTGGTATCATAATAATATCTGTATGGACCTCTTGATCTCCCTTTTTGGTCTTTCAGGTTATGCTCAAATAGGCAATAGCAGCACCACAGCAGAAGAATTAATTAATGATACTGAAAGGTCAAGTTACATTCGTGACTACCTCACTTACTTGAGCTTTGCAATAAGGTTGTTGCACTCTTCAATTATCTTTTTAATGTAAACTGCTCTGCAACTAGGTAATAACAAAACTTTGCTACTTCTATGCAGGAAAGGAGCAGATGTGAGAGGTTATTTTGTGTGGTCTTTGATGGATACCTTCGAATGGAACTCTGGTTACACCGTAAAGTTTGGTCTTTGTCATGTGGATTTCAAGTCACTAAAGCGAACACCAAGGTTGTCTGCTAAATGGTACAGCAAGTTTATCAATGGCTATGAGCAGATAGAGATGGCCTCAGATGAATCACCTAAGCATATGGTTTCCTAGCACAGAAATATAGAACTCTCAAGGTCCATATTTGTATTTGATTATTTGGTAAATTTCCTCATGTCCATGTATGCCAGTGCCATAAACTCTAAGACTTTTTTTTTCATCAAATAATGAATGATGCAAGCTGTAAGCATTGAATGATAAATGATGCAAACTGTAAGCATTGCATCCATACATCAAAGTAATCGGCAATTGATTGCTCAATCCAGTACACATACATATTGTCCCTTGAAGAATGGAAGTCCTCAGTGAAACAGTACCTCAGCATATGGCATTTGATACACAAAAGACAGTAATTCATTATTTTGTTGATCAGATCATTCTTTCACAAATTTACACTGAAGCTTTTGCAATGAAGTCCTCAATCAAAATTATAAATTATAGTAAATAGGATAAATCAAGACACCAAGGTTTTTGAAGCTCTATTTCTTAAGAATGGCATATAACATAATACATATACCCAAACACTCTAAATCCACAACTTCTTCCTCGAGATACTAAAGTGAACTAATATATATCATGCCATTCATATGAAAAATTGTACATTAGATTTTTTTTAACTGAAATGCTAGATCTTTCACTAGCAAATATATTTTCCATTGACAAATATCATGTGAAAGCCAACTAATGTTTTTTGGCTGCAGAAAGAACTGCAATTACTTGTAGCAACAACTCTTCATTGCCACCAAGAAAATTAGAACTATTATGTCAGTGTGGAAGTAGCCAGGGGAGATGGCATAGATGTAGTCATCACAATTGTTGCTGAATGTTCCCTTGGAGACTTTGTCCCCTTATCATCACTGACTTCCGTTGCAGCTCTCTTCTTAGCCTTTTGGGCTCTTTGAACTACTTCCTCCTATATATGTATCATATGCATAAGAGAATTCAGTAGCATGTGGCATACAGCCAGGATTACAGAGAAGAAAAATAATGAAGAAATAAAAAATGGCAATTTTTCCACTATATGTAATGCAGCTACCAATAATGACGCAAAACGGGTTGATCTATGTGATATCTCGAAACAAACCCATCACACTTTACCTTGGGCATCTGGACTATATAGTTCCCAAAATGAATGTAAAACCATTGTCATATCTAGTTTTAAAGACAAAACCGAGTATAGCACCATATGTGTGCCTAGAGATCAATCACACACAATAGAGACAAATTACTAGAGTACCAAATGTAGTGCTTTATTACGTCATGAATTTGATGTTGAAAGCCCTAGTGTGATTTTGGTTAATTGATGAAACGTATTTGGACTAACCCTATATCTAAGTGTATAGATAAGCTAGGGTGATCCAACTCAAAAGGTGGAGCTAAACAAGTGATCATGAAAATGGTGTTGATCAAAGGCTCCACAAATGAAAAGAAGAAAGAGAAAACAAAAATTAGCTCAAGGCAATGGTATAAACATCGGAGCCATTTTTGGTTTAGTGATCAAGACACTATAGAGAGTGTGATTATATTTAGGATTTAGGATTGATAGTCGTACTATTAAGAAGGGAAAGACGTAAGTGATTACGGTTATCAAAGTGCCACTAGGTGAGATCATACATGCATATGTATTAGGACCTAGTGAGCTAACTAATCCCTTGAAAATACTTTGGAAAATGCTAACACACATGCACAAGTGATGGAACACTTAGTGTTAGCACATGGAAACATGGGGGAGAAGATTAGAGATGGTTTGAGCAGAAGAACAGGCTCTAGATGCTATGTCACATGCTGTCGGGACCAATTCATTTGTATCTGAAAGTAAACTTTAACTTAACACTGTTCTGTTAGTAGCTCCGGACGCTGTGGTTCAGTGGGTCCGGACCAATTCACTTGCATCCGGAATGATGAGGAGTGGCCCGATCTTCCGTGAGGTAACCGATAAATTCGATTGGTGGAGAACTTGACGTTGGCGATCCGGCTTCAAATCAGACACGATTCAAACCCTGCAACCGTTACACCACTGCTCCGTTGGTTATCAACCAAGTACAACTTGATTGACCTCGCCAATAAGGCTATTCCTGCAAGCGAATCGAAGAACACAAGCAAGAGGGTATAAACACGCAATCTGAAATTGCAAATATGAATGAGTCGAATATCAATAGAAGGTTCAAGAACTCAGTTCCAAAGGACTAATCGACACAGTGGAGGAGATCAAGAACGAGGGACCCTGGATCACTGTAAAAGGACTAATCGACACAGTTACAATGAATGATTCAGTTTCTCGATGGAAAACTAAACTCTAAAACAAAACCCGAGTCTCAATGGCGGCGGCTACGTGGAATATAAAGGAGAGACGTCCTAGGGTTGGAGGCGACCAGGGGGGCGCCCACAACTTGGGCTTAAGGCCCGACTCGATACATGGTCAAGTTGGCCCAAAATAGGTGACGCAGCATCGGAACAGATTCTGGATGCTAACTTGTTTCGACGTTTCCTGATGACTCAGAAGGAATTTGGACCTCAAACCAACGTTGTTGGTTTCCTTATGAAATTATATTTCCATCCGTTGGTGAATCATTGAAAACGGAGTCCGTATGCATCCTGGGCGTCCGTTTTACTCCTTGCTGGTCCTGGACTCCGAAACAGACTCGAAGTCGACGTGGCAGCTGAGTTGGAGATGAGTTGCAACTTGGAAAAGACGATGGCGTAGACATGTACAGCATGGTGATGTCCTCATCACGGAAGCAAACCCTAACCTACTTTGTTCTGTGCATAGCACGTCTGGATGCATACGCTTTGGTCCGGATGACATGTTCGGACAAAGTCTAGAGAGTTTTGCCCTCTCTAGGAGCTCTCTGTGTAGCGCCGGACGCACGAGCTTTAGTCCGGACATCCTTTTCCGGATAGAGTCCAGAGGGGAAAAATACATTTTGGAACCCCTCTGTGTAGCTCCGAATGCAGGCGTAATTAGTCCACATATATAGCGCATTTGAGTCTGGACATGCGTCCGGACTGTGCAGTGTGCGCCAACGGTCGAGTTTGAACCGAGGACACGTGTCGTGCAACGGCTTCTTCGTGGGGGGCTCTGGACCGGTCTGAATTGGTCCGGACTCCCTGATGTAATGGTCCGGAGGTTCGTCCAGACACGCAGAAAAAGGCATAACGGCTAGTTACCCCTTGGGGGTTATATATAATTATTTGGTCGGCTCTAGCTCTCTCTCTCTCTCTCTTGCACACTTTGATAGTTGCATACACTTGTGAGCTATAGCAAACCTCTCCCACTCATCTCCATGATAGATTTATCATTCTAAGTGAGATTGAGTGTTCCAAGTGGATTTGCTTGTGAGATTGTATCTAGTGGCGTGCACTTGGTGATTTGTATTCGTTGTGGTTTTTCTTGTTATTCTTGGTGGTTGTCGCCACCTAGAAGGCTTGGTGTAGCGAGGAATGATTGGCAAGATGAAAGGTCCTAGATGTCTAGAGGGGGTGAATAGCCTAATAAAATTTCTACAAACTTACTAGAGCAAAGATTAGATAACAACTAAGCAAAGCTTTTTGCTCTAGCACTACAAAGGGTTGCAAGCCACCTATCCAAACAATTCTAGCATAGTGTGAGTATCAATACAAGAAATAGCAATATAACAATGATACTCAAGCTAAGCTAGCAAGGATGAAAACAAGATATACTAGCTAGCAAAGTAACTACCTCTACACAAGATATAAATGAAGTAAAAGAAATATAAGAAGGGATGTAATGGTTATACCAAGGCCTTGCAATAAATAGATGAACCAATCACGATATGAATTCCAAGAGAGTGAGGGAGACAAAGTTGACACACAATTTTTATGCAGAGGTTCAATTGTTTGCCAACAAGCTAGTCTTCGTTGTGTCAACCACTCACTTGATGATTTGGTGACTAATAGGCAATCACAAGCCTAGCCCACTACTCAGGTACCACAAGAATTGACCCACAAGAGAGGGTAACTCAATGACAAGGGCAATCCACTAGAGTTACCCTTTGGATCTCTGCTGAGGTGGGTACAAGCCCTCTCACAAGCCTTGGAGCTGACCACGAACAATCACCAATCACGTGTCGAAGCTCCTCCACCGCTCAAGCCGTCTAGGTGTTGGAAAACGCACCAAGAATAACAAGAAAACTATGGCGATGACGAACACCAAGTGCCACTAAATGAAATTCTCGCAAGCAAATGCACTTGGATGCACCTCAATCACTATTTGGATGAACTATGAATCAAGAGATGAGTGGAAGAGGTTTGCAATAGCTCACAAGTGTATGCAATAGTTAGTAGGTGCAAGAGAGTGATCTAGAGCCGGCCACCAAGTATTTATAAGCCCCCTCAAACCAATAGAGTTGTTACCCCTTCAATCCAATGAAATCGGGAGCACTGGACGCATTGTTATGAAGCATCGGACGCTCCGATGCTAGCGTCTGGTGTATCGCTCATTGACACGTGAGATAGCTATTTAAAAACAGCTAGTTCCTACTCGACCGTTGCAATCTCTGACAAGTCAGCGGATACGTTTGGTGCACCACCGAACTCTCAACGTTGCAGCATCCGGTGTCAACACAGAGAATTCCAGAGAGCAACTTTCCACACCAGACGTGTCCGGTGACTACTCACCGGACTCACTCAGCGTCCGGTGCCTCACTGTAGGAACTTTTCTCCTTAGCACCGGACTCACAGACCTTTTGAGCCTCCCGTCCAGTGCAGCGTCTAGTGGTTATCCAGAGAGGTCAGAGAGCTCCCAGACACACCGGACGCGTCCGGTGACCCATCACCAAACTCTCCATGCGTCCGATGCACATCACTATGCACAGGTAGAGTTAGGGTATCTCACCGAACACGTCCGGTGCCTCCTGGCATAGCACCTAGTGCTCTTCAGAGAGCCCTTTCTGACTACTAACTTCTCTGCCCTTGCTCCAAGGTGCTAAACACCAAGTGTACTTCCTTAGTGCATGTGTTTAGCATATAGTTCAAGTTATTTAGCAAGGGTTAGTTCACTAGGTTACAAATGCACATCATGTAATCTCACCTAGTGGCACTTGATAACCGCAATCACATATGTTTTCCCTTCTTAATAGTACGACTATCAATCCTAAATGTGATCACACTCTCTATAGTGTCTTGATCACTAACCCAAAAATGACTCCTATATTTATACCTTTGCCTTGAGCCCATTTTGTTTTTCTCTTTCCTCTTTCCTCTTTCCAATTGTGGAGCACTTGATCAACCTCCATCATGATCATCTACTTGTTTCCATCTCTTGAGATTGATTACCTTAGCTTAACTACACACTTAACCATAGGGTTAGTACAATAGCTTTTATCAATTAACCAAAACCAAACTTAGGCTTTCACAAGCTTGGTGTTTGTTCTTGGCCACACTCTTGGTGATTGTGAGGGCTTCTTGCGCCTATTCCCCGTGGGAGACTCGCGAAAGGTGACATTAATACATTGATCATGACATTGAGTATCCTTTCCTTGTGTTGGTTGTGCGGCAACCTTGGTGGGTTAGGCTTTGGGTGTTTATTAGCTCGTGAACCTCCAAGTTAAGTGATTGTCACAACGGGGATTAGCTTGCCGGCAGCAAGTGAACCTCAGGAGAAAATCCTTGTGTCAATAGGTCTCCCTTGGTATTCATTATTCGATTGGTTCATCTACTTGCCACAGCGGTATAACTTTCCCTCTCTACCTCAATTTACTTACTTTCCTTACATTGCCTAGTATTACTATTTTCTTAGTTACATATCTTGTGTAGAGATATTCTTGACATTAGTTGCAAGTTTTCTTTAGTAAATCATATTGTTAATTGCTATTTGAGGGTTTCATTTATATCTAGATCATAGCTAACTAGACTTGTGAATAGGTGGTTTGCAACACTTTTGGTAGAGCTAGTGCTACAATGCTTATCACCATTTAGTTATCTAACCCATTTGTATTAAGTGTTGTTGTATAATTTTTATAGGCTATTCACTCCCCTCTAGCTTTTAGATGTCCAATACAAAAATATCAAGTCTCACAAAAGTGAATAAGATAAATGTGGCACTCCAGTAACTCCTCCATAAGCCACACGGAACATCAACCAGTTGACCTCAAGCATAATAATCCTCACGATACTCAGCGAAAGCATTACTGTCTATTACCCATCTGGATTTTTTTAATAAAATAAAGTATACAATCATAAATGCATTACGTACTCAACAACTATAACATAGGATTAATAAAGCTCAAAAGGATGACATGTAGTTTACTGCGAATAGATTTTAGTAAGTCACAATTTTAACAATTGAGTAGTAACAAGTTCAGCATAAGCCCATATAAACTCATGATCATGTAAATAGGAATAATATATAGCAAAAACAAGATATTCACAAGTGATCCACTATTTAATAAGAAGTCTAGGCCATTGTAATCGTGAATACGGTTGTTATAACAATTTTACACTATGAAGAGTTTGTACAACTTTATCCATGAGTCACGATTTTCCCTTTCACCTGAGAGGATTAGTCTATGTACCCATTACCAAGGAAGATCGACAGGATTCACTATAAAGTCTTGAATTTTTTTTCCAGACGAGTTTATAACTACCAAGTTTCGATGTGCAACAGATATAAGATCCCCTTTTTATAAGGCACATTCCACGCAGGCTATACACTTAGGAATTAAATATTATATAAAGAAGTCTAGGAAAAATAATATATAAGAAGTATAGCCAACTTTCAAAACTCGCCCAAGATGCTCGTGCTATGTTCAAGTGTCTCTTAATAGCTTTCAATTAAGTGTTTTAGCACTCTATCTCCCATAAACCAACATGCTTTGCAATTTTGCATCTGTATTTGTAGTCTGGTGTTTCCTAAACTCAAATTTAAAATATAAAACAAATTTCAACCACTTTAAGTCCAGAAACTTTCCAACCAACAAATTGAGGGGGTACCCAGATCATTGAAATCATTCACAGAAATAAGAACTGCAATGTTAGTTTGTAAATTGGATGCCATTAATACATTTTTAGTATTTAGATGCAAGATTAGAGGTAGCTTTATCTATATTTTTTATAATAGCAGAGATGGGTAATTGTCTATCAAAATCAAAGGCTAAATGATTTTGATTATTTTAAGAGTTTCAAGATTTTATCTTTTTTTCCTAGCATGTTCGGTGACGTGCTACCTCCGTTGTAACCTCTACTTAATAATAGTAAGATTTGATTTGGGTTTTCAAATTTGATACTTGAAATTTATCTTGAAAAAAATAGTAACCGGTAACTGAATTTTGTGTCTGGATTCGAGTATTCCCAAACTAACTGAAATCAACAAAAGCATATAAATGTGTCCCAAAGATATTCCAATTAACTAATATTAGAAAATGCAGTATCAATCAATGACATATAGTACATATAGGCTTCTACTCTCTCCGTCCAAAAAAGAATGTAATTATAGTATAATATCGTGTTTTAGCATTTTATAAGTTTGACTAATTATAAATAAAAAAATATCAATACTTATGATAATAGCGAAAAGGTAAATATCATTAGCCATAGACATGAACCATTCTAACTGCCACCGCCATGAAATCTATAATTGTATTTTTTGATGGAGGGATTACTATTTTAGGTAAATAAGGTACTGCGACCTGATACCAGAATTAGATGAGCTAAATTTGAGTTTTCAAACCTACTATCCGAAGCAGCAATCAGGATTGAGTGTGGATATTCTAAATTCGGGTTTTATACCCTGAGACCGAGCTATACCTAGGCATGCAGCCCGGGCCCGTGAGCCTGGCACGAGGCCCGTCGATTTGGCATGGCACGGGCCCGGTACTGTGCGGGACCGGGCTGGCCCGGCCCGGTGTGCGGGCCGTGCTTGGGCCACACCCCAGGCCCGTGGGCCGGCACGGCACGACCCGTTAAATACTTTAAATCCAGTAGTATATGAAATTCCAATATATAATAATTCTAAATTGAAAGATACATACATCTACTCACATTGCAGCCCATCATCAAAATAGACCAAATTCGCAAAAAAAAACAAGTAAAACCATAAAAAAGGCTAAATTCACAAAAAAGAGACAAAATGAGCTGTGGGTTGGTACAAGCCAAATTTTTAACATACCTCACGAGTCAGCCTGGCACGAAATTCGACCCACGTGTCCGTGCCTGGGCCACCCAGGCCCGCAAGCCTGTGAGGCACGCAGGCCGAGCCGGCCCGTTGCCCAGGTATAGACCGAGCGCAGATATGTAGTGCATGTATTATTGGTCATGTGACTAGGACGTACAAACACGACATCACGGTGAGCCGTCTCACACACCAACCTTTGACAACACTTTCCACTGTCAATGTCACCTCGCCCTGCCGAACTGACAGTTAGCTCGGTTCTTCAGATACGCTTCTCTTCATCACGCCGCACTTCTTCGGTGCCCGCCGCCGCTTGATCGACAGATGGTGATTGGTTGGGCTGGGCAGTACGGCAGACAGAGCTACGTAGAGGCGAAACGGGTCATGGCACCACCTTGGCCGTGGACATTCAATAGAATATACGATATACTAAACATGTTGGCCATTATTAGATCAGCTAATTAGCAATAATTAGACAAAAAAATGTCCATCGCACTACTACAAAAAAGATTTTCAGCAGCGGACAATTTTAGTTTCCCGCAGCGTGCAAAGCGGTCCGCTGCGGTGGCAAGGTCACGGTAAATCGTGGCCTCCCAGTAGCGGTCCGCTTTGCCCGCTGCGGTTAATCAATTTACCGCGGCGGGCACATTAGGACGACCGCCGCGATAAATCATTTTAAAAAATACAGGAGCCCACCGACGAGCCCATTCTCAAGCCCGTCAGCGAGCCCATTCTCGAGTCCAATACCGGCGCTACCGCACCTCGCTGGATCCACCACCGGGGAGGTCGTCCACGTCGGATCCGAGGCCTGGGAGGACGACCACGCTGGATCCAAGCTCGAGGAAGATGCATGCAACAAGTGTCGGGTCGGATCCGCCGTGGAGATGGTCGTCGGCGCCAGATCCTCACGCATCGGGGCCGAATCCGCCGTGGAGGTGGCCGTGGCGGTGTAGTTCCTCCAGACGTGGAGGACGGCGGCGCGGATGTCGTGGAGCTTGGTGCCGAGGCCGACACAGCAGTTGGCGTGGAGGGTGCATATCTTGTTGAGGAACAGGAGCCGCTAATGTAGGTGGTGTCGAGGAACAGGATGGCGAGGTCCAGCTTGGGCGCCATCTCGTGCTTGTTGATGAGGTTGAACACGTCCTGCTCATGCTTCCCAAAGAAGCGCCACCGCCCTTGCTGTCACGCACGAACAAGAACTGCATGCTCGTGGTCTTGGCCGACGACCGATGTAGGAGATGGCGACCGAGTTTTTTTTTTTTGAAAAGCGATGGTGGCCAAGTTGGGAGAGCGAGGCTAGCGATGGCGGCTGGGATATGGAGTGAGGCTAGGGTTCACAAGTAAAGTGCCACTTATATACGAACCCGGTAGAAGAACTGAGATGGGCTTTTTTCTCGGCTGTGAGTTTGGGCCTTATTTTTTAAAGCGGGCTTTACAAGATGTTCGCTGTGGTAAATACCCTATTTACCGCAACGGACGCGTTAAGATGTTCGCTGTCGGTAAATACCCTATTTACCGCAGCGGACATCTATTTGTCGAACGAACCACACTCCTTCGTAGACGTCAGGAGTCCATTGATGAAAAGGGGCTGGGGAAAGCTTGAACTCAAGTCCTACAGTGATGAATATTAGCGCAATTGAAATTCCTGGAGAGTTATACATTTGTGTATTGATAAGACCATTCACAATTTCTTGAAGCTCAATCTCCCCCAGATGAACCATATAGCTAAGAGAAACCATGAACCAGAATTGAAGAGCTTGCCCCACCCATGAGTAAATATTTCATAGTAGCCTAATTAGACCGTAGATCTCTCTTGGTATATCCAGACAATAGGTAGGAACCACTACTACAGAACACTTTACCGCAGCGGTCAAAACCGCTTTACCGCAGTGGGCAGCAGCGTCCGCTTGCATTGCCACGCTATGGTAAAGAAACGGTTAACCGCAGCGGGCGAAATGGGCCGCTGCGGTATATTCATTTACCGCGGCGGGCAACATAAGGAGCCCGCTGCGGTAAATGGATATACCGCAGCGGCAACCTTACATCGTCCGCTGCGGTTAAGTTTGGTTAACCGCAGCGGGCAGTTAAGTTGCCCGCTTCGGTAAATAGTTTTCAAATTAAAAAATAAAAAACAGAATTCAAATAATTCCTAGAATTTGAATTCAAAACATTTCCAGATTTCATACTTATGCAGCAAACATTTATATATAAAAATTCCAAGCATTGCACATGACATAATACACAGTTTTCAACATCCATATACACATCACATCAAACCAACAAGTCCATTTGAGTTACATTTATTAAATCCTCTAAGAAAAGTCCACGTGCCATTTGTAATCACTTGGGCGCAGTAGAGTCGTCCACTTCCTTAGCCTCTCGTACCTGGTTCTGTAGCTAAGGGAGATTCTTCGTCAAAGAATTGTTCTCCTTCGAGAACGCATTTCTCCATGACGAACTTACAGATTTCCGCTTTAACTTTCTTGAAGGATAGCTTGTAGGTGTTCACCCAATATTTTACTCCTTCCTTGAGATTCTTCCAGCTTTGAGTGTACTCTTTGCACTGCCTCAGGTGCTAGCAGGTGTACAAGCCACATGCTTTGGATCCAGGCGGTTGTTTGGCGCACTGCACGATCGTTATAGAAGGTTTAGAACAAACACATATGGAAACAAAGCACAAATAAACTTTGCAATTACTGTACTTACCGGGAAGTCGCGTCGGATTTTGATGTGGTCGGTATTGTTTGCCTTGCAACTATCGGTCATGCGATCCCAGCATTCGGGATCCTTCAAGTACGACTTATAAGCCCTGCACAAAATGTAATAGAGTTAGACATGTTTTGATTAATAACGATAACCGTAAAAGATGAAAATGCTTATTGACTTACACTTTCAAGCAATCTTCAAATGTCTTGTAACCTGGTTTGTTTATTGTCCTCAACGAGTCAAATACGACCGCTCTGCCATCTTGAGGATAGATGAGATATGCAACCCAATGGCCCTCGAGGCGTTGTTGCACGATTCAAACAGACTATTAGTTAGGATGATTACAAAGCTTGATCCTACCCACTTCGGATCTCTACGGATATGTTTTCATACTTACCCAAAGTGATATGGAGCCATGATACACCGTGGCCCATCCTCCTTGACCTTCAACATTACTGAGCAAATGTAGTCTGCCACTTTCTTCTTCTGATTCCTCATATTGTCTTTATATTCCTTTTCTCTCTGTTTGTTTGTCTTTTTTTTATCCGTTGCCATGTGACCCTTGATGACATTCTCATTAATATGCATTGGAGAGAGAAAAAGAGTAGGATGATGCTTTTTGTTGCTTACGGTGGCAGACATCCTGCATAGATACGTCAACGTACCATATAGTCTAATAAGTGTAGAGTTGACGTATACAATGAGAGAGATCTATGGAATTAACTCGCAAGTCGTCACTTACATTGCAAACAGGGTGAGTTGGGCGATGTCTAGGTCTTCTCCCACCAGCAGCCTATACATGTCTTGGAAGTCCACCGGAATAGTGAAATCCTCGGCGAGCAAGTGGAAGCAATCCGCTAAAATCTTCACGGTGAAATTTGACATTCCTCTTTTTGTCGCTTCCATGTACCAAAGATGAAACCTCCTTGTATCCCACAATTCTTCATCAAGGAGTGTTTGCTTTGTTATCATAAACTTCCCGTTCTCGAAGCGGCTGGGACAGTCATCATCCACCGGAAATAGATGATGAGGATCATCTTCAGGCCTAGAAAAGTTAGGATAGAACGTACGAATGGGAATTGAGGTACAAATGTGAATTGAACGTTGTATGTGCTCTTCTATAATGTACCTTGGAAACATAGTCGAGTATGGGAGCGATGTAGAGTCGTCCTTCGGGTTGTTCGCCTCCGTACCTCCCTGTTGGCTTGGCTGAGTGTCAGGAGGTGGAGGTGGCCCGCTCGGGCTCGGCTGGCTTCCAGGAATCGTGTTGCCCCTAGAAGCGGCCCCTGAACCTCTTGCCTCATTGGTCGGAGGCGGGCTACCGCCAGGAGGTGAATGAGGCGGGTCATTGTCAGGGCCTTCGTCATCGCCGTCGTCGTCGCCTTCTGGGGGATTAGATCTAGCAATAGAGGTTTTCGTCGTTGGCATGATCTCAATGTCGTCCTTCATCCAAAAGATGTCATCACATTCCGCTGCTTCAAGGGTACGGTGACGTTGTAGGTGAGGAACATCTAGTTAATATTCTTTATGCTCTGGGTTCACACACGTTACGGTCACCAGCGCATAGTTATTAGGTAACCTGTCCCGATATGCTTCTAGGATATCGTTGGCCAGATATACAACTCTCGGGGCCACTTCAATCTATCATAAGCCGCACCTCTATCATATGCTTGACATCATCGACCGGGTGGCGGGGGCAATCCTCTAGTTCAGGAACGTTCCCCCGTTGTGGAGCTCGAGGGACGGGCACGCCAGCCTGACGGAACCTTTGTGACCTCATCGCCACCATCTCGGGATCCGTGCTCGTGAAGGCTTCCTTTATGGAGCTCTTAATCATATCAGACATGCCAAGCTCATAGCCCTTTCGAAAGATGTCCGTCTTGTACCTCTGCCTCGACTTGTACGAGGAGGCGTCGGATTGCCACGCCTGAATCGTGTTCCAGTTCATCTTTGACTGCACTCCACGTACGCGGCCGCAGTGCTCGGGGGTTCCTAGGACCTCACTAAGTAGGTCATGGCCCCTCTGAACCTCATAGGACCCGCTGTCCTTGGAGGCTTCGATGACAGCCTTCTCCACCTCTTCGAACCCGGGCTCGTTGAACTTGGTTGCACCCTCCTTGAGCTTCTTTGGAATTCGATCTCTGATGAAGTCCTTAGCCCTAGGTTCGACGTCCTGGTAGGGATCTGGTTGCCCGCTCGCTCTCATAGTTTCATCTTATCTATGCCACTCTTCCCCTTGCCGGCAAACCCAGTCATTCCCAAGTGGTGGGGCCACTTGTTATTCTTCGTGAGTGCACTGAACTTGGCACTCTTTTCCTTCGCTTCCTCTGAGTTTCTAAGTTTGCAAAAAGCCTCCCAATGATGATCCTTGATCATATTATATTTAGTACATGGATTCTTTCCCTTGAACCAATCTCTCGCCAGCATTGACTTGAAATTGCGAAGGGAAGTCCCCGCCACGTGCATGACCCAATCACTGCAGTTGGCCAAATCCGCATTCTCGGGATAGTTGAACTTCCTTCTCACCAGAGTCCAGATAAGGCCCTTGTAATCCTCAAGGACAGAGGGCCACCAAGTGATTTCCACTTTGTCCCTTGTAATCACGGCGACCTGGTTGCTGAAAACTACAATCACCTGGCGAGGCTTGAGCGGCTCTCCCATAGGCCCCACCTCAAGGATCTCGTGGACTTCCTCGCTCCTGTCGATCATGTGCCTCCCATGTTCACCCCTCCTCCGCTTGGTTCCCTTCGACTTGGATGTCGAGGTCCCCGTGGAGGGAGCCGGGGCATCTTCTTCTCTGACTACACTGAAATCCAGCATCCGGGTAGAACCGGTTCCTGTTGTTCAGAGAAACTTGCATTGAAGTTTTCAACCGCTTTAGCATAAAGCGCAAAAAGCCAGATGGTTGCTTCAAGTACCTCAGTGTGGACACTATCTCAGCTCGGAACCCGGGACGCACTTTCACCCTTGACCCTTGGTTCCCAACTTGGATCAGCTTCCTCTGTGGGACGCTTCTTTTGCTTCGGAGGGGTAATAGAGACTTGGCTCTCTAGTGAGGTTGAAGAGGGACTTGGGGTAGGTGTTTTCCATTCTTCTGGGTTCTCCATTTGTAATCTAAGTAGAATTGCTAGTTTAGCATAATAGGACTTACCGCAGCAAGACAAGTTAAAAGCATAAACATGTTTAAGGAAAAATTGCTCTCAAAATAGCGGGTTACTGCAAAGTAGCCATCCAACACTACGTGGTGATCATGGATCATCGACTAACGTGACAGTCATCTTACCAAGTGGGGTAGTAGAAGAGCACAAGTATGGAGCAAGTTAATAAGGAGACTAGAACAAGTTATTAGCAGTAAGGTATAGTATAACAAGTGTAACAAGTAGTATTCAAGGTAAGTATTCAAGTAAAGTAAAGTATTCAAGTGTAACAAGTAGAATTGCTAGTATTCAATTAGTATAACAAGCAGTAAGGTAAAGTATACAAGTAGTAACAAGTTTAACAGGTTATAGAAGATCACAAGTTAAACCCGACTGTCACGTCGTTGTCTCACTACACCGTTTTCTATATCGAGCAATAAGGAAATCCGCCCAATAGTGCAATCACTCCCAAGTATATATTGATACTAGCAGATTGCACAATTCAATATCTCAAATGTAAATCAAGCAATGCAATGGGTAACTCACAGAGGCAATAGGACCACAGCTAGAGCACCACCAGGAAGATAGAGGCAAAGCAATACCAGAGGGTCAGCAGGCAGATGATCACAACCAACACAACAGCAATGGCACAACACCACACAGCACTAGCAGCAGCACAACACCAATGGCACAACACCAGCAAGAGCAAGAGAGCACCAGCAGCTAGCAGCAGAGCAGCCAGCAGGCAGAGAAGTCAGCACCAGCACCAGCACCAAGAGAGCATCAGCACCAGCACCAGCAGGCAGAGCAGTCAACACCAGCACCAAGAGCAAGAGAGCATCAGCATGCAGCACCAGCAACTAGCAGCAGAGCAGCCAGCACCACCAAGAGCACCAAGAGCACCAAGAGCACCACCAAGAGCACCACAGCACCACCACGGCACCAAGAGCACCGCCACAGAGCAACCACAACACCACCACGTCGGAGAAGCCCGCAACGACGGACGATGAGGAGGGGCAGAGGAGCCCGCGACGGCGGACAACGAGGAGAGGCAGAGAAGCCCGCGACGGCGGAGATGGCCCAGAGCTAGGGTTTCCGGCCACGGCGAGGAGCCCACGGCGTAAGGTGCTCTCCTCATGCGCGCGGCGGACGACAAGAGGAGGGTGCGGACGACAAGAGGAGGGTGCTCTCCTCGTGCAGCGGAGTAGGGTGCGGCAGCGTGGGGCGGCAATGGCGCGCGACGGCGGCGATTGAACTGGACAGCCCTTCGGGGAAGAAAGCAAATGAAACCGCGACTTAGAATTTTCGAACCGGCAAGGCGGCTTTATATACATATGCATTTACCGCAGCGGACAACCTAAACGCCCGCTGCGGTAAATGTTTGTAGAAGCGGACTCGTTACGCTGCCTGCTGCGGTAAATATTTACCGCAGCGGGCATTTAGGTTGCCCGTTGTGGTAACGTTTGTTTGACTTCAAAGTTTGTAAAGTCTAAAATGAGTGACTTCTCAAGTTTTCTAATTCTAAATGCATTCAAATATAAAAGCTATAAACACAAAGTTTGTGAAACTCATCAAGATCTATATTTATAACCAGGTTCACATGTCACAAACTTGTATTGGTCTACATTATTACAAAAAAACTGTGGCACACATCTCATTTTGGTGCGAGAGCTTTCACGACCCTCTTCTCATTACCACTTCGTGCCCAGGGCTTCATCTTGCTATGCTTGCAACTGACCTCGACAACCTTGATTTTCTTTTCATGATCTGTAAAAAGCTGGAGCTCCGCGTAGTTGTTGTACTGCTCGGGGCTTTGCACCCCATCAACTCCCATGATCCGTTGCTTTCCGGACACGACCACGTGCTTCTTTGTATCCGGTGGATAGATATAGTACGCCACTTGCGCTACATTGGTTGCAAGTACCCATTGGTCGTCTTTGTAGCCCGTGCTTTTGAGGTTCACGGTTGTTAACCGTAATTGTCCACTAAAACTGATTTCTGGTTGACCCAATGGCACTTGAAGCCGGTTATGTGTAAGTTGAGTCCATAGTCGAGGTCCCATATTTGTTCGATCTTCCCATAAAATTGTGTCCTCTTTTGTGTCAACTCATCTACGCCCTCGTATCGAACACCGCAGTTCTGTGCCGCACTCTTGTTATCCTTGTCTTTCGTGTGAAACCTGTACCCCTTCACATCATACCCTTGCCACGTGGTGACTTGAGTCGACGGGCCTTGCGCAAGCTTCTTTACAGTGTCACTGTCATCATCATCAAGCGATATTTCTTGCTCTTTGATCCATTGTACAAAACTGTTCTTGTGCTCTTTCTGGACCCATTCCTCCGTGCGCTTTCCATCATGAGCGGTGCGAAGCTCTTCCAGGTGTTGTTCGATGTATTTTTCCATGACCTTCAACTGATGGAGGATGCTTTAATGAGCTTCTTCTACCTCTTTGTTAGGTATATCAGTGTGCACTTTCCGGCCCACACACCCTGTCCCTTCGGTTCTTCCCTCGTGCGGGTGAACAGGCAACCCAATCGCCCTCGCGTCTTTAATGTACCTCATACACCAGTTGATTGACTCCTCGGTTGTGTACGCCTCGATCATAGAACCTTCAGGGTAAGCACGGTTACGGATGTACCTGTTCAAGGTGGACATGAAGCGCTCGTACGTCCACATCTGGTGTAGGTACACTGGGCCCAATTGCTCGATCTGGTCAACCATTTGCATCATTAGGTGTGGCATAATGTCAAAGAAAGCCGGTGGAAAGCACATCTCGAGCTGACAGAGGGTCTCCACGATGAACTCCTTTAAGGCAGACAACTCTGCCTTATTGATGACCTTCTGCGTGATGCAGTTAAAAAAGTATGACATACGTGTTATCACCATCTTCACATATTCTGGACTGATAGCTCTTATCAATATTGGTAGGAACACCGTGAGCATGACGTGACAATCATGTGAGTTGTAGCCGGTCATTATGAGGTCTTTCATGGAGACCAGGCTCTTGATGTTGGAGGAGAAACCGGTCGACACCTTGATACCCCTCATCAATTTGCAAAAGGTCACCTTCTCGGCATGCATGAGGTTGTATGCAGCCAACGGGATATCAACTTTACCGTTCTGAGGCTTTCCAGGGTCGAGTTCGTTTCTAATGCCCTGGTTCACAAGATCGGTCCGTGACTTGATCCCATCCTTCGTCTTGCCTGGGATGTCTAGCAGAACACCGATCGTGCTCTCAAACACATTCTTCTCGAGGTGCATGCAGTCGAGTGCATGGGGTGTATGTAGTGTTTTCCAGTACGACAGGTACTTGAAGAAGATAGACTTCTTCTTGAAAGGGACGACTGGGACATCATCATCAGGAGATGCCTGCTTGTCGCGCTTTCGCTTCCTAGTCGGTTTTGTCCCTTCCTCTGGTGGTTTCTTCTTCTTATCGAACTCGATATCATCCATATCCTTCACCATCTCATACACCTTTGGCCCCCACTTTGTCTACGGCATTGGAAGTCGTTGTGGCTCATCCTTATTGTCAAAGTATTCATTCATATCACTTCTTCTATACCTGTGTTTGGCCTTGAGGAACCTTCTATTCCGAGTGTAGACCATCTTGGTGGAACTCGAAAGGTAAGTGTAGCAAGTCCCGTCGATGCAAACTACACATCTAGTCTTCCCTTTGATCTGCCCCGATAGTGAGAAGAGACTGGGGTAATCAGTGATGGTGACAAAGATTATGGCTTTAAGTGTGAAACTCTCCTTTTTGTACGGATCCATCATCTCGACCCCAACATCGAATAGCATCTGCATTTCCTCCATGAGCGGCTCTAGGAGGACATCTATATCATTGTCGGGCTGCCTCGGTCTAGAGATAAGAATCGTCAGCATAAGGTACCTGCGCTTCAGACACACCCAGGGAGGTAGGTTGTAGATGCTGAGGACGACTGGCCAAGTACTGTGCGAGCTTCTTAGCTCACCGAACGGGTTCATCCCATCGGTACTCAGCGCGAACCGGACATGTCTAGGCTCATCACGAAACTCAGGGTAGTCCTTATCGAAATCCTTCCACTGCTATCCATCGGAGGGGTGTCATAGCTTGCCATCGTCCTTGACCCGATCAAGAGATGCATGCCATGACATTAGCTTCGCATCCTCTGGATTCCCAAACAGTGCACGCAGACGATCGACCACAGGTAGGTACCACACGGATAGCGCGGGGCTTTTCCTCAGCGTGTAACCTTCTTCTTCCTCGTCTTGCTGAGCTGAGATCTGCTTGGCCGCAGCACTGGTCTTCTTCTTCTTGTTGTTCGGAAGATCGTCGTCTGCATCCACGCGGCAACTAGCATTCCTCTTGTACCGACTAAATCCACAGTGTGGACAACTAGTCATGTTCTCATACTTATCGCCCCGGTACATGATGCAGTGGTTAGGGCAGGCATCAAACTTTCTAACTTTCATCGCCACTGGACGGATCAGCTTCTTCGCTCGATATGTATTAGCTTGCACCTTGTTACCCGTAGGGTACATGGTGCCAAGGTAACTTAACAGCTCATTGAAGCCAATGTCTAACCAACCATGTCGAGCCTTCATCATCAGCAGATGGAGGTTGAAACGGAGCGTCGTGCACCCCTCCGGACATTTTCCACCATCCGGGTACAGAGGATCAACTGCCGCCTGATTTATCTCCCTAAAATTCTCCAACCACTTTGGGTTGCCAAACATAACATCATCCTCGTCGATGTGGTTGACTAGATCCTCAAAGAGCTCACTCCAGATATACCACAACTCGCATCGAGACTTTGTTCACCATGAGAAGTCCAAACCGTGTAACCCTCCATAAACCCGTTGACAATCAAATGTGATTGCACCGTAACATCTGGGTAGCCTCTAAGGTTCCGGCATTTAGAACATGGACATACGGTTGTTGTCCGCTTCAAACTAGCACGATGAGCTTTCGCAGCTGCCATAAACTTCCTCAATTCGCTAAGGTACCGAAGATCAAGCACTCTATCAATGTGGTACATCCATTCGGACCTGTCCATCGTAGCTTAACACACGACAAAACAACAAAGTGCTATATAAAAAAATATAGATCTACTAATAATTCATGATGAGACATATCGCACTAAAAAGGGAGAATAAAATAGAGAAATAGGTGTGTGGAAGAGCAATCATGTACCTCTTATTGTCCTCTCCTCCCCAAATCAAAGCTCTAAAACTCAATTTGATGATTTAGTGAAAAATTCGGCAATAACTCCGCCCCCAACAAGATGAGAGATCGATCAAGACAAAACTTTAGCCACACAGGTGAATCTAGATTAAAAAACACAGGTTTTATATGATCTAGTACATGGATCTATGAAGAATCTAGACTAAAAACACAAACTAGATCTAGATCCATGCATGGTGGATCCCATAGATCTAGATCTAGATCCACATGAGGAATTGCACTAAAAAGAGAGAAAACGAGGGAGAAAGAGGGGTGGGAGAGCAATCATGTACCTCTATTCGTGTCCTACTCCCCCAAATCAAAGCTCTAAAACTGAATTTGAAGATTTGGTGAAAAATTCGGGCAAAACCCCCCCCCACGTTTTGCAAGAGGAGAAGTCGTGGGGAAGAAGGAGGGAGGGCTGTTGCTATATATAGGAAGGGGATAACCGCAACGGACTTCTTAATATGTCTGCTGCGGTAAATAATCATCTACCGCAGCGGGCAGCATAATCCACCCGCTTCGGTAAATTAATTTACCGCAGCGGTCGCCATATGCTGCCCGCTGCGGTAGACGATTATTTACCGTAGCGGGCGGTTTATGTGGCCCGCTGCGGTAAATGGAATAACCGCAGCGGGCAACGCAGTGGCCAGCTGTCGAAACTGGTCACTGGTTTACCGCAGCGGACCCTTAAGCTGTCCGCTGCCGGACACCAAATGGTAGCGCTGCGGTAAATGAATCCTGTAGTAAATCGATTTACCACAACGGGCAAAAATACCCGCCACAGTAAATAAAAAATGTCCGATGTGATAAATCATGAGATTTTCCGCAACTGGCAAAACTAGTGTCCGTCACCGAGGGCTTTTAGGCAACGCTGCAGAAGCTCGATTTTGACGTAGTGTCGGTTTCTTTCTCTCATCTCAATAGTACCTATGTTTGAGCCTCTGATTCATTTACTAAACCTTGGTCATAGTTTGAACTTTGCAGACTCTGTGTAGCAGTTCTTGTTTTATTTGTAGGCCTACATTATTGTCTTGCTTAAAACAATTAAGAAAGGTCTACATGCAACCTATCCTCTTGCTAATTCACGTTTCACAATACTGTTGGCTTCTTGAGGATGTCATGCCTTTTTTCATGAAATTAAAATTCTTATCTTATATTGAATGCTTTGGTGATTTACTATTAGAAATAAAACGTTGTTAGTTTGCTAAAAAGTAATGCTGCAGCAGTGTGCATGGGTTAGGAAGTCGGTATGTACGTCTGCTCTGTCCGTCCACATAGCCTACCAACCCAGGCTCTGTCCGTCCAGATAGCCTACCAACCCAGGCTCTGTCCGTCCACATAGCCTACCAACCCAGGCTCTGTCCGTCCAGATAGCCTACCAACCCACGCCGCACAACACGAGTCAGGCACTCAGGCACCATAGTCCGCACCCCGTACAGCCTACCAACTCACGGCTTGGAGTAGTATGTTTTCTTCGTAGAGTACTCTGCACTCCGTACAGCCTACCAACTCACGGCCTTGAGTAGTATGTTTTCTTCGTAGAGTACTCTGCACTCCGTACAGCCTACCAACTCACGGCTTTGAGTAGTATGTTTTCTTCGTAGAGTACCCTCTAAATGTCTATTTCTAAAAAATCATGTTTTTCTCACGAATATATTTTTCAGACGACAAATATAAAAAAACGGTAAGAATATATAGAAGGAGTATCTATGTAGTCAGGTTGCAGCAGCACTGTTGCATGGAACCGGAGACAGGCCCCCACAGGTGCAGGCTACCAAACACAGCAAAGAGTGAAAGTCGCTGTGCCAATCACGCCCCATATGCAGGCTGCCCGCCGTCATGGCGCGTCTCTTCTTCCTCCTCTGACACCGGGCTCAGGCGCAGCGACTTCCCGCCGTCCTTCCTCTTCGGCGCTGGCACGTCGGCTTACCAGGTTCGGGACGTACGGCAGCCGTTGCAGAGGTCAGCAAGCTAGCTGGAAACACACGCGTGCATGTAGTCTGCATAGTTTATTGACTCGATTGAACTACGGGGCGTCATCATTAATTTTTTTTTCATTTATACTTCATCCATCTCAAATTATAAAATATTCTATAAATATTAGAAAATTAAAACATCTTAAGTTTGATCAATAATTATAGAGAAAATTATAAATATTTATAACATCAAATTTTATTATATTATCATATAAGTTTAATTAACTTTAAAATACTTTGACACGTAGCGCCGCCATCCTCCACCTTTTATTAAATCTCTTCGTCTCGTCGCGAGGAGTTGGATGGCGGCGCGGTCACAGGCTGCAACCAGCGGCCAGCGAGGGAGCAAATTAAGCTGCGGACAACGTCGATGTAGGCGTGTCGCTGGAGATAGAGCTGGGCGACGTTGTGGCGTGGCACTGGAGCACGGTCGAGCTGCGCGACTATGTAGCATGACGCTCGAGATGGAGCTAGGCGGCGGTGCGGCACAGCGCGGCTCCGCCGCATAGCTTTGACGGCGGCGCGTCCTCTGTGTCCTGCGTAGGTTTAATTTTTTGCCACTGTATGTCATCCTTACGAATGGACTTTTAATTATTTGCCATTATGATTCACATGTCATTGAATTAGATGGTCCCACATGTCATTGACACAGAGCGAGTGTTCATCCATAAGGATAGCAAAAAATTAGATTTCCCGCGTAGGATAGTTGGAGACCTATAGGGTACTCAAATGGGCCTTAGCCCAAACGCTACAGCCCAAAAAGAACCTGGCTTATATGTATTGCATCATGGTGAAAATAGAAAAAAGGAACGCAAGCAAAAGCTCAAGATCGTTTTTTTAAGGGAAAAAAAGAGCTCAAGATTTACAACAGCGGAGTAAAATACACTAGGATAAGAAATTGTCGGCAAAAACCTGTAGATTATAGATTATATAAGTTCTCAAAGAGAATTACAGAAATTAATATTATACGGTAGGAACATGATGTCTAAATTTATTTTATGCTTTGCAACGGAAAAACCTATATATAGTTCTAAATTAAATAAAGGGAGTAATAAAAATTATATAACGATATAAATATATACATACCATATTCTCATGATAGTTTTCAATAAATAGTAAATAATTTTTCCCGTTGCAACGCACGGGCATATTTGCTAGTTAAGATAATATCATAAAGGTAAATATCACTAGCCATTGAGATGAATATTATTTACTATAACCTTGGTCAACATGAACCATTCTAACTGCCACTGCCACGAAATCTATAAAAAAAAAAATTGGACGGAGCGGGATTACTATTTTAGGTAAATGAGGTACTGCAACCTAATACCAGAATTAGATGAGCTCAAGTTGAGTTTTCAAACTTACTATCCGAAGCACAGCAATCAGGATTGAGTTTGGATATTTTGAATTCGGGTCTTCTCGGGTTTTATACCCCGAGACCGAGCGCAGAGATGTGAGACTGGGACGTACGGACACTGTATCACGGCGAGACGTGTCTCACACATCAACCTTTTTTACAACACTTTCTACTGTCAATGTCACCTCGCCCTACTGAACTGACAGTTAGCTCGGCTCTTCAGATACGCTTCTCTTCAGCACGCCACACTTGTTCAGTGCTCACCGCCGCTCGATCGACAGATGGTGATTGGTTGGGTTGGGCTGTACGGCGGACGGAGAGGCGAAACGGGATCATGGCACCCCTCCCCTGGACATTCAATAGAATATATGATATACTAGACATTATGGCCATCATTAGATCAGATAATTAGCAATAATTAGATAAGAATGGCCATCGGTTTCTTTCTCTCATCTCAATAGTACCTATGTTTGAGCCTCTGTTTCATTTACTAGACCTTAGTCATAGTCTGAACTTTGCAGACTCTGTAGCCGTTCTAGTTTTATTCATAGGCCTGCATTATTTTCTTGCTTAAAATAATTAAAAAGGGTCTACACGCAACCTATCATCTTGCTAATTCACATTTCACCATACTGTTAGCATCTTGAGGATGCATTGCAAGACTGGTAGTAAACTATATGTTATATTAATGGTAAACTAAAAATAATATTTTTCCTTTTTACAATTTGGGAAGCATGTCAAGATCACTTTCTTAGTCTTGATTTTTTTCTCTAACCTAGAACTTATATGGAAATACTCCGTAGTTGTTGCATGGAGCAAATTGCCCCACCCCCATCACGCTCCGCCACTGTTAATGGGCAGAGTCCGCATGTACGTCTGTGCTCTATCCCGCGTATCCTACCAACCCAACCCACGCTGCACTGCACGACGCCGGCCAGGCTCTGTAGTTCGCACAGCTTACCAACTGGCCTGGGGGCTCGATAGAAACGTAGTAAGTTTTCTTCGTCTATAAAAGAGTCGTGTATTACGTCGCAGCAGCGCTGTTGCATGGAATGAGACAGGCCCCCCAGCCCCACGTGCGACGGCGACGACTTCAGGCTACCAAACACAGCAAAGAGTGAAAGACGCTGTGCGTGCCAATCACGCCCCAGCTGCAGGCTGCCCGCCGCCATGGCGCGTCTCTTCTTCCTCCTCCTCCTCTGCTCCTCCGTCACCGGGCTCAGGCGCAGCGACTTCCCGCCGTCCTTCCTCTTCGGTGCTGGCACGTCGGCTTACCAGGTACGGGCAGTACACCACAGCCGTTGCCGAGCTCAGCAAAAGCTAGCTAGCTCTAAACGTCGCTTCCTTCCTACGTGCAAGGCCTTTTTATTATAGCTCACGACAGTTTCATGAGTTATTTTTTTTACCAACCACCAACAGTTTCATGAGCTGTTTTTTTTTATCAACCACCGACAGTTTCATGAGCTGTTTTTTTTACCAACCACCCTTTTCAAAACAACTTCATGGTGAAGTTATTTTTATTTTCCTCTCACAAAGAGATGAAGTGAGATGAAGCTAGAAAAAATAACTTATCTCAGCTCTCTCTCCCTCATTTCTCTTTCATATCCATACATAAAGTTGTTGGTAAAGCTGTTTTGCCAAATATTTTTATCCAAAACAGTTCAGCTTCATTTGGAAATTTGCTCATAAAGTCATTTTTTTTTAAAAAAATAGCTTCACTAATAGAGCCGGGTTATGCCAAATAACCCCTGCATAGTTTATGGACTCCATTGCCGTCATCATTAATTATTTTTTTCACTATAGTAGTAGTAACTTGCAAACTGGAGGTGTGGTAGCCAGGATCTTCGGACCGGCTAGTCGCTCTGCTATGGGCTATGGCCCCATGTCAAATTCTCCTTCTAATAAACTGTGTAACTATTTATTTTTTTATCTATATTTAATGCTCCATGCAAACGTCTAAAGATTCGATGTAACGGTGAATCTTGTAAAATTTTAGAATTTTGAAGCGGACCTCAATGAAACTGTATGCCTACCCCTAAACCTTTCTTTTTGTTCATCAGGCCATGCCTTCCGTGCCTCATGATATAGTACGTTAGTTGGATGTTGTCTCCTCTATTGTTTTCTACATTTAATTCTTTTTTATGACTATCTTCAACATCTCATTTTAGGTTGAAGGCGCCTACCTAGAAGGCAACAAGGGCCCGAGCGTTTGGGATGTCTTCACCCATATTCAAGGTGCTTTCCATATATCTCAGTTATGCATATAATAAGCAAACTATGGTTGTCTTGGGTGCAAAGTAACAAATATTATAGCTAAGAAAATTGTAGAAGGAATAAAATTATATGCCGTGGTGCCGCAACTTGCATGTCGTGCTACACCGTCCGCACGAATGACACGTATCCTTTGGCCCCACCACGCGCATGCCGGTACTCTGGCTGGCTCTGTGGCTATCATTCCCTCCGAAACCATTCGCATCCATGATGCACAAGTCGCTCTTGCATCTAGCTGTTGATGGGGCTATGCATCAAGATTAGCACGGAAGAATACATGGACGGCTTGTAGGCGGTGTTGTATAAAAGTCAGACTACGACACGGATGCCTAGGTTTTTTTTCCATTGTAGAACAAGCGACTCTTGGCATATATTTTAGTGCTTTTGTGGAAATTATTTTTGAGATGCATCCATTATTAGGAGGTCATTGCACAAACTGCACTTTCCTCTTTCTGTTTTTGTCCCGGTTAGAGAATCAGTTCATGCTCTTGAATCAGGGGAGGGGGTGAACATTTTTCCCAATTAATGCATCTTCTGTTTAGAACTGGGAGGGGCTTAGGAAATAAAAGCAATTGCTTGCACAGTCCCGCACTGGAGCCCACCAAACTAGGACCATTTTGTGCTGAAATCCTGAAACCCAACCAAAATCACTGCTGGTAGACTCGATTCAGTATGTGCGCTTTGAAAATCCAGACGTGCTTAAATTTTGTTGCATGTCTTACTCTTCGTTGTTAACCAAAAATCAGGAAAGATTAAGGATGGAAGCAATGGCGACGTGGCAGCTGACCATTATCATCGATACAAGGTATACATAAAGACATTTTATCAAGTGCTCATGTACATATTTTTGAACCCTGCATTAATCAGTAACATGAATTAAGGGCTCGACACCCTCCAAAAAGTAAAATCTCACTTAAAGTCAACACTTGCAGGAGGACATAGAAATGATGCATTCCATGGGCCTCGACTCCTACAGATTCTCATTGTCCTGGACGAGAATACTTCCAAGTGAGCTTACTCTTAGAATCTCATGAGTTACACCAGTTGTCAATGCCTTTTGGCAACACGCACGGAATCCTTCCTTAGTACCAGCGTTTAACATAAATATGCTTATACCTTTCAAATATCCTTGGTCAGAGGGTCGCTTCGGAGGTGTTAATCCGGCAGGCATTAAATTCTACAACAGCCTCATCAACAGCCTGCTAGAAAAAGGTATGCATTTTCTTTGTTCTGTTATTATGTGGCCAGCTACCTCCATCCACAAAATGACACCCTACAAAATAAGCAAGCATTTCAGTTCAATCTCTTTTCATTTGGGCCTAGCACTTGATAAGCTTGGTTAGCAGGGATACAGCCACTTGTGACGATCAGCCACTATGACATACCCGAGGAACTCCAAGAAAGATACGGCTCCTGGTTGAGCCCAGAGATTCAGTAAGCCCATATTATAGCTTTATCTCTACGAAGATGTAGTAAGCTCATACATGGTTGTTTCTGCATTTCTGTTCAGGGAGGACTTCACCTACTTTGCTAAGCTTTGCTTCAAAATGTTTGGTGATCGAGTAAAACACTGGGTTACATTCAATGAGCCAAATCTTATGGTAAAGCTCGCATACTTTGTTGGGGGATTTCCACCCAGCCACTGTTCCAAGCCATATGGGAATTGCGATTCTGGGAATTCATCAACTGAGCCCTACATTGCAGCTCATAACATGATATTAGCTCATGCAAAGGCGGTCAACATCTACAGAAAGAATTACAAGGTACAACATATAGATTTGGATCAAAAGGGAGTGGGGACTAACCATGTGCTTGCTCTTACATCCTAATGGAAGTTGTATCAGCTATTTTCCTTGTTCTCCATCCTTCTCAGGCCAAGCAAGGTGGCTCTGTAGGAATTACACTCCATATGAAATGGTATGAAGCACTGAGGAATATCACAGAGGACCAGTTGGCAGTAACGAGAGCTCTCTCTTTCGAAACTGCATGGTAACAATTGATTCAGTAACCTTCCATCATACTAGTATTTTACTCCTGGAATTGACTTTTTGGTCTTCATGATTGAATGCTCACTTAATGATATATGCTAAAACAGGTTCCTGGATCCCTTGTTCTTTGGTGACTACCCTCACCAAATGCGCCAAATCTTAGGTCCAAACTTGCCGAAATTCACAAAAGGAGAGAAGCAACTACTAAAAAACCAAATTGACTTCATCGGAGTCAATCACTACGAAACATTCTACGTCAAGGATTGCATATATAATCCATGTGATTTGGACCTCTACACTTGTCAAGCTTTAGTTTCTGAATCATCAGAACGAAATGGGATACCCATTGGAAAACCGGTAAAAGCCGGAATTGTACATTGCATTATTCTATTCAACAAGAATTCTATTTTCAAATTAATTTTGCACAACCTAACACGCTAAATTAATAATGCAGACACAAGCAGGCAGCTATATGGTTCCAAGCTCTATGGAGAAGTTGGTCATGTTTTTAGAGCAGAGATATAAAAGCATACCTCTGTACATCACAGAGAATGGTGGGTTACTAGGCTTGGTAAAATATACATATTAGCTACAAAACTTATGCCTTTGTACAGAACAGAGATTCACTTCCATCCATCTTTATATATACTTGTAGTACACTGGCACCATAATAATATATGTATGGACCTCTTGATATCCCTTTTTTGTCTTTCAGGTTATGCCCAAATAGGCAATAGCAGCACCACAGAAGAAGAATTAATCAATGATACTGAAAGGTCAACTTACATTCGTGACTACCTCACTTACTTGAGCTTTGCAATAAGGTTGTGGAATTCCTCAATTATCTTTTCATGTAAACTGCTCTGCAGCCAAGTAATAACAAAACTTTGCTACTTATGTGCAGGAAAGGAGCAGATGTGAGAGGTTATTTTGTGTGGTCTTTGATGGATACCTTCGAATGGAACTCTGGTTACACCGTAAAGTATGGTCTTTTTCATGTGGATTTCAGGTCACTAGAACGAACACCAAAATTGTCTGCTAAATGGTATAGCAAGTTTATCAAGGGCTATGAACAGATAGAAATGGCCTCCGAAGAATCACCTAAGCATATGGTTTCCTAGCACAGAAATACAAAATTTTCAAGGTCCATGTTTGTACCTGTCATGTGGGGCCAGCCGTATGGGAGAAGGAGACGCGCTTGTGACGTGCACCGTGACGCAGAGCGCACGGAAGCAGCAGGGACTCCTTGAGCAATCGGATGAACAGAGAGTTTTATTTGTTTCCTTTTATTTAGGAGAGTGTGTTTCTTGTTCGTATTATTTAGAAGAGTCCCTTTCCTTTTATTAGATAAGCACCAGACTATATCTATTTGTACCCAGAACCTTTGAGAGGCAGGCAATATATTATTAATCTAATCTTCTATCTCTTCTCCAAACAATCCTAGGCTGCAAAGGGGTAAAACCTCGCCCTAGACGATGGAATGAGACTACGAGCTCCGTAGTCGAGGGTCGGCTACCCTAGTGCCCGACGCCCTTGACAACCTAGTATCGCGATCCAGCCACTCCTCCGTCTCGCCACCGCCGTCGTCGATTCGCGCTCACTCCGCCCAGCCTTCCCCATCGCGCCCCATTGCCGCTGCCAATCCAGCACGCGCCATGGGAGAGAAACCCAACGCTTCCCTCTAGACCACCCTGGACGCGCTAGCCACCACCCTGAAGACACTCCATACCTCCGTCACGGCCAATACCCAGACGATCAAGCACCTGAGCGAGGAGCGCTCCTCGTCGTCGTCATCCTCCATGACCGGGACCGACGAACACCATCAGGATCGGTCGCCGCGGTTCCAGAAGCTCGATTTTACGCGCTATGATGGCAAGTTTGATCCGCTAATCTTCATCAACCGGTGTGAGTCCTACTTCCACCAACAACGAATCATGGAGGAAGAGAAGGTGTGGATGGCTTCCTACAACCTAGAAGAGGGTGCCTAGATGTAGTACATTCAGGTCCAGGAAGACGAGGGCATCCCCTCGTGACGCCACTTCAAGGACCTTCTCCACCTCCATTACGGGCCATCGCTGCACTCTAGCCCTCTCCATGAATTGGCCTCATGCAAGCGCATCGGCACTGTCGCAGAGTACTAGGACCGCTTCCAAGCGCTCCTTCCCCGTGTTAGGCATCTCGAGGAGGAACAGCGCGTCCAGCTCTTCACTGGGGGCCTTTAGCCGCCGCTCAGCCTCGACATCGAGGTCCACAATCCACAAACCCTAGCCGGCGCTTTGAGCCTCGCCCGCAAGCTAGAGTTATGGGAGTAGTACGTGGCGCCAGCACCACGAGCAGCGACAAGGGGACTGTTGCCCACACCTCCGCCGCGCATGGCGCTGCCTGCACACCAGGGGACAATCCTCCTGCCCCAAACACCGTCATGTTGGAGGGCCGACTGATCAAGCGTATGTCCACGGTCGAGCAGGAAGAGCACCGACGGTTGGGCCTCTGCTACAACTGCAACAAGAAATTTGTTCACGGTCACAACCACGTCTGCAAGCGCCTCTTCTTACTGAACGACACTATGGAGGACGCGGAGGATCTGCCGGACTCCGCCGCACCTGAGGCCACTGAGGAGGAGTTGTCCCTCTTCTCCCTTCACACCATCGCGGGCGTCCGCTTCACTGACACCATGCAGCTTAGCGTTGACCTCGACGACACCTCCCTCATAGCCTCATCACGCTTCTAGACTCGGGGCCTACTCACAACTTCATCTCCGAGTCTGCAACGCAGTGCATGGGTCTACCCCTCTAATGTCATCCTTGGCTCATGTCTATAGTGGCGAATGGCGAACATGTGTCTTGCGTGGGCGTCATCCGCCAGGCTGTGATCCACATCCACAGCGACCTCTTCCACGTCGATATTTTTGTCATGCCACTTGCAGGTTACGATGTGGTGTTTGGCACCCAGTGGCTGGCGACGTTGGGCCATGTCCTACGGGATTTTGGAGCCTGAACCATGACGTTCCTGTGGCAGGGCCAGTCCGTCTACTGGCAGGGGATCCCCAGGCTTGAGGCGCCCACCGTCCGCACCACCACTGCCACACCGACCCTGCTCGATGAGTTTCTTGCATCCTTCAACGACATCTTCGCCGAGCCGCATGGCCTACTTCCTCTTCGATCCTAGGATCACGACATCACTCTTGTCTCGGGTTCGCAGCCGGTCACGGTGCGCCCCTACCGCTACTCGGTGACACACAAGGACGGGCTAGAACGCCAGTGCGCCACAATGATGTGCCAAGGGCTCATTTGTCGGAGCTCTTCGGTCTCTTCGCATGTCCTCCTCGCCAAGAAAGCTGGCGGATCATGGCGGTTCTGCGTTGACTACCACGCCCTGAACGCCATCACCGTCAAGGACGCCTTCCCTATTCCTGTCGTCGATGAGCTGCTTGACGAGCTCCACGACGCCAAGTTCTTCACCAAGATTGACCTTTGCTCAGGCTATCATCAGGTTCACATGCGGCGATGACATTGCAAAGACGGCGTTCAACACCCATGACGGCATGTACGAGTTCCTGGTCATGTTGTTCGGGTTGTGCAACGCCCCGGTAGCATTCCAGGCGCCGATGAAGGACGTGATGTGGCGCTTCCTTCGATGCTTCATACTGGTATTTTTATGACATTTTGATCTACGGTGCATCATGGGCCAATCACCTGTGACATCTACGGGTCGTCTTTGTCGTACTGCAGCAGCACCAGCTTTTCATCAAATTCCCCAAATGCGCTTTCGGTGAATGCTCCATTGCCTACCTAGGGCTTGTCATCTCTGACGTCGGTGTCGCCATGGATCCCGCCAAACTGCAGGCGGTCTCCGACTGGACCTAACCTCATTCGGCTCGCGCAGTGTGAGGGTTTTTTGGCCTTGAGGGCTATTACCGCAAGTATGTCCACGACTACGGTGCCATTGTGGTCCCACTTACGGCGCTGCTCAAGAAGGACGGCTTCACCTAGAATGACGACGACGCCACAGCTTTCCACGCTCTGCGAACCGCGGTTACCTTGGTGTCGGTCTTGGCGCTACTGGACTTCACACGGTCGTTCATCGTCAAGTGTGACGCGTCCACCCATGGCTTCGGGGTGGTGCTGCTCCAAGACAAGCACCCAATCGCTTACATCAGCCAACCGGTGGCCCCATGGCATCGTTCCCTCGTCGCATATGAGCGGGAGCTCATCGGTCTCATCCACGCCATTCGACACTGGCGGTCGTACCTATGGGGACGTTTCTTCACTGTGCGCATGGACCACTAGAACTTGAAGTTCCTCCTCGACCATCACCTCGCCACGATCCCGCAACACCGCTAGGTCGAGAAGCTGCTCGGGTTCGACTTCACGGAGGAATACAAGCTGAAAGGATCAAGATGCCCAAGAGGGGGGGGGTGAATTGGGCTTATTTCAAATTTCTAAAGCAAATATGAAATCCTATCAAGTGCCAATCATCCCGTGCCTAACGATTTGTGTGCCTTAGACTATGAAAGCGGTAGCAAGTCAAGGAAAGCGAAAACACCCTACACAATTCTAGTATGAATTGAAGAACAAGTGCGGAATGTAATGCGGTATGAAAAGAGCTAGGGAAAGAGATTTTTGACATGGCGACGTTTTGCCGAGGTATCGAGGAGTCGACACTCCCCCCTAGTCCTCGTTGGAGCACCTCGCAAGGTATTGCTCCCCCTCAATCCCGCACAAGGGATGAGTGCTCTCTACGGGATGGTTCTTCGCCACTCCGGCTCGGTGAACCGCCCATAACCGATCACAAGTCGATGGAGAAGGGCCGCCGACAATCCTCCGGCGATCACCTTCCTCCCAAGCACCACCGGACCGTCTAGGTGATGTCGATCACCAAGAGTAACAAGCCTTGATCTTCACTTGATTCACTCAAGCTTCACAACTAGAGTGGATGCACACTTGAACTCTTGGATGAACTAGAGGAGAGGATGGATGGATTCGCGAATCACTCTCTCTCTCTAGGGCTCTTGCTCTCTTCCCAACCTTCTCAAAGTACTCAGCAACTCAAATGAGCAAAGGCAAGGTGGGAGAGAAAGGGAGGAGCTATAAATAGCCCTCACACAAAACTGCCTCGGGCTGGAAAAACAGACTGTTTTTAAGTTGGCGACGGACGCTCCGTCGCTTGCCCCAACGGCTAGTTACTGTGTACGTCAGCAGGCGTCGGATGCTCCGACGCTTGGCGACAGACGCTGTGCCTCAGCGTCCGGCGCCAACTCGCTGCTCTCGAGTTTCTGGGAAACTATTCCCGGACGCTCCTCAGTGTCCGACGCCCATGCGACAAACGCGTCCGTCGCGAAATGGGCTCTCTGGAGCTCTCTGCTGGCTCGACGGACGCTGCGTCATGCTGACGCTAGCATCTGGCGCCAGCGTCTGGCGCGCAAGACAGCGTCCGGCGCCTCTAGCCTTAGCATCCGATGCCCAGAAACTTGCTCTCTCAACTCTGGTTTTCGTCGCGATGAATATGGAAGTTGTTCTAGGCTATCTTACGGTCACCATAGGCTTGCTTAGAGCTAAGGATGTCAAGTGTGCACCACACCTAAGTCATGAAGCTCTCCTAAGTCAAGCTACTAGTCTAGACCCCCCTTGATAGTACGGTCAAAGATCAAATAAAGCCCCATCTAATTCTAAGTGCCCTTCATCACCTTATGGCACTTAGCCTATCACTCTAGGGTCTTCATCATGTCGACTTTGAAATCCGAAACTATATCCATCTTGGGGGCCAAGTGATAACCATTGATGCCCATTCATGTTGATCACTATGGCTAAGTTATGCATAGCCTCTGCAAAACACACATTAGCCATAATAATTTTTTGCTTGTCGTTAATCACCGAAACCAATAGGGCCATGATTCTTCACAAGCCCAGTGCGCTTAACACAATGTCAGGCGCTCTCTCTTGCCACAACACAGATGACGGCACCGTTCTAGCCATCTCCGCTCCATGCTTCGACTACATAGGCCGTCTACGTTAGGCTCAGGCCACTGACCCTGCCTTGGTAGCCCTCTAGGGCAAGCTTCATGCAGGTTCACGCGAAGCGCCGTGGGCTCTCACCGGTGACCTTGTGACATATGATGGGCGCATGTACGTGCCACGAGCGTCGCCTCTCCTAGCCGAGCTCCTAGCCATGGTGCATGAGGACGGCCACGATGGGGTGCAGCGCACCTTGAACCGCCTTTACCGAGACTTCCACTTCCCCGACATGCGCCGCATAGTTCAAGATTTCGTGTGTTCGTGTGCCATGTTCCAATGGTACAAGTTAGAAAATCTACACCCTGTAGGGTTGCTATTGCCCTTGCCGATTCCAACGGTGGTCTGGGCGAACATCAGACTGGATTTCGTGGAGGCGCTATCGCGTGTGCGCGTGAAGTCCGTTATCTTAACGGTGGTGGATCGCTTCGGAAACTATTGTCATTTCATCCCCCTCGCCCACCCGTACTCGGCGGAGTCTGTGGCTCGGGCGTTCTTCACCGACATCGTACGCCTTCATGAGATGCCGCAGTCCATAGTGTCCGACCGCGACCTGATGTTCACATTTGTGTTTTGGAAGGAGCTGATGCGGCTCATGGGTACCAAGCTACACATGACATCGGCATTCCACCCATAGTCGGGTGGCCAAATGGAGGCGGCCAACCACATCATCGCCATGTACCTTCGCTGCTTCATTGACAACCGTCCTCGCCAATGGCTTCGCTGGCTCCCGTGGGCTAAGTACACTTACAACATGGCGTAACAGACGTCATTGCATGACACACCATTCAGGATGGTCTATGGCCACGACCCTCCTAGCATCGAATCTTATGAGCCGAGGGACACGCGCGTGCCTGTTGTGGCCAAAACATTGGTCAAACGCGAGGAGTTTTTGGTGGACATCCGGTACCGGCTGGAGCAAGCCCAAGATGTGCAGAAGCTCCACTAACAAGCAGCACCGCCAAGTCTCCTACTCCGTTGGTGACTGGGTCCTGCTCCGCCTTCGCCATCGCCCAGTTGAAAACCCTTGTTTGATTTTGGTTAATTGATAAAATCTACTGGACTAACCCTATGGCTAAGTGTGCAAATAAAATTTAATAGCAAGGTGTTAGTCCATTAAAAGATGCAATGATGATATTTGGTGATTATAGCACCCCCAATCTTCATTTGATGGAAAATGGCTTGACTCAACACTACGTCAAAACCGATTTTTGGTGTTGGTCAAAATCAGTTTTTCGCAGCGAGCAATGGCGTCCGCTGCGATGACAAGATCACGGTAAATGGGGCATTTACCGTGGCAGTCGCTGGTGCCCGCTGCGAAAAACCCATTAACCGCAGCATGCAACATAATACGCCCGCTGCGGTTAATGCTATTTACCGCAGCGGGCACCCTACAATGCCCGCTGCAGTAAATGCTTTAACCGCAGCGAGCTATTTATAACGGCCGCCACTATTAATATTTTTTATTAAAAAAATAAAAATGCAGATTGAAAAACTGAATTCAATATTTATAGATTGCATCCAGATTTCAAATCAGAGATAAACAACATATATATATATACACAAACACATTTGTTGTCCTCATACACAAATGAAACCAAGGATTACATTTCAAATTCAAATTTCCACTTGGTGTTTGTAATCCGTGGGACGGAGCATGGTGTCCCACTTCCTGAACTTCTCGAACTCAGGTAGAACCGCCAGGTCACCCTCATCGTCGAAGAATTCTTGCCCTTCGAGCATACAGTTCTCTAGTAGGAACTTACAGATGTCCGCCTTGAGTTGCTGGAAAGCAAGACGGTCTTTCGTAATGCGTTCCCACTCCTTGACTCCCGCCTTGAGCTTCTTCCAGCTGCTGGTGTACTCCTTGCACTGCCTTAGGTGTGCGCAGGTGTACAAGCCACATGCCTTTGATCCATAAGGTTGTTTAGCGCACTACACGATCGATACTGAAGCATTAGAAGAATACATATATAAGAAAACATGACTGAATCTTTGTAATACTTACGGGAAATTTACGTCGGATATTTAAGTGGTACGAATGTTTCTTCTTGAACTTTTCACTTCTTTGATCCCAACATTGTGGTTCCTTTAGGTATGCCCTGTAAGCACTGTACGAAATGCATTAGTGTTAGTTAGCAACAATTTGAATACGTACGATATAACCGTAAATGATCAATAAGCTTGGTGACTTACGTTTTCAAGCAATCTTCGAAGGCCTTGTACCCTGGTCTGTTTGGTACCCACAACGAGTCAAATATGCATGTCCTACCATCTTGAGGATAGATGATAAATGCAACCCAGTGGCCATCGACTTGGCCCTTGCTACACCATTCAAACAAAATATAGGTTACGACGACGATGTAAGTTTATGATCCTAGCCACTTAGCTCTATGTACAAATTTGACTTGCCCAAAGTGGTAAGCCGCCTTGATACAGTGCGGCCCATCCGGGTGGACCTTCTTCATCACTCCGTGTATGTACTTTGACAATACCTTCTTCTCATCTTTCATATTATCTTCGTATTTCTGTTTCCTCTGCCGCACGGTCAACTTTGGATCCGTTATCTCATACCCTTTTATCACTCTCTCAGCAATATGCATTGGAGAGAGGTAGAGAATAGGATGACTCTTTTTGTTGGTTACTATCACCGACGTCCTGCACGGAGAAGTCATCACGCCATACTAAGTGTACATTTGACCATTAGTATTGCTGAAATATGTGAAACTGGCAATGAGACTTACAGATTGAATAGGGTGACTTGGACAATGTCAAGGTCTTCTTCCCGGAGTAGGTGCCACATGTCGCGGAAGTCTACGGGAAGAGTAATAGTTTCGGCCAAGTGGAAGTATTTCGGGTGAATCTTGATTGTAAAACTTGACATCCCGGCTTTTGCTGCTTCCATATACCACCTATGAAATCTCCTTGTTTCCCATAGTTCCTCATCTATGAGCTGTGCCTTAGGAATCAAGAACTTCCCACGCTCATAGATGTCAGGACAGTCTTCGTCCTCCAGAAATAGCCGTTGGCTAGTATTTGAAGGCCTAGAGAACGGTTAAGAGAGTTTAGTAAAGGTTACTACCATTTTATAGGATAGAAAGTTGAACATGATATTATGCATCACGATACCGTACCTTTCGAATGTAGTAGTGTACGACAGTGATTTGGCGCTCATGACTGGATCCTTCCTTGGTGGGCTCCTTGGTGCCTCCTTTGTGCCTTGTTGCCCCTCCGTCCCTTCCTTGTCCCCCATTGGTGCCTCTGCACTTCCCGGTGGGTCCCCCATTAGTGCCTCTACACTTCTCGGTGGGTCCACAGGTGGGTCCCCCATAGGTGCCTCTGCATTACCCGGTGGGTCCGGAGGTGGGTCCGCAGTTGGACTTCTCAATGGATCCGCATGTGGACTATTTGGAGGAGGGGTTGAGCTTGTGCCCATGTCCATGCCCTTGTCCTTGTCCTTGTCCCCACCATCTCCATCTCCCTTCTCCTTCCTGCCTTCACCATCACCATCTCCTTTTTCCTTGCCCTTGCCCTTGCCCTTGTCCCCGCCATCGTCCTTGTCACCATCTCCTCTATCATTCGGATCTTCCGGTTCAGGGGGACAAGATCCGACGACTGATGGTTGTGATCCGCTGGTGGTCGGCATATGTTGTGGTGTCGCCGGGATGATCTCAACGTCTTCTCGATTCCACAAGATTTGTTGGTCAATCGTTGTTCCTAGAATTGCGTGGTGCTATAAGTTAGGATGATCCAGTTCATAATCATCTTGATTTGGCGCAATCCAGACAGGGGTCACGACGACATAGTTTTGAGGGATGTCATCTATGTTGATTTCCACAATTTCATGGACTGGATGTACAACTCCCTCTGCGATAATCATCTTCCTCCCTGCCCGCCCGATCGGGACCTGGAGCTGGACATGTAGGATTTCTTGGATGTCTTGTAGCCTCTGCACCAATTGTCTTTCTGGAACTTGAGTCAGAGGCGCGGAAAGACCAGCCTGACAAAACATTTGTGACCTCAGAGCTACCATCTCGGGGTCGTTGCTGGTGAAGGCCTTCTTTATTCCTTGACTAATCATTTCGGACATGCCTTCCTCGTATCCTTTCTGAAATATTTCTTTCTTGTACCTTTCCCTTGACCGATACTTGCTTGAGTCGGTTCGCCACATCTCAACGGACAACCAGCTCATCTTCGACTGCATTCCACGAACGCGACCATGATGCTCAGGGGTTCCTAGGACCTCGGTCAGCATGTCGTGTCCTCTGCGGACCTCGATGTTGTCCTTGGATTTGCTGGCCTAGATGACAGCCTTCTCCACCTCCTCTAAGTGAGGCTCGTTGAACTTGCTTGCGCTTGGCTTTAGCTTCTTCAGAATCCGGGCAAAAATGAAGTCTTTTGCCCTAGGATCAACCCCTTCGTAGGGATCGGGGATTCTGGCCTCCTGTCTATCTTGTTCTTGTGCCCGCCATCGGGGCCTATGACCAGCAAAGCCAATCATGCCCAAGTGGTGGGGATGCTTGTTCTTCTGCGCCAGCGTGCTAAACTTGGTGCTCTGTTCCTGAGCTTCAGGTGTACTCCTCAGCCTGATGAATTCGTCCCATATGTGCGCCTTCACCATGGTGTATTTGTGTATGGGTGACTTTTCCTTCCTCAGGAAATCCCTAGCAAGCATGGACTTGAAGTTGTGCCACGAACAGGACGCCATGTGCAGGGCCCACTCCTTGCACTTGGCCAAGTCGACGCCTTCTAGATAGGAGAATTTCCTAGTCACCTCGCCCTAGACATTTTCCTTGATATCGTCTAGGACAGCATGCCAGGACGGCCAAGTGATGAGCACCTTCTCCCTGACTATGCAACCCACCTGGTTGCTGAATCGGCCGATGACATCAAGTGGCATCAACGGGTTTCCCTCTGCCCCCACACCAAGGATCATGTGGACATCGTCAGTCAACTCCCTCTGATGCCTCCCATGTTCCCCCCCTCTTCCATTTCACCCCCTTAGATTTCGCTGAGGATGATGTCGTCGAGGGAGCGGGAGCGGGAGCGGGGCCTTCTGGCTCATTGAACTCCAACTGACGAGGCGCAATTGGGATCTGTTCAGGGGTTATAGCATTAATTTTTTCACACACTGAATTGTACATGCCAAAAAACACCTAGACCAGGCTTCTACCTCACGCCTGGAGCTGGCACTTGGTGAATGTCTTCGTGGAGCTCTTCTTTTATACTCGTATTTTGTCCCTGTCTGTGAATCAGAGTCAGCATCACCCTCAACCTGATCATCGTCCTCCTCTGTACGGATCTTCTTTACCCTCAACCTGGCTCCCATATTCAGTTGAAGTAGGTGGACTAGGGATAGGGTCCCTCCATTCCTTGAACGGGTCCTCTGCCGCCATTTCAAGTTTCACTAGAGGTAACCTATACACATGAGACGTTTCAGTATAGTAGTATAGTACAAGTACAAGAAGTAGAAGTAGTATAGTAGAAGTATCTAGAGTAGAATTAGTAGTAGTGCTAGAGTAGTAGTAGAAGTAGTATAGTACAAGTAGTAGAGTGGTAGAGTAGTAGATGAGTAGTAGAAGTACTACAAGTAGTAGAGTAGTAGAGTAAAAGTAGTACTAGTAGAAGTAGGGAAGTAGAAGTAGTAGAGTACAAGAAGCACCGAGGGAAGTACAACTAGAAGAGAGTAGTAGAGAGTACAAGTAGTAGAGAAGTAGAAGTAGAGAGTAGTAGAGAGTACAAGTAGTATAGAAGTAGAAGTACTAGAAGTAGTAGAAGTGAAGTACCATACAAGTAGTAGAAGTACGAGCACTTTTATTAGTAGTACAAGTAAAAGGAGTAGAGTTACAAGTAGAAGGAGTAGAAGTATAGAGTAAAAGTAGAAGAGTACAAGTAGTAGAATTACAAGTAGCTAGAGTACAAGTAGTAGAGTACAAGTAGTAAATAGTACAAGTAGTAGAGTTGTACAAGTAGTAGAGTTACAAGTATTAGAGTTACAAGTACGAGTAGAGTACAAGTAGTAGATTACAAGTAGAAGTAGTAGTAGAAGTAGTAATAAAACACAACACATTAGTAGAATTACAAAAAGTTGGCTCAGATTGAACCCATAGCCATCCAAGTTTAGGATTGGGGGTACTCGATCATCATAGCCGTTGCCTCAGCATATTTAGGTTTTTTTCACATCATTGCATATGCCACTGCCTCAGAACAAGTATAAAAGTAAAATTTCACATCATTGCATATGCCACTGCCTAAGTACAAGTAGAAAAGTAAAATTTCACATCCTTGCATATGCCACTGCATCAGTAGAAGTAGTAAGTAGGTAGAGTAGTAGTAGAAGTAGTAGAGTACAAGTAGTAAATAGCTATAGTACAATTAGTACTAGTGCTCACAGTAGTAGTACTAGAGTAGACAAGTAGTAGAAGGAGACCACAGTAATTCAAAAGAGTACTAGAGTAGACCTAGTGGCATATATGCTCAGTGTATATCAAAAGGGACCATATAGCATCACAGGCATGAATTCAAGAGACCACAGTAATAGCGCATCACAAGCAGTGGCATATATGCTCTGTGTATACCAAAAGAGACCATATAGCATCACAGGCACGAAATGAGGAGACCACAATAATAGCACATCACAGGCAGTGGCATATATATGCTCAGTGTATATCAAAAGAGACCATATAGCATCACAGGCACGAATTCAAGAGACCACAGTAATTCAAGGACCTAATTAGCCTAGAGGGGAGTGAATAGGCCTCTTTAAAAACACTTAACAACTTTCTGTCAGCACAGGTCCAGTACTGCTGGCCTCTGGGTCCAGCACTGCTGGGGTGGCTGGCACTGCTGCTCTCTGGGTGGCAGTGCTGGTCACCTGAACAAAACTTAGCACAATTCAAAATGTAAACTGAGAATGGAGATTGTGCTTGAATAGAAACCTTCATAGAGGTGTAAGGAACCTCTAGCACCACCTGGAAGTGGTAGCAACACACCCACGGAGTAGATCGGGTCCAAACCCTAGACATCACCTTGCAAGCAATATATATCAAAGTAAAGTAACAAGCACACAGTGACACAAGATTTGACCCGTGGTTTAGCTCACCACTAAGTCTTGCCTACGTCCACATTGTTGAGGTGCGCCACACAAGGCTCAAGCTCGCCACAAAGGCTAGCTCTTTCCTCGGTCTCAAGTCAAGGGAATGAACCCTTGAGATGAGGGGAAATGAATTAGCAAATGGGTGTTACAAACCTCCCTAGGCTGCCACACGAAGGAGGCAAGCCCAAGGGCGACGCCTAGCCAGCTAGGAGCAAAGCTCCAAGAGTAACAAACTCAAACCGCTGGCCACCACGCAAACCAAATGCTTGTAGGAGTTGAAGATCCTAGGGAGAAGCTTCTTCTCAAGATTGGAGGCTCAATCTCTCAAAGGTTGATTGGAAATCAATGGAGGAGAGTGGTTGAGCACCAAGGGAGAAGGGAGAGCAAGAAGAGAGCTTCTCTTTTCTGTTTTGCGAAGTGAGAATGAAGGAATGGCAGAACTGGTCGTTCGGGAGAGGTGAGGGGGTAAGAAATACCCCTCCACTGTCCAACGGGCAGAACAAGTCGCGGCAGTGCTGGCCATAGGCGTGGCTGTGTCGGACTGCCCGACACTGCCAACCTGAAGCCCGGCACAGCCGGCCTGGCGGAAACAGCAAAGGTTGGATCTTTGAATAGCTGGCTGATTTGCCTACTATATATGTGGAGGTGTGATATGTTTGGATAGAAATTGCATTTGGTTCACTTGTTGGCATGTGTGTTGAATCCCTCTTAATAGTATGGCATACCTAACTCAAATTCGAAATATAAAATGAATTAAAGTCCTTTGAGCTTGTTGCCATGCACTTTTATAATTAGAGGGGTCCACCAACCTGTTCATCAACCTCCTTTTATTTAACCTGCTTGTCATACTTGTAAAGTCTCATTAGTCTTCTAAATATGTTGTCATGTCACCAAAACCCACTTTGGGCTTGATTGCACTTTCAATCTCCCCCTTTTTGGTGATTGATGACAACACACTTAGAACTTACAAAAGTGAAATAATAATCTTAGACAATGCAAGTCATGGGTGTAGGAGCTCCCCCTAAATGTGTGAATAGGAATTTGAATTTCTAATTTGGCATGAAAAGCCAAAATTCACACATTTGGAGTGAAGTAGGGCTCCTGTAACGATCTCGATTTTCCTCGAAGGGAAAATCCACAGATGCGAATTATAACACGATAGTCCCGAAGATCATCCCATCGCATTATCAAATTACAGTCGATAATCATAGTCATACACGAATTCTGAATTTAAAGAGTACATTAAGAAGTCTAATTTATTTATTACATTGCCACCTGGACGGAATCACACGAGCACGCAGCAGAAAGAATAGCGAAGGGAAGCGTAGATCTTCAGCATCTCCGACTTGAGCGCAGCACGAAACCCTACTCCTCCGGGTCGACGTCCTCGAACTCGTCCTCCGGCTCGTCACCTGAATCCAAAATCTTTCAGTATGATTTGTACTGGCCACTGGCTCCCACCCTATGCTTTACGTATTGCTTTGTGGAAAGTGGTATGCAAGGGGTAGAGAAAAGAACCTATCTCTGGTTGTAGGTTTTCCTATGCAGGTTTGTTAAGTAATTAAATAGTAGTAAGTTGTATATCAAATTTTAACTCATTTCCCACACATCCATCCCATCCACACACATCTCACCACACACGCTCACACTCTCTAGGTGGCAAGGCGACTCCCTCTCACCCTTGCCTCAGCGGCTCACAGCCGAATCCTACAACCCAGGGGGAGAGAAGAAAGGACTCATCTCACTACACAAGAGAAGTGTAGGTCAAGGGAATATCCATAACCAGGGACACGGCTATACATATAGATCGATCAACTCTGCAGAGTGTGTACATCTGTACCCACAAGATTGCCATCATCGACGTTGCGCAACGCCTAGGCCGATAACGGGCTATCTCTCGATCCGGAACGATACTATCCTGCCACTCAGCCCTAGGGCTCACCGGCGCACTGGCAAACTAAGACTGGGAGACGCAACACTTGGCCACCGTGGTACTGCGCATCTAGGATGGTACGGGACTCAACACCAGCACCACCCACCCTATCACCTAACAACCTGGCAGTAATGGCATCGCCCAAACCGATAGATATCCGTACCCCGCCCATCAGGGACGAGTGGTGTGCACGAGGGTTCCCAAGGTTCTGGTCCATTTGATATCAGTTCCTAGGTGGGATCAGACATGTCATATCCTCCAGTTGGGGTCCTCCCACGTGCCATCACAGCACCTCTATCCCGGGGCTCGCCCCGGGACCTACTCAGAACACATGTACCCGCCACAGGTACCTCTTGTGGGGATGCCCAGGTCACACTCCTGGCAAGACTCGTCCCCTGGACTCGTCGTAGGACCTGTCCGATCAACTCGACCCTCACCACACACCAAGACACACGCCAAGACCTCCCAAGTTGTTACCATAGCAATTTAGTGGCACACCGTTCCTAAATCCATGTACAAGCAAGTCCTCTAATCATCATCAAGGTAAAAGCATGAATAGAGCATGTGACATGGTAAATATAAGCGGTGTCTAGCCTATAAGCGGGTGTGCAGGGGAAAGGTTGCGACAAGGTATTGGCTTTGCAAACAATCTACCATGCAACCTATTCAGAGCAATTGCATAAAGTAAAGCGCTAGCAATCTACTCAGTAACATGATATGTCTAATAGGTGCTACGATGGTGGGTGGGACGTGGCACCTGTCCAGTCGTCGTCGGCGTCCTCTGTGTAGTCTGGGTCCTCCTCCTCAGCTGTCGGCCCGTCCGGGTCTAATTCGTAACAAGATTCGTGACTTAGACAAAACTACAGATAATCACAAAGATACAAATAGGGAACGAAAAGACCCGAAAGCACTCAAACACAAGCCTAAGACCTAGGGTCTGGTTTTAGAAAGATTTGGACACCAAGTTTGTAATTTTCCGAAGACATGTGCATTTTCTAAAATTTTCCAAGTCTTAAAACCAAGTTTAAACAAAAGAAAAAGGTGGGGATAGGGTTTTTGGGCCGGCTGTGGCTATTTGGCCCGGCTGGCTCGGTAAAGGGGGCCGCTGGCCTGTCTTCCACTGGGCCGCGCCGGCTCTGGCCCAAGGCGCACGACCTCCTCTCTGCTCTTTCTTCCCCTCCCCTTTTGAGCTGGCCGAGCACCCAAGGCCACACCCTTCTCTTCCTTCTACTGGCCTGTGAAACATCCTGGCCGACCTGCTTGGTCCACGGTGGACCCTCTTCCCCTTCCGCCTTCTGGTCCACGGTGCACCGCTCGCGAGCGCACGGCGGACGCGGCCCCTATGCTCTGCTCTGGGCGCGAGCGCCGCACGCACGAGTGTTCCGGCTCCTGCTTCTCTGCTCCACCTACTCTACTCCCCTGCTTCCTTAGATACCGCCGACGGGTGGGTGACGCGCCGGTGTCTTCTGCTGTGGTGGCTTGGCGTGTGGCGCCGTGGTGGCGTGGATGGCGGCGTGCCGTCTCAGGGTTCTGGCGTGGCGGCAGAGCAGCTCGACGACCTCCCCTCGGCGAGCGAGGCGGCCGGAGTGTGGCGGTAAGGCTGCGGCTGTGCTGCGCTGGACGAGCTATGGCGCATGCGAGTGAGAGCTGCGGCTTACTGGAGCGCGCGCATCGCAGCGAAGTGCGCCGCGGTACGCCGCGTCGGCTCGGATGGCGACGGTGCTTGAGGCCAGGGTGGTGTGATCGTACGCGGCTTCTACCGGCGAGGCGGCTAAGTCTGCGTGGCGATGGCGAGGCTCAACGGCCTATCCTCGGCGCGTGAGGTGACTGGAGCGCGGCGGAACGACCGCAACAAGGCATGGTGGCGGTGTCCGTGGAGCTTGGCCGCGTTGCCGAGGCGAACGCGGCGGACTCGGCTCAAGGTGCTCTGGTGGCGGTGGTCGTGCATTTGAGGGGGGGGCTAGTGCGGTGAAGGCGACGACGTAGATGATAGAAGCCCGGGGTGCGTGGTGTGGCTGAAACGAGACCTTGCCAAGGCATGGTCCGGCCATGGCGAGCATGCGGCGCGGCGAGGCAGACACGGTTGGGGTGTGGCGACTCACCGTAAGTGGCAGGGTAGGACGCTAGCGGTGCAGGGCGAGCTGGTGTTGTGGCGTGGCGATGCAGTGCCGTGCAGAGCGGCAACGCCGACGTAGTCGACGGCGAGGTCCTTCCTCCGGCAAGCTCGGATGGAGTCGCGCGGCTGGCTTCCTCCTCCTTTTTCCTCCCTTCCTCTCCTTCCTTCTCCTTGTTGCGGTTTGGTGCGGGTGTGGCCGCTGGTGGCGTCTAGGGCTGGGGACACGCAGGGCGTCGAGGCCTTGCCTCTTATAGGCCGGCGCCGATCATGGGGTGGTGATGGATGGTCGTGGAAGCATTGGTTCAAATGGAGAGCGGATGGAGGGCCTCGGCTAGGGTTTCGGGGCAGTGGGGTGAGCTTGGCGCGCTGCGGCGCGTCCAATTTGAACGGCGCGGCGGTCAAAAGGGGGTGTCGCAGCGCCAGTGGTGATGGCGGCGGTGTCACGCTCTGCCATCAAGCTCTTGGCGCCGAGCGGAGGCGGTTGCAAAAGGGGAGGCGTGACGCGCGGAGCCTCTGGCGGCTGGGGCCTAGGTTTGGCGCGGGGCGCAGTGGGGAGCTGGCCTGCCAGATGCGCTGCTCTGCTCTCGGCGGAGGGAAAAGCAGTGCAAGGGGTGGGGGAAAGGGATGGCAGGCGGGCCCCGCTTGTCCACTCGTCAGCGAGGTTGGGAGAGGGGAGAGAGCGCAGGTGGCATCCGGCCTGCTATCCTGCTGCTGGGCCGTGCGTGAGGAGGGGTTAGATGGGCTGGTCGACTAGCGCTGTGGGCTGGGGTGCTGGCTAGGCCACCTGCTGGTCTGCTGGGCGGACTAGGCTGGGCTAGATGCTAGGCCGGCTGGGCTGGTTTTGCAGGCCATCCCTCTCTCCTTTCCCTTTCCTTTTTCTTTTATCTTTTAAAAACCAACAAGTTAGTTAGCTCAATTAGTTATCACTCAAAACTCCATAAGACGCAAATCAGGGTTAAGTTATCATATGCTATGCAACTATAATTAGCACTATTGGGATCTACTTGTGCAACTAACACAGGGGTTTCCTATCATGCAAACACCAATCATGGGCTATGCAAGGAAAATTTTAAAAAGTTCATATTTTTGTGTGTTTTAAAAACTCGGGTTGTTACAGCTCCCCCTACATCCATGGCTATTGTGGGGTGCTAAAACAAGTGTCACAAATATATACGTGATCATACAAACCTATCTCCAACACAAATCAGAGTGCTTGCTATTGAGCAGCCCGGCACTGCCGGCCTGGCTGCAGACAGCAAGCCTGCGGAAGCACAAACACGACCACATAGAACAATATAAAAGTAAACTAAATGCACATTAAGACAAGCATGATATATATATGAGAGAGTACATGTCCACAAATAACACAAATCAAGTACTTAAGTGGCAATATTACAATAAAATAGTTTGAATGTTGTTCTCTCATCTCACAAACTAAAACTAAGATAACTAGCTAGCAGTTGTTCCTCCATGGCCGTCGAAGATTTGTTGTACCCCCTTCACTTAGTAATTCTCTCCCTTTGGCAACAAGTCACCAAAAAGAAGAGAAGAACAAAGCAAAAGGAATACAAACTAGTCGCTATACTCATCCATGTGGTCATCCTCATCATCATCATCATCTTCATCTTCATCTTCATCTTCATCATCATCATCATCATCAGGAGCTGTGAAGTGAACACTAGGAGCTGAGGCACGTTTACTGCATCTCCGAGTCTGCTGCTCCTGAATCTCCTCCTCATCATCATCATCATCCTCATCATCTGAGCAATAGGTAGACTCCTCACTGAGCTCTGGTGGAGGAGTGGGAGGAGAAAGCTGCCTGAGGCCCTGCTCCTATCTGATCTCCAGTCTGGTCTGGTAAGCATGGTTATTTGCATAACAAATGCCAGAGAAGATCTTCTTTAGAAGCCTGCCAAGCTTCCCTTTCCTCTTGCCTCTGCTGGCTGCTGCTACTCCTCTGGATGACTCAGGAATATATGAGGCTGCTGCTGTCCTGGGAGGAGTCATCACCTCCTGAACTGTAGAGTGAATGGTCTTCTCACCTCTGTAAGGCTCATGGACTGTGTCCTTGTTGAAGATCCAATCTGTCACTCTCTCAATTATGAACATAAGGTAGGGGGCGTATGGAATCCCCTTCCTAGCATCATCAGCTGCCATGAAGATCTCATACCAAAGAAAACGTGACACTAAAAAGGGTGGTGCTCCACCTCTCATCCTCCTAAGCACATTCTTCGATGAAGCATAAAGGTTGGAGGCTGATCCCACCTTGGGATAGAGTGTGGTCCTGAAGAGATTGTTGAGGATGTAATACTGCTTCTCAACCCCTTCACAAGACCATCTGCATGCTCAGGCTCAATGTAAAGATAGGAAATCTTTTCATTTGTCAATCCTCTCTCATCATGTACATTGGAGCATGCTCTGTCATCCTCCCCAAAGCCTAGAAGGTGGGCAAAAGTCACAAAATCAATCTTGTAATGCATGCCCTCAGTCATCCAGTGCATCACATGGTTCTCCCTGTCAAGATAATAAGTGGCAGAGAACTGATGGATTATCGTTGTGTTCCAACAATTTTGAAAACACATCCATTCATACATGCCCAGCTCCTTTCACTGATCAAATATAGGATCTTTCTTGTTCTCCAAGTGCTCCCAATCAACATACTTCATCTTGATGATCTTGGGCTTCTTTGCATTTAGGAGAACAATGGAATAGTAATCAGAGTGAAAAACATTCCAGAACCTGTAATCCACTCCCATGTCCTTTGGCACATCATAAGGGTAGATGGCCCTTTGCTCTTGGACCGTCCGCCACTGATTCTGATAGTTGACTCTGTCTCTGGCACGGCTATCCTAAGGCTCTCTGACAAGTACCTCCTCAGGATGATCAATGAGGCAGGAACCATTGAAAAGTCCCAAATCTGGAGGTGTCCTGGGGCAAGCACCTTCTATGATTGTCCTTCCTACCATCTGTAGCTCATTCTCCTGCCTCATCCTCTGCCTTGGGCTCAGGCCATCATCAGCACCATCTCTGCCTCCTCTACGGACACGGGCCTTCGTCCTTGGCCCCTTTCCTCTAACACCGCTTGGTCCACCGACATCCATCTATGCATTTAAAGGAGAAGAGGTTAAGTTGCTGCACTTTTAGAATAGTAATGGAAACTCTAGTGGAAGGATTCAATCAAAAACGAGAGTCTATGGTTGATTAGAGAAGCAACTGCATTGGTGCTGCTGCCCAGAGCCCGGCACTGCCGGCCTGGTGCAGACAGCACCCATACATGCTTTTCTAATCCACCATGGAATCTAGGTTTAGACCAAATCTAACTACCAGAGATACGTCACCATACATAATGCAACTACTAACAACCTAAATCTCATCTCAAAATCCGTACATTGCATAGATCGAGCCAAGTTAGAGTTTCAAGTTATTACCTTTGAAAGAGAGGGATGAGGATTAAGAAGGTCGAGCTTGAATGGAGCTTGACGCAGGGAAGAAGATCCTCCACACCTCCTCCAATGGCAGCACCTCCGAAGGGCGGCACCGCTGGGGAAGAAGAGAGGGACCTTCGGGCTCCCTAGGTCTCCTTGGGGTTGAGAGAGGAGAGGGAGAGAGTTCTGTTGGGGGAGAAACTGCTTGGGATGGAGTTCTCTCGGGCTAGGGTTAGGAATAAAAGAGAAGCCGAGAGATGGACTTGGGCCCGACACCCTCTGGTCGGTTAAGTCCTGGCACTGCCGAACTTAGCCCGGCACTGCCGGGCACCCTGGCACGGCCTGACACTGCCGGGCACCCCGGCACTGCCGTGCCAGGGGCTAGCACTGCTGGCCAAGCCAGGCTGTGAGGAGCTATGCCACTTAATACTTAGTATTTATGCACATGTAGACACATACTCCTTGCCCTATGATGGTCAGTAAGCAATCAACAATACATACAATGACCACTATACTCAAGTTTCTTTCAAAAACAGTTTTGAAACACATAATTGAGATTTTCAAAGTTTTGCCTAAGTCGCTAGGTGGACAAACAAATGTGTGCTATAGTTCAAACCACATTACGAGAATCAAGTATACTCAGCTCACTACGCAAAGCACAAAACCTTGTCTCATCGAGAGGCTTGGTGAAGATATCGGCTAGTTGCTTTTCGGTGCCCACATGGCGAATTGCGATATCTCCTTTTAATTCGTGGTCTCTCAAGAAGTGATGACGGATGTCTATGTGTTTGGTTCTAGAGTGACTAACCGGGTTATTTGCGAGTTTGATGGTACTCTCGTTATCACACAAGAGAGGTATCTTGGTGAATTGACATCCGAAATCTTTTAAGGTTTGCCTCATCCAAAGTAGTTGAGCACAACATGCGCCGGATGCAACATACTCAACCTCGGCGGTGGAAAGGGCTACACAATTTTGCTTCTTAGAACTCCAAGACACTAGGGACCGTCCAAGGAATTGACATGTCCCCGAAGTGCTTTTTCGGTCTACCTTGCAACCAGCGTAATCGGAATCCGAATACCCAAGTAGATCGAACTTAGAGCCCTTAGGATACCATAAGCCAAGGTTAGGAGTGAAAACTAGATATCTCAAGATTCTCTTAACGGCCACTAAGTGGCACTCTTTCGGGTTAGCTTGAAATCTAGCACACATGCACACACTAAGCATTATGTCCGGCCTAGATGCACATAAGTAAAGGAGAGAGCCGATCATGGAACAATATACCTTAATGTCCATGGATTTCCCTCCTTCATCAAGATCAAGATGTCCATTGGTTGGCATGGGAGTCTTGATTGTCTTGGCATTCACCATGTCAAACTTTCTCAACATATCATAGGTGTACTTGGTTTGGCATAAGAAAGTTCCTTCCTTGAGTTGCTTGATTTGAAAACCGAGGAAGAACTTTAGCTCACCCATCATAGACATCTCAAATCTCTTAGTCATGATCCTACTAAACTCATCACAAAAGGATTGGTTAGTACTACCAAATATTATGTCATCGATATATATTTGGCACACAAAGATATCATTATTGACTTTATGAGTGAAGAGAGTAGGATCCGCTTTGCCTATTTCAAAGCCTTGTTTGAGTAGGAATTCCTTAAGGCATTCATACCATGCTCTTGGTGCTTGTTTAAGCCCATAGAGCGCCTTATGGAGCTTGAAGACATGATGTGGGAACTTGAGATCTTCAAAACCCGGTGGCTGCTCAACATAAACCAACTCTTGGATAGGGCCGTTGAGGAATCCACTCTTCACATCCATTTGATATAGCTTGAAATCATGGTGGGCAGCATAGGCTAGAAGCATTTGAATTGCTTCAAGTCTAGCCACCGGTGCATAAGTCTCAACCGATCCGGATCATCGAGAGCTTGCTCAACCTTGAGAGGTTCCAAAGAGGAGACAAAAGAATAAAATTGACAAAAATTTGTCAAATCTGAGCGAGTAATTACCCCCTTTCGGAGACTCCCAAGTATTTTATCAACGGGATGATCTCTTTGAATTGTTTGCCTCAATCTTGGGTGTTCTGTGGCTTCTTATTGATCAGCTTGGTCTTCATACTCATACTCTTCAAATATTGGTTGTAGGTTTACTGGGCTTGCTGGAGAGCTAGTTGCTGCCTGTCTGCTTGGTCCGGCAGTGCCGGCCACTAGCACAGAGGCCTGACCAGGGAGCACTGGTGGCCTATTTTCTTCAACTCTTGGGGCAGTAGCTTCAACACCTTGTTGTTCCACTTCTATGGCTTGGACTTCTTGTGGCCTAATGTCACCAATGGCCATGTTCTTGATTGCTTCACATGGTGGTTCCTCATTACCTACAATCACTTGATCAATTTGCTCTACTTGAGAGCCGTTAGATTCATCAAATGTCACATCTATCGCAATTTCAATTTTACCTAAGGTCTTGTTGAATACGCGATAGGCATGCTCATTTGATCCATAACCAAGAAGAAAACCTTCATCAACTTTAGGTGCAAACTTAGAGGTTTTGGGTTTCTTGTTAAGTATGAAACACTTGCGCCCCAAAACTCTAAAGTATGACACCTTTGGTTTGTTACCGGTTAAAAGCTCATATGAAGTCTTCTTCAAGATCTTGTGAAGATAGAGCCGGTTGATAGCATGGCAAGCGGTGTTGACGGCTTCGGCCCAAAAGATATCCGAAGTCTTATACTCATCTAGCATTGTTCTTGCCATGTCAATAAGTGTCCGGTTCTTCCTCTCTACTACACCATTTTGTTGAGGGGTGTATGGAACTGAAAACTCATGCTTGATGCCCTCATCATCAAGAAACTCCTCCACTTGAGTGTTCTTGAATTCGGTTCCATTGTCACTACGAACTTTCTTGATTTGGAACCCGAATTCTCTTTGTGCTCTTCTAATGAAGATCTTCACCTTTTCTTGCACTTGTGCCTTATCATACATGAAGAACACCCAAGTGAAACGAGTAAAGTCATCAACAATAACTAAACCATGTTTGTTACCGCCAATGCTTATGTAGGCCACCGGTCCAAAGAGATCCATGTGAATTAGCTCCAGTGGTTGCTTGGTGGAGACAATGCTCTTTGATGGGTGAGGTGCACCTACTTGCTTTCCGGCTTGGCAAGCGCTACAAATTCTATCCTTCTCAAAATGAACATTTGTTAGTCCAAGAATGTGTTCATCTTTTAGGAGTTTAGCCAAGTTCCTCATCCCAACATGAGCTAGTCGGCGATGCCATAACCAACCCATGCTACATTTTGCCACTAAACAAGTCTCAAGTTTAGCCTTACTTTTGTTGAAATCAACTAGGTAAAGTTTGCCCTTCAAACGACCCGTAAAGACAATAGAGGAATCCTCCCTCTTAAAGACTTCCACACCCTTATCCGTAAAGAGACAATTGTAGCCCATCTCACACAATTGAGAAACGGACAACAAGTTAACGAATTCACATGTAATACATTTGAGATAGAATGTTCAAGAGTAATAGCAACTTTACCAAGACCAATCACTTCCCCTTTGGAGTTGTCGCCGAAAATGATATTTTTCACTTGCATTTGAAGTTGGGGAATATGATGAGAACATACTCTTCTCTTCAGTCATATGATCTGTACATCCACTATCAAGCACCCAACTTGATCCACCAGAGGAGTATGCCTACAAAACAAATTTAGTTCCTAGATTTAGGTCCCCAATCAATCTTGGGGCCTTGCATGTTAGTTACAACAATTTTTGGTACCCAAATGTTCATGCTTCCCTTATCATGTTTCTCATCACCCACAAATTCTGCAATGACTTTACCACGGTCATTGCATTTCAACATGTAGCAAGAGGACAAACTTCCTTGGGGTGACCTTGTCTTTGGTTGGTATGCATACTTGTTTTTGGCCACCCAGATTGAGTCCTTAGGTTTCTAAGAAACCTGCTTTTGCTTGGACATTGTCTTGGCATGAGCTTGAGCTTGATCAGGTGAAGCACTGGTAGCCTTCCCTTTAGTGGGGCGCGGCACTGCCAGCCTGAGGTCCGGCACTGCCGGCCTCGGGTCCAGCAGAGCAGCAGTCTGTGCAGGCTTATCTGCACCAATGCTTCCCTTCTTCTCAAATCTGACACACCCAATGCCTTTTATTGTTTTTCTTCCATTGGTTTTACCTCCTTGAGTGTGTCCAAGCCCATCCTTTATTGATGGATATCTTCCATCCTTGTATTGGATTTTCTTGGGCTCAACTTTGTCTTTGTCATTCTTGCTAGAAACTAAGATGACCTTGTTAAGCCTTGCTATCTCATTCTTCATAGCCTCCATGTTGGCAAGGTTAGTGGAATAATCATTCAAATCAAGATTATAGCATTTTCCACAACCTTGGCTAGTAGATGGAGAAGAGGCATCATTTGCTTTAGAAAGATGTGAGTTACTCTCCCAAAGAAGGTTGTATTGTGCCTCAAGCTCTTGATGCTTTTCAACTAAGCCACAATGCTTTTGCTTGAGGTCACTACACTCCTTCTTAGTGAGAGCATGAGCTTCTTGTTCTTTGGCCAGAGCCTTAGTCAAAGAGCTCACCTCACTCCTTTCTAATGCAAGAGCTTCCTCACTAGCAATATAAAGATCCTCTTGTTTGATAAGAGTCTTTTCTCTAGATGCTAGCTCAGCCTTGGTTGCCTCTAATTCATCCATTAGATTAGCAATAAAGATTTTGGTCTTAATATCCATGTTTTTAGTTAGTTCATTAATTTCTTCATCACTAGAGTAATCACTAGAATCACTACTAGAGATGTCTTTTGGGGGAGGAGTTATGGGTTTCGGTTTTGATTTTACCTTCTCACCCTTTGCCATGAGACAAATGTGAGGGGAGCATTCATCATCATCGGACATGTTGTTGAAGAGCCTTGGTGAAGTGGATGGCTTGTGAATAGCAATGGTGGCCATCTCTTCATCTTCACTTGTGCTCTCGGTTGTAGAGTCCCACTCATGCCCAATGTGAGCTTCACCCACATATCTCTTGCCCTTCTTGTGGTCACCCTTGTCTTCTCTCTTGCTCTTGCCAAACTTGTCTTTCTTCTCATTTGGGCAATTGGCAATGAAATGCTCGGTGCTACCACAATTGAAGCAAGTCCTTGACTTCTTGTTTGGGAACCTTCTCTTCATGAGCTTGTACCCATTCTTCTTTAGGCCCTTGTTGAATCTTCTCATGAATAGAGCCATGTCATCTATGTTTTCAGCTATAGTCCTCTTATCAACCTTGTGATCTTGACAACCTTGTGATCATTGACTTCTTCACCACCAAGTCCTCTTATCTTGCCCACTATAGTCATCAACCTATCAAACATCTCTTGTGGCCCTTCACCTTCATTTATCACAAACCGGTTGAGCTTGGCCATCAATAGATCTATCTTGGGTTGCCTTACTTTGCTTACACCCTCATGTGCAAGGTGCAAGGTGTCCCATATTTCCTTGGCAACCTCCAAGCCCATCACCTTGTTGTACTCATCACCATCCAATGCACTTAGCAACACACTAGTTGCTTGTGCATTGAGTTGTATGCAGCGAAGCTCGGTGGTGGTGGGGCTTGTAGGATCCACCGGAGGCTCACATCCTTTATGAACAATCTCCAAAGCACCGGGGTGAAGACCTACAAGATAAGCCTTCATCAAGTGTTTCCACTTGGCAAAGTTGGTCCCATCAAAATGAGGCAACTTGTCGGCGGGAATATGAAATAGAGGTTTATGCTCATGGTTAGAGATGGATGAATAGTTAAAGGATATGATGGGGTATTTCTTGCTTCCATCATCCTTCTTCTTCTTCTCATCTTTTTTCTCTATCTTGGAGGAACGGTATGACACATCATCATCACCGTCGGAGCTACTAGACTCAACCTCCACTTGAGAGGCTTGCTCTTTGCTCTTCTTTAGCTCCTCCTCCTTGGCCTTGAGCTCCTTCTTGAGAGCTCTTACTTCTCTTCTATGAAGCTTCTCAGCAAGCTTCAAGCTCTTGGCTTCATTGAGTTCTTTTTCTTCTTTTTGCAATCTTTTTCCTTCTTTCCTCAATCTTCTTGCTTCTTGTCTTCTTGCTTTCTATCTCTCGGACATGCTAGCGGTGGTCAAGTACTTGTCAGTGGCCACGCTCTCATCGCTGCTGTCCGTGGAGTGCAAGTCCACCTTCTTGGGGTCAACCACCTTGACACTACCCTCTTCGGCCATTACCTCGCACGGTGAAGTGCTTACTGAAATAACCTAGCTTCGATACCACTTGAAAGGACCTAATTAGCCTAGAGGGGGGATGAATAGGCCTGTTTAAAAACACTTAACAACTTTCTGTCAGCACAGGTCCGGTGCTGCCGGCCTCTAGGTCCAGCACTGCCGGGGTGGTCGGCACTGCTGCTCTTTGGGCGGCAGTGATAGTCACCTGAACAGAACTTAGCACAATTCAAAATGTAAACTGAGAATGGAGATTGTGCTTGAATATAAACCTTCCTAGAGGTGTAAGGAACCTCTAACACCACCTGGAAGTGGTAGCAACACACCCACGGAGTAGATCGGGTCCAAACCCTAGACATCACCTTGCAAGCAATATATATCAAAGTAAAGTAACAAGCACACAGTGACACAAGATTTGACCCGTGGTTTAGCTCACCACTAAGGCTTGCCTACGTCCACATTGTTGAGGTGCGCCACACAAGGCTCAAGCTCGCCACAAAGGCTAGCTCTTTCCTCGGTCTCAAGTCAAGGGAATGAACCCTTGAGATGAGGGGAAATGAATTAGCAAATGGGTGTTACAAACCTCCCTAGGCTGCCACACAAAGGAGGCAAGCCCAAGGGCGACGCCTAGCCGGCTAGGAGCAAAGCTCCAAGAGTAACAAACTCAAACCGCTGGCCACCACGCAAACCAAATGCTTGTAGGAGTTGAAGATCTGAGGGAGAAGCTTCTTCTCAAGATTGGAGGCTCAATCTCTCAAAGGTTGATTGGAAATCAATGGAGGAGAGTGGTTGAGCACCAAGGGAGAAGGGAGAGCAAGAAGAGAGCTTCTCTTTTCTGTTTTGCGAAGTGAGAATGAAGGAATGGCAGAACTGGCCGTTCGGGAGAGGTGAGGGGGTAAGAAATACCCCTCCACTGTCCAATGGGCAGAACAAGTCGCGGCAGTGCCGGCCATAGGCGTGGCAGTGTCGAACTGCCCAGCACTGCCAACCTGAAGCCCGGCACAGCCGGCCTGGCAGAAACAGCAAAGGTTGGATCTTTGAATAGCTGGCTGATTTGCCTACTATATATGTGGAGGTGTGATATGTTTGGATAGAAATTGCATTTGGTTCACTTGTTGGCATGCGTGTTGAATCCCTCTTAATAGTACGGCATACCTAACTCAAATTCAAAATATAAAATGAATTAAAGTCCTTTGATCTTGTAGCCATGCACTTTTGTAATTAGAGGGGTCCGCCAACCTTTTCATCAACCTCCTTTTATTTAACCTGCTTGTCATACTTGTAAAGTCTCATTAGTCTTCTAAATATGTTGTCATGTCACCAAAACCCACTTTGGGCTTGATTGCACTTTCAATATATATATATACAAGCTTTTATAACCATAACCATTTGCTTTCATAACCAATTGTCCTTAACATGTCAATTCATTACATAACCACTGCCTCAATTCATTGCATAAGTTCTCTACTACTGTAAATACATCTCATTTTGGTACTGGCGCTTTCACGGATCGTGCCTCACCATCAGGGCAGGCCCAGGGCTTTAGACCGCTCTTGTTGCAACGATCCTCGGCGGCCTTGACCTTATTTGGTAGACCGGTGAAAAGTTGGAGCTCTTCGTAGTTGTTGTATTGTTCTGGACTCTGGACACCATCAGCTCCCACAATCCTCTGCTTTCCAGACACAACCACGTGCTTCTTTGTGTCCTCTGGATAGATATAGTAAGCCACTTGCGCGACGTTTGTAGCAAGTACCCACTGATCATCTTTATATCCAGTACTTTTGAGGTTCACTGTGGTTAACCCTAATCTGTCCACAACAACTATTTTCGAGTTAACCTAGTTGACACGAAAGACAGTTAGGCGAACGTTTTTTCCATAGTCAAGCTCCCATATTTCTCCAACCTATCATAACATTGTGTCCTCGTGTTTATGGCCCCATCGACTCCTTCGTATCGAACACCGCTATTCTGTGACGCACTCTTCTTGTCCTTGTCTTTCGTGTGGAACCTATACCCCTTCACGTCGTACACTTGCCAAGTGGTAACTTGAGTGGACGGCCCTTGTATCAGCTTCTTAACGGTATCCGTATCTTCATCAGGGCATCCTTCCAGGGGGATGCATTGCTCCTTAAGACACTCTATGAAACTGCTCTTGTGATGTTTTTGGACCCATTCCTCCATGTGTTGTCCGTCATGTGCGGCGCGAATCTCATCTAGGTGCTTTTCAACATATTTGTCCATGCTCACCAACTGATGAAGGATGTTGTAATGAGCTTCTTCCACATCTTTGTATGGTATATCGGTGCATACTTGACGTCCCGTGCACCCCCTCCTGGCGGTTTTGCCCTCGTGCTGATGAACAGGCAAACCAATCGCCCTCCCATCCTTTATGTACCTCATACACCAATTGACAGACTCCTCGGTTGTGTATGCCTCGATCATAGAGCCCTCTGGGTAAGCACGGTTATGGACATATCTGTTGAGGGTGGAGATGAACCGCTCATACGTCCACATCTGGTGTAGGTACACGGGGCCTAGTTGCTCGATCTGATCAACCATGTGTATCATCAGGTGAGGCATAATGTCAAAGAAAGAAGGGGGAAAGCACATCTCGAGCTAGCAAAGGGTCTCCGTGATGAACTCCTTCAGGGCATGCAGTTCAGCTTTGTCGATGACCTTCTGTGTGATACGGTTAAAAAAGTACGACATCCTAGTGATTACCATCTTCACGTACTCTGGACCGATAGCCCTGATAACAATGGGAAGGAACACCGTCAGCATGACATGGTAGTCATGTGAGTTGAAGCCAGCCATTGTGAGGTCTTTCATGCAGACGAGGCTCTTTATATTTGAGGAGAAACCGGTCGGTACCTTGATACCCCTCAACAAATTGAGCATAGATATCTTCTCATCACGTCTTAGGTTATATGCTGCTCCTGGTATGTCAACTTTACCATTATGAGGCGGTCCCGGGTGAAGGTCATGCCTGATGCCCTAGTGGAGAAGATCCATCTGTGATTTGACTATCCTTCGTCTTGGTTGTGATGTCGAGCAATACATCGACCGTGCTTTCGAATGCATTCTTCTCGAGATGCATGCAGTCGATGGCATGGGGTGTGTTTAGTGTTTTCTAGTATGACAGGTAGTTGAAGAAGATCGACTTCTTCTTGAAAGGAACATGTGGTGTTTCCTCATCCTCCTCCTCCGTCTTCTTGTCCCGCTTTCGCTTTCTTGTTTGTTTTGTCCCCTCTTCTGATGGCTTCTTCTTCTTGCCAAACTCGATGTCATCCATATCCTTCACCATCTCATACACCTTTGGACCCCAGCAAATCGATGCTGATGGTTCACCCTGCAGCTCTACCTGATTGTCAAAGTATTGATTCATACCAAGTCTTCTATACCTGTGATTTTTGCTAAGGAACCGCCTATGCCTCATGTAAACTGTCTTGTAGGATGCCTTAAGGTAAGTGTGGCATGTCCCATCAATGCACTTTACGCATCCAGTCTTCCCTTTGATCTGCCTTGACAGTGAGAAGAGACCAGGGTAATCGGTGATCGTGATAAAGATGATGGCCCTTAGGATGAACTTCTCCTTGCGGTAAGCATCAGTCATCTCGACCCCAACATCAAATAGCTCCTGCATTTCCTCCATTAACAGTTCTAGGAAAACATCAATATCGTTACCGGGTTGCCTCGGTCCTGAGATCAGCATGGCCAACATGAGATACCTGCGCTTCTGACACAAATGGGGAGGTAGGTTGTACATGGTGAGTATGACGGGCCAGGTGTTGTTCGAGCTGCTAAGCTCACTGAAAGGGTTCATCCTGTCAGTACTCAGCGCGAACCGAATGTTCTTTGACTCGTTGCCGAATTCTGGATATGTCTTGTCAAAATCTTTCCACTGTTGTCCATCAGATGGGTGCCGCAGCATGTCATCATCCTTTTTGCGGTCATCTGATGCATGCCAGGACATGAGCTTGGCATCCTCTGGGTTCCCGAATAGTGCACGCAGGCGGTCGATCATAGGCAGATACCACACCGACATTGTCAGACTTCTCCTTTGCGTGTAGCCCTCTTCCTCCTCATCCTGCTGAACCGAAATGCGATTCTCTGCAGCAGTGCTCTTCTTGCCCCCTTCTTCTTCTTCGGACCACCTCGCAACGACTCATAGCCGTCTGCATCCACACGACAACCAGCATTCTTCTTGTAACGACTCGCGCCGCAGTGCGAACGGCTCGTCATCTTCTCATACTTAGTGCCCGGCCGATACATGATGCAGTGGTTAGGGCAGGCATCGAACTTTCGAACTTTCATCGACACTGGACGAATCAACTTCTTTGCCCAATAAGTATTCATGGGAAACTTGTTACCCTTCGGGTATGTTGTAGCAAGGTAACTTAGCAGCTCATTGAAGTTGTTGTCAGACCAACCATGTCGGGCCTTCATCATCAACATGTGGAGGATAAAACGGAGCACGGTGCACTCTTTCGGACATTCACCACCATCCTGATATAGAGGATCAAGTGATGCATGCTTCATCTCTCTGAAATTTTCCAACCACTTCGGGGAACCATACACAACGTCGTCCTCATCGATGTGCTTCACTAAATCATCAAAAAACTGCACATCCTCGGGTTCCTGCACGGTGGCCTCCTGACCACCATCATCATCTTCCATGTCCTCGAGTAGATCCTCCACTGTGATATAATCACAATCGTTATTGTCGTTGCAGGCTGGCATTGTTGTGGCTGAACATGAGACGTGTGGCGCACGCGGCTCTTGGTGCGTCGTCGTCGATGCCGAGCTCACTCCAGATGCACCCCCACCACTAGGGTCGACACTTTCGTCGTGCTAAGTCCAGACCGTGTAATTCTCTACGAAACCAAACCTAATCAAATGAGATTGCACCTTGCCATCGTCGGTGAAGGCTGTCAGATTCTTGCAGTGAGAACACGGACACACGATTGTCATCCGCTTCGATCGGTCACGGTGAGCTCTCGCAGTGGCAATAAACTTCCTCACTTCGCTGAGATACCGCGGATCAAGTACCCTACTAATCTTGTACATCCATTCTAACCTATCCATATTGCCTACAAACCGTACACATCAACAACAAAAGCTTTTAGGCATATAATATTATGAAACTAGATAAAAAAGACACAAGCTTTCTCTTTCCTCCCTTAATCTAGATCTAGATGTAGATCTATAGCTAGAGAGCTCAAAAAGCAAAGAAAAGAGAGAGAAAAGAGCATGGGAACCCTCTAAAAGTTTTTAGTCACCTAATATTATGATTCTAGATAAAAAAAACACAAGCTTTCTCTCCTTCCTCCATGAAACTAGATCTAGATCCAAAGAGGTCAAAAAGCAAGGAAAAGAGAGAAAATAGACCATGGAACCTTTTAAATACCTCTTATGATGTCCTCCTCCTCCAAAACAACACTCAAAACCTCAATCTAATGGTTTGGTTAAAAAATCGGGCAAAGCCTCTCCCCCACGAGTTTGGAAGAGAGAAGACTTGAGGAAGAAGAAGGTCGGACTGTAGCTATATATAAAATAAATAACCACTGCGGACATTGTAATATGACCGCTGCGGTAAACGCCCGCTGCGGTTACATTATGCCGCCCGATGTGGTTAATTGATGTTAACCACAACGGGCACCTTATGTCGCCCGCTGCGGTAAATGGTTAACCGCAACGGGCGCTTAGGCTGCTGGCCGAGCAAAGCCGGTGCAGGGAATTACCGTGGCGGGCAGGAAGGGTGTCCGTCACGGAGGCCTTTTTGGAAACGCTGCGCAAAATCAATTTTGACGTAGTGCAAGTGGTTCAACAGTTTTTATCTTTACTTGAGTTATAGGAAGTGCCGCACTATCAAGGGATTCGGTAGAGCGAGCGTGGCCGAAAATATGGCAGCGGACGCGGACACCACAACAACCAAGGATTCGGCGCATGGATCGGTGATCAGGTCGCGTGAAAGTTTCCTGATGATTTTTTTCCAATTTTGATCAGATCGCACGGTAAGGTAGATTCCGTCTCGTGCCACATTTTCGCACGGGCAGGTCAACGACCCGTAGCCTAATGTCGTGTGTTCGCGGGTGCGTCGCCAGACTATGTGGCCGGGCGGGCGTTGCTCATGGGGTGAGAGGTGGGTGAGAAGCCTTGGACAAACATCATTTGTGAGCCCTTGGATTTGACCTTGATGTTTCATGAGCCCTTGATCTTAGTAGAGATAAACTCTTTTGTATAATTTTCTGGGTGCACGAAGTTTGGATCCCTCTGCGGGGGACGTTTGCCTGGGTGGACCTAAATTTATTGAAGAATTCAATTATAGTATATATATATAGTGTGTGTGTGTGTGTGTGTGTGTGTGTGTGTGTAGGATTACATAAAAGAAAAAGAATGAAGAAATCCAAAATGGCAATTTTTCCATTATATGTAATGCAGCTACCAATAATGACCCAAAACAGTTGATCTATGTGATATCTCAAAACAAACCCATCACACTTTACCTTGGGCATCTTGGGCATCTGGACTATATAGTTCCCAAAATGAATGCAGAACCATTGTCATATCTATTTTTAAAGACAAAATCGAGTATAGAACCATATGTGTGCCTAGAAATCAATCACACGCAATAGAAACAAATTACTAGAGTACCAAATGTAGTGTTTTATTACATCATGAATTTGATGTCCAATACACAAATATCAAGTCTCACAAAAGCGGATAAGATAAATGTGGCACTCCGGTAACTCCTCCATATGCCACATGGAACATCAACTGGTTGACCTCAAGCATAATAACCCTCCCGATACTCAGCGAAAGTATTACTATCTATTACCCATCTGGGATTTTTTAATAAAATAAAGTATACAAGCATAAGTGCATTTCGTACTCAACAATTATAATATAGGGTTAATAAAGCTCAAAAGGATGACATGTGGTTTACTGTCGTTAGCTTTTAGTAAGTCACAATTTTAACAATTGAGTAGCAACAAGTTTAGCATAAGCTCATATAAACTCATGATCATGTAAATAGGAATAATATATAGCAAAAACAAGTTATTCACAAGTGATCCGCTATTTAATAAGAAGTCTAGGTTGTTGTAATCGTGATATGGTTGTTATAACAATTTTACACTTTGGAGAGGTTGTACAACTTTATTCATGAGTCATGATTTGCCCTTTCTCCCGAGAGAATTAGTCTCTTTATCCATTGCCAAGGAAGATCGGCAGGGCTCACTATAAAGTCTTTCAAAAAAATAAACAAGTCTACTAGGCTTCAATCTGTGTAATGAATTTTATAATTAGTCTATATTTAATACTCTAAATTAGTGTCTAAATATTCGATGTGACAGGTCTAAACTTTAGAGTCCTCACTTGAGATATGCTTCTCTTCAGCCAGCCGCCCTTCTTCAATGCCAACCGCCGCTTGGTCGACAGATGGTGATTGGCTGGGCAGAGTCAGCATGTACAGTAGGTGTGCTCTGTCCGTCCGCGTAGCCTACCAACCCACGCAGCCAGGCTCCGCACGTAGTCCCCACAGCCTACCAATGGAGTATATAGGAGGAGTATCTATGTAGATGTAGCGTGTAGCCAGGTTGCAGGTGCTTCGACTTCAGGCTACCAAACACAGTGAAAGACGCTGTGCGTATCACGCCCCAGCTGCAGGCTGCCCGCAGTCCGTCATGGCGCGTCTCTTCTTCCTCATCCTCTTCCTCCTCTGCTCTTCCGTCGCCGGGCTCAGGCGCAGCGACTTCCCGTCGTCCTTCCTCTTCGGCGCAGGCACGTCGGCTTACCAGGTACTGACCGTACGGCAGCCGTTGCCGAGCTCAACAAGCTAGCTAGCTCTAAGCGCATGATAGTCTGCATAGTTTAGGGACTCCATTGAGCTATAGCCGTCATCATTAAAAAAAATTTCACTATAGTAACTTACCAAACTGGGAGAATTTTTACAATGCTCGAAAAATACTAGAGCCATCCATTTGAATAAATTTAATAGTTATACAGTAACTTAAGTTGTTGATCGCAACCTATAATATGTGAGCCAGAAACTAGTTTTAAGTTTAATCTAAAGGGTACAGTAGTACTTTCATAGTTTCAGGACCCGCTCCCTCGTCTGACAGTCGCAAATAGGCAAAGCAATAATGCAGCGTTCGTATTGACGACAAATCTTTTTCAGCGTTTCTTACCAACCAAAATTTCAAAATGTCATCGTTGACGGTCGCAATTTTTTACCAGTCACATCTCAGAAACACCATGCTTTGCATGACCCTAAATTCTGAGAACAAGCAAATAATCAGAAATTCACCCTTTTGTAATCTCTCTGAATCGATTCAAACAGCAGCTAGCTGCTTTCCTCACCACTGAACACAAGCAACAGCTCCTTCCTCCATAGCTCTAGGAATCACATAGCTTGGACTCGAGAGGAAGAAGGACGGGTAGAATGGAAAGGAAGGTTTACCGCTTGTGCGGAAGAAAAAAGAAACAATTTGGAGCCACTCCATCCCTCCGCCGCGGCTGCTGATTTAGAGCAGCCCCGAGACAAGAGCCAGCTGATTTGGAGCAGCCCCGAGAACTCAAATAGGGTGTCAGTCTCCATACCACTAAAAAATGGCTCGAACCTGTATGTCATGACGTTTATCTCATTTGTCCTCTACGTTATTCCGTCCAAATTTAATATTAACGGTGAGTAACTGTTAAGCCAAAAGACGTCGATGCCCTCTTTGCTGTGAACTTTGCTTACCTTCTGTGCCATTCTGAGGCAAGTGTGGCTGGCACCAGCGTGCGTGGCCGAGTGGAGCCTGCGCGAGCAGTCACAGCAGCACACGCGAGCGGGGCCGACGCGAGCCGGCGAGCGGACGCACCTCCATCTTCCTGCTCCTCTCGCCGCACGCCGCGTGCCGCGTCGAGATCGGGACCACCGCGTTCGTCGACAAGCTGGTGCGCCTGGAGGAGGAAGCATGCCGGTGCATCACCGCCCTGGCGCCGCTACCGACGTACGCGCCGGCGTCGGGTGCCACCGGGTCAGAGAGCGACCTGAGCATGGCGGCCTTGACGGCCGTGCTGGAGAAGGACGCATCGCGCATGACGCGCGCCACGGACGGGTCGTTGAGGATGGCGAGCACGAGGTGCAGCACGCTGACACGGTGGTCGTCGGCCTCGCCACCGCCGCCGCTCCCGATACCCCGATGGTGCACGTAGGCGCGCTTGAGCGCGGCGGCGAGCGCTGTGTGTAGTGTTTCACTGTATTTTTATTTTTTGGCTGCTGATGGAATTCGAGTATTTTACTAACAACCGAGTGCTAGTTGCTTCTGAAACACACGAATACATAGGCCCTGTTTGCATCACTCTAGCTAGAGCTAGAGGTTAGAGTTAGTTTATAAACTAGCTCTAGCCAAGGAGGTGTTTGAATTTAAAGCTAGTTTGATAATAAATTATTTTTACAAATCATCCAAATATATCCACGTGGGATCTTATTTTAAAATATTTATTGTAACGAAGTCAATGGTGTAATCAAATTTTTATTTGGATGTTTGGTTTGTGAGTTATAACATTTTTTGTAGTTGCATATGAGGTGGGTCCCACGTTCCACCACAACCAGCCCAAACTAGCCCAAATAATCACCTCTTTGGGGAGCTAGTTTTTTTGGTTGGTTTAGTTTAACTAGCTCAAACTAACTCTCTTGTTTGGATACTTTTAGGTTAGTTGGGTGCAAACTAGTCCAAACTAGCTCTAACGCTGGGATCCAAACATGACCATAGTACAGACACTCTCCCAATTCCCAAATCAGCGGCACATAATCAATGAGAAGAAATTAAATTACAATTGATTAAATTAGGTGATTAAATAAACTTGTACGTATTACAATGGCAGCTGTCGCTGAGAACAACAAGCACTCCGCATATAGCAAAATCAAAAGCAGCCGGGTAGACAGGCAGATCAACCCAATCGAACAAAGCAATGCACACAACTTTCACACCACCAATCAATCACCAGATCCACCCCCAACCGTTCGCGGCGACAATCCCATCACGATTCATGAGCAGATCGGGCACCGGACGAGGCCATTCTCGTTGCACTCGCCGCACTTGAGAGTCTCCTTGCGCTCGGCGTCGAGCACCTTGCGGCTGCCGCTGCAGTCGCGGCACATGACGAACCGCACGCCTGCGCAGCCCGCGCACCACACCCTCGCCCGGGGCAGGCCCTCCAGCAGCGCCTTCAGCTTGCCTTCCTCTTCCAGCTTCGCCACCTCGGCAGCGCCGCCGACGTGCCTGCCCCGCACAAACACGGCGGGCACGCGCACCTCCCGCCCGCCCAGCAGCAGGCGCAGCTAATCGCGGTAGCCCGAGTCCATCGACATGTCCCGCTCAATCACCCTCACGTCGAGGGCCTCGATCGTCGTGCGCACGGCGTTGCACTCCTCGAAGGTCCTGCGAATGCCGCGGAGCATGGTGGTGTAGAGGACGACTGCCTCGGCGCCCCCAGGTAGGCACTTCCCCTCGGCCACGATCGCCGGCGGCGCTGCCTTCGAGCGCGTTGGAGAGCGGCGGCGCGGAGGCGGCCGCCGCCGCGTGGAAGCCGCCGTCGTGGTGGTGGTGCTGGAGCTCCGTGGACGTGGGGAGGCGGTCGAGGGCGGCGGAGAAGCAGAGGTCGAGCGCGCGGGCAGCGGAGCGGGTGCGGGGACGCGAGCCCCGCGGCGCAGGCGTCACGGAGCAGCGGGGCCGGGCCAGACAGCAGCGCGGGCGCCGCGTGGAACGGCGCGCGCCCGCGAAGCGACGGCGGCGCGGCACGCTTGCGCGCACGCGAGGCGACGGCGGCGGAGCGGCGTGGCACGCCCGCACCACGCACGACGACGGCGGCGCGTTCGGGCGAAAGAGAGACCGAGAGTCACGGATCGAGAGGATAGGGATGAGAGGGGCACAATGAACATTTTCCCTGGCCAGTCCCACATTTCATAGCTGCCAAACGGTGAAAATCAAACAGACTTTAGACGGAATGGCGTGGAGGACAAATAAGATAAACATCATGACACACAGGTCCGAACCAACTTTTTAATGGCATGGGGCCGGCACCATCTTTTTTAATGGCACACAGGGAAAAGCCTCTCAAATAGGCGACCTCCAGTAGGAGTCCATGGGAAGATGGCAACCCCTGGGAGTCGGGCAGGGGCAGCAGCGATTTTCTGGGGAGGTGTGCGACGGCGATTTTTGGAGAGGCGTGTGGCGATGACTTTTTTTCTTTTTTTTTGAGGGAATTCGGGGGAGATGGATCGATCCCCACCTGCTCTCCATTACACACGGCAAGCCGAGCGTGGAAAGACATAGATGTCAATCCTTATACAAATTTTCTGAGAGGTATAAAAAGGGGGGGCGAGAGAGATTACAACAACAATAGCAACAATAAGCTCAAAGGAAAGTCTCGACACCAATCTAAAGATGCAACCGAAACGCCAACTTGTACCCCCGCCGAGCAGCATACTCGTCGTTTTCACCATGGTCATATGTCCTCCACCACTCCTCATAGTTACGCCGCTCCGTTGCCACCCTCCCTCTGAGGGCCGACAAGTGGAATGGGGACTAAGAGTGGTGTCAAACACACCTCCGGATCATCGAATACGACGACCTCCCTTTGATCTCATGATGGCATCCTCTAGCACATCCGAGCCCAGGTACCACCCTCCAACGCCGTTCGAGGGGAGAATCCTTGGAGGGGGGTGACGACAGTGGTGGAGACTCCACCCGGCATTTGATATTCTGACATCATCAAGGAGATTGTCGACGGAGCAGAGACGCCAAAGGAGGACACTCGCCGGACGCTCGGCCACGGCCGTCAACTGGCACTAGCCTTCCAAGGAGAGCTAACACAACATGGAGAGGAAACAGAGAGAACACAAGCCCGCGGCAGGAGTTGAGGCCTCCTCTACATTGGTGCCCTCAAGAGGGTCGCGGCGGCGCCGCCACCACTGGCTCCAGAAAACTAGAGCTAGGTTTTCACCCAGAGGAAAGGGATCAGACTACAGCAAAGGTTGTGGGGGCTACACATCGACGCCTCCAAGGAGGGAAACGGCGCACGGGAGCGCCGCGGTCGATCGCACAGACATGGCCGTGCATGGCTTTCGCCTAAGTCCCCCTCAACCCACAGATCATAGTCGGTCGTCTCAGAAACTCACAACCTGCACACGGCTGAAGATGGACTTGGAGACTGGAATGGTGATGCCGATGTGGAGCAAGCCTGTGGTTAGCCGACCTCACTCCCACCGCAATGACATCAGCCGACTTGTGAGGAGGCAGAGACAAGCAACCACGACACAGCGAACTCGCGGATTGGGACAACCTGCATGAATTCTCCTTTGATGGGTGCCCAAATAGGAAAACGAAAAATACTAAACTACCCAAATAGTAACAAAGCTCACAAACTGGAGGTGTGGAAGCCAGGTTCCTCAATCCTCATTCTCCTTCTACCGTCCCCCGGCCCCGTCCTTTTAGGACTCATTTACTCAATGAAAATGTAGTCCTCCCTCTAAACCTAGCTTTTTTTTTGTTTTGTTGATCGGGTCGTGCCTAAGCGTCTGATGATATAGTATGTTAGTGGGATACTTTCTCCTCTATTGTTTTCCCACATTTTATTTTTTCTTATGACTATCTATCTTTAATATCTCATTTTAGGTTGAAGGCGCCTACCTAGAAGACAACAAGGGCCCGAGCATTTGGGATGTCTTCACTCGTATTCAAGGTGTTTTTTGTAGATCTCAACTATGCATCCAATGAGTAAACTATGGCTGCCTTGGATAAAAAGTAACAACTATTAAAGGAGATTTTAGAAAGACGTGTGTATCCTGTGTCCTCACAACGCGCATGCCGATATACTCTGGTTGGCTCCGTGGCTTTCCCTCCGAAACCACTGTTGGGGCTATGCATCGAGATTAGCATGAAATGATACATGGACGGCTTGTAGGCGGTGCTATGCTGTAGTCGGACTATGACACGAGTGCATAGATTTTTTTTTTCCATCCTAGGACAAGCGATTCTTGAGGATAAAAAAATACTATCATATATTTACAGAAATAACAATAAACCGTATATATATATATATATACACACACATATGTAATACTATAAGTTAATGATAGTAATAATATATCAATATTCTATTAATAGATTTTTTTTTTCTCCCGTGCAAAGCATGGAAAAATTTAGGCGTATTATCTTAACTCTTATTAACTATAATTTTCATACTCTTCATGCATTGTAACAGTGCATAGTTGTAATACTTAATTAAAGCCAACAAATACTTAGTTGTTGACGTGTGAACAATTGATCATAGATGATTATGACAAGGACCTCTCTTAACGTAGTTTTCAAAACGCTCGCTAGCAACTGCTTGCACAATCCCTCACTGGAGCCCACCCAACTAGACCATTTTGTGCTGAAATCCTGAAACCCAACTATGCAAAATCACTTCTGGACTTCTGGTAGACTCGACTCAGGATTTGCGCTTTGAAAATCTAGACGTGCTTAATTTTGTTGCCTATCTTACTCTTCGCTATTTTTTAACCAAAAATCAGGAAAGATTAAGGATGGAAGCAATGGCGACGTGGCAGCTGACCATTATCATCGATACAAGGTATACCTAAAGACATTTTATCAAGTGCTCATGTACATATTTTTGAACCCTGCATTAATCAGTAACATGAATTAAGGGCTCGACACCCTCCAAAAAGTAAAATCTCACTTAAAGTCAACACTTTCAGGAGGACATAGAAATGATGCATTCCATGGGCCTCGACTCCTACAGATTCTCATTGTCCTGGACGAGAATACTTCCAAGTGAGCTTACTCCTAGAATCTCATGAGTTACACCAGTTGTCAATGCCTTTTGACAACACGCACGGAATCCTTCCTTAGTACCAGCGTTTAACATAAATATGCTTATACCTTTCAAATATCCTTGGTCAGAGGGTCGCTTCGGAGGTGTTAATCCGGCAGGCATTAAATTCTACAACAGCCTCATCAACGGCCTGCTAGAAAAAGGTATGCATTCTTTGTTCTGTTATTATGTGACTAGCTACCTCCATCCACAAATGCCACCCTACAAAATAAGCAAGCCTTTAAGTTCAGTCTCTTTCAACTGGGCCTAGCACTTGATAAGCTTGGTTAGCAGGGATACAGCCATTTGTGACGATCGGCCACTATGACATACCTGAGGAACTCCAAGAAAGATACGGCTCCTGGTTGAGCCCAGAGTTTCAGTAAGCCCATATTACAGCTTTATCTCTACGAAGATGTAGTAAGCTCATACGTGATTGTTTCTGTATTTCTGTTCAGGGAGGACTTCACTTACTTTGCTGAGCTTTGCTTCAAAATGTTTGGTGATCGAGTAAAGCACTGGGTTACATTCAATGAGCCAAATCTTATGGTAAAGAACGCATACTCTGTCGGGGTATTTCCACCCAGCCACTGTTCCAAGCCATATGGGAATTGTGATTCTGGGAATTCATCAACTGAGCCCTACATTGCAGCGCATAACATGATATTAGCTCATGCAAAGACGGTCAACATCTACAGAAAGAATTACAAGGTACAACAGATAGATTTGGATCAAAAGGGAGTGGGGACTAACCATGTGCTTGCTCTTAAATCCTCATGGAAGTTGTATCAGTTGTTTTCCTTGTTCTCCATCCTTCTCAGGCCAAGCAAGGTGGCTCTGTAGGAATTATACTGTATATGAAATGGTACGAACCACTGAGGAATATCACAGACGACCAGTTGGCAGTAAGCCGAGCTCTGTCTTTCGAAACTGCATGGTATCAGTTGATTCAGTAACCTTCCATCATACCAGTATTTTACTCCTAGAATTGACTTTTTGGTCTTCGTGATTGAATGCTCACTTAATGATATATGGTAAAACAGGTTCCTGGATCCCTTGTTCTTTGGTAACTACCCTCACGAAATGCGCCAAATCTTAGGTCCAAACTTGCCGCAATTCACAAAAGGACAGAAGCAACTACTGAAAAACCAAATTGACTTCATCGGAGTAAATCACTATCATACATTCTACGTCAAGGATTGCATATATACTCCATGTGATTTGGACCTCTACACTTGTCAAGCTTTAGTTTCTGAATCATCAGAACGAAATGGGATACCCATTGGAAAACCGGTAAAAGCCAGCATTGTACATTGCATTATTCTATTCAACAAGAATTCTATTTTCAAATTAATTTTGCACAACCTAACACGCTAAATTAATATTGCAGACACAGGCAGGCAGCTACATGGTTCCAAGCTCTTTGGAAAAGTTGGTCATGTTTTTAGAGCAGAGATATAAAAGCATACCTTTGTACATCACAGAGAATGGTGGGTTACTAGGTTTGGTAAAATATACATATTAGCTACAAAACATATGCCTCTGTACAGAACAATGATTCACTTCCATCCATCTTTATATATATATATTTTTTGTGAAATCATATTTATATATACTTGTAGTACACTGGCACCATAATAATATATGTATGGACCTCTTGAGCTCCCTTTTTGGTCTTTCAGGTTATGCCCAAATAGCCAATAGCAGCACCACATCAGAAGAATTAATCAATGATACTGAAAGGTCAACTTCCATTCATGACTACCTCACTTACTTGAGCTTTGCAATAAGGTTGTGGCATTCCTCAATTATCTTTTCATGTAAACTGCTCTGCAGCCAAGTAATAACAAAACTTTGCTACTTATATGCAGGAAAGGAGCGGATGTGAGAGGTTTTTTTGTGTGGTCTTTGATGGATATATTCGAATGGAACTTGGGTTACACCGTAAAGTATGGTCTTTGTCATGTGGATTTCAAGTCACTAGAGCGAACACCAAAACTGTCTGCTAAATGGTACAGCAAGTTTATCAAGGGCTATGAACAGATAGAGATGGCCTCCGAAGAATCACCTAAGCATATGGTTTCCTAGCACAGAAATACAAAATTTTCAAGGTCCATGTTTGTACCTTACTAAGTGATTTAATAACACAGGAAATTATTTGGTAAATTTCCATGTATGCCAGTGTCATATAGGAATCAGCTTGGGAGACAATATGACAGCATCATGAATGACACAAAGTGTAAGCTGAATCCACATGTCAAAGTAATCAGGAATTGCTTGCACAATCCAGTACACATACATATTGTCCTCGATGAAACAATACCTCTGCATATGGTATTTGATACAGAAAAGACATTTATTCATTATTTTCTTGATCAAATCATTCTTTCACAAATCTCCTCTGAAGCTTTTGCGATGAAGTCCTCATTCAAAGTTATAAATTATAGTAAATAGCATAAATCACGACCTATATCATTACCAAGGTTTTGGAAGTTGTATTTCTTAAGAATGGCATATAACATACTATATATATACCCAAATACTCTAGATGCAAAAGTTCTTCCTCGGGATACTAAAGTGAACTAATATATATCATGTCATTCATATGAAAAATTGTAAATTAGATTCTTAACTGAAACGCTAGATTTTTCACTAGCAAATATATTTGTCATCGACATATATCATGTGGAAGCCAACTAGAACCTTTTGGCTACAGAAAGAACTGCAGCAACAACTCTTCATTGCCACCAAGAAGGCTAGAACTATTCTCTCTGTGTGGGAGTAGCAGGGGGAGATGACCTAGGTGTAGTTGTCACAATTGTTGCTGAAGGTTCCCTTAGCGACTTTGTCCCCTTATCATCAATGACTTCCGTTGCAGCTCTCTCCTTAGCCTTTTGGGCTCTTTGAACTACTTCCTCCTATATGTATCATATACATAAGAGAATTCAGTAGCATGTGGGGTAGAGCCAGGGTTACAGAGAAGAAAAAAACTGAAGAAATCCGAAATGACATTTTTTCACTATATGTAACCTATCAATAATGACGCGAAACACTTGATCTATGTGATATCTCCAAAAAAACCATCAGAATTTACCTTGGGCATCTGGACTATATAGTTCCCCAAAATGAATGCAGAACCATTTCCCTTCTGCAAATTTCCAGGACATGTTTAACTCCACCTAGCCCAGGGTACATATGTAACCATTTTACAATTGGTAGGCTATTACACTTACGCCCATTTTGCATTTCAATGCTCATTCCTTGTTGAATGTCTTTCGTTTTACAAATTGTGGTATTTGAAAACTGAAATACATGCAAGTTAAACACGGATGATAACACATCATCGAGATGCCAATTACTAAAGAGCTCATTGGCGAATTGACATGGAAAACGAAATACTGTGAGCGCTCATCTGGAGCAAGGATTGTGTCGCGCAGTACCTGGAACTCCTGCGCCTGCTTCTGCTGCTCGGCCTGCCACTGCCCGACGACGCTGAACACCTCGCCCACCACCGACTCGACCCGCTCCGTGAGCGCCTCCGCGAAGGCCTTCCCGAGGAAGAAGGCGTCGAGGACGGCCTTGCTCTCGTTGTCATCTGCGCCACGACACCAGCAAGAGCACAGAGTAAAGCCCAAGCTCAAATCGGACTGCCCTTCTGCTCCCCACCCCACCCCACGACAGAGAGGTTACCTGGTTTCGGCTCAGGGCGCGTGCCCCCGCCGCCGCCGCCGCCACTCCGGGCCGCGAATCTGGGGAGCCTTCTGAGGGAAGAGGGGGACGCGCGACGAGGGGCTGAGGCGGGGAAGGGGACGCAGCTGACGGGCGAGATGGACGCAGCAGGTGGCACCATGGTTCTCGCCTTCTCTTCTTCTTTGGGTTGTGTGCTTCCGTGGAGGTGAGGCGTAGGTCTCGCAGCAGTTGGGAGTCGGGTGCTCCACGCGCCCCGGCGGCCACCGGCGGATGCGAGGCCGAGGATTCGGGCTTCGGGGCGGCTCACTGGTTGCGGATCTCTGAGTGAGGTCACACACACGTCATTGGGAGCGGACAGTTTTGGTTGGTCACGACCACCGGGCCAAGGCCGATACATTGCTACACGTTAATGATTTCGTACCCGTCTTATATAATGTCATATAGGATTTTTACTTACACGGAGGAAAGAAAATTGTGTGAAAGAAAGAGGTCGAAACAACCACCTCATGAGCTAAGATTTAGAACTATGAGACAACTATTACACAATTGTATAAGTTATTGTTGTCATGCACCTCACAAATTAATTTTTATTCTATACATAAATTAAGGAATCATGAGTTACTACGAGTCAACTTAAAAAACCAATCATTGTATATGTAGTCTGTTAAGTTGTCTTAAATTACGTGGCATTATACGAGACTACCTATGAGACAACACCAATGTACTTGCCCTAACGATCCACAACTACTGAGCCCAGCCGCTGGGCTTTTTACATATTTACCATTATAACCAATGGCACTCGCCCAATTCTCACTATTAGGATCACATTTATATTTTTAGCACTTTTGTTTCCCTGGCCTTTATTTTTACCAGATTTACCTATGTGGCATGCCACGACAGCATGATACGCTGGGCAGGGCATGCGAAATGTCCTCCCATGTCCTTGCCCTTTTCTCTTCCTTTTCCTCTCAGACAGCTGGGTCCCGCAGCTTCCTCTCAGTGACATGTGGGACCCACTCGTCAGCTCTATCTTCTACCTCTAGCACCTAGATGAAAGACAATGAGAGGGAGAGAGCAGAGAGGCAGCCGCTGGGGCCGAGCTCCTGTACCCGGAATGGATCGACGAGGAGGAGCTCTACGGCGCGCCGACGTGCCCGGACCTACCAAAGCCGGAGGAGGAGGAGGAGGCGTACGACATCGTCGTGGTGAAGCTTATGTGCGGGCGCGCGGCGAGCTGGTCCAAGGACGTGGCGCGGCTACACCTGCATCTGCCCGCAGCGTGTCTCGCCACGCGCGCGCGCCACAGCAGCATGCACGCAGCTGTGGAGAGGGAGAGAGAGCAGAGGAGCTCGCCGTGGACCTTGCCCGCGGCCGGGGCTCCCGCACCGCCGGGACTGAGCTCTCCCACGGCCAGGGCTCGCGCGCGCGGAGCGGAGCTTGCCGGCGGCTGTGGCTCTCGTCGTCGGGCCAAGCTCGCCTGTGGTCGTGGCTCCCGCGCCGCCGCAGCCGAGCTCGCCCACGGCCGAGGCTCCCGCGCAGCCGGGGAAGAGCTCACCCGCGGCCATGGGTTTCGTGCCGGCAGGCCCTAGCCGTCGTGCCGGCGGGTCTCTCTCCTCTCTCACTCTCCTCTGCTCTCTCTCTCTCTCCCTCTCCTCTGCTCTCCCTCTGCTGGAGATTGAAGATGAAGCTGACAAATGTGACCCGCCTGGCATTGAGGCAGCAGCGGGTCGCAGGTGTCAAGGAGGATGAGATGGAAGAAGGGCAGGGGCAGCCTCGTCTTTTCCCACTCCGCGTCCACGCTAGCATAGTGTTGTGGCACGCCACGTATGTGTTTCTGGTAAAGTTATAAGAGTTTTATTCTAAGAATAATAAATTTATAGGAGTCATCCTAAAAGTGATAATCGGACAAGTGCGATTCGTTATAATGGTAAATATGTAAATTGCCCCCAGCCGCTGCCACGCTTCCGACAGCACTGGCTGGCCCTCCAGCCTCGATGGCTCGACCACAAGCGCCCAAGCGGGCACATTTGCCAACTCTCCACTCCGCGACATGCAATCTCCAGACGGGCCGCTCGAGCGGCCCACTGCCCACGCGCTCACTTGCGTAGCACCATCTCAACTTCCGTTGCCTTGCGGGCGTGCACCGCCGACCGCCGGCGCTCAACGGCACCACTGCATGAATCCAGTTCGCCTTCCGTTCCGTAAACTGGCAAACCCATCCATCAAACAATTGCCTCCTTGTTCTTTTACTGCGAGTATGCCATTCTTGCATTTTGATTTTACTTCACGGAAATATAGTGGTTGACCGCTTTGTTATATGTAGGTCAGTCTCAATGCTAAGTTTCATCTCTCGGTTTCTAACGTATGAAATTTTGATATGAAATAGAGCTCTCTCTCAATATAAGTTTCATTGCGCGGTTTCATAGTGTCGGGTACGAAGGTAAGGGGTACCCTAAACCCTTCGATAATTTAACGCTAAAACATAGCAACCATTTTTAAGGCAGGAACCAGCCCACTGCTCAAAGTCAATAAAGAAAGGCCCATCACACGAAGGCCCCCTGCACCGGCTACAGCAACCAGTCGTGGGCCGGCCCGCTTCGGGAAAGTGGCGGACGAGGGGTCGAACGAACGACCCCGCCGCCTCCCACCTCGACGCCAAGTGACGGACGAGGGGTCGAACGAACGACCCCTCCGCCTCTGCCTCGGCCCCAGATGACGAACCGAGGGACCCCGCCGCGTGCAACGGTCAACCGCGTCACCACCCCTCCACCGGGCGAGCACCTGGAGCCGAGACAAGCCCGGACATGGGGCACGTTGCGGCGACGCCTGGCGGAAGAGCGCAGGGGATCTTTCCCCTACTTCTACCACGCCGACCCCGACTCGGACTCTCCCGATGAGGGATACGATTCCACCCGGGAATGCTTCCACCTCGACGAGCAAGCCGACCCCCAAGACGACGTCGACGACACCACGGCCACAGAAGAAGGAGGAGGGGGCAACGCAACACCAGCACGAGACGCCGACCCCCCGAGTCATGGCCGAGCTGATCCACCCCCAGACGTCCAGATCACGCAAGTCCGAGAGCTGCTCAGTAAGCTCAAGGAGGAGCACCTGCGACTTCAACAACTCGAGCACGCCCTCGAGCGGGATCGAGGGCGCTCACAGGGTGGAGGAGCTCGCGAGCGGGCCCGGGAAGTTCATCGGCAAATCGTCGAGGAGGGGGCGAACGAACCCCGTGTCTACAACCGCGCCAGCCAAAATGTCGTTGCGGCCGCAATGCTGCTTCGCGACATGCCGGCGCCATCGACGCCCCAAGCACGGCGTATCAGGAACGAGATTCAGAGGCTCCTCCAAACTACGGCCGTGCAGCAGGCGGAGAGCTCGGCTTCGAGGCGTCGAGGGGCTGCCTCCGAGCGTCAGGAAGTACCCCCTCGACAAAATCGATAGGTATCCGTCCACTAGGACAAAGCACCCCAAGGTCAAGTCGAGCGATGACCAGTTTGGGAACGCCTCGTCGATGATCGACCACCACGGTGTGAACAATCGACGCCTGTACGGCGACGCCGAGGCTCGAGGCTACAGCGCTCACCGAGGTGGACGCTACGACAGCGACGAAGACCGATGTCGATCCCCGGAGCCACTGGGGCCCCGAGTCTTCGGCAGAACCATCCGGCGAACCCCCCTGCTCGTCCGTTTCCGTCCACCTACCAGCCTGCTCAAGTACAACGGCGAAACCAAGCCAAAGCTCTGGCTTGCCGATTTCAGGCTGGCATGTCAGCTGGGAGGAGCCGACAACGACCACATCATCATTCGGCAACTTGCACTGTTCCTCTCCGACACCGCTCGCAGATGGCTCGAGGAGTTACCCCGGACTTGATCCAAGACTGGCCCGACCTGGTCAGGATCTTCGAGGGGAACTTCAAGGGCACCTACGAGCGGCCAGGCAACCCCTGGGGTCTCCGCAGCTGCAAGCAGAAGCTAAGGGAGACCCTTCGCGCCTTCACCCGTCGATTCTCGAGGCAGCGTACCGCACTGACCCACATCTCCGACCACGAGGTCATCACGACGTTCATTGCCAGAATGACCTGCAAGGAGTTGGTGCGGGAGCTAGGGCGAAACACCCCCAAGACCGCCAACGAGCTCATGGACATCATCGCCAACTACGCAGCTAGCGAAGAAGCCGTTGGCGCGTTCTTCCAGATACCTCCAGACAAGGGGAAGGGCAAGGCGGACGAGCCCGGGGGCTCGGACAACGGACCTAAGAAGAACAATGGGCCCAAAGGGAACAACAACGGCAACGGCGGCAGAAAGAAGAAGAAGAAGAACCAACCAGGCCAACGCAACGTCGAGCCTGACGTCGAGCCCGACGATCTTGTCGCTGCGATGGGCAAGAAGAAGCCTCAGGGGGGCCCTCCCGACGGGGGCGTCTTCGACAAGATGCTGAAGGAGCCCTGTCCCTATCATATGGGACCGGCCAACCACCGTCTTGAGGACTGTCGCATGCTCAGAAAGCACTTCTTCCCTCCCGGCTTCAGGAAAGAGGACGGCAGGGAAGACCCACCCTGCGACCTCCTCGTCAAGGGCGATGTCAACAAAGGGGGCTTCCCCAAAATCCACGACTGCTACATGATCTATGGGGGACCCTCGACCCGACTCACCACGCGCCAGTGCAAGAGGGAGCATCGAGAGGTCTTCTCCGTTAGAGCCCAGGCTCCTCGGTACCTCGACTGGTCACACACGCCGATCACCTTCGATCAGGACGACCACCCCGAGCACATCCCCAACGCAGGGGTCTACCCGCTCGTCGTCGACCCGATCATCCTCAACACCCGCCTCACAAAGGTACTCATCGATGGGGGGAGCAGCCTCAACATCATCTACGCCGAGACCCTCGACCTCCAGGGAATCCCGAGGACCATGCTCCTGCCCAGCGCGGGGGGATTCCACGGGATCGTCCCAGGGAAGAAGGCACTCCCGATCGGCCGCGTCAAGCTACCTGTCTGCTTCGGCGACCCCTCGAACTTCCGAAAGGAAGAGTTGACCTTCGAGGTGGTTGTGTTCCGAGGCACCTACCACGCCATCATCGGTCGACCAGGGTACGCCAAGTTCATGGCAGTCCCGAACTACACCTACCTCAAGTAGAAAATGCTAGGGCCCTCGGGGGGCATCACCGTCGGCACCTCCTACGAGCACGCATACGACTGCGACGTCGAGTGTGTGGAAAAAGCCAAAGTTGTCGAAGAGTCTGCCATCCTCGCGGCCCTCGACGACTTGTCCGGCGAGATCCCCGACCCCAAGCGACACGCCGGCAACTTCAAGCCAGCGGAAGACACCAAGACCGTCCCGCTCGACCCCCCTCGCGGATGGGAAGGTGCTGACAATCAGCGCCACCCTCGAGCCCAAATAGGAAGTAGTGCTCGTCGACTTTCTCCGTGCGAATGCCGACATGTTTGCATGGAGTCCCTCGGATATGCCGGGCATTCCGAGGGAAGTCGCCGAGCACTCCTTGGACATCCGAGCCGGGTCCAAACTGGTGAAGCAACGCCTACACCGCTTCGACGAGGAGAAGCGCAGGATCATCGGGGAGGAGGTCGATAAGCTTTTGAAGGCCGGATTCATCAAGGAGGTACATCATCCCGAATGGTTAGCTAATCCCGTACTTGTTAAGAAAAAGAATGGGAAGGATAGGATGTGTGTAGACTACACTAGTTTAAATAAAGCCTGTCCCAAGATTCCTTTCCCACTACCACGCATCGACCAAATAGTGGATTCCACCGCGGGATGTGAAACTCTCTGCTTCCTTGATGCATATTCCGGCTACCACCAAATAAAGATGAAGGAGTCCGATCAGCTCGCGACCTCCTTCATCACTCCCTTCGGCATGTTTTGCTACCTCACCATGCCCTTCGGCCTGCGAAATGCTGGGGCCACCTACCAGCGATGCATGCTCCACGTCTTCGGGAAACACATAGGGCCAACCGTCGAGGCCTATGTCGATGACATCGTGGTCAAGTCCAAGACAGTCGGAAACCTGGTCGGAGATCTCGAGATCGCGTTTGGGTGCCTCCGGGCGAATCACATAAAACTAAACCCTGAGAAGTGTGTCTTCGGAGTTCCCCGAGGCATGCTCTTGGGGTACATAGTTTCCCAACGCGGGATCGAGGCCAATCCCGAGAAGGTAACCACAATCACAAGGATGGGCCCAATCAACGACCTCAAGAGCGTACAAAGGATCATGGGGTGCCTCGTTGCCCTCAGCCAGTTCATCTTGAGGCTCGGGGAGAAGGCACTACCCCTTTACCGCCTCCTGAAGAAAACGGAACACTTCGCGTGGACCGCCGAGGCCGAGGAGTCACTCTCGAAGCTCAAAGCCTTGCTCACCTCGCCACCGGTCTTGGTACCCCCGAGTCCGGCTGAGCCCCTCTTGCTCTATGTTGCAGCAACTACCCAGGTGGTTAGCGCTGCCATAGTGGTCGAGAGGGCGGAAGAAGGACACGCCCTGCCGGTTCAGAGGCATGTCTACTTCGTGAGCGAGGTGCTTTCCGAGACCAAGATGAGATACCCCCACATCTAGAAGCTGCTGTACGCGATCGTCCTCACTCGGCGCAAGCTCCAGCACTATTTTCTGGGCCACCCGGTTACTGTGGTCTCATCTTTCCCCCTCGGGGAGATAGCCCAGAACCGGGAGGCATCGGGAAGAATCGCCAAGTGGCCGGTCGAGCTCATGGGGGAAACCCTCTCCTACGCCTCTCGGAAGGCCATCAAGTCTCAGGTACTGGCAGATTTTGTTACAGAATGGACCAACACCCAACTACCCCCAGCGCAAGTCCAGACCGAGCTCTGGACTATGTACTTCGACGGATCGTTGATGAAGACGGGGGCAGGCGCCGGATTGCTATTCATATCACCCTCAGGGGTCCACATGCGCTATGTCATCCGCCTCCAACAACGTCGCCGAGTACGAGACCCTCGTCAATGGCCTGCGCATCGCCATCGAGCTCGGGGTTCAACGCCTCGACGTGCGGGGGACTCGCAGTTGGTGATCGACCAAGTGATGAAAGATTCGAGCTGCCATGGCCCTAAGATGGAAGCCTACTGCAAGGAGGTCCGAAAACTCGAGGACAAATTCTACGCCCTCGAGCTCAACCACGTTGCCCGTCGGTACAACGAAGCTGCCGACGAGCTGGCCAAAATCGCGTCTACTCGAGGTACAGTCCCTCCCGACGTCTTCTCGAGGGACCTTCACGAGCCATCCGTCGACCTAGGCTCAGGGGCTCCCGCCCTCGAGCCAGGGGTCAATCCACCTCCCTCGACTGATCCTCCCTCGAGCGGGGGAGAAGTCATGGAGATCGACGGGGCTACCGCGGCGCCAACCCCTCCGACGGATTGGCGCGCACCCTACCTCGAGTATCTGACATGGGGCGAACTCCCAGAGGACCGCACGGAGGCCCACCGTATAGCCCGATGCGCCAAAACCTACGTCTTGTATGGGGATGGCCGCGAGCTGTATCGACGTAGCCCTTCCGGGGTACTTCAACGCTGCCTCACCCTCGACGAGGGGAGGGCACTGCTGAAGGATCTACACTCGGGGGCTTGCGGCCACCACGCGGCGCCAAGAACGCTGGTAGGAAGTGCCTTCCGACAAGGCTTCTACTGGCCGACGGCCGTCACCGACGCCACCAAACTCGTCCGATCTTGCAAGGGATGTCAATTCTACGTCAGGCAGACCCACCTACCCGCCCAAGCTCTTCAGATGATACCTATAACTTGGTCGTTCGCAGTATGGGGGCTCGACATGGTCGGCCCCCTGAAGCGAACCAAGGGTGGCCACACCCACCTCCTTGTGGCTATAGACAAGTTCTCGAAGTGGATCGAGGCTCGACCCATCGCCAACATCCAGTCTCGACAAGTCGTGCTATTCTTCACCGACATCATCCACCGCTTCGGGGTCCCCAATGTCATCATCACCGATAACGGCACGCAGTTCACTGGCCAAAAGTTCCTGGACTTCTATGACCATCACCACATCAGGGTGAATTGGTCTGCAGTTGCCCACCCTCGAACTAACGGTCAGGTCGAGCGCGCCAATGGTATGGTTTTGCAGGGCCTCAAGCCAAGGATCTTCGACCGGCTGAACAGACACGACAAGAGATGGGTCGATGAGCTACCCGCTGTGCTATGGAGTCTCCGAACGACACCAAGTCGAGCCATGGGGTTCTCTCCATTCTTCTTGGTCTATGGGTCCGAGGTCGTCCTCCCCACCGACCTCGAGTACGGGTCCCCTCGACTGAAAGCCTACAGCGAGCAAGCTAACACAGCAGCCCGAGAGGACTCCCTCGACCAGCTCGAGGAAGCCCGAGATATGGCCCTCTTCAAGTTGGCAAAGTACCAGCAGATGCTGCGGCGCTACCACGACAAAAACGTGCGCAAAAGGGACCTCGACGTCGGCAACCTCGTTCTGCGCCGTCGACAAAGCAACAAGGGGTGTCACAAGCTGACGCCACCTTGGGAGGGACCCTTCATCGTGGCAGAGGTGCTGAAGCCCGGCACTTATAAGCTGAAGAACGAGAAGGGCGAGCTCCTCACCAACGCGTGGAACATCGAACAACTACGTCGTTTCTATCCCTAAGGCCTCGGTGCCTCGTACATTTTCGCATTTATGTACAAATTCTCGAATGAATAGAAAATCCGTGATCCTAGCGTTTTCATCCTCATTCATGACTCGAGGTAGATTTTCTCTACCCCTCGACGCCTCTCTTTCTTCTGCCCCTTGAAGCACACTTAGCACAGGTTAGGATACGCGCTCGAGTCCCACAAAGGTCGAGGGGTGCCGAGCCAGGAGCTCTCCTATGCCCCCGGGCTAAGGTACTCCCGCTCGCTCCCCCCCCCCTCAAGGGCCTCGAGCGTGCGTCCAACAAACTGCGCCAAAAAGTGGAGCGCCAAGGACGGTGGAAGTAAGAACGGATCGAGAGATCACCGCTCGTGGTCGAAAAGGTAGACTCGACCCTGCTCCTGCAGAGTCGAGCCTCCCTCGGGGGCTAACAGGGGGACCCCCCTCCTAAGTCCCGAAAAACTCGAACATTTTTTCCAAACTCGGCTTTCCCTCTCGATCTTTCCCTCGAGTACGCTTCATGACTAAGTAAAGACGCCTCGAATTCCTTAAGGGTCGCGGGTGTCGTCGAGCCAGGGACTCTCCTACGCCCCAGGGCTACGGTATCCCCGCTCGCTCCCCCCCCCCTTCCAGGGATACGAGCGTGCGTCGAAACTTAAGTCCGCAAGCGTCGACTCGGGCAAAGAAAAGCAGAGAGAGCTCGAGAAACGAAAATAACAATACGTATTTCGAACAAAATGCATTAGATATAAGAAGCCCTCGGGGGCTCGGCATTGTATCATTACAAAAGCCTAACTCTTACACGGACCTTCCTGTCCAGATTTGGCTCGCAGGCCTAGGACTACTCAATGAGGGGGTCACCGTCCTCAAGAAGCAATGCAGGAAGCTGGGCATCACGCGTTGGCCACATCGGAAGGTGAAGAGTCTGCGGAAGCTCATCGACAACATCCGAGGGCTACTCGGCGCCATCTCAGTCCGCCGAGGGGACCACCTCGGGCTCGAAGAGCTTCGCCAGCTCGCCTCCGGGCACCTCCGCAAGATCCATCAGCTTCTGGCACCTCGCGTCGTTCTCTTCGTCAGTCAGCCTCGGGTCGCTGATGAACCCGCTGGTGACGGCGTTGAGGTCGTAGTTGTAGCCCGAGCTGACGACCGTGAGGGCCCGCTTCACGCCCACATGCAGGGCATCACGGACGTGCTCCGTCACCTCCTGCGTCATGGAGTAGAAGCGGCGCAGCAGGGAGTCCCCTCGAGCGTCGCCCTCGACCTCCGGCTCAGGCTCGACCAAGAGGTCATCGCAGAAGGTGGAGATAGCGCCCTCGAGCCTCACGTTGAGGTTTGCCTCCGTCCCAAGGAGGCCCTGAAGACTGGTCAGGTCCTCGTGGGCTCGGGCCTTGTCGGTTGCGAGCTCTGCCAGAACAAGCACACAACTCGGTCAGAACCAAGAAGCAGGAAAAGGGTCGAGACCGGTCAGACTCGGCACCACTTTCAAGAAACTTACCTTAGGCATGCGCCTCCAGGGTGGAGTAGCCCCGCTCGGTTTCCTCGAGTTGGCGGCGGACGTCGACGAGCTCGGTGGCCTAGCCGCTGATTTTAGCCTTAAGGCCCTCGATGACCTTGCCAGCATCATCGAGGGCTCTCTTCTGATTGTTCGCCACCAGCCCCAGAGAGACCACACGGGTCCGAGCCTTCTCCTCCATGGTGACCAGCGTGTCGCGCTCCCAGGAGACGGCGTCGAGGTCGCCCCGGAGCCCCCGGATGCTCTCCGTCGCCTGGGCCAGCTCCTCCTTTAGCCGGGCGGCCTCCTCCTCCGCCCTGCGCTGAGCCTCCAGGGCAGCATCCCGCTCATGCCCGACCTTGATGGTCGACTGGAGGGCGTCGTCGATCCTCGACTGCGCCGTCTCCTGGGTGACCCGGGCTGCCTCCTGCACGGCCGTAAAGCCGGCCCTCGCATGGGCGATCTTCGACTCGGCCTCCTCCCGCGCGGTTGCCGCCTCGGCTCTCGCCTGGACGGCCTCGGCCTCCGCCATCTCCAGCGAAGCACGGAGGGCGGGGAGTTGCTCATGCGACCGGAGGATGAACTGGGACTTGTTGTAGAACCTCGACCACAGCTCCTGACGAGGGTGAAAAGGAACGATCATCAGAAAAGAACAGTCAGGCAATCCAAGCAAAGTCAAAGTAAGGACGAAACTCACCTCCATCCCTCGACATATGTCTGTGGCAGTAACATCCGTGACAAGGCGCACCGAGTGCTCGAACCATGCCCGGTACTCCTCCAGGTACTCCCACGTGTGGAGCTTGGCCTGGTCGTCGAGCTCGAGGAGGGTTTGCCGGGGTCTCGAGGGTCGGCCAGCTCGAGGACCTCCTGCCCCCAGAACGCGCTGCGGTAGGTGATCATCTCTTCAACCTCCCGTGTAACGCCTCGGCGCGCTTCGGCGGCGCCCCCGCGGCACTCCACCTCCTCCACCCAAGTGAAGAAGGGAGAAAACCCCTCCTGCTGGGCTCTCCCGGCCTCGGGGCCACCCTGCGAAGACGTCGACGGCCCCGCCGAGCCATCACCACCGGGCAGGGGAAGTCTCGGCCGGGAGAACGGCCCTGCACGATGAAAGAAGCCAAGCAATTAGTACCTGACACCGCAAATCCTCTACGGATCGACCAAGTCAGCGCACGACTTACCTCGAGACAACGACCCCCCAACCTCGAGGCGAGGCCGAGCCACCTCCGGTTCCGCCCGAGGGGCTGAGACGGCGGTCGTCTCCGCCGAGCCTACCAGCTCGGCCACCATTTGGGCCACCTCTTCGGCAGTGGACGTCATCAACATCCCCGCCTTCTCCGCCACGAGCGTCGCCTCGGGTTGCTCGACCCGACCCCCCTCCTTGACCTCCGGCGTCGGCAACGGGCCTTCAGCCGCGGCAGCGGCCGTACCCTCGCGCTCGAGCCGCAGTCGCGCCTCCAACGAAGCGAGACTCTCGGGCCACCGCCCCGGCGTCGGGCGGGCTAGGGTCTCCTCGTCCGCGGCGGCTTGGGACCCGACCACCTCCATCTCGACGGCAGCTTGGGGCTCGGTCCCCTTGGTTGCGACTGCCGTCGACGCGGGCCTCGCGCCTTCCGAGGTGTTGGGTGCGCCTTCCTCCGACGGGTGGGCGGGCGCGGCTTCACCCACCACTTCAGCGGTCCTCGCCGACGGGGCAGGCAGGCCCGCCTCCTCTCCCGCTTGGGCCTGCGCCGAGGCCCCCTGCGCTGCCCCTCGCTCCATCGCCTCCCGGGCCCTGGCCGCCCACGCCGCCTCGGGGGTGAGCGTCGAAGGGGGCAGGGCAGCGGCACCGGCTTCGACGGCCGCCTCGACTGCAGACCCCCTCCTCAGCTTCTTGGTCGGGGCAAGGGACGTGTCTTCCGCCAAGCGCTTTGTCGACCTCAAAAAGAGACCCATGCGCAACGATAAGCACGAGTCGTCAGCAGCAAAAAGAAAAACATAGTAAGTACCCTCGATCAGCCAAAAGGTAACTTACCCCTTCGGGGCCAGGCGTTTCTGGCCGACGGACTTCGAGTCGCTCGAGGGCTTGAAGACAACGCGTCGGGGGGGAACTCCTCCCGCGGTCCGCGGCGGGGGTCGAGGCCGCCCTCGGTGTCGTCTCCTGGGCAGGGGCCGACGACGCTCCCGTCGCCCCCCTCCTAGTTTCCTCCTGCGCCGACGGGCCCGGCGCACGTGCGCTCGACCCGGCAGGCGCTGGGTGCGTGTCCACTCAACCCCCTGATGGGGATCGCGACGACCGCCCGCGCGTCTACGGCGGCGCTTCATCTTGAGGGGCCACGTGATGCTCCACCCGCGGCTCGGCCTCGACAGTAGGGGCCAACCTCGACGTCGACCCCTCTCCTCCTCCGGTTCCAACGGTCGCCCTCTGTTCGGGCGTCGTTTGTTCCTCCTCACTCCAATCCACCTCGACATCACTGTCACTGGACTCCTCCTCTTCCTCCTCCTCCTCCTCCGAGGGTGATTCCTCCTCGGGGAGGCCATCCCGCCTCTGCCGGGCCCGACGCTACTCCATCTCCTGCCTCTCACGGGCCCTCTTGCCCTTCTCCTTCTTGGCCTTGTCCTTGGCCTTCTTGTCCTTCTCGGCCTGGAGGCGCCTCGCCTGGGCGTCGCCCCGCTCCTCCTTGACCGGCGGCAGCGACTTCCGGAAGGGAATGTTCCCCTGAGGAACACGAGGCAGTTGGGACGCGAGCAAAAAAGGAGAACAAGGCAGACACGAGAACTCTAATAGAGGGAGAGAACCTTACCAACTCGATGCACCCCTCGTTCGGCTTCATGGGGACCCTGGCGACGTTCTTGACGTCGAACCTGCCCGCGAAGAAGAGGCGAATGCGGCGGGCCAACCTCTCGGGGGGTAGCTCGTCTCCCAGAAGGCGACACCCCGAGAGGTCGACCCCCGGACGCATCTCGTCGAGGCGGAGGGGTGAGGTGTTGAAGCTCCACGCCATAATGGTGGAGGATTGCGCGCAGAAGACGGCTGGGTGGGGTGCCTAGCCCCGCCCGGTGGAAAACCTCGAAGCTCACCACGTAGCCCTCCGGCGGATTGGGCTCGGCATGGTCCGGCGGCGGCACCACCCACTCCGGACGATTGGTCGAGGTGATAGGCCGGAGGAGACCGCTCTCCACTAGATCGCCTAGGCGCGCGTCGGTCATTGAAGATGCGAGCCAGTCATCGGGACCGACAAGGCTATACTTGGCCATGGGATCAAGGAGGCTGGCGTGCTCGGGCTTGGGGGCGGAAGGTACGTTTCCAATCTCCCCTCTCTTTCTCTCGCGTGTGCAGGGCGTCTAAGGCAATGGCGGGGAGAAGGAGGCAGGGAAGGCGATGGCAAGGAGGCAGAGAAGGCAAGTGCGCGGAAAAAGCACCCGACTCCTCGCCTTCGCTATTTATAAGCGGGAGGCCAATGGACGGATCTGTCGAACAGGCAAGTGAATCTCCGCATTTAATGCACCTGTACTCCGCCTCCTCGTATTCCTCCAGGATAAGGCGTTCTGTCCCATCATTGGACTCCGCACCGCACTCCGCCCTGCGCCTGCAACTGTTGTGCCGAACGGATACCGCCTAAAAAGGCGCACGGCCGGAAGCGCTATTTCGGAGGTAAGGAATCTTGAGGCAGCGAGAGCTGGCCCTCGAAAGAGGGTTCGATAGCTACCCTCGAGTACCCGAGGGCAGAAATGACCTCGGGTTATGGACTTCGGTCCACCCCAAAATCTCGAGAGGACAAAGGCCGGCCAGCGAACGGGCTCGATAGCCCCCTCGAGTGCCCGAGGTCTGGGGAGACCTCGGGTTATCGACTCCAATCCACTCCCTAGTCTCGAAGGGATAAAGGCTGGCCCTCGACAGCCTCGCTCGAGGACTCAAGCCCAATGGGCAAAGGCACAGGTATGTCCTCAAGTTCAATACAACTACCTGCTTTTCCCCCTCGGCTTCCACAAGGCAGGACTCCTCCTTCTGAGGATAGCATCGGATGACGAACCATCCATCAAATCTTGGGGGAGCGAAGGCTGGCCCTTACATAGGGTTCGACAGCCGCCCTCGAGTACCTGAGGTCAGGAAGGACCTATGGTTAACGGACTCAGGTCCACCCCTAAATCTTGAGGGAGCGAAGGCTGGCTCCACGAACGGGGTTCGACAGCCGCCCTCGAGTACGCGAGTCAGGGATGTCCCGGGGGGGCCAGGCGCGTGCCCCTAGCTCGAGAACGAACTCTCGAGGTCCCCTAGGACATATCCGAGACATAACCGAGGAATACCTGAGGATCCCTACGCTGGGAGGCATCGAGCCACCAACTCCTATCGAACGGGGTTGGCACCTTGGTAATCCATACGGTCTTGCTTAGTAAGCCATACGGTCTTACTTAAAATGAGAACGCCTCCGGGCTGCTAATCGATCCGTATCGAATGGGGCACGAGTTCTCACTCGGATTTTTACCCGTACTGGGCACCATTTTTAATGGACTCATGCCCGACACCAGCTCACCGAGGACTTCGGGCTCGTCCTAACGAGGATAGCACGATGCTCTTCACCCCACAATCCGTACGCAAGGATCCGTGGGAAGGACGCCATGAGGTAGTGAATGCCTAGCCATTCGAGGGCTCGAGGGCCCGACTACGCACGGCACCCCTCGACGAAAGAGGGTCGAAAACAATCGTGGCCTGGCAGACACAGGTGACCTCTCGGGTGGGGCGCTGTGACTCCAGTTATGCTCGAGGGAGCGAAGGCTGGCCCTTGGTAGGGTTCGACAGCCGCCCTCAAACACCCCTCTTTTCAGGAAAAGGGACACTCATAGCCTGGAAAATGGAATCGACCCCTCGGTAGGGCGCCGCGTCTCCAGGTACCCTTAAACCCCCTCGATACAACATATCATAGCCCCCAGAGGAGTTCTTATCACTCCTCTGGGGCTACCCCCGTGGGGAGCGCTCGCGCGCACCCCACGGAGAAACGAACCTCTCACTAACCCTACAGGTCAAGGACAAAACCTCTGGGTAATCCTCACTCCCTCCGAAAAAAACACGTATCATAGCCCCTAGAGGAGTTTTCAATCACTCCTCTGGGGCCTTGGGGGCTACTGTCGGGTACGAAGGTAAGGGGTACCCTAAACCCTTCGATAATTTAACGCTAAAACATAGCGACCATTTTTAAGGCAGGAACCAGCCCACTGCTCAAAGTCAATAAAGAAAGGCCCATCACACGAAGGCTCCCTGCACCGGCTACAGCAACCAGTCGTGGGCCGGCCCGCTTCGGGGAAAGTGGCGGACGAGGGGTCGAACGAACGACCCCGCCGCCTCCACCTCGACGCCAAGTGACGGACGAGGGGTCGAACGAACGACCCCTCCGCCTCTGCCTCGGCCCCAGATGACGAACCGAGGGTCGAACGAACGACCCCTCGGCCTCCTACCTCGACCCCTCGGCCCCTACCTCGATCTCTCCGACTCCGCCTCCGCTCCGACCCTACCTCAACGACGAGTGACGGAAAGAGGTCAAACGAACGACCCCTCAACGGAAAGCTCGATCGACCCAACTGCTCCCGGCATGGGTTAAAGTAAACCTGCCTAACACCATGGGCGCCTGCGACCGCTGTCAAATCCATCAGCTCATCGCCATCACCCGGACCTCCGTCGACTATGCTGCCACTGTCGCCACGTTGCGAGTACGGACTCAAGAAGTACCCCTCGAGATATGAACAGTACAACCCTCGACGGCACCTTCGGGAATACGACAGAGCCACGCAGGGCTCGACCCCCCCCCCTCGACCGGGGGGCTCGACCCCTCTCTCCAACAACTCTGGTATGGGGCCCGTCCCATCCGCCTCGTCCCGCTTCAGCTGTGGGGTTCGTGCCCGCCTGCGGGAGCTATACAGCAACGTGCCGCGACGACTTCTACTGCCGCCACGTCCCGGAGCGCCGGAAGGACGGGAAGGCCATGCCGACACAGTGTTCGACGTCCCTTCACTAGCACTATGCCGCGGACACGCCGCCCATACCACAACAATTTAGGACCCTGTACCCTCGGGTCTCCCCTTGGTCTATAAAAGGGGACGCCGAGGTAGAAGAAGGGAGGGGGATTCCGATCCTTTTTTGACTTTCCAGGGCCGAACCCTTGGACTTTCAGACGACTCCACACTCACACTCCACACCCCCGTCGCTTGATCGACCCCTCGAGCAGCAAACCAACCACCTAGGGTAGCCCTGCTAGCCCTAGATCGCAGCTCATTCTGAGCAAACCCGTGTAACTCAGCTTGTACCCCCCTATACGAGCACTTTGGGTGCGAGATAATACAAGTCATCCTCCCCCGCTGAACGTAGGGCCTTCCTTGCCCGAACCAGGATAAATCTTGTGTCCATCTTGCATCACATCTGGGAGAGAGAGCACGCAATATACAAATTTACTAGTTGGTGGTCTTGACCCCCGGGTCATAACGCCGACACATAGCTTATTTTAGTACTTCATGAGTCTCTTATGTACCAATCATATTTTAGTATGGCGTGTGATGAAACGAATCTGAGTCCTCAATGGAAGTTTCACGCAGTTACCAACGTTTTGGAAACAACGCTGATTAGTTTCATCCCCATGAAACTTTCTCCTTCTCTCTTCTTTTAGTTTCATGCAAAGATTTCTTTTCTACTTATATGATATTATATTTAATGTGCATAACACCTCCTATGAAATCTCATTAAGACTCGTGAAATACGCTAATATGATTTAATCGGCAAAAGGTCTATCTTCGATACATTGACACACAGTACAATTACACAGAGTCAAAACTTGCTAGAAGGCAATTGTGAGTATCCGCGCCAATGGGCCGCCCCCCGGTTCCCGGTTGTCCAGTGTCGCTGCGTCCATGTCCAGCGCTCCGTTCATACGCAGACACGCTGGTTTTTCTCTGCACTCGACGTCGCCACTCAGCAGACGCCTTGTTCACTGACAGCAGTCTGGTGTCAACTAGCGATTGGACGGCCCTCGAGTACGCTGTCCATGCTTTTGCACGGGATGCGCGGGGACGGGAGTGGTACTAGACTACTAGTAGTGCATGTTTCGTCTAAATAATTGGTCAACCAAACTAGTCACAGTCTCAGCTCGGAGCTCCGAGCTCCAGTACATTTCCCCCATGGCAGCGGCGCGAGGCGAGGGGAGGCTCGTCGACGACCTGCGGGACTTCCTGGACGACTTCACCTTCAGGGCAAAGCGGCTGGCCGCGCCGCTGTTGCACAAGTTCGGGCCCTCCTCCGAGCCGAGCGCGATCGACGACGGTGAGCTCGACAAGCTGAGGTCCAGGCTCCGGCGCATCCGCGCCACGCTCCGGACCGCCGAGGACCGGGTGGTGGCCGACGAATTCGTCGCGCTGTGGCTCCGGGAGCTCCGGGACCTGGAGCACGCGGCCGAGGACGTGCTCGAGGAGCTCGAGTTCGAGGTGCTCCGCGCGGCGCGCCTCGAGGGGTTCAAGGCCCATCTGCTCCGCGCCAGCGCCGGCAACGGCAAGCGGAAGCGCGAGCTCAGCCTGATGTACTCCTCCTCCCCCGACCGCCTCAGCCGCAAGATCGCCAAGATCATGGAGCGGTACAACGAGATCGCCAGGGACAGGGAGGCGCTCCGGCTGAGGAGCGGCGACGGGGAGAGGCGGCACGAGGTCAGCCCCATGACACCCACCAGCGGCTTGATGAAATGCCGGCTTCACGGAAGGGAGCGGGACAGGAGGCAGGTCGTTGAGCTGCTGTTATCTGGCGAAGCTAACTGCTATGATGTCTATTCTGTTGTTCCTATCGTTGGGCCGGCCGGTGTCGGCAAGACTAGTTTAGCACAGCACATTTACAGTGACGAAGCCATAGGCTCAAACTTTGACATTAAGATGTGGGTATGGGTGTGCCAGGAGTTCAATGTCCTGGAGCTTACAAGGAAACTCACCGAGGAGGCCACGGAGTCCCCTTGTGACTTCGCCGACATGAACCAGATGCATCGTGTCATCACTAATCAACTGAATGGGAAGCGGTTCTTGCTTGTTCTTGATGATGTGTGGGATGAGAGCCGTGATCGGTGGGCGAGCCTACAGGTGCCTCTGAAATGTGCTGCTCCTGGGAGCAAAATTATAGTGACCACTAGAAGCACTAAAGTTGCCAAGATGATGGCTTTGAAGATACACCAATTGGGGTACCTGTCTGATACCAGCTGCTGGTCTATCTGCCAAGATGCTGCCTTGCGAGGTCGTGATCCCAGTATTATCGATGACAGCCTTATTTCTATTGGAAAATTGGTTGCGGAAAGGTGCAAAGGCTCGCCGATGGCTGCAAATGCAGTTGGTCATGTTTTATCAAGTGCAATTGATAGGAATCATTGGGAGGCTGTTGAGCAGCGCGATTTTTGGAACAGTGAAGTGGTTGCCCAGACCCTTCCTTCTCTTCTTGTGAGCTACGGTAGCCTGCATAAGCACTTGAAACACTGTTTTTCTTATTGCTCGCTATTTCCAAAAGAGTATTTCTTTAGAAAAGACAAGCTGGTCTGTCTATGGTTGGCGCAAGGCTTTATTGAAGCAGACAAAGAACGTCATGCTGAAGATGTTGCGTGCAAGTATTTTGATGACCTTGTGGAGAATTTCTTTCTTCTGAGGTCACCATACCATGATGAGAGGTAAACATTGTTCATTTTAGAAATCTCAATGATTCTTGAAGTGCCAAGCATTAAGTTGAGACTCTGGTTCTCAATAAAAGAGCAAGTTAGTGACAATCCATTCTCTTAACGGTGACAATCAATTCCAGTATTAATAGCTTGCTTTTTGCTAATCATAGCTGTTACATGATAGTCGTCTCTATTGTAAATTGTAAAAGTCATCTTACATATGATTTAAAGCTGAACCAAGTTGTGCATGAACTCAACTGTTGGTGATGGTGCATATTTTTGTTGTACATCGTACTAGTGCCCATACATCAATGTCGACATCCAAGGTATCTACCTGGTATTTAGGTTGCATGTTAATGTGTGATACATATCAGAAACTGAATAATGAAGGTGGTGGAGCCACTTTCAAATGGATGAAAAATATCACTATAAATAGAAGTTGTGAGTAGAGTGTGGCAAAAAAAATGATTAAAGAGTTAAAACACATCATTAATGTCTTGCTAACAAATCTTTATATATATTTGTGTCGTTATAAGAGGTGTTCATTGTGCAATCTTAGCTAATGCTTTTATACAGAAAGATAAGGAATAGATTAGGAAATTAATATATTACATATTAAATGTGTAAACCCCAAATATTAATGAATACACTATTAGCGTCAACATGATTACACAACCGAGAAAACTGGCGCTATTTTATCCTCCATTCATTGTGCATTTCCCTTTTTGTGTAAGGTTCACATGTTATAATAGGATAATATGTTGATGTTTCCTCAGTGTTAACTGTTAATGCATCTTGACTCTTGATTACTTCTACTGGCTGTCACGGAAGTAGGGAGTTATATGCTATTATCATGCCTTGCCTTGTGAACCTTGTGTAGATTTTAATGTTGTTTCTTCAGTGATTCTAAGAGAACAATGCAGCTGCTATTGTGTTTCTTCCAGATTTTGGTTAGTAAACATTTTTCTTTGCTTGTTAAATCCTGTGATTTTTACTGAATTGTGACTCCCATTGTTTAACTAAATGAATGGCATTAGAATATCACCAACCTCAGTTATGCATATTGATTTTTTTGGCTCATTTTTGGTGATGACAACCTTTTGTAACAATATTCCGTGTGTGTTTATGTTGTTCTGAGATAATTTATAGAACTACAATATTTTTTTCTTCCAGCAGGTTTGTCATGCATGACCTCTATCATGAGCTTGCTGAACATGTATCAGCCAAAGAGTATTCCAGGATAGAGAAATCTACACTCAGCAATGTAGAAGAAGATGCTCGACACTTATCCTTAGCTCCAAGTGAGGACCACTCAAATGAAATTGCGCAATTCTGTGCACTCCATAACCAATATCTGAAAGAATCTCTTACCCCTGGCCTGCGAACACTATTGATTGTTCAAAAGGATGATTTCAAGAGTGAAGGAAACACTTTGTGCATAAACATCCCAAGTGGCCTGTTCAGGCTTCTTGGGTCTTTAAGGGCTCTCGACTTGAGTAATGCCAACATAGATCACCTGCCACACTCTGTTGGTGAATTGATACACCTTAGGTACCTCAGTCTTGAAAATACCAAAATCAAATGCCTACCAGAGTCAATAAGTGCCCTCTTCAAGTTGCATTCGTTGAGTCTCAAATGCTGCAATAGCCTTGGTGAGTTACCTCAGGGGATCAAATTCCTCACTAATCTAAGGCATCTGGAACTGCCATCCATGGATAACTGGAATATGTGCATGCCATGTGGAATTGGTGAATTAACAAACCTACAGACAATGCATGTGATCAAGATCGGAAGTGATTCAGGCAGCTGTGGGATTGCTGACTTGGTTAACTTGAATAAGCTTAAGGGAGAGCTATGCATCTCAGGAATAGAGAATAGCACAAATGCACAAATTACTCCTGAAGCTAGCATGAAGAACAAAGTTGAATTGCGCAAATTGATTCTCCACTGGTCTTGTGTTGACTCCATGTTTTCTGATGATGCATCATCTGTTTTGGATAGTCTTCAACCTCACTCTGATCTAGAGGAATTGACTATCAAGGGCTTTAGTGGTATCAGATTTCCTTTATGGCTGGGGAATGAGTATATGTTTAGCTTGTCCATTTTGGAACTAAAAGATTGTCTGAACTGTAAAGAACTGCCCTCTCTTGGTCGGTTACCTTGTCTCAAACATCTTTCCATCAATTCGCTCACCAGCATAAAGCATGTGGGACGAATGCTTCCTAGCCATGATGAAACTAACTGTGGTGATTGTAGATCCTGCACCAGCAGAGCCTTTCCTACATTGGAGACACTGAAGTTCATGAACATGGACTCCTGGGAGCTATGGGATGAGATTGAGGCCGCAGACTTTCGTTGTCTTCAACATCTCACCATCATGAGATGTAGCAAACTGAACAGGCTGCCCAAGCTCCAGGCACTGCAAAATCTTCGTATAAAAAATTGTGAGAATCTACTCAACTTGCCAAGTTTCCCATCCCTCCAATGTATTAAAATTGAGGGTTGCTGGTGTGTTAGTCAAATAATGCAGCTCCGAATATTTTCTCATATTGAGACATTAGAACTCCGCTGTCACAAGAAACTTGTATCAGTGAAAAAGATCCAGAATCCAATCCTTCACAGTTTTAGATTGAAACAGGAAGGGCAGCTACATAAGTTTTCAGGGTGTCAAGTATTGCCTTTTCAGAATTTATGTGTTCAAGACAGTCAGGTACATGTGACCACTAAATTACATATACCAAATATAATTGTCATTTGATGTAACAGATTCTGAAACATCCATGCTCGCTAAATATTTCAGACGACTTGGACATTTTTAAGGTGCGTGGGACGAATACATGAATGTAATTGCAATTTTGTTGCATTCACGGATCTTACACCTGGACAAACTATTGTACATCATTCTGAAGGTAGCTCCTTGCACACATACTTGTTCCTTTGTTGGATCTTTTTCATTTTCAGCATGCATATGCATTAACGACATCGAATTTCGCATATTCTTCAATAGGAAGAACATATTTGGCACCTAGTAATGTTTTTGTCAACTCAAGACATTTAACAGAGATTGCTTTCATTTGTGTTTATCCATTTCAGCTGAGACCTGTAGAGATGTATCATTCCATGCTGGACAACCTGAAGACATTGAGCTTTTATCCTGTCAACCAGTTTGGGTCCAAATGGATCAGCCAGAAGAGATTGAGCTTATTTGCATAGACTGATAATGAAATCAGCGTGATAGACAAACCGGGATCCTCAGCGTGAAGACATTGAGCTTATTTCAGCGTGATGAAATCAGTGTGAACTGGTGAGATTCGGATAATGCAGCTCAGATCAATAACCAACTCCGGCTTCGGCTCCAGGTGCACTGTTAAACACTGTAGAACACCGTAGCATTAAAAGGGATCAAATGAACTGCACAGAGGAGCCAGCGGAGCTGGGTTGCGGTGGCTTCTCCGGCTCGGCTACAGTACAGTGGCACTACAGTAGAGGAGCCGGAGAACTAGGGAGCTGCACCACCTCGAATTCTTGTTAGATGATGTTGTATGGCAAGTAACATCAACCAAAGTCAACTGGTGTCGAGGTTGCTCCATCCGGTATTTATCCTTTGGTAACTGTATGTACACTCAACACTCTAATATTTCAGCAATATACGCATACATATATATACCTGGATGGCTGGATCAACCAAAGTCGGCTGGTTGTCAGGGTTGCTCCATGCGGTTTGCGGTACTCATCATCCGGTAACTGTATGTACACTCAGATATTTTGGTGATACACATACATTACTTGGTATGTTGATGTTGGGCGTACAAAAATGTATCTTTTGATGAAGAGAAATTTGCATTCAAACAATCTGTATTCAAAATTGACATAGCATAAGCATTATTGGTTAGCACTATTTCAGCATTATTTTTTAGTGGACGAACAGTGTTTTTCAACATCAGTACTATTTTTTAGCGAACGAACACAACAAAACAACATAAGCATTCGGCATAAAATTAAATTTCACCGAAACAAACAGCATCAGCATTGCACAAAATGAACAAAGAAAAAGATGATTTATCATTTGACTGCATGTATAAGATGCTCGTCAAGAGCATCATATCATGGAGTTCCAGTCTAATATTTTGAACCAAACCAACATATGGGATGTTCATCACATAAGTAGCTGCCCAACATAGTACTCCGTCCATCACAAACATACAGTAATGAATATAAAGCAGCATGAACTAACTTTAAAAAATACGGCATCATCTCATTCCAAATTATAAGTCGTTTTGGCTTTTCTAAATATATAATACCTAGCTATATATTTAGAAAAGCCAGAATAACTTACAATTTCGAACGGAGGGAATAGTACAGTACATAAACATACATCTTGGATCTTCTTCCTGAATCCAGAACACAGTCTCCCAGTCTTTTTTGCGTTGATCCCTAGCGGCGCTTATTGCTTCCACTAGCAACCGCCACACGCCATCTTGACCTGGAACGGCAAGAGTAAGCCTCACGGTTGATCTTTTGGAGACCGGCCTCGATACGCACACTAACACGCTCTTCGGCGAGCAATTCCGGCGTCAGGAGCCGCTTCCACCCTTGGTGCCACGCGATGGCCTCCCTCGCCGTGGGTTTAGCAGCGCACAGCCACCTGCACAGCGCGTCCTGCCAGTTACCGAAGAAGTCCCGTTCCAGGAGCCGCGCCATGTCTTGCACCGACACCACGGACGCCCACCTCATCACCGCGGCGAACCCGCCGTCGTCGTCCTGCTTCGGCGGCCTGACGCGCAGCGCCCGCAGGCCGTGCCTCAGGTAAGGCACGACGTGCCGGCCGACGAACTCCTCCCAGGCCTCCGGCCCAAACGCTTCCTTCCACGGCAACACCATGACGTAGTCAGCCACGGCGCGCGCCGCGTGCCATCCACGCAGCGCCTCCCCGAGCTTGCGCCGCACCGTCGCGTACAGCGGCTCGAGCAATGGCCCGAGGAGCGGGATCCACCGCTGCACCCAGACGTGGCACGGCACGGGCTCCCACCGCGGCTCCCACGACTCCACGGCGGCCGACAGCTTCGGCATCACCACCTTCTCCAGGAGGCGCTGGATGGCCGGGAGCGGCAACGCGTCGCCCCACGTCTGCAGGAACCGGATCATCGGCTCCGGGTCCTTGGCCTCCCACGTCTCGGCCGCCGACGCCAGCGCGGGTCCCACCACCACGTCGTCCACCAGCGCGCCGTACGGCGAGCCGACGGACCCGTCGTCCGAGAGCACGCCCTTGAGCGCGGTCACCGCCTCCAGCCCGCGCGACGGGTCCTCCAGCGGCTCCCACCTCTGGAACGCCGCGCGCAGCAGCGGCGCCACGATGTCGCGCGCCGTGTCCGCGAGGCGGTACGTCGTGTACTCCCGGAGACACTTCTCCTTCAAGGCTGCGAACTCGCGGATCAGCTCGCCCGTCGTGAGCGTCCCCGACGCGCTCTGCTCCTGCACCCACTTCATGGCCTTGGTGATGATCGCGGCCGCCGCCATCTCATCCTCCCCGCCGCGCCTCTGGTCTCCTAGCTGCAGGCCACTCGACGTCGACGACCACCGAGCCGCCCGGGCGAGTGCCTTCTGCACACGCACGACGGCCTCGGCCGCGCTCTTCTCCAGACGTCTGGCTAGGATCTTGTCGTCGAGCTCCCGATCGCGGTTCCGTTGTTTCCTTGCTCCTCCGGCGGCTTCGGCGCCCCACGCGGGCCAGTTTTCGTCGCTGCCGGGTGGCAGCGGCTCGTCCGCGGATCTCTCGACGGTGCCGAGGCCGGCGTTCTTGGGACGGAAGACCACCTCGATGGGAGCGATGATCCCCTGCCCGTGCCTCCCGAGCCCGGTGCCTTGCTTGTAGTTCATGCGCTTCATCATCTGCGCCACCACCGCGTTGGACGCAAGGCTCCCCGGCTCCGGCGGCGGCGACGTGGCCTGCCGAGGCGGATCCACAGGCACAGACGAGGACGACGCCAGATTACGAGAACCCCCATGCTGCTCATTGGGCGGCGGCGAGATGGCCGCTGAGACAAAATGGACAGGCTTGGGGAGATCACCTGCTCCGTGTCGTAGTTGCTGCTGCGGACGCGCGCCGGAAGGGCGAAGACCATCATCTCCACGGTGGGCAGACGCGGAGTTTCGGCCCTTTCCCCAGTGTGCCCAAGCTGACCTGCGATTGTCGCCGGTGACGGTGTAGCCGCGCTCGTCAGCCTCGCGCTCGCGGCGGTGGTAGCGCTGCTGGTCGGCGGCCATGACGCACACGCCGTAGCCTTCGGGGATGTATCTGAGATCTGACGCGAGATGCGAAGCAGGTTTTGGGTAGCAGCCCGGCCGGCGTGGGTGGCAGCAGCGGCGGCGGTTACTAGTGGTGGCACAATTTTTTTTTTCCCGCACCGAACGCCGTCGTCGTCGGGTGCCTGCGGCCCTAATATCGTGGCTCCTGGGCGCGGAACGCGTGCCCGAGTCCGAGTAGAGAGACGACTAGGGATGAATATGGAAACTTTCCAGGATAGTCCCGCTGTAAGCGATCAGTCGATGAGTTGGAGCGGCCTTCCATATCTCGATCCTACTCCGTATCGCATTGCATGCAAGGGGAGACTTAATTTGTCCAGCTCGATGGCCAGCGAATTTTAGTTAAGCGGTAAATAAGAGAAAAGCTAAGTGCCACCTCAGTGTTTCTCTACCTCTCAATCGAAATTTTAAATAGCTGATTTAGACATATTTAGCCTCTTTTATCTCCTAAAACGGACTGTAGCGCTAGCTATGAGCTAACTTGTACATGAAAAAAACTTAGCTAAATCCTTCTCAAACAGCTATAACCGACTATAGCGAAAGCTATATATAACCGGAGATTTTAAACCTTGATCTCAATACTTGATTCCTCTCTCACAAACTCCGACGGGCTTAAAAATAACTAGGAGGAGGTACACCGACACAATGTTGGGGCCGGTGGGAGAGTGGCGATTAGGGTTCCAGCAGCGTAGGAGGCAGCCAGACTAGGTCAGGGCGGGATGGCCACAACGGTGGCAGAGTAGCGGGGGGGGGGGGGGGGGGGTCACCACAAGTGCGATAGGGTGTCGTCGGAGCTCCATAGCCGTGGCCACGGCAGCATAGCTCCGATGAGCGCGGTGGTGGGCGGTGGGCTTGAGGAAGAAGTTGCGATGAAGAAGTTGAGTCTTTTCAGCCTCCCAAACACTCAAGTGCCCCCGTAGGCAGACTTATTAGTCGGTTAGTCCCGATCGAGCTACTGATTATGCAAATTTACTATACAATTTTAACTGCACATATTGTTGATTTTATGATTTATTTTACTATGTTCACCGCATTGTTAACATTGCGTTTGGACCTAGATATTTAGGCACATAATTTAGAACTGAGTTCAATATCAATCGATATTCACAGCACTCGCATGCCCCTTCCCTCAATATGAAGCCTCACCCAATCGGTTTTACATAAAATTGAGTCTAGCATGAAAAAAAGAAGCCCACTAGAGGGCATGGATTGAGATCTTCTTTCTTCAACATCGGGGACCGATTGCTTATGGTGAGTGTTATTGCCATTGCCCATACAAATTTGCTTATGTTTTGACCAAAATGACATTGCCATTACTGGAAGTTGAATTTTGATGTTAAAAGTTGCAAAGTAGTTATACTATTTGTTTGAACATTATATATGTCACTTTATTCATGAGGAAGTTGTGCGCTCCTACTCATTTAGTCTAGCTTCATCCCTATCAAAAGGGTTACTTTAGTGGAATGCCTAAGTCAGACACAATTAGGACATCCCAATAGGATAGCTGGATCGCTAGTTAAGGTTATTTTTTGGCTAGTGTCGAGGTGAGAGAGTACACAAAAACATGAAGCTAGCAAGGAGTGAAACGATGGCCTCGCACTCTCCAACAATCCTATCGTGCATATGTTGTTTCTTTCCTTTAACCTTTGGAGTTGCTTGTTTTATTTATTGTTTCACTCCCAAACTCAGGTAGCTAGGTCTTCAACACTATTGAAGATATGTTTAGGATGTGTTTGGTAGTGATCTAAATTCTCGTATAAAAGTATCGGATTATTTTCAAAAAATGTTTCGACAATAAGTCAAAATTTCTTTACAAAATCTTTGAATGTTAGCTTAGATTCTAATTCCCAAATAAAATCTATTTTTCTTATCATATAAACAAAATACGCTTCAAAAATTCTAAACTTTTTGTGGGTGAAGAAAATTTTCAATACAATCCATTTTAACTTGTTGCACTAAGAAAGGATTATAAAAACTGTTGTATTTCTATTTCTTCAGTAATACAAATGGGGGATGTCCTTTGGTTAAAACAAAAGAAACGATTATAACTGAAAAGTGTATAATTATCAATACACGATAGCGGAACAAGAATCCATGTGAAACCAGCCTTCCCGCGCTTCGAGCTGCAACGAAGAAAATGCGAAATATTCCATACCATTTAATGCCTGAACATTTCCGTTGCTGCGTTTGGCACCGTTCCTGCTGTTTCTTTGTAGATTCAGAACCGATTTACTCTTCCAAACGCCCCGTTGGTGTTTCTAAAACTTTCATGTATGCTTTGCTAATAATTTGGTATGAGCACAACATTTGAACGAAATAACGTAACATGAAAAACCTTATAAATATATCGTACTCTCTCTATCTCAAGTTATAAAATATTCTAAAAATTTTAGAGAGTCAAAGCATCTCAAATTTAACTAATAATTACGGAGAAGATTATAAAGATTTATGACATTAAATTATTATACTATAAAAAATATAATTGATAAATAATCTAATACTGTATTACTTAGTAGATATTAAATATTATTATATTATTATATAAGTTTGGTGAAACCTGAAATATTTTGACTATTAAGGATAAAGATTTTTAGGATATATTATAATTTAGGATGGAGGGAGTAGTTGATATAATTTCATTCAGCAAAAAATAATTAAAAAGACAGAGCATCTCTAAGAATATCCAAAATATTCTTCTAATCTAGGATTTTTAGTACAACAACAATTCCCAACCGCACCTCCCAAATCCTAATAATCACGTGTAATAACACGCGTAAAGATAAACCTTCCCGTTCGGCCGTCGCTAGCCGCAGCCGCAATCTCACGCCATCGCGTGCAGCAGGGCCCGGGAGCGTTTACCGGCACCCACCGCGCGGTCCTAGCGTGTACTACCGCAGCGAGCGCGGGGACGGGCTGCTCGCGCCCAGCGGGCACCGCCGCCTTCGGCCTCGCCTCGCTGGCGTTTAACCACCGTTTCCCATCCGCAGCCGCCGCCCGTACGGGCGCTACCGGACTCGCATCTTGTGCGGCCGCTGCGAGCCGTACGTGCTGTTCTTCTCCCGGACGGCGGTGACGCGCCCTCCCGCTGCTCCTCCTCATTCCGGCGTTCTTGCTGCTCCTGCTGGTAACAAGGGAGAGAGAGCCATGCGTGTTGTTGCTAAAAAGTTTCAGACAGAGAGAGCCATGGCTGTCGGCCTGGCGCCGGTTGGGACAGGCAGAAGCATGCAGGGAAGTGGCGGCATTTCTGTTCGGATCTAGCGCGAAAAGAAAACTGCCGCGAACAAAATTGCGTTTGGACATTTTTAAAAAAAAGTATTTTGGAAGTTAATTGTGGAAAATTATTGGAGATAGTCTTATTTTTTTCTCATAATATTATTTTAGAAAAAAAAATATTAGGTACTCTTAGACTCTCTAAAATGTATAAATTGGCAAATGTCGAACTTAAACATGCATCACCTAGATAAAAGAATGCGTCAATAACTCATATTTTTCTATTTCTAGGCTAATATACCGTGCAAGATAATCTCGTAAGACCAAAAACTCAAGTTGTTCTCGATTGAACATTGGTGAGAAGCAGCCAGAGCTGACACTTCTAGTCTCCTCTAGATTGTTGTGGTGGTTACTGCAGTTTAAGAGATTTCAGCTTGATCGTTACTTTAGTAATCAAACATGCAAGTGCGTGCATAAAGTATACTAAACGGAACCGGGTGCACTACAACCACAATCAAACCTGCGAGCGGGACAGAACAGAGCCGAATTGATCTACTTCGGCTGTGTGATCAGTTATGCTGGCTGCTGGTGGCCAGACAATAGCCGGTACAGCCTGCATAATAGTGCCTAGTGGCTAGTGCAGCCAGAAAGCAAGCAGACGCAATTTACCAGAGCTGATTTTTTTTTTTCGAATACACAAAAGATTTACGCATCTTTTGTATTAAGACGAGAGAGAGTTAAGTTTACAACGACGCGCCACGATGACGATGACGTACTAGGGGAGAAATTGTTATACAATCGATTTTGCCTCCCTAGCAGAAGGGTACCAAAACGCTATTACTCGCTAATGAAACTAGCTAGGCTATTACCAGAGCTGATTTTGATCCACATGTTTTAAAAGAACTGGCAAAAAGTATTTTTTGACATAACAAATGTGATTCCAGTACTAATAATAGAGTTTTCACACAAATGGTCAAAGTGGCAAAAACTCAAGATCTGATGTGATCTGCACCATATGCAGCCCTTTCTTGTTGGCCACCATCACCCTTTGTCGTGGTTGCCTTCTCCACAATACCACCAGCATCCTCTCTGTCGAACTGTGGCTCATTTTCCCTTTGCTTCCCTTTGCGTGTCCTATGGAATCAAACTGCGAAAACACATAAACAATTTCTGCTGTCCAATAAGGATGGAAAAAAGGACCACTGCGAATTGGATGATTTGGGAATAGAGAACACATTTCTATCCAGAAAGAATAGTGATAACTACAGGGAGAACATGTGTAAAACTCAACCTGATTAAATAGCTTACAATGCCCTAAGAACAAATTTCAACAGTAGCAAAAAAAAACCATATCAACACTATGAAACTTCCATTCCCAGCATCCAGAAATGTTCGGCGTCGAATAATTTACCGTAACTTGGTGGTAACAATTTTTAATCAAGCACACTTCAGCTAGCAATGTGAATTGTAACACTTAAAGATTTGAGGCAGCATTATAATAATTTTAGTCATTAGCTGTTAAGGGAAGATTGGTACTCCAATAGAACACAACTTCAATGCAAGTAAGTCTAGCAAATCAAGTAAAAACATGTTTGGCCTGAAACATATATTGCATAAATTAGTGCTCCTGAAGTTTGCTTGCTTAAAAATTTCTACTATGTTTTACTGATTGCTAAAAAGTGTCATATGCCTCATCTTAAGATGAAAAATATAGTAGTTTTTAGTTTAAATGCATACCTAATAAATAAGAGTCGACAACTGCCTGCAAATGCAGCATAGAGATTATCTAATCGGAAACTCTTCATTTTATAGTGTTGTCTTATGCCTAATAAGTCACATAAAAACAAAGAGTGAAACATCCATTCCGAATGCAAATACAATAGAGAGGAGATAATGCTATTTGATTAAAAAAAAGATGCCACAACTAAAATGTGTTAAAACTGTATTGCATATTGATATCCATGTTAAATATTTACTACTTTTATGGTTCAGTTACCACGTCTAGTTTGAACTAGACTAGAATATTTTCTAATTCCATGCTTTGTATGACATTGCTGTAGGTTTTATTGTTTTAGTAATATTTTAGCTGGAAATATTTTTACATGAAGGCTTTAGAAATCAAACGATGCCAGACATACAGCCATCTTCTTTTTCGCCACTTCATGTTCTCAGCTCGTGGAGTTCGAAACCTGCAAAAGTAAAGATTCAGGACCAAGAGTTACTAATAACTCATTTCCGAGGTTATTTGTCCCAAATAGGAACCGACCATAGTGTATTATTGTCACTTTTTTTTTTGCCTATACCCAACACTAACATCAGAAATATATTGTAAGTATATTGTAAGCCATTAACCACAAGTAGCATCAGTTGAACACTAGTGTGTGTTTTCATCGTATCGACAAAAATGATAAACAATAATTATTTAGAAAAATATCATTTAGCCTAACTACCAGATTATACAAATATATAATGAAGCAAATTGGATCTACAAAGGTCAAGATAGGGGTGAGAAGAGATGACTACTTGCAGTGCGTACAAATAGTTGTCCTCTGAAATTAAGAATCCTAGGAATCAAGGCAAATACTCAATAAAATTAAGAACCAACAAGGTAATTAGTCAAGCAACATGCTACACAATGGCTTAGGAGCACCTAGGTAACACGATTAAACTGATCGTGACACGTACTAGGTAAAAACCACATGGATGGACACAACCAGAATTGATAGGGAGAATTGATAGGGTACTCGCCGTGGCAGGGTGGCTCGGTCTGGGAAGACAAGCCAGAACTGGTTGGACGTGCGGCCGGGATGCCGTCGCTTGCTGGTGGGGAACGACTGAGGGTGGCGTCGCTGAATCGATTTGGAACCCTCTGACTCTGAGCGCAGGCGTGACCGTAACCGGAAGGCTGAGACGCCGGGCAACGCTGAGTGGCTAGCCACCAAAGGCGACTCCCGATCTGTCGCCCCTCCCCCACTGCTGTCTGCTAATAGAACACAAGACCGATGTCAAGCAGAAGAGAAATGCGACGGAATCTCGGTTCTCGGATATATTCAGGGTGTAGTGCAGAACATCTCGACGGAGGGGACTGTACAGCCCAGCGGCATGGCTGCCGCCCAAGCGCAGCCCAATCCCCCCGCCTCGCCGTTCCCCTCGCCCCACGTCGTTCCGTACAGGCGGAGGAGCAATTCCCCCAACCAACCGCGGTCCTACCCGGACGTGCTCTCCCCGGCCGGCACACCCCTCCGCACCCATCGTCGCCTCATCGTCATCGCCCGCCCCGTCGTTCCAGTCCGTCCGTCATCTACCCCGCCCGCGCTGTCGTCCGCTACGCAGTACACGCTCCGCGCGTGCTCCTCTCGACCGCCTCCGCGCCTGCGCTCTCGAGGTCCATCTACAACAAGCCCTCCGATGACGTCGCCGAGCTCGCCAGCCTCCTCCTGCCCGCGAACGCGTGACCCGAGTCCCCTGCTAAGTCACCTCTACAAATCCATCTATTCCCGGTCCTCACCGCCGGGACTGCAGGAGTAGGCCCTCACCATCCTGGCCCGGCTACCCTCGGACGGTCCCACCTCGCAGCCGGCTTCGCCAACCACCCCGGGCTCCTCCTCTCCGCGCGCCCGAGTGGACCCCAGGGCGGGAGAAGGCGGCGCCAGCCATCTCCATGGGTGAACGGTTCCAGGCGGCACGACGGAGATCTGCAGGAGGCGGAATGAAATGATATTATTATTGTAGGAACTGTCTTCTTAAAAAAACATGTACACCGAACCAACCTACCTGCGTACCACTGACGGGTGGTCCCAAGACGGCCCCAGCGTCGTGACCCGCGCGTACACTCCCCGACGGAGTTTCCCGACCGCGCTAACCTTCACGCCTGACCAAATACCCATACTGTCCTACAATGTTCCCAACAAACTACGAGCCTACCCTTGTGTAGACATCGTTCCCGCTAGACCACGGTGGCATTCTCGTGATTAGGGCGAAATCCACGGGTTGTCTTCACCACCCCATGGTATAAATAATAGGCATCTCCCCACCCTGTGCCATCCTCTCCTTTGAACCAGACTTTTTCTTTTCTTCCATTCCCCCTTCTCCCCTCCGTTTCCTCCCTCCCCTGCTCTTCTGCCTTTGCGCTGGGAAATTACGGTCCTGCCCCTCGTGGGTCCCACCATCTGCGTTCTTACTTCGTGCTCAGTCTCCCTTTTTCTTTTGGGTTTTCTTTTTTCTTTCTCCCCTTCGCCTGCTCCGCCGCAGCAGACCACAACAACAGGAGAGGGGAAAAAAAAACTCTGTGCCTCTCCGTCTTTCCTTTTGGACGGCTCAGCTCCGCGCTGACGTGGCTAGAGGCGAAAGCGGAGCCGTCGATATGTCGCTGAGCGAGAAGCTTGAGGCGGCGCGTGTCGCTCTCGGCAAGCGCAAGGAGCGTGAGCGCGAGCTGCAGGCGCTGGCCCAGGCGCAGGCGCAGGCGCAGGGGCAGGTCCAGCCGCTCCCGGTGCCGGCTAAAGCCGAGCCGTGGAAGCCGGCTCCGGCTCGCGCGGCCGCCGCCGCCGGCGGCAATAACAAGCTCCTGGCCGGCCACCTGGCCCACGAGTTCCTCGCCCACGGCACGCTCCTGGGGCGGCGGATCGAGCCGAGCCGCGGGGGGGCTCCGGCTCCGCCGCGGGCTCCCGAGCCGGACCCGAAAAGGAGGTACGCGGAGGTGTCGTGGCTGCTAATGGCGAGCGGGGCCCACGTCCCCGGCGTCGTCAACCCGACGCAGCTCGGCCGCTGGCTGCAGATAAAGGACTGACGGGCCCACGTCGGCGTGGCAGGGTGGCGCGGCGCGGCGCCGCCGATCGACGACGACGACGACGAACCTGCGCGAGCAGGGCTGGCTGCTCCCGTTCCCAATCCGTCCTGCTGCAGAACAGAACCGGATTCCCTTGGGAAAAAACAGAGTGCACATCGGGCGGCCAAGTGGGTTTCGCGATTTCCCCCGCAACTCCATGACTCGATCGGTGCTTCTCTCCTACACCCCTCCTTCCATTCAGATTATCTAGAATCTAGATCTAGCGAGATCGTGGCGTACTAGCTTTTGTTTTGTTTCGGCGCATCATCGTTGTTGTGTTACAATTACATTACTTACTTATATACTGCTCCCCGTTGCCGTGTGTGCTTGTATCGTCATTGTATCCATCCATCCGACCATCCATGTCTGTTTCTTGCATGCAATTGTGTGTGTGCGTGTCGCGGATATATTCTCCAGAAAGAAGGCTGCCGGCTGCAGCCGCTCTCATCTCCTGTTCCAGTGCGCGCGGCAGCGCAACAGCAAGGCCGGCCGTCGCACGTTGTTCGTCGCTGCACGGCCGCCGGCCGTCTCTCTCCGGTCTCTACTCCACACCACGCACGGAACGCAGCTGATCGATCCTCGAGTCTTGAAAGTTGAAACCATGGGCGGGCCGGGCATCGGCGGCACAGCCGAACGAAAGCTGGTCGGTCATGCATCTCGCGTCTCGTGTATATATATATATGTTGGCAGTGCGACGACCGACGAACGTGGCGCGCGTGTTGTCCGCGTCGGTAGGAGGTGGCAAACGCTTTCCGCTTTGGCAGTTTGGCGTGGCGTAGGGGGGGGGGGGGGGGGGGGGGGGGGGAGCTGGCCGTGGGTTACCTTACCCTCCCGGTGCTCGATCGGTTGCTTTTACCAGCTTGAAATGTCTCCATTGCCATTAAGGCAGAGGTAATAATGCTCGTGGCTGATGGTGTTCTTGGTTAATCTATTTCGGTATGGTCGGCGAGACATTCATTTGGAAAGAACATATATATTATACCCCGCTCCCAATAAGAAAAAAAAAATCGCTCGTCTAGCTAGGTTGCAGAGAATGCACGCCTTCAGGTTATATAGAACATGGAGTTCGAGTTTTTGCTTTCAAAGGAAAAAATCGAAGAGAGAGAGAGAGCGTTGCTGATGTGTATATATATAGAAAGTAGCTAGGTCGATCGATCTGGAGTTTCATCGACGACGCCTGGCTCTGCAGCAGACAGCAGTCTTTCCAAACCATATTCTTGGTGTTTTATTTATTGGGGGCAATAAGATGGGTAGGTCAGTCCCAACTTCTTCCCAAGAGGAGCTTAGTTGGACGTTGTTGTTCGCCATGGTTGGTTTGATTGCTGGTGTACACATAAATATATAGTAAATATATAATGCCTCCTCCCCCAAGCGATTTGATTCCTGTACCCGCCTGGTCCATTTCAAGCTGTCATGAACTCATAATGGGGTGGGGCCTGTGTGCTGATCTACTCGATCTTTTCATTCATCGCCGCATTAGTTTTTGGTCAATGGCTCGTGGAAGTACAATATATGGTATATATATGGACAAAGTCTGCTTATATATTTTTTCTTTGTCATCTCGAGATACAGTTTTTATATCCACATTTTGGAGTACGTACGATTCATTATATTTGACTTTGTCGTCTAATTAAGCGCGATTGCAACGACCTCTTTAATTCTTTCTTTTTAAAAAATCCCTAATTTTTTTTTGTTATTGTTGACACAAAAATTGTCAGGATCAGCGAACACATCAGGCTTATACCCGAATTCGATATCCGAGGGTTGTGCCAGTCGATTTGACCAGTTAATCGACAAGGACGATAAATAGAACAAGATCTGAATGAGACAACGGCGATGCGTCTAGATGTCAAGGCTCAAACCTGATCAGGATAACTAGAGTAGAGCTGAACGAGACGACAGCGATGCGCCCGGACATCAAGGCTCAGATTGCTCAAACGCGGAACTTGCAAGGGTTGACGGAGGTCGATGAGATGCAGCCCGTCGAAACTTGAAGAACTCGTAGATAAACTAATACCAATGCGATAAAAGGTAAATTGTTAGAAAGATAGATAAAAATAGTAGATTCATTTGATATGCTTGGATATATCTTTTCTCACGATCTCTAAGTACATATTTATACTGCAGCAATAGGAGTTGTAGACAGACACGACTCGTACCTTTCCTAAACAAAACAAACTCCTATTTTAAAGGAAATAACTGACTCGCGCAGGAGTCGGACCCAAATAACAATAATATTTTCCTAAACAAACATCTCTTTTTTAAGGAAATAAACGACTCGTGCAAGAGTCGGACTTAAACTTCTATAACAATACTGGTATAAGATCACCAGTTTCCTTACGTCTTCTCCTCGATGAAACTTTCCATCGACACATTCTTCCGATCCGCAACTTCCTTTTAGCGCTATCGGCAACTGTATGCTCACGTTAGTCATGTCATCCTTCATCGGCAACATCCCTGCATGCTTTATCATTAGCGCCCTGGTTTTATTCTCATCGACAACTTTGACCGATGACCTTCCGATGCCGATAGAAAACGGCTACGATCAGAGTAAGTCTTAACCCTTTTGATAATCTGCAACCTTCTTCTATCGCCATCGGCAGCTCTCTGCTGACATCAGCCACTTCATCCTGCTTCCATCGGCATCATCATTCATCGGCAGCTTTCCGTCCTCATCGGCAATATTCCTCCTATCAGCAACAGGCTTCGGCTCTCATTGGCAACGCTTTCTTGCCTCCATCAGCAACATTGCTGCCTTCATCACATCGATAATGAGCCTCAATTCTCATCGGCAATGTTCTTCCTGTTGGCAACATTCATGTCTCTACCGGCAACATCCCCTTGCCTTCATCAACAGTCTTTCTGCTTCAATCGGCAACAAGTCCCTGTCTGCATCAGCAACATTCTTACCTTTATCGACAATCTGACCGGTAATATCCCAATGCCGATAAGGAACGACAACTAGCCTTTTGCCGATCGGCACAATCCTTAGATCATATTGACACGTGCCAAAAAACGGTTGTCAACACATGCCCTCCAATTTCGGAGTATAAGATATCTTATGCACCGAAATTTCTTCTACTGCAATCTCCTCTTCCAAGATGCCTGCACCACTTCCTTGACTATTGCGCGTAAGCATTGCAAAGCCACTCTTACAATCTTTCGGCTTGTATCAAATATCTCTTTTTATAGCCAACAAATTCATTGGCAATGCTGCTCCCAGTATACAAACTCTTCACGCTCAGCCTGCCGATGCCCCCAAGTGCAACAGTTGAAACACCAGGGCTCATCAAGCACTGTTCCTGCTCCCAGACCACAATGCCCAAGGCCATCGACTCTAGTTACACCATCGACAACATATTGACATCTGTCGATGAATTCTCATCTTTGCGCTTTGGCCTCTACTGCTTATCTGGAGATTTCCCTCTGGAAAGATTTTCACCATGACACAAATCTTCTTGGCACTCGCGCTGCATCCTCCTTCTTTGAGTCTTTGTAAGACCCTTGGGGCACCATTGAGGAAGCCTGGTTTTCCAAACAGGCTGGTACTGTTTCTCCCTGCTTGTGTTTGCACCATTCATGTTTGAATCTCTGGAGAAAATTTCTTCATCGGGCATTCTGGCATTGGCCATCTCCTCAAGCTCCTCCTAATCAACACGTCTGCCAAGCCTGTCATGTGCACTGAGCTTGCCCCCAGCCGATCATGTGCTGATCTCTTTTCTCTGAGCGACCTGGCATATCTGGGTTCCCGATCGTCAAAGCAAGACTTCTTTTCTGACCGATCAGCAGGGTAGTACCCATTGCACTCAGGGCAATTATCAGCAGTCGGCAGCTTGATGCCTTCTTCCCAGCAATGAACAAAGAAGGGACACTTCCAGTGGTCCTTATGCCGAAGCCACTCTTGGCGCCTTTCTTCCTCTTGCAGCCGATATCGCTCCTCTCGTGACTGTCGATACTCTTGCCTTGGTCGCCTATGCGTGATTATAACACCAGGAGCCCTCTTGTCATTGCTGCTCTCATCGGCAACTCTCTTTCCCTTTCTGTCATCGGCAAACCCTCTTTCCTTTACTTCATACGCAGCTATCTGATGTTCAGGATCTACCGATGCGCTTTTCTTAGCAGCTTCCGATGTCAGCACTTCAGTATTTCCACTAGTTTTCCACCATGTTATTTGGAAACGGGTGTTGGTCGATTTTCATCGGCTTCTGGGCTTTAGAATTTTCAAACTTGATTCGCCCAGATTTGATTTCTGATTGCAACTGTTGCCTAAATATTTTGCAATCATTGGTACTATGCGAAGTCGCATTGTGCCACTTGCAATACCTGATCTTCCTGAGCTCTTCGGGCGACGGAATTACCTGGTTAGGCGCCAGCTTGATCCGCCCTTCTTGAAGCAATAGATCAAACATCCTATTGGCCTTGGTGATATCAAAGGTGAACCTTTCATCTTTTTCCTGACCGAACGGACAAGATACCGACTTTTTGTTCTCTACCGATTCAACTAAACCGATACTCGCTTCTTCGTCCGAATCTGTTTTCTTAGTTAAAGACACCTCTTCATCCCAATTTCCTCTAGGCTCAAAAAACTTTGGTGTCTTGATCGGCAACCCTTTGCACAAGATGGCTCAAGCTTTCGAACTCTTGAGACGTGTATTTGTCCCTGATGTGCGGCAGTAATCCCTGGAAGGCCAAATCCGCCAATTGCCGATCATCAAGTACCAAGCTATAGCACTTGTTCTTCACGTCCCGCATTCTTTGCACGAAGCTTTCTACTGATTCATCATTACGCTGCTTTAATTTGACCAAATCAATAATCTTCTTTTCATGTACGCCAGCAAAGAAGTATTTGTGAAACTATTTTTCTAGATCGGCCCAAGTGATCACAGAATTTGGAGGCAATGAAATAAACCATGTAAATGTTGATCTAGATAACGATAACGAGAACAATCTCACCCTCAGTTCATCCCTACAGGTTGCCTCTCCACATTGGATAATAAATCGGTTAATGTGCTCCATTGTTGATATATCATCTTGACCAGAAATTTTGGTGAAATCTGGCACTTTGTACCGATTTGGGAGAGGGATAAAATCATACGCAGGAGGGTACGACGTCCGATAAGAATATGAATCAACCTTAGGCTTGATACCGAATTGCTCTTTCGCCACTTCGGCAATCTTATCGGCCCAGTACACATCTTGATCCTGCCGATGCACTGACTGGATGTTGACTGGTTGAGCAGGTTGATGCACTTCTTAATATCTTTGCGATGAATAGGCCAGAGCAACCACCACATTTGCGGCATCAGTCTGTTGAGTATTATGCATCGGCTTATTTGCCGATGGGCAATTCTGAACACCCACTGGGACGTACTGTGGCATTATATTCATCGGCTGATATGCTGATATCTCATTGTGCGCGTTCGCCTGAGGGTATCACGGCGAAATACTACTTATCGGCTGGGGTGCCGATATTTCACTCTGTAGACTCGTTGGCGGATGATACTGCGGAGCTCTCGCCACTTGGTATCCAGGCTGCACAACTTGCTGCTGAATCGGTAATTGACCGATCCAACTTACGTTAAATGTCATCGGCATATGACTTGCCGATGGTTGATAACCAGTTGTCGCCTGTTGCCCTTGTACCCTTGAATGATCGTCTTGATTTGAGGGTACCACAGCTTGAGCAGCTATTGCTGATACAGGCTGATTAACAGTTGCCATGCCTTGTTGCATCGGCAAAGAACCTGCCGATGGTTGCGCATACGCTACTCTGGGTATCGCCATCTGAAGATTCCTTGATGGCAACTGCACCGTTGAAGAGGATGTAGCGTAATGCATTACTGGAATCATCGGTTGTGCAGGTGTTGTCGATGCCACGGGAATCTTTCACCCTGCATTGCTATCTTGGACCAGTTTGAAATCAGCAGACGGACTTGGAGGCATACCGTATCCCCACCAGTTGGCGGAAGTTGGCTGACTCTGGGTCACAGGTCCAGACATTGTTGACGCCACCAGATTTGTATTCAATTGAGTGATGCTTGCGGGGTTCGATCTTGGCGGCATGATCTCATCGGCAGATCGATTCATAATCGGTGAAGACACCCTTGGAACCGCCGATGGGATCGTGACAGATGCTGATCCGAGTTGATGATACGCTGGACCAACATAATATGGTGCTTGTCTTTCCTTGAAAGTTTACTTGACATTATTGTATACAGTATTGGACAATACATTGGATTGGCTAATTAACACATGATTTAATGTAGAATTAACCATCTCTTGTAATTTACCAGGATTGGCGTCGAAGGTGACCTGTCATGGATCTTGCTTCTGGATAGCTTCGCCGCTCCTGTTTAGGCTGAAGGACTTCAGATACAACTGTTTGTACTCCTCCATAGCCCGCTCCATAGCTTGCTTCTAATCATCTCTCAGATTTGCTTCAGAGACTTCAATGACACTCTTCGGATTGATCTCAGCAGTATTGTCCATTAAGCTTGTAATGCTGTACGGCGGTGTCCAGTCATCCATCACCACGCCCTGAACACCGGAAGGGCGGAAAGGCCACGCCGCTATAGTGATCAACGTCCCATCGCAAGCATGGCGCCACCGACACCTCTCCATGCCTTTACAGTCTAGGATCACTGTACTCTCAGGCCTCCCCTTGGTCTATAAAAGGGGACGCTAGGATAGAAGGAGGAGGGGGACGATCATTCGGACCCAAGATCCGAGACACATTTATATCGGCACACACCTCACCCGATTGCTTGATCGGCATATCAAGCAGTCCACCACCCGATCACCCAGGATAGCCCTGCTAGTCCTAGGCCTCAACTCACTCTGAGCACCGCCATGTAAACTAGCTTGTACCCCCCTGTACGAGCACTTCGGTGCAAGATAATACAATCCATCCTCCCCCGCTAGACGTAGGGCCTTCTGTGCCCGAACCAGGATAAATCTTGTGTTCTTCTTGCATCACATCTGGGAGAGGGAGCACACAATATACAAATTTACTAGTTGGTGGTCTTGACCCCCCGGGTCATAACACCGACAGTTGGTGTGCCAGGTAGGGGGATTTGCGTGTCGATCAACTCCGAACTACTCTCCCAGATGGATTCCACGATCCCATCACTTCCATTCGCCACCACCATCTGGTTCAGGAGTCTAGAGTTCATGTCCTTGGGCCACGGCCACGACATGATCCTACTCACCAGTAGTGGCATGGACAGCAGCAGCTCCGGAACGCTGGGGCCAAGGAGGACCAGACGACGGTCCCACCACTCGCGCCTTTCGCCTGCGACCAGGAGGGGGCGCGAACGACGCCGCCGCACTCTTCACCGCGCGGATCCCGGGACGCCGGATGCCGTCTCCCCAGCCTCAGCTGGTGACACAGTTCCTCCCTTTGGGAGCCTGTTTGACCCACGCTTGCGGGTCGGGGCAGGTACCTCGCTGAGCCGGACTTTGGCTCTGCCATACCATCATCTCAGAGGGTCCCCGTGGCTTCTCCGACATACCCGGCCGCGCCGCCGCACAACCTGTTTCCGCACGGGCTCTACAACAACGCCAGGCTCTTTTCTGCTTTTGTAGGCCCGGAGATGCAGGCACGTTACGGGTCCCCAGAGAACCTGCTACGTGTGAGGATCAACCTCGTCACCACCCCTCCGCCGGACGAGCGCCGGAGCCACGACGAGCCCCGCCCCCAGGGTGTCACACCTGGGGCACGTTACGGCGACGGCTGGAGGAGGAGCGCGGGGAATCTTTCCCCAACTTCTACCACGGCTACCCCGACTCGGACTCCCCCGATGAGGATTACGATCCCACCTGGGAATGCTTCCACCTCGACGGCCAGGTTGATTCCCAGGACGACCTCAACGATGCCGCGGCCACGGATGAAGGAGGAGGGGGCAACGCTACGCCGGTGCGAAACGCCGACCCCCCGAGTCTTGACAAAGCCGATCCACCTCAGGACGTCCAGATCGTGCAAGTCCGAGAGCTGCTCGCCAAGCTCGAGGAAGAGCGCCTACGTCTTCAGCAGCTCGAGCACGTCCTCGAGCGAGATCACGGGCGCCCACAGGGTGGAGGAGCTCGTGAGCGAGCCCGGGAGGTCCATCGACAGATCGTCGAGGAGGGGGCAAATGAGCGCCGCGTCTATAACCGTGCCACCCAAAATGTCGTGGCAGCCGCAATGCTGCTCCGCGACATGCTGGCACCATCGACGCCCGAGGCACGACGCATCAAGGACGAAATCCAGGGGCTTCTCCAAACCGCGGTCGTACAACAAGCAGAGAGCTCGGCCTCGAGGCGCAGAGGAGCTGCCTCCGAGCAGCGGGACGTACCCCTCGACAAGATCGAGATGTATCCGTCCACCAAGGCAAAGTGCCCCACGACGAAGCGGAGCAGCGACCAGTTCGAGACCGCATCCTTGACAATCGACAACTGCGAGACAACAAACGACGCCGACACGGTGACGCTGAGGCTCGAGGTTACAGTGCTCATCGAGGTGGGCGCTACGACAGTGACGAAGATCGACGTCGATCTCCGGAACCACCAGGGCCACGAGTCTTCGGCAGGACCATCCGGCAAACCCCCTTGCCTGTTCGTTTCCGTCCACCCACCAGCCTGTTCAAGTACAACGGCGAAACCAAGCCAGAGCTTTGGCTTGCGGATTTCAGACTATCATGTCAGCTAGGAGGAGCCGACAACGACCACATCATCATTCGGCAACTCCCGCTCTTCCTCTCCGACATAGCTTGAAGATGGCTCGAGGAACTCCCCCCGGACTTGATCCAAGGTTGGCCCGACCTGGTCAGGATCTTCGAGGGGAATTTCAAGGGCACCTACGTGCGGCCAGGAAACTCCTGGGATCTTCGTAGCTGCAAGCAGAGGCCAGGGGAAACCCTCCGCGACTTCACCCGATGGTTCTTGAGGCAGCGTACTGCGCTAACCCACATCTCCGACCACGACGTCATCACGGTGTTCGTCGCCGGAACAACCTGCAAGGAGTTGGTGCGGGAGCTGGGACGGAACACCCCCAAGACCGCCAACGAGCTCATGGACATCGTCGCCAACTACGCAGGAAGCCGTTGGCGCGTTCTTCTATGCATCCCTATACAAGGGGAAGGCCAAGGTAGATGAGCTCGGGGGCTCGAATAATGGGCCCAAGAGGAATAACAACAACAAGAAGAAGAAGGAGAAGAACCAGCCAGGTCGACACGACGTCGAGCCCGACGACCTTGTCGCTGCGATAGACAAGAAGAAGCCTCGAGGTCCCCTCTCGAGGGGGGCATCTTCGACAAGATGCTGAAAGAGCCCTGCCCTTATCACAAGGGACCAGCCAACCACAGCCTCGAGGACTGTCGCATGCTGAAAAGGTACTTCGACTCTCTTGGCTTCAAGAAAGACGACAAGAAGGGGGATCCACACGACGGGGACGATGGCAAGAACGTGGGCTTCCCCGAGATTAACGACTGCTACATGATCTACGGGGGACCCTCAACTCAACTCAGTACGCATCAACACAAGAGGGAGCGTCGAGAGGTCTTCTCCGTTCGAGCCCAGGCTCCTCGATACCTCAACTGGTCCCACACGCCGATCACCCCGAGCACGTACCCAACGCAGGGGTCTACCCACTTGTCGTCGACCCGATCATACTCAACACCCGCCTCACCAAGGTACTTATGGATGGGGGAAGCAGCCTCAACGTCATCTACGCCAAGACCCTCGACCTCCTGGGGATCCCGAGGACCATGCTCCTGCCCAGCGTGGGGGGATTCCACGGGATCGTTCCAGGGAAGAAGGCACTCCCGATCGGCCGCGTCAAGCTACCCGTCTGCTTCGGTACCCCCTCGAACTTCCGGAAGGAAGATCTAACCTTCGAGGTGGTTGCATTCCGTGGCATCTATCACGCCATCATCGGTCGACCTGGATACGCCAAGTTCATGGCAATCCCGAACTATACCTACCTCAAGCTAAAGATGCCAGGGCCCAAGGGAGTCATCGTCGTCGACACCTCCTACGAGCACGCTTACGACTGCGACGTCGAGTGCGTAGAAAACGCCGAGGCGGTCGAAGAGTCAGCCATCCTCGCGGCCCTCAATGACTTCTCCAAGGAGATCCCCGACCCCAAGCGGCACGTCGGCAACTTCAAGCCTGCGGAGGACACCAAGACCATCCCGCTCGACCTCGACCGCGCGGATGGGAAGGCGCTGACGATCAGCGCCACCCTCGAGCCCAAAAAGGAAGCCGTGCTTGTCGACTTTCTCCGCGTGAATGCTGACGTGTTTGCATGGAGTCCCTCGAATATGCCGGGCATTCCGAGGGAGGTCGCCGAGCACTCCTTGGACATCCAGGCCGGGTCCAAACCGGTGAAGCAACGGCAGCGCTGCTTCGACGAGGAGAAGTGCAGAATCATCGGGGAGGAGGTCGACAAGCTTTTGAAGGCCGGATTCATCAAGGAGGTACATCATCCCGAGTGGTTAGCAAATCCTGTACTTGTCAAGAAAAAGAATGGAAAGGATAGAATGTGCGTAGACTACACTAGTTTAAATAAAGCATGTCCTAAGGTTCTTTTTCCATTACCATGCATTGACCAAATAGTAGATTCCACTGCGGGATGTGAAACTCTCTGCTTTCTTGGTGCATATTCTGGCTATCACCAAATAAAGATGAAGGAGTCCGATCAGCTCGCGACTTCCTTCATCACCCCCTTTGGCATGTTTTGCTACATCACCATGCCCTTCGGTTTGCGAAACGCCGGGGCCACATATAAACGATGCATGCTCCATGTCTTTGGAAAACACATAGGGACGACCGTCGAGGCCTACGTCGATGACATCGTGGTCAAATCCAAAACAGTCAGAAACCTGGTCGGGGACCTCGAGATCGCGTTCGGGTGCCTCAGGGCAAATCACATAAAGCTAAACCCAGAGAAGTGTGTCTTCGGGGTCCCTCGAGGCATGCTCCTAGGGTACATAGTTTCCCAGCGCGGGATCGAGGCCAACCCTGAGAAGGTAACCGCAATCACAAGGATGGGCCCGATCAACGACCTTAAAGGCGTACAAAGGGTCACGGGGTGCCTCGCCGCCCTCAGCCGGTTCATCTCACGGCTCGGAGAGAAGGCACTACCCCTTTACCGCCTCCTGAAGAAAACAGAACATTTCGCGTGGACCGTCGAGGCCGAGGAATCGCTCTCCAAGCTCAAAGCCTTACTCACCTCGCCACCTATCCTGGTGCCCCCGAGCCTAGCCGAGCCCCTCTTGCTCTATGTCGCAGCAACTACCCAGGTAGTCAGCGCTGTCATAGTAGTCGAGAGGGCAGAAGAGGGACACACCCTGCTGGTGCAGAGGCCCGTCTACTTCATAAGCGAGGTGCTCTCAGAGACTAAAATGAGATACCCCCACATTCAGAAGATGTTGTACGCCGTCGTCCTCACTCGGCGAAAGCTCAAACACTGTTTCCTGGGCCACCCGGTTACAATGGTCTCGTCTTTCCCCCTCGGGGAGATAATCCAGAACCGGGAGGCGTCCGGGAGAATCGCAAAGTGGGCAGTCAAGCTCATGGGGGAAACTCTCTCCTACGCCCCTCGGAAGGCCATCAAGTCTCAGGTATTGGCAGACTTCATTGCAGAATGGACCGATACTCAACTACCCCGGCGCAAGTTCAGACCGAGCTCTGGACCATGTACTTCGACGGATCGTTGATGAAGACGGGGGCAGGCGCCGAGTTGCTATTCATATCGCCCTCAGGGGTCCACATGCGCTACGTCATCCGCCTCCACTTCCCCGCTTCCAACAACGTAGCTGAGTACGAGGCCCTTGTCAATGGTCTGCGCATCGCCATCGAGCTCGGGGTTCGGCACCTCGATGTTCAGGGGGACTCGCAGCTTGTAATCGATCAAGTGATGAAGGCCTCGAGCTGCCACGACCCCAAGATGGAAGCCTACTGCAAGGAAGTCCGAAAGCTTGAGGACAAATTCTACAGCCTCGAGCTCAACCACATCGCCCACCGGTACAACAAAGCCGCTGACGAGCTTGCCAAAACCGCATCTACTCATGGTACAGTCCCTCCCGACGTCTTCTCGAGGGACCTTCGCAAGCCGTCTGTCGACCTCGGCTCGGGGGCTCCCACCCTCGAGCAAGGGGTCGATCCACCCCCTCGACCGATCCCCCCTCGAATGGGGAAGTCATGGAGATCGACGGAACGGCCTCGACACCAACCCCCTCGATGGACTGGCACACACCCTACCTCGAGTATCTGATACGGGGCGAGCTCCCAGAGGACCGCACCGAAGCCCGACGCATAGCCCGGCGTGTCAAAACCTACGTCTTGTATGGGGAGGGCCGCGAGCTGTATCAACGCAGCCCTACCGGTGTACTGCAATGTTGCCTCACCCTTGAGGAGGGGAGGTCACTACTGAAGGACCTACACTCAGGGGCTTGCGGCCGCCACGCCGCGCCAAGAACGCTGGTAGGAAGCGCCTTTCGACAAGGCTTCTACTGGCCAACAGCCGTCGCCGACGCTACCAAAACTCGTTCGATCTTGCAAGGGATGCCAATTCTACGCCAGGCAGACCCACCTACCCGCCCAAGCTCTTCAGATGATACCCATAACTTGGCCATTCGCAGTATGGGGGCTCGACATGGTTGGCCCCCTGAAGAGAACCAAAGGTGGCCACACCCACCTCCTCGTGGCCGTAGACAAGTTTTCGAAGTGGATCGAGGCTCGACCCATCGCCAACATTCAATCTCAACAAGCTGTGTTGTTCTTCACCGACATCGTCCACCGCTTCGGGGTCCCCAACGTCATCATCACCGACAACGACACGCAGTTCACCGGCCAAAAGTTCTTGGACTTCTGTGACCACCACAACATCAGGTTGAACTGGTCTGCAGTCGCCCACCCTCGAACTAACGGCCAGGTCGAGCGCGCCAATGGTATGGTTTTGCAGGGCCTCAAGCCAAGGATCTTTGACCGGCTAAACAAACACGGCAAGAGATGGGTCGATGAGCTGCCCGCTGTCCTATGGAGTCTCCGAACGACACCAAGTCGAGCCACGGGGTTCTCCCCGTTCTTCTTGGTCTATGGGTCTGAGGCCGTCCTCCCCACTGACCTCGAGTACGGGTCCCCTCGAATAAAGGCCTACAGCGAGCAGACCAACGCAGCAGCCCGAGAGGACTCCCTCGACCAGCTCGAGGAAGCCCGGGACGTGGCCATCATCAAGTCGGCGAAGTACCACCAAATGCTGCGGCGCTACCACGACAAAAACATACGCAAAAGGGACCTCGACGTCGGCGACCTCGTGCTGCGCCGCCGACAAAGCAACAAGGGACGTCACAAGCTGACGCCACCTTGGGAGGGACCCTTCATCGTGGCAGAGGTGCTAAAGCTAGGGACTTACAAGCTGAAGAACGACAAGGGCGAGATCCTCACCAACGCATCGAACATCGAACAGCTACGTCGCTTCTAACCCTAAGGCCTCGAGGCCTTGTACATTTTCTACATTTATCGCATTATGTATGAATAAAATGTTCTCGAAAAACATTTCACATTCGTTCATAACTCTGAGGTAGCCTCGACTCTGCTCTGGTAAAGTCAAGCCTCCCTCGGGGGCTGACAAGGGGGGACCCCCCCTCCTAAGTCCTCCAAAAACCTGAACGTTTTTTCGAAACTCGGCCTTCTCTCTCGACCTTCGCCTCGAGTACGCTTCACGGCTAAGTAAAAAACGCCTCGAACTCCCTAAGGGCCGAGGGTCGTCGAGCCGGGGACTCTCCTACGCCTCAGGGCTATGGTACCCCCACTCGCTCCCCCCTCCAGGGATACGAGCGTGCGTCGAATACTTAGTCCACAAGCAACGACTCAGGCAAAGAGAAATAGAGACAGCTCGAGAAATAAAAACAAACAGATGCATCTCGAATAAAATGCATTAAAATTAAGAAGCCTCCAGGGGCTCGACATCATATTGTCACAAAAGCTAAACTATTACATGGACCTTCTTGTCCAGATTTGGCTCACAGGACTCAAACTACTCGTCGCCTTCGCCGTCCGACAGGGGAAGCACCTCGGCCTCGAACAGCTTCGCCAACTCACCGCCGGGCACCTCTGCGGCGTCGATCAGCTCGTGGCATCTCGCCAGGTTCTCTTCATCGCTCAGCCCCGGGTCGACGACGAAGCCGCTGGCGATGACGTCGAGGTCGTAGTTGTAGCCCGAGCGGACGACCGCGAGCGTCTGCTTCACGCCTATGTGAAGGGCAGCACGGACCTGCTCCGTCACTTCACGGGTCGCGGCGAAGAGCCGGCGTAGGAGGGAATCTCCACGCATGTCTCCTTCGACCGGCAGCTCCGGCTCGACGCCTAGGCCGTCGCTGAAGGAGGAGATGGCGCCCCCAAGCTTCTCGTTCAGACTCGTCTCCGCCCTGAGGAGGTTCTGAAGACTAGTCAGATCCTCGTGGGCTCAAGCCTTGTCCCCCTCGAGTTCTGCCAGAACAAATAGAGGACTCCGTCAAAACCAAAAAAGCAGAGGAAGGGTCGAAAACAGGCAAACTTAATAAAAATCTCACCCCTGGCGTGTGCTTCCAGGGTGACGTAGTCCTGCTCGGCCCTCCGAAATTGGTGGTGGACGTCGACGAGCTCTGCAGCTTGGTCGCCGTTTTTGGCTCGGAGGTCCTCGATGATCTTGCCAGTACCATCGAGGGCCCTCTTTTGGTTAGCCACCACCTCCCCCAGAGCGACGCGGTCGCGGGAGACTGCGTCAAAATCCGCCTGGAGCTCCTGGACCCACCCCTCGAGGAGGTGCGGTCGGCAGCCTCCTGCTTCAGGTCTGCCTCGAGCTGTCAGACACGCTCCGCCGCTCGAGCCAGCTCCTCCCTCAGTTGGGTAGACTCCTCCTCCGCCTTACGCCGGGCCTCATGGGCAGCGTCCCGATGCTGCCCAACCTCGGCAACCTCCTTGAAGGCAGCCTCGGCCCTCGACTGCGCCCGGGAGCCCTCCTCCTGAGCAACCTTGGCCCCTCCTACGCGGTGGCTGCCTCGACCTTCGCCTGGGTGGCCTCGGCCTCCGCCTTCTCCAGTGAGGCACGGAGGATGGGGAGCTGGCTCCACTGCTCCTGCGCCCGGAGGTTGAACTGGGACTTGTCGTACGACCTCGCCCTCAGCATCTATCATGGATAAAAAGGAAGGTCATCAGAAAAGAACAGCAAAATAGCCAAGGTAAATCGAAGGGGAAAGGACGAAACTTACTTCCATCCCCCGGAACAAGTCCGAGGAAGCGACCTCCGCCGACACGCGTACCACGTGGGCGAGCCATGCCCGGAACTCCTCCAGGTGCTCCCACTCCCCGAGCTCGGCTTGATCATCGAGCTTGAGGAGGGTGCGCCCTGGGTCTTGGGGGTCGGCCAGCTTGAGGGGCTCCTGCCCCCACAACTTGCTGCGGCGCTCGATCCTCACCTAGACCTCACGCATGAGGCCCTAGCGCGTCTCGAGGTCACCCTGTGGAACCTCATTGGCTCCGCCAAAGTGGGGAAGGGGGCTGCCCCCTCGAGCTGAGCGCTCCTGGCCTCAGAGCCATCTTGCGGGGCCACGTCCGGCCCCTCCGGGTCATCGCCTCCAGCAGACGACTGCCCGACCTCGACGACGGGCCGAGCAGCCGCCTCGAACATTGACGCGTCCGCCGCGCTACTTCCTTACAGCGCCACGATAGCCCCCTCCGGCTCCGACCGGGGGGTCGTCATCTCCACCATCTCCGCCGCGGGCGTCGCCTCGAGCTCCCCGGCCCGCCCTCCCTCCTCGGCATGCTCGGGGAGTGGCGCCGAGGCCCCCTCCACGAGGGTCTCCACCGACTCCGGCACCCCCGGCGCGGCAACAACCGCACCCCCGTGCTCGAGCCGCAAATACGCCTCCCACGACGCGAGGTTCTTGGGCCACCACTTCGGCGCCGGGCGCTCCGGCGTCTCTTCGTCGCCGGTGGAGGTCAGGCCGACCACCTCCATCTCTACGACGGCGAGGGGCTCGACCCCCTCAGCCACGGCCGTCGTCGACATTGGCTCCACGCCTTCCGAGGCTGCTGGCGTGCCGCCCTCCAACGGGGTGGTGAGCACGGCCTCGACCGCCGCTCCGGAGGACCCCGCCGATGTGATGGGTCGACCCGCCTCTTCCTCCGCCCAAGCTCGCTCCGCGGCGGCCCGTGCCTGCCCGCGCCCTATCGCCTCCCGCGCCTTGGCCGCCCACGCCGCATCTAGGGCGAGGGTCGAGGGGGACGGGGCGGCAGGACTGGCCCCGACGATCATCTTCGCCGTGGCCTCCGCCTTCAACCTCTTGGCCGGGGTGAAGGTCGCGTCCTCCGACGAGCGCTTCGCCCTGAAAAAGAAACACATATGCGACGGTAAGCACAAGTCATAACCAACGAAAAATACTCGGATCGACGGGGAGGCAACTTACCCCAGTGGAATCACGGGAGTCTGACCGGCGGACCTCGAGCCGCTCGGGGGCTTCTGCGAGACATGTCGGGAGCCGCTTCTCCCGGCAGCGCTGCCCGCGGCAGGGGTCGAGTCCGCCCCCGGCGCCGTCTCATTGGCAGGAGCCAACGGCGTCCTCGCCGCCGCCATCCAGGTCTCCTCCTGGGTCGACGGGCTTGATGCCCGTGCGCTTGACCGAGTGGGCACCGGGGGCGTGCTCGACCGACCCCTCGACGGGGACCACGACGAACGGCCACGCGTCCGCCGCGACGCTTCACCTCGAAGAGCCGCGGGGCGCTCGCCCCGCGACTCAATTCCGACAGTTGGGGTCGACCTCGACGTCGACCCCTCTCCTCCTCCTGTACTGGCGGCCGCCCCCTGACGCTTGGGCGCCGCCCTTTCTTCCTCGAGCCCTCGCTGCGGCTCGGCCTCCTCCTCCTCCTCCTCCGGCTCCTCTTCCTGCACAAGAACAATCTCCGTCAGGATCAGCGTGACGGTCACAACCCTGCGCCACAGATCCATGTCGCCAACAACCTCGTCGCCGCTCGACCCCTCATCCTCGTCCTCCTCCGAAGGGGACTCCTCCTCGGGAAGGTTGGGCCGCCTCTGCCGTGCCCGGAGTTGTTCGCGCTCCTGCTTCTCTCGGGCCTTCTCGCCCTTATCCTTCTTGGCCTTGTCCTTGTCCATCTTGTCCTGCTCGGCCCGAAGGTGTCTCGCCTGGGAGTCGCTCCGCTCCTCCTTCACCAGCGGCAGCGACTTCCGGAAGAAGACGTCCCCTTGAGGAACACAAGGTGATTAGAACGCAGGCAAGGGAGGTGAACAAGATAGACAAGAGGGCACTAATAGAGAGAAGGTGTCATACCAGCTGGACGTGGCCCTAGTTAGGCATCATGGGGACGCTGGCGACGCCCGCCACCTCGAACGCGCCGGTGAAGGAGGCGCGTACTCGGCGGACCACCCTCTCGAGGGGCAGCTCGTCGTCCAGGAGACGGCACCCCGTAAGATCCACCCCCGGGCGCATCTCGTCGAGGCGTCGCGGGCGAGCCATCAGCGGCACGACTCGCCGCTGGTGGAAGGCCAACGCGACGATCGCCGCCGTGAGTCCCGCCTTCTTCAGACGGGAGATTGCGCCGAGCAGATGGTCGAGGTGCTTCTGCTTCTTCTGTTCGACGCCGTACCTCCAGTGGTCGAGCCTCAAGTCGATCGTTCTCCTGGTGTAGGCGGGGAGCAGACCGTCGTCGTTCCTCAGGTAGAACCACCCGGAGTGCCATCCGGAGTGGCTCGACGTGAGCTTCGTCGGGATCCAGCTGTCCGCCCTCTTGAGGGAGATGCTGTAGCAGCCTGCCCTGACCATCCTGTGGTTGCCGCTCCCGGCCGAGGCATGGAACAGGCTCGCCTCGAACAAGTGGAGCCACAACTCCCAATGTGGCTCCATCCCCAGGTATCCTTCACACACGGCGATGAAAACCGCCGCATGACAGATACCGTTGGGGGGGAGGTGTTGGAGTTCCACGTCGTAGTGGTGGAGGATCTCGCGTAGAAGGCGGTTGGGGGGAGAACCCAGCCCCGCCCGGTGGAAAGCTTTGAAGCTAACCACATAACCCTCCGGCGGGTTGGGCTCAGCGTCCTCCCTCGGCGGCACTACCCACTCCGGCCGGTCCACGGAGGTGATGGGCCGGAGAAGGCCGCTCTCCACTAGATCTCCTAAGCGCGCCACGGTCGCCATCGACGGAAGCCAGGCGTTAGGTCCGCGCAAGCTGTAGCTGGCCATGGGAGCAGGGAAGCGAATGCACTCAGATGTGGAGGTGGAAGGTATGTTGCCGATCTCTCCTCTCCCTACTCTTGCGCACGTAGAGATCCGGCTCGGAGGGCGACTAAGGCAATGGCGAGAAGGAGGCAGGGAAGGCAATGGCGAGAAAGAGGCAGCCGACTCCCCGCCCCCAGTATTTATAACTGGCAGCCGGAGGTTGAAGACGAAGGCAGGAAGGTGAAAGTGAAAATGGGCTCGGGTAAAAAGGATGGTATGGACCCCCAGTAACTTTTATAAGCCAGTTCAGGGGCATTTTGGGTTCTGTTCCACACTGTGCAAGAATGTAGGGAGGCCCGCGGTGGATACACGCGGTAATCGAGGTGGTAAGTAACTGTTCGTGCTACAATCGAGGGATTTTATTATTTAATTGCAGTTCCACATGCGGGGATCGAGGAAACCGTACGCCTATCTCGGGGATAACGGCTACAGCAACGGTTACAGCAACGGCTACAGTGGAGAGAGTTTCGGCACGTAAAGTTATACGCTCCGAAACTGGGGGGCATGTGTTGACACCGTTTTTCGACACGTGTCAAATGGATCGAAGCTTGATTGGCTGGTGACTATTCTCCATCGGCGTCGGTAAAGTATGAGCTGATATGGCCGATGGGAGAGTGCTACAGAAAGGCCAAGTATGTTGCCGATGAAGGCTGGGTAATCTTTGCCGACAGAGGTTGATTGGTGGTTGCCGATGAAGAATCATTGCCGATGAAAGCTAGTTGCCGATTACCGATGAAGGTTGGCTGCCGATTGCCGATGAGGGCTCGTTGCCGATTACCGACGAAGAAGATGCTGCCGATCGCCGTTAGGGGAAGTATTGCCGATGCCGATGGGCGTGGTTTAGCACTTGGTGGCAGTAGAGGGTTACAAGTGGTCAAAGAAGGAAAGTGCGGATTAAAAGGATCTGCCGATGGAAAGTTTCCATCGAGAAGAAGTGTAAGGAAACTGGTGTTCTGTGCCAGTATTATTATAGTAGTTTGAGTCCGACTCTTGCATGGGTCGCTTATTTTCCCTTAAAATAGGTGTGTTTGTTTAGGAAATAAATATTGTTATCCGGCTACTGCGCGAGTCAGTTCCCTTTAAAGTAGGAGTTTGTTTTAGGAAAGATATGTGTCGTGTCATTGTACAACTCTCCATGTGGGAGTATAAATATGAGCCCGAGGGCTATGGAATAAAGATATCAATCCAATTCAAACCAAACCAATTTTATCTTATTCTACCTTTTATCGCAATTTACCTTTATTATGCATTAGTTGTAGCTTTAACGAGTTCTTCAAGCTTTCGACGGGCTGCATCACCTTGATCTCCGTCAAAATCCTTGTTAGTTCCGTGTGGGGAGTACCTCTAGGCTTTGGCAATCCGGGCGCATCGCTGTTTGCCTCGTCTAGCTCTACTCTAAGTTATCCGTGATCAATCTGAGCCTTGACGTCCGGGCGCATCGCTGTCGTCTCGTTCAGTTTGTCATAGTTATCATCCTTGTCGATTGATTGGTCAAATCGACTGGCACGCCCTTGACATCGAGCTTTGGGTAATAGCCCGAGGTGTTTACAGATCTGACGCTTTTTGTGTCAACAGGACCCAAGATCCGAGACACATTTATATCGGCACACACCTCACCCGATTGCTTGATCGGCATATCAAGCAGTCCACCACCCGACCACCCAGGATAGCCCTGCTAGTCCTAGGCCTTAGCTCACTCTGAGCACCCCCATGTAAACCAGCTTGTACCCCTGTACGAGCACTTCGGTGCAAGATAATACAATCCATCCTCCCCCGCTGGACGTAGGGCCTTCTGTGCCCGAACCAGGATAAATCTTGTGTTCTTCTTGCATCACGTCTGGGAGAGGGAGCACGCAATATACAAATTTACTAGTTGGTGGTCTTGACCCCCGGGTCATAACACCGACAAAACTAATACTAATGCGATAAAAGGTAAATTGTTGGAAAGATAGATAAAAATAGTAGATTCATTTGATATGCTTGGATATATCTTTTCTCACGACCCCTAGGTACATATTTATACTCCAGCAATAGGAGTTGTAGACAGACACGACTCATACCTTTCCTAAACAAAACAAACTCCTATTTTAAAGGAAATAACTGACTCGCGCAGGAGCCGAACCCAAATAACAATAATATTTTCCTAAACAAACACCTCTATTTTTAAGGAAATAAACGACTCGTGCAAGAGTCGGACTCAAACTTCTAGAACAATACTGGTATAAGATCACCAGTTTCCTTACGTTTTCTCCTCGATGAAACTTTCCATCGACACATTCTTCCGATCCGCAACTTCCTTTTAGCGCCATTGGCAACTGTATGCTCACGTTAGCCATGTCATCCTTCATCGGCAACACCCCTGCATGCTTTATCATTAGCGCCCTGGTTTTATTCTCATCGGCAACTTTGACCGATGACCTTCCGATGCCGATAGAAAACGACTACCGATCAGAGTGAGTCTTAAACCCTTTTGATAATCTGCAACCTTCTTCTATCGCCATTGACAGCTCTCTGCTGACACCAGCCACTTCATCCTGCTTCCATCGGCATCATCATTCATCGACAGCTTTCCGTCCTCATCGGCAATATTCCTCCTATCAGCAACAGGCTTCGATTCTCATTGGCAACGCTTTCTTGCCTCCATCAGCAACATTGTTGCCTTCATCACATATATAATGAGCCTCAATTCTCATCGGCAATGCTCTTCCTGTCGGCAACATTCATGTCTCTACCGACAACATCCCCTTGCCTTCATCAACAGTCTTTCTGCTTCAATCGGCAACAAGTCCCTGTCTGCATCAGCAACATTTTTACCTTTATCGGCAATCTGACTGGTAATATCCCAATGCCGATAAGGAACGACAACTAGCCTTTTGCCGATCGGCACAATTCTTAGATCATATTGACACGTGCCAAAAAATGGTGTCAACAGTTATATATACTCGGCTAATGTACATGTCATTTTGGTTAGGCATTAAACTATATGTGCGGTTATATCCTTTCATTCAAGCTCCCAGCTCATACTTAGACTCGCTACTTGGTTAGCAGCGAATTCCAAAATTCACCAGGCATCCTTCGAAGTGTGAACAAAAATGCAGCAGAGACTCCTCTTGACCTGCCCATCTCATATGAGAGTTACTGATTTTGTGAACTCTTGGGATGACGCGACGTGACCCTATCCCCATCCTCTTCATTTTTTGAATTAAAAGGAATTATATTAAAACAAAAGTTAATTGCCTTGCATCTCCATTTACATCTAAGTTTCTAGATAATTAGAAATATACACTAGAGTAAATCTAGAGCCCCATGATGACCTTCTTAAATTACAATCTATGAAATCCACGTTTGATTAGTTCCAATACGTCACAACTTAACGACGCCAATGACAAGTCGAAGCATCACTCTCGATTCGTCCACGCAGCAATAAACCTCAAACCTTGAAAACTACGCGTGGTCTAACGCCTTGAGAGCTTCTCAAGATGCATCTAACACTCCACGGTGAATTTTGGAGGTTTGGATAACTTTTTTTGTCCTTGTGATATTGGAATCCAATAAAGCAGTAACACATAGATGCAACACGGTGACAAGGCTCGCATAAAAATGTAGAGGGACATTTTGCCTATTATGAATCAACATATACACCAACTCATACATATCATAATATAGTTTGCGGATGCTATGCTAGATCTTGTTCTCTTTAACCATTTGTACCTATAGACAGTGGGTGAGCAAAAAATTAATATATCAAATCATTGTTTTATCACTCACTAGAGCGAATCGTAGGTATTGGGGATTTAGAGCTAGTGAGTGGCACGACAGTTGGACTCACATAGAGCTCTGTCCAAGCGACCCCGCAAGTCCAAACAACGAGTGGTTACATGTGGCTTGTGGGTCGTGCTCCACTTCTTCCCCATTCATAAGACCAAGACTTGGGAGAGAAGCGCACATAAGAACTCTAGATTTATGCCATCAGTTGAGTCGCTAGAAAAAATTCAACATCAAGGGAGACCCACTGCCAAGTTGGGTGAGTTGTTGCTCCGCCACTGGATGCAAATGAGAAGGAACAATATACCCAATGTGGACAATCATGCAAGTCTACAAGAAACAAGATTCGATAAGAAATTAACAAGATGATACCATCTAGTAGCCCATGGGACATAATCCATTTCAATCTTGTGGCTAGACTAGACGAGAAAGTGTATCTTTGGTACCATCGAGGTCGCTACATATAGGGATGTGGGTAGTAGCAGTATATGAGGAACCTAGGATGGTGAACACGAGGGCCGGTAGTGGCTGGCTATCTAATGAAACATCCAACCTTAAATGTTCTTATTGAATGGTGTGCAACTAGTTGCTTAAGAATTGTTCAATTAATCTTGGTCCAAAAAACAGAGGGAATTGTGAGGGATTTTATCCTCTACAAGCCAAAATCACCTTCAAACACATTTGTTTAGGGATTAGCTAGGCAAGCCATAACAGGGAGTAGTTGGTTTCCATATTTATAAAGCCCCTCCCAATCCTGGTGGTTCGTCACAAAACAAGAAACCGGGTCTCCTTGGCCATGTCGGCGCCCACAGGTACCAAATCTAGTTTCATCTCTTTAATTTTATTTTAAATCTCTTGTTTTAATGTGTGAATCAGACAAAGATATGCATTATCTTTTCTTTATTTAATATATGGAATCCAACCTATTTAGATTGTCCTTTACCCCCTCCTAGTCTCTCCTATTCATCTCGGTTCCACACGACTCTTCACACCAACGCCTTTTCCGCATTTGCATAATTGGCTATCAAAAAAGGAGCACCACCGCAACACCACCCCTCGGAGAGCATAAAAATCAAGGTTGGGCACTACCACATACTTCGCATGAGTCCATGTTGGCGCTAACAGGTACAAACCCTAATTTTAGGTTTACCTATCTCTTTTTTTTCAATTTTTATGCGTTCGTAGCTTGGATCTATCGAATTGGAACATTGGTTTACATCTGCGGACTTTTTGAGTTTTTCTCATGGACTTGAAGCCTTTTCCTACTTGATAAATACTTTTGTTTCAAATTGAGAATCTAGTTGGGCAGGGTAGAGTCATATAGGCATCATGAGTGTAGGTGTTAGCATAGCGGCAAAAGGGAGAGTGACATATCTGATGGTAAACGCCACTAAAGAGGGTGACGACAACGAGGAGAGAGGGGAATGATGAACATGCTATAGGAATAGATCTTGGTGGTGACCAGTGAGGAGACGAGGAGGGAGGGGAATGATGAACATGCTATAGGAATAGATCTTGGTGGTGACCAGTGAGGAGACGATGGCGAGGAAGTGTGATTGTATAGCCGTCGACATAAGCAGGACAACTGTAGGAAGCGCCATGGTGATAGTGTGAGCAAAGTCAATAATAAGAAGACAAAAAGGGGTTGTGGCCACATCATAATGGATAGATCTTGCCATCCTTTGTTGATCTAGTGGATAGAAAAGGTGTTCTAAGGTTTGCAAACTCAATTTTCAAATATGTGTGTCTCTTTTCTCAACTTTTTACGAGGTGAGGTGACTGTGCTTTCATCGAGGGAAGGTTTAGAGCGTGTTTGGGACTTTGGTGTGACGACTATCCTATATCTTGCATGGAGAAAAGGATTATCGATATAGTAAGATGTTTGCGTTTTTTTTTATTTCTCACATGGTGGAGCAACTGCAAATCTGATTTTATAATAATCCAAAAAACAAACATGCCCTTAACACGCTCCTAACTGCTGACCCGGTGCCGTGGGCCTGCGGCCCGTGTGGCCGAGTGGAAACTGCTGCATCGGCGGACAAGGCAGCTACACGTGGAGCCTGGCTCTAACAGGCCGGCCCACGAGGCCCGCTACAACTGATCACTTCTCCTCCCATCCGCAGCCCAGCCCGCACACCCCGCGCCCCTACTCGTCCTAGGTCTTTCTTACCGAGCCGCCGCCCGCAGGAGAGAGCGCGGGACGCGAGGTGCCGCCGCCGCCCGCGCGCGGGGCGCTCGAAACAGCCGTTTCCCGGCCAAAAGGGGCAAGAAAACTCGTCCCCGCCTCCCGCCCGCGGATGGGATGGCATCCGGTTTCACACAGACCACGCGCCCCGCGCGCAAACATTTTCGTTCCGCCGGCTGCCTGCCCGCCACCACTTCCCTCCCGTTTCGAAACCCCGATTGGCCGTCCTCTCCCCGCGTATTTGACTGGCGCTAGAGCCAGCGCCCAGCTCAAGCTTCCAAGTTCCTCGGCAGTCGGCACCGCTTCTGCCTCGCGCTACGGCCTCCGGCTCTCTGCCCCCCTCACGGCCGTAACCCTTTCCGAGGGATATCGGAGGGAGGGGAGGGGGAGGCGGGCGGGAGGAGTAAGAAGGGGCGTTCGTGTCGTGTGTGGAGAAGATGGAGAACCTGAGGAGGTTCCTGAACCCGCTGGTGCTCAATCTGCAGAAGATGGAGCTGGAGCTCACCTGCCCCGTCTGGTGGGTATTCCCTGCTTGTGTCCTTTGCTTTTTCCTTTCAGTCTAGAATGTCGAAAGCTCGAAATGTCATTCCTTATCGTCCAAGATCTCGGCGCGTCTGAGCTTAGCATGGCTGCGACAGAGGGAACGAACTTCGCTAGAGCTAGATCCGGGCAAACTTGTGCAGGACTGGGCCGATGGATCATGGGCTTCCAGCTAGGCCATGGGATTGGGCTTCCAGGTGCTTCCGTGGTGACAGCCAAACAGGGGCAAGAGAATAAAGGACCGAAGGCATGCTGGGACAGGCATCGAAGATGACAGAACTTCATCGTCTACTCTTGACCTCCCTCCAAGTTCTAGAACCTCTGTTGTTCTTGCTTTCCTGCCTCTGATCCTTGCTATTCCCACTCTAAACTCCCTCAAATTCTTCCCAACATTGTATTAGTATTGCTGTAATTGCTATTTCGTAGTGAAGGATCGTGACAATTGGTATTCAGAGCCTTTTGATTTGGGAACCCTCATTTTTTTCCCAAATCGAGTTTGCCATGGCTACTGTGTCGGACCTCTCCGCATCGATGTCGAGTTTGTCGGCGTCGATGTCGAGGTGTACAGAGATGTTGCAGCAGATGAATGCAATCTTGGACCGCATGAAGGGTGTCTCCTCGGCGTCATCGGCATCTAGAACAGCTTGTGGGACCCCCATCGCTGCGCTGTCCACAGCGGCGGCATCCGTAGATACGTCGTCCACCGCTGCATCGCCCACACTTGCAACAACCTCGGCTGCGTCCACAACTTCTGCTACTGCGCGCCAGACGACAATTCCTACCCCGACACCAGCCGTACCGTGCACCGCCGCGCTGACCCTTTCCAGTGCAACGGCCGCCGCCGCCGCCGCAAGCAGTCCCAAATTCTTTGGGGCGTTGTCGCCTCCACGCGTCGCGTCAGCCATCTTCTTCAAGCTAGCGACGCCGCCATTCCTCGCCGCGAAGAAGAAGATCGCCAAGACGCTGACAAGGGAGCAGCGCGTCCGCCGCACAGCCATCTTCAAGGCTGCGCGTGCCACACTGGAGGCACGTGCCGACGGCGCCAAGGGGGTTCGTGCACATGCTCGCGCAGCACATTTCACGGCTTGCCGACCTGGTGTGGCTCGTCGACTTCGCCGCCCGCACCATCACGTTCGTCTTCGTCCACGACTTCAGGGATTTAATCAACTTCGTCCTCGAGTTCGACCGGCACATGCTCGTCTCTGTTGACACCGCTGCGGAGATGGACCATTGCACCCTTGACGAGATGGCGGGCGAGCTCTGCGCCACATGCATCAATGGTTGTGCCTTCGCCGATGTTATCTTCTGCGTTGTCGTCGAGTGCTGCACCACCACCATGCGTTCCGAGGGGAGCAGCCTCAAGGGACGCCAGGACGTCGCGTTCATCGTTGCTGGGTGCAGGTCCATGCCAGCGTCACCAACGAGTGGCGAGATGCACGTCGTTGCAATACTGCTGCACGTTCATCCTTCACGGGTACACCTACCGCGGCAAGGACTCCACCAACCCCCAGGCCACCCCAGGACAGGTCCTCGGCGATCGTTGCATCAGCTTGGAGCAAACCTGCTGCTGTCTCCATGGAGACCTTGGAGGTGTTTGACGAAATGTCATGCAGGTATATCACCACTTTACAGCTATCTCGTGCCACCAATTTTCATGAGGTCCCCACGCAATTTGAGGAAATGGTTGAGCCACTTGAGCACGTTGTTTGGTCTGTTCCATATTCTGAAATGCCAAGGCCTTTGATCTATTCCATGTCTCAGTACATGATGAGACTTATTTGTTCTAAGATCAGCAATAGTGTTGTTGGGTCCTGGTTTCAGCAAGCACAGTTGACTGTGGGGCTTCTACTGGAAGCATCTCCATGGGCTGTTCTGAAACTGAGCTTTGTAGTATCCAAATTAACACAGATGCAGTCACATTCTTGGCCAAGGCAACAAACAAAATCTATCTTGAGTACTGTATTGCAAGTGAAGCCTTTATGGTCAATGGTGTTTCTATGCAATGTTAGCTGCCTGCTTATTTGTCCAAGGAGTATCTGCATTTCCTATATCTTCAGTTCGATGGGAGGACCAACAAGCTTTTTCAGTCAATTGGCGACAAGCCTGAGAATGGACGAATATGCAGAACTGGATGTCTCTATGTTGGATCCCATTGACAACAAACCTTCCTCATGCTCTGAGTCTGAGGAGGAGATCCTATGCATTTTGGAGACTGTAGTAGAAGTTCATGGTTGCAATATTGTACCACACATCGGACAGAGGATCTCAGCAGTTGTCAAGATCATGGCCTCAAATTCAAGGCCCTTGCATTGTGCTGGTTGCGGCAAGGTGGTTTGCACATTATCCTGCTATTGCATTGATCCACTGGACAGAATGAGAGGAAGAGCTGGGTATTTGGTCAGTATATTTTCCAAGCAGTACTTGCATGATATATTTGTCTTGTGGTCGTGTCCTGCTGAGTGTGCTTTGGATCAAATCAGATCTCTGATATCACACACTCACAGTTCCAAGCTGCTTTTCAGTATTAGTCAGTATGATGTGCAGACATCTGTTCCACTCAAATGCTTTGGTATGCCATCAGCTGTGCTATGGTTTGTTCGTGACATTGGTGATTACAAAGGTGGACAACCTGTGAAGAATGAAGCCCTTGCCATTCAAGTAATGCTGCATCAACTGCAGAAAACCAATGACTTTTCTCAAGTATTCTGGATCAATACATTCCAGAACGAGGACAGTGAAGTGATGGACAATGCCTTTGAAATCAAGAACCGGCGGCTTGAATTGCTTGATACTGGTGTGGTTGTGAATGGATCAGTCCTAGCTGTAGGAGAACAATTATGGTCTGGCAACAGTTTTACCCAAGATGGAGTTGTCTTTTGGGCTGGTATAAGCGACATATCCACACCAATGCTGCAGATCGCATATTCATCTTTGATCCAGGTGGGCGAGTTGTCATCTTCGGCAGGGTTGAAGAGGAATTGCATATCACTTTCTGTCATTGCAAGTTGACATTTGAAGGCATATCAGCTCAGTGTGCGGGCTTGAGGGCAAGCCGCGTTTTAAGCGGAGGGGAATGTCAGGGACTGGGCCGATGGATCATGGGCTTCCAGTGCTTCTGTGGTGACGGCCAAACAGGGGCAAGAGAATAATGGACCGAAGGCATGCTGGGACAGGCATCGAACAAGACAGAACTTCATCGTCTACCTCTTGACCTCCCTCCAAGTTCTAGAACCTCTGTTGTTCTTGCTTTCCTGCCTCTGATCCTTGCTATTCCCACTCTAAACTCCCTCAAATTCTTCCCAAAATTGTATCAGTATTGCTGTAATTGCTATTTCGTAGTGAAGGATCGTGACAACTTGCGAGCTTCGATCCTTTTATTGTAACATGAGGGGATGAATGGATTCGTATACTGAACTTCTTGGTCGTCTGACAGTGAAAACTTTTGTTTGTCAGCCTGAATTTGCTCACCTCGCCGACAACGCTGCCGTGCTACCACACATCCTGCAGGTGACAGCTCAAACGCTCGACACCCTCCACTCATCTTGCCCTGCGAGTTGTGACTACTTACAAGTTTGTTCCTTTCTTTCAGCAAGTGTGCCCTTACCCCAACTTCAAAAGGTTACAGCTGCGCCATTTGCAAATCAGGCTATTGTTCTCAAGGTACGTCATGGCATACTGAATTGTTTCGGAGTTCTGTTTGACGCCTTGATTCTTTGTCTGACCCCAGCCTTGTTTGCAGATTTAAGGCCAGCTTCTCACCTTGAGTCGATAGTGAGCATTCACAGGAGCCTCAGCTCTACTGTCCGCACCATGATTGAACAGCAGGATGCTCAAGTTAACATTCCTGGTACATTTATGCTTGCAGAATATGAACTTCAAGCACTGTTAATAACTACAGTAGTAGTCTGTCAAAGTTTTCATTGATGTGGCAAAGTTTCTTTTTGTTCAGTTGCAAAGACAGCATCTCATGGAACACCAGAATCAGGAAACAAAAGTGGGGTGGTGGAGAAATCTGACCAGATGAATTCTTACAACCCTGTTGCTTCAAAGCTAGTATATAACCAATCAACTGGACCTGCATTTGGGAACACTGATTGTGTTCAAACAAAAGATCCTGCATTTGAGAACAAAACTGGTGCTGCAGCTGTTGCACCAACAGCTCTTGTGCAAAAGGGACATTCTGGGTCACAATCTTCTGACGGCCTGGAGATTTGGATTGTGACAGCAATGATCTTCAAGGAGAACTGGTAAAATTCTGTTCTATCTAGACTACCTCCCTTTTTTCCATTTCTTTTTTTCTTTTTCAAAAGTTTAGAAAAATACCTTGTGTAGACTCACTCTTAAATGTGTGCTATTCTGTCAGATAACAAGCAGATCACCTCTTCAAACTGCATTGAAAAGAGAGACAAATGTAATGGATGACCATACCAGAGAATTGAAGAGGCAAAAATCAAATGATCAGGTTCAAAGTAAGTCATTTCCTGCTTACTTTCTGAATATTTGGAAATGCAAGATGCTAATGTGATATTGAACGTGATATTGAACGCAAATACAGGACAAACGACCATGGCCAGTGCTTGGAAATGTGAGTTCTGTCATTCTTCCCAAGTCACTGAGGTTGGTATTGCAGAACTTAAACAAGAGTTGGAGTTTGTTTACTACTTCCTCCATTCCAAATTATAAGACATTCCAATAATCTTGGAGAGTCGAAACATCTCAAGTTTGACCAACAATTATAGTCAAAGCATCTCAACTATAACGATTTATGACATCAAATAGGCATACTATGAAAATATAATTGATAATGAATCTAATGATACTTATTTAACGTCATAAATGTTATTATATTCTCATATAAGTTTAGACAAACTTGAGATACTTTGATCCTCCAAGATTCTTGGGATGTCTTATAATTTGGGATGGAGTATTATTTAGGATATGGCCTGCTTCTTGCTTATTGTATACTCAAAGAATCTAATGTAAATTGTAATTTACAGTGTACTGGCCCTTTGTTGTATTATGTGAATGGGGAACCAATAGAAGCTGATCAAGCATGGAAATCAAGTGTTTTGCATGTCCATGAGAAATGTGTTGAATGGTATGTTCCTGGCAACTTTTGGGCATAACTTTGAAATCTATTTGAGAGTCCTATGACATACATTGTTTTGGGATACTATTTCTGAATGAACACATACTTTGTTTCACTGATTTGTACACATACTCCTATACAGGGCTCCTCAAGCATTCTTTACTGGTGACATTGCAAACAACTTGGAGCCTGAGTTGGCCCGTGCTTCTAAGATCAAATGCAGTGTTTGTGGCTTGAAAGGTGCAGCACTTGGCTGCCTTGTGAAGAGCTGCCGCAAAAGTTTTCATGTCCCATGTGCCTACAACAGCAAAGGCTGCAAATGGGATCAAGTAAGTCTTATATTCCTTAAATCTGCATTGTCCATTGTGCATTAAGTGAAGAGGTGTTGACACAAAAAGCGTCAGGATCTGCAAACACCTCGGGCTTATACCCGAATTTGATGTCCAAAGGTGTGTGCCAGTCGATTTGACCAATTAATCGACAAGGACGATAATTAGAATAAGATCTGAACGAGACAACGGCGATGCGCCCGGATGTCAAGGCTCAAACTTGATCAGGATAACTAGAGTAAAGCTGAACGAGACGACAGCGATGCGCTCGGACGTCAAGGCTCAGGTTGCTCAAACGCGGAACTTGCAAGGGTTGACGGAGATCGAGGAGATGCAGCCCGTCGAGACTTGAAGGACTCGTAGATAGACTAATACTAATGCGATAAAAGGTAAATTGCTAGAAAGATAGATAAAAATAGTAGATTTGTTTGATATGCTTGGATATATGATTTACACCACCCCTCGGTACATATTTATACCCCGGCCAGGGGAGTTGTAAGCAGACACGACTCTAACTTTCCTAAACAAAACTCCTATTTTAAAGGAAATAAACGACTCGTGCAAGAGTCGGACTCAAAATAATCTATAATAATAATACTGGTGTAAAGCACCAGCTTCCTTATCCGTCTCCCTTGTTAGAAATCTTCCATTGGTAGACCTCTTCCAATCTGCAACCTTCTTCTATTGCCATCAGCAGTTCTCTGCTGACGCCAGCTACGTCATCCTGCTTCCGTCGGCATCATCTACCATTCATCGGCAACATTCCTGTCTTTATCGGAACATCCCCTTGTCTTCATCAACAGTGTCTTCCTGCCTCCATCGGCAACAAGTCCCTGTCTTCATCAGCAACATTCTCGCCTTTATCGGCAATCTGACCGATAATATCCCAATGCCGATAAGGAACGACAACTAGCCTTCTGCCGATCGGCACAACCCTTAGATCATATTGACACGTGACAAAAAACAATGTCAACAAGAGTGTGCCCTTTTTGTGGTAAAATATCCGTTGATTAACCCACTGAACAAATTTGATTTGCTCCAGGATAACTTCGTTATGCTGTGTCCTACACATTCGTCAAAAAAGTTGCCTTGTGAGAGATCAAAGTCAAAAAAGAAGGCCAAGCTGCAGCAGTAAGCCATTGTGCCTGTTATACATGACTCTATCTTGCTATACCTGATTGTGTCTTCTGATGAACCCTCTTTGAATTTTGCAGACTATCTTCTGACACTGATGCTCTGAATTCACCCTCTCCAATGCAAAGGGATGACCTTTGGATTGCCTCACCTTTTGTGACTAGGCAATGGGTGATATGTGGATCTGCCCTCATTGGCCATGATAGGGTACTTGCTTTTTTTATATGCTCTTCATAAATAAGGTACTTAGCTTATTCAAATATGTAATGTGCCCTATAATATTCATAAACTTCACAGGAAATCTTGGATCAATTTGAGTGTAACACTGGTATCACAGTTACAAACACTTGGAGGTCGGGCGTGACTCATGTGATTGCTAACACAAATGAACATGGGGCATGTGCTAGGACACTCAAGGTTCTCATGGCTATTTTAGCTGGGAAATGGGTTCTCAATGTGAATTGTAAGTTCATTTTCTCTGAACATCAGTAAATATAGTCCAGGCTAATCAAATTATGTTTGTTGTGGTCTGTCTTTGTGAATTTGGAGCCGTCACAACTTAGACAGGATAGTTCAACTAAGTGCTGTATCTAGTATATCGCTTTCATCTGCTAGGTTGCTTTTGCTTAGACTGCCCTGTTCTGCAAGGAAGCTGTTCTAATGCAAATTTGCATTTGATATTTAGGGCTGAAAGCCTGTATTGAGGCTAGAAAAACCAATCCCAGAAGAGGTCTATGAGATCAGGTGTGATGTTCATGGATCTGTAGATGGCCCTCGCACAGGAAGGCTTCGAGCAACGCAGCAGGTTTGCAAATGAATTATATTCCAGGAGTAAATAAGCCATACCATTACTTCATTGTTGGTGTACTGACTGCACACATTTCCCCTTGTGTAGGCACCAAGTCTGTTTGCTGGGTTGACCTTCTATTTCAGTGGCCATTTCATGCCGGGATACAAGGCTAACCTTGAAGATTTGATTGCCGCAGCAGGGGGTTCCATTGTGGAGAAGACCGTACTCTCTAGTACATCCTTGATTCTTTACAGCATGGAGCCGCCTCAAGGAAGCGATCAGAACACCCTTGACACCATCAATAAGAGAATAGATGAGGCTCAAGAACTGGCAGCCACAGTTGGTTGCAAGGCCATTCCTCATACATGGATTCTGGATTGTATTGCATCCTGCACAGTTGAGTTGAACGTCTGATGATGTTGCACTGCCTAGGGCTCAAATTCATACATAGGAATGTGATATCTGCTGGCTTTTTTTTTCTTTTGATGAAAAAGGAGGTTAGGATGTGATTGACATGTTGTCTTGATCCAAAATATCTTTAAATGTTGTAGCATGAAAGCGCAATCTAATTGGAATAATAAACCTTTGTACCTCAGTCAGCGTTACTGTCGGTGATGTCATTCACATGTTTCACCTACTGACAGGTGCAGTTGGTCTGATTTTTTTAATTTCTAAAAACAGAAAAGGTTGTACCTCACCTGCGAGGTTATGTTTACTCCAACATCTCAAATTGGCGTGTGGGGTAAAAAAAATTACCAGATGGGTGTGATCTGCACTGTCTGTTCCAGATCCAACACTGAACACCACTCGATACTTTCCATATTTGCCTGTGGAGTGGAGTTATTCGAATCGAAAAAAAAGGCCCTGAAATGATTGTGGAGTGCATTGGAAACAAAGCAAACGGGATGGCTGAGCTGAGGAGGTTGCTTAAGAAGTAGTTCACCAGCAGCAGCCAGGAGAGGTCCCCCTCTAGTCTCACCAGTCAGGCAGACACCGCCCACCGGCGTCCTCTCCCTGGTGTCCCGTGAATTTGTTTCTTCCTCCACCAGACCATGATCCTGATATCAAAGCAACACTTGTACCTCTCTTCTTTCTTTCCCCTTTTATTATTTGATTGATCCCTTTATTTAAGGAGACGATCCTGGTCCTGCTCCTGGGTGCCGAACGAACTGCGTCAACGCCATGGCGTTCTTCAGCAGTGGATCCGTGTTCTGGTCGAAATCCTGACGAGGATGCAGCGGTGAGTGAGTTTGCAGTTGCAGGTTGTTTTACTCTCCTGTATAAGTTTGCTTCTAAATAAAAACATGGAGTCTGTAATCGGTACGCGTGATGGTAGACTGCCGGAATAGTTATCTCTCTCTGGGCCGGCATGATGTTTTCTCTGCACTCTGTATGTATTCGCTCAAAGTGGTGTAGTAAATAAAAACAAATAAATATTGGCACTGTTCATATTGAATGTGGCTAGCGAAATCCAATCATGTGGTTTTGCAGCGCTGAAAGACCAATCCCTGTCGACCACACCTTCTTCGAGTTTGGATCGATTCGCTACCACGTGGAGGTATGTATGTATGTATAAATACCATGCATTTCCTAATTCGTCGCCCGCAGCATCGATATCGTCTGCGTAAACCGAGCAAGCAAGCGTGTTTGCACTTTGTAGGCTTCGGCGTCAAATCCCGAGAACGTGTTGCTGTCGATATCGACGCCATCTCTGTCCCGCGAGGCGGCGGCGGCGGCGGCGGCTGCACCCTCGTCGTCGTCGTCGAGCGCCGGCCTGCTGCCTGAACTGACAGTGGAGGAGACGAGGAAGACGTATCGCAGGTTCGCCGAGATCGTGGAGCCGCCGAGGGAAGGATACGTCCTGACGCTAAAGCTCAACTTCTCCGGCCTCACCCGGCCGAAAGGTATGTACGTGTACCTGGCAACTCTCGCTTCCCCCACCAGTTGGTTGCATTGCATTGGCGGCAGGAACACATTTCCATTGAGCACAACTACAGTGGTAAGCGTGGTAACCGAGGGACGTCCGTAACCGAGATCGGTCGCTCTCTGATCTGAATATAAATACATAGATCGCGTGAAGGCCATTGAGCAGGTGTCGCTGCTGCAATCCGTGGTGCTGAGCTCGCAGCTGAAGGGCATGCTGGGGAGCCTCGGCTCCTCGGGCACCATCAGGCTCGTGTACAACCAGAGGGAGCCCTTCTTCGTGAGCAGGACGGTGCGAATTCCTCCTGTGCATGCACGCATGCATCTCGATTCTCGATGGATTGCTAGCTAACAGCCTAACACGTACGTACTGCAACCTGATGCATACGCGCAGGCTGACGAGATGATAAACGCCATCTTCCCATGCGCTTCAGGGACGACACGGACCTGGCCATCGCCACCTCCTTCTTCCAGGTGATCAGACATGCATGCATGTTGTGCGCTGCTTGCACGCACACTGCTGCATCTCGTCATGCGTGGCATATGGCGCCTGGCGCGGCGGATGAATAATGAACACATGAGCTTTTCATTAATGGCTGCGCAGGAGCTGCAGGACGCCGGGAACTCGTTCGCGAGGGCGCCCAGGTGCAGCTGGTCGCCGATCCCGCCGCCGGAGCTGCGCGGGGAGAACGTGCACCACCTCACCACCAATGGCGGCTTCGTCTCCTTCGGTACGTGGCTGTTGTTTTGTTGACGCGCGTGGCGGGTCCACGGGCCGGCCGGCCGTGTGGTTTCCTTTCTTTTGCAGTCAACAAGAGCTTCTAGTATTGGGCCGGGCCCATATCATCTCGTCCGCCACTTGGGCCCCCCGGGCCGCATGTGCAGGCGTCTTGTCGCGGCACGTGAGGGGGAAGCGGGCCGCCAAGACCGCGTGGATCCTGCTCAACTTCCAGTCCTACGTCAAGTACCACATCAAGGTTGCTTCTGGTTCTCCTCCCACAGCGCCCAGCGCTCAACCGCCCACCGATCCCGTCCTCGATCGTCCGTTTCCGTTTCCACTTCCATTTCCACTTCCACTACAGACATACAGAAAGAAACTCCCATGGCTGCTGACGACAATGCTCTGCTCGTGCGTTGTGTTGCGTTGCGTTGCAGTGCACCGGAGGCACGTCCAGAGCCGCATGCGGGAGCGGCTGGAGGCCCTGACGGAGGCCGTCCAGGACGCGAGGCTACGGGCCACGGATGGCGACGGCAAGAAGAAGCGGCCGTCACAAGGACAAGGTACGTGCGTCACCTGACGTCTCGCTCGCGTCATGCTGCATCTTGTACTTTGCTCCCCAGAATTGTAGTGCATTATATATTCCGCTCCATGGAGATTAGCGCATTATTCGCTTGACTTATTAGCGATGACACAAGCCGATGCAGAAACGATCAACCGAACAAGGATTAGGGACAAGGATTAGGGAGGCCTCCTCCTTGCACTGCGTGCATGTGAGTACAAGACTGATCACATGATCAGTCATTATGTGTGTAGCGTGTCACAGTTATACGAAAAAGAAGCCGACGCGATCCATAAAAACCCCATCCACCACCGGGCCGGAAAATGCCATTTTAGAATCTCAAGATAACCATGCATGAAAAAAGGCAAGCATATATATATAATATATATATATATATATATATATATATATATAACTGCTGCAGCTTTGCACCATGCATGTGTACAAACAGTGGAACGACATACATTTGGCGATGCAAGCTAGTACTTGCTTTCCTCTCTGGATCTCTTTAGTCAGTAGTGAGACGGATACCAGAAAAGGCAGAAGCAAGCAACCTTTTTGCTTTCTTTCTAATAATAACGTGCACTTGCTAACCACATCGATCAGGACATCAAATGGAACGACGGCACAACATTCATCATGAATAGTGCTATTTGACGTTTGCCTACTGATGATGATACGCCCGTCTTCAATCTGCCCAATCTTTTAATAATTCCTGAGAAAAAAAATACAGTATATACTATCTCATCAGAATCTGCCGTACGTATCGTATACTACGAGAAACGAACGAACGAAGCGGCTGATATAAATATGTTAAATCCTGATGCAGTTGTGAAGAAGAGGAGCAAGAGACGTCTCGTTAGCCTGGCGAAAGCCAGCAAGAAGCTGCACAAGGGTTTCAGGGCCGTCCTGGACAAGATGAAGCGGCTGCGGCAGAGGATCCGGGTGAAAGGCTTGGACCGGTGCTTCGCCGTGCCTCGGCGGCTCCCCGCGCCACCTCGCGCTCGCTCTCGCTCTCGCAGCGGGAAGGAGCACAGATACCACAAGCTGGCCGAGTAATATATCAAAATCAAATCTTGCTCGTCGTCGACGTCGACTCTATACTGTATTAATTAGTTGGGAGCATGGCTAGCTTAATAGCGATGGCCGATGGCGCTCCGCTATTATACCAAGCATCGCAGCGCACAAAAGAGTTTAGCCCTTCTCCTCACATTGGTATAATTAAAAGTTTTTAGACTTATCTTCTTTCACGTGACACCTAATCCTAGGCTAGTGCTGTTGCATTATATTTGCGCTAATTTGTACTTGTACCTTTACCATGTGACCGGTGTACAAACATACAGTATTCTCTATGTATATATATTACTACTGTTGTGGGTATATGGTACAAGCTCTTCTATTATTACATCCTATAATTACACAGAAGTAGTAAAATCATTCGGGAAATTGAGTGCTAACTCGTGAACAAGCCTAACAAATATTCTAGTACATCCTATTTCAATTTCAGTTCGTGGATATTAACATTTTTCTGTAACACAATGTTATTCTGCGTGATATATCCTCAGCAAGCATAATTCTTTTTTTTTAAAAAGCTGGATCATTATATTATAAATTTATAATACTAAGAGCAGCACAGCATTTTCACTAGGTGACTCACAAAAAGTAAGAATGTAAGAGTCTCAGAGGCTTTTGAATGAAAACATATACTTATGGAGGTGTTTTTTGCGAAGTCCTAGTGGTCCCTGGCTCCCTGCACCCTGCATATAAAGAGAGAGGAGCTTGAAGCGCTTACCAAACATATAGCATAGCTAGCTAAGGCAGAGGGGAGTGCTTATCCCAGGAAGAAAGCAAGGTCTCCTTCGTCACCATGGCAACACGCCCGGGACCTTTGACAGAATGGCCGTGGCAATGGATGGGGAACTTCAAGGTATGCAAAGCAACCGACTTACACATATCCGTGTTGTCTTACCTTTGCTATTTCTCTCAAATCTTTGACTGTTTTAGGTTTCAGATTTTGACAGAGCTGGGAGATACTGTTTTTGTTATTTAGGTAATGACGTGGCCACTAGTATCAACAAGCACAGCTAATAGAGTAGTTGATTAAAGAAGAAAATAAATAAATCGGTTAATGATTAGATTCTGTACCAAGTTAGTACAATAGAGCTACAAATGTGGTGGTGGTGGTGGGGTGTGTGTGTTCCAGGGGGTGGGGGTTGCATTGGTAGTGTACTAGTGTTGCAGTAGACAATAATCGCAGTGAACCGTCAGAGAACCACGCTGTTCATCCAACAAATATACTTGCATTAAAAAAAGAGTGCTGGTTACAAGGAAAACAAGGAAAAAGGAAAAAAAAAAACTAACTACTCCCTCCGTCCCAAAATGACACTATGTGATGTGTGCAGATCAAACTTTCTCAACTTTGACTAAGTTTATAGAAAATACGTGCAACATTTATATCTCCAAATAAATTTATTAAAAAACTAGACTTAAAGATCTTTCCGATGATCCTAATTACTTAGCATAATTATTTATATATTTTAATACATAATTGCCGGTATTTTGAAAACGTTGACTTCTCGGGAAGTAAGAATGACATCTATTTAGGGACGGAGGGAGTAGACAAGAACAGCTATCCAGGTTCATCCTAACCTACTATAGTGGTTATAGACGGATAATACACATGTTTATTGATTTTATTGGCATGGTTTCTTTAAGATAGTTTTGGTATGACTCTAGGTTATTGGTTTTGTTGGCATGGTTTTAGTTGTGACATGACTTTGGTTTGGATTAGGTCACCGTTGGCAACTTTCATAGTGAAGTGTGATAACATGCACCAATAATGTGTGCACAGAAAAAATAAATCATCTGCCAATATTTCAGGCCCGTTTTTCTGCAGCTGAAACTGAATGCTCAGTAGGATTTTTTTTCTTTTTAATAATAGATTTAAGCCGCTTATGTACTTGCCTTCTACTACAATCAGCTCACATCGGCCTGATAATTTGAAACGGAGGGGTGGATCTTATGTCATGGATTTTTTTTGTTGAAATCAATGGTAAAAATACAAATATTTAACTAAATGACTGCATGAGGAAATGAATGCAGACGGTGATGCAGCCTTTCAGGTGGTCAGGCCACAGCAATAATTCACAAGGACCAAAAGATCTGAGCACATTTACTACAAGCATTCACTATCCTATCACAACTGATTCAAAGTTTATGTTGAATGGACAGTACCTGGTCCTGGTACCTGCAGTGCTGCACACTGCCCACAGGGTGGCCACCAAGGGGTGGGGAGACCTCGACCCAGCATATGCCACCATGTTGCCAGCTCTTCTGCTGAGGATGATCCACAACCAAATTTGGATCAGCTTGTCTCGCTATCAGACCGCTCGCAGAAAGAACGTGATTGTTGACCGTAGCATTGAGTTCGAGCAGGTGGACAGGGAGAGGTCCTGGTAAGTATCACGGGCAACCGTTTGTTACTGCACATACACGCACATATCAGATAATATTGTTGCATTGGTAAACTTAACTAGGCAGCTTGCACATCTGCATTGCAATATATATAACGCAGTCCTTACCATATTCTGTATACAGGGATGACCAAATTATCTTCAATGGGCTCGAGTTCTATATGGCATATGCAATGATCCCGAATGTCAGGCTCCTTCCGGTCTGGAGAACTGATGGGGCCATAGTCACTGTGTTTCTTCACATGGGGCCTGTTGAGTTCCTCTACTACTGGTTCCATCGAGCCTTGCACCACCATTTCCTCTACTCTCGCTACCACTCACACCACCATGCCTCCATCGTCACAGAACCCATAACCTGTAAGTAACAGCAACAGTTATCTGAGTTACCACAGAATCCATCATATTATCCTCCAATCTAGTTGGACCAACACGTAATCGTTCCGGCCATAATCCATTTGAATCAACGGCTTAGAGAGCTAGCTTGCCAGACGTGTGGAGTAAAACTCGAGCTTCTACTTCAATAAAGCTATACACAATTCTGTTGCGTATTAGATAAAAAAAAGTCGTCCAAGTCTAGTTCAATAGGTAAAAAAAAATACAGATCCTGCCCGAACCCATTATTCCTTCTCGGGTAGCACTACTCATTGAATCCAAGATGTTTAAACAAGAACAAAGAACATCATTTCATTAAAAAAAGGAATACAAAATAAGCATAAGAACCAAGGAATGTGGTGTTCATATTTTTTATTGCAATTGATTTTTTTTTACTTATCCACAACAACAGTCAAGCTGATGAGAGAATAACTCGGTGTTGTAAGCATAATAATTTGAAAGAATAAATGTGCCCAAGAAAAAAGAGTGCAACACTACAATGGCAGTCCTCTGAAACATTAAACGACAGTTATGACCAGAGTAGTAATTTATTGTCCTTCAACACCCAATCTATTTCAAAATATTCTACAAAATACCATACACTAATATTGCTGCAATAAATCACTATATGCTCATTATGTCCAGTCACCTTAGGCCCCGTTTGGATCCCTGAAATTGAATTCATTTTAATAATCATAATTTAGAGACATATTAATTAAGCTAATATGATTGTATATGGATTATAATTGCATATTATTGTTCACTATATGAGAGACATACTTATTTGTTGTATTTCTATCGTAGGAGAGGGAGTTTGAACAACATATTATAAGTTGCAAATAGAAATATGAAATGGTGATCTATAGAATCAATTTCCATCTCTCACTCTATGAATTTCAGATAGGCTTAAATGTGAACTTTGGAAAGTGGTGGAATATCAAATTCCAAGCCAAATAGCTTAATTTATTCAAGTAGATTTCAATTCCTCCAAATGAAGGGATCCAAACGGCCTGTTAGTGTCTTTGTGTTACATAACGCATGGCAATGCAATATTTTGCAGTCAATTCACAATTTTCTTTCGTTCTAACACAATTTACTGTATGAGTGACAGCTGTCATTCATCCATTCGCTGAACATGTGGTATATTTCATGTTGTTTTCAATCCCGACATTAGCACCCGTTTTTATGGGCTGTGGTTCTGTTCTGGGCATTGTCTTGTACATTGCGTACATTGACTTCATGAATAATATGGGGCACTGCAATTTTGAGCTGGTACCGAAGTGGATCTTCAAAAGCTTCCCTCCTCTGAAGTATCTCATGTACACCCCATCGTAAGTATAACATTTTAACATGAAAATACAAATCTTGTTAACCAATACTAGGTGATGAGATTTGGGATCCCTTGAATTCCCATGTGAACAAGATTTTTTCTCCTACAGGTTTCACTCTCTCCATCACACCCAATTCCGCACAAACTACTCACTGTTCATGCCATTCTATGACTACATGTACAACACCATGGACAAGTCAAGCGATGAGCTGTATGAGAAATCACTGAAAGTCACAGATGAAACACCAGATCTGGTTCATCTGACACATATGACCACCTTGCAATCGACTTATCATCTAAGGATAGGGATTGCCTCCATTGCTTCCAAACCATCTGACAACCCAGTATGGTATAGCTGGATGATATGGCCTGTGGCGTGTCTGTCAATGGTATTGGCATGGGTTTATGGATCATCTGCATTTGTCATTGAGAGACTCCAAATGAAGAAGTTCAAGATGCAGACATGGGCAATACCGAGATACAACTTCCAAGTACTTGAATTTTTTGGGGTGCTTTATGATCTAACACCTTAGTATCATACTGATAATTTTCCTTTCTTGCAGTATGGCATGACTTGGGAAAGAGAATCCATTAACAGCTTGATCGAAAAGGCAATATTAGATGCTGATGAAAGGGAGGTCAAGGTGCTTAGTCTAGGACTACTAAATCAGGTGATAATCATACTTGCCTTACACATTTATTGGTCATGTACTGTAATAATAAGGAAAATGCAAAAAAGCATACAAGCCAAACACAAGTAGGCACACATTTCCTATTTTTTGGATTCAAATAGAATTTTAAGCCAGAGTATTGCACAAACTGGTGCACATTACACACTAGTTTCTCCTAAGAAGTTAAAAGTGAACAATTTATGTTGCTTTCGTCCGAAGTTTTAAAATGACCAGTAAAAAATGAGTCTAACACTATATTTCGTTTTCTAGGCGACAACACTTAATAGAAGCGGTGAACTATTTATACAAAAATATCCAAAACTAAGAGTACGACTTGTTGATGGAAGTGGCTTAGCAACTGCAGTGGTGCTCAAGAGCATCCCTTTTGGTACGAAGGAAGTGTTTCTGTCAAGAATTACTTCCAAGGTAGCCCAAGGAACAGCTATCGCCTTATGTGAGATAGGCATCCAGGTACATCTGTCATTATGCCACTCTATTTGTCTAATAGGTCATTCTAACTGTGATATGGTCTTCTTAAAATCTTTAAAACATTTCACCAACATATTTCTGCTCAGGTAATCATGAATCAAAAGAAGGAACATGACATGCTCAAGTCAAGACTTCCGGAGGGTAGAACTGTCTACCTAAAATTCTCCAATAAAGACATACCTCAGGTAAGAGGTGTATAACAAAGGGATGAAAAAAAATCCTCAGGAAATGCCATAGCACATAGAGTGAGTACATCATAAGGGGGTTTCACTAGCAAAGGCATGAGTGCATGACAGGATAGTGCATACTGTACTATAGACCTGATTACACAAATCTGGCTGTTAACACATTCTACCGCTTCGCATCTATAGATTAAACCTTTTGCGCATTAGTGATAGAAAGTTTTGGAAATACCATCTACTACGAAATGACAAGAAAACTAGTATGAGAAATATTTATAACTAGGACATATCATACTAAAGGAACAACCCTCCAGCAAGCAGAATATACTATTGACTGAAGTTCCATTTTACAGATCTGGATAGGAGATAGCATAGATGATAAACAGCAACAGAGGGTACCAAAAGGAACAATGTTCATTCCTACATCACAGTTTCCATTTAAGAAGATTCGCAAGGATTGCACTTACTTGAGTACTCCCGCGATGAAGATCCCAGAGACAATGAAGAATGTTCACACCTGTGAGGTAATAATAGTGGCTTCTGTTACCTGTTCATGTAAATTCTTTTAAGCTTTGAAAAAAAGGGATCACATATCGACATCGGGAACTTCTCATTTTTCAAAGCCTAGAAGGTTGGGACAGTGCAATTTTCATCAGTATGCATTGCTGGAATCTACATCAATATGCATGACTTAAATAGATAATGCAATCTACATCAGTATGCATGACACAACTGGTTGTATTCACAGAATTGGCTGCCCAGAAGGGTCATGAGTGCCTGGCGCATTGCTGGAATACTGCATGCTCTGGAAGGCTGGGATATGCATGAGTGCGGCGACGATATGATGGACATCGAGAAGACTTGGTCGGCGGCCATTAAGCACGGATTTGCTCCTCTGACGAAATATTGATTCTTCTGAATCATGGCAGACACCAGTAGACGATGCAGGTTATTCAACTATGATACAAAGCAAGTTTTTCGGTATGAAGAAGAAGAAGAAGTGCTTATTGGTTTGCTAGCCTTGTCAAACAGTCCTTGCATCGTATAATCTCCTAAAGGGAAAGAATAAAATAAGGGACTGAACTCCAAACTCTATCAGGAGCCAAGTACTCTGGCTCGTATGAATGCGATATATGTAGTATCAACTGTTATGCAGTATCGAGGTGCTGTAGTAAAGTGTGAAGTTTCAATCCAGCACTCATGGTCTTCAAATGCAACCAATTTATCATACACCATACTATGTACGGGCTGCCAAAGCTTGGAATGTTCCTTCATGCCTACTTCCTTCCACAACCATTTCATGTTACTCCAGCGACACGCTAAAGGTGTATCCAATGTGCTCACGCAGCAAACACAAATTTCTAAACGGTAAAAATAAGATGCTCGGGTTTCTATGCATCATGCATCCCCAACTCGAACAATCAATTCATCCTTCGCAACCAAGGGAGCTTACCTGGGCAACAATGTCGGAAGCAGGCAATGACTGTGCGGAGAGACCCCCGCACCAGGTCGCCTCGGCCTCAACTCCAGGTAGTCAGCCGGTGGTGATTCGCCTATTTCTTCTCTACGACGGCCGAAACAGAGGGGAGAGTGGCGGCGAGCCGGCGACGAGTAGAAACGAAGAGGCGGCGGCGGCTAGTCGGCTGACGGGTGGCACTGTGGAAGGCGTGGTTTACTGGTGGTAGGCGTCGGGCGTCCGGGAGCGTGAACCGGCCGGCGGCATCGAGCTGATTGGAGCGGCAACCAACGACCAGTTGTGGCGTCGGGCGTCGGGGCTTCGGGGTGGTGGGCATGGTTGGCAGGCCGGGGCGCCGGGCGAGCGGTCTTTGCGGGGTCCGGGAACCGCGGCGTGAGGGAATGCGAGTGCCCCACCATGCCCAAATTTAAGCTTAAAATTCGCATTAACCCCAGAAACCTCGCGACTTTCAGTTTACAATTTCAAATGCCCCAAGACAACAAAGTGATGATTTAACAATAGCACAGTTTTATATGTAATCTTACAAGAATAACAAGGCTACAGTTGATGGATCAAGATGCTTCACTTTAGAAGCTAAAGAGGCTATCAATATAATTTTCTTCTGCAGTTCTATTTCCTGTGACATTGCATACATAGTTGATAGTTGTGATAAATTTGGCTGAAGTATGAGTAGTAATCAAAACTTGCTTCTCGCCCAATCAAAACCACCCCACACACGAACGTCAAGGCATAGGAAAGAGTCACTGAAAAAATCAAGATGGAGGTGCTTGCTAAATATCATGAGCTTGTGCATCTGGTTCCTGAATTTTGATATCAGGCAGCATGAACTCTCTAAGGTTAAATCAAATCATCTGATTTTAGCTTGTGTCGAGTGTGCAATGTTAGTTCCTCGCAGAGGGAGCTACACGTAAATGGACATAGTTCAGAACCATACAAGAAGTATTATATCTAAATGAAACAATTCACCAAATTACAGCAGGCACCAAAACAACAACTGTTAGCCACAATAATTAAAATTTAATCATCTTATTAGTCCGTTCATTTTGTGCTATGTATCAGCCAAGAGAAATGATCTATGCATACAAGATACAATCCATTAACGGCCACACACAGTTGCAGCCTGAATACTTCTCCTAACTTATTTTCCATTAACCAAGCCTCGCTTGGTAATCGGCAAACATATCATTAGCTAGTTGGTCCCAAAAGTTGTTCCACTCAGTCGTAACCTGGACATTTCTAATTAAATTAGTGTCATCTAGGATATCAACCGGTGCTACAGCTATCTCATTGTCCACTTCCTGCAGTAGGATATCATCCATCTCGCGTTGTCTATCTCTTGTGAAGTTGTGCAACACACAACAAGCAATGATAATGCAAATCTGTCCAAAAATGCAATGCAGTGTCAAAGGAAGCAAACAATGTTACAGTCAACTATAATAGGCCATATGTACAGGACAGTACCTGGTCCTCTATTTTAAAAAAAGATTGGTTACGCAAGATACCCCATTTCTTTTTCCATAAACCAAAGGTTCTCTCTACCACATTTCTAGCTCGAGAATGTCGCAAGTTAAACAATTCTTTTGGAGTTTTGGGCTGTTGTTGACTTGCAGCCCACTCTTTCAAGTGATAGCGAGTCGATCAATATGGAGCTAGAAATCCATTGCCTACAACATGGCAGATCAGTACTCAATTATTTGTAGTCACCAAGAATAGATATAGTTGATCGGGTAAGAATGTCCTTACTGTCAAACAAAATCCTCCTGTTTTTAGTTTCCTTCTTTTACGATTTATCTTTACAACCTCTCCTAAAGATCATATAAATTAAAAATAATATAGGATTTGGCTTTGATTAGGCTGTTGGGTGATAGTATAAAGAACATATACCTTCTGTCTTACTTACTTGAATCATGGCTTTTCATTTCTGAGATACAGTATAACAAACATCTGAAATAGCTTTCAAAAAACAATATGTGCCTGCACAAGCTTGACAGAGATCTGTATTCCTGACGAGTGATCTGCACAGATTAAAATTTTAAGAATACATTAATTGCATATTATCAAGTACTTGTCAGCCTGCAAAAACAAGTAAAAAACCTTAACGTCTCATACTGTGTAAATAATTTTTTTCTGTGATCCATAGTGGAACATTTTATTTTTATTTGTTTTGTGAATAACAAAGACATGCTCTATTTGTTGTAATGGGAAAATGAAGACCAAGGGAAAATGAAGACCAATCAAGCAGACTGCACACTATCTTTTCACTATTAGGATTGAAGATTCGAATTGAGGTAGTTTACAACCATACCCAATCAGAAATGACCAAATGACACCCTAAAATCCTACAGTTGAGCACATGTGCAGCAATGAAAAAACATCTTATCCTTTGAATAAAAATAAGTGCCATGTTTGTTGGACAGAATATATAAAATATCAGACTACTCTTTCCAACGAGCAAGGACTGAAATTCAGTTATGCACAATACACCGCTCTACCTAACATAACTTATATGTTTGACACAGAAAAAACATTGCCTACACAAGTACACATAAAACAAACACCGCTGATACACTTAGCCAACTGGTTATTTGATTTCCACTTGTAATTCCAGAGTCTCTACTTGCAGTCAAAATTAATTATTAGGCCAGAACCAAAACAAGATGAAGCAAACAGTAGGGATACATGTTTTGTGTTCAGTGGATCCAAGGTTATTTAGAAGGTAATCAATGCAATTTCTTGATAATTTTAACTTAATCCTAGCATTCACAGGTATAACCCGAGGTTATTCAAAAGTGAATCCCCAGGTTTCTCACATCTAATCAGGACTCTTAGGGTGTATTTGGATCCAGGGACTAAAGTTTAGGAGATGTCACATCGATTGTTCGGATACTAATTAGGACTAAACATGAGTTGTTGTTTACATTTGTTGACCAAAAATAATAGATGATAAAGATATAGAAGCAGAACTGTGTATCTGTAAATGTAAGAATAGAAGCATGCAAATAATTTATAGAACTATTATCTGTAGAATAAAGATTACCAATGAAAGTTCTCTATAACATATAGCTCAAACAAACTGTTAATTCGAGCTTAAGAAATATAAAAGAATTGCCCAAAGAACTACACATGTAGTCTTGAACCCATGAGACTCGCTGCCTTTTAAAATGCACATTAAGAAGATACAACAATAATTTCATCATAGAACATACAATTCATGAGGGAGTACAAGTGTAGATGTCATGCCTGCACAAGCACCATCAGCAAGTCTCCTAAAACAGAAAGATGTCCATCCTTTCTTCGGATTTTTTTGAATTAAAAGTAGTAACATTATGACTTGTGTGAGAGAAAGCTGTCCATCACTATCACAAAGAATGTAAAAAAACTTGATTTCTATGTGTAACCGTGAGTAACTATGACCTGTAAACTGTATAAGAGAAGAGTTGCACTGGGCTGTAAGGAATTATGTGAATAACTTGGACAAGCTAATGGAGATGGATCCGATATGAATCATACCAGTCCAAGTTTCCTGCATACAGCTTCTCGTAAACATTTCACAGGTGAAGCCTCTGCATCAGGGTAAAGAAGTTCTCGCCTGGTATCAGAAAATACGACAAAAGAAAAAAAAAAGGGGAAATCAAAATACCTTGATACTGCAACAGCAGTACAGCACTGCTACGCAGGCAGCCGCGTTCATCTATTGTGCTGCCCAGCTTCTTCCTTGCTTCCGGCTGCTACGCAGACAACCACCACCACACAGCCACTGTCCCAGGCCTGCAAGAGTGCCACCACCAAGCGAAATCCTAGATTAGAGATTGGTTAGAGTGGGAAAGAGGAGAGGTGAATAGGGACACGGACGAACTTGACGAGCCTTGGCGAGGGATGTCGGTGACGGACTGGCACTTGTGGAGTCGGTCTCCGCCGGGGGAGGGCGGAAGCACGCGCGGGCCGCCGCCTGGACGGGCGCTGCCGGGACGCGGGGCCGCCGGGGTGCGGGACGGGCGCCGCCGGGCAGTCGGGGCGCGGGCACCGCCGGGGCGCACGGGCGCGGACACCGCCAGGGCGGGCAGCGGGGGCGCGGGACGGGCGCCGCCGAGGGGGCCAGGGAGGAGGCGTCGAGGCGGGACCGCGAGACGCGCGGTCACCGGGGTCGTGGGCGTCGGGGGCAGACGCGCGGTTGCCGGGTGATGTGGAGGGGAGGCGGGCATGGAGGGGGCCAGGGAGGAGGCGTTGAGGCGGCGGGACGCGCGGTTGCCGGGGTCGTGGGCGCCCGGGGCGGACGTGCGGTTGCCTGAATAGAATCGATCGGGATTGTAGAGAGAAGGGTGGGGATCCTGAGGCTTCTCAAAAATTTTAATTATAGTAGAGAGATGTCATTCTCGCTCTACGAGAAGTCGACGTTTTCAAAATACCGATAATTATATATTAAATTATATAAATAATTATGCTAGGTAATTAGCATCGGAAAAATCTTTAAGTCTAGCTTTTAACAAATTTATTTGGAGATATAAATTTTACACATATTTTTATAAATCTAGTTAAAATTGAGAAAGTTTAATCGGCACGTATCCCATAACGTCATTCTTTTTGGGACTGAGAGAGTAGACATTTCTTTTCTTTTATGATAAAAAAAATCACTCTACTGGGCACCACTGGCCAGTGGCCGCGCGGAACACCAGAACTGGACCCACATCACCACTCACTAATTCAAATTTCAAACATCAGATGAGATAAAAAAAAAAGAATCAAACATCAGATCGAGACCCTCCAACGAAGAACCCCACAAGGCCACCACCTCGCGCAGCGCCCTGGCTGGCCTCCACGGCAACGGTCAGATTCCCCACGAGCCACGAATCCAACGCCAAGCAGCGACGCCAAAACATCCCCTTCAAATTCCACGGAATCAAATCCCCTTCCTCGCGCACGCATCTGCAGAGTCCGGCCGAATCCATGGGTTGCTTCCTCGCCTGCTTCGGCGGCGACGCCGACCGGCGCCGGCGCCGCCGGAAGTCGCGGAGGCAGTCTCCCGCGAGATCTCCGTCCCGGTCGATTCATGTGAGGGCTCTCACAGACTCGGGTATCCTTTCCTGCACCGCCGGGCCCGTGGCTCGCCTGTGGTGCCGGTGCCGATGCCGGCGGGTTTCTGACTCTGATTGGGCTTGCGGTTTTGTCGCGCAGGTTGCGGTGACCCGCGAGGCGGCGGATGTGGTGGTGAAGGAGGTGTCGCCGCCGTTACGCGGGGCGAAGCCCTCGACGCTGGCGGAGGCCGTGGAGGTCCCGCAGGAGGCTGTGGATGTGGCGGCGAAGGACGCGTCGCTGCCGTCCCACGAGGTAAAGGCTTCAACGCCGCCGTCGGCTGTGGCGGTCACCGACGCGAGCCCCGTGAAGGAGCTCAGGTGCGTCTAAACTCCAATGCTTCGATTCTTATTTCTGCGTGCCTCTAGTCGTGCGCGCGCACTTGCTCGTGCGAGTGAACAGTGTGTTTAATTTCCGAGGAACGGAGCTGGCAACCTGCGGCTGGTGTGCTTGCTAAAATGCTAAAAAAGTAAAAATAGAGCCGTGCTATTCATCAATTCATTTCATAGATGCAAGCCTCTCGCTGTATGGGTGCCACTGCTTGGCAACCAACTGCTTGCCTACAGATTTATGCTGTAATTCTATAGAGAATAGAGAAGAACTAAGCTGGTGTAACCTTGCAAGCCTTATGCTGTCTACCCATCAGCCCATGGATGCCACTTCCTGGCAGCCGGTGCCTTTCTACATATGCCGGTGCCTTGTATCTGCTCTCCATATTTTGCAGTAATTTGCTTGTAGTGCCGTGCTTCTTAGTTCTTACTTTGATTTGCTTGCAGGGATTTGAGTGAGCAAAAGGTGTTAGAGAAGCAAGCCGCACCGCCACTCTCCCCAGTGAAATGTTCTCCTATTGAGGCAGCAATTGTTTCCCCACAGGATTCAGTGGAGTGTTATCCTGTTGCGGCAGTAGTAGTTTCAGCTCTGGATTCAGATCTCAGGTATTTAAAGGAACTAGTGTATTCCTTTTATATATTATTAATGTTGCAGTTTGCATGATCGTGACTGTTAATGAACCATCTTTCATGATGTGTAGGGAGGTGAACGGACATGGCAGTCGGAGCAGTGGCAGGAAGAAAGTAACGTTTGGCATGAATGTCACAACGTATGAAAATGCAGCACCACCTGAGCAAGAGGAGGAACCACCAGAGGAAGATGAAAAGTATGTGCAGAATACTGTGGTTCTTCCAGAGAATCATCGTTACCGGAATTGTTCTGACAATAGTGATGATGATATTGGAGATGAGTATGTTGAGGATGATGTCTATGGTGATGATAGTGATGCAGATGAGGAGGATTTTCTGGACTGCAGGATTGATTTGGTTGATGAGGAGGAAATTAGAACTGAAGAGAACAAGCAGGAGTCTTGCGAATCCCTATTCTCACTGTCAATGTCTAATGATCAGCAAAATGACCAAGAAGTTGTCAGTCCTGCACCCAAGACCAAGAGCAGTGGTACCTCTATAGAGGCAGAAAGCCCTCTAATTGCAACAAAGAAACTCCGTGATAGATGCCAGAATGTTCATCCTGTGCTAAACCCAGTTCAGAATCTGTCACAGTGGAATGAAGTTAAGAGTCTCAAGGCCCAACCAGTGCATGGAAAAATGTTCGATAAGGAGAATGTAAACATTGTGCCAGATGTAGGTCCAAGAAATGACTGTAATTCTGCAAGCCACGCGAGGATAAACCCTAGCATGTCGAGCAAAAAGGAAATTTCTCTGGACGCTAGCCTCTCTACCTGGTTGATTTCTTCTGAAAACTCAACAGTGGACAAGGTGCAAAGCAAATCTCCTTGTTCCATATCGTCAGTAAACCGTGAGGAAAGGCCTGTCCTGGGTGCTCTGACTGTTGATGACCTGAAGCAATCATGTGTTGTATCATCTCCACAAAGATCTCCAAGAACTAACCGTGAGGGGGCTCCGATCTTGGGTACAGTTGGAAGTTACTGGCATTGCACAGAGCAGGACAATGAGTACTGTTCTCCTAGATCCAAATCAGGAACTAATGGGATTCCCAACTCAACAAGCAAGTACAAAGAGGTATGATAAACAAGTCAAGTTAACACATTCCTTGGATTATTGGAACGCTTTTGTGATGTACCTGTTCTTCGGTGGATTGTTGCAGGACAAAAAGGTTAACTGACACTCTACTCCCTTTAATGTCAGACTGGATAGAGCTCTCAAGAAAACTAGTGCGTGAATGAACTGTTGTTGTTTATTCAGTCGTAAATGGACTGTAGCTTCATTCAGCATGTCCTTGCAATACACGATTGTGGATATTACCTATTTGTTTAGTCTAGTAGTTTTCAACTTTTCATGTGCCAATTCGACTGTGCTACATTGGAGAAAATGAGGTTGATATGTACGGTAACTGTCCATGTTTCCGGCGCTGGAAAGTTGGGGTTTGTTTTTGCTTATGTTATCAGCCTTTGTTTGCTAAGCACAACTTGTCACCATGTACCACGCTTAAAGTTAGACAAGTTTGGCCATCATCACAATGTGCGACAAAATTCATTTCCATTAAATTGGATTCAAATGTCGACAACTTAAAAAAGTGTGGCAAGATTTTCTTAGAATTACAAAGTTGTGGCAAATGTTTTGAGAACTTGACTTTAGACGAGTGTGGCAATTTGTGGCTGAGAAGTGCTAATCAAATATATAGATTCTGCAATCATTATAAGTTTTGCCTATAATATTAACTAAATATCTCTTGTCTAATATATATTTAAGAGTTAAATATATTGTCGTTACATTAAATTTTGGTGGTGTGTCATCGAGTTCCACCAATTTTGAAAGTGTATTTTTGGATTCATTAATTTTGGTGGTGTGTCATTTAGGTCCATCAACTTTTAAACTGGATTTTTGGGTCCATATGAACCATTTAAAAAGTTTAAGGATCAAAAAATACAGTTTGCAAGTAAATAGATGTAGATGGCATGCCATCAAAAGTTAATGGACCCAAAATACAGTTTAAAAGTTGATGAACCTACATAATACACCACCAAAAAATAATGAACCTATGGTATATTAAACTCTACATTTAATATTAACATTGTTGCAGCAACATAAGTTTTGCCATCATTTAAAATTCACAAAATACATTCAAATTTCTAACTCTTGAATACAATCCAAATAATTGTGTACATTAGTTATACTTAATTTATCTTTAAATCCAAATCTTACATTTAAACAACACGCGTGCTAAACCTACTAATGACTCGAGAAAGGACTCAAATCAAATCGTTTGGCAAACTGAACCCAAACCAATCATAGGACCGGATTGAAACCAAACCAACCCATCTTGCAGAAGTCTTGATAATAGAATTGACACAACTTTGCCCTTTGTTCTGGTGACCAGCACTGCTGCTCTTAGCCCAGCAGTGTCGGCCATCCCGGCAGTGCCGGTCTCGAGCCCGGCAGTGTTGGCCTGTGACTGACAGAAAGTTGTTAAGTTTTATAAACAGGCCTAGTCACCCCCCTCTAGGCTAATTAGATCTTTACAAGTGGTATCAGAGCAAGGTTACCTCAGTAAGCACTTTACCGTGCGAGGTAATGGCCGAAGAGGGAAATGTTGTGATGATTGATCCCAAGAAGGTGGACTTGCATGAGACCTCAAGCATCGATGAAAGTGTCGACACGAACAAGTACCAGACCACTGCTGGTATATCCGCTGGAGAAATAGCAAAAAGAAAAGAAGCTAAAAGATTGAGAAGAGAAGGCAAGAAATTGCAAAAAGAAGAAAAAACAATCAATGAAGCCAAAAGCTTGAATCTTACCGAGAAGCTTCATAGAAGAGAAGTAAGAGCTCTCAAGAAGGAGCTCAAGGCCAAGGAGGAGGAGCTCAAGAAAAACAAAGAGCAAGCATCTCATGTGGAGGTTGATTCAAGTAGCTCCGATGGTGATGATGATGTATCATACCAAGCCTCTAAGATTACAAAGAAGGATGAGAAGAAGAAGAAGAAGGATGATGGCAGCAAGAGATACTCCGCCATATCCTTTGATTATTCATCTATTTCAAAGCATGAGCATAAACCTCTATTTCATGTTTCCGCCGGCAAGTTGCCTCATTTCGATGGGACCAACTTTGTCAAGTGGAAACACTTGATGAAAGCTTATCTTATAGGTCTTCACCCCGGTGCTTGGGAGATTGTTCACAAAGGATGTGATCCTTCGGTTGATCCAACAAGTCCCACTACCACCGAGCTCCGGTGCATACAACTCAATGCACAAGTAACTAATGTGTTGCTAAGTGCATTGGATGGTGATGAGTACAATAAGGTGATGGGATTGGAGGTTGCCAAGGAGATATGGGACACCTTGCACCTTGCACATGAAGGTGTGAGCAAAGTGAGGCAGTCCAAGATTGATTTGTTGATGGCCAAGCTCAACCGGTTCGTGATCAATGAAGGTGAAGAGCCACAAGAGATGTTCGATAGATTGATGACTATGGTTGGCAAGATTAGAGGCCTTGGTGGTGAAGAGGTCAATGATCACAAGGTTGTTAAGATCATGCTTGAAGCCTACTCTCCAAGAAATGAGACAGTTGTGACATTGATTAGAGACAAGAAAAGATTTGAGTACTTCACCCCAAGTGATGTGCTTGGAAGGATCATCACCTTTGATCTACAAAGAGAAGAAGTTTTAGAGAGGAAGAAGCTTGGAGAGATGCAAGCAAGGATGGAAGGGATGAAGATCAAGGATGTGGCTCTCAAAGCCAACAAGAGCTCAAGGAGAGCAGCCCCTAGCTGTCCTAAAAACATCAAGCAAGCATCTTCAAGCAAAGCTCAAGCATTCAAAGCCATCAAGCATCAACCCGAAGCTCCAACATCAAATGACAGTGAAAGTGAAGATGAACAAGTGGAGAACATAGATGACATGACCCTATTCATGAGAATATTCAACAAGGGCATCAAAAAGAATGGGTACAAGCTCACAAGAAGGAAGTTCTCAAACAAGAAATCAAGAACTTACTTTAGATATGGTAGCACCGAGCACTTCATTGTCGAATGCCCAAATGAAAAGAAAAATGACAAGTTTGGCAAGGGCAAGAAAGAAGACAAGGGTGACTACAAGAAAGGGAAGAGATATGTGGGTGAAGCTCACATTGGACATGGTTGGGATTCATCAACCGATAGCTCAAGTGAAGATGAAGAGATGACCACCATTGCTATCCACAAGCCATCCACTTCACCGAGGCTCTTCAACAACATGTCCGATGATGATGAAAGCTTCCCTCCCACTTGTCTCATAGCAAAGGGTGAGAAGGTAAAATCAAAACCCAAAGCCATAACTCCTCCCCCCAAAGACATCTCTAGTAGTGATTCTAGTGATTACTCTAGTGATGAAGAAATCAATGAAATAACCAATAACATGGATCCTAAAACCAAACTTTTCATTGCCAACATATTGGATGAATTAGAGGCAACCAAGGCTGAGCTAGCATCTAGAGAAATGACTCTTATCAAACAAGAGGATCTTTACATTGCTAGTGAGGAAGCTCTTGCATTAGAAAGAAGTGAGGTGAGCTCTTTGACTAAGGCTTTGGCTAAGGAAAAAGAAGCCCATGCTCTCACTAAGGATTGTGGTGACCTCAAGCAAAAGCATTATGGCTTAGTTGAAAAGCATCAAGAGCTTGAGGCACAATACTCTCTTCTTTGGGAGGGCAACTCACATCTTCCTAAAGCAAATGATGCCTCTTCTCCATCCACTAGTCAAGGTTGTGGAAAATTCTATAATATTGACTTGAATGATTATTCCACTAACCTTGCCAACATGGAGGCCATGAAGAAATAAATGGCAAGGCTCAACAATGTCATCTCAGTTTCAAAGAAGAATGACAAAAACAAAGTTGAGTCAAAGAAGAGCCAATACAAAGATGGAAGGCATCCATCAATCAAAGATGGGCTTGGACACACTCAAGGAGGTAAAACCAATGGAAGAAAAATAGTGAAAGGCATTGAGTGTGTCAAGTTTGAGAAGAAGGGAAGCATTGGTGCAGATAAGCCTGCACAGACAGCAGCTCTGCTGGACTAGAGGCCGACAGTGTCGAACCTCAGGCCGGCAGTGTCGCGCCCCAATAAAGGGAAGCCTACCAGTGCTTTACCTGATCAAGCTCAAGCCAAAGTCCATGCCAAGAGGATGCCCCAGTAAAAGCAGGTTTCTCAGAAACCCAAGGACTCAATCTGGGTAGCCAAAAACAAGTATGTATATAAACCCAAGAGAAGGTCACCTCAAGGAAGCTTATCTTCATGCTACATGTTGAAATGCAATGACCGTGGTAAAGTCATTGCAGAATTTGTGGGTGATGAGAAACATGATAAAAGAAACATGAACATTTGGGTACCAAAAATTGTTGTGACTAACATGCAAGGCCCCAAGATTGATTGGGGACCTAAATCGAGGAACTAATTTGTTTTGTAGGCATACTCCTCCGGTGGATCAAGTTGGATGCTTGATAGTGGATGTACAAATCATATGACCGGAGAGAAGAGTATGTTCTCATCATATTCCCCAACTTCAAATGCAAGTGAGAATATCATCTTCGGTGACAACTCCAAAGGGGAAGTGATTGGTCTTGGTAAAGTTGCTATCACTCATGAACATTCTATCTTAAATGTTTTACATGTGAATTCGTTGAGTTACAACTTGTTGTCCGTTTCTCAATTGTGTGAGATGGGCTACAATTGTCTCTTTATGGATAAGGGTGTAGAAATATTTAAGAGGGAGGATTCCTCTATTGTCTTTACGGGTCGTTTGAAGGGCAAGCTTTACCTAGTTGATTTCAACAAAAGTAAGGGTAAGCTTGAGACTTGTTTAGTGGCAAAATCTAGCATGGGTTGGTTATGGCATCGCAGACTAGCTCATGTTGGGATGAGGGACTTGGCCAAACTCCTAAAAGATGAACATATTTTTGGACTAACAAATGTTCATTTTGAGAAGGATAGAATTTGTAGCGCTTGCCAAGCCGGAAAGCAAGTAGGTGCACCTCACCCAGCCAAGAGCATTGTCTCCACCAAGCAACCATTGGAGCTAATTCACATGGATCTCTTTGGACCGGTGGCCTACATAAGCATTGACGGTAACAAACATGGTTTAGTTATTGTTGATGACTTTACTCGTTTTACTTGGGTGTTTTTCATGTATGATAAGGCACAAGTTCAAGATAAGGTGAAGACCTTCATTAGAAGATCATAAAGAGAATTCGGCTTTCAAATCAAGAAAGTTCGTAGTGACAATGGAAGCGAGTTCAAGAACACTCAAGTGGAGGAGTTTCTTGATGATGAGGGCATCAAACATGAGTTTTCAGTTCCATGTACTCCTCAACAAAATGTTGTAGTAGAGAGGAAGAACCGGACACTCATTGACATGGCAAGGACAATGCTAGATGAATATAAGACTTTGGATATCTTTTGGGCCGAAGCCGTCAATACCGCTTGCCATGCCATCAACCGGATCTATCTACACAAGATCTTGAAGAAGACCTGATATGAGCTATTGACCGGTAACAAACCAAATGTGTCATACTTTAGAGTTTTTGGGTGCAAGTGTTTCATACTTAATAAGAAACCCAAAACCTCTAAGTTTGCCCCTAAAGTTGATGAAGGTTTTCTTCTTGGTTATGGATCAAATGAGCATGCCTATCGTGTATTCAACAAGACCTCAGGGAAAATTGAAATCGCGATAGACGTGACATTTGATGAATCTAACGACTCTCAAGTAGAGCAAATTGATCAAGTGATTGTAGGTAATGAGGAACCACCTTGTGAAGCAATCAAGAATATGGCTATTGGTGGCATTAGGCCACAAGAAATCCAGGCCACAGAAGTGGAACCTCAAGGTGAAGAAGCTACTACCCCAAGACTTGAAGAAGAAGGGCCAGCAGTGCTCCCTGGTCAGGCCTCTGTGCCTGTGGCCGGCACTGCCGGACCCAGCAGACAGGCAGCAACTAGTCCCTCACCTGCCACTCCAAGGAACCTACAACCTATCTTTGAAGAGCATGAGTATGATGACCAAGCTGAGCAACAAGAAGCCACAGAATACCCAAGATTGAGGCAAACAATTCAAAAGGATCATCCCGTTGACAATATACTTGGGAGTCTCCGAAGGGGGGTAACTACTCGTTCACATTTGGCAAATTTTTGTCAATTTTACTCTTTTGTCTCCTCTTTGGAACCTCTCAAGGTTGAGCAAGCTCTAGATGATCCGGATTGGATGATGGCTATGCAAGAAGAGCTCAACAACTTTGAGCGAAATCAAGTTTGGTCCTTAGTGGAAAGACCAAATACCAATGTGATTGGAACCAAATGGGTCTTCCGCAACAAGCAAGATGAGCAAGGCGTGGTGACAAGGAACAAGGCAAGATTGGTGGCTCAAGGCTTCACTCAAGTGGAGGGCTTGGACTTTGAAGAGACATATGCACCGGTGGCTAGACTTGAAGCAATTCGAATGCTTCTAGCCTATGCTGCCCATAATGACTTCAAGCTATATCAAATGGATGTGAAGAGTGCATTCCTCAATGGCCCCATTCAAGAATTGGTCTATGTTGAGCAGCCACCGGGTTTTGAAGATCCCAAGTTCTCTCATCATGTCTTCAATCTCCATAAGGCGCTCTACGGGCTTAAGCAAGTACCAAGAGCATGGTATGAATGCCTTAAGGAATTTCTACTTAAACAAAGCTTTGAAATAGGCAAAGCGGATCCTACTCTCTTCACTCATAAAGTCAATAATGATATCTTTGTGTGCCAAATATTTGTCGATGACATAATATTTGGTAGTACTAACCAATCCTTTTGTGATGAGTTTAGTAGAATTATGACTAAGAAATTTGAGATGTTTATGATGGGTGAGCTAAAGTTCTTCCTCGGTTTTCAAATCAAGCAACTCAAGGAAGGGACTTTCTTATGCCAAACCAAGTACACCCATGATATGTTGAGAAAATTTGACATGGTAAATGCAAAGTCAATCAAGACTCCCATGTCAACTAATGGACATCTTGATCTTGATGAAGGAGGGAAATCCGTGGACATAAAGGTATATCGCTCCATGATCGGCTCTCTCCTTTACTTATGTGCATCTAGGCCGGACATAATGCTTAGTGTGTGCATGTGTGCTAGATTTCAAGCTAACCCGAAAGAGTGTCACTTAGTGGTCGTTAAGAGAATCTTGAGATATCTAGTTTTCACTCCTAACCTTGGCTTATGGTATCCTAAGGGCTATAAGTTTGATCTACTTGGGTATTCGGATTCTGATTACGCCGGTTGCAAGGTAGACCGAAAAAGCACTTCGGGGGCGTGTGAATTCCTTGGACAGTCCCTAGTGTCTTGGAGTTCTAAAAAGCAAAATTGTGTAGCCCTTTCCACTGCCGAGGCGGAGTATGTTGCAGCCGGCGCATGTTGTGCTCAACTACTTTGGATGAGGCAAACTTTAAAAGATTTCGGATGTCAGTTCACCAAGATACCTCCCTTGTGTGACAACGAGAGTGCTATCAAACTCACAAATAACCCAGTTAGTCACTATAGAACAAAACACATAGACATCCGTCATCACTTCTTGAGAGACCACAAATTAAAAGGAGATATCGCAATTCGCCATGTGAGCACCGAAAAGCAACTAGCCGATATCTTCACTAAGCCTCTCGATGAGACAAGGTTTTGTGCTTTGCATAGTGAGCTGAATATACTTGACTCTCGTAACGTGGTTTGAACTATAGCACACATTTGTTTGTCCACCTAGCGACTTAGGCAAAACTTTGAAAATTTCAATTATGTGCTTCAAAATCAATTTTGAAAGAAACTTGAATGTGTTGGTCATAGTATGATTGATGATTTGCTTACTAACCAGCATATGGCAAGGGGTATGTGTCCACAATTGCATAAATATATAGTATAAAGGTGGCATAGTGCCTCACTGCCTGGCAAGGCCAGCAGTGCCGGGGTGCCCGACAGTGCCGGGCTAAGGGCGACAGTGCCAGGACTTAAGGGCACCGAGCCTGTCGGGCCCAAGTCCAACCTCTCGGGTCCTCCTTTATTTCCTACCCTAGACCCAAGAGGACTCCATCCCAAGTCATTTTCCCCCAACAGAAACACCTCTCCTCTCCTCTCTCAACCCTAAGGAGACCTAGGGAGCCCGAAGGTCCCTCTCTTCCCCCCAGCAGTGCTGCCCCTTTGGAGGTGCTGCCATTGGAGGAGGTGTGGAGGATATTCCTCCCTGCATCAAGCTCTGTTCAAGCCCGACCTTCTTCATATCCTTCCCTCTCTTTCAAAGGTAATAACTTGAAACCCTAACTTGGGTCGATCTATGCAATGTATGGATTTTGAGATGGGATTTAGGTTGTTAGTGGTTGCATTATGTATGGTGATGTATCTCCAGTAGTTAGATTTCGTCAAAACCGAGATTTCATGGTGGATTGGAAAAGCCTGTATAGGTGCTATCTGCACCAGGCCGGCAGTGCCCGGGCTCTGGGCAGCAACACCCATGTATTTGCTTCTCCAATCAACCATAGACTCTCATTTTTTATTAAATCTCTCCACTAGAGTTCCAGTTACTATTCTAAGTGTAGCAACTTAACCTTCTCTCTTTTAAATGCATAGATAGACGCCGGTGGATCGAGTCATGTAGGAGGAAATAGGTCAAGGATCAAGGCTCGTACTCCCATAGCTGATGATGGTCTGAATCCCAGGCAGAGGATCATTCAAGAGGAGGAATTGCATAGGGCAGGGACAACAATCAGAGAAGGTGTTTTCCCTAGGACACCTCTAGATTTGGGTTTGTTCAATGCTTTTCATCTTGTTGAGCATCCTGAGGAGGTGCTTGTCAGAGAGCCTCAGGACACTCGTGCAAGGCAAAGGGTGAGCTATCAAAATCAGTGGAGGACTATCCAAGAGCAGAGGCCCATCTATCTCTATGATGTGCCAAAGGATATGGGGGTGAATTACAGGTTCTGGAACACTTTTCACTCAGACTACTATTCCAGTGTTCTCTTTCATGCTACCAAGGCCAAGATCATCAAGATGAAGTATGTTGATTGGGAGCATCTGGAGAACAAGAGAGACCCTGTGTTTGACATGATCATTGATCAGTGTAGACAACTAGGTATGTATGAGTGGATGGGCTTTCAGAATGGCTGGAACACTGAGATCATCCATCAGTTTTATGCCACTTACTACCTTGATAGGGAGAATCATGTGATGCACTAGATGACAGAGGGCAGGCACTATAGGCTTGACTATGTGACTTTTGCCCGCCTTCTAGGCTTTGGTGAGGATGATAGAGCATGCTTCAATGTTCATGATGAAAGAGGGCTGACAAATGAGGAGATTTCACAGCTCTACATTGAGCCTCAGTATGCAGATGGTCTTGTGAAGGGTTTGAAGAGTAAGTATTACATCTTGAACAATCTCTTCAGGACCACACTCTATCCCAAGGTGGGATCTGCTTCAAACCTCTATGCCAAGTCAAAGAATGTGCTTCGGAGGATGAGAGGTGGAGCATCACCATTTTCAGTGGCACGTTTCCTTTGGGATGAGATCTTCCTTGCTGTTGATGATGCTAGGAAGGGGCTTCCTTATGCTCCCTACCTCATGTTCATAATTGAGATGGTGACTGGTCAGATCTACAACAAGGACACTGTCCATGAGCCTTTCAGAGTAGAGAAGGCCATTCACTCTTCAGCAGTTCAGGAGATAGTGACTCCTCCCAGAGACAGTACCAGGGCAGCAGCCCCTGACCTTCCTGAGTCTTCCAGAGCAGCTACCAGAGGCAGGAAGAAGGGTAAGCTTGGTAGGATGTTGAAGAAGATCTTTGCTGGTATTTGTTATGCCAATGACCATGCTTATCAGACAAGGCTGGAGATCAGGCAGCTCAGACAGGAGCAAGGCCTCAGACAGATTCCTTCTCCTACACCTCCACCATAGCTTAGTGAGGAGTCTACTTATGATAAAGATGATGATGAGGAGGAAGATGAGGATGAGGAGAAGGAGATCTAGCAGCCACAGACTCGGAGATGCAGCAAGCGTGCATCTGCTCCCAGTGTTCACTTCACTGCTCCTGATGATGATGATGATGAAGATGAAGATGAACAAGATAATGATGATGACCATATGGAGGAGGACAGCGACTAGCTTATGCTCTTTTGCTTGGTTCTTTTTCTCTGTTTTGGTGACTTGTTGCCAAAGGGGGAGAATTACTAAGTGAAGGGGGTACAACATCTTCGACACGGTCATGGAGGAGCAGCAGCTGCTAGTTATCTTAGTTTTTAGTCTTAGCTTATGAGATAAGAGAGCAACATGAAACTATTTTATTGTAATATTGCCACTTAAGTACTTTATTTGTGTCATTTGTGGACATGTACTCTCTCATATATAGCATGCTTGTCTTAGTGTGCTTTTAGCTTATCTTTATATCTTGATGTGTGATCGTGTGTTAGCTTCCGCAGCCTTGCTGGTGGCAGCTAGGCCGGCAGTGCCGGACTACTGTCAACAGCAAGCAACTCTGTTGTATTGAGACAGGTTCATATGCATCATGCATATTCTTGTGACACTTTTTCAGCACCCCACAACAGCCATGGATGTAGGGGGAGCCCTATTTCACTCCAATGTATGAATCTTGGCTTTTTATGCCAAAGTGAAAATTCAAATTCCTATTCACACATTTAGGGGGAGCTCCTACACCCATGACTTGCATTGTCTTAGATTATTATTCACTTTTGTAAGCTCTAAGTGTGTTGTCATCAATCACCAAAAAGGGAGAGATTGAAAGTGCAATCAAGCCTTAAGTGAGTTTTGGTGACATGACAACGCAACTAGAGAACTAATGAGACTTTACAAGTATGACAAACAGGTTAAACTTAAGGAGGTTGATGAACAGGTTGGCGGACCCCTCCAATTACAAAAGTGCATGACAACAAGCTCAAAGGAGTTTAAATTCATTTTATACTTTGAAATTGAGTTAGGTATGTCGTACTATTAAGAGGGATTCAACACGCATGCCAACAAGTGAACCAAATGCAATATCTATCCAAATACATCACACCTCCACATACATAGAAGGCAAATCAGCCAACTATTCGAAGATTCATTCTTTGCTGGTTCTGCCAGGCCGGCACTGCCGTGACTTGTTCTGACCGTTGAGCAGTGAAGGGGTATTTAACACCTCCTCACTCACCCCCAACGGCTAGTTCTGCGATTCCATTCATTCAGTCTTCGTGAAACAGATAGAGAAAACTCTCTTCTTGCTCTCCCCTTCTCCCTTGGTGCTCAACTACTCTCCTCCATTGATTTGCAATCAACCTTTGAGAGATTGAGCCCCCAAGCTTGAGAAGAAGCTTCTCCCTCAGATCTTCAACTCCTACAAGCATTTGGTTTGCGTGGTGGCCGACGGTTTGAGTTCTTTACTCTTGGAGCTTTGCTCCTAGCCGGCTAGAGGTTGCCCTTGAGCTTGCCTCCTTCGGGTGGCAGCCTAGGGAAGTTTGTATCACCAAACTATTGCTAATACATTCCTCTCATCTCAAGAGTTCATTCTCTTGACTTGAGACCGAGGAAAGAGCAAGCCTTGTGTGGCGAGCTTGAGCCTTGTGTGGCGCACCTCAACAACGTGGACGTAGGCAAGTCTTGGTGGCGAGCTGAACCACGGGTCAAATCTTGTGTCCCCTTGTGTTTGTCTCTATACTTTGATATATATTGTTTGCAAGGTGATTTCTAGGGTTTGGACTCGATCTACTCGGTGGGTGTGTTGCTACCACTTTCAGGTGGTGCTAGAGGTTCTCTACACCTCTAGGAAGGTTTCTATTCAAGCACAATTTACATTCAGTCCTTACATTTTGAATTGTGTATATCTCTGTTCTGGTGACCAGCACTGCTGCTCTTAGCCCAGCAGTGCCGGCCACCCCGGCAGTGCCGGCCTCGATCCTGACAGTGCTGGCCTGTGACTGACAGAAAGTTGCTAAGTTTTATAAACAAGCCTATTCACACCCCCCCCTCTAGGCTAATCAGATCCTTACAAGACCTCATACCTAGAAAGTAATTACGTGATGCCTTGGATTGACATTGCATGTCCTAAGAATGCATTGATTCATTGTTAATGTTATATATCTAAAAAAGAATGCATTAATTCGTCATTATTATATTATCTAAAAATAAAGAATGCATTGACTGAGATAATTAATCAGATCCTCATTTGACATTGAGCAATTAAAATTTTCCAATTCATGTTAGCCAAACCTTTTGGTCACGGCTCTATATATATGCGGCTTGCACAGGACTGTATAAGGCACCAGCTAGTTTGATATAGTTTCTTTCCTCTACCTATTCCCTTCTCTATGGCGATCCCGATCCCGTCGATGGCTGTGCTAGTGGCAATGCTGCTCATGGTAGCGTCTACGGCACACTATGGCCATCGTGCTCAGGCCTATGCTCTTGCCCCTCATCACCATGCAACCGCTCCGAGCCCTCATCACGCTCCTGCACCTGTGTATCCATCGGCTTCTCATGGTCATGGCCACCATGGTGCTGACCATGCACCGGCACCTGCGCCTGGTCATCATGGTCACCACGGCCACCACGCACCAGCATCGGCGTCGGGTCACCACGGTCACCACACTCCAGCACCGGCGCCAGGTCACCACGGTCACTACGCACCAGCACCGTCGCCAGGCCATCAGGGCCATCGTGCTCCAGCACCGGTACATGCCGACCTACTGCATCATCATCGCCACCATCACGCTCCGGTGTCCGCTCCTCATGGTAGCCAGGCCGGTCAGAGCTCCTACTAGTCTCTAGATGCAGATAATTGTAACATGTGTGGCAAGTGGCAACAATAATAAAAGGCAAACATTTACATCTTGGCTGTATTTTTTTTTGTTCTTGCTATGCCTCCGTGTTGTTCATGGTAATATCAGGGCAATCAGCCTGAATGGAGCTACAATCTTTCTGTTTATAGTTGCACCTCCTCTACTTACTCCCTCAATCTCATAAAGAAACTGCATCTCACTTCCAGAAGAGTAAGTTTTTTTCATGAAATTGGTAATCATGGTTACGTGTAAGGAGAGCACTCATCTGCCCTGCACACACAGAGAACAAGAAAACTAACCCCGACCCCATGGAGAAGAAGACCTTCCTCTATGCTATGCATGTATACATGCAAGATCAAACAAAATTCCTTACATCAGCCTGTGTGCTAGTATGTGATTTTTTAAAAGCTAATATTTACAGACTGAGTATTTAAATTAAATTTTGATTATACACAACGCAGATGACTCTTAGAGTGAGCACTAGATATAGAAAAACTATTTTTAAACTGAGATATAAAAAAATCTATTACAGGGTAAAAAATATAGAAAACATTTTTTTACAAGTGACTCTTCAAATGATACTTTAAAGAGTTAGAAAGACTTTTTAGATGCTCTTAGCTGATTTGGAATTGAAAATTGCAATTATAGGACTCCAAAAAATGGGGTTTGCTACTATAAGACTCCAAAACATCGACTTCTCTAAAACGATCCTTAAAACAATTGCACTTTATCATACATGACATTTGATCTTTTTAATCTAATTTCTCAACTAAATACATGTATTTGTTACCCAAAGTGACCCTTTTGCCGTTCAGTCATTAGGATCGTCGATCAACAACCCGTACCCAACGTTTCATCTTCCCGAAGCCCTAACTGCATCTTCCCGAAGCCCTAACTGAGGGCTCCTTCATCTTCCCGATCACAACAGCCGGCTGATCGCCATGGAGGGCGAAGGTGCTGTAGACTCTGGCCTGGCCGCATACTCTATTTTTTGAGAATTTTTACTGTATTTTTTGTGAATTTTATATGCTCAGCGGCACCGGCCGCCGCCTGCCAGCCCGCGGCGGCGGCAGCTAGCCACCCTGCCAGCCAGCCCAGGCAGGTTGCGACAGCAGGTAGAGAGGCAGCAAGCAGCGGCAGCACGCAGGAAGCCGGCCTGCCAGCCACCGTGCAGTACAGGTCCTCCAAATAGTAAACAAGGTACAAGGGTAATATGGTCATATTATAGCAAAATACATGTATGTTAATTAAGAAAAGTTATTAAAATGATCAAATGTCATTATACATGTGTTAATGTTTCAAGGATCGTTTTAACGATGTCGATGTTTGGAGTCCTATAATAACGAAGACCGTTGTTTTGAGTCATAATAGCAATTCCCTCGCTAAGAAGTGATAATAGTTTATATCCACCTTCAACTTGCTGCCCAACCATCTATTAGTAGGTGGATTTAAACAAACTCATAGGCCTTATTTGGATGTGCATGTATCCACCTCAAATCACATGGATTGAAGTGGATTGGAATGTATATTATTTCAAATACACTCTAACAAATGTGGTTTGAGTGAGATACATGCGCATCCAAATAAAGCCTTAGACAATGTTTATTTTAGCTTCCTGAGAGCTTTTAGACCTTATCTCTGGAACCTTTCAAAAGCCAAAAAGCATACTTTAAAAAGCTTTTGGCTTTAGAACCTTTCAAAAGACATAAAACTTACTTTAACTGGCTTTTGTCTTTCAAAAGCCTTTTGTCTTTGAAAGGCCCCAAGACCAAGGTCCAAAAGCTCATAGAAAGCCTAAACATAATTCCATTTTTCAGTGTTGTTTTAGCTTTTACAAAGGTGCAAAGCTACCTGGTTGGTTTCTTCTGGGCTTCCCCAATGCAACCTTTTTACTTGTAGCCTCAAGTGTCATGTAGGTTCAGATAAAAAAAGTAGATGCTCTAAACTTATCATAGTGTCTTGGTGAAGATACATATGCTTAAGTAGAGAAAAAGTGGTCCATACTAAAAAAAAAGGAAGAGAAATTAATTGTATGACATGATAAAAGAAAAAAAGTCACTTTAGAATCCACAAGTAGTGGTAATTTGCATTGTGTAAATAGTAGTCTTAATATTTACTAGTTTACGTGGATCACTTTATTTGTACTGAAGCCATAAGAATATTAGCCTCCATTGGTGATGCTCTGAAAACTCAACATTGGACAAGGTGCAAAGCAAATCTCCTTGTTCCATCTCGTCAGTAAACCGTGAGGAAAGGCCTGTCCTGGGTGCTTTGACTATTGATAACCTGAAGCAATCATCTGTACCTGTTGTATCATCTCCACAAAGATCTCCAAGAACTAACCGCGAGAGGGCTCCGATCTTGGGTACAGTTGGAAGTTACTGGCATTGCACAGAGCAGGACAATGAGTACTGTTCTTCTATATCCAATTCAGGAACTAATGGGATTCCCAATTCAACAAGCAAATACAGAGAGGTACGCTAAGCAAGTCAAGTTAACACATTCCTTAGATTATTGGAACGCTTTTGTGATGTATCTTTTCTTCGGTGGATTGTTGCATGAAAAAAAGATTAACTGGCACTTTACTCCAATGTCAGGCTGGATAGAGCTCTGAAGAAAACTAGTGTTTGAATGAACTGTTGCTGTTTATTCAGTCGTAAATGGATTGTATCTTCATTCGGTCTGTTCGTTTGACAGGATTATACACTGTTCTGGCAGGATTATGCACTATTGGCTGATTTCTTGTGAGAGAAAAACATTGTTCTGCCTAGATTTAAGCTGGCTGAAAAGTCAAGCGAACATGCTGATTCAGCATGGCCTTGCAATACACGATAGTGGATATTACCTATTTGTTTAGTCTAGTAGTTTTCATGTGCCAATTCGACTGCGATACATTGAGGTTGATATGTACGGTGACTGTCCATGTTTCCGGCGCTGGAAAGTTGGGGTTTGTTTGCGTATGTTCTCAGCGTTTGTTTGCTAAGCACAACTTGTCACCTTGTATCAGGCTTAAATTTAGACAGTTTTGGCCATCATCACAATGTGCAGTAAAATTCCTTTCCATTAAATTGGCTCCAAAGTCAATGACTCGAAAAAGTGTGGCAACATTTCTTAGAATTACTAAGCTGTGGCAAATGTTTTGAGAACTTGACCGTAGACGAGTGTGGCAATTTGTGGCTGAGAAGTGCCAACCAAATATACCTATTATAGATTTCGCAATCATTATAAATTTTGGCTCAAATTTCAAATTCTTGAATAGAATCTAAATAATTGTGTACATTAGTTATACTTAATTTATTTAATCCAAATCTTAAATTTAAACAACACACGTGCTAAACCTACGAATGGCTCGAGAGAGGACTCAAACTAAATCATATGAGCAAACTGAACCCAAACCAATCGTAGGACTGAAACCAAACCAACCCATCTTGTAGAAGTTTTGATAATAGATCTGACACAACTTAAGGTAGAAGCAAGTCTACCGAGAAAAAGGAAATCATATTTTCTATTCATTGAAAATGTATCACTATGCCCTTAAATGATCGATTGTCTTTTATCCATTTCAATACAAGAAAATTCTATAAAAAGATCCCAAAATTCCTATAAGAAAATCCTATTTTGTTTTTTAGTTTTCTTTAGCAAGAGATAAGAATAGAATTGGTCAATCGGAAACAATTTTATTTTATAGAAAAATTGAACCATATATCTATGTCCATAGTAAAAATTATATATGTATTTAAAAAAACAAATAATTTATAATTTAAAATGGAGGGAATAGTATTTTTGGTGACAATGTAGTTAACTGTGCTACAGGCATGCAATAGATGCAATTTCCAGAGTGTACTAGTTTTAGAAAAGAATACTACTCCCTCGTTTTAGAATTTGATACTTTTTTGTCGACTACTCGTCTTATTCAAAAAATTTGTATAATTCTTATTTATTTGATTATAACTTATCTTATCATTAGATATACTTTTATAATATTTTGTTTATTTTATATTTGTATAATTTTTTTGAAAAGACGAATGATCAAACGAGATATCTAAAAGTAAAAAATGACACTTATAATGGGACATAGGGAGTATATCATAAATCTGTAGATCTCATACCTATAAAGTAATTACGTGACGCCTTGGATTGACATGCCTGTCCTAAGAATGCATTGATTCATTGTTAACGTTATACTCCTATATCTAAAAAAGAGTGCATTAATTTGTCATTATTATATTATCTAAAAATAAAGAATGCATTGACTGAGATAATCAATTTATCAATCAGACCCTCATTTGACATTCAGCAATTAAAATTTTCCAATTCATGATAGCCAAACCTTTGATCGCGGCTCTATATATATGCGCGCTTGCCCAGGTCTGTACAAGACACCAGGTGGTTTGATAGTTTCTTTCCTCTACCTATTCCCTTCTCCATGGCGATGCCGATCCCGTCGATGGCTGTGGCAATGGCAATGCTGCTTATGGTAGCGTCTACGCGACACTACGGCCATCGTGCTCAGGCCTATGCTCCTGCCCCTCATCACCATGCAGCCGTTCCGAGCCCTCATCACGACCCGGCACCTGCGTATCCATCGGGTTCTCATGGTCATGGTCACCACGGCTACCACGCACCAGCATCGGCGCCAGGTCATCACCACGACGGTCACCTACCACCAGCACCGGCGCCAGGTCACCACGGTCACTACGCACCAACACCGCCGCCAGGCCATCGTTCTCCAGCACTGGTACATGCCGACCTACTGCATCATCATCGCCACCATCACGCTCCGGTGCCCGCTCCTCATGGTAGCCAGGCCGGCCAGATCTCCTACTAGTCTCTAGATGCAGATTATTGTAACATGTGTGGCAACAAATAATAAAAGGCAAACATTTACATCTTGGCTGTATTTTTTTTTGTTCATGCTATGCCTCCGTGCTGTTCATGGTAATATCAGCGCAATCAGCCTGAACGGAGCTACAATTTTTCTGTTTATAGTTGCACCTCCTCTACTTACTCCCTCAATCTCATAAAGGAACTGCATCTCACTTCCAGAAGAGTCAAGTTTTTTTCATGAAATTTGTAATCATGGTTACGTGTAAGGAGAGCACTCATCTGCCCCGCACACACAAAGAACAAGAAAACTAACCCTGATCCCATGGAGAAGAAGACCTTCCTCTATGCTATGCATGTATACATGCAAGATCAAACAAAAATCTTTACATCAGCATGTGTGTTAGTATGTGATTTTTTAAAACTAATATTTACAGACTGAGTATTTAAATTAAATTTTGATTATACACAACGCAGATGATTCTTAGAGTGCGCACTAGATATAAAAAACTATTAGAGGGTAAAAAAATATAGAAAACAGTTTTTATTCAAGTGACTTCAAATGATACTTTAAAAAGTAAATTTTAGAAAGACCTTTTTAGATGCTCTTAGCTGATTTGGAGTTGCTTAGTTTATATCCACCTTCAACTCACTACCTAACCATCTATTAGTAGGTAGATTTAAACAAACTCTTAGACCATGTTTGTTTCAGCTTCCTGAGAGCTTTTAGACCTTATTTCTAGAACCTTTAAAAAGCCAAAAAAAAAAAACTTTAAGAAGCTTCTGGCTTTTATCTTTCAGAGGTTCAACTTTATCTCTAGAACCTTTCAAAAGGCAAAAAACTTACTTTAAGAAGCTTCCGACTTTTATCTTTGAAAGCCCCCAAGACTGAGGTCCAAAAGCTCCTAGAAAGCCTAAACAAATACTCTCTCTATCCCTTTCTCAGTGTCGTTTTAGCTTTTACAAAGGTACAACAACAATCTTGTGAACGTGGATAGAGTGGGAGTCTAGGTGCATGCTAGAAGCTGTAAACGTGAACACATGTAAAGTACGCCCAGCGACAATCAATATGGGACATAGAGTTGTGAAAACACCAATGTTGAAATCACTCCCACATTTGTGAACATAGAATTTGATAATGGAATCCTTTGGAATAAAAAAACCCCTGCATGACCACCGGTTAGATAGATTCTGATAGTCTGACATAAGAGAAACAAAGGAATCAGCTCCGACAAGGCATTTTATGGGAGATGTGTTATTATTCCACATAAAATTCTTTTTTGAAAAATATTGTTTCGAAGGAACATGCATAAGTAAGTTGAGCATCACTTAGTTGGCTTTCTCGTGGTGAAACTATCTATCTGGGTTTAACCTTTCAATATGTGTGCTTGTATTTTTCTAAAATGAATTTGTTTTAAAGATTTAACTTCCTTTTATCTCATGATGTACCGGTTCAGATCAAGCTGTCCCACAGGCCCACGGGCCAAAAGCGATGACAGCAGGGCCTGGCTGGGCGTGTCTACGTGCGCCAGCACGTCCTCCCTGTCACGTGTCTCGTCTGACGTCAGGAACCGGCGTTTGTCACAGCCGGATTCACACATAGGCCCACCGTTTCCCAAACGGAGCCCACCCATTTTACCTGATCCCCGAGGGCCGCCGAGGCGGCAGCGGAAAGGCAACGAGAGGAGCGGCGATGATATACTAGTAGATTTCAAACTGAAACTGAGCACCGAAGACGAAGCGAGAGGGAAGGGAGCAGAGAGAAATCGGAGAGGAAGGACGTTGGGAGCAGGCGGCTATTGCGGCCGCCGTCTTCCTGATTCGGGCCCCCTCTCCGGATTGCTCCAGATTCGCACGATTTGGGATCGTGCATTTCGCCATCAGATTGGGGGGAAAAATCATGGTAATCTCCGTCGATGCCGTCAGACTATTGCGTGCTAGGGTTCTTCGCTGGTTCTAGATACCGTTTCCCAACTGTGAATTCCATGAGTCTTGGGCTGTGTGGCCAGAGCGTTTCCTCTACCTCCACGTCGCCGCCGCGCCTTTTTGCGCTCCTTCCCATCTCCATTCGATACGGGGCGATGGGGCCGCCCGTTGGTCTTCTCCATTCTGTCGCGGCTCCCTTCTACTCGTGGCGTAGACGAATCTCAACCCTAGAGCGCTGAAGGCAGGTCTGCACCGGCCTGGTAGCACCGTCTCGTTGAGCTCTCTCTAGAAGTGTGGAGGGGATAAGCAGGTGAGGCAAAGCCGCCAAATTTTACATATGACAATCGTACTTGTACGCCGCAGGTATGCTGGTGTCAAGTTATCGTGGACCAGTAAGGGTAGTATAGGGCCTTCTGGCCAACCCTGGTGTTGTCACTGATAGTAAACCTCAGCTTAAGAGTTGATGAGATCAATAATTTGATGTTATAGCACCATGCAGGTATTTTACCTGTAGTTCTGGGATGTGTGAAATGTGTTATAAGTAAATCAGTTGCATTTCTTGATGTTACCAGTACAACATAGTGGTTGATTTGGGAAAACTTGAAAGATAGGTTATGTTGTTTGAATTGTTTTAAGTGAAGTACATAAGGCATTTGTAACAACTAGATAGTATATTGCACTTCAAAATTAGGCAAGCTGCTACATGCTTGATATGCTCAACGCTAAGTGTTTTTGTTTTGAATTAACCCTCAATCCTATTTGGTTAGGATTAGCTTTTCTGAAAAGCATTGTTTTTAAAGAAAGCATTCACCTAGTTCAGTTGAATGTCCCGCTTCTGTGTTTTTTTGGTATCTGACTAGCTGTATGCAGTCCAACTGTTGCAATCTTGTCTTACACTATCCCCTAGTATACCTGCTTCCAAGTCCCAACCTTCTTTTTTTCCTCTGCTTTCACATGTTATTCTATTCATGACTATATGTCTATATTGCCATTGCCATGAGCTGCCTCACCATCCCTGGTGTCACTACAATCCTATCATCATCAAAGTCTCGTGTCCCCATTGTTAGAGCCATGCCAGTTTTCAAGTTCTCTTGATGTGTAACGGTCGTGCTTCCCAAATCCCAATCAAGTTTTTGCATGTTCTTATTGCTTATTGGTTTTACTTTCTTGTTTATATACGTAATGTTCTCATTACAGTGTTAATGCTTGTTTTGTAAAGTAACCATTGGAAAAAAATGTTGAATCTTAAGTTTCCATGGACAGGTGAAGGGGCAAGTTTCTGCAACTTAAATAACTAGAGTGAATATGGCTGACATGAATTTTGATGAGATTCTTGAGGTTCCTGACACTCCTGACCAAATACAGCAGTCAAAATACCATGTTTCTAGCTCTATTGTTGGGAGGGAGGATACAGTGGCAGCTGCTAATCCATCACCACGGCGCAAACTTAGAATTATATTCAAGAACAATTCCCCGCATGGTTCATCAAGTCAAAATAATGCTTGTAGTGTATTGCCTGCAGCTTCAGATACTGATCATATTTTCAAACAAGCTGAAGAAGCACAGATTCTGGAACTGTCAAAAGACTATAATGCAAAAGTTTCCCTAAAGAAATCTGACAGGACAGGGATATCTGTTGACAATGAAAAGAGGGCTGAAAAACATGGCTTGGATCAGAGCAGAAGCATTTTGAACAACAGAAGTTATAGTGTGACTGGAGGAAGGAACCCTATCTTCCAAGTTAAAGATGGAGATGTTGTTCAGCAAGATGCAGGTCATCAGAATGCAAACTTTCTAGGCATAGGATTAGATCTTCCTACTATCCCAGTGGGAAGACCAGGAAACAGATCATGGACTAGGACTACTGATAAGCTGAAAGGTGTAACAGGTGCTGATGTTTGTCCAGGATCAAGTTCTGGGGAGGTCAAAGGGGAAGTGATCACTAACAAGGTCATTGCAGGACCTACAAGCCCTCCTCGAAGGCATGTTGGCCAAAAAAGGCTGGTCCGCAATGGATGTATTTCTCCTTCTAACATAGCCAAGAGAAATTTTAAAGTTGATGAAAAACGGGTAATGTGCTCTTCAAGTGAACATTTGCACCATCCATATCCTCAGCTTGATGCATTTGACAGAAGCAATGTGATTGACCTCACTGATAATTCACCAATAATGGCAAGACAGAGATCTAAAGTGAACAATAAATTGATCTCTGGACACAGTATGGACACAAGGAACACAAAAAAGCTGAGAACAGACATAACTGGCAGGACTTCGGTTCCACTGTCCAACTATCATGCAAACAGCAGCAATTGTTCTGAAGTTAATTTATCAGGCCGCAACAACAAAGGAAAAGGAATTAGCAGTGATATCTTGGATAGTGATCAAATTGGAGAAGCTAATTTGAGGGGGTATGTTCTATCTGTTCTCATAAAAGCTGTCTTACTGTATCTCTTTTATGACCGGAATAACTAGTTCATTTCATGCTATAGTAGTTTTGAGTGCTGATATGAGCTGAAACATTTGAGTATCGTCTTCTCTTCTAAAAGACTAAAACATGGCAATATGGCTTATGTAAGAAATGGTACTTGAATGAACTGATATAATTCCAGTACAGTTATATAGTAGTTTTGAGTGCTGATATGAGCTGAAACATTTGAGTATCGTCTTCTCTTCTAAAAGACTAAAATATGGCAATATGGCTTATGTAAGAAATGGTACTTGAATGAACTGATATAATTCTAGTCATCGCAATAGTTGTGTTTTCGATGGGGCTGCTCCCAACTTAGCTGGTGCTTTGGGTTTTGCTTTGGAGGAGCACTGTTTGTGGGCTTTGGCTGGGGCTCGGGGGCTATCTTTCTTGGCAACCCCACCCCTTCCGCCCAGTTATTCTGTAACTTAGGAGGTCGCCTCTATGATCCCACAGGCGTGTGTGTAAGTCCTTGTTTAGATTGGTGTGATGTGTGTTGTATGGGGTTTCTTCCCCCCTTTTTTCTTCTTAATATAATGAAGCGCAGTGCTCCTGCGTTTTCGATCAAAAAAAAAAAAGCTTGATGGACATGGATCATGTTGAAACCCAACTGTTTGCTTTAGAAGGCATTTTTTTTGTCCACTCGACTTTGTTTATAGCAGATACCTCATATTTCATATGAAATGATTACTTTTTTTTTCTGGTCACTATACTGTTGGAGAAGCAACATGTGGTATGTCTTACTTCTACCTTTGCTGTTGCAGGGTTGATCTTAGTACTGCTGGAACTTATGTTAACAAAAACAGTTCTGATATAAACGTGGAGCAAGGTTGGAGAACAACACACAACCACACAAGTAAATTACACATTTCAGTTTTGGGTAACACAACTAATAGTTCCAGACGAGAATCTGGATCTTCCACACGATCTAATCAAAACCATGGATCTGCTGGAGGCAATCATAGCTCAGTTAGTGGGGCAACCGTAATGGTTCCTGATAGGTTAGGGAATAGAACTATAATGATTGGTAGAGGAAGGAGAAAAGAAACCTCAACTTCTTCTCATACTGGTGAAAACTCTAGTGCTGTTGACGAACCTAGAGGTTTTCTTCAATCGTCAAAAGTATCAGCTCGCAGAAATCATACCAGTCATCAGCATAATATTCCTGTAATAACCATAGATGACATATCTCCTGAAGCTAGACCTAGTTCAAGTGGATTCACTAATGGAACCTCTGTTGATCCTACCATAGAAGCACAATTGGAGTCGGATGAGCTATTGGCTCGCCAACTCCAGGAGCAGCTTTACAATGAATCTCCTCGTTTTGCCCCAACAGAAGAGGTAATTTCTCATCATCTCTCTCTTAGGTACTCCATTCAACATCTTGATGATTAGAAAACAGTCTGATTCTCAGTTTTCCATAAAACAGATTGATGCAATTGTAGCAATGTCACTTCAACATGAAGAAGATACACATCGGACATCTAGTCCTGTAAGGAGGTTCCAAAACAATACTGTGAGAGCATTGGACTCATTTTATGTTTTGCATATGTGTGACTGTGAGCTACTGACCAGTAGCTCTTATAGCTTTTTTTGCAAGTATATACTGTCACAACTTACAAGATCTGAATATGAAGTTAATATTTTTTAATATTAAAAACAAGAAATATGCTAACCAAAATCTTGCAGAAAGAAAGTGTTCTTTATAACAAAATTCCTTTGCTGTGCTGTCTCTATTGAAATTGACATGTTTAATCTTTTTTTTGTATTAGAGAGATGTCCGGGCTTCTCGTTTCAGTTCTTATCGAAATCCTCTTAGGGCTCGATTGGCGACAGCAAACAATATGATTTCCCATCGGCAGAATACTGCTTCAATAACACTGGGATTGGTATTAATTCTTCCTTGCCCTTTTTGTTTTTGCTATGAATAATTGAATATTAATATATTAGCATCTCAGTAAATGAACTTTTTCTGGGTTTCTTTAGACAAACCAACATGTTATTCAACTTCAATGCATCCAAACCATATCGCAGCATTATACAACTTTTTTAGTTTTCCAGTTTACTAGATTATTTTTTGAAAGACCGTATTACTAGATTATTAATGTACATTGGAATTTGATTGGTCAAATACTGGATCAGTTATATGTTTGTCTATGGACAAGCACTATCGACTCCTAACTTTACCACATGGGTGTTCTAAGCTCCTGTCTGTACTCAGTTGTGATGATAGTCTTCATTGAGTTAGCAGTTTTTTTGTTACCTTAGATTAGATAGAAGATTATTAACAGCTTCTATTTTGCTACTTTCAGGGAGCTGCTTTAGCAAGATATCCTGGTGCTTTGCACATTCAACCAAACATTGACTTGTAAGTGATCATTTTTCTATTCATCTGTTATAGTTCCACTGGCCTTCAAATTGCTTGATTGACTTGAGAATTCAAAACAGTCTACATGTTCAATTCATTATATTGCTTGAAATGAAAGCTTTACGTATCTATCATCTATGTCATTCTTTGTGTGCATATATCACCTTCTCCTGAAGGAACTATATTTAAAAATATGATTTTATCTTCCGCGTATTCATCTGTTTAAAATCTCGTACTGGGTGGTTTATTTTATCTGCATTTATGCTACTATAGCAATTCTCACTTCGACTCCCCCACCTCTAAAAAAAACTGAAATTTTAAACTTCCCTAAAGAGCACTTGTTGGGTTGTTGCAGAAATGACTATGACACACTGCTTGCACTGGATGAAAATAACCACCAGCACACTGGTGCTTCAGAAAGCCAGATCAATAATTTGCCTCAGTCAGTAGTTCAGGTACCTTCCACACTGGTATAAGTTTTTTTCCCTTTCCTCTTTGACAGAAAAATCCTAACTACTTTCCCATGGTTTCCTGTTTCCGACAGTCCAATAACATTGAAGATCCATGTTCTGTCTGCCTTGAAAATCCTTCTGTGGGAGATACTATCCGCCATTTGCCATGCTTTCACAAGTTCCATAAAGAGGTATCCCTCCTGATTGTTATGTTTCAATCATTTTACGCTGAATTTTGTCGTATTTCTGATGTCAAACTGTTTGGACGTTGCAGTGTATTGACGAGTGGCTTAGAAGAAAGAAACTGTGCCCAGTCTGCAAGTTTGGGATTAATTGAAGTTTGGCATATTAGTCTACAAGTTGGAGTTCTACTTGGTAGTGGTAGCGACTGAGAGGCTGCAATTTCTCATACTGGATGCTTCTCTGCTGGGATTTTTTCTTTTGTCAAAGATACAAAAATGATTTATCACTGTGATCAGTGCTTTTGGGCATCATTTTGTATGCATGCTTTTCTTGCTATTTTGTTGCCATGGCCCATGACCCACCAATTGGCATGGAATGGTTAACCAGCATCTTGTCAATCATGTATGCCGTTGCATATATTTTAATGAAAAGGCGAAGTTGAGTCTCTTGCCGCCTGTATAAATGTGCGAAGGGTTTGTGTGTTTTGGGGTGATCCACGTCTGGTGAATTTACCTGAAAAATACCTAAGTCGCAGGTATTATTTTACGTTATTGCACCACGTAACGAACGAGCGTGTTTGCGCAATGCATTCATCCCGTCGCTAATTACGTTGTGTGGAGAGATGCTTTCATGTTACTAACCCCGGGCCTTAATTTATGGCAGACAAAATTACTTCACTATCAGGTTGGTGGTTGGTCGAGAATGTTAAGGATTCGTTACGCACGCAGCGGTGAAAATGTAATAAATTTTGAAACAGAGAAACCGTGGGCATAACAGCACCAGTGGTCTAGTGGTAGAATAGTACCCTGCCACGGTACAGACCCGGGTTCGATTCCCGGCTGGTGCATTCTCATTTCGATTTTTAATGAATGTTTTTTTTGCCATTCGTAACGCGAATTGTGTTGCGCTGAGAATACCTGAGATGAGAAGTATATTTCCGAACACACGCCATTGATGATACAGCTCCCGTAGGATTTACTCCGAAACGCCAAACATTGACTGCTCAGTTTTGGATATGTGTGGATTAGGCTCGCAACTTTTGCGGTTCCTTCCCATTTTCTGATGCTGCTCGGAACAACGCACACTTCGTTTCTATCTTTAGTATAGGTCGGCGCCTGAATCCTAGCTTGGTCTGGGCGATCGACTCCCGTATCCTAATTTGGGCAAGCCGATCCGGGAAGTTGCGTGCTCCAACACCTGCGATCCCGGCACCACTCAAGTACTCAACACCCGCGGCAGCGCAGCGCGTGTGCGAAGACCCCGCGGTGTGCTCTTCCCCGCCGCGCAGGCAGCAGCAGTCCGGGTGTGCCTGCCTGCCCGAGCCCGACGCGCCGCACGGGCAGGGAAGGGGTCGGAGGGAATCCTATCCGGGCGGGTCAAAAGGATCGCGCGCAGGCGGCAGACACCCAAGCGGTGGACGGGCACGGCCGCACGGGCCGGTAGCGTGGCACAACAAGGCCAGAACCAGAATATGGGCGAGCCCGCGCAACGCGGCCGCTGCTTTTACCAGCTCCGCGGATCGCACGCGTCCACCGTCTTGGACGACCGGGATCGCATCATCGCGGCGCACCCCCGCGCCCGCCGAGACGCCCCGCCCCGGGCGAGGAGTTGTCCGCAATAAATCCAACGTCCGCGGCGACGCTGCCACTTGCCTCTTCGTCCTCGTTGTCTTGTCTCTCCAGTTGGAGGGAGGCTCTCTGGACTAGGACTACTCTGCTGCGCGGCGCTGGCGAAGGGGTTTTGATCGCTTCCTTCGTCTCTTCTCTCTCTCGGTGAGGCCTCTCTTGTTTGCGCCGCTGCACGCATTCCGTTCTCGTTCGCGTCCTCCTCCTCCTGCTCGTCCTCAGTGCGGAGAGAGGAGGGTCGGGGATTTTTTAGGGGTTTCCTTTTATTACTCGTTCTCTCCTTTATCATCATCAAAAAGCGTGGAGGGGTTTCACGGGAAGTAACGGGTATGGGAGGTTGTTCTGGTTTGCGGTCGAAGATCGCGTATCCCTGCCTGAATCCTATTGCCTGAGATTTCATTTATACTCCTACCTTTCGCTTTCGGCACGGTTGGATAAGTTACGCGACTCAGAAGTCTGGGCTGTTTCAGGGATTATGGTATACTCCTATGGCTACAAGATACGGCTACAAGATACGCTAGTTCTCTGCAATGCAGGATGCTGGTTTAGCCGCCCAAAAGATAGGGTTCTGGCTGCATGTAACATGCCTACAAAGCACATTCGTCTTTTCATGTAAAAGCACCTTTATAAGATTCCCTCTTTTCATCTCGAATAGGTAGATATTTTCAACCACTGTTTCCAGATTCTGTTTCGGCCTGTTCTGATTGATCGTGATGCTCAGAATTCCGTATGCTATTATTGTCATACATAAAAAAAAAATCCTGATGTTTTCTTTACTGAACCTTCGTGATCTGCAATTCCATCACAATTTTACTAAAGCCTGTGGTTGTTCGTGTCGGCTCCAGTGAATTCCTGTTTCACCGATACAGTGAAGTGCGTGGCCGAGTGCCTACAGTCCTACGCCAACTTGGATATCAATGGAGGGCGGTGTGACTGTAGCAGATAAGGCGGAATTCAGGGAGTGTCTGCGGCTGTCCTGGACACAGCCTTACATCCTTCAGCTTGTGCTGTCTGCTGGCATCGGTGGTCTTCTTTTCGGATATGATACAGGTATATCAACATGACATCTTATATAGATCGGTATGAAGATCGGTGCTAGACTTCTCTTTCAAAACATGTAGGCAACTGGTAACCATAGCTGATCTGTAGATGTTTCAATGCACTCCTGCGATGTATTTTCTCACAATTCAAATTTTAGTACTTTAGTGAAATACAATAAACCTGCCAAACAACATGCGTATATACTGAAGGGAAAATGTTCCACTTTCAAGTTTTCAACTATAAATCACCAATTGCTCAATCTCTCTTTCTTGACATTATTAAAGAAATAAAGAGGACCTTGAAATTCTTATTGAAAGAATCCAGGACACTTTCCTTTTTATTTACAACTGCCATGATGATATTAATCCTGTGGTACATCTTGCATGCTGTGCTTGTGCTTATAAAACGTTTTCTGCCGTGTCCATCTCATTTACATACTCCAGAAGTGGAGTTTAGCTGATTGATTTATCACCCTGTTTGCATTTTACCTGCCAGGTGTCATATCTGGAGCCCTTCTCTACATTAGAGATGATTTTGCTGCGGTGGAAAAAAGCACTGTATTAAGGGTACATGTCAATATTCCCCTTTTCATGCACTGTGGTTCAAGTTTAACTTCAGTTCATCTAACCTTTTCTTCAGACAATACTAACATTCTAGCACGGTTGATATGTGATGTCACGGACTCACTGTTTATTCCAAATAACAGGAGACAATAGTCAGTATGGCTGTTGCTGGAGCTATAGTTGGAGCTGCATTTGGTGGCTGGATGAATGACAGGTTTGGAAGGAGGCCTTCCATCATAATTGCCGATGCCTTGTTCTTTGCGGGCGCCGTAATCATGGCCTTTTCCCCAACACCTAATGTTATCATTGTTGGGAGGGTATTTGTTGGTCTTGGTGTTGGGATGGCTTCCATGACAGCTCCTCTGTACATCTCTGAAGCCTCCCCTGCTAGGATCAGAGGTGCTCTAGTGAGCACCAATGGGCTTCTCATCACTGGTGGCCAGTTCTTGGCATACCTCATTAATCTAGTCTTCACTAAGGTACTAACTTAACTAGACATTCAGCTCTTGTCATCTTCTACAAGTTTGGGAAACATTGAAATAATTGATGTTACCTCCAATACTTGTGTCAGGTGCCGGGGACCTGGCGGTGGATGCTTGGCATTGCAGGGGTTCCTGCCCTGGTCCAGTTCGTACTGATGCTGATGCTTCCAGAATCACCAAGATGGCTCTACAGGAAGGTTGGTAGTAGTATTTTTTTTACAAAAAGTAGTTCGTATGCAAGAATTACTTAGGATTCAAATACCACACTTTTGTCTGTACGTTACAGATAATAATTACATAATGTAGTGAATCTTTATTACATGCCAAAACAAGGAAAAGATTATGCTGCGAAAGAGAAGGAACATACTGGCAATCTCCACTTTCTTGGTGAAACAAACAGGGCAGGAAAGAGGAAGCTGCAGCCATCTTGCAGAAGATTTACCCTGCGAATGAGGTCGAGCAAGAGATTGACGCAATGCGTCGGTCTGTGGAAGAAGAGGCCCTCCTTGAGGGCTCCATCGGTGAGCATGGCCTCATTGGCAAGCTGAGGAAGGCGCTGGGCAGCAAGGTCGTTCGCCGCGGGCTATTGGCCGGCGTCATCGTCCAGGTCGCGCAGCAGTTCGTGGGCATCAATACCGTCATGTACTACAGCCCGACGATCGTGCAGCTGGCCGGCTATGCGTCCAACAACACAGCCATGGCGCTGTCCCTCATCACCTCTGGCCTGAACGCCATCGGCTCGATCGTCAGCATGTTCTTCGTGGACAGGGCAGGGCGGAGGCGCCTGATGCTGATCAGCCTGGTTGGCATCGTCGTGTGGCTCGCCGTGCTCGGCGGCACGTTCCTGGGCGCCGCGCACCACGCCCCACCCGTCAGCGACGTGGAGACCCGACTGCTGGCGAACCAGACGACCCAGGCGTGCCCCGAGTTCAGCCCAAACGTCCGCTGGAGCTGCATGAACTGCCTCAAGGCTGCGTCCACCTGCGGCTTCTGTGCTCACCAGGGAGACAAGGCAAGTGCACCATTTCTCCTTCTTGTCTGCCGCAAGGCTGCTGCTGCACCTGCACGTCCATCTTAATTAACGGGACCGCTCATGCATGGCGGCCTTGTCGGAGTTGCAGCTTCTTCCGGGGCGTGCTTGGCGCTGGACGACGCGTCTCGGCAAACGTGCCGCGCGGACCACCGGGAGTTCTACACGGAGGGGTGCCCGAACAACTTCGGATGGCTGGCGCTGATCGGCCTGGGCGCGTACATCGTCTCCTACTCGCCCGGCATGGGCACGGTGCCGTGGATCGTCAACTCGGAGATCTACCCGCTGCGGTTCAGGGCATCTGCGGCGGCATCGCGGCCGTCGCCAACTGGGTCTCCAATCTCATCGTGACGCAGACGTTCCTGTCCCTGACCAAGGCGCTCGGGACATCGGCCACCTTCTTCCTCTTCTGCGGCGTCTCCTTCCTGGCTCTCATCGTCGTCTTCTTCACCGTGCCGGAGACTAAGGGCCTGCAGTTCGAGGAAGTGGAGCGGATGCTGGAAAGGGAGGACTACAAGCCCTGGAAGAGGTACCATGGTGGCAGCAGCATCGAGCCGGCGAAAAACAATGAGATTGGCCTCACCACGCCATGAAATTCGATCGCATAGGTTCTGCTATCTAGATTCAAGTAGCAATAATTTGTAGTGGTAGTTCATAATAGGTCGTCTGCTGATCACCCTCTAGATTTTCAAGAAGTGAAAAGGGAGGCATTAGTCATTCAGTTATGAAAATGTGACATTTGATAGCTGCTATTCTTTGTTCTAGAGTATTTAATCTTGATTTTAGCACTGGAGTGGCTTGTTATATTAGGGCCGCACTGTGTTTAAGATAAGATTCAGAATTGATTTTTTTTTTAACCTTTTACCATTTGGTGATGAAGATACATTCTGCACTTCCAAGTACAAAAGCTCTGAACCACAAACCATTGGCAGATGAACAGAAGATTGTGATGCAATTTGACAGGCTGTTAATTACAGCTTGTGAATATAGGCACAGACATCCTGTGTTTCCTTTGCTCGAATAAGCTAATAGGAGATGCATCTTGAAAAGATATGTACAGTTTTGTGCAAAGTTTGGTCATGGGACACAGCCAAAAACTGTTTTGATATCCCTCCCTGAACTTATTGCCCAAAAAGATCCTTGGATTGTAACATTTTTTTGGTTGTCCCAAATTGCTGTCAAGCTCATAGCAGAAGAGTGAAGACCCATATGCAGTTGTCCTGTCATCGCAACTCTGCTTGAAACAGACAAGTGTACCGTGCTGCGTGCGTGTAGGTGTAGCATTGGAGTGAAACCAATTCAGTTAGCCTTCATTGCAACTTTCAGGGACCTCTCTTGGTAGCCTTTTCCCGATTGGCATCCTACTTTTTGACACAAGTTGAAACTACGACCCGTTTTTGTCCCAGTTTACTAGCCAGAGTATTCAGCATCAGAACATAGTACATCAACATTGCCATTCAAGGTACGGTCTGTAGACTACAGTTTACATGTTGTTGACGCAAAACTCGTCGAAACTGTAAACACGTCGGGCTTTAAACCCAAAATCTGAAGTGTGTCAGTCGATTTGACCAATTAATCGACAAGGATGATAACTAGAACAAATATGAACGAGACGACAGCGATGCGCCCGGACGTTAAGGCTCTGATTTGCTCCAAACGCGGATCTTGCAAGGCCGATAGAGATAATCCGTCAAAACTTCGTAAGAACTCGTAGATGAACTAAAACTAATGCGAAAAAGTAGATTTGCTGGAAAAGTAGCTGAAAATAATAAGCTCTTTGATTGATTCTGTATATCTTTTTCACGTCACCCATAACTACATATTTATACTCTAGAAAATGAGTTGTAAACAGACACGACTCATAGCTTCCTAAACAAAACTCATATTTTAAAGGAAATAAATAACTCGCGCAAGAGTCGGACTCAAACTACAACAATAATACTGGTATAAAATCACCAGTTTCCGTATCTGTCTCTATTACGATGAAACCTTCAATCGGCAGATCTGCAATCTCCTTCCATCGCCATCGGCAGCTTTCTGCTGATGTCAACCTCATCATCCTGGTTCCATCGGCAGCACCTTATCACTTTTTGGCAGCTCTCCACTTCTATTGGCAATGTTACCCTTCTTCTATCGGCAATGCTTTTATCGACAACACTTTTTTGCCTTCATCGGCAACCTCTTCATATCGGCAAGTAGCCTTCTTTCTTCCTTAATGTCTCCTCAATCACATTTTTGCAACCGGCAAACCTCCTCTGCTTCCATCGGTAACCTATCCGGTAGTATCTTGCTGCCGATAGGGAATAGTGACCGTCTTCTTGCTGACCATCGCACTCGATTCATATTGACATGTACCAAAAAACAGTGTCAACACATGCCCCCCAATTTCGGAGTATAAAATATTTTATGCGCCGAAATTTCCTTTATTGCAATCTTTCCCTTCAAGATATCTGCACGACCTCCTTGATTCCCGTGCACAAAAAACTGCAAGTTACAAATAGAACCCCGTAACTGTAGCGCGAACAGTTACAATCCACTCTCAAAATTCCTCGATCATCGCGCGAATCCACTACCATACCCTTCCATATCCCTTCTCAGTGAAAAGAAAACTCCAAAATGCCCCTGGCGCCTCCAGGCCTATAAAACTCACCGTCATTCAACCTGTTCCTCACCCCGAGCGCACATCCTCATTCGCTTTCATTCCCCATTTCACCGGCGCCTTCCAAAAACACTCCGGCGACATTCAACCGGCGGCTCCTCCTACCAGCAAGGCGCGACCTACAAGAACTCCTCCGACCCAATGGCGATCAGTTTCACCGTCCCTGCGGTCAATTTCTCTTCCTCTCACTCCATATTTTGCGATCTTCTTCTGCATTGTTTCGTGATCTCTTTTTCCTCTCCATTTTTGTTTTCTGAATTTAGGAAATGCGCAATAGAATAGTCATCCCTACCGATCAACCACATGCCTGCTGTTTGGGTCCGATGGGGAATACCGATCCAACCGAAACCATAAATGCATAGGTCAACCGGGTTCTTTTCAGAGTCGAACACTTTGATCTAGGGTTATGGGCAGACATCTTCCGTTCTTGGCCCAAACCTACCAAAGGGTGGAAAAACTGGTAACTAAGGATGGCTAGATCGCAACGAGTCTACTGGGCAGAGCGCCAACTGGATCAATGTATCAAGTTATCCATTGCCGATATGGCAAAAAATGAATCCATGATGATTGCCGCATCCTACTTCTGGTCTGACACCATGAATGCATTCCTATTCAGACATGGACCAGCTACTCCTACACTTGCCGATGTGTACATGCTTACTGGTCTTGATATATCTTTTGCCGATGATGCCAGTCTCTTCAACAGAAAGCCTGAGCATCGGGTAACTACCCGCAACATCGGCGGTTGGACTGGATATATCCAAAAATACCAAAAGACTGGATCGGTAAGCCAGAGGGAGCACGTCACCTTCCTAAACATGTGGCTGGAGAAATTCATCTTTTGCGGCAGGACAGTCGGGCCAACCAATATGTATCTCCCGGCAGCAGAACTCTTAGCCAATGGAGCTCGACTTCCTCTTGGCCGATATCTCTTCGGTGCAGTTTACCGTCTTCTGCATCAAGTTTCAGAGAAATTGTTACGGGGTGAACCCATCGGCAACATTGAAGGTCCCTGGTGGTTTGTGAATATGTGGTTGAACGCTCATATGCACAAAGTCCTCCAATTTGATCTGTTCAGTCAAGAATTTCTACGGGACCTAGCTAAAGACCACACACTTTCTGATGACGAACCAACGACTCGCTCTCCTCTTAACTTCGGCGAAGTCATCGTAGTCCTACCTGGGACCGATGCTAATGAGGACCAGATCGGCAGGTTTTTCCAGAGATTCTACTGTGGAATCCCTTCCGCAAACCGGACTTGGTGGCCTTATGTTGATGCCGATAATAGGTTTCCTCTCTCCTTCAACATCGCCAATACAGATTCAGACAAAGATAAAGAAATTATGAGGGCCATCCTCATTCCCCGCGCAATCCCAGTGAACATCTTTGGGAGCGGGAAGAATACACAGGCTTCCTACGAGTTCTACTACCCATCGATAGCAGCAAGGCAAGTAGCATTCGGACAACTACCGATCAAGCTATGCTACGCCAATGTGGTGAAGCCCAGAGAAGCCATCACCAGTGCCATGGATTGGAACAGAATCGTCCACCTTTCCCCTCATGCCGATACAACCAATATCGACTTGTCTACCTGGGCGCCAATCTCCTTTATCACTGAGTATACAAGCTTTGGTGGCAAGAGTGGAAGGACCAACTGTTCTATGTATCATCGGACTACTATCGGCACCTGATTGACACTGATCACGTCATTCTCGATGCTGCGGTAAGCTCTTCCTCGATATTACCCCTTTTTTCTTCTTCCAAATGTATCGACAACTGACTCTGTTAACAGGTTAATGACTTGGTCCCAAAGAAGAGCAGAAGTGACAAAAACTTCAACCTGCGACCGACCAATCCCACATCGGTAATTGGTAGCAGGGCTCCATCATTATCGTCCTTCTTGCAACAAAGGGTAGCTCCCAAGGTCACCATCAAGCCGAAGTCAACACCGACTATAGCAGCTGCCACTCCATCAACTGCTGCCACTCCATTGACTGCTGCTGCTGCTCTAGTGCAGGCTTTTGCGATAACAAATTTATGCCGATTTCGTACTTTCATCGGCAACTTCTCATTTGGCTTGTATTAACTGTTCTCCTATAGCAGACAAGCTCATCGGCAGTTACTCCCAGCTCTCAAGCTCCCCAAGTCCAAACTGCCGATGCCCCCCAAGTGCAGCAGTCGAAGCGCCAAGGCTCACCAAGTACCGCTCCTCGACAAAAACGCCTAAGGCCATCATTGGCAGCATCTTCTCAATATCCTACCGATGCGCCAACACAAGAGCTAACATCGGTGCCTGCCCTTGACCAGATGCCAGTCGAAGCCTTGACCCAAGAGACAGTGCCAGTGCTGCAAGGATTAGCTGTGACTGAAACATCACCGGTGTCGGCATCAGGACTGGCACTAACAATTCCAGTCACAGAAGCAAGTTCATCGACAACCATCGCCGATGCTCAAGATACCACCGCGCCAGCTGCCTTGCCGAGCCCGAGGCAAGAGATCCGTCTAAAGATGGTAAACTGACTGTCATAAAATTCGCAAAACACAAACTTGTGATCGGCAAACTCTAATCCTCTTCTTTTTAGGCCCAAGACTCCCCAAACAGCCTATTTTCTTTTGCTGTCAACATTCCAGATGATGATGAAGAAGAAGAAGAAAGCTCTGCCCAAGCCTCAACTGTCATATCGGCGGAAGTGAAATCCAAACTTGAAGCACTGCTACATCTATTGCAACAAGATACATCCCAACTAGTCCAAGATTCTAGTACAGTAAGGGTAGCTTTCAGGGAAATTCAAGACCAACTGTCTGCCGATATTGAAGAACTACTCTTTCAAGCGGCAGTCCTCGAGAGTCGGCAGCTACAATATCGAAATGCTTCACGCCGCATCGCCGATAGAACTGCTCAAGCAAAACTTGAAGAAGAAATACTCAAGTTCAAGCAAACTGTGGACGAAAAACACAAAGACATCGGTCGTTTGGAAGCTTCCAGCATTGAGCTTGAACAAGAGATCGCCCGTCTATCGGCACAAAAAGAAGAGTTGCTAGCCAAGTTGAAGAAAGTAGATGAAGCCCTAAACTCAGCTAATCAAAAGAAGATTCAACTTCCTGATGCCACCAAAGCCCTACAACAAGAAAGGGATGCCGACGCCCGCCAGGCTCTCCTGCCGAGAAAGAAGATCAAGCCAATTGAGGGCACTGTCGATGACGACGCCAGGGAGATGGAGGAAGCGGACCAAATTCGCCTTCGTGCGATTTCATCTATTCAATCCCTCTTGTAATCTGTTGCAATTTGCTGTATCGGCAACTGTGAACCTGGCAACTGATTTTGCTTGTAGTATAACATTAATACGCTTTCTGCCGATGTTCTGCATGACACTCCTTCCATCGGCATTTGTACTCATATTGCTTTACACATCTACCCAAATGCTGGGATAGTATTTCTTTAAATATTTACCGTTAATTTCCCTGGAGAACGCAACTCCTTCAAGTGTTTCCAAAATATAAGCGTTACCAGAGACAGACTAACTTATCAGAAAAGGACCTTCCCAATTAGGAGACCACTTTCCAAATTTTAAACTCTTAGTCCCAATCGGTAAAATCAGTTTCCACACCAGATCACCATCGGCGAACTCTTTCACTTTCACTTTCACTTTCTTATCATACCACCTGGCAACCCTTCTCTTGTTCTCCTCGATACTGATTAGAGCTCTCAGCCGATGACTCACTAGATCTTCCAACTCATCCTTCATGAGGATATCATATTCATCGACTGTTAATTGATCCTGGGAAAACCATCTTCTAGAACCAGTTTTAATCTCCCAAGGTAAGACGGCATCATGCCCATAGACTAACTGGTACGGTGAAACTTTAGTTGCACCATGACATGCCATCCGATACGACCATAAAGCTTCATTCATCACTATGTGCCACCTCCTAGGGTTTTCTTCAATCTTTCGCTTGATGAGCTTAATAACTCCTTTATTAGTTGCTTCGGCCTGACCATTAGCTTGAGCATAATAAGAAGAAGAGTTTAAAACCTTAAACCCCATACCGATGGCAAACTCATCAAACTCCCCCGATGTAAACATTGTCCCTTGATCAGTTGTAATAGTCTGAGGAATACCAAATCGGTAAACAATGTGCTCCTTCACAATGTCTATCATGTTTGCCGATGTCACCTTTTTCAAAGGAATAACTTTAACCCACTTCGTGAAATAATCGGTAGCAACAAGTATAAATTTATTCCCTTTACTCGACGGCGGATAAATTTGGCTGATGAGATCAATAGCCCATCCTCGAAACGGCTAAGGCTTGATTATAGGATTCATTGCCGATGCAGGTGCTCTCTGAATATTACCAAACTTCTGACAATCTTGACACCCTTTGAAGTATCTGAAACAATCCTCAAGAATTGTCGGCCAGTAATACCCATTCCGTCTAATCATCCACTTCATTTTAAAGGCCGATTGATGCGCTCCACATACTCCTTCATGAATTTCGCCCATCAACTCTTTTGATTCTTCTTTACTAAGGCATCTGAGCAAAACTCTATCAATCGTCCGATAATATAATTCATCATCAAGGAGCACGTACTTGGTAGCTTGAAACCTGAGACGCCTTTCAACCTTCCTAGACGAGTCCCTTAAATAATCGGCAATCTCTTTTCTCCAGTCATCGGCAACTATCACCGATGTCATTATTTCCTGAATCGACTGATACCCTGAAGCGTACTGCGCTAACCGATTAGCCTCTTCATTATGAAGTCTGAGAATATGCTCAAGGTGGTATTCTTTGAATTCCTTTAATAATTGTACACACTTTTTATGGTGTGCAATCAAAATTTCACTTCGGCACTCATAAATCTCGATCAATTGATTGATCACTAGCATGGAGTCGCCAAAGATTTCCACAACATCGGCACATACCTCCCTGAGTAATTCTAACCCCTTTAGCAAAGCCCAGTATTCAGCCTGATTGTTTGTTGAAGTAGCAATAATCGGCAATGAGACCTCATACTTTTGTTCTCGGGGCGAAATTAAAACAATGTCGATACCTACTCCTTCCTTGCACGTAGACCCATCAAAGAACAAAGTCCAAGGAGCAATCTGTACGAAGCCCACTGTACCACAGTGCTGAGTAACAAAATCAGCCATCACCTGACCCTTAACTGCCTTAGCCGATTCATACCTCAAGTCAAATTCTGACAGTGCTAAAATCCACTTTCCTATCCTGCCACTCAATATCGGCATTGACAGCATGTATTTGACCACATCATCCTTGCATATGACAGTGCACTCAGCCGATAATAAATAATACCTCAACTTAATGCAAGGGAAGTACAGACATAAGCATAATTTCTCAATGGCTGAATATCTGGTTTCAGCATCCACTAGCCTTCTACTCAAATAATAAATTACGCATTTCTTCCCTTCAAATTCTTGGATTAAGGCTGACCCGATAACACTGTCATCGGCAGACAAATATAATCTGAAAGGCTTCCCATGTTGAGGCGGAACCAGGACTGGAGGGTTTACCAAATATCTTTTAATTTCTTCTAAGACTGATTGTTGTTCTTCCTTCCATGCAAACTCTTGACCAGCCTTCAGCTTCAACAGCGGACTAAAAGATTTAATCTTTCTAGACAAATTAGATATAAATCTTCTAATAAAATTAATCTTGCCGATCAATGATTGCAACTCAGTCTTGTTTGTGGGAGTAACCACCTTATTGATTGCTTCAATAGACTTTCTGCCAATTTCGATGTCTCTTTGATGCACCATGAAACCCAGGAACTGACCCGCCGATACGCCAAACGCACACTTGTTGGGATTCGTCTTTAACCCATGTTCCCTTGTGCACTCTAGAATTTTCCGCAAATCGGCAAGATGCTTCTCAAAGTTTCTGGACTTGACCACCACATCATCAATATAGATTTCAACCATCGTGCCGATGTACTTATGAAAAATGAAATTCATTGCCCTCTGATAAGTAGCACCGGCATTTTTCAAACCAAAAGTCATCACGACCCACTCAAATAAACCGACATGACCTGGACACCTAAATGCAGTCTTGGATATATCTTCTTCAGCCATGAATATTTGATTATATCCAGCATTACCATCCATAAAACTAATGATTTGATGTCCAGCAACGGCGTCAATCAGCAGATCGGCAACCGGCATCGGGTAGCCATCCATTGGCGTAGCCTTGTTGAGATTCCTGAAATCAATACAAACACGAAGTTTTCCATTTTTCTTATACACAGGAACCACATTAGAAATCCATTCGGCATATCGACATTGCCGAATAAATCCAGCTTCAATTACATTTGTAATTTCGTCTTTAATGTCGGGTAATATAAGAGGATTGCATCGGCGTGCTGGTTGCCGATGTGGTTGGAAACCAGATTTAATAGGCAACCGATGTTCAACTATTGATCGGTCTAGACCAGACATCTCTGTATAATCCCAAGCAAAACAATCTTTATATTCCTTTAATAAATCACTCAACTGTTGTTTACATTGTGAATCTAACTTAGCACTAATAAAGGTTGGTCTAGGCTTACTACCATCGTCGATATCTATTTCTAGTAAGTCATCGGTCGATGTGAACCCTTGCCCAAGTTTTCCATCATCGGCGAACTGACCCATTAAAACCCTTCTTCAGAACCGACTGCTTGGATCGGTGTGACTCGGTAATCGGCAACTTTGAGGAACTAGGTATCCCAATGCAACAATCGACGCAGCCTCGCTTTGGACGACTTCAACTCTGTCCCCAACCCATTGTACGAGGCTTCGGTGCATTGTAGAAGGGATACAACAATTAGCATGGATCCAATCACTTCCCAGGAGCAAGTTGTAGGCACCTTTGCCGTTAATCACAAAAAACGTCGTTGGCAAAGTTTTACTGCCGATAGTTAACTCAACGCATATTGTTCCCTTGGCTGGTGACACATTGCCTTCGAAATCTTTAAGCATCATGTCTGTTTTGGCTAAGTCTTGATCACCTTTCCCAAACTTTCTGAACATTACGTACGGCATTATATTGACTGCCGCTCCACCATCTACTAGCATCTTGGATACTGGTTGCCCATCAACTTTGCCTTTGACAAATAAGGCCTTCAAATGCTGCCTTTCATCATCGGTAGACTTTTCAAAGACAGCTGCCATCGGGTCCAGTACTAACTGCGCCATCTCAGCAACTTCTTCCTCATTAATAGGCTCCATAAATTCCATCGGCAATGTTACAACCATATTGATTTCTGCCGATGGATCCCTATCCCTGCGTTTCAGCCTCCACTGCTTAACTGGAGATTTCTCTCTTGAAGAATCTTCACCGTGATGCATATCCCCCTGGCGTTCACGCTGAATCCTTCTTTTCTGAGTCTTTGTCAAACCCTTGGGGCACCATTGAGGAATCTTAGTTTTCCAAACAGGTTGGTACTGTTTTTCATTGCTTGCATCTGCACCACCCCTTATGTTTGGATCTCTAGAGAATATCTCTTCATCAGCCACTCTTGCATTGGCCATCTCTTCAATCTCTTCTTGACAAACACGCTTGCCAAGCCTGTCATGCGCGCTGAGTTTGCCCCCTAGCCGATCATACACTGATCCCTTTTCTCTGATCGGCTTACGATAGTTTGATGCCCGATCGTCAAAATAGGGCTTCTTTTCTGATCGATCGGCAAGATAATACCCGTTGCATTCAGGGTAATTATCGGCAATGGGTAGCTTAATGCCTTCTTCCCAGCAATGAACAAAGAAGGGGCACCTCCAGTGATCTTTATGCCGATACCACTCCTGGCGTCTTTCTTCCTCCTGTTGCCGATGCCGATAATCTCGCCGTGGCCGCCTATGCGTGATTATGACGCCTTGAGATCTCCTGGCACTGCTGCTTTCATCGGCAACCCTTTTGCCCTTTCTGTCATCGGCAAATCCTTTCCTTTTCACGTCATGCGCGGCTATCTGGTGTTCAGGATCCACCAATGCACTTCTCTTGGTAGCTTCCGATGTTAGCACTTTAACCTTTCCACTAGTTTCCAGCATGTTATTTGGAAACGGGTGTTAATCAATCTTCATCGGCTTCTGGGTTTTAGGATTTTCAAACTTAATCCACCCAGATTCAATTTCTGATTACAGCTGCTGCCTAAAAACCCTGCAATCATTAGTATTGTGTGAAGTTGCATCATGCCACTTACAATACCTGATCTTCTTGAGCTCTTCTGCCGATGGAATCACTTGATTAGGCGCCAATTTAATCCGCCCTTCCCACAGCAACAGATCAAATATCCTATCGGCCTTGGTAACATCAAAGGTGAATTTTTCAGTCTCTTTCTGGCCGAACGGATAAGACACGAGCTTCTTATTCTTGACCTATTCAGCAGCACCGATACTTGGCTCCTCATCTGAATCAGAATCTTCTTCTTGCCCAAGGTAGGATACCTTTTTATTCCAAGTTTTCCTTGGTTCGAAAGTTTTAACGTCTTGATCGGCAACTCTCTGCACGAGATGGCTCAGACTTTTAAACTCTTGAGATGCATACATGTCCTTGATGTGTGGCAACAATCCCTGGAAAACCAAATCTGCTAATTGTTGATCGTCAAGCACCAACCTATAGCACTTGTTTTTTTACATCTCGCAGCCTCTGGACAAAACTTTCTACCCATTCATCATTACGCTGTCTCAGCTTGACCAAATCGGTAATCTTCTTCTCACGTATACCAGCGAAGAAGTACTTGTGAAACTGCTTCTCTAGATCGGCCCAAGTAATCACAGAATTTGGAGGCAGTGAAATGAACCATGTAAATGCCGATCCAGATAACGATGACGAGAACAATCTCACCCTCAGTTCATCTCTGCTGGCTGCTTCTCCACACTGGATAATGAAATGGTTGATGTGCTCCATCGTTGACGTGTCGTCTTGGCCAGAAAACTTTGTGAAATCCGGCACCTTGTACCGATTTGGGAGAGGAATCAAATCATATGCTGGAGGGTACGACATCCGATAAGAATACGTGTTAACCTTAGGTTTGATGTCGAATTGTTCTTTCATCACTTCGGCGATCTTATCGGTCCAATATGCATCTTGATCTTGTCGATGCATTGGCTGGGTGTTGATTGGTTGAGCAGGCGGATACGTCACCTCGTATCTTGGTGGCAAATAACCTGGGAAGTTTGGCGTAGGCGTGGCACCAACCCGCTGAGTATTAAGCATCGGCTGATTTGCTGATGGATAACTTTGTGCGCCTACTGGGATGTATTGTGGCATTATATTCATCGGTCGATGTGCCGATGCTCCACTCTAAGTGTTCTCCAGATACTGATATCCGGGTTGCACCACCTGTTGTTGGCTTAGCGCCTGGCCAGCCCATCCAGGATTATAAATCATCGGCATGTAATTCGCCGATGGCTGATGGCCAGCTGGCGCCTGTCGTTCCTGTACCTTAGAGTAGTCAACAAATTGGCCACCTTGGTGTGCTGGTACTCCAGTTTGCGGATTCACCACTGCCATGGGTTGACTTGCAGTTGTCGTGCCTTGTTGCATCGGCAAAGGACTTGCCGATGGTGGCATATAAGGCACTTTCGATATCACCATCTGAAGATCTTCTGATGGCAACTGCATAGTTGGAGAGAACGTAGCATAATGTGTCATCAGGATCATCGGCTGTGCAGACATTGCCGATGTCATGGGGCTCTTCCACGCTGTATTATTACCTTAGATCAGACTAGAGTCGGCAGATGGATTTGGGGCATACCGTAACCCCACCAGTTGGCGGGAGTTGGCTGACTCTTAGTTGCGGGCCCTGACATTGCCGATGTCATCTGATATGTGCTCAATCGAGTAACACTTACAGGGATCGATCTTGGAGGCGTAAGCTCATCGGTAGTTGGATCCACAAGTTGGGAAGATGCCACTAAAACCACCGATGAGTTTGTAGTAGACGTCGATCTAGATTGATGATACGCTGGACCAACATACTGGGATGTTTGTCCTTCTTTAAAAGATTACATAACAGCATTGTATACAGTATTGGACAACACACTGGAGTGGCTAATTAACGCATGATTTAATGCGGAATTAACCATCTCTTGTAATTTACCAGGATTGGCGTCGAAGGTGACCTGCCGTGGCAACGGTGGATCTTGCTTCTGGATAGCTTCGCCGCTCCTGTTTAGACTGAAGGACTTCAGATACAACTGCTTGTACTCCTCCATGGCCTGCTCCATAGTCTGCTTCTGATCATCTTTCAGATCTGCTTCGGAGACTTCAATGACATTGCACGGATTGATATCAGTGTCCCCCATAAGCCTGATATGGGTTAAACCGTGGCCGGAAGATATATTATTGGTCCCACCGAGTGTGTCAAAAGACGTGTTGACACAAAATCCGTCGAAACTACGAACACGTCGGGCTTTAAACCCAAAACCTGAAGTGTGCCAGTCGATTTGACCAATTAATCGACAAGGATGATAACTAGAACAAATATGAACGAGACGACAGCGATGCGCCCGGACGTCAAGGCTCTGATTTGCTCCAAACGCGGATCTTGCAAGGCCGACAGAGATAATCCGTCAAAACTTCGTAAGAACTCGTAGATGAACTAAAACTAATGCGAAAAAGTAGATTTGCTGGAAAAGTAGCTGAAAATAATAAGCTCTTTGATTGATTCTGTATATCTTTTTCACGTCACCCATAACTACATATTTATACTCTAGAAAATGAGTTGTAAACAGACACGACTCATAGCTTCCTAAACAAAACTCATATTTTAAAGGAAATAAATAACTCGCGCAAGAGTCGGACTCAAACTACAACAATAATACTGGTATAAAATCACCAGTTTCCGTATCTGTCTCTATTACGATGAAACCTTCAATCGGCAGATCTGCAATCTCCTTCCATCGCCATCGACAGCTTTCTGTTGATGTCAACCTCATCATCCTGGTTCAATCGGCAGCACCTTATCACTTTTTGGCAGCTCTCCACTTCTATTGGCAATGTTACCCTTCTTCTATCGGCAATGCTTTTATCGGCAACACTTTCTTGTCTTTATCGGCAACCTCTTCATATCGACAAGTAGCCTTCTTTCTTCCTTATTGTCTCCTCAATCACATTTTTGCAACCAGCAAACCTCTTCTGCTTCCATCGGTAACCTATCCGGTAGTATCTTGTTGTCGATAGGGAATAGTGATCGTCTTCTTGCTGACCAGCGCTCTCGATTCATATTGACACGTACCAAAAAACGATGTCAACACATGTGGAGTGAAATTCCAGTCCTGTAGTAAGTAGAAAAGATGATTCTACAGAGCACCACACATAGATTCTTATCACAGGGTTCTGGAGATATACTACCAACTGATTGCACGCAAGCTTTTCCATTTCTTGTCCTCACTGTTTTCACTCATCATCCTACTGTAATTTACACGCGAGAAAAGGCAACACCATCTAGAAACAGGCATTGAAGCCTCGGTCATGCAGTCATGCTCCTGCCTCATTGCCAGCCTCTGTTGCCTGATTAGCCAGACCGCCCTCATCATCCAGAGCTGCAGTGTTGCTTGGCTCGCCGCGCACCCCTCTGGAAGCCCCTGCCGACAGAGCAGCAGCTGACCATGCCGCTGCTGGGCCGGGAAGAGGATGCAACGTGCGACGGCCCATCTGCCGCTGTTCAAGCTCGTGGAGACTCATCACATGGTTCTCGAGTAGACTTCTATGAATCTATATATGGCACAGAAAGCACAGAATGCATTGAGGAATGAGATCTCTTGTCACATAATAAGCACTTTTTCTAGAGCCTATTTGAAATATGTGATGATAAAATTTTGTGCGTTAATTATGAGACCAAGTTGCTTTTCAGAGTAAGAAAACATCACGTTTTGTTATGGAGCCTGTAGGGTCAAGTTGTATTATGTAACGGGAGATTAACATTCAAAGCAAACTCAAGGTAAGCAGTGTACCTCCAGTAATGTCCTCTCTACCATACCATGAAGTTTCTTCTGAAACTCTACCTGCACCTGTAATGCATATTCTTGGATGTGTCTGCCAAATAAAACATGAATTGTCATACAGAGGCAAAGTTTCAATCAATTATTTGGTCTTCTAGAGGCATGCGGGTTTAGAATGAAATGCAGTCAATTGCATATACATGTTTTTCTTTATTTATGGAACTAACTATCCATAATTATAAATTGTCACATAGAGAGCAGTGAAATCTTCCAGGGTAAAGAGAGTAACATTACGGTAAGGGGTCGTTTGGATACTTAAATTAGGAGGAATTGGATTTACTCAATAAATTTGGCTATTTGGTTTGGAATTTGATATTCCATAACTTTTTCAAGTTCACATACGAGCTAATCTCAAATTTATAGGGTGGAAGATAGAAATTGATTCTACAGATCGTTTCTATTCTCCAACTTATAACGCGCTCTTCAACTCATTTCTCTAAAGTAGAATGCAACATATATATAAGTATCTCCCTTATAAGGCTAACAATAATTTACAAATATATTCCATATAGAATCATATTAGCTTAATTAATTTGTGTCTAAATTATAATTACTAGAATAAATTCAATTCCAAGGATCCAAACAGGCAAGAGTTTTCATCTCGAATACATTATGAAAAGTTTATGCATACTGAAAGAACGAGATTATCCAGCTGCTGAAAACACCAGTCAGCAGAAGTTCAGAACAATCAGTGTAGTAAGAGTAGAAGCATAGTAACATACCAAATGATAGTTTGCAAAAAATTATTTTTCGTCATTGACATTTAAAAACCTATTTGCAGAAGAAACAGTAAAGCTAAAACAGGTCTGCACATGGAATTGGGAATACGAATGCGTAATGACTCACTTCTGTACGTCTGAAGGTATTGCTTCGTTACACATGGTCGTCTCCACTGATGTACCTGGAACTGTAATGCAATCATCAACAATTTGATAAATTAAGTGACTTGAATACGAGAAATGTATTTCTTTGAAAACAAAAGAATTTTGCACCATATACAAAAAACCAATATGCGGTGCTAATAATGAGGGGAAACAATGAAAAGGTGTATTCAAACAAGTGGAAGTAATGGTTTCAAATTCCAGCCACCATTGCTAACCTTCAGGTGGGTGATGCTTAACTTGAGCCATTTTGTACTTCTGTTTGAAGCATTACCTTTAATTAGCAAACCATAAAACCGAAATATTTGTGTCACACAAAATTTCACTGAAAAAGGAAAAAAAAAAGGAAAGTATACCTGCAAGTGGCTTTTCACCTGATCACGAGTCAGACCTTCAACATTCATGATATCAAGAATTGCTTTAGGTTTAGCACCTGCATTTGTTCAAACATAATAAGAGAATAATAGTTACAATACAAAGCCAATAGCCCAATAGTACTTTATACAACGATAGTGATCACAGTGCTGAAGTTTTACTTTCATTGCCACCAAGCAGATTGACGGCATCTATGAAGCGATCATGCATTTCCATAGTCCATCGCATGCGCGCCTTGCCCTTTTTAGGGCAATGAGCATTTGTAATTGCCACAGGAGAAATGGCTGGATACAATTGTTGTCTTTGTTGAGGTTCAGAAGCAACTGAGACTGATTGATATACCATGTGCTCATCATGTTGCCATGACTTAGAATTTGGATATGAAGGAACAGGTGCAGATTCAGCCTGTGCAAAAAGAAACGTATCAACTTATCTTAAGGCATCCTAAATGAACATAACATGGAGAGGTTCTAGAAGTATATGGTTTTCGGCCTCATATCGGCTTGTTCGGCTAATGATTTTTGTGGCTGATAAGCCGACTGATGTTGTTTTGTGCTGTTTTATTGTGAGACAAACTGTACCATGACTAGTTCAAGCGAACCATGCAAATCCCATGTCTAATGCAAGCTTTACTTTCCATGATCAAGGAAAACATATAGCGTTACTGATTTTGAGGTAAATTACCAGTTGGTGACAGTTCGAAGTGATATCATTGTTAATAATATCATCCAAATCCGCATTCACAAAGCTTGTTAACCATTCATGTCTATCGTCAGATTCGTCGAAGGTTCTGACAAAACCAGGAATTTGCTGACTCTCAACATTGCAAATGACAATGTTATTCTGCACGCCATCACAAGGTGGGTCTGCACAATTGGTTGCTTCAGGAGGCAGTCCAGAGAAACTACCACCTGAAGGCTGTTCTTGTAGTCCAGAATAGGATATCATGTCGGAGGGCAGGATTCCAGAAAGAGGATAATGCGTGGCTGATGGTGTCAAATAAGGAAAACGTCCTTGCGTAGTAACCGTGGAGAGAGTACTGGAAGATGGTGCCATAGATGCTGAACAAGGCGCTCCAGTAACAACAGGCAAAGACTGCAACTTCATATCATGAGATGAGATACGAGGACCTGTAACGCAACAGCAATTCACATGTTCAGAACTTCAAGTTACAGGGGAATTGAAGAAACATTTGTAGAGATAATTCTTTCATAGGAATTTTGTGAAGAAAGCTTTGGATTACTGTGTGGCTGTTATAAATCCATCAACCAAAATTTAGGATAGTAAGTAGATGATTACGATAACCAATAACTGTCGGTACCATATTCAGAAAAAATTGGTAAAAAAGATCGGCTAATTTGCTAGGACCGCATAGGCTGACCAGAAGGCTATGATTACCATGCTGTAAATAGCGAACACGGCAAGCTAGCAGAGCTCGAATTGTGCTTGTGCATACATGAGAACGGGGTGGGACGAAAAAAAGAAAAAAAAAGAGAGAGAGACAAGGGGTCTTTAGATCGCATGCACAAAAAGGAAAGGAAACGGACAGTCAAAAAATGATCAAGGACAAAAGATTGTACAAGAGAAAACTAGCTGAAACTTGATTGGCAAAATCTGTTAAGAGAATCTGACCTCTGCACGCACAGCCAGCAAAAGGATTGGTCGAGAAAGCGCAACTTTTTCCTTGGATTCACCGATTCAGGCGACGAGTGAATGGATGCAAATGCAAATAGGGAGGAACGTACACACAGAGCAGCAGCTGTATTTTCTACGCTGGCACGCTGTTGGGTTCGCCTAAAACAAACGCAAACAAACACGGATCGGATGGTGACATCGATGAAGCAATGGATTAGCAGGCGACGAGACGCGGAGAGGCAAGACTACAAGAGATTTTCCTCAAAAAACAATACTACAAGAGGACATGGATGGATTTTTTTTTAAAAAAAAAAACGCCGGACCCGTGTAGCCTGCAGGTCAAAGAAGAGAGATCTCATCAAAGGAAGTGGAGGGAAACAAAAGAAATCGGAGAGGAGAGGGGTATCTCGAGGGACCTGGGAGATCAGATACCGTATGACCTCAGAACTGACGCACGCATTCCAGCTCTGCAGTCTCGTCAAAGCCGTAGCCCCGGTATGGCCGCATGGCATTTTTTTTTGTGTGTGAAAAAATATTAGGGCTAATGTATTCAGTGGGCCGGTGTGGTTGAATTCAGATGTTTTAGATGTTTTGTTTAATCATCGAGTACTGCTGGGTATACAACGTACAAACCTTTATATTCGATTTTCTTGACACTGGTGGCTGCACTTTGTTGGGAGTTATGCTCACTAAAAGTAGTGTTGGCAACACTTTTTATGTGGACCGAGTGCTGCATTTTGTAATCAACAGTTGCTCACCTCCTGTGGTGTTTGTTGTGGAGAGTTGGAAGCATCCTTAATTAGCTGACCTACATCAAGGGTCTATTTAGTACAACTCTGTTTTATTAATAATTATTTTTTTAAAAAATAGTTTTATGAACAACTCTCTAGATGAAACTGAATTATTTTGAAAAAAGTATTTGTCAAAACAGCTTCACCAATAACTTTATGCATGAATATGAAAAAGAAATGGGGGAGAGAGCTATGATAAGCTACTATTTTCAGTTTCATCCCACTTCATATCTTTGTGAAAAGAGAAAAAAAACTGTTTTAAAGAGAGGTGTTTGGTAAAAAAAAAATAGCTCACAACAGCGGTACCGAACAGACCCTTCCACTATCGATTATAATCTAAATCCACGTTACAGTTAGGACACTCAATGCCAGCGGAAATCTAAGTAAAGTCAAATAAGAACTTAAAAGCTAAATGCCAGGCTGAGTGTGGTGAGTGGGGGCTGCAACAGCCCCTACTCCCATGTTGTCCATAGACCCTCTACGGAGTTCCTCAAAATTTTGTGGCCACGGATGGATGAAGAGGAAGAAGGAGAAAGAAGAAGAGAAACGAAAAAAAAAAAGGAGATGAACGAAGACGAAGAGAAAGTTGAGCATCCCCACTCACAAGTTCCTAGATCCGTCCCTGTCTAGAGCCACTTATTAAGTGAATTTTAGCTTTATTCAAGAAGAAGCAATGCCAGTCTAGCTGACATAGGACTCCTGAGTCTGAGTGTCTCCGACGTCGTGCCTCTCACACAGCACCAAATAAAACCAAGAATCTGGACGCCAAAGAAACCATTTACCTGCAGCGTCCCGCGACACGTTACGGCCAAGCAGGGACGGGCGCCATGCACGCGCCCACGTCGCGTCCGCTGCCGCGCCACGTCGCGCGCGACCGCCGAGCCGCTTTATATATGCGTCCACCGCAGCGGGCAGGGCCACGGCCTACGCCAGAAACTAGCTCAGCTAGCCTTCGATTTCCCTCTCTAATTTGACGAACTGCACAGATCTCTCAGCTCAGCTCTCTCCAATCCTGCTGTCAGGCTAGCCAGGCAACAGATCGACTCAAACGGTGCGGAGATGCAGGGAGTGACGACGGCCAAGCAGTCGCGCAACAATGACCGCGGCGCGGCGAAGACGGCGGCGACGGATGGGAAGGGCGACGCCGCCGCTGGCACCAAGCAGGCTGCTGGAGACGTAGGAAAGGGCGACACCACCACCGGCACCGGAAACAAGGCCAGCGGGGGGGCCATGCATCATCACGGCATGTCGGCCGTGGAGGCGAAGGACTCCCAGACCATCGTGGCGCTGCAGGCGCCGGTGACCGTCATGCGCCCCGTCCGCGGCGACCTCGAGGAGCACGTGCCCAAGCCATGTGAGTATATATCTGCTGAGGCTTATAGTTATAGTAGTATCAAAGTACGCACGGTTTGTGCCACTGACGCGTCGATCCGGTGATCGATGATGAGGCAGATGTGGCGCGAGCTCTGGCGGCGCCGGACATCTACCACCCGGACGGCACCCCAGAGGACGAGCACAGGCACCACCACATGAGCGTGTTGCAGCAGCACGTTGCTTTCTTCGACCGCGACGACAACGGCATCATCTACCCTTGGGAGACTTACTCCGGTATGCATATATATGCGAATTGCATCGTCGCTGCGTCAATATCTTCAAATTTCATGTTTGGAGATGATCTCCGCGCTGAGACTGAGATCGATACACACTGCAAACAAACAATGCAGGATGCCGTGCGCTTGGGTTCAACATGATCCTGTCGTTCTTCATCGCTGTTTTCGTGAACGGGGCCATGAGCTATGCCACACTGCCTGTGAGTACAACTGCTTCAGGCAATAATCGATGGTTTTTTAAGCTAGTAGGCCGTAAAAAATGCATGTTCTGTGTGTTGTGGTTGTAGGGGTGGCTGCCGTCCCCTCTGTTCCCGATCTACGTCCACAACATCCACAAGAGCAAGCATGGCAGTGACTCTGGGACCTACGACAACGAGGGAAGGTATATATGCACACAACAATATTGATCTGCTGATGCTGATGTGTCTCTTACGTCGTAGGCGGGATGCATATGGGCTGCAATCTAGAGTTCCAAATGCATGTTAATTAGACTCATCCGTAGTGTGTGCTCTGGGTTCAGGTTCATGCCGGTGAACTTCGAGAACATGTTCAGCAAGTACGCCCGCACGTCCCCGGACAGGCTCACCTACAGGGAGCTGTGGTCCATGACCGAGGGCTTCCGCGACACCTTCGATCTCTTCGACTGGTGAGCAGAAGCACTGACCGACGATCGACCCAACAACGAACGTCCATCGTATCATATCCCCGGCGCGACAATGCATGCAGATTGCAGATCGCAAATAAATCTCCTCCTCTGATCCAGCAGGCTTCCTCTTTCTGTCAACTGCAGGGTTGCGGCGAAGCTGGAGTGGACGATCCTGTACGTGCTGGCGCGGGACGACGAAGGGTACCTGGCGAGGGAGGCCATGAGGCGCGTGTACGACGGCAGCCTGTTCGAGTACATCGAGAGGCAGCGCGCGCAGCACGCCAAGATGTCCTAGACGACGGAGATCTGAGGATGGGCTAGCTGTTGGTATTGTGCGTCGATGAAATGAAAGCGAAGTGAACCCTGTTAGGGCGCCCGCAACAGCTAAAATGAAATCGCTAGCGAGCTGCAGGTTGGAACAGTAAACAATTGCAAAACTATTCCACGTCTTTACCTGGTGCCTGGTAAGAGGTACTGAGAGAGGGAGGTTTCTGGGAACTCGTGCGAGATAGGCCAGATGGTAAGTGCTAGCGTTATGCTTTCCTTTGCATGCAGCCAATCAAATCTCTCCTAGCTAGCGATTTAGATAACTGTTGGGGACGCTCTAGCTGAAGTCTTAACTCCGGTCCTGTCTGTACCTGTGGCGTCTCTGGATGTGTAGATAAGGAGACGAGTAGCTAGTCAGAAACAAGCAGCCGTGTACTCCTCCCATCAGTAATAATGCAGAGTTCGTGCCGGAGCATGACCTCACTCGCTTTGCTGCTCCGCCTTTAATTTAGTTGTTTCATCGCCCGGACCTGCTCACTGTCTTTGCTGCTTTCATCGTCAAGGGTGTGCAAAATTTTATATATTCTATATATACACTACTCACAATAAGTAATCAAATTGGCCTATTAGCTCAGTTGGTTAGAGCGTCGTGCTAATAACGCGAAGGTCGCAGGTTCGAGACCTGCATGGGCCAAACATTATTGTTTTGTTCTTTTAGATTTTAAAAATTTATTGTTTTGTTCTTTTAGATTTTAAAAATTTATTGTTTTGTTTTTTTAGATTTTAAAAATCTACTCTGCTTTTAAAATTTTATAACTCTCCGGCTCTTCCGTACTCTCGCTTTTAAAGTTTTAAAAATTTTATAACTCTCCAGCTATTCGTATGTAAGTTTCTCTTTTATTTTGTAATTAATCCTAGTATATAAGACAAGTTTGAATAAAGTCGGACTCTTCTTTTAAAGACCTAGATAGATGTAGACAATCATACACTTATCTCTATTTAATTAATGTACGCATACTCTACCTGTGAATATAAAGAAATCATAGAAGTTAATGTTAATTGTACTAACACTTGTATGTATGAAAACTAAAGTTATAATATTTACAACAAATATGTCCGTGTGCTTTGTACTAAGAGAAAAAATTGCATTTCAATTTGGTACGATTAAATTAGCACTTTTCCTATAGTTCAGGTGTCTATCTGAAATTTAAACACCAGTTAATATAGGTTATTGTTAATTTTGTATTTTGTTATTTGTCTTTGTGTTATAACATATTGATTTTTTGTTCTTGTCCTCCTATAAAAAAATTATAATTGTTAAATTATCTTTGTATCAATATATATAAGATTTTGTGAGTGAGATTTGTAGTTTTGTTAACTGTTTTTTTTATTCCTGAAACTAAAAATATAAATATGTCCGTGTGCTTTGTACTAAGAGAAAAAATTGCATTTCAATTTGGTACGATTAAATTAGCACTTTTCCTATAGTTCAGGTGACTGTCTGAAATTTAAGCACCAGTTAATATAGGTTATTGTTAATTTTATATTTTGTTATTTGTCTTTGTGTTATAACATATTGATTTTTTGTTCTTGTCCTCCTATAAAAAAATTATAATTGTTAAATTATCTTTGTACCAATATATATAAGATTTTGTGAGTGAGATTTGTAGTTTTGTTAACAGGTTTTTTTTTATTCCTGAAACTAAAAAATATAAATTGTGTCTACATAAATTGTAACAAAAACTAAAACTACAATTTTAATCTAAAATATATATAATAACTGTCGCCGGAAAGAAAACTAAAATTCAGGCATTGGAAATTTAACAAATCCCATAAATTAGATACTTCCTTGGATACTTAAAATTACAACCTCCGGGTATGATTGCTACTGTCATTTAAAATTACAAGCTCATGGAGGAGACCTATTGATTTAAGAATACAACAACTTTATTTGACAAAAACAAACGACGCTAGTAATAATAAACAAATAAAGAAATAAATAAGTATCCATAGTATGGCACTTAGAGGGAAACAGACACGTGTGCCGGGACCCATCAGCCATCAGTGAGTGAGGCATGTTGACCTTCAAAGAAAAGACTGGATCAAACTCTCCAAATTATTGTAGGATGACCCTCCCTTCTCCAAAGCACCCTTCGCCTTCAGTTTCAGCTCATGGGCCTTGTCCCTCCTCTCCTTCCCTTTCGGCCCTTGTTCCATCAGCAAATCCAGCGCGTTCTTCACCTGCTCCGTCCCCACCTCGGCCTCCGCTTCGTTGCCGCCGGCGGCGACACTAGCAGTCAAAACAGTTCCTGTTGGCTTCGTCACACCGACGGACACCCCAATGCCAAGCACGTCGACGATGAGGTGCTCGTTGATAAACTGCTCGGCGAAGAAGGGCCAGGTCGCCATGGGCACGCCGGCCGCGATGGCCTCCAGAGTGGAGCCCCATCCGCAGTGCGTCATGAAGCCGCCAACAGCTGGATGGGCCAGGATGGCCACCTGGGGCGCCCATCCGCGCACCACCAGGCACTTGCTGCCGCCTCCTCCGACGCCGTCTGCGTCGTCGGTGTTCTCGCGCAGCCAATCCCTGACGTCGTCGGGCAGGGAGTCGGCGCCCTTGATGATCCAGAGCACCGGCGAGGGGCACGAGACGAGCGCCATGCCGAGCTGCATCAGCTGAGCCGGCGGCATGCGCCCGGCGCTGCCGAAGCTCACGTACACCACGGACTTGGCCTCCTTGGCGTCCAGCCACGCCATGCATCGCCTCGCGTCGGCGTCACTCGTCGGCGAGTGGCACAGCGAGACGGACCCGACGGCGAGCACCTTTTTGCCCGTCGCCTCCGCGAGGAGCGCCGCCGAGCCGCGCTCCAGCTCGTCGAAGGTGTTGACCACGATGCCGTCCGCGGCCACGTCGAATTCCCGGATCCCCTGCAGCGCCTTCCCGCCGACGGAGGTGATCGGCATGAAGTGCGGCGGGAGCTGCCTACGCGACAGCCTGAGCTGCCGGAGAGCAGGCGGCAGCGCTGCTGGGACGACGTCGAACAGCTCGTCGTCCGACGCGACAGCCTCGTGCGGCCTGTGCTTGTACAGGTACTCGATGCAGAGCAGAGCGAAGGCGCCGAAGCCGTGGAAGACGTAGCAGGGCACGCCGAGCTGGCGCGCGAGGCCCAGCGCCCACGTCTGTCACATCCCGGAGATGACGCAGCTCGGACGACGGAGGCGAAGCGCCTCTTCGCCGTCGACGCCGCCGAGGCAGTGCCGCGCCACTGCCTCGCCGAACCCTCTGTTGGCCACGAAGAAGCGAGGCACCTCGGCCTGAGACCCGAGCAGGTCCATCCTCTCGCAGCCCTCGGGCAGGCCGGCGTCCGCGGCCGGGAACGGGACCGCGGTGACCGTGATCGGTGGCCGTGACGCCGGGGCCGCGCGGTCGACACGGCTCTGCGCTATCGCTGCGTTGACGGGCGTGGTGATGATGGTGACGTCGGCTCCGTGGGCCGCGAGGAGGCAGCCGAGGTCTGTCATGGGGATCACGTGGCTGATGGTTCCTGTCCATGGGAACAGCACGAAGTGAGGAGGCTTGCTGGCGCTCTCCATTTCTCGCTCGCCGACGATGGCTGGTCTGCAGAAGGGCCGGCCGGCTTGCTAAGCTGTTGTGCCTGTGGGATGGGGCAAGCTGCGCTGAGCTCTTGCCACTATATATGCAGGTCCAGTGGCCGTGCACTGCGTATGCGTACACGACATGAGCTGTCTGATGCCGAGAATGCAGAGGAGTTCGTACTGACTGGTCCATGAGACCATGGCAGCATGACTAATGCACACCGACTTGTCAAAAAAAAAAAGACTGATGCACACCGACGGAGATGAAGAAGCACCAGAATCTGTCAAGCCTGAGTCTCAGAGAAAATACTAATCGCTCGTTGGCGTTGCAGAATGCAGAGCCGATGAAGGCTGTGCTGAATTGCTGACCAAGCCACACATGGGGATGGTTGGAACTGCTAGGGGTATCACATACTCCCTCCGTCCTGTAAAAACGCAATTGTATAAGCTCAAAAAAAATGTAATTGTAGGACTAAGGGAAGATACCAATGCACATGGCAATTTACTAAAATGCCCCTATAAATTGATTAGATATGTTTGTAATCATTATCCATATAGAATTTGCAGATAGAAGATTCTAGATACATAGACATAGACATTGGTAAAGTTTTTGCTACAATTAGAAGTCTCTGATACAATTAGAAGTTTTTGCTACGAATCAAGGACACAGCTGAAACGGCTTTCCGCAGGCCTGAGCAGGCCAGCTCCAGTTTTACTGAACAGTCTCCAGCTGCTAACAGGTTTACAGTTTCACATCATATTGCCGCCAGCTTTTGATTTAACTCAAATGGTCATCCAGATGACCAGATCTGCTTGAAGCTTGATGCATCTCTCCTGCTGAAAAATGTCATTTCTAGTTTCCCGTAGCTACCGTCTTAAAAAACATAAAAAGTTTCCCGTAGGTAGCACAGAGTTCAGTGTTGCAGTACAAACAATATATCGTACTGCACGATACTTACCACTCACTCAAACTTCCATAAATAACTTGTCGTTTTCAATTTTCATACATAATAATTGACTAGATGGTATAAAATACGTATAACATTTATATATCAAATAAATTTATTATAAAAAAATAAACGATCTATCAAATAATGTTAATTATGTACTACAAAAATTTATGTATACACACATAAAATTAATCAAAGTTATTTTCTTGAAGCGATAAATAAATTTGACAAGGACGCGGAATAAAAAAGGGGATTAATAAGTTTTTTTTTTGCAAAATAGATGTTATTAGGATTTATTTAAAATGGATTAAGTTCAGAGTTAGTAGTCACTGTCACCAGAGACGATCAGCATGTGTGGGATTAGTCACTCTCTCACTTTTTTTTTTTCTGTTTTGTACAGTTGCAAGTTGAATTCAATCCCTCATGACGTAAGGTCTTGCATCGATTAGATTGAAGCACGTCATCAGTGACGTTGCAAAGATTTCTAGGATGGGACAAAAATGCATGGGCATCGACGTATTTATATTATTATGGGAAAATACTTGATAGTTTTTTAGTCCGGTATTCTTGCGGATAATGTTCGGATGGTGCTAATTTTAACCTGCTAACTTTTAATAAGTCCATAAGGTGATCTATGAGTACTGTTTGTTTGGATTCATCCTCACCACTTTTAGCATAGTGGCTATATAGCATGAATGCATACCATAAATCCAAAATAAATCATTTTTAAGCAGTTCTAAGTCAAACTATTTTAAATTTGATAAACCTTAGAAAAAGTACCAATATTTATGACACCAAAACAATAACACTAGATATATCATATAACATATATTTTCATAATGTATTAGGTGTCATAGGCGTTGTTACTCTTTTGTACAAAATTAGTTAAATTTAAAATAGTTTAAATTTAGGAACTGACTTATTTTGAACTTACCATAGTTCCTATTGCTAGTTTTTACAGGAGAGAACTCTCTAAGATCTTGTTTGGTTGCACTCTATGACGGTTACATGGGGGGCATGGAGCACATATTTATACTAGTTAGATATTTAGTACTCTGTGTTCGCTCATGTGTTATGTGGTCAGGGTTGTTTATGAATATGGGGTCATAAGCTTGCAACAATTATATGGGTGGAGTTATATGGAGGAAGAGCTCGACCTATGTGGGATCGTCGATCAGGGCTTTTCTACCCCTCCATAAATAGTTATAGGGGTTTGAGGATTATGGAGTTGGTTTATAAATACATCTTTCTATGCATTGTATACCAAGTGAGTTGCTCTATTTGATTTGTGCCTCTCATTCGGCATGCTGGGTCCGCTTTGTCAGGCTATTTTCATGCGAAAAGAGTATCCAGATATTAGGGCCTCTTTGGTAGAGCTTTGTTCCTTAATTCTCCAGCTGTGCTCCCTGATTTACTGTCAAGTGATTCTGTGGCTGAAAATGATTCTCTTTGAGTGTTTAGTCTAAACTTTCAAATCAGCAAAAAGAATCACTTGACAGAATCATATGAAACTATTTTTTTTAGCTCTCCGGCTCTTAGTTCATTCGAGAGAATCATTGCTGAAAAATGATAAAATGCATACACATATGCACGGAGAATCAACATAAGATCTTGTGTTCCCGAGGATATAAAAACATGTTCAATAAGATTGGCTACAAGCCAAGCCAAATCAGTAAACATAACAGACACAATACAACAATCTAAACTCCTCTATTTTAAATAGCATTTTTATTGTTTTGGGACCCAACCATCCTTTCCCATCTAAGGAGTACTGCTTTATCTCCTCCCCACGCCATCCATCACGTGCTCACGCTGCACGGATTGGTTGTGCTGCGCGGAAGGACAACATGAAGCTGGGGAGCCGTGCAAGCGCTAGACGCCGGAACTTGTGATAAGCTTGTTCTCTCTCCTTTGTTATAAGGTCTTGTTTAGTTTTAAATAAGTCATCTACTTATAAGTCTAAAAGTGAAAAAATAACTTATTTTGCCAAACACTTCTATCCTATAAGTCACCATAACTTATAAGCCATAAGTTGCTTCACTCCTGCTTAAAACTTATAAGTCACACATTTTCACGTGGTACCACACATTTTTCGCTTAAAACAGATTGATTAATGAGTTTATAAGTCATTGAAAACTAAACAGACATGATTTATACGTCATTGGTTTTAAGACACCTGACTTAATAAGTCACCTGATTTATGGAAACCAAACAGGACCTAAGACAATCTGACATGTATTATTGTACTTGCTCTACGGATACAAATATCTACCGATAGTGGATCCAGGTCAGCTTTGGTTTCCATTGTAATGGTAACATATTTTAACGTCTGGTACAATTGTAATGGTACTATCCCAATTTCTTTAGTTTCAATACCGTGCCTCAAAAAAATAGTAAATTTATAATGGTATATAACACAAAATTCAAATAATTGCAAACTGACTATCATAAGCAGAGTATGATTATAGGAAAAAACTTTGAATATAATTTTATATTTTTCAAGATAAAACAAAATTTGTAAGAATTATTCAGATTATACCGATTATATGATTTGTAATTGCATATATTTTTTTTTAAAAAATAGTTTTGATATACCTTTTCTGAATAGATTACAATCTTGTTGACATGATACTATATGGGACGACAGATATACACTATGTCAACCAAAATCATATAGGAACAAATTAGAACGGTTTAACAAACTAAAGGAGATCAAAGAATAGTTTTTAATTCAGGGAGGTAAATGTAGAGGAGATAAAAACAGTCTTTTAATCGGGAGAGCTAAATCGAGTTGGACAAAAATTGAGGAGGTTAAGGGGATGTTTAGATCCCGAGGTTAAATTTTAGTTCATGCTACATCGAACGTCTAAACTAATTATAAGATGACAAACCATTAGTTAACTAAAAAATTAACTACATATAAGTAGACTAATTAACAAGATGAATTTATTAAGTATAATTAATCTATCATTAGTAAATGTTTACTGGACTGTCATATTATCAAATCATAGTTTGTAATACTTCTACTAATAACTAAAGATTCCATATAACAAGGTTTTACCTAGAGAAAAATGAACACCCATAACTGGACTTTACGTCTTCACTATTTCGAAAAGGTTTGGGAAGTTTACGTCTTTACTCGGTGGGTGACCGGTTGACCGCCGCCAGCCCGCCACCTTAATCCAAATGTTGCAATTGTTGCGAGCGGCGGCCTCGAGGTGCGCCCGCGGTGGCGTCCGGCGGCTGTCGTCATCTGCGGCGGTGAAGGCTTTCACCAGTCGCCGTGGGGTCGCGGTGGAAACATCTCCTCGATGAGGGTGACTGGATGTACTATCGAGAGTGGTGGGGCGAGGAGGACGGCCCCGGCGAGGGGGCGCAGACCGTCTTCCGCCGCCACTCCGAGTGCGGCAACGGCGTCGTCTCCGTCTCCGCCTACCCCGCTTCCCGTCCGGTAGCTATCACCTCCTTTTCCTGCTTGGATAGCAGTACCCTACCTGAAAAATTAGGTGTCCTGCACGAAATGACTATCTCAAGATATGTTACTCTTTCCATCCATTATTGAATATGGTCTTCGACACAAGATCCTGATATTTATTTTTTCTTACAACTCATTATTGTCGGCTGCTACAAAATCAAATGATATGTTAATGATTTGAAATGCAGATATGTTGATATTGACCATATAGATCCAGGCCTACCCTAGATTTTGGGCCAAATTATTAGTACTGTTAGATTTTGAAGGTCTCCTTAAAAAAGTGCAACATTGTTAAGTACTACTGTCTACAGATCACCCCCCCCCCCCCCCCCCCCCCGCTAGTTTTTATTCAATATATGAAATTGTAATTTGATTTCTTTTCTTTTCTTGTATAATGCAACGATTATATCACTGTACCCTAGTCATTATTAGATTCATATTGATTCTCTTAGGTGGCTTGAGATTCTTTGACCAGAAATGACAAAGTGGACCCTTTAGTTTGAGCTAGTACTTTCCATAACCAGAATAGCTTTGGAAGGCAGTTAAACACAGCTCCTGAGTGATAAGTTGACAAGGGGACTTTTGAGAGAAAAATTGTTTGCACAGACAAGTTTCCTTTAGCAAGGAGATTTAGGAGCTCATAAGACAGTAAAGGAAATGCTTAATGTGCTGATGCTTGGGTACGTCAATAGGAATACCTAGACTGATTAAACATGAATGTTGCCACTACCCATTCTGCTAATCATTATTACTACTAAATTACAATTTTAAAACAAATTTTGGGCTCCTCTGGCTCTGTGCGAGCACTTATGCTGCACTTCTTAATATACTGTGCTGATGCTCTGAAAGCTAGTGAACAACATGGTTTACTGGGAGGAAAGAGAATACCGAAGAGTATTTATTAACCCCAGCAACTTAGATTTCTTCTCTCAGCAGACTGGCTATGTTTGAGATTATTGCTTGTTCCAGGAAAAAAATTGTGTGGTTTTCACCTACTCTTTTACAGGGCACAATGCTTATTGAAATAATGTGATGGCTTAATTTTGTAGGGCTTTCCTGTGCAACATACCATTTTTTATTTTCAGTTTCTTTAGTCAATTTATTGTATGTACTCGTTGAAAGTTTGAAACACAACTTGTTATCCGGTGTCAGGCTAGTGAGCATTGGCCAGCCACGGAGAGATGGCTTCAAGAAACAAATGCAAGACTATACCCAGAATCAGCCAGTTCTGGTCAGTTTAAGGTGCTAGGCTACCAGTGGCGAGTGATGCGTTTTAATGAACATACACGGCAAAGCACTGCAAAAGTGGTGACATGTTATAGGACTTCGGGTCAGAGATCGTTGTTCTTGATGCAGCAGCCACATGTTTTAGCTGTTCCTTGTGAGTTCACTTGTACCATCTTGCATTCATTATGATGATGGCATGTTCAGTTAACTTCATCTATTCATTTAGGGAGATTGGTGTTTGTGCCCCTTTGAAGGCCAATTTTGATTTTATCCTCGTTTTCCTAACTTTGTGATTTTATACTCTCAATTTTTTGAATCCGAAGCCACCGTTTCCCCATGTTGTAGACTAGGCTGAACAAATAAAAAAAACAAAATATTCAAACACGATTTCTACCCCTAACCTTATCTCAACCATCCTGGTTCCGCCGATGGTTGATTAAGCATGTGCAACTTGTTAAACTTTGCTCAGATTTGAAATAATTGCAATTTATTTTGTAAAAATTCTTTCAGAATGGTGCACAAATATATAATGTAAAAATAGAGGGTAAAATCACAGAGTACTCAAAAAACTAGGGGCGGATTTGAATGGGCAAACTAGTCCTTTTTTAAGCTGAACAGATATTGTTTACTCCTCTTTACAGAAAGGGTAAACTCTGCCTTCGCTTTGAAAATGCAGGAGTGTTGACATAAAAAGCGTCAGGATCTGCGAACACCTCGGGCTTATACCCGAAATTCGGTTGTCCGAAGGCGTGCTAGTCGATTTGACCAGTTAATCGACAAGGACGATAACTAGAACAGAATTTGAACGAGACAACAGCGATGCGCCCGGATGTCAAGGCTCAAACCTGATCAGGATAACTAGAGCAGAGCTGAACGAGGCAACAACGATACGCCCGTATGCCAAAGCTCAGAGGTACTCCCACGCGGAACTTACAAGGGTTTGACGGAGATCAAGATGATGCAGCCCGTCGAAGCTTGAAGAACTCGTTGATAAACTACAGCTAATGCAGTAAAGGATAAATTGCTGGAAAGGTAAATAAGATAAAAAGTAATTGATTGGTTGATATGCTTGGATATGATCGTTTACAGCACCCCTAGGTACCTATTTATACTCCGGCAGAGGGAGCTGTAGATAGATACGACTCGTACCTTTCCTAAACAAAAACCCATAACTTTAAGGAAATAACTGACTCGCGCAGGAGTCGGACCCAAATAGAAACAATCTATTCCTAAACAGATTCTACTATTATTAAGGGAATAAAATGACTCACGCAAGAGTCGGACTCAAACTTCTATAATAATACTGGCATAAAATCACCAGTTTCCTTATGTCTCCTTCTTGATGAAAACTTTCCATCGGCAGATCCCTTCAATCCGCGACTTCCTTTTTTGGCCACCGGTAATCCTCTGCTGACATCAAACGCCAAGTCACCCTGTCCTCATCGGCACCCCATGCCCATCGGCATCGGCAATACTCCTCATCGGCAATCGGCAATATCTCCTCATCGGCAATTGCCAACCACGTCATTCTGCTTCCATCGGCAGCATCTATCACCCATCGGCAACAGCCTTCAGCTTTCATCAGCACTGAGTCCTCATCGGCAAGCTGATTTGCCTTTATCAAGTCCTTCTGCCTCCATCGGCAACAAGTCTGTCCTCATCAACAACATTCTTGCCTCTATCGGCAGTCTGACCGATAATATCCCGATGCCGATAAGGAACAGCAATCAGCCTCTTGCCGATCGACACAATCCTTAGATTATATTGACACGTGCCAAAAAACGGTGTCAACAAGGAGCAAAATCACAAACTTAAATAAATGAGGGCAAAATCACTATTGTACTTCAAAACAGGGGTAAGAACTCAAGAGCTCCTGTGCTAATCTACAATTTTGAAAGAGCCGTTCTTGCACATAATACAAGCATAACTATTTACATAGCAGTCATACAGTCAAAAATATACTAATAACATGCATGGTTTCCCTGATTATTTCTCTAGTGTTAAATATTATCATACTTGCATATGTTTTATTGGTAGGTTTGCATGCACCGTGCTGTCAGATGCAAAAGCAATGCAATTGGTGTTTATGTTTACGCTGTATCTTTTATCTCAACACCATCATACACTTCTGAAAAAAATGATATTTTCAGAATGTCAAGAGTATGGTATCAGCAGGATTGACAGCACTTGCTTGTTCTTCATATGATCTTCCACAAGCAGCATCTGGACAGAACACACTGAAAATTCTGTGCATCGGCCATGTTGGTGGCACCTTGCCATTGTTTCTGGCTAGGAAGTTCAGAGGTAAACACTATCACAAACTTCAGCTATTCATAGTATCAATACACTTGCAGTGCAACTTCCTACTTGCTGATACTTTGTTTACTGCATACTGTAGTAAAGTGAAATCTTTCCAGCATTAGGGTTTTACTGCAATTTCTTACTTGATTATGCTTCCTTTCCTGCATATCATGATGAAGTGAACTTTTTCCTGTCTTAGTTGGTTGACTTGTATCTTGACACCTGATCCATTGAACTTCAGAATTACTATTATATTACACTTGAATAGATGATTGACTGAAAAAATTGCATCCTCTGTGTCAGACTGCTTGAAGTCAAATCAATTAGGATTTCTTTTGTTCTAGTGCATTATGCGTCGTGCAGATGCACCTGTAGACATTTCAGGCCTCCGCTTCATTATAGTGCCTGATTTGCAGTTTCGTTCTTTCAGGTGCTACCATCCACATTGTGGAAATTGATCCAGTTGTCGTTTCAGCTTCAGTTGAAGCCATGGGTTTCCCCATGTCATGTGTTAAAGGCTCATCACCTGAGTCCATGCTACCTGCCGACGCTCATGATCTACTATGGGGAGGCATACATGACCGCATGTTCCTGCACATAGCAGACGCCGATGAGTTCATTTCCAACGACAGCAACGAGTACGACATCGTCTTCATTGACGCCTACAACGGAGACGACGTATTTCCTCGCAAGCTCTGGGACGCCGACGGGGCATTCATGAAGAACCTAGAGGAGAGAGTGCACCCTGTCCACGGCATGGTGGTCGTGAACTTGCATTCCGATTCAGAAGGCGACGACAACGCCGATGATTCTCAGTGCACGCTCCCCATGGGCAGGCACGTCTCCCAGGTCTGCAGGGCTTACAAGCAGCACTTCGGGCTGGCCTTCACAGCCGCCGTGCCGTCTCTCTGCAACATCACTCTCGTCGCCTGCCGCGACAAGGGGGGATGATGACGAGCGGCGCGCGCCGGGCGCCGGGGACTGAGCCACAGTGATCTCGTCCTTGGTAAGCTCCTGTCCAAGTCCGACACGGTGGAGCGTGCGCTGGGCCTGCCGTTCCCATGTCTGCGGTACATCAAGAACGGTTTCGCGCTGGTTCACTGATATGATAAGCGTGCGTTTTCTGTGGAATTTGGATGATATGTTTTGATTTGGGGATCCACCTTGTTTTTCTCCTCAAAATGTCTGCGGGGGCATGTAGCTCGTGCAGCCGTTGTAGAATAGTCAGAAGCCAGCAGGCACCAATTACCAGATGATGGGGGCACACCACAGGTGCCCAAGTTAATTCTCCGCATGCAGAGAGGACTGCTTGAAAAGCTAGATCAAGGTTTTGCTCTCTCGTTTCATGTGTTTTATTTCTCCTGCTCGTGAAGGAAAGTAATGGCTGGATATATCCGTGTGACGCTGACGCGTGCTGATTCAGATGCACCCAGTAGTTTGTTTTGCCACCGCGTTCAGTACATTGATTGATTAAATCAGTCGGAGGCGATCGAGTCAAGATGGGAACGGGTCGGCCCGGACCTGACCCTGTGGCCTCAAGGCCAATTTGCAAGGTCATGGGTCGATCCAAATCTGAAAAAGTCTTTGGCCTCGCTGTCCCAATAGGTACTGTGAGGCCGGCCCAAAAAAGTATTCAATGTTTGTAATCATACATTTAAATAGATAATTAGATAAACTTTCTTTGCAATTCCACAATATTTTTGGATTACAACAAAAATATTATCACTAGTACAGTGTTTCTTCGGTAAGACATAGCAGGAATTTTGCCTAATTTCCTGTATAGAGCAATGGCAAATTGCACAAACTGACAAATATGAACAGTATAGAGCAATGGCAAATTGCACAAACTGACAAACATGAACAAGAGCTGCATTGCCATGGCTACAAAAGGGCAGCAGCACTTCAAGCAAGGTTCTGACACTAAACATGCGGAGCTGACAATAATCATCTAAACATGCGGAGCTAACAGTAAACATGCGGAGCTGACACTGACAATGAAACACATGCACCAAAGATGTCTTCAGTCTTGGCAAGACTCCCTTCGACCGGCTAATCATCAAAGCAATATTCTAATACATGTGCTCTCCAAGTGCTCATGAGGCTGCATGGCTGTCACTATTGATTGCTCAAACCGCCCCTACTGATAATCACAAGCTGTTGCCCATCTCATCTCTAAATGAACAGGGGGCACGACCGTGTATCCTGCATTTGGTTTAGTCCCCTGCAAAATGACTAGCGTGCTGCCGTGCTACTGACTAATTTACAACACTCTCTGATTGATTGAGCACTCAATAGACTGATGGCCTCGGCGATAATTAGGCATGCCGGACTCTCTGTAAACAACCTGCATATAAGGTGCCAAATTTTTTCCTGGTTTCCTACAACTCATGCGTCTGCTAGCAACTGCTACTGCTACCCAAATATATGGATTCAAGGATTCACTGGAACAGTATGATCAAATGTTTTGCCATCTCTTCTAAAAACACCAACAACATTATGATACATACAAATGAAGAAATATGTTTTGCATCTTTCTTCATTTGTATATATATCAAAATGCGTTGGCAAATAGAAACTGACAGATAGTTGAAGCTAGGTGAAGCTCCACGAAACATACTCTAAATCGTGCTAGGATGGACAACACGCAACACGCTAACTGTGCAGCAAGGGCCAATTTGATGTTTTTTTTAAGTGTCAACCGGGGAAATCCCCACCTAAATTCATACTTTGTTTTAGGGACGTTTGCAGTCTTCTGAATCTTGCAGAATGCTTTCACAGTGAGCCCTGCCGTTTGATGGAGACCAATAGCATTCCAAAACAAACTGGCAATAGTTCCTTGTACATGGGAATAAGACCAAATAGAAATTTCAGGGCCATACCGGGAGACAAATGCATCTGGGTACATATAAAAATCTCACCTTTATTCTCTCGACGACTGCATCCTCATCAAGGTGTGGTCACAGATGCCGCACAACATGCAATCCACTATCGCCCGGCCCCGCCGCCTCTAGCCACCACGCCCGCAGCCTAGCACACAAGGAAAGGAAAAAAGCAAATGATATGAGAGATGAGTGCGCACATGAGCAGATCCACCTTCGCCGGAGGAGAGACGCAGGTCCAGAGGAGGAGCACCCACCTCATCGGCGCCGACCCGGTGGCCCGAAACCCTAACAAATCGCCGGCGCTGCCTTCTCGAGGAATGCGGACGGAGAAAGAGAACAGAGACGGAGAGAGGCGAGGAGTCACGGACACGAGAGCTAAGTTACATGGGTCGACCCGTGTGACCCGATGGTCCGACAGGTACCGGCTCTGGTGGCCCATTTTTATTTTGAGGCCAATCCGCATGGCCCAATGGCCTCACTTTTGTGGGTCGGGTCAATGACCCAGTGGGTCGACCCGGCCCATTCCCATTTTGAGGATCGAGGGTCCGTTGCTTGCGCAGTTGCGCCACGGCGTCTGTTCGAGCTCTGCTTGTGGAGCTGCGTCGTGGTCGTGGACTCCAAGTCCCCCCAGCTGGTACAAAGTCAAACCAAACCACCCGTTACAATACAACAGTTACCTGCACAAACGAAATGGCCCGAAACATACCCCCACGGCTCGTCGCTGCCGCCGGTCCCGGTCCCGATCGAGTCTTGAGGGTCGTCACGGGCTCACGGCGGCTCGGCGAAGGTAGGAAAGGTGGTTCACAAAAGACTCCAGCTACTGTTGGAGTTGGAGGTCTCCGTTCACAAAAGAAGTCGTGGCCGACGCCGCAGGGTCAGCGGCGCACGTGAGGTACACATTAATTAAACTGGACGCCGACGTGCACGGCATCCCACGAGGTGCTCGCGGTTGCCGATAAATGGGGTTGACAAAGGCGAGGTCAGCTATCTTTTAACCTTAAGCCGCAGCCGTGAATCAGACGCGTGTTGGGTTCCTATGCTTATCATTGTGGCCGTCTAGAGGGTCATCGATCTCGAGTTCCTTTTTTTTTCCCTCTTCCCTTTCTTACAAAATGGACACATGCAATGAATGCACCTACCGAGTGCCGACCGATCGATACCAATGCCAATACTATATGCAAGTGGCGGGAGGCTGGTTCCATAATATCACGATGAGATTGAGATGATGATATAGACACGAGAGGTCAGATCAAGAGAAAGAAAAGAGGAGGATGTTGCTGAGGAGCTCGTCCACGCCATTCCCGCACCATCCCTTCCTCTCCTCCTCGTCGTCCCACTCCTCCCTGCACCTCCGTCGCGCCTTCTCCGACGGCCACCTCCCCTCCCTGCACCGGCCGTCGTCGTCCTCGTCCACCCCCAACGACGCCCAGCTGCACACGGAGCTCTCCTTCTCCATCTACAACACCTTCGGCGGCAAGCAGCAGGGCGCACCGCTGGCGTCGTCGTTGTCGTCCCAGGAGCCGGAGCAGGAGGAAGGGGGTCAGCAGCAGCAGCAGCAGCAGCCGACGGTGGTGCAGCCGGACCATCCGGAGGTGCCGCTGTTCCTGGCGAGGGGCCTCGGGATCGACCGCGTCGCCTCCGGCTTCTTCACCGCCGGCAGCGACAAGACCGGCTGCGGAGGCGGCGGAGGCAACATGGAGCGCGTGGTGGAGCAGGTCGACGTCGAGGCGGTGGCCGCGCTGGACGCGCAGTACAAGACCATGGTCGACGAGCAGCCCGGCAACGCGCTCTTCCTCCGCAACTACGCGCAGTTCCTCCACGAGGTAGTATATCCATTTGCCAAGAAAGATCGATGCCATGCATGTGTGCCTCTACTCTGTAGTGACGTTTTGATTGGACCATAACCCTTTTGCTGCTGCTGCTGCCTCCTGCAGGCGAAAGGAGACACCAGAAGGGCCGAGGAGTACTACTCGCGTGCCATGCTCGCGGATCCCAGCGACGGCGAGATCATGTCGCAGTACGCCAAGCTGGTGTGGGAGGTGCACCACGACCCGGAGAGATGCCTTGGCTACTTCCAAAAGTCGGTGCAAGCTGCCCCACACAACAGGTAATAAGCCTCCCTCCCTCCTCGTCCCTCCAGTATATATAGCTAGACGACAATATTATAAACACAATACATGCATGAACATTTGGATTTTCGTATTCCTGTGTGTACCTAACGTTGGTTGGTTGACACTCGATCCGATCCTGCAGCCATGTCCTGGCTGCGTACGCGAGCTTTATGTGGGAGCAGGACGACGACGACGACGACGACTGCGGCGGAGACCAAGGCACGGGTGGAGGGGCGACACCGGAGCGCGCCGCGGGGACAGGGCAAGCCATGGAGCTGGCGTCTGCGGCCGTGTGATCCTCCCACCAGGAAAGTGGCGTGCTGGCCGGCGATGTAAAGTAAAGTGTCACATGCATAACGTTTGAAGTTTGAACGAGTCGGCGAAATGAATAAAGCTAGGCAGCATCATTCGGAGCTTTAGAAGGGGACAAGCTAGCCATGTAAATTTGTGTTGTATACCAGCTCTGTTTAGTTTACCTACTAAGAGCAACGAGATGTGGAAAAGCTTTCACAAGCTATTTGCCTAAAAAAGTTACAAGCTATTCGGTTTTAACCACTATAAAATTTACCCTCTCCTTTGAAATAGTTGCAAAATGTTGATTTCTCTATCTACTTGCGTGCTTTCTATCGTCTGGCAGTGCCTTTTGTTCGTGTTATATTCTATCACTGATGGCACCTTGCTCTGATGACAGTAGACGTGTGTGTTTTCTAAACTTCTTCCTAATGAAATATCTGTTAACATGTTATCGAAAAAAATCTACTCGGAAACGCTGAAAGCCAAAATCATAAATAGAGTTGACGGTACTGTGAAGAATGTACGACTCGCACAGGTAAACTGATATCATGGATGAAGCTTGAACGATAGTGAACCCGGCAGCCTGCAGGTACCGATGCTAGTGTAACCCTGAGGTTTTCTGTAAGCCAAGGCCTCATTACTGTAAGCGTTAATCTTGATAGTCGACATTGCAACAACATCGCCCGCACCACCAGGAGTTACAAGTATAGTACGAAAGACCAACAATTAACATCGGTATGAAGATACGCCACCAATGTGAATAGTACTAGGTATGCAAACTATGCCATAATTATAAGATGACCAACTATTAACATCGGTACAACCTAGGGATTACTTTAACAGTTTGACGTTCCAAAACTTCACTCCGATGGTAGCATGATCCACTTTAACCGGTCACGATAGCGGAGGACCAAAAACTACCGTGACGCAACAAAATGGTAACATAAGCCCATCCTCAAAAAAGACTCCGCCCAATGCCAGCAAGGCAGAAATACTAGTCTCGACAACATTGTGACTTTCAGCAAAACTATGGCCGGAACAGCACCAGTTGGAGAATGGCAATGGTACACGGCCCAGCAGAGCAGGTACAATACTAGTAGTAACTGTCATACTGGCGTCCAGATTTTTTCTGGTGCCCAGTTCCCTTCGATCGAGTAGCATACTCCCCGTCGTATCTCCCACCGGCTTGGTCCCTTGAGAAATCAGCTTTTCCGCGTCCTCTTCCTGCAGAGCAAGGAATTACAATTATTATTACCAACCCTAATATACGGAATAAAAGAGAATAAACACAGGAACCAGAGACAATTAGTTAACTCTTTTTTCTTTCTTTCTTTTGGTTGCAACTAATGTAGGGAAATGATTATCACATTGGAAAAGTCAAGCATACCTCCAGTTGATAACCCATCTAATAGCAAGCCCAAATTCAGGTAAAGTAACCCTGATTGTTTCATTCCTGTCTTAAACTATCAATACAGAACGTTCTATGCGAACTACTGGGACAAGGATGGTTAAAGAAAGTCTGTGTAATCATATGGAGATGGTCCTGAGTGGATACTTACTTCCACGAGGGAATCCACAGTTAGGCCTCCTCTCTTCAACATGTACAAGACGGCCATTTAGCTCTATTGGAGATGCCTGATGTGCAAAAATATTGACCAGATAAGACATCATTATGGTAAACTGTGGCATGATGTAGATGGTATAGCAGTAGAGATTTCATTGAAACTTCAATCTACATCTCCTTTTATATTTTAAAATTATGAAAGACCTGCAGTGGTGTATGTTTCTACTTTGGCAGAACATGGTTGGTGTGCCATCCACTTGCTTAGAGTATGCAAAAATTAATATGCGAAATAGTTCATTACTAAGCGATTCCACATTCACTTAATTTCTTTTTAGTAGGTTTTCTGACTGTGACCTAGATGTAATGATTATGATACATTGCAGATTACAGAAGCCTACATGCTAAGGGAAACTTACACTTAAAGCATTCTGAATACCAGACATGTCTTCAAACTCAACAAAACCAAAGAAGACTCCAGCCTCCTGCATATCAGTAGATGAATTAGGAAGGCGATAATGAAGAGAAGTAAACATCAAAGCATTTAATAAAAGGCAAGAAACCTTGCGGCTTCGGATAGCAACTCCATCAGGTTTAATTCTTCCAAAATCCTGGAACACTTTCTCAAGATCAAAGACCGAAGTAGAGGGCGAAAGATTCCCAACATAAACTGAAAGAAACTCTTCTGAAAAATAAAAACCAACAGTTAAGGCTACATAAAAATGTACAACAGAAGAGAATGGATCTATCTAAGTCCAAAAACATATTGCGGGCAAAATTGTACATATATATTATAAATAAAATAAATGGCATAGCAAAAAATGTACAAATGATTGTGGACTAGACACTAGAGAATTTAATATGCACTGCCTCAAATCAGGTATAAACTTCAGTCATGTATGGTGTACATACAAAGTTACAAACATAAAGAACCTTTGAGCATTGAAAGACGGAAATTCTGTCGCATGTCGTTGACAGATACACTAGCAATTTAGAGCTGTAGCATGCAAGACTGTAAGGGTCATGCAAACTTTTAATGAAGGAAAAACTATGGCACAGCCTAACAATACTACCATAATGCTTCAAAAAGGATAATTCACAAAAAGAGTGGTGTTGGGTACAAAGGTAAGGGGTATCCTAAACGTGTGGTAATCATGCCTCCGCCTCCGCCTCGACCTCGAAGGACGGACAGGGGGTCGAGCGAACGACCCGCGCGCAGGAGGCTCGATTAGCTCACCTGCTCCCGGTATGGGTTAAAGGGGATTCAATGCGCCTACCTGCCCCCACCTAACGCCATGGGCGCCCACTACCGCAGTCAAATCCATCAACTCACCGCCCCTGCCCTGGACCTCCGTTGACCGTGCGGCCGTTGTAGCCATGTTGCAGGAACGGAATCCAGAGGCACCCCCTCGAGCCATGAACAGGGCAGCCCTCGACCGTGTCTTCAGGGATACGACAGGGTCACGCTGGCCTTGACCCCCCCCTCGACCGGGGGGCTCGACCACCGTCCCCAACCACTCCGGCATGGCTCCCGTCCAATCCGTCCCGCGTCAACTGTGGGACTCGTACCCGTCTACAGAAGGCCGACCGCACTGCGCCATGACGTTCGGCAGCGTCCAGTCTGCCATCACCACGCTCTGGAGCACTGGAAGGACGGGAAGGCCACACTGCTACAGCGATCGACGTCCCTTCGCCAGCATGGCGCCACGGACACGCCTCCCATGCCGCTACAGTTTAGGACCTCTGTACTCTCAGACCTCCCCTTGGTCTATAAAAGGGGACGCTGGGATAGAAGAAGGGGCATGCGCAGGCAAGGGCGAATACTAAGGCCCATTCGTATCGGCTAAGGCATGCACATTCGTATCGGCATGCGCATCGGCATCGGCATGCGCATTCGCAACAACACTCCACACCCGATTGCTTGATCCACGTCTCAAGCAGTCAATCGACTCTCCTAGGATAGCCCTGCTAGCCCTAGGCCTCAGCTCCTCCAGAGCACCCCCGTGTAAACCTGCTTGTACCCCCCTGTACGAGCACTTCGGTGCAAGATAATACAATCCATCCTCCCCCGCTGGACGTAGGGCCTTCTGTGCCCGAACCAGGATAAATCTTGTGTTCTTCTTGCATCACATCTGGGAGAGGGAACACGCAATATACAAATTTACTAGCCGGTGGTCTTGACCCCCTGGGTCATAACACCGACAAGTGGTTAATAAAGGATAATTCACAAATCGAGTCAAGTACCTCCTACATACTAGTAGCATGCTTTTGTAAAGATGAGATGCTAGTAAATAATGGTGGAAAACACTCCCTCTCAGAAGTGTTTATCACAAACAAAACACACACTGGCTCTTTGTTTCTCTAGTGGACCCACATAAGTATAAACAGCAGAATTATTTGGTTGATGCAGCCACACAAGCAATCACCATTATATAGCTGATATAGGGCTACACACTTGCCTATGAAATCCTCCTAATTGATGCAGTCAAAGCTACTACGATTGCCTATTATTCTCCTCAGACTACAAGCTAAAAGTCTGCTAGTATTAAAAACTGCACCTAAATATAATGAACCTGGACACATGCAAACCTGGATACATGCACACACACACACACACACACACACCAGATTATATAGCTACCAAATAACTCTTAAAATAAGCAACAAGATAAAGCTCAGGGATTCATGATGACACAGTAGCTCTTACTTAGTTACACATTGAGAAGAAAATAACAGTGCAAAAGAAGCAAACAGGAGTTTGGGTATCCTAACAAGAGCCCCCACTTAAGAATCATTATTTACAAAACTAATACAATGACAATTTAAAAGGTGTTCAGTAAAGATGATCGATTTGAATTTAAATTATCCTAAGAGGAACTTATATAATGGGGTCGATTTGGAGTTCTTTTACTTAGTCAATATTTGGGTCCCAATTTCGAACATCCAAGAAGGCCTTGATAAGGTAATTCAAGCTCAAACCTAAAACTGGAAGATTTGAATAAAAACCAAATAAACAGTTAACAAGACCAGTTCAGGCGCAAAAGTATCGAATGGATTTTTAGCAATGTGGATTACCTATAAATTGTTTTTAAGGACAAGACAGTTTAAACACAGGTCAAATAAAATTCATCAGAAGCATGAGTGAAACAGTGCACAAAAAAAAGAAAAAACCTTCATCCTCAGGGGCACTAATAGCCCGGTGGTTTTCCACGTTAGACTTTTCATGCACTGGGGCAGACTGCGCCTGCGGGGCCAACTGTTGAGCCTGCTGTGTCTCTGCAGTCGCCATCGTTGTCTTTGCATTTTTTCGCAACTGATAGCAATGCAAGCAAATCAAGAAAAGCAGAAACTAGGAGTTAAGCCTAAGTGCCTAACTATAACATGTATTTCCTTACCACTGAAGCATATGTCTTGGGTACTTCTTCCACAGGTTGTTCAAGGGTAGGCGATGAAGGAGGGTGGGGAGGAGCAAGAGGTGAATCCCTTTTAACATCTGTTGAACTGGGGAATGAAGGAATATGCTCTTCTGGATGAGTTTCATCATAAATCACATTGCCAGCATTATATTCCAAAGGGTCTTGGTGCTGCACATGATTTTCAGAAGGAGCAACAGTCTCCTGCACCTCAGGTTCTCCATTCAAGTAATCAGACCCTGGTGAATTATGCAACAAAAGAATCTCAGTACAATGATAGGCACACCTGTGATTTTATACAAATTTTCATTGAATCAAAACGAAGCAAACATTCAAATGGCAAAGTTTATCGTCCAGAAACTTAATTCATCAAGCTTAAATAGGAATGAGAAAGGGATCAGCAAAGACCAGAAATATGTGGCACAAGACATGAAAATCATCTGGTGACCTTGTCAGTCGTCATGTGACTTCTATTGTTCACAGATCAAATGAAAAGCAGTACAACAAAACATTTTGCAAAAAAAGGTCCAGTTCCAATATGTACTTATTAGCATGCAACACACATGATGTCACAAATCCATAGGAAAGTTCATAAAACTAGTTGTTCAGATGTATATCAAAACAACTTCAATACCATTGAAAGAGATACCTGTTTCAGCCATTGTGTAAGACACATCCACTTGGGGCATGTTGTGAGCATAATTGTAATCATCAACAGGGTACTGATCATCATACTCATCACAGATGAGCTTAAAGATGTCACTGAATATAAAATATCCATCTTTCTTTGGAGCAAGAACAATATTCTGAGCAAATCGCTTGCGGACAGGGTAGTCCTTCAATTGCACTAGGCCAGTAACCAACAGCGTAATCGCCCCGCCCCATGACTCTAAGAAATTCGCTGTTTTAACCTCAACCTTGCTTACACTCATGGACATCATCATATCATTGATAAGCTGCAAAAGTAAATAGCAATTGTAAGTAAAATGGCTAAACCCAATATGAAAATATGGCTCATCAGAGTTTTGATGACCAAGCAACATTGAGCTCTAGTGGAAGAACAGAAAATTGTGGTGGCTAGATCAGGTTTCATGTCCTGGCTCCTTCAAGTTAAAAGATAGACATAGCATATTCTCTCACCAAGATATAACTAACAAAAAAAGTATACTCCTACATGTTTTCATTAAGAGAACAAATAGCAACCAATTTGTTCACTTTATTTCCCCTTTAACACTATTCTCGTAATCTCTTTGCATCAAACAGAACTGATGAACGACCAGGTAACATATGCAATCCAACAACAGTATACAAGACCCCTATGAATAGAGAAATATATGCACAAAGAAAAATTGAACCTGGAATCAGAGACCTTAAAAAACTAACTGGATTTCCAGTTCTAAATCTTATAAAAGAAAAAAAACAGAGCAGCAGCATGTTCCCAGGGTTTCACAGATGGCTTCAATTCCCCAACAGCATGACAGATGCAACAATCTCGACATATATCAAAGCAGCCATAAATTACCATCGAGCCAGTTCATAAAACAAGACCTTCCAACACATGATCGCGTCGAAAATTCAAATATACGGAACTTACATAAGCACTTGAATACCTGTACCAGGTATGTTTCACAAAACGAGGGTGATCCACCAGAAGCGGGGAGGGGAAAAAACAGCAGAAAAACAAAAAGAGATCGGGATTTTACGGTTATACCTCCATCGTCTCTCCAAACGACCACCGACCCGTCTCGCAGTCCAGTCTGACGACGCTGCTGCTGTCCGTGTAGAACTGGCTCGCCAGGTGCGGCTGGTTCGTCAGGACGTTGTAGTAGCACGTCAGGAAGTAGGAGCCCACCTGCCCCGCAAACAGAAACCACAAGCCCGCGTGAGGAGTCAAAAACCCCGTCTAAAACCACAAAACCCAACATTTCCCCACCCATCGAGATCCAGACGCGCCCGCTCACCTGAAGGGCATAGTTGTGGCCCGCGATTTCGGGCTCCGGCTGCTCCATGGGGTCCATCGCCGGCCCCAAAAACCCTAAGGCGGAGAGAGCTCGGATGGGGGACGTGCCGCCGCGACTCCCACCGGTCGAGTCGAAGGAGTTCCCCGCGGCGATGGAGCGGAGTTGGGGAGGTGCGAGGGCGGCGGTCTAGGGTTCGCGGGGTCTCGACGCCGGGGAGGGTGGCGAATGCGGAAGGATGGATGGATTGGTGGTGCCTGGCTGTGTCGTGCGGGTGGGTTGGGGATCGAGTGGAGAAGGAGAGCAAGGTTTTAAAATGGCTGCCCCCCTTTCACTGCCTTCTGTTTCTGCTTTTCACTCGCGTTTCGCTTTTGGGATTCGAAGCCTCCTTTTCAGCCGTCATGAAGTGATCGGGCACGATGACGTGGAAAGGCGGATGACGAGTGGGGTCTATCTAGTAGGGGCCTACACGTCAGTGAGGGTGGGTAGATTAGGTGGTGGCTGTCGTTGTGTCACGGCGGGTCCGCCTCGCGGCACTCTGTGCGGGCAGGCGGGCGGGGCACTTTTTGTTTTGGTCGATTCACGGGGAGCGCGGGGCCGCCAAGTGTGGCGTTCCGTGGCCGTTGGATCATTCGTGGATCGTCTTGGTCGAGGCAGGCCGGACCGAGCGGCGGCTGGAACCAAACAGGCCGATTTGCAAAAGAAAAAGGGCCCAACCAAAACTAAAACCCTCGCATCTTTCTTCTCCTCCCCACCAACTGCGGCCGCCAACGCCCGCTCCGCCGCCGATGGCCGAGCCCGAGCATCCGCCGCAGTCGTCGTCGGAACCTACCACTCCGCCGCAGGAAGGCAGCGGAAGGACTAAGAAAAAGAACAAGAAGAATCGTTCCAAGAAGCAACCGAAGCGAGCCGCCGCCGGCACCGACGGGCTCTCCTCAGGCGCCAGCACCATGGTTCAGGACCCCTTCCTCGTCCTTGCCGGCGGAAAGGAAGGAGGTAATGAATGCCAGGATTGCGTGTTCTTTGAATTTTATCTCCTTCGCTGGATTTCTACGTGTTGTCACTGATGCGGCGAATTGGGGCTTTGTTTCAGGGTTTCTGGATTTGGAGGAGATCGATGAGGCAGACTTCGGCATCTTCGGAAGCGTCTTGGATGACGTAGGAGAGGGCGTCGAGGAAGCAGAGAAGGATCATGGGAAGAAGAATAAGAAGAAGAAAACGAAGAAGCGGAAGCGTGGGGGTGATGACGAGGGCGTTAGTGGCTACGGTGCTTTGGTAGTTGAGAATGAGCAGGTGGAAGGCGAGAAAGCGGAGAAAAAGGTCGAGGATGCGGAGAAAGGGGAGAAGAAGGGAAAGAGAAAGAGGAACAGGAAGAAGAGGAAGGTGAAGGTGAAGGATAATGAGACGAGCAGGGAGAGTGATGAGGATGTCGCTAGTGACAATGCAGAAGGTGATTATACATACTACTAGATTGTTGTTTCGATGCACTGCGCTTGTAAAGTGTCACTGGTATTTATTTGGTTTTGATATGTAGTACTTAGCTTTGCAAAATTGATCTGATCAGCACAGGAGTTTACTTCACACTGCTGTTCATATTTCACCCCTGCAGACATGCAAGATGACACTGAGAATATGGAACAAGATAAGGATGTCGAGCTGATTTTGGGCGAGGATGATGTTTCTGCGTGGCGTGAGCTTAGGCTGCACCCTCTGCTTCTCAAGGCGATGCGCAGACTTGGATTCAAAGAGCCGACACCTATCCAAAAGTCTTCCTTTCCTGCAGCAGCTCATCAAGGCAAGGTATGTCAAATTATCCATTTGACCGAAGATTGGCCAACATATTGAGAATGAATGAAAATAATGATACAGATTTGACCATTTATGGATTTATTGCAACTGTTTAACTTGATAACCTACGTTCCTTAAACTTTGAACTTTTTTATATGATATTTTGTTTCAAAGTATGTCATCTAAAAGTTTGTATTCTTTTAACTTTGATAATTTGTCCCTTGTTGAGTTTAATAATCCTAAGTTCTAAACTTCTGCCATAAACCTTCAAAGTCTTCTGTGTGTGCTGACGTTTACTCTGCAACAGGATGTTATCGGTGCAGCAGAGACAGGTTCTGGAAAGACACTTGCTTTTGGCCTCCCAGTTTTGCAACGTCTCCTTGAAGAGCGAGAAAAGGCTGCAAGATTGCTCCAGGAAGACGAGAAAATGGAGGAACGTTCTGGTGGAAGCCCTCTTCGTGCTCTTATTTTGACACCCACCAGGGAGCTTGCCAAACAGGTAAAGGAATGACCAAATTGTCCAATGTACACATCTACTGGGCCTTTCAAGTTTCAATTTGGTAGGCAAAAGTGTTTCCTGGCTAGGGACTGGACTGTAACCCCCCTCCTGATGCCCTTAGTGTCGCGAGTTTATTAAATTCTGCTTTTCAGTAGGTCGTCTTGTTTACTATTGGTTCCTAGATGATCTTTTTTGTGACATCCTTGCCTAGTTTCAATTAGGCCCATGTGTGTGTTGACTTGATATTGTGGAGGAGTTTGGTCCCACTTGGTTGTTTTGGGTCAGTTTGTGGGTTAAACCAACATATAAAGCTTCAGTGTCCATATCACCTACCTCATGTTAACCCTTTTATGTGAAGTGAGGACAAAATCGTAAGTAGGTTGTTGGGAGTGTGTTGTCCACTCAACATGTAGTGTGGATCTGGGTTATGGATGAAGTGTTTCTGTAAAGCTGTTGCCTAACTTCCTGTCAAAGTACACGTTAGCATATATCCTGTATGTCATAGAACTTTGCATATACAGGTATGTGATCATCTAAAAGATGTGGCCAAGTTCTTAGGAATCCATGTTGTTCCAATTGTTGGTGGTCTATCCATGGAAAAGCAAGAGCGTCTTTTGAAAATGAAGCCTGAAATTGTTGTTGGAACTCCTGGAAGATTATGGGAGCACATGTCGATGAACAATCAACACCTAGTTGAGGTCAGTACATCATGTATAAGTAAACTTCTCACTCCTTTCTTGTCTGCCCTATTTGATGTATATATTTATAGAAATTTTAGTTGATATATGCATTTTTCACACAGACTTTTCGTTTTTCGTTTTTCACAAATAACTAACTTAAAGGCACATGTCATTTTCAGTATGGAATCAACTAAGCCTTATGTACTCTTCTGGTCTCTGATTGAACATAAAGCATAGCAATTACAAGTTCATTTTAGTACATTTCCTTATATTGAGAATTTGAGCTCTAAGCAGTGTCACATATTTTGACAGAGAATAAAGTAGAGCATAGTTTTCTGTATAAATTTTAATTTAACCTTGCACTTTGTGATTGCCATGTTCTAGTTATCTATGTTGACGTGTGACATTGCATTTCATATGACTCAGTTGCATTCATTGTCATTCTTCGTCTTGGATGAGGCTGATAGAATGATTGAACGAGGCCATTTCCGTGAATTACAATCTATCATTGAGATGCTTCCACTGACCAATAGCTCTCATGAACAAGCTGCAAAAACCATGCCAAATTGTGAGACTGTACCAATTTTGCAAATAAAGAAGCGGCAAACCTTTGTGTTCTCAGCCACACTTGCGCTTTCTTCTAATTTTCGGAAGAAATTGAAGCGCGGCCTATCTATTTCGAAGGCATCAACGCCTGATGATGTAAGCTCTATTGAAGCATTGTCGAAACAAGCTGGAATGAAACCTAATGCTGAAGTAGTTGATTTGACAAAGGCTTCAATCTTGCCTGAGAAGCTTGAAGAATCTTTTATTGAGTATGACTCTCATAAACTCCTTTACATATTGGCTATAAACATGACAGCTTTTACACGCTGACATATTATTTTGTTTGTATTTTACAGGTGCAGTGAAGAGGATAAGGATGCCTATCTGTATTATATATTGAGTGTTCACGGGCAAGGTCGCACAATAATATTTTGTACATCAATCGCCGCATTACGTCACATTTCTTCTATATTGCGCATTCTTGGAATTAATGTATTGACAAACCATGCTCAAATGCAACAAAGAGCTCGCATGAAGGTGGTTTTTTTTTTCATACAAGTGTCTATTCTTTTGATATCTGATATTTGCTAAGCAGTGAAATTGTCTAGTTTCTACAGAATCTGAATGTTTTGAGATTAGTCCTATTGCATATTTACACTATAATTTCAAGTAACTGTTCTTTACTTTGATGTAAATTATGCCTTCTTTTATTATGGGAGACAAATTCCATTGTTTCTGGATCTCATGGTTTTGTCAATGGCATTCCGTTGATTGGTTTCTTTTGTGGTCAATTAGGCTGTGGATCGCTTCCGTGGAAGTGAAAATTCCATTTTGGTCGCAACTGATGGTTTTGCAAGGGGTATGGATTTTGATGATGTGCGTACAGTTATCCATTATCAGTTGCCACACTCAACTGATGTAGGTGATTTGTTTATTTCTTGAGTCTACACTTCTCTAGGATATACGGCTTTTTTAATTAATTTTTTCTTACCCTAAGGTTTATATCCACAGAAGTGGAAGGACAGCACGTAAGTCATTGGCTGGCTGCAGCATCGCGTTAATAGCACCTACTGACAAGTCCAAGTTTTATTCTCTTTGCAAGTCTTTGTCAAAGGTAAGGTTTCTTTCATTGCTGCTGCTTTATACTCCCTCCGTATCATAATTAGATGACGTTTTGGACAAGCTTTGAGTCAAACATTGGGAATATAAATCATCAATAACTTTTAAGTTGTTGAGATTCCAAATGTGAAAATTATATGAATAGATTTGTCTTGAAAAATACTTTCATAAAAGTATACATATATCATTATTCCATAAATATTTTTATAAAAACAAGAGGTCAAAGTTGTGTTTGGGAGACCGTGTCGCGGTCCAAAACGTCCTCTAATTAGGATACGGAGGGAGTATGTCTCAATAGCGTTTTGGATGTGCTGCCTCATTAGGCATCATTTTATTTTATTTTATTTTTTTGCTTTTTGCTTTTTGGATGTGTTGTCATCATCAAGCTGCAATAAACTACTGCTTGGCCTGAAGTCAATCTATTTTGTTCAACTTTTTGTAAAGTACTTGGTGTTCAAAGATTATCATGACTTGGCATAAGATGTTTGTGGATATGGTATTCATTTTTTTTTTTAGTTTCATAACAGCTATGTGTCTATTTTCCTCCCAGTGACATAACAAAGTGCAATGCACTTACACTTTTTCTAGCTTGGTTCATCGATATGTCAGTGTTTTTTATCGTTTTTGTTGATAACTCGGGACTTCATAACCTTTGATTGAATATCACAGGAGAATATCCAGCAGTTTCCTATAGACCATACTTACATGTCTGGAGTAATGAATAGGCTCTCACTTGCTCGGCAGATTGACAAGATTGCACGTAAAACTTCACAGGCAAGCCCTCCTGTTTGCGAGCTTTCATGCATTTTTTTTAAATCATTCATATTGCTGATGCCGGATTAATTCAAACTATACTTATTTATCTTCTAATCTTCTTGTATGTTTTTTAGGAAAATGCTAACAAATCTTGGCTTCAAAGAAATGCTGAATCCATGGGATTGATTTTGGACGCTAGTGACAGTGAAGAAGAACGTGTGCAGGGACACAAGAAACGAAAAGTAACTTCTGCACATCTCCAAAAGCTTCAACAGGTTTGAGTACTTCAAAAGAAATTAGTAGGGTTATAAATTTTCGCAAATTGTCCATGATTTTTTAAATATTCCTCCAAATCTTTTTGGCCCTTTTCTGAGCTCATTTTCCTTTGAATTTTAGGAATTGAGTGATCTGTTGCAACGTCCATTGCAGCCTAAGACTTTCTCTCGCCGCTACTTGGCTGGGGTTAGTTCCCTGACAGAATACAAATTTATGTAACCACTATTGGTATAAAAAAACTGGCACTATAACTTGTTTTTCTCCTTCACTTGACCAGGCTGGTGTCTCACCCTTACTTCAGAAGCAACTAGAACAGTTGACCAAAACAAATGCAAGCAACAATAGCAGCAAGAGTAAGAATAAAGGATCTGGGTTTGTTGTTATTGGTCAGGATCGTGTTGAACCCTTGCAAGCACTTCAAAATTCTGGGCAAGAGGTATGTTCAAATGAGCTTTCTCCAGGGATACGTAAATTCTGTTTGTGGTGATCGAGTCTTCATTTTTATCGAAAACAGAAAGCATAGATGCATTAATCTTCCTGCATAATCATCTTAATGCCAGGAAAGATGTTATCTATAGATATAATTTATGTTCTTTGTGGGTAAAAACTAAGTTTTAATATTTGGGGATGTGCTTTGATTAGTTGCTCTTTTCATATCTTTTAGTGTCATGTTCTTATGTGCTAGATATTTCTTTGCACTTTTCAGGTCTGTGTGAACATAGACAAACAAAGAGAAAAGCGAAGAGTGGCTGAGAACTGGAGGCGGAAAAAGCATGAAGAAAAGAAACGTAGGATTCTTTATCCTTATTTTTCTTTTGCTTCACTTGCAGTCTGGCCCCACCTTTGATCGAGGCTACCCAGTTGCTGATTTCCATATTAAAAAAAAAGAAGAAGAAATGGGCACATCTGAATTGAGCTAACTTGTTGCCATATTAATATTGATGCCAGACTTTTTTTGGAAGCAATAGATTACCTTGCTTTGTGCAGAAATGCCTTTGCAGCTATAATGAGAAAATGGCCAAGGCTGTATAATCAGCATCTCCCAGTTTCCTAATTTTGTTGTGTTTTTGCAGGTACACGAGAGCAGAAGCGAAAGGTTAAGAGAAAAGCTAAAGAGATGGCTTGATGGATTATGGAAGCAATTTAAGGTTGCGACAATCCTTTCAGAGTTTCAGGAAAGAAAGGAATGCATCCATCAATGTTTTTGCCATGATACAATGCGTGTGCTAAATAGTGCTAGCCTTTAACAAATTGTAGGTGGTGGATTGATGTTTTTTTGCGGCAGAAGAAAATCAAGTTAGCACGAGAACTGGCTCTGAATGAGAAAAGGATTAGCAGATGGCTCACATATAACCACCTGTTCGGCTCTGTAATATGTGTACGCCCCATCAGATTTCAAGTTCAAATCTATTAGGATCAAATGGGCTGACCTGACCCTAGCTTTGGACCTGGCCCTTGATCAAGTTTAGGAGTGATGGATAGATCATTTTTCAACCTAAAGACTATGATCTTCAGGCCCAATGGGCAGCATGAGTTGACCGTAATATTTGTCAACTATCATGCATGGGCAGGAATACAATTAATATTTCTAGAAAGTATCACGATAAGACATTGAAGTTATTAACATTGAATCTGTCATTTAATTTTGTCTATTTGTAGCCTACATACGTGACCGTTGTAATCAAAAGTTTTGTACCCGTAAAAGAATAACTTATATAATTTAAAACTGAGGGAGTATCAAATAGTCTGGTTTAGCCATTTTTTTGGACTCCTAGATAATGATAGTGACCACCTTTTGCTATTGGACATCTAAAATGCAGCGATTTGCTAGACAACACTAGTTTTTAGCACATTTACTGGTGGGACATCGTGCTCAATAAAATATTTTAATAAAATAGATATAAAATGCTCAGAAATTATACTATAAAATTTTCTATATACATGATGAGAACTACTATAAATTAAAAATGTTGTTTTACACTAAAATGATCATTATACGCCTTTTCATAAATAGACAAAGTTAACAACAATTATTTTTTTTTTCAAATGTTGTCTTAGAAAAACCAAAGAATGCGCACATCACCAAATCATGAGCATACTAAAAATGTTAGCTCATAATAATAAACTTTAATGTATCAATTAAGCTTGACAGGAGATAATTCTATAACTCAATCATGCTAAATATACCATTATAAATTTTATTCATTTAAAGCTAATATTTTTAGCATAGTTAAGATTTGGTGATATACATTTTCTATGATTTTTCTAAGATTTCTAGTGTCCTACAAATATATGAACAAATTAACTATGATTAACTTCGTCCATTTATGAAGAGGTGTAAAATGATCATTTCAATGTAAAATAATATTTTACTTTATAGCTCTCATCATGTAGAGCCTAGAAGATTTTATAGTATAATTTTTGGACACTTATATAATTTTATATCTATTTTGTTAAAATATTTTATTAGGTACGGTGTCCAACGCCAAAATTTGTTGAGAACCAGATTGTCATCTAGCAAATCGCTCTATTTTAAATGTTCAACGTCAAAGGGTGATCACCTTTTGTGTCTAGGAGATAATTTTTCTTAAAACATATTAGTAACCATAACATGTACGAGTAATTTATATAGATTGTTACTTTAGATATATTTATATATTTTAACTAAAATATTAGATATGTATATATTAATAATATAATTATAACTGCAATATGATAGCAAAATTCAATCATCTCTGAGAAATATGGGAGAATTTTCCTAGGCCTTTAAAGTATATAGAGGTGCCACACAAAAAGATAAAAATATGAATAAAAAATATATTGATTAGTTCATTGAAAAGAATATAATTAATATGTTCATGATAACTAGATATTGACTATAGAGTATTTATTATATCTACAATGTTAGAAGATAAATAAAGAACAAATATATAATTTAAGCTTTTATTAGGCATTTTAAGCTTTTAAATACATAATTTTTACTATACACGTAGATGAACTGTTTAGATACATAGTAAAAATAATATATTTAAAAATATCAAATATCTTATATATAATTTAAAATAAAGAAATTATTAAACAGTATATACTGTCTAGATGTACCGTCAGATATAATAACCTTATTTTTAATGTGTTGGCTTCATTTTTTTCAAATAAGGATTAGTCACTTTATGAGCACGATAATGCTTAGTCCAATAGAAAAGGGGACCTAGTCTGATTGCAATACATTTAAGCTTTTGCCAAGGCTTAACGTGTGCAGTAAGCGGCGGCCGGCGGGCGTGCTGGTTCTCCGAGCGGCCGGACTGGACGCGTGGGCGCGGCAGATGCGAGGCTCCCGCCACGTCCGCCGCCACGCGCCCACGCCTGCCTGCCTCTCGCCCCCTTCGTTTTATCAAATATATGCCTACTACTGCCCATCACCCTTAGTTGCACTGATGCCATGCGCGCAGCACTGCTTCGTCTCCTCCGCTCCGACCGACGCTCCTCCTCCCCAGCCTCCTCCTGCAGTGCAGCCCCAGCAGCAGAACACGCATGGTTCCAGCTCCGGCGGCTCGCGCCATGGCGTCCTCCCAGAAGCAGCATCAGCAGTTCCCGCGCACCGCAGCAGCAGGGGTCACAGCCCGGGAAGGAGCACGCGATGGACCCACTCCCGGAGTCCATCCTGAAGAACTACAAGGCGGCGAACAAGCTCAAGGACAAGGTGGCGCTAGTGACGGGCGGCGACTCCGGGATCGGGCGCGCGGTGTGCCTGCTGTTCGCGTTCACGTTCATGAAGGGCGCGGAGGAGATCGAAAGACGCGGAGGAGACGCTCCGCGCGCTGCGGGACGTCTCCTCCCGGACCGGCGCGCGCGAGCCGATGGCGCTCCCCGCCGACGATCGACCTCGGGAACGAGGAGACCTGCCGGAAGGTGGTGGAGGAGGTGGCTCAGCTCGCGCGCACGGCGGGCGCATCGACGTGCTCGTCAACAACGTACGCCGGCGAGCAGCACGAGCGGCGGTCCGTCCGGCGTGGCGGACGTCACCGACCGAGGCTGATCTCGACCGCGTGTTCCGCACCAACATCTTCTCCTACTTCCTGACGACGAAGCACGCGGTGGCGAGGATGGGTGCGTCATTAACACGGCGTCGGTGGTGGTGTACAAGGGGCAGAAGACGCTAGCTGCTTGACTACACGTCCACCAAGGGCGCCATCGTGTCGTTCACGCGCGCGCTGCAGCTCGCGGATAAGGGTATCCGCGTTAATGGCGTCGCGCCGGGTCCGATCTGGAGCCGGGCCGCTCATCCCGGCGTCGTCCTTCGACGAGGAGAAGGTGGAGCAGTTCGGGTCCGAGGTGCCCATGAAGCGCGCGGGGCAGCCTGCCGAGGTGGCGCCCAGCTACGTCTTCCTCGCCAGTGAGCAGGACTCTCGTACATGACCGGACAGTTCCTTCCTCCGCGTCAACGGTAATAAGGATTTCTTGCTACTGGTGGATTGGTTCTCAATCTCTCTGCTACATACCTAGGTACTAACACTGCATTTGGTTTTGGTTTGCAGGAGGCGTCATCGTCAATGGCTAGAGATCATATCGAGAAGCAAGGTAGACGACGACGTCCGTCGACCAGCTCGAGGATCGCCGGCGGCGGCGCGGTGGTCGTATGAGGTGTCGCCATGGGATGAGAGGATTCCTTTTGGGGTGTGTCGTCGTCGTGTCCAAGTCGAAGGAAGTGTCGACTGCGTGTACGTGTACGGTGTACGTGTACGTGCAGTCGGCGCAGATAGCCAGGCTTAGCTTTTCACAGTTTCAGTTGTAGGGGGGCGTGTGTGGTGTGTCGTCCACTGTCCAGTGTCGTTTCCTGTCTGCTCTGAGCTAGCAGCACGTGTACAAAAGAAGGAACGTGCAGTGTCTGAATGAACACGTGTGCAGTGCATGCCAACTTTACGCGTGACCATGGCATGTTCGCGTAATAATCGATCGTGCAGTGTTTGTGTATCTTTTTAAGGTGGTCATCCATCTATTCTTTACCCATGCAGCATGTTTTGGTATTGGCGTACCTCTGTCCATACAACTGTGTAGGATTCCTTGCATAATACAACTATATATATATATATATATATATATATATAGGATAGCCGAATAGAATTGTGTACAGCAAACAAAATAAGAACTGCGTCTCTCTTGCCGGCCATGGAGAGAGTAGCTGAATAATAGGATGGTTCTGTTCAATAGGACGATAGTGGTCTTGTTCATCAACACTAGTTTTCATTACTAATTTTTATTTAGCAGTTTAGCAGTACTTTTCATTCAGCACTATATTTCAGTATGAGCTTAACTTCCTAAATTTCAATGAGATGAGTAGCGAGTGTATCTGAATAATAGGATAATGGTTTTCACTAGTTTTCATCACTAATTTTCATTTAGCACTACTTTTAATTTAGCACTATATTTCAGTATAAACTAAACTTCCTAAATTTTAACGAAATGAAACGAACAGAGTAGAGAGTAGCTGAATAATAGGATAATGGTTCTGTTCATTAACAGTACTTTTCATTTAACACTAGAGTAGTAGCTGAATAATAAGAGTAGTTGAATAATAGAATAGTGGTTTTATTCATCAACACTATTTTTCATTTCTTTTCAGTATAATATATAGAATAGTGGTGTACTATATATATAAAAAAAACCCACGCTTTTTATCCACGTGTACATATAGTTCATGATGCTACATTGCTACTACTTGGATCTGCTGTAATAACAAATAAAAAAGTCTTTGAAAATGGCAGAGGGTGATGACGCCCTGCTGGATGGTCACACAAACAGCAAATCACAACAAAAAAGTCTTGGAAAACTATAACTCTTCCATGCGACTGCCATGGCCGTCGTCGTTTGCACCATCTCCCTCGCGCGCTTCCTCATTTTGCACATGCGTAGTCCAACCTCGATCGAACTACTAGTCCAAGCAACGCTTCTTCCGATCCGGCAGGAGCGCGATCAACAGCAAGCAACATGTCTCGCATTGGCATGGCGCCATGGCGGCGGCGGCTCCTGCCGCACTACTACTGGCTTCCTCACGCTGCTGTTCCAAGGCCAGATCGATTGCACGGGAGATCTCGAGGTACTCCAGCTCGTCCAAGAACGCTTCATACCTGGCGCGGATCTCGCTGAGCTCGCGTGCAAAAGCTAGCGTTGAACTCCATGGCCTCCAAGGCAGCTTCCTCGGCTTCGATCTCCTGCAAGAAGGCTTCCGCGAGTTCCAAGGGGAAGGTGTTATCCAACGCTTCGGTATCCGCCTCCTCCGTGTCCTGGAGGACGAATTCCGCCATTTCGCGGGCAAGAGCTCCCAGCGCGTCCAAGGTAGCCTCATCTGCGGCGGCGTCCGCCGCCGCCATCTCCTGGACGGTTTCCACGAGCTCGCTAGCGAAGGCGTTGAACCCCATGGCCTCCAACAAGGCAGCTTCCTCCACCTCGATCTCCTGCAAGAAGGCTTCCGCGAGTTCCAAGGGGAAGAAGGTGTTGTCCAACGCTTCGGTATCCACCGCCTCCGTGTCCGTGTCCGTGTCCGTGTCCGTGTCCGTGTCCGTGTCCGTGTCCGTGTCCGTGTCCGTGTCCGTGTCCGTGTCCTGGAGGACGAATTCCGCCATTTCGCGGGCAAGAGCTCCCAGAGCGTCCAAGACAGCCTCATCATCGGTGGCGTCCGCCGCCGCCATCTCCTCGACGGTTTCCACGAGCTCGTGGGCGAAGGCGTTGAAGCCCAGGGCGTCCACGACAGCCTCATCGGCTTCCGCCGCTGCCATCTCGTGGACGACTTCCGCGATCTCCTGGGCGAAGGCGTTGAAGCCTAGGGCGTCCACGACAGCCTCGTCGGCGTCCGCCGCTGCCATCTCGTGGACGACTTCCGCGAGCTCCTGGGCGAAGGCGTTGAATCCCAGGGCCTCCAGGACAGCCTCGTCGCCCGCATCCACCATGTCTTCCCGAGAACCAAGTTCTCGAGCACTGCCTTTTGGCTTTTGCGTTTCTTTGCCGATCCCGTCGAGATGGAAAAATTGGAGACGAATGCGCGTGAGAACTGAGAACAGATCGAGGCACGTACGACGCAATGCTAGCGCTAACAGACCAGCGACGGATCGACGTGCATGAGAGTAGGTAGGTAGGCGCCTGAATATATAGAGGTGCGCGTTGTGCTCAAGCTGAGTTTTTGTCCACACCAATCGGACTCGATCCCATGAGCGCTAAAATGAATTCTGGAAACGAATTTGCTCGGACATTCGGACTCTGTTTCCGTATACGGTATACTCCGTGGCTCGTGGCTCGTGGCTCGCGGCTCGCCAACTAACCGTCAACTCGTCAAGGGCCTGGCCCATATACAAATCTGAACACCCATCAAAGGATCGGATCATCCCACACAGCTACACTACACATTCCAAAGCTACATTATTTGCCCGTGCTAACGCTACAGGTTATATTAAGTCCAAATTTAATTGTACCAAATTTGAAATACTTCATTAAGATTTAGTCAAAAGCATAATTATGTGGCTCCAAAACAAAAATTAGAGCAATGCAAGTTCAAAAGGCATCAATTTATTTCAATCTCATTTCATAAAAATTTATATATGACAAAAATTGTTGAAATATATCATCCTCTCCAAAGCAAAATTGTTAATCTTTATGTTATAAAATTTGTTGTTACAAATACTTCGTAGTTGAGAAAATTAAATGAGTGAATATTAGGATATGAATATTAGAATGGAATGTCTTCTTCTTTTTCCTTGCCCTACTCACACCGTCCATTGACGGCCCCGGCAGCGTCGTAGTCGAGGGACAAGTGCAGCCGGAGGGCCTCGTGTAGGCGAGGATCATCCATAGCCACTGTGACTGAACAAGCCGGCCCGACCACCTCCACCAGTGACGCGCTGATCTGACCGCGGACATCGTGCGCACGAGTGGATCTGGGCTGCTCCAGCCTGCCGCAGGCTCTACCACCATTGTTTCCTATGTCGTCGATGTACTTGCTCCTATCCTAACCACCATTTTATGTGAGAAGTTTTTTATGTGTCAATAAAATAGATTATGAAAAACAAGATAAAAGAAGACACATGATATTACTTTGTAAATTAGAGCATGCCACAATGTGTTTGGTAAATGCTCTTCAGCTCTAAAGCAAAACAGGGTAAAAACTTAATTTCAATGGTGACAGACATTCAAAAGAACCTTGTAAGAGAATTTCCTTTTCCTTATCATCGTCAACTCTCACATAGAATTATACACAGGTTGTCCAGTGCTTCTTATAATCACGAAATCACCAAGCCTGTCTAAGTTTCAACTGACCTTTACGAAACTATCCTCTCATCAGAGCATGTAAATCAAACAAGCAAAAAGGTAAATTCAGTTTTGTTGACCAGCACGGTTTGACGCAATAAAGCTGTTGAAAATCTGAACCGATAATAAACCCCCATTGCCCATTGACAACAAAACTAATAGGAGAGACGGCATAACAACACTGCATCAGACATCTGAGTAAAGTTTCGTTGCAAAATAAGATCTGAACAAGCTGCAGCATCGGGATCACGTCGCACGCACGCACACACCTCACTTGGCCGCCTTCGCCAGCTCCGCCTCGATGCGCTCGCAGTCGACGATTTAGGCGAACTCGTACGCCAAGTTGGCAAGCGTGACTTCCTGCAGGTCCTCGGTGGCCGTGGCTGTGGCGTCGTCGGAGAACGCGGAACCCCCTCACAAAGGCGCCACACGCGGCGGTCTCGCAGCACAAGTTGGTCATCACGCCCGCCACGATCACCTCCTCGGTGCCCGTCCTCCGCAGCCCCGTCCCCGCGGCGAAGGCGTTGTACGTGTTCTTCTCCACCACGAGATCCCCCTCGACGTGGCTACACCCCGGGAACAGCTCGATGGCCGGCATGCTCCGAGATGATCACAAGGTCGTAGTCGAATGTTGAACCCACCGCTCGCGGCCGCACCATTGCTAGTTGTCGCCACATCCACCATGCTTCGCATATCAACTATCAATTGTGGCGTGGACCAGGGTGAGTGGAGTTGGAGGGCCTCGCACCGAGAGCACAGGCGATATCCTCCGCCACCGTCATGAGCGAGAAAGCCGCGTGTGCCGAGACCACAAGTGAGGATCCTCCGCCGCCGCCATGAGCGAGAAAGTCGCATGCGTCGGCCCGACCACCCTTCACCGTTGGCGCAAGGACCTGACCGCCACCCTCGTGTGGGCAAAGTCCTGGCTGCGGCGAGGACACGAAGTTGGAAGTAGATGCGGATGGGGAAGAAAGGAAAGGAGTCACTAACATCACCGTCGATTTTTATTTTTCCTTTCCTTTTTATGTTTCCTTTTTTATTTGGTTTCTTTCTTCTTTTTTCTTTTTATAGTTCCGTCTTATTTATTCCTTCCTTTTATGTTTTCTAGATTTTCTCACCATCGTCGAGCACCTGCATCGCCGATGTCCCGTTCATGCCACGGGTGTTTGTGTACATCTATTTCCTTTCCATTTTTTATTTCCGTTTTCAATTTGGTTTCTTTCTTCTTTTTCCTTTTTATGTTTCCTTCTTATTTTTTCCTTCCAGTGGTCACACGGGGCGGCCGAGTGGTGGGATCTTTTTTTTGTTTTATCGACGTGAGCGTGATCGGTGGGATCGGCATTTTTTATTCGAGAGACAGGGTGGGAGCCTAGTTGTGGGGCAATAGGTGAGATCAGGCTTCCCACTCTAAAAAGAAGATTTCAATTATAGTAGAGATATCGGTTCCAGACTTCATTCTCTATTATTAGGCCAGTCTCAATGGGGGTGTCATTTGAGTTTCATTCACATTAAATATGGTACCACATAGACACTTTTGATGACATGACAATGTATTTTAGAAGAGAGAGAGAAGAAATGAGTGTCATGGAGATGACACTCTCTTGGCACGAATACCAACTCTCTATGAGTCTTGGAATTAAATGTCTATGAAACTATAGAAAGAAACTCTCTACCAAGAGTGGGTATTTCATGCGAGTTTCATTTCATTTTGTATGACATGGCAGTCTTGGAAACAACGCTGTGAAAGTCTCAATTGAGACTGGCTTTATATTGCACCCACTAGACCTCTCTACTGGCTAGTAAACCAGCTCAACACTGCGCTGTTTGAACTCGGGAGAGAGAAAATAGAGTTGTTTGGTTCTCACCTCCTAAAATTAAGTGGCCTAAACTTTAGTCATTTTAATTTGAAGTAATAAAGTGTCAAATAAATTAACTATAAGGTGACTAAAGCACTTTAGTTTCGCTAGTCACTCAAGAGTTATTAAAAGAAGACTATAAATTTTAGTCTATTTTATTTTATGAGGTGGGAACCAAACAAATCCATAGTCTTAATATGAACATATAAAATAATTGTTTAAATTTGTTATATATATATATATAATTTTCATATAAATTAGATACATGCGTAAAGACGTAGATTCACGGTGGGTACATGTAACTATTTTATGGGACGTTCACTAAATTTTTCTCTCCTTTTGTTTTGATGACTCTAGATTAGAAATACCTCATGCATGCATCAATCCCCACCATAATCATCTGAACTCGAACATTTAGATAAGTATTTTTTCTAAAAAAAACTCACATAGGAGATCAATATATTATATTAAAAGGTAGAAATTCAGACTAGACAATACAATAAAGCAACAATAGTTTTGAATGATGAATAAGGATAACAACATTGATGAAGATAACTACTACTACAACAAAAATGGTTGATGTAAAAACTGGAAAAAAAAACAAGCAACCCAAATCAACCACAAAGGTAAACAACAAGACAATGACAATTCCCTCAAAAAACAAGACAATGACAATTAAATTGAGAACATGAGAAAAACTTAACAATATCAGCGCAGTCCTAGCGAAGAAACAAAGAGATCCTCTCTACAACATTCCATAAAGCATGACCTTATATATCTACGCATAAATGACTCGAGGGGATCCAGTAGCAACAATCTTTCATACACTTGGTCGTGTAACTAATTACTTCTACCGGTCGGTTTCCGCCATCGGAGTTAAGTGATACACGTAAACCCAGTCACGACAATGAGGAGATCAATTGAATTGGTCGAATCGAAGCTAGGTCAAGTGCCATGCGCACAGGATGCGCGGCGGTGGCAGCCGTGGTTAACTCAGATGGAGACTATTTCTATACGAAAATTGATCTACAAAAAATTTTACACATGCAATCAATTGACTTCATCGGTAACGGCGAAATTAGATTTCCCAAAATCGGCGCTTTAAGTTTGGACATCGGAATAGCGATAATCTATTTTGCAGGTTTTGTGATCGGTATGGCCCCTATGTGTATGTGATGCATTTGTGTAATTTTTTCATGACCTGCATGTCATGCGTACGGCTATACGGCTGGAGCCATATGTATTGTCTAAATTTATGTAATTGTTTTGCGTACCAACTTGTGATGATCTAATACGCGATTGTGTAATTTACATTACTAGCATGCGTTAGATAGTTCTTGGAGGACTCATCATTGAAGGATGGCGCATGCAGATCATGGAGATGGAGATCAACATGATGTACAGGTCAATGTTGATGGAGATCACCATGTGATTATGGGCCATACCGTGTTGTAACTATGTGAATCCCATTCTTACCGTTCTACTTTATTTGCATGCGATAATGGTCCTTTTCTTCCATGTGATGTTAGAAGTAGAACGACCCCTTGGAAATTTTAAGTTGACATTCCCTCCCTACACTTGCACTGTCCCATGTCTTGTACAATTAGTGGTGGGTCTATGAAATTAGGGTGCCACTAGTTTTCCTCAACTAGACAGGTTTGTATCGGATACTCACACGTATAAGTGTTGGTTTGCTTAACAATGTCATCTTAATAGTTAAGGACTTTGGGGCATAAAGGTTGGGAGCCGAGACATAGAGATATCACCCAACAACAGGAGTCATATGTGATATGATTAACAAAGAGTTTCTTACCGATCTACCTGGTTTGGTAGCGGTGATGCAAAAGCTCACTAGTGAACTTGTTAGTTGTGGATTCCGAATCACTAAGTATCAACGTGGGGATATTGATTTTAGTGGTAGTAAATTCTATTAAACTTTAATGTACTCTATCATGGATATTTTGTCTTAGTATTTGACATTATTATTTTGTTGTAGATGGCACCTAGCAATGTCCCGTTTACTTTGTGTACGGTCCTTGAGAAGGATAAGTTGAATAGAATGAACTATACGGATTGGATCCGTAATCTGAGAATTATTCTCAGGGCTGAGAAAAAGGAAGAGGTTCTGGACACCCCTTTACTGAATGAGCCTGCCGATACTGTGACAACTGCTGAAAAAAATGCTTACAAGAAGGCATGGGATGCCGATCTTGAAGTTGGATGCCTTATGCTTGCGTGTATGGAACCCGACCTGCAGATGCAGTTTGAGTCATACCAAGTGCACGATATGGTTGTGGCACTTAAGGACATGTTCTCTACACAGGCTAGGACTGAAAGGTTCAATGTCTCTAAAGCCTTTTTGGAGAACAAGTTGGCAGAGGGCGCAGTTGTTGGACCACACGTGATCAAGATGGTTGGTTACACTCAGAGATTGGAGAAGCTAGGCTTCCCACTAGGCCAAGAGTTGGTCACTGACTTCATTCTCTCATCTCTTCCGCCTAGTTATGGGAACTTCATCTCAAATTACAATATGCATAGGGCAGAGAAGGGTCTGAATGAGTTTGTGTGGTATGCTTAAAACAACAGAGAGTGACATTAAGAAAGGCTCTGGCAGTAGCCATGTGATGGCAATTCAAAATAATCCTAGCTTTAAGAAGAAGGGCAATTCTTGGAAGAAGAAGGGTAAGGCTGTTGTGAAGCCAAACCCAACGCCTATGGTTAAAGTTGGACCTGCTGCAGACAAAGAGTGCTTTCATTGTCACGAGCTTGGGCACTAGAAGAGAAATTGCAAGAAGTACCTAGCTTCGTTGAAGTCGAAGAATGAAGTAGTGGTACTTCCACCTTAGGTACGCTTGTAATTAATGTTATAGATAATATATTTCTACTGATACAATTATTAATTCTTGGGTATATGATACCGGATCGGTTGCTCATATTTGCAACTCAATGCAGGGACTGATAAGAAGTAGAAGCATGAAAAGAGGAGAGGTTGATTTCCGCGTAGGCAATAATGCAAGAGTTGCTGTGTTGACCGTCGGGACGATGCAACTCCACCTCCCGTCAGGATTTATTATGGAGTTGAATAATTATTATTTTGTTCCTAGTTTAAGTCGAAACATTTTGTCTCCTTCATGTTTGATGAGGGATGGTTATTCATTTGTGAGTGAAAACAATGGTTGTGTGATCTCTAAGAACAATATGTTTGTGGCTCCTGCAACCATTATGAATGGTTTATTTATTTTAAATCTTGATGATTCGCCTATCTATAACATAAGTGCTAAAAGGCTTCGGCCTAATGATTTGATTCCTACCTTGTGGCATTGTCGTTTAGGTCATATAAGCGAAACACGCATGAAGAAGCTCCATAATGATGGACTTTTAACTTCGTTTGATTTCAAATCTTACGAAACATGTGAGGCTTGTTTGCTGGGAAAGATGACTAAGGCGTCTTTCATAGGTTTTCCTAAGAGGGCATTAGACTTATTGGAACTCATACATAGTGATGTATGCAGACCAATGAGCACGGCGGCTAGAGGAGGATTTCAATACTTCACAACTTTCATAGATGACTTCAATAGATATGGATATGTCTACCTAATGAGGCACAAGTCTGAAACATTTGAAAAGTTCAAAGAATTTCAGAATGAAGTTGAAAATCAGCGGGGCAAGAAAATTAAGGCCTTACGATCTGATCGTGGAGGCGAGTATTTGAGCCACGAGTTTAGCTATCATCTAAAGAGTTGCGGAATTGTTCCACAACTTATGCCGCTTGGAACTCCTCAGAGAAATGGTGTATCTGAGCAACGTAATCGAACTTTGTTGGACATGGTTCGATCAATAATGAGCCAGTCAGACCTACCGTTATCGTTTGGGGTTACGCTCTAAAAACCACAGCTTTCACACTTAATAGGGTACCATCTAAATCCGTAGTCAAGACACCATATGAGATGATCGAGAAAGAGAGGTCAGCATGGAACTAGACCAAATACCGTGAGGCAATGGGAAAAGTTTGTACATGAAGTTATGATAGTCCGTCCGATATGATCTTTATGTATGCATAGGAGTTGACATGTCTTGCTAGAGGCCGCTGTCAACTATTGGGTCGAGTAGGAGTGCTCGGGCCATGTCTACGCGTGCATGAACCTATAGGGTCGTACACTTAAGGGTCTGGAAGCCTAATTCGGATAGGATCCGAATTAGACCGGATATGGGAGTGCTAATGGGCCTCGGGACCAGAAGCCCATTAGGGACTCCTATGTATTGAGGGGTGGGGGAGCGGCTTAGGGTTAATCCTATTCGTCTTGCAGCAGCCGCGCTGCCCACACCCCTCTCCTGTTGCGCTCACAGACCTAGCAGTCCGGCGTGCAACGCTTACTCCCCGTACGTGTGGATACCTTGGAGGTGCTACATCTGGAGCACTAGGATGAGCTGGACGTGAAGGACGTGACGTGAGCAACTGCACGACACCGCTACCCTCGATGCGTTCGTCTACATCGAGACAGTTCTGCTGCAACTGTGCGTCTAGTGGTAATTCCGTGATCTTTGACAGTAGCAGTTCCTGGTTTATGGGGTAGAATTTTTTATTTTGCGCTAGCGTAGCCTACCTATATCCCTTCATGTAGGAACCATGTGTCTACTTCTAAAAAAAGACTTCTCTTGGTAGACAACATGTAACAACATAAGCACCCAAGCATGTATAACATAAAGCTCAAACCGCATGGTAATTTTCCATATGAAGCATCATTTTTCAGTATTGCATATTTTACCATGGTATATGAGGTGTCTTTGCGACACAAAAGACCAATGCTCCCTCAAGGGGTTCATCATGGGCTAAAGATTCATAATGATAAATGGTCTTTGACTCAATTGAAAAGAATCATGATATCCAAGCACAAACTACTCAAAAAATAGTCACCAAGCATAAGAAAAACATGGATAAATACTAACTCATGGATGAACACAAATATTTCACAATTTATACAAAAATAGTTATCTCATCATGTGTATATATCAATAACCAACAAGAGCATAACTGCATATCACACAAGTACTATCAACCTACATAAAGTCTCACAAGTAGCATAAAGTAGTAGCCATAGCATATAGGAGAAGCTCATCCTAGAAATGCAAAGATGATATGTACATCAAGATACAAAGATTTCTATCCTACCATGGTATATACATCAAGTGGCTTAGTGAAGATATCAGCTAGTTGGTCTTGGGTAGGTACATGGACGAGTGAAATGTTTCCCTTCTCCACATTGTCTCTCAGAAAATGGTATCTCACTTCTATGTGTTTAGTTTTGGAGTGGAGCACAGGATTTTTGGCAACTCTTATGGCACTTGTGCTATCACAGAAAAGTGAGACATGGGAATACTCCTCATCAAAGTCACTCATGGTATAGGTGATCCATAGGAGTTGGGAACAACAACTAGCAACAACTACATACTCGGCTTCTGTGGTGGATTGGGCTACACTGGATTGCTTACAAGAGGACCAAGAAACCAAAGAAGACCCATGAAACTGACAAGTACCCCAAGTAGACTTGTGATCCAACTGACACCCAGCAAAATCAGCATCCGAAAACCCATGAAGATTGAGTGTCGAGGAGGCGAAATACCAAAGACCCAGTTCAGGAGCATAGTTCAAATACCTAAAAATCCACTTTACGGCTTGCCGATGAGAAGTTCTCAGAGAAGCCTAAAAATGAGCGCATAGACACACGCTGAATTGTATGTCTGGCCCCATTGCCGTCAAGTACAAGAGGGAGCCGATCATGCTTCAGTACTCCTTCTAGTCCACTAGTGCTCCATCCTCGTCAGCATCCAACACCGTAGTCATACTCATCAGGGTTGTCATTGGCTTGGAGTCGTTCATGTCGAATTTCTTGATGATGTCCTTCGTGTACTTGCCTTGATGCACAAATGTCTCATCCTTGTGTTGATTAATTTGAAGCCCAAGGAAAAACTGCAACTCACCCATCATGGACATCTCAAATTCCTTGCTCATATCCTCTGCAAACTTGGCAATCATAGCATGAGAAGAGCCGCCATAGATAATATCATCCACGTAAAATCTGAACAATTAGAGTGTCATTGCCACGCCTAAGGAGGAAAAGTGTTTTGTCAACTGTCCCCATCACAAACCCTTTGCTAAGCAAGAACCCTCTCAATCTCCCATACCATGCTCTAGGTGCTTGCTTTAGGCCATATAGTGCTTTTTGGAGTTTGTACACTCGGTGGGGGTATTTCTCACTCTCAAAACCCGGGGGTTGCCTCACATACACTTCTTCCTCTATCACCCCATTCAAAAAGGCTGAAAGGACCTTGATGTCGCCCAACAGGACTAGAGGGGGGGGGCGAATAGGCCTGTTTAAAATAAACTTGCTAATTTTCTGTCAGCACAGGTCCGACACTGCCGACCTTGGGTCCGACACTGCCGGGGTGCCCGACACTGCTGCTCTAAAGCCCGACAGTGCTGGCCTCCAGGACAGAATTGAGCACAATTCAAAATGTATAACTAGAATGGAAATTGTGCTTGAATGAAAACCTTCCTAGAGGTGTAGGGAACCTCTGGCACCACATGGAAAAGGTAGGAGCTGCACCACCAAGTAGATAGGGACCAAACCCTATAAATCACCTTGAGGATAAATGCAAGTGAAGCAAACAATACAAACACAAGTGACACAACATTTATCCCATGGTTCAGCATCGCCACCAAGGCTAGCCTAAGTCCACGTTGTTGAGGTTCGCCACACAAGGCTTAGGCTCGCCACACAAGGCTTGCCTTTCCCTCGTTCTCAAATCCAGAGAGTAAACTCTTGAAGTGAGGGGTGATTTACTAGCTGCAATGAGATGGTTACAAACCTCCCGGGGCTGCCACACAAGTTGTCAAGCTCCACGGGCGACACTCTAGCCGGCTAGGAGCAAGCTCCAAGAGTAACAAATGCAATCCACCGGCTTGAACGCGAACCAAGTGCTCTAGATAATGAACAACAGTTTGGGCTGCTCTCTAATGGAGTTTGGAGGCTCAATCTCTCAAAGGAGTGGAGAGGAATCAAAGGAGAAGCTTGAGGGGCTCCAATGGAGTTAGAGAGAGGGAGAGAGCTTTCTGTTTCTGCACTAGTTGGGGAAAGGTCGAGATAACCATTGGGGGCAGCAGGAAGGGGATACAAGTACTCCCTGCTGTCCAACGGTAACTTTAAGTCACAGCACTGCCGCTCTCAAGCCCGGCACTGCCGGCCTCGGGCCCAGCACTGTTGGACCTCAGCACTACTGCTCTTGGGGAGCAGCACTGCTACACTGCCAAAAAATTCTCCGAATGAAAAACTATTTTGCAGGGAGTCTGGGCAAGGTATGAGAGGATGTTTGGTAGAATTTGAGCACTTGGTTGCACATTTAAGCATGCACATTGCATCCCCCTTTGTAGTACGGACTTTCCTAAACTCAAATTCAAAACATCAAATAATTTAAACACCTTTGAGTTGGTCACCGTATCTTTTGATAAATTGGGGGCTGCACCATTGAATGTATTATCCTCATTCTTGTAATACCTTGAGCATGTGTTTGCAATCATCCTTATCTCATCTCTATGAGCAAACACACCTTAGAGCTTGTTACTTAAATCTTTTCAACACATGAATTCAGCCCATGGCTTCAAGTCACTTCCACTAATAAATTGATCCTCAACATAATATGACTCCTCATAGCTTGATTAGTACTTTGACTCAATGCAAGTACTGTCTTCTTCACCTTAGCCATAGTACCTCGGTCTCCTTGACCTTCACCTTTGATTAGTACCTCGAAGTCCTTTCCTTGCTATCTTCACCCTATCAAGCCATACTCAAGTCACATCATATTAAGCACCGATTGAAAACCATTTCTTCAATATTGTGATCCTTGCTTGAATATCCTATAGATATGAATGTTGAGATCAATCAAGCTTTGATATATGAGACTCCACATAAATATGGTCAAGCCAATTCACAATTCCTTAGATCTTCCTCATTTTGGCTTGACACTCCCATCATTCACTACAATCTCTATCTTCATACTTCTAGCTTGATCATATTAATGCAAAGTGATTTTCCAAGTCTTTGTCCATACAAGAAAACTAAAGTAGAGACCATATTATATCTAATATACATTATCTCCTTTGTCATTTGACCTTTGCTTGGTGTTTTCTGACTAATGCACTATTGATTCATTATTAAATCCTTGATCAACACTAGTCCACTATCCAACTCTTCTTGTTCATGCAAAGCAAGCCAATATAGAGACCAATCCATAGCTATCAACTCATGTCTCATTTGCCATTTACCAAACATGCTTGTTTTCACATGATACTATGATATCCCACAACATAGAGGCCATTTCATTGATTCTATTTGCATTGTTGTATTTTGCTTGACTTAGATTATTCTCATGATCTTCCAATACAACTATACCCAATTTGACCTTCATCTCAACACTTTGTGGAATACCATTAAGTTTGATTTTCTTGTTTAACCTTTGATACACTTAGCAAACTTATTAGACCTTTAATTGTGTTGTCACTCAATTTACCAAAACCCACTAAAGGGCTAGATGCACTTTCAAAGGCACTCTTCACATCCATTTGAAACAACTTGAATCCTTCCAAATGGGCAACCAGAGCAAAGGTTTTCTCATAATATATTCCCTCCTTTTGTGTATACCCTTGTGCAACAAGCCTTGCCTTGTTTCTCACAGTCACCCCATCTTCACCCTGTTTGTTTTTGTACACCCACTTGGTGATAGAGGCGGAGTGCCCGATCTTTCGGTGAGTGGAGATAAATTTGACTTGGTGGAAGTAGACCCTCACGATCCGACTACGACGAGCGAACCCGAAGTGCCAATGCAATCGCTGAACCAACTCCCTGTGGTTACCAACCTTGCTAGCGCAAGATCAGCCTGATCACGAAGATCGATTCCTGTCCGCAATCGAAGAACGAACAAGAAAAAGAGGCGAGCAATCTAAATATCACTCGAAGGTGGAGTTCTGAATCACACGAGGACAGCACATATTTGCGCGTGTTCGAGAGTAGCTAAAGCTAGATGTAAAACAAAACTCAATTCTAAATAAAACAGGACTCTGACTAATAAAGGGAAAAGGGGGTGCAGCCCCTAGGGGAGGCGCGGCTAGCAAGGGGGCGCCGCCCCTGGCGTCCAGGGTGTGGGGGCGCAGCCCTAGGCGCCCACACACAAGACCTCCAGTTGGGCCAGCCTTCATTCTTCTGGGCCTTCATTCTTCAGCATCATGACGAAGTTCAACTCTCTTGCACGGGCCCGAGTAATTGGCCCAGAAGGTGGCGCCTGAGGAGATGATGGCGCCAGCTCTGGAGAAGATATCGCTGATGTAGATGTACTCATGTTGTAGGTGGTGTCCTCATCATCCTCCTCTTCTTGAACTGAAGTCGTCCTGGACGGCAACTCCTCATCGTCACTCAGATATGGCTTCAAATCTGCAACATTAAAACTAGTGGAAACACCAAACTCCGCAGGCAGGTCAAGGATGTAAGCATTATCATTAATCTTGGTTATCACTTTAAAAGGACCAGCAGCACGAGGCATCAATTTAGAATGGCGTAAAGTGGGAAATCGACCCTTTCTGAGATGCAACCAAACCATATCACCAGGTTCAAAAGTAACATGTTTTCGGCCTTTACTACCAGCTACCTGATATTTAGCATTAGTAGCAGCACTGTTTAGTTGAGTTTGTTCATGCAGTTTAACCATTTGTTCAACATGTGCAACAACATCTATATGTGGGGCGTCCCCAGCATCAAGCGGAAACAGATCAATAGGCGCCCGAGGAATGTAACCATAAACAATCTGAAAAGGGCACATCTTTGTAGAAGAATGCGTTGCATGATTATAAGCAAACTCAACATGAGGCAAGCAATCTTCCCAATGTTTCAAGTGTTTATCTAAAATAGCCCTAAGCATGGTTGACAAAGTCCGATTAACCACCTCAGTTTGTCCATCAGTCTGAGGGTGACAAGTTGTGCTAAACAACAATTTAGTTCCCATTTTAGAGATCTCCAAAAATGACTGAGAAACTTAGCATCATGATCAGAGACTATTGTATTCAGAATACCATGCAAACGAATAATTTCGCTAAAGAACAATTCAGCAACATTGCTAGCCTCATCAGTCTTATGACAAGGTATGAAATGAGCCATTTTGGAGAATCGATCAACAGCCACAAAAATGTTATCCCTCCCCTTCTTAGTTCGAGGTAATCCCAAAACAAAGTCCATAGAAATACCAAGCCAAGGGGAAGTTGGAACAGGCAAAGGCATATACAAACCATGATTGTTCAACCGTGACTTAGCTTTCTGACAAGTAGTGCAGCGTGCCACAAGGCGCTCAACATCAGCACGCATCCGGGGCCAAAAGAAGTGGGCGGCCAGCACCTTATGCGTCTTGTAGACGCCAAAGTGCCCCATGAGACCGCCTCCATGCGCTTCCTGTAACAACAAACGACGAACCGAGCTAGCTGGAACACACAGCTTGTTAGCGCGAAACAGGAACCCATCCTGCATGTGAAATCTGCCCCATGGTTTGCCATTAATACAACGGGCGAAAGCATCTTTAAAATCAGCGTCGTCTACATATTGATCCTTCACAGTTTGCAAGCCAAAGATTTTAAAATCTAACTGTGACAGCATGGTATAGCGACGAGACAAAGCATCAGCAATAACATTGTCCTTCCCGTTCTTGTGTTTAATAATGTAAGGAAAAGACTCAATAAATTCTACCCATTTAGCATGAGAATGGTTCAGGTTTGTTTGGGTACGAATATGTTTCAAAGCCTCATGATCAGGATGAATGATAAACTCGCGATGCCAAAGATAGTGCTGCCATGTTTGCAAAGTGCGCACTAAAGCATAAAGTTCCTTATCATAAGTAGACTATTTCAAGCTAGCATCACTTAATTTCTCGCTAAAGTAAGCAACCGGTTTTCCTTCTTGTAACAAAACAACACCTAGCCCAATACCGCTAGCATCGCATTCAAGCTCAAACACTTTATTAAAATCAGGTAATTGCAAGAGGGGAGCATACGTTAACTTATCTTTCAAAGTGTTGAACGTGACCTCCTACGAGTCACTCCAATCAAACGGAACACCTTTCTTTGTAAGCTCATGGAGAGGCGCTGCAATGGAACTAAAATCATGGACGAACCGGCGGTAGAATCCTGCAAGTCCAAGAAAGCTTCAAATCTGTGCGACCATCGTCGGTGTAGGCCACTCCCAAATGGCATCAATCTTGCTGCTATCCACCTCAATGCCCTATGGAGTAACAACATAACCAAGAAACGAGACACATTGTGTGCAAAAAGAGCATTTTTTCATGTTAGCAAATAAGTGAGCAGCACACAACGCGTCAAAAACAGCACTCAAATCTCCTAAATGCTCTTCTATGGACTTGCTGTACAGGAGGATATCATAAAAATAGACAACTACAAACAATCCTATGAAGGGCCTCAGAACTTCATTCAACAAATGCATAAATGTGCTGGGAGCATTAGTCAATCCAAACGGCATAACCAACCATTCATATAACCCAAGTTTCATTTTAAAAGCCGTTTTCCATTCATCACCCAATTTCATTCGAATCTGATGGTAACCACTACGCAAGTCAATCTTAGTGAAAATAATGGCACCACTAAGCTCATCTAGCATATCTTCAAGGCGTGGTATAGGATATCGATAACGAATGGTGATGTTATTAATAGCACGACAATCGACACACATACGCCATGATCCATCTTTCTTTGGAACAAGTAACATAGGAACTAAGCAAGGGTTAAGAGACTCACGAATGTAACCCTTATCAAGCAATGCCTGCACTTGGCGCTGAATCTCCTTTGTCTCATCCGGATTTGTACGGTACGGTGCATGGTTTGGGAGCTGTGCGCCGGGGATGAGGTCGATCTGGTGCTCAATACCATGAATCAGTGGAAGACCCAGCAGCAAGTCTTTGGGAAAGACATCAGCGTAATCCTGCAAAAGGTTAGCAACCGTAGGGGGAATATCCAAAGATGGTGCATCATCAAGTGAAACGAGCATACTAGAGCATACAAGTGCATAGCAGGGCAAATGATCATCGCGTAGATCAGCAAAATCAGCATGTGTAGCAAGTAAAACAGGTGTTTTCAACTTGATCTCAGAATTAACAGAGGTCGATTGTGCAGGTTGTTTAGCAGTTTTAGCAGCTCGAGCAAGATCATCTTTAACAATTTGTTCTGGTGTCATAGGATGTATAATTATTTTCTGACTGTTAAACATGAAAGAATAATGATTTGAACGACCATGATGCAAGCTATCAGTATCATATTGCCAAGGGCGACCCAATAACAAAGAGCATGCTTCCATGGGAATAACATCACAATCAACAAAATCAGAATAAGCAACCATGGAGAAAGGAACACGCACCGACCAAGTTACTCTAATTTTCCCACCATCATTAAGCCATTGAATGTGATATGGGTTCGAATGCTTACGAGTGGGTAACGAAAACTTTTCTACCAGCATGGTACTCGCCAAATTGTTGCAGCTACCGCTGTCGATGATGATGCGAATCGACCGTTGCTGCACAACACCCTTTGTATGGAACAGAGTGTGTCGCTGATTCTTCTCGGGCGAGGCGACCTGTGTACTAAGAACACGCTGCGCAACAAGACTCTCATACCTATCAGCGTCGCCCAGGTTGACATGTACCGCCGCCTTAGCTGCATGGTCAGTAGCAAGCATCGTATGTCGAATTTCTTCAGAATCACTAGCGGAAGAGTACTCACCATCGTCACGGATGAGCAAAGTGTGCTTGTTCGGACAGTCCCGAAACACATGGCCACATCCTCTGCAGCGATGACACTGAATATCCCTTGTACGTCCTGTGGAAGGAGTCGTGCCTGCGGGTGGCGCAGCACCTGCAGGTTTGGCCGTCCTCTCGCGTGGTGTAGTGGTGGGCGTTGATGGTGCAGGGAGGGCAGCCGCTGAGCTGGATGTCAAACTTCATCATGCAAAAGAGTTAGAATATGTCTTTGAGCGGCGCCCCTACACTTCACGTTCAGCTTTGCAAGCATATTCAAATAATGTGGTCATGTCGGCATATTCCTTATAATCAATTATATCCTGAATTTCGCGGTGCAAACCACCACAAAAATGTGCCATAGCGGCGGCGTTTTCCTCAATTAACCCACAACGAAGCATGCCTTTTTGTAATTCATAGTAATAGTCCTCAACAGATTGGGAACCTTGCTGAAAGCGCTGCATTTTATTAAGAAAATCTCGGACATAATAAGAAGGGACAAATCTGTGTTGCATAGCAGCTTTTAATTGAGCCCAAGTGATGGGAATAGTAGTGGGATGTTTTTGTTTATATTCACGCCACCAAATTAAAGCAAAATCAGTAAATTCACTAATAGCAGCTTTAACTTGAGAATAAGCAGGAATATCATGGCATGAAAATTTTTGTTCTACCTCTAATTCCCAATCAAGATATGCAGCAGGGTCATATTTGCCATTAAAAGATGGAATTTTAAATTTAATCTTAGCAAATGAATCATTAGTGGAAGAACGTACCACGCGGTGAGCACGGCCGTGGCGGTTGCTAGTATCTCCATCATCCGGCTCGGTGTCACCGCCATAATCCTTCTGCAACTCTGTGATCGTGGTGTTCAATGCGTCGAGGCGTGCCATGATGGTGTCGAGCGTGGTCTTGGTGGCCGTCTGCACGAGGTCGATCTGATTGAACCGCTCGTTCGACGAAGTGGTCGTCGAATCAAGCCATTCATGTATCGTCTGAATGTCCGCGGCAAGTCCATCAACTTGTGTCCGCATGTCCTACAGCTGGTCATCCTTCTTGTCGGCGTCGTCTGCCATGGTTAGCGCAAACACAAAAACAAAACCGATGACAAAACAGGGGTGTAACGGCTCACAAGGTGCTCACACTAGTGTTGTTATCAAATTCTTATCCGTTCTTACCACGCACACAGGGGCGAACTGCAACCAACCGGTGGAACTCGCGAAAGATTGGAGGAGCGATTGCCTGTGGAAACAAAGTCTGCTCGTCGTAGAAATATGTGGAGTTCTGGGTAGGCTGCACTCAATTCAAGGATTAGCACAATCAAACAATAATGCAAAGTAGAATTATAGTGCCAAACACGTACAAAAGCTGCTGGAGACAAGTGCAAAAGTAGAAGGAGAGAACGAAATAAGAGGGGAGCACAACTGGTGGGGGAAAACGCGGCGGAAAAGGTGGAGAGGGCGCAAAAAATTGCTCTTTTTTTGCAGGAGTCCTCAAAACTGATAATATGAACACAGAGGATCTCAAACAGCAAGTTACGACACACACTTTTTCCGAAAGTACAGGGGTATTCCGGTAAAAAGAAGATACAAATATGAAAAGCTGGCACGGCGTGGGGGGAGGGAGGGGGCGAAAACGTGACCTGGGCAGGTGACCGAGTCGGTCACGGCGCGTTGTGGAGGGGGGGGGGGCGATCGAGCCTGAATCGGTCTCGGCGTGCGTAGGGGGGTTTTCGGCCTTCCTGTGCCTGGACTCCTTTCCCTTTCCTATTTTTTTTACTTTCCCTTTTTTTATTGCTTTCTTTCCTTTTTTTTACTTTCCTTTCACACAGGCGTGGGGGACGAACAGGCGGGCGGCGCGACGGCACGCGTGACCAGGGTGCGATCAGGGGAAGGGTGCGGCGTGCGTGGGGGAAAAAAGAAGGCGAGCGGCAAGATGGGAGGGCGGTGCACTAGGGTTTGAAGAAACATGAACAAGGCGATGAGAAAAAAAACACAAGTAACCAGCAACAATTGAAGTGTAAAGCACACCAATTCAACAACACAAAGTATTGAAAGAAAGTGCGAGGCTAAAAAGGTTGCTGGGACAAGATCTAACCTGAAAATAAATTTTTGTTTTGGTTTTTGTGGACTGTAGGAAGGGAAAAACACTCGATAAACTCACCAATCAACCTGGAAATTTGATACCACTTGATAGAGGCGGAGTGCCCGATCTTTCAGTGAGTGGAGATAAATTCGACTTGGTGGAAGTAGACCCTCACGATCCGACTACGACGAGCGAACCCAAAGCGCTAATGCAATCGCTGAACCAACTCCCTGTGGTTACCAACCTTGCCAACACAAGATCAGCCTGATCACGAAGATCGATTCCTGTCCACAATCGAAGAACGAACAAGAAAAAGAGGCGAGCAATCTAAATATCACTCGAAGGTGGAGTTCTGAATCACACGAGGACAATGCGTATTTGCGCGTGTTCGAGAGTAGCTAAAGCTAGATGTAAAACAAAACTCAATTCTAAATAAAATAGGACTCTGACTAATAAAGGGAAAAGGGGGCGCAACCCCTAGGGGAGGCGCGACCAGCAAGGGGGCGCCACCCCTGGCGTCCAGGGTGTGGGGGCGCAGCCCTAGGCGCCCACACACAAGGCCTCCTGTTGGGCCAGCCTTCATTCTTCTAGGCCTTCATTCTTCAGCATCATGACGAAGTTCAACTCTCTTGCACGAGCCTGAGTAATTGTCCCAGAAGGTGGCGCCTAAGGAGATGATGGCGCCAACTCTGGAGAAGATGTCGCTGATGTAGATGTACTTGTGTTGTAGGTGGTGTCCTCATCATTTGGTACCTATAGGATGGCAGTTTGGAGGTTGATCAACTAACTCCCACACCTTGTTTCTCTCAAAGTTTTTCTAACTCCTCATGCATGGCATTGACCCAATTTGAATCAGAAAGAGTCTGTCCAGTATCTTTGGGCTCAAAAGAAGCAACAAATGCAGAGTGAGCAAAGTGAGAGATTTTTTGTGACTTTCACCGTGTAGTATGTTCATCCATACCACCTATGATCTTTGAGGGAGGGTAATCTTCCTGTACTCGTTGGGGTGTCTCATGCCTAGAGGTTGCTTCCCCTTCACCTGCCGCTTCCACTTGATCTTGTAGTGGTACATGTTGATGTGTCGATGCAGGGGTGGGGGAAGGACCCACATCACACGTAGTGGAAGTAGGGGGTACATGCTCAGCAAGAGGAACTCGATCCTCATCATCCTCATCACCTTCTTCTCATCCTCAAATATCGTCTATCCCATCTCTTCATCACTAACACATTCAAAGACGATAGAGCTACATGGCATAGTCTCGTCGAATGTTACTTCACAAGTTTCCATGATTTGGTTAGTCTCAAGATTGAGCACATGATATGCTCTAGAGTGGTTAGCATAACCAAGGAAAATTCCATCCAAAGAGCGGGATTCAAATTTATCGAGCTTGCCTTTCTTAAGGATGAAACACTTGCAACCAAACACTCGAAAATGGCTCACTTTGGGAGAACGGACATGCATAAGCTCATAGCAAGTTTTCTTCTTAAAGGCACGAAGGAAAATCTGATTCGAAATATGGCATGAGGTATTCACCGCCTCGGCCCAATAAGGTCCAATAAGAAAATGAGAAGCAGTCCAAGTGATGGTTACCATCCCTCCTCTCCCCTCCTATTTATATTGAGTGGGGTGGAGATGGTGAAAGTCTATTTTACCCCTATAACTTAAAATAAAAGATACACACCCCCGAGGGGCACTTTGGGAAAGTCATAGGTATCTCCATCGGACTGACACACATCCACCGGGACCTTGCTTAGCCTCGACGCAAGCTCACGATCACGCCGCATGTCCTCCGCTTCAAAGCTTCCTGACTCACCCAGATCCCGTCTTCGTCGCGTTGGGCCTTCGGGCTCGATTTTGAGGCCCAAACCGAGAAACCATCCATGGATAGTTTTGTGGATAAACCACCAAACCCCACGTACGACCACACGACCTCCACGCCAAGCATAAAGCTACAAGTCTTTCACTTCCGGCACCCGGACAGTCTACTCGATCTTACCTTGTTCCTTGACTTGGTCGCCATGTTCGCAGCGGCTGCTTCACGACGTCGTCTTGCTCTTCTTGCACCATGCGGACCGCACTTGATTTTGTCATCCACCGGGTCCCTCGAACCAAGCCTACTTGTCTCTCCATCACCCGGAGGTCACCTTGGCATAGACCTTTCGTGCTTGTTCTTCACCTGCAACAACGCAAACCAAGCCGCATCCAACAACTGCAATACTAGGCCAAGAGTCAGTCCACACAACGTTGTCAATCACTCATCACTAAGAAGCGACCATCCATTGGTCCTCGGACACACATGGTCCTCACCCTGCAAGTGACTAGACAAAACAGGCACATCGTCTGGCACGGTTAGTGATCAACAAAGTACCTATGAACTATATGGGTTGGTAGGTGGAATCACACCCTCACACACGTCTTACCAAGTTTTTACCTATGCTAGCAAGGGATGGTATACGCAGTGGCTGGTTCAGGATACCTGTGTGTAAGTAGTACCAAGATTGCAAGGGTCCTTCGCTGTATTGATCTGAAGAAAATGTATGTGGAGCTTGGGAGGCCAAAATATGACAGCAAGGATTAGCAAATAACGAATGCAGATTAGCAAAGTTCAATAAGTATCCAAAGCACAAGTCACAATTGCTGGCTAAGACATGTCCCTAGATGTAGCACAACAAGTTGGAACAAAAGACGATAGATATAGCTCAAAGAACAAGCAAACAACAACTCTACACACTGAATTTTTCATTTTCCTAATTTTCTCCCTGATTTCAATAAAGGCACCAGTAGAAATCCAATTTTTTATTTTTTCACTATTTTTTATATTTTTCTCTGGACAGGAATCACAAAATATGGAACCACAAAAATTGGCACTTGCAACAGAGGTGAGATGTGGCCTACAGAAATTTCAGAACGAACGTTGAAAAGTCTCAAACAACTTAAATGAATTTTTTCTTTTACTTCTCGACTTTTTTTTGAAATTTTGGAGAAATAAAATAGACCAAAGGTGAGTTTGGGTCACCTCAGAATGGAATCACGAATCTGCTGTAAAAATTTGAGCTCAAACGGAGCACCGAGCGAAAAGTTATGCATGTTTTATGGAAGGTGTCTCAACCTATGTTTTCTGAAGGCACAAAAGACAACAACGGCTAGGGAAAAACTTCCTCCTAGCGGCGGCGGCAGCAAGCACAGGGGTACGATCTTCCCTGGTAGATGCAAAGCAATAGGTATTCGTCAAATGAATCTAGGAGGGTTGCGATGCAAGGCAAAAGAGAGTGACTTGCAACCTATCTAGGGTCTGCTAGGTGAGAGTTCACACAAGGAGGCTAGTGAGGGCAAGTCAAGTAATGTGGTGGATCGACTTGTAATTTGGGTAAAAAGGGAAGGGATAGTGGCAGAAACAAACAAAAAGCGATGGGCGGTTGAACTATGACGGACATGACCTAAACCAGCAACAAGACTTGACCACGGACACAAACTCAACAAAGCAATATGAAAACGAAATCGCAAGGCTAAAAGGGTTGTAGGATAGCAGAATTTTTGTGTAGGCTTTTTTTTTTGTAGATGAAGGCTTTTTTGTAGACTATGGGTAAATCTGACGGTAGTACCTGAGTCTCTGATTGATGAAGTCCAACGGAGAGTTGATCACTGCTACCGAGCCAGTGGTCGAGCTGTTCGAACCAGCGCAACCTGGAGTAGAAACCAGGCCATTGGTGGAGCGCCTGCGGACGTGCTGGACAAGCTAGCAAGCTTCGTGTTCAAAACGGCAAGGGCGATCCCGCAGCAGGTCCTCAGCTTGGTGAAATCCTTCTACCCGAAGATCAAGCTGGAACCTGTAGGTGATGGCATGATGGGAGACTACTCAAAGGAGCAATTCGACGCCTATATGGAGGAGATGGCTCCAATCGCTGAGAGAGTCGCCGAGAAAATCAGCCTGCAGTAGCCTGTAGTGCTTGTAAAAATCTGTACCTGTAATAGGATAGACTAGAATAAGGCATGGTAGTGTACAAAACATTGTAATGAAACAAGTATGATTGGTGCGCTGTGTACTTAGCCTGGATGAAATCCGTGGAGCGTTGGCTGCAATGAGTAGTCGAGTAGTAGTACCCGAAAGTAGTGATGTCGTTGTAGACAGATTCGTTCCCGGAAGCAGGGAACTCGAGATAACCCGTGGAATGAGTTAGGAGTAGCTGAGGACTCCATGAGTAGCATAGAAGCTACGAGCGAGTTTCTGGGAACTCGAGCAATTGAGTAGCATAGAAGCCACGAGAGAGTTGCAGAGAACTCAAGGAGTGATGTCATTGGAGACAGAATCGTTCCCGGAAGCAGGGAACTCAAATAACTCGTTTGACGAGTCAGGAGTAGCCAGAGACTCCATGAGTAGCATAGAAGCTGTGATCGAGCTGCTGAGAACTCGAGTAGTGATGCCATTGGAGGCAGAATCGTTCCTGGAAGTAGGGAAAATAACTCGTATGACGAGTGAAGAGTAGCTGGGGACTCCATTGTTGAGTAGCATAGAAGCCACTAGAGAGTTCAGAGAACTCGAATGAGCCGGTAGTAGGCATGGCAATGGTAACCAGATGCTTGGTAGGAAGCAGATAGACACAGTATGTTGCGAAAAACATTATATTTCTGTGATAAGGTCAATTACAGCCAAGGCCGAAGGCCGATTACAGCTAAGACCAAAGACCGTGTTCTGTCAAGGCAGCAGACGGCCGATTACGACAGAGGTCTTGACCAAGTTAGAGCTCGGGCCAGCGGCCACTTACAGCCTTGGTTAAGGACCGGTGCAGTCAAGGCCGGAGGCCGAATTACGACTGACCATGGAAGGCTAAGGCCAGAGGTCGTTTACAGCCAGGTCTAGGGACTTGTAGTCAGCCAAGGACAGAGGCCGATTACAGCTGAAGTCCAGAGAGATGTAGTCTAGGACTACGGATGGATTCGACGGTGTCGTTCGTGTTTCCACGAGTTGTCAAAATCCAAGGGGATGTAGTCAAGGACTACGGATAGAATCAACAAAGTTGTTCGATGTTCCATGAGTTATCGACGTCTTCACCTTCAAGAGTCTGGAGCCAATCCGAGCCAGGGCTGGTGAGTTTGGCGACTGTGTCTGGTCCTTCCCATGGTGAGTTGAGCTTGTGTAGTCCTGCCGTGTTTTGGATATGGCGGAGAACCAGATCGCCAACATGGAAAGAGCGTTCCTGGACGTTGCGATCATGGTAGCGTCGGGTACCCTTGAGGTATCTGGCAGATTGAACGAGAGCAGCACAATGAGCTTCTTCAAAGATGTCGATGTCGACCTGCCTGACTTCATTTGAAACGCCTTCGTCGTATTGTTCAACTATAGGAGACTTCCACATGACATCAGCAGGTAGAATAGCTTCTGATCCGTAGACCATGTAGTAGGGCGACTGCCCAGTAGGCTTGGTTGGCTGTGTGCAGAGCCCCCAGAGTACGTTGGTGTTTCTTCAAAGCGTCAAGTACCATCCCATTAGCGCGCTCAACCTAGTGGTTGGCCCGTGGGTGAGTGACGGAGACGTACCAGACGTCGATCCTGCTGTTCTCGCAGTAACTCCAGAACCCATGGTTGTTGAAATTGGAACCCAGGTCTATGATGATGCAATTAGGAAACCCGTAGCGATGTACGATTTCATCCAAGAAGTTGAGTACCCGGTCGGCCTTGGGGCAGGTAACTGGCTTGACCTCGATCCACCTGGTGAACTTGGTGATTGCCACCAGAACTCGATTGAATCCTCCTGGCACCGTTGGTAAGGGACCAATCATGTCGAGTCCCCAGCAAGCAAACGGCCAAGTTGGTGGAATCGCGATGAGCTTGTAGGCCGGGACGTGTTGTTGCTTGGTGAAGAATTGACATCCTTGGCACCTCCGAACAAGTTCCTCTGCGTCAGCCAGAGCATGTGTCCAATAGAATGCTGCCCGAAAAGCTTTGCCCACGATGGTCCGGGAGGACGCGTGGTTGCCGCATATTCCTTTGTGTATCTCCTCCAAGATAGCCCTACCTTCCTCTCGCGAGATGCATTTGCTGAGTATGTTGGACGTTGCGCGTCGCCTGTGGAGCTTGTCGCCAACTAGAACATAAGTCTTGACTCGTTGAGTGATTTGTTTGGCTTCTGTCTTGTCAGCAGGTAGCTTGTGATCTTTGATGTAGCGATGAAGGGAGTTCTCCAGTCCACGTCGATCACCATAACCACCCGGCTAGTCACAGGGAGAGTAGAGCCGGTGGTAGGTGGTGTCAATGCAGGCTCCGGAATAGACTTCTTGTGGAGTTCGTGGACGAAGACCCCTGCTGGAACTTGAGCGCGAGAAGATCTCAGCTTCGATAGGACGTCCGTGTGATGTGAACCTGCTAGGGTTTGTGCCCGATCTTTTGATGAGAGGGGTGGGGGATAACTAGATTGGAGGAGATGACATTCACAGCCCGACTACAACCTTTCCAAGGATGCACCTTAGCAATCGATACACCACCTCCTATGGCTGTCGTGATCTTGTGGAGCACGACACCCAGCCACTAGGGCACCCATTCATGCAAGCAATTGAAGAACAAGCAAGAACAAGTATAACAAGCAACTCAATTGCAAATAACCAATCTCAAATTACAAAGTGGGGTTCTGAATCGAGTAGAACGGATGGTCTCACTGACACACACGTCTACAAAAAAGTAGCAATGGCTAAACTTACAACAAAACAAAACCCAATCTGTTCATTGTGGCGGCTAGGGGGTATATGGACGTGGGAGGATGACAACCAAGGTGTTGGGGGTTGTGCTCCAACCCAAGGACAATTCCCTAATGGATGCAACTTGATACACGGCCCATCGGGCCAAAATAGGCGACGCATCACCTCAGACAGAAAAACCTCTCGGTAGGATATTGACGATTATGACCGCCTCAGAATAGATATGAATATGAGTCCAGTTGCATATGAAAGTAGACTTCAAGACGAATCCAAGATGTACTTGAACACCCAAAATGGAGTCCGGATGGGGTCGTGACAGCTGTCGCAAGATGCTTAAGTGTTACTGTTCGAATCCAGCCCCAAAACGTGTTGGATTGGATCTCTTTCTTTCCTTTTGCCAAAAGTGACATGGTGGTCTGGTGAAGGACGTTTAGAATACTTGGACTTGGCCCGCAATCAACTTCTTTGGTCCTTTATACCTTCCATGTATGTTTAATACTCATTTTGATCCACGTATGTATTTCTGAAAATGATAACAAACACAAATCATGGTGCAACATCAATTCATCAAATGAATCAAATACAATCATGATAAAGAATTGTTTCACCTATGATTCAAAAGGTGCTAATGTGGTTGTATCCGAGCAGGTGATGTCCTCCTCATTCTCCTCTTCTTGACTGCAAGTCGTCCTCGACTTGCTCCCATGGCATAGAAGGGTGCTTGCCTCGACGTTGGAACACAAAGTGATGTCTATGCTGCACGACCATAACCAACAATGCTCCCCTTCTTCGAGCTTACCCTGTTGCATATGCGAAAAACTAGGAAAATATTGCAAGACATTATTATTGTTAATGCAGTCCCCTATTTGATCATAGTTTTGTAGCCCAAAAGCATATTTTAGATTAGAGAAAACGTAAACTTTATGCACCAAATATTCTCCTTTGTTGTCATATTTGCAAATTGTATGAAGCGAGCAATGATTAAAATATGGCAAACTAGAATCAAATTTAAGTTTCTCTTTTAGACAATTTAGATTACACAAAATATCAAATTCAATATAACCCAAAGTATTTAAAGAGGATAACAAATTCAGTTCATCTTGTGCATAAGGAATAGGATGAAAAATGTTATCTTCAGCACATTTGTATGGTTCCAAATCAGAAGTATCACACTTATTGGCTACTTGTGGCATAGGAGTAAAAGAATCAATAGCACAAAAGTCATCTTTAACATAAGGAACAACAAGTATTTCATCTTGTGACAAAGGAAAATTAGTAGTAGCTTCGACTATTTCTTGCTCTTCATTAGCATGCAGAGTGGATAAATTTTGGACATTATGGATCACATTATTCTTGCATGTACTCAAAGATAACATACTCTCCTTTTTAGCATTAAGAGCAAGACAAAACAGTTGACCAATATGGTAATATGATTTACAAATTAACAAGGTTTGAATTTCAGAATTGAGCCCTTTCATGAACCTACTCATAACATCTTTCTTACATTCATCTAATCCACCAAACATGACACAAATCTTAAAGGTATGATAGTATTTCTTGACAATCCTACTACCTTGCTTCAAGTTGTCTAATTTTGCAAGCAAACAATCAGCATAATATTCAAGAACATATTCATTTCGAAAAAGTATTTTAAAATCTTTCCAAGTTTGTCGAACTTTGTTATGCCTACAAATATGTTTCCATGTAGTCAAAGCATATTTTGTTAAAGCACTAGAAGCAGCAAAAATCATTTGATGTTCAGACAAGTCATTATTATCAAATTCTGCATCTACCTTAAGCTCCCAATCAATGTAAGCGTGAGGATCAAACATACCAGCATATAATGGTAAGTGCTGAATGATATCTTGAATGTGAGGGTCTAGCTTCAACTGCTCAAAACTCTTTGTATCACCTGCCATGATTAATAGAAAACAAGAAACACAAAACTAATATGTATCCTCCTGTTAACTACTAGATGTGTTTTTTTGTAATTCTCTCAAATTTAACTTGTTTGAAATAAGCTCTTACAAGCTCTTACGAAGTCAAATAGGAGGTGATGGAAACCAACAAGACAGCAACCTCGAAGATAGTGTATCGATGTCGTAGCAACAAGACCTGTCAAGTTGTAGTCGTATATGTGGAGCTATAGGTGGGCTAAAACAAGGAATGACTAGCACCAATTTAGTTATAAAAGAAAGTTGAATAATCGTTCAACGGCGGTACTGTATTTGTCCTAGGCTAAACCATGCTAGAGACGTGAGCCTAGGCACAAAGGCAGTCACCGAAAAGAGCAACTAGCACAGCACAAGAAAAACAACATATTCAACCCCAAATTTTCTTGTTTCTCTTCTTGTCTTCTTTTCTCTCTCTCTCTCTCTCTATTTTTCTTCCTCTTCTCTTTTTTTATCTTTTTTCTGTTTATTTCTTTCACTTTTTTTACTCCTTTGCTGAATATCAAGACAAATCAGCACAAAAAGATGAGTTTACAGAGATTGCAGGTCACCAATCTCCAGGACAATTACGAAATGCTCAAAAAGAATTTTGCAACAAGGCTAGATCCATTGGAAAGGTAACAACATAAGCATTTCAAATTGTATTCAAACTCTCCAATCGGACATCATATGAATTTGTGGTGACAAAAACGTAGCAGTGATGTATATGGAGCTGGTGGATCTCGTGGTGACAAAACGTGATAGAACTCAAAACTCTAAAGGATTAGACACTAAGACCAGCAGCTCGACACAACCGATGTAATCGAAAACTCAACAAGCCCCAACTAAGCAATGCTAGCAAAGGCTCAAAAGTGTTTATAGGATGACAGGAAAACTTAATCTACTATTTTTTTTCTGGCTTTTTCTGGACTATGGGGGCGGAAAAAAACCTAAGGAGTGCAAATCTCTCACCGATAAACCTTGCTCTGATTACCAACTGATGTGAACCCGCTAGGGTTTGTGCCCGATCTTTTGATGAGAGGCATGTGGGATAACCCAATTGGAGGAGACGATGTTCACGGCCTGACTACAACCTTTCCAAGGATGTGCCTTAGCAACCGATACACCACCTCCTATGGCTGTCGTGATCTTATGGAGCACGACACCCAGCCACTAGGGCACCCGTTCCTGCAAGCAATCAAAGAACAAGCAAGAACAAGTATAACAAGCAACTAAATTGTAAATAACCAATCTCAAATCACAAAGGCGGGGTTCTGAATCGAGTAGAACGGATGGTCTCGCTGACACACGTGTCTACAAGGAAGTAGCAATGGCTAAACTTACAACAAAACAAAACCTGTTGACACCGTTTTTCAACGTGTCAAATGAGCTAAGGCTTGGCTGGTCGGCAGCCGTTCTCCATCGGCATCGGGAAATCTTGAGCTGGTATTGCCGATGAGAGTGCTGCAGGAAGACCAAGTGCGCTGCCGATAGAGGCTGGACGTTCTTTGCCGACATAGGATGATTGGTGAAGTCTTACTGATACTGTTTGCCGATGAGGAGGCATTGCCGATTACCGATAAGGAGACATTGTCGATTACCGATGAAGGGTCAGCCGATAGCCGATGAAGAATGGTTGTCGATTGCCGATCGAGATTGTTACCATTGCAAGGTCGCCGATCGGGAAGTGTTACCGATGCCGATAGGCATGAAGTGCCGATAAGATGACTTAGCGCGTGATATCAGCGGAAGAGTACTGGTGGCCAAAGGAGGAAGTTGCGGATTGAAGGGATCTGCCGATGGAAAGTTTCCATCGAAGAGAAGTATAAGGAAACTGGTGTTTTGTACCAGTATTGTTATAGTAGTTTGAGTCCGGCTCTTGCATGAGTCGTTTATTTTCCTTTAAAATAGGTGTGTTTGTTTAGGGAAATAAATATTATTGTTTTAGATCTGACTCCTGCGTGAGTCAGTTTCCTTAAAGTTAGGAGTTTGTTTTAGGAAGGACATGAGTCGTGTCCTTGTACAACTCTCCATGCGGGAATATAAATATGTGCCCGAGGGCTATGAAAAGGACAACCAATCCAATCAAAAAACAAACCAATTTTATCTTATTCTATTTTTTATCGCAATTTACCCTTCTTTGCATTAGTTATAGCTATCAACGAGTTCTTCAAGCTTCGACGGGCTGCATCACCTTGATCTCCGTCAAATCCTTGCAAGTTCCGCGTGGGAGTACCTCTGAGCTTTGGCATTCCGGGCGCATCGCTGTTTACCTCGTTCAGCTTTGCTCTGGTTATCCTTGATCAATCTGAGCTTTGACATCCGGGCGCATCGCCGTTGTCTCGTTCAGTTTTGTTCTAGTTATCATCCTTGTCGATTGATTGGTCAAATCAACTGGCACGCCTCCGGAATACCGAGCTTTGGGTAATAGCCCGAGGTGTTCGCAAATCCTGACGCTTTTTGTGTCAACACCTCTTTTGGCACGCTCGGTGGGACCCGAATATACAATCTACACATCTATCATGGGTGATCACGCCGATGTTAACCAGAGGAACGTCATTGAAGTCTCTGAGGCCGATCTGAAAGATGATCAGAAGCAGGCTATGGAGCGGGCTATGGAGGAATACAAACAATTATATCTGAAGTCCTTCAGCCTCAGCAGGAGCGGCGAAGCAATCCAGAAGCAAGACCCGCCGTTGCCACGGCAGGTCACGTACGACGCCAATCCTGGTAAGCTACAGGAGATGGTTAATGCTGCTGTAAGTCAAGCATTGATTAGCCACTCCAGCGTGCTGTCCAATACTGTCTACAATGTTGTCACACAATCATTCAAGGAAGGACATGCACCACGATATGTCGGTCCAGCGTACCATCAACCTGGATTGGCATCTACGAGCCCATCAGCAGCCCCAATGGCGTCTTCCACCCCTGTGGAACCGTCTGCCGATGCAGCTACATCACCAAGACCGAACGCTAGCGGCGTCACCAAGCTCAACCCAGATCCAGCCGCGTCGGCAACTTCAGGACCAACCCCTGGCAACTGGTGGGGATACGGTATGCCTCCAAATTTACACACTGGTTCTAATCTGGTGCAGGGAGATGGTTCGGTTTGGAAGAACTCTATGGCATCGGCAACGCCGTCACAGCCGATGGCCCCTATGATGCACAACTCTGCACTTTCCCCGACTATGCAAGTGCCATCAGATGATCTGCAAGTAATTCCTAAGATACCCCTGATGCCACCATCGGCGAACTCTGTGCCGATGCAACACATTATAACCACTGGCAGTCAATCTCTGGTGGCAAAATCACAGGCTGGAGTGCCGATTCCCCAAGGTAATCTGGTGATTGATTGCTGTAGAATACAAGAGTCACATGCTCCAGTCAGCTATCAGCCATCGGTACGCCATATGCCGATGATTCATAATCCTGGGTGGGTCAACCAGCCGCCGGCTCAACAACCTGGCATGTCGGTATATCATTATGGAGGCCCAACGTACACTCAGAGCGGACCATCGGTACACCAACCGATGAATGCGACAATTCAGCCTAATCCGTCAAGTGTGCAGAACTATCCATCGGTAAGTCAACTGATGCATAGTGCTCAGATGACTGGTGCTGCGCCCGTGACTACTCCGCATCATCTTCAAGAGGCGCATCAGCCGGCTCCACCAGTCAACAACCAGCCAATGAGTCGGTAAGAGCAGGATGCATATTGGGTCGGTAAGATTGCCGAAGTCATGAAAGAACAATTCGGCATCAAACCCAAGGTCAACACGTACTCCTATCGGACTCCGTATCCTCCTACATATGACTTGATTCCTCTTCCAAATCGGTATAAAGTGCCCGATTTTACTAAGTTCTCCGGCCAAGACGACACGTCGACAATGGAGCATATCAACCGCTTCATTATCCAGTGCGGGGAGGCTGCCAGTAGGGAGGAGTTAAGGGTGAGATTGTTCTCTTCGTCATTGTCTGGATCAGCATTCACATGGTTCATATCGTTGCCTCCAAATTCTATAATTACATGGGCCGATCTAGAGAGGCAATTTCACAAATACTTCTTCGCTGGCATACATGAGAAAAAGCTTACCGATCTGGTCAAAATGAGGCAACGCAACGACGAATCGGTAGAAAGCTTTGTGCAAAGGCTACGGGACGTGAAGAACAAGTGCTACAGTCTGGTGCTTGATGATCGACAGCTGGCAGATTTGGCCTTCCAAGGATTACTGCCGCACATCAAGGACATGTATGCGTCCCAAGAGTTTGAGAGCCTAAGTCACCTGGTGCAAAGGATTGCCGATCAAGATATCAAAACCTTTGAACCCAGGAAGACTTGGAACAAGAAGGTGACCTTCATCGGGAAAGAGGAAGACTCTGGATCGGATGAAGAGCTAAATATCGATGCGGCCGAATGGGTGAAGGATAAGAAGTCTGTGTCTTGTCTGTTTGGCCAAAAAGAAACCGAAAGGTACACCTTCGACATCACCAAGGCCGATAGGATGTTTGACTTATTGCTGCAAGAAGGGCGAATCAAGTTGGCGCCCAACCAAGTGATTCCATCGGCCGAAGAGCTCAAGAAGATTAGGTACTGCAAGTGGCATAATGCAACCTCACACATTACCAATGATTGCAAAGTATTCAGGCAGCAGTTGCAGTCAGAGATTGAGTCTGGGTGTATTAAGTTTGAAAATACTAAAGTCCAGAAACCGATGAAGATAGATCAGCATCCGTTCCCAAACAATATGGTGGAAATCAGTGAAAAAACCAGAGTGCTGACGTCGGAAGCTGCCAGGAGGAACTCGTCGGTAGACCCTAACCGCCAAATACCTGAGCACGATGCGAGAAGGTTTTCCGATGACAGAAAGAGTAAGAAGATTATCAATGAAGGTAACAGCGCCAACAGGGCCTCCGGAGTTGTGATCACACACAACCGGCCAAGGCGAGATCATCGGCAATCACGTGAAGAACGGTATCAGCAAGAAGAAGAGGAGCATCGGGAATGGCTTCGACACAAAGATCACTGGAAATGCCCCTTCTTCGTTCATTGCTGGGAAGAAGGCATCAAGCTGCCCCCTGCCGATAATTGTCCAGAATGCAACGGGTATTACGCTGCCGATCGGTCAGGTAAGAGACCTTGTTTTGATGATCAGGCACCCAGGTACGCCAAGCCGTTCAGAGGGAACAGATCGGCACATGACCGACTGGGGGGCAAGCTTAGTGCCCATGACAGGCTTGGCCAACGTGTTGATCAAGGGGAGCTGGAGGAGATGGCCAATGCAAGAGTACCCGACAAAGAGATATTCTCCAGAGATCCCAACATCGGAAGAAGTGCCGATGTAAGCGGTGGAAAGCAGCACCAGCCCGTCTGGAAGACCAAGCTTCCTCCGTGGTGCCCTAAGGGTCTGACTAAGACCCAGAAGAGAAGGATCCAGCACCAGCGCCGTGATGACCTGTGCAACGATGTAGAACCCTCAAGGGAGAAGCAATGGAGGCCCAAGCGCAAGGACAGGGACCCATCGGCAGATATCAACATGGTCGTCATGTTGCCGATGGAGTTCATGGCACCCGTCAGCGATGATGAAGAGGCTGCCGATATGGCATAGTTGATGCTGGATCCGATGACGGCTGTCTTTGAAAAGCCTGCCGATGATGAAAGGCAGCATCTGAGGGCTTTGTTCGTTAAGGGCAAAGTGGATGGACAGCCGATGATGAAGATGCTAGTAGATGGCGGTGCGTCAATCAACATAATGCCATACGTCGTGTTCAGGAAGCTGAGAAAAGGCGACCAGGATTTGGTCAAGACCGACATGAAGCTCAAGGACTTCGAAGGCAATGTGTCAACCGCTATGGGGGTCGTATGTGTTGATTTAACCATCGGCAGCAAAACTTTGCCGACGACGTTCTTTGTGATCAGCGGCAAAGGCACTTACAACTTGCTCCTCGGGAGGGATTGGATCCATGACAATTGCTGTATCCCTTCTACCATGCATCAGAGTCTGGTACAGTGGATCGGGGACAGAATTGAAGTCGTCCGCAGTGAAGTCCCATCTACTATTGCGTCGGCAGAATTGGAAACCTACGAACAGACCAGATGCATATCCGGCGAAGCCTGGGACACAGACTTCCTCAAGGTTGCCGATTACCGTATCAAATCGATCCAAGCAGTCGCCCTTGAGGAAGAGTTTTAATGGATCAGTTCGCCGATGACGGAAAATTGGGGCAGGGCTTCACGTCTGCCGATGACTTGCTTGAGATCGACATCGGCGATGGTAGTAAACCTAGGCCTACTTTTATTAGTGGTAAGTTAGATTCCCAATGTAAACAGGAGTTAACCGATTTATTAAAGGAGAATAAAGATTGTTTTGCTTGGGATTATACAGAGATGACTGGTTTAGACCGATCGATAGTTGAACATCGGTTACCCATCAAGTCTGGTTTCCAACCACATCGGCAACCTGCGCGCCGATGCAATCCTACTATTTTACCCGACATCAAGGCTGAGATTACAAAGTTAATCGAAGCTGGATTTATTCGGCAATGCCGATATGTCGATTGGATTTCTAATGTGGTTCATGTGTATAAAAAGAATGGAAAACTTCGTGTTTGTATTGATTTCAGGAACCTTAACAAAGCTACACCGATGGATGGCTACCCGATGCCCGTTGCCGATCTGCTGATCGATGCTGCTGCTGGACATCAAGTTATTAGCTTCATGGATGGTAATGCTAGGTATAATAAAATATTCATGGCTGAAGAAGACATATCCAAGACTGCTTTCCGATGTCCAGGTCACGTTGGCTTATTTGAGTGGGTAGTCATGACTTTTGGCTTGAAGAATGCCGGTGCTACTTATCAGAGGGCAATGAATTTCATCTTTCATAAGTATATCGGCACGATAGTTGAAATCTACATTGATGACGTGGTGGTTAAGTCTGGAGACTTCAAGAAGCATCTTGCCGATTTGCGAAAAATATTGGAGTGCACGAGAGAGCATGGGTTGAAGATGAATCCCAACAAGTGCGCGTTTGGTGTATCGGCAGGTCAGATTTTGGGCTTCATGGTGCATCAGAGAGGCATTGAAATCGGTAGGAAGTCTATTGATGCAATTAATAGGGTGACTGCTCCTACAAACAAGACTGAGTTGCAGTCATTGATCGGCAAGATTAATTTCATTAGAAGGTTTATTTCTAATCTGTCTGGTAAGATTAAATCTTTTACTCCATTGTTGAAGTTGAAAGCCGATCAAGAGTTTACATGGAAAGAAGAGCAGCAGTCAGCCTTAGAGGAGATTAAGAAATACTTAGTGAATCCTCCAGTCTTGGTTCCACCTCAACACGAGAAGCCTTTCAGGTTATATTTGTCTACCGATGACAGTGTTATCGGATCAGCCTTAATTCAAGAATTTGAAGGGAAGGAACGTGTAATATATTATCTGAGCAGGAGGTTGGTGGATGCTGAAACCAGGTATTCGGCCATAGAGAGATTGTGCTTATGTTTATATTTCTCTTGCTTGAGGCATTATTTACTGTCGGCTGAATGCACTGTTATCTGCAAAGATGATGTGATCAAATACATGCTGTCAATGCCGATTTTGAGTGGACGAATCGGTAAGTGGATTTTGGCACTATCAGAGTTTGACTTGAGGTATGAATCGGCTAAGGCTGTTAAGGGTCAGGTAATGGCCGATTTTGTCACTCAGCATTGTAACATGGTGAGCTTTGTCGAGATTGCTCCTTGGGCTTTATTCTTTGATGGCTCTACATGCAAGGATGGGGCAGGCATCGGTATCCTCTTGATTTCACCCCAAGGACAGAAGTATGAAATCTCATTGCCGATTGTTGCTACTTCAACAAACAATCATGTTGAATACCAAGCTTTACTTAAGGGACTGGAATTACTCAGGGAGGTGTGTGCCGATGCTGTTGAAGTCTTCGGTGATTCCATGTTGGTGATTAATCAATTAATCGGGACATATGAATGCCGAAGTGAAGTGTTGATTGTGGCCCATGAACGGTGTTTGTAGTTGTTAAGAGAGTTCAGAGAATACCGCCTTGAGCATATTCCTAGGCTGCATAATGAAGAGGCCAATCAGTTAGCACAGAATGCCTCTGGATATCAACCGATTCAAGAAGTCACGACATCGGTAACAGTTGTCAATGACTAGAGAAAGGAGATTGCCGATTACTTGAGGGATCCATCTAGGACAGTTGAAAGGCATCTAAGGTTCCAAGCTACTAAGTATGTGCTCCTCGACGATGAGTTGTATTATCGAACGATTGATGGAGTCTTGCTTAGATGCCTCGGCAAAGAGGAATCAAAAGAGTTGATGGGTGAGATCCATGAAGGTGTGTGTGGAGCGCATCAATCGGCATTCAAGATGAAGTGGATGATTAGGCGGAATGGGTATTATTGGCCAACAATCCTTGAAGATTGCTTCAACTATTTTAAAGGGTGCCAGGACTATCAGAGGTTTGGTAATGTGCAGAGGACACCTGCATCGGCAATGAATCCTATAATTAAGCCTTGGCCGTTCAGAGGATGGGCTATTGATCTCATCGGCCAAATTTATCCGCCATCGAGTAAAGGGCATAAGTTTATACTTGTTGCTACCGATTACTTCACTAGATGGGTTGAGGCAATTCCTTTGAAGAAGGTGACATCGGTAAACATGGTGGATTTCGTTAAGGAACACATTGTTTACCGATTCGGCATTCCCCAGACCATTACTACCGATCAAGGAACTATGTTCACATCGGGGGAGTTTGATGAGTTCGCTGCTAGCATGGGTTTCAAAGTGTTAAACTCTTCTCCTTATTATGCCCAGGCTAATGGTCAGGCCGAGGCTACTAATAAAGGGGTTATCAAGCTTATAAAGCGCAAGATTGAAGAAAACCCTAGGAGGTGGCATGTGGTGTTAAACGAGGCCTTATGGTCGTATCGGATGGCTTGTCATGGTGCAACCAAAGTATCGCCGTACCAGTTGGTCTATGGACATGATGCTGTCCTACCTTGGGAAATTAAAACTGGTTCTAGGCGATTGTCTTTTCAGGATCAACTGACGACCGATGACTACACTACTCTGATGAAAGATGAGCTAGAAGACTTGGCAGGTCATCGGTTGAGGGCATTGATTAGCATTGAAGAGAATAAGAAGAGGGTTGCCAGATGGTATGACAAGAAAGTAAAGGCAAAGGAGTTTGCCGATGGCGATTTGGTGTGGAAGTTGATTTTACCGATTGGGACTAAGAGCTCTAAATTTGGAAAGTGGTCCCATAATTGGGAGGGTCCTTATCGGATAAAACAGTCTGCTCCTGGCAATGCTTACATTTTGGAAACCCTCGAAGGAGTGGCGTTCTCTAGAGCGATTAACGGCAAATACTTAAAGAGGTACTACCCTAGTATATGGGTGGACGCGTAGTGCTCAGTTGAATGCCGATGCACGAAAGGTTATATAAACATCGGTAAAAACAAACTGGCGTTATATTACAAGTCAAAATCAAGTATCAGAGTTACATTCTTGCCGATACAACAGACAAATTATAGTAAGGAGTGGATGGCTGATATCGCACGCAAGCGAATTTGCTCTATTTCGTCCATCTCCTTGGCGTCGGCATCAGCAGAACCCTCGACTGGCTTGATTTTTTTCTTCCACAGTATAGTTTGTCGCGCATTCTGGTCCCTTTCTTGCCGCAGGACCCTAATGGAGTCGGACAATTGGGTTTTCTGCTAGTTGGCTGCAGTCAGATCCCCCTCGACCTTCTGTAACTCCGACAGTAGCTCCTCTTTCTTTGCCGATAGTCGGGAGATTTCTTGATCAAGGTTGCCGATGGAGACTTCTGCCTGACCGACGCCCTTGTGCTTCTCATCGGCAATGGCTTTGAACTTGAGCTTTTCTTCCTCGCTCTTGGATTGAGCGGCCCTATCGGCAATGCGACGGATAAGTTTCTGATACTGGATCTGCTTAATGTCGAGGAAGGTTGTCTAGAGAAGAACTTCTGCCATATCGGTGGGGAGATGGCTTTGGATGTCCTTGAACGCGATCCTTACTGCCGATGAATCTTGGATGAGCTGAGACGTGTCTTGTAGCAGCAAGGAAAGCAACTCTTCCAGTTTAGATTTGATCTCTGCTGATAAGGGTGGGACCGAACTCTCCTCTTCGTCGTCATCGGGGATGTCGACCGCGAAAGAGAATAAACTGTCTGCTTGGATGAGGCCTTGGCATTCATCTTCATTCTGAGGATTCAAGCTATAGGAGAAGAGACTGTTTGGAGAGTCTTGAGCCTGAAAGCAGGAGTTAAAATATGCCGATTATAAAATTATACTATGAACTTTGAGGTAATCGACTTACCGTCTTGAAGCGGATCTCCTGCCTGGGACTTGGCATACTGGATGGTCCAGCTTCATCCTGGACATCGGCAGCAGATGCCGATGACTGGGCCCTTGCTGGAGAAGCAGCCGACGCCACTGGTGTTGGCATAGTTGTTACCGGCGTCGCTTCCGATATCGTGGCCGGTTCTTGTGGCGGCGATCCCACTCTATCATCAGGGACTTCGGCCGATGGTGCCGATGCTGACGTTGCCTCTTCGCCGGGGAGTCTGGCCGATGGTGCCGATGACGATGCCTCCGCCATTGTAACGGGTGTTGTCTCTCAATATGGGACATCGTCCATCGGTTGATCAGGCACAGAAGCCGATGGAGGATCTGCCGATGACCTGCCGGCGGTTGGTGCAACCGGGGTCGATGAGGGTTCCGTCGATGGCACGCCGGCAGTTGGTGGTGCAAGTTGAGCCGGTGGTGAAGGAGAAGCCAGCCTCATATGCCTCTTTTTCGTCGGCGCAGCGGCAGGGGAGCCAACCTGTTTGGACGAAGACCGGGGGGCATCGGCAGCCAGGCTGGAAGGTGTTTGCCTGCTGGAAGCAGATGCCGATGACCATAGTGCCTGAAAATACAAATCAAGTTATACAAGATAAAATGTTGCCGATAAAACAGTATGTAATCGATACGGGTAAAGGCGAGTTTACTGCATAAACCCACGTCAGGGCAACAGCAACGGCCGATGTAGCCTGGGCTTTTGTGGGTGTCGACGTAGGTACCTGTTGGGGCATGAAGGCGGCCAGCGTCGGAGCTTTGTTGCCGATGATTGGTATGGGGCCCATTATCCGAAGATTGAAGGGCCTGCCACTGTTGCTCGTTGTGGGGATTGGATCATCGGCCTGTCAAGCGCAAAGGAGTTAAGTGTCGATGACGAAAGAAAAGTAATAAAATACATCGAAATGGCAGACTTACTGCGTCATCAGGGATGATGTAGTCGGCGTCAATCAGGTGCCGATAATAGTGCGAAGACTTAGCGAGTAGCTGGCACTTCCATTCTTGCCACCAAGACTTGTACTCATTGGTGATGAAGGAGGTTGGCGACCAGGAAGACAAGTCGATATTTGACGTATCGGCATCGGTAGGAAGATTGACGACTTTGTTCCAGTCTAGATTACTGGAGATTATCTGCTTGGGTCTTACTACTTTAGAGTAGCAGAGTTTGATCGGCAGTTGGCCAAATGCCAGTTGTCTCACTGCTGCCGATGGGTAGTAGAACTCGTAGGATGGAGGGGCGTTCTTCCCAAACCCAAAGATATTTACTGGAATAGCTCGGGGAGTAATGCTGGCCCTCATGATTGCTTGGTTCTCAGGGAGGTTCACATCGGTCAGGTTGAACAGCAGCGGGAACTGGTTGTGTTCATCAATATATGGCCACCAGGTCCGTTCAGTGGAGGGAAGTCCGTTGTAGAACTTCTGGAAGAAGTAACCGAAGTGCTCTGTATCGGCATCGGTGCCTGGCAGCACTATGATAGCCTCTCCAAAATTAAGTGGAGGGCGAGTTGCCGATTCGTCGTCCCCATATCGGTAATCTTCCGATATGTCCCTTGGGAATTGTTGGGCAAACAAGTCAAACTGGAGGGCCTTATGCATGTGTGCGTTCAACCACAGATTGACAAACCACCAAGGGCCCCCGAGATTGCCGATGGGTTCTCCTAGCAGTAGCTTCTGGGACACTTGATGTAGCAATCAGTATACTGATCCAAGAAGGTACCTGCCTAAAGGGAGCCTCGTTCCATCGACAAGTAGTTCAGCCGCTGGAAGGTGCATGGTGGTCGGGCCGATGGTTTTGCCACAGAAGACGAACTTTTCCAACCACATGTTTAGGAAAATGGCGTGCTCCCATTGGGTTACCGATCCGGTTTTCTGGTTCTCTTTGATGTAACCCGTCCAACCGCCGATGTTCCGGGTGTTCACCTTGTACTCGGATTTTCTGTTGAAAAGGGTGAACGTGTCGGCAGAGGTGATGTCCAAGCCAGTCAGCATGTAGACATCGGCAAGGGTTGGGGTGGATGGTCCATGCCTAAAGAGGAAGGCATTCATGCTATCGGACCAAAAGTATGAAGCTGCCATCAGCAAATTCTCGTTCTTTTCCATATCGGCAATTGAAAGCCTGATACACTTATCCAGGCTGCGTTCTTGCCAGTACACTTGTTGTGATCTGACTACTCTCAGGTACCAATTCTTCCATCCCTTGGTAGGCTTGGGCCATGAGCGGAATGTGTCCTTCCACAGTCCTAGACCAAAACACTCGGATCTGAACGGAGCCCGGTTGGTTTCTGCATTGATGATGAAGGTGGGGTCTGGATTGCCCATTGGGCCTAGGCAGCTGAGGTTGGAATTGGCGAGTGGGATGACTACCTTGTTGTACAGTTCCTAGGGTTCGAAGAAAAAGGGACGAATCAGAAGAAGAATGGAGATAAATCTGGGTTTTTGCGAGGAAAAGAACCATGCAGGAGGTTGGATTAGGCAGGGAATGAGCCTTACCTTTGGAATGTCGATTTGGATCGCCATTGGAGTCAAAAGAATGCTTGCAGTTCGTCCTTGGATTGCAGAGGAGTACTGTTACTCGAGCTCGTGTTCTTCAGAGCGGCTGGAGGTTGAAGACGAAGGCAGGAAGGTGAAAGTGAAAATGAGCTCGGGTAAAAAAGTAGTGTGGATCCCGGTAACTTTTATAAGCTTACTCAGGGGCATTTTGGGGTTCCGTTTCACACTGTAGGAATGTGGAGAGGCCCGCGGTAGATACGCCCGGTGATCGAGGTGGTCTGCAACTGTTTGTGCTACAATCGAGGGATTTTATTATTAAATTGCAGTTCCGCACGCGGGGATCGAGCAAAACTGTGCATCTATCTCGGAGGTAACGGCTATAGCAACGGCTACAGTGGAGAGAATTTCGGCACGTAAAGTATTATACGTCCTGAAACTAGGGGGCATGCGTTGACACCGTTTTTCAACGTGTCAAATGAGCTAAGGCTTGGCTGGTCGGCAGCCGTTCTCCATCGGCATCGGGAAATCTTGAGCTGGTATTGCCGATGAGAGTGCTACAGGAAGACCAAGTGCGCTGCCGATAGAGGCTGGACGTTCTTTGCCGACATAGGATGATTGGTGAAGTCTTACTGATATTGTTTGCCGATGAGGAGGCATTGCCGATTACCGATAAGGAGACATTGCCGATTACCGATGAAGGGTCAGCCGATAGCCGATGAAGAATGGTTGTCGATTGCCGATCGAGATTGTTACCATTACAAGGTCGCCGATCGGGAAGTGTTACCGATGCCGATAGGCATGAAGTGCCGATAAGATGACTTAGCGCGTGATATTAGCGGAAGAGTACTGGTGGCCAAAGGAGGAAGTTGCGGATTGAAGGGATCTGCCGATGGAAAGTTTCCATCGAAGAGAAGTATAAGGAAACTGGTGTTTTGTACCGACTCCTGCATGAGTCAGTTTCCTTAAAGTTAGGAGTTTGTTTTAGGAAGGACATGAGTCGTGTCCTTGTACAACTCTCCATGCGGGAATATAAATATGTGCCCGAGGGCTATGAAAAGGACAACCAATCCAATCAAAAAACAAACCAATTTTATCTTATTCTACTTTTTATCGCAATTTACCCTTCTTTGCATTAGTTATAGCTATCAACGAGTTCTTCAAGCTTCGACGGGCTGCATCACCTTGATCTCCGTCAAATCCTTGCAAGTTCCGCGTGGGAGTACCTCTGAGCTTTGGCATTCCGGGCGCATCGCTGTTTACCTCGTTCAGCTTTGCTCTGGTTATCCTTGATCAATCTGAGCTTTGACATCCGGGCGCATCGCCGTTGTCTCGTTCAGTTTTGTTCTAGTTATCATCCTTGTCGATTGATTGGTCAAATCGACTGGCACGCCTCCGGAATACCGAGCTTTGGGTAATAGCCCGAGGTGTTCGCAAATCCTGATGCTTTTTGTGTCAACAAAACCCAATATGTTCATAGCAGCGGCTAGGGGGTATATGGACATGGGAGGATGAACACCACGGTGTTGGGGTCGTGCTCCAATCCTAGGACAAGTCCCTAATGGGTGCAACTTGATACACGGCCCATCGGGCCAAAATAGGCGACGCAGCACCTCAGACAGAAAAACCTCTCGGTAGTAGATTGACAATTGCGCCCGCCTCCGAATAGATATGAACATGAGTCTGGATGCATATGAAAGTAGACTTCAAGAAGAATCCAAGATGTACTTGAACACCCAAAATGGACTTTGGATGAGGTCGTGACAGCTGTCGCAAGATGGTCAAGTGTTACTGTCCGAATCCAGCCCCAAAACATGTTGGATTGGATCTCTTTCTTTCTTTGTGCCAAAAGTGACGTGGTGGCCTGGTGGAGGACGTTTGGGATACTTGGACTTGGCCCCCAATCAACTTCTTTGGTCCTCCGTACCTTCCATGTATGTTTAATACTCATTTGATCCACGTATGTATTTCTGAAAATGATAACGAACACAAATCATGGTGCAACATCAATTCATCAAATGAATCAAATACAATGATGATAAAGAATTGTTTCACCTATGATTCAAAAGGTGCTAATATATTTGTATCCGAGCAGGTGATGTCCTCATCACCGCGGAAACGTTGTTGTCGCGGATGATATGATGGTACTCGAGACCAAAGAATTTGTTCTCGAGTTTACGTACCTCAAGGCAATAAGCGTCCATGTTCTCCTTGTTGCAGTCCCACGAATCGTTGACGTGGTTGATAATGACCAAGGAATCACCGAAGATGAGTAGTCACTTGATGCCAAGAGATATAGCAAGACGGAGCCCATGTAGAAGAGCTTCGTATTCAGCTTCATTGTTGGAAACCTCCCAGAAGATTTGTAAGACGTACTTGAGTTGTTCGCCTATGGGAGAGATCAAGAGTACTCCTACGCCAGCGCCTTCGAGCTTGAGGGAGCCATCAAAAAACATGGTCCAATGCTTCAGGCACTCTGTTGGTGTAGGGACTTGATTCTCCCACCACTCAGCCATGAAATCAACAAGGGCCTAAGTCTTGATAGCTGTTCGGGGTTGGAATTCCAGGGTGAGAGCGCCGACTTCGACGGGCCATTTGGAGATTCTGCCTGTGGCATCCCGGTTGTGAAGTATATCACCGAGTGGGAAACCCATGACCACAGAGATCTTGTCTTCCTAAAAGTAGTGTCGCAGCTTCCGCGAGGTGAGTAGTATTGCATAGAGAAACTTCTGGACCAGTGGGTACCTGGTCTTGGATTCTGACAACACCGCGCTGACAAAGTAGACCAACTGTTGCGCCTTGTAGACGTGGCCTGCTTCTTGTCGTTCGACGACGATGGTCGTGTTGATGATGTTAGTAGTCACCGCAATGTAGAGGAGTATATCCTCGTTCGCCTATGGAGCGGTGAGGATTGGTGGCTTGGACAGAAAGTGTTTGAGCTGAGCAAGAGCTTTGTCAGCTTCCTCAGTCCACACAAACTTGTCTTGACGTTTGAGTAGTTTGAAGAAGGGGAGATCCCGTTCTCCAAGTCGAGAGATGAATCTGTTGAGGGTTGCCATGCACCCAGTAAGCTTCTGGACGTCTTTGACGGTAGAGGGGGTGTGCATTGCAGTGATGGTAGAAATCTTCTCGGGGTTTGCTTCGATGCCGCAATGGCTGATAATGAACCCGAGTAGTTTGCCTGAAGTAACACCGAAGATGCACATGCTGGGGTTGAGCTTCCATTGGTACTCTCGCAAGCTTGCGAAAGTCTGTTCGAGATCGGCGATGAAAGTATCAGGATTTCTGTGAAGGGATATAGGGAGGCTACGCTAGCGCAAAACAAAAATTTTCTACCCCATAAACCAGGAGCCGTTGCTGTCAAAGATCACAGGATTACCACTAGACGAGCAGTTGCAGTGGAATCATCTCGATGTAGATCAACACGTCGAGGGTAGCAGTGTTGTGCAGTTTCTCACATCACATCCTTCACGTCCGGCTCGTCCTAGTGCTCCAGATGCAGCACCTCCAAGGTATCCACACATACGGGGAGGAAGCGTTGCACGCCGAACTGCTAGGTCTGCGAGCGCAATAGGGAGAGGGGCGTGGGCGGCGCGGCTGCTGTGAGGCAAATAGAATTAACCCTTAGCCACGCCCCCACCCCTCAGTATATAGGTGTCCCTAATGGGCTTCTGGTCTCGAGGCCCGTTAGTACTCCTAAATCTGGTCTAATTCAGATCCTATCCGAATCGAGCTTCCAGCCCCTTAAGTGTGCGACCCTATAGGTTCATGCACGCATAGACATGGCCCGAGTACTCCTACTCGACCCAATAGTTGACAGTGACCTCTAGCAAGACATGACAACTCTATGCATACATAAAGATCGCATCGGACGAACCATCACAACTTCATGTACAAGCTTTTCCCATTGCCTCACGATATTTGGTCTAGCTCCAAGCTGACCTCTCTTTCTCGATCCTATGATTCCGTATCCCTTACTAGGTTAACTATTAACCCTATGTAGCACGACCATGCATTTCTGGATCCGATCACTCGAGGGGCCTAGAGATATCTCTCTCAAGAAGAGAGGGGCAAATCATGTCTCGACTGACCATGCCTCTCAACATGCTTTCTGACAAACCTGGAAACTACCTTTATAACTATCCAGTTACAGAATAGCGTTTGATAGCCCCTAAGGAAGTCGATTCATATCTAGAGTACATACGATAGTCTCAGGTCTAAGGACAAAGCGTACATGTTGTGTAAGGAGAGAAGTATGTACCTGTGTCTCGTGTTGGATCAATCCTGATAGAGTCGGAGTGCCCGATCTTTCGGTGAGTGGAGATAAATTCGACTTGGTGGAAGTAGACCATCACGATCCGACTACAACGAGCAAACCCGAAGCGCCAATGCAATCGCTGAACCAACACCCTGTGGTTACCAACCTTGCCAGTGCAAGATCAGCCTAATCACGAAGATCGATTCCTGTCTGCAATTGAAGAACGAACAAGAAAAAGAGGCGAGCAATCTAAATATCACTTGAAGGTGGAGTTCTGAATCACACGAGGACAGTGTGTATTTGCGCGTGTTCGAGAGTAGCTAAAGCTAGATGTAAAACAAAACTTAGTTCTAAGTGAAACAGGACACTGACTAATAAAGGGAAAAGGGGGCGCAGCCCCTTGGGGAGGCGTGGCCAACAAGGGGGCGCCGCCCCTGGCGTCTAGGGTCTGGGGGCGTAGCCCTAGGTGTCCTCTGTTGGGCCAGCCCAAGGAACCCACACACAAGGCCTCCTGTTGGGCCAGCCTTCATTCTTCTGGGCCTTCATTCTTCAGCATCATGACGAAGTTCAACTCTCTGTCAAGGGCCCGAGTAATTGGCCCAGAAGGTGGCGCCTGAGGAGATGATGGCGCCAGCTCTGGAGAAGATGTCGCTGATGTAGATGTACTCGTGTTGTAGGTGGTGTCCTCATCATCCTCCCCTTCTTGAACTGAAGTCGTCCTCGACGGCAACTCCTCATCGTCACCTAGATATGGCTTCAAATCTGCAACATTAAAACTAGTGGAAACACCAAACTCCGCAGATAGGTCAAGATGTAAGCATTATCATTAATCTTGGTTAGCACATTAAAAGGACCAGCAGCACGAGGCATCAATTTAGAACGGTGTAAAGTGGGAAATCAATCCTTTCTGAGATGCAACCAAACCATATCACCAGGTTCAAAAGTAACATGTTTTCGGCCTTTACTACCAGCAACCTGATATTTAGCATTAGCAGCAGCAATGTTTAGTTGAGTTTGTTCATGCAGGTTAACCATTTGTTCAACATGTGCAACATCATCTATATGTGGGGCATCCCTAGAATCAAGCGGAAATAGATCAATAGGCGCTCGAGGAATGTAACCATAAACAATCTGAAAAGGGCACATCTTTGTAGAAGAATGTGTAGCATGATTATAACCAAACTCAACATGAGGCAAGCAATCTTCCCAACATTTCAAGTGTTTATCTAAAACAGCCCTAAGCATGGTTGACAAAGTTCGATTAACCACCTCAGTTTGTCCATCAGTCTGAGCGTGACAAGTTGTGCTAAACAGCAATTTAGTTCCCATTTTATTGCACAGAGATCTCCAAAAATGACTGAGAAACTTAGCATCACGATCAGAGACTATTGTATTCGGAATACCATGCAAACGAATAATTTCTCTAAAGAACAATTCAGCAACATTGCTAGCATCATCAGTCTTATGACAAGGTATGAAATGAGCCATTCTGGAGGATCGATCAACTACCACAAAAATGTTATCCCTCCCCTTCTTAGTTCGAGGCAAGCCTAAAACAAAGTCCATAGAAATATCAAGCCAAGGAGAAGTTGGAACAGGCAAAGGCATATACAAAACCATGGTTGTTCAACCGTGACTTAGCTTTCTGACAAGTAGTGCAGTGTGCCACAAGGCGCTCAACATCAGCACGCATCCGGGGCCAAAAGAAGTGGGCGGCCAGCACCTCATGCGTCTTGTAGATGCCAAAGTGCCCCATGAGACCGCCTCCATGCGCTTCCTGTAACAACAAATGACGAACCGAGCTAGCTGGAACACACAACTTGTTAGCGCGAAACAGGAACCCATCCTGCATGTGAAATTTGCCCCATGGTTTGCCATTAATACCACGGGCGAAAGCATCTTTAAAATCAGCGTCGTCTACATATTGATCCTTCATAGTTTGCAAGCCAAAGATTTTAAAATCTAACTGTGACAACATGGTATAGCGATGAGACAAAGCATCAACAATAACATTGTCCTTCCCGTTCTTGTGTTTAATAATGTAAGGAAAAGACTCAATGAATTCTACCCATTTAGCATGACGACGGTTCAGGTTTGTTTGGGTACGAATATGTTTCAAAGCCTCATGATCAGAATGAATGATAAACTCGCGATGCCAAAGGTAGTGCTGCCATGTTTGCAAAGTGCACACTAAAGCAAAAAGTTCCTTATCATAAGTAGAGTATTTCAAGCTAGCACCACTTAATTTCTCGCTAAAGTAAGCAACTGGTTTTCCTTCTTGTAGCAAAACAACACCTAGCCCAATACCGCTAGCATCACATTCAAGCTCAAACACTTTATTAAAATCAGGCAACTGCAAGAGAGGAGCATGGGTTAACTTATTTTTCAAAGTGCTCAACCCTACCTCCTGCGAATCACTCCAACCAAATGGCACATCTTTCTTTGTAAGCTCATCGAGAGGCGCTGCAATGGAGCTAAAATCACGAACAAACCTATGGTAGAAACCTGCAAGTCCAAGAAAGCTCCGAATTTGTGTGACCGTCATCGGTGTAGGCCACTCCCGAATGGCATCAATCTTGCTACTATCCACCTCAATGCCCTGTGGAGTAACAACATAACCAAGAAACGAGACACGTTGTGTGCAAAAAGAGCATTTTTCCATGTCAGCAAATAAGTGGGCAGCACACAACGCATCAAAAATAGTACTCAAATGTCCTAAATTCTCTTCCATGGACTTGTTGTACAGGAGGATATCATCAAAATAGACAACTACAAACAATCCTATGAAAGGCCTCAGAACTTCATTCATCAAATGCATAAATGTGCTGGGAGCATTAGTCAATCCAAACGGCATAACCAACCATTCATATAACCCAAATTTCGTTTTAAAAGCCGTTTTCCATTCATCACCCAATTTCATTCGAATCTGATGGTAACCACTACACAAATCAATCTTAGTGAAAATAATGGCACCACTAAGCTCATCTAGCATACCATCAAGGCGTGGTATAGGATATCGATAACGAATGGTGATGTTATTAATAGGACGACAATCGACACACATACGCCATGATCCATATTTCTTTGGAACAAGTAACAGAGGAACTGAGCAAGGGCTAAGAGACTCACGAATGTATCCCTTATCAAGAAACGCCTGCACCTGGCGCTGAATCTCCTTTGTCTCATCCAGATTTGTACGGTACGGTGCACGGTTTGGGAGCTGTGCGCCGGGGATGAGGTCGATCTGGTGCTCAATGCCACGAAGCAGTGGAAGACCCGGCGGCAAGTCTTTGGGAAAGACATCAGCATAATCCTGCAAAACGTTAGCAACCGTAGGAGGAATATCCAAAGATGGTGCGTCATCAAGTGAAACGATCATACTAGAGCATACAAGTGCATAGCAGGGAAAATGATCATCGTGTAGATCAGCAAAATCAGCACGTGTAGCAAGTAAAACAGGTGTTTTCAACTTGATCTCAGAATTAACATAGGTCGATTGTGCAGGGTGTTTAGCTGTTTTAGCAGCTCGAGCAAGATCATCTTTAACAATTTGTTCAGGTGTCATAGGATGTATAATTATTTTCTGACTGTTAAACATGAAAGAATAATGATTCGAATGACAATGATGCAAGCTATCAGTATCATATTGCCAAGGTCGACCCAATAACAAAGAGCATGCTTCCATGGGAATAACATCACAATCAACAAAATCAGAATAAGCACCCATGGAGAAAGGAACACACACCGGCCGAGTTACTTTAATTTTCCCACCATCATTAAGCCATTGAATGTGATATGGGTTCGGATGCTTACGAGTGGGTAACGACAACTTTTCTACCAGCATGGTACTCGCTAGATTGTTGCAGCTGCCACTGTCGATGATGATGTGAATCGACCGTTCCTGCACAACACCCTTTGTATGGAACAGAGTGTGTCATTAATTCTTCTCGGGCGGGGCGACCTGTGTACTAAGAACACGCTGCGCAACAAGACTTTCATACCTATCAGCGTCGCCCGGGTTGACATGTACCTCTACCTTAGCTGCATGGTCAGTGGCAAGCATCTCATGTTGAATATCTTCAGAATCAGTAGCGGAGGAGTACTCACCATCGTCACGAATGAGCAAAGTGCGCTTGGTCGGATAGTCTCGAAACACGTGGCCAAATCCTTTGCAACAATGACATTGAATATCCCGTGTACGGCCTGTGGGAGGAGCCGCGCCTGCAGGTTTGGCCGTTCTCTCGCGCGGTGTAGTGGTGGGCGTGGGTGGCGCAGGGAGAGCGGGTGCTGAGCTGGATGTCGAGCTTCTTCGTTCAAAAGAGTTAGAATATGTCTTCGAGCGGCGTCCCTGCACTTCACGTTCAGCTTTGCAAGCATATTCAAATAATGTGGTCATGTCTGCATATTCCTCATAATCAATTATATCCTGAATTTCGCGGTTCAAACCACCACGAAAACGTGCCATAGCGGCGGCGTTTTCCTCAATTAACCCACAACGAAGCATGCCTTTTTGTAATTCTTGGTAATAGTCCTCAACATATGGGGAACCTTGCTGAAAGTGCTGCATTTTATTAAGCAAATCTCGGGCATAATAAGAAGAGACAAATCTGTGTCGCATAGCAGCTTTTAATTGAGCCCAAGTGGTGGGAATAGTAGTGGGATGTTTTTGTTTATATTCACGCCACCAAATTAAAGCAAAATCAGTAAATTCACTAATAGCAGCTTTAACTTGAGAATGAGCAGGAATATCATGGCATGAAAATTTGTGTTCTACCTGTCATTCCCAATCAAGATATGCAGCAGGATCATATTTGCCATTAAAAGATGGAATTTTAAATTTAATCTTAGCAAATGAATCATTAGTGGAATAACGTACCACGCGGCGAGCACGGCCGCGGCGGTTGCTAGTATCTCCCTCATCCGGCTCGGTGTCACCGCCATAATCCTTCTGCAACTCCGTGATCGTGGTGTTCAATGCGTCGAGGCGTGCCATGATGGTGTCGAGCGTGGTCTTGGTGGCCGTCTGCGCAAGTCGATCTGATCGAACTGCTCATTCGACGAAGTGGTCGTCGAATCAAGCCGTTCATGTATCGTCTGAATGTCCGCGGCTAGTCCATCAACTTGTGTCCGCATGTCCTGCAGCTGGTCATCCGTCTTGTCGGCGTCGTCTGCCATGGTTAGCGCAAACACAAACACAAAAACAAAACCGACGACAAAACAGGGGTGTAACGGCTCACAAGGCGCTCACACTAGTGTTGTTATCAAATTCTTATCCGTTTTTACCATGCACACAGGGGCAAACTGCAACCAACCGGTGGAACTCGCGAAAGATTGGAGGAGCGATTTCCTGGGGAAACAAAGTCCGCTCGTCGTAGAACTATGTGGAGCTCTGGGAAGGCTGCACTCAATTGAAGGATTAGCACAATCAAACAATAATGCAAAGTTGAATTATAGTGCCAAACACGTACAAAAGCTGCTGGATACAAGTGCAAAAGTAGAAGGAGAGAACAAAAGAAGAGGGGAGCACAACCAGTGGGGAAAGCTCGGCGGCAAAGGTGGACATGGCGCAACAAATTGCTGGGTTTTTTTTTGTTTATTATTTTTTTTCAGGAGTCCTCAAAACCGATAATATGAACATAGCAGATCTCAAACAGCAAGTTACGACACACACTTTTTCCGAAAGTACAGGGGTATTCTCTCTCTCTCTCTCTCTCTCTCTCTAGAGTAAGCCGAACCTCAGAGTATGGTACCAAGAAAGAGATACGGATATGAAAAGCTGGCATGGCGTGGTTGGGGGGGCGGGGGAAACGTGACCTGGGCAGGTGACCGAGTCGGTCACGGCACGCTGTGGAGGGGGGGGGGGGGTTGCGGCCTTCCTGTGCCTGGACTCCTTTCCCTTTCCTATTTTTTTCTTTTTTTTGACTTTCCCTTTTTTTTGATTGCTTTCTTTCCTTTTTTTTGACTTTCCTTTCACACAGGCGTGGGGGGGGGGGGCGAACAGGGCCAGCGGCGCGACAGCACATGTGACCAGGGCATGATCAGGGGGAAGGGTGCGGCATGCGTGGGGGAAAAAGAAGGCGAGCGGCAAGATGGGAGGGCGGTGCACTAGGGTTTGAAGAAACAGGAACAAGGCGATGAGAAAAAGAAGACACAAGTAACTAGAAACAATTGAAGTATAAAGCACACCAATTCAACAACGCAAAGTATTGAAAGAAAGTGTGAGGCTAAAAAGGTTGCTGGGACAAGATCTAACCTGAAAATAAATTTTTGTTTTGGTTTTTGTGGACTGTAGGAAGGGAAAAACACTTGATAAATTCACTAATCAACCTGGAAAACTGATACCACTTGATAGACTCGGAGTGCCTGATCTTTCGGTGAGTGGAGATAAATTCGACTTGGTGGAAGTAGACCCTCACGATCCGACTACGACGAGCGAACCTGAAGCACCAATGCAATTGCTGAACCAACTCCCTATGGTTACCAACCTTGCCAGTGCAAGATCAGCCTGATCACGAAGATCGATTCCTATCCGCAATCGAAGAACGAACAAGAAAAAGAGGCGAGCAATCTAAATATCACTCGAAGGTGGAGTTCTGAATCACACAAGGACAGCGCGTATTTGCGCGTGTTCGAGAGTAGCTAAAGCTAGATGTAAAACAAACTCAGTTCTAAATGAAACAGGACTTTGACTAATAAAGGGAAAAGGGGGCGCAGCCCCTAGGGGAGGCGCGGCTAGCAAGGGGGCGCCGCCCCTAGCGTCCAGGGTGTGGGGGCACAGCCCTAGGCGTCCTCTGTTGGGCCAGCCCTAGGCGCCCACACACAAGGCCTCCTATTGGGCCAACCTTCATTCTTCTGGGCGTTCATTCTTCGGCATCATGACAAAGTTCAACTCTCTTGCACGGGTCTGAGTAATTGGCCCAAAAGGTGGCGCCTGAGGAGATGATGGCGCCAACTCTGGAGAAGATGTCGCTGATGTAGATGTACTTGTGTTGTAGGTGGTGTCCTCATCAAATCCTAGTACATGTCTCTACATGCACCCACATAATTAGCTTGACATCTCCATGTCCATGACTTGCGAAACATAGTCATCAACTAATTATTTTCTAGTCTAATATTCATGTGTGTCCTCACATGAACTCTGACTAGGGAAAACATTTAGAATAACTATACAAGTAAAAGAGTTTCAGCCACTGTCTCCTACTTGGAACTCTTCCAGCTCAGCATCACCATTTATTGTAAACACGTATCCCGATTGCGACTTTGAATCGTCTTGGTCGATTTGGAAACTAGCATCGGTGTAACTAGTTACAATGAACTCTTCCTCACCTCCATAGACTAGGAACATATCTGTAGTCCTTCTTAAGTACTTGAAGATATTTTTAACTATTGTGCAATGACCCTAACCTAGATCAGATTGGTATCTGCTTGTAGCACTATGTGCATATGAAATATCTGGGCATGTACATATCATTTCATACATAATAGATCAGATAGCCGAAGCATACGGTATTCTACTCATCCATTCCTGCTCATCAGTAGTCGAAGGACACAGATTCTTGCTAAGGTGTATGTCATGTGACATAGGCAAGAACCCTTTCTTTGCCTCTTCCATGTTGAACCATTTCAACACTTTGTCAATATAAGTGTCTTGGCTTAATCCTATAAGCCTTTTGGATCTATCTCTATAGATTTTGATGCCCAAAATGTATGCTGCCTCGCCTAAGTCCTTCATCGAAAAACTATTTTTCAATGAGGTCTTAGCGGCCTCAAGCATAGGAATGTCATTTCCAATCAGCAATATGTCATCCACATATAAGATTAGAAATACTACAGAGCTCCCACTTGCCTTCTTGTAAACACAAGGCTCTTCTTCACTCTAAATGAAGCCAAACCCTTTGACCACTTCATCAAAGCGAAGGTTCTAACTCCGAGATGCTTGCTTCAATCCATAAATGGACTTTTGAAGTTTGCATACCTTTCCAGCATTGGTCGGATCGACAAATCCCTCAGGTTGTGTCATATACACATCCTCAGACAGATTCCCATTCAAGAAAGTTGTCTTGACATCCATCTGCCATATCTCATAATCGAAATATGTAGCAATAGAATAATCCGAATAGATTTAAGCATCGCTATGGGCGAGAAAGTCTCATCGTAGTAAACTTCTTGAACTTGTCGATAACCTTTAGCAACAAGTCGAGATTTATGGATGTGAACATTTCCATCCATATCGCTTTTCTTCTTATAGATCCATTTGCACTCTATGGGTTTAACACCATCAAACAGGTCAACCAAGTTCCAAACTTGATTATCTCCCATGGACTCTATTTTGGATTGCATGGCACTTTGCCATATTTCGGAGTCTGTGTCCATCGTTGCTTCCGCATATGTTGCAGGTTCATCATTGTCCAACAATAACACTTCCCCTTACAACTCGCGGATCCTTGCTGATCTTTGTGGTCGTGGCGGTGCTTCTCTTGCCACGGGTATCTCAACTTGTTCTGCCACATTAGCATCATTTGTTGATCCTTGCCTGGTTGGCTCATCTTGAACTTCTTCAAGACACCCTGTCTTTCTACTCCTTTCTCCTTTGAGAAACTCTTTCTCCAAGAAAACACCATCCTGAGCGACAAACACCTTGCCCTCTGAGTGGTTGTAGAAATAATATCCCAAAGTCTCCTTTGCATATCCCACGAAAATGCATTTATCCGATTTGGGTGTTATCTTGTTAGACTGAAGTCGCTTGAAAAAAACCTCACATCCCCAAATTTTAAGAAAAGACAAGCTGGGAGTCTTCCCAGTCCACATCTCATATGGTGTCTTGACTACAGATTTAGATGGTACCCTATTAAGTGTGAAAGCTGCGGTTTCTAGAGCATAACTCCAAAATGATAACGGTAGGTCTAACTGGCTCATCATTGATCGTACCATGTCTAACAAAGTTCGATTACATCGCTCGGATACACCATTCCTCTGAGGAGTTCCAGGTGGCTTAAGCTATGGAACAATTTGCAACTCTTTTTAGATGATTGCTAAACTCGTGGCTCAAATACTCGCCCCCACGATCAGATCATAAGGCCTTAATTTTCTTGCCCCACTAATTTTCAACTTTATTCTGAAATTCTTTGAACTTTTCAAATGTTTCAGACTTGTGCCTCATTAGGTAGACATATCCATATCTACTACAGTCATCTGTGAAAGTTATGAAGTATTGAAATCCTCCTTTAGCCGTCGTGCTCATTGGTCCGCATACATCACTATGTACGAGTTCCAACAAGTCTAATGCCCTCTAAGAAAAACCTGTGAAAGGCACATTGGTCATCTTGCCTAGCAAACAAGCCTCACATGTCTCATAAGATTCAAAATCAAACGAAGTTAAAAGTCCATCATTATGGACCTTCTCCGTGTGTTTTTCGCTTATATGACCTAAACGACAATGCCACATGTAGGTAGGACTCAAATCATTAGGCCAAAGCCTTTTAGCACTTATGTTATAGATAGACGAATCATCAAGATTTAAAACAAATAAACCATTCACAATGGGTGCAGAAGACACAAACATATTATTCTTAGAGATCACACAACCATTGTTTTCACTCGCAAATGAATAACCATCCCTCATCAAACATGAAGGAAGCAAAATGTTTTGACTTAAACTAGGTACAAAATAACAATTATTCAACTCCATAATAAATCCTAGCGGGAGGTGGAGTTGCATCATCCCGACGGTCAACGCATCAGCTCTTGCATTATTGCCCACGTGGAAATCAACTTCTCCTCTTTCCACGCTTCTACTTCTCATCAGTCCCTGCATCGAATTGCAAATATGAGCAACCGATCCGATATCAAATACCCAATAATTAATAATTGTATCAGCGAGAAATATATGATCTATAACATTAATTACAAGCATACATACGGTGGAAGTACCACTACTTCCTCCATTCTTCAAGTTCAACGAAGTTAGGTACTTCTTTCAATTTCTCTTCCAATGACCAAGCTCATGACAATGAAAGCACTCTTTGTCTATAGAAAGTCTAGCTTTAACCACAAGCATTGGGTTTGGCTTCACAACAACCTTACCCTTCTTCTTCCAAGAATTGCCTTTTTTCTTAAAACTGGGTTTGTTTTGAATTGCCATCACATGGCTGCTGTCAGTGTCTTTCTTAATGTCACTCTCGACTGTTTTAAGCATGCCACATAGCTCATTCAGACCCTTCTCCGCCCCATGCATATGGTAGTTCGAGATGAAGTTCCCATAACTAGGTGGAAGAGATGAGAGAATGAAGTTAGTGGCCAACTCTTGGCCTAGTGGGAAGCCTAGCTTCTCTAATCTCTGAGTGTAACCAACCATCTTGATCAAGTGTGGTCCAACGGCTGCGCCCTCTACCAACTTGTTCTCCAAAATAGATTTATTGACATTGAACCTTTCAGTCCTAGCCCGTGTGGCGAACATGTCCTTAAGTGCCACGACCATATCGTGCACTTGGTATGACTCAAACTGCATCTGCAGGTCGGGTTCCATACACTCAAGCATAAGGCATCCAACTTCAAGATCGGCATCCCATGCCTTCTTGTAAGCATTTTTTAGCAGTTGTTGCAGTATCAGCACGCTCATCCGGTAAAGGGGTGTCCAGAACCTCTTCCTTTTTTCAGCCCTGAGAACGATTCTCAGATTACGGATCCAATCTGTATAGTTTGTTCCATTCAACTTGTCCTTCTCAAAGACCGTACGCAAAGTAAACAGGGCGTTGCTAGGTGCCATCTACAACAAAATAATAATGCAAAATACTAAGCAAAATTATCCATGACAGAGTAAATTAAAGTTTATCAGAATTTACTCCCACTAAAATCAATATCCCCATGTTGATACTTAGTGATTCAGAATCCACAACTAACAAGTCCACTAGTGAGCTTTTGCATCACCGCTAGCAAACAAGGTGGATCGGTAAGCGACACTTTGTTAATCATATCACATATGACTCGTGTTGTTGGGTGACATCTCTATGTCTTGGCTCCCAACCTTTATGCCCCAAAGTCCTTAACCGTTAAGATGACCTTGTTAAGCAAACCAACACTTATGCGTGTGAGTATCCGATACAAACCTGTCTAGTCAAGGAAAACTAGTGGCACCCTAATTTCATAGACCCACCACTAATTGTACAAGACATGGGACAATGCAAGTGTAGGGAGGGCATGTCAACTTAAAATTTCCAAGGGATCATTCTACTTCTAACATCACACGCAAGAAAAAGACCATTATCACATGCAAATATATTAGAATGGTAAGAACGACATTCACACATTTACAACGTGGTATGGCCCATAATCACATGGCGATCTCCGTCTCTAGTGACCTGTACATCATGTTGATCTCTATCTCCATGATCTGTGTGCGCCATCCTTCATGCGATGAGTCCTCCAAGAACTATCTAACGCATGCTAGTAATGTAAATTACACAATCACCCATTAGATCATCACATGTTGGTACGCAGACCATTACATAAATTTAGACAATACATATGGCTCCAGCCGTATTTCCGTACGCATGAGACGCAGGTTATGAAAAATTTACACACATGCATCACATGCACATAGGGGCCATACCGATCACAAAACCTGCAAAACAGATTATCGCTATTCCGATGTCCAAACTTAAAATGCCGAAAACTCCATCTTCCAAGCCGATTTTGGGAAATCTAATTTCACCATTACTGACGAAGTGGGTTGATCACATGTGTAAAATTTTCTGTAGATCAATTTTTGTTTAGAAATCATCTCCATCCGAGTTAACCACAAAAAGTTACGGTTGTTTTACCGAACAACACTATTTCTGGTTTTTCCCGAGCTGGTAGCAGATCCAATCTGCTACCGCCGCACATCCCATGCTTCGATTCGACCAATTCAATTGATCTCCTCCTCGTTGTGACTAGGTTTACGTGTATCACTCCGATGGCGGAAACCGACCAACTCTTCTTGGGGTTTGCTTCGATGCCGCAATGGCTGATAATGAACCCGAGTAGTTTGCCTGAAGTAACACCGAAGACGAACATGCTGGGGTTGAGCTTCCATTGGTACTCTCGCAAGCTTGTGAAAGTCTCTTCGAGATCAGCGATGAAAGTATCAGGATTTCTGTGAAGGGATATAGGGAGGCTACGCTAGCGCAAAACAAAAAATTTCTACCCCATAAACCAAGAACTGCTGCCGTCAAAGATCACGGGATTACCACTAGACGAGCAGTTGCAGTGGAATCATCTCGATGTAGATGAACACGTCGAGGGTAGCAGTGTTGTGTAGTTGCTCACATCACGTCCTTCACATCCGGCTCGTCCTAGTGCTCCAGATGCAGCACCTCCAAGGTATCCACACATACGGGGAGGAAGCGTTGCACGCCGAACTGCTAGGTCTGCGAGTGCAACAGGGAGAGGGGCGTGGGCGATGCGGCTGCTGTGAGGCAAATAGGATTAACCCTTAGTCGCGCCCCTACCCCTCAGTATATAGGTGTCCCTAATGGGCTTCTGGTCTCGAGGCTCATTAGTACTCCTAAATCTGGTCTAATTCAGATCCTATCCGAATCGGGCTTCCAGCCCCTTAAGTGTGCGACCCTATAGGTTCACACACGCATAGACATGACCCGAGTACTCCTACTCGACCCAATAGTTGACAGTGACCTCTAGCAAGACATGACAACTCTATGCATACATAAAGATCGTATCAGACGAACTATCACAACTTCATGTACAAGCTTTTCCCATTGCCTCACGATATTTGGTCTAGCTCCAAGCTGACCTCTCTTTCTCGATTCTATGATTTGGTATCCCTTACTAGGTTAACTATTAACCCTATGTAGCACGGCCATGCATTTTTGGATCTGATCACTCGAGGGGCCCAGAGATATCTCTCTCAAGAAGAGAGGGGCAAATCCCGTCTCGACTGACCATACCTCTCAGCATCCTCCTGACAAACCCGGAAACTACCTTTATAACTATTCAATTACGGAATAACATTTCATAGCCCCTATGCAAGTCAATTCACATTTAGAGTACATATGACAGTCTCAGGTCTAAGGACAAAGCGTACATGTTGTGTAATGAGAGAACTATATACCTGTGTTTTTGTTGGGTCAATCCTAGTACATGTCTCTACATGCACCCACATAATTAGCTTGACATCTCCATGTCCATGACTTGCGAAACATAGTCATCAAATAATTATGTGCTAGTCTGATATTCATGTGTGTCCTCACATGAACTCTGACTAGGGACAACATTTAGAATAACCATACAAGTAAAAGAGTTTCAGAAACAATTCACATAAATTCCAAATAATACAAGTAGCCTTTAAAGGATATTCAATGAACATAATATAAATCATGGATACAAAGGAATATAATCATCTCTATGATTGCCTCTAGGGTATATCGTCAACATTCTGGTCTTGATGACCACGTCATCCACGTAAGCTTCGACGTTCTTGTTGAGTTGTCGCTTGAAACAAGCCTGGATGGCTCGTTGATAAGTAGCGCATGCGTTCTTCAACCCTAACACCATCATCGTGTAGCAATAGGCTCCGAACGGGGTGATGAACAAGGTCTTCTCTTGGTTGTCTTTCTTGACTGCTATCTGGTGGTACCCCAAGTAGCAATCGAGGAAACAGAGGAGAGCGCAGCCCTCCGTGGATCCTGGGCACCCTTGGCATATGTTGACACAAAATGTGACGCATTGTGCCCAACACACAGCAAGCCAGAAAGCGTAGCTTCAATCGGGTGCCCGGGTGTTCCGGAAACCGGAAACGTGCCAGTCAGTTTGCCCTGAAACTAACAAGGGATGAAAATTATTTGATATAAAACTGGAACATGTCGGATGAGACTAGACAGTTCCATATATACGGCCCTGAAGCCACTTACGATGACATATAGCTATAGAAGCTATCTGCCAACAAGTTTTATAGATCATTCGGCTAAAACAAATAATAAGCATGTGAAAAAGTTGATAATCGAACGTGCATTGCATGAAAAAGTACATATGGATGAATCATAATTAACTATGAGTTAAAGCATAACCAAGCTCGGCAAATTCAACCAAGTTGAGGTCCATGATGAAGGAACATATAAGAAAACACGATTAAACTAATCTAAAGCCTGCGACTGCCGCACGACACCCAACATTATCAAAGCTTAAACGTGGTTAACATGTATGAACCCGCAACACGTAACAATCTAGATCTAAACTAATTCGGCTACTATGACCATGAGATCTATTCATATGAACAATATGATTAACTATTAAAACAAGAATAGATCTATAAGAAAAGATAAAGCCGAACCGTATCAATCTAGATTGGGTAAAAGAGTGTTACAAATATATAACAAATATAAAACATGCAACACGTAGTAACTTGATGAATCTATTAGATCTTGCCAAATCTAATAGAGCCAATAACTATCTTGCTTTTGCTAAGCATATCGAGCAAGCACCTGTCGCACGGTGTGTCCTCATAAACGAAACATCAGCGAAGACTTCTTGATTGTCAAGCAAAGATCCACTGCACGATCATTGAAAACAAACAAGACTACTTGCATCAACATCTAAATCCACCGCATGATACTAGACATGATAGCAAGGTTGTCGGGACTTACGGAGGTCGGCGGATCGATGATTCCTGTAACACCTCGGGTGTTAATCTTGTTAATCTCTTAATTAAAATTTGATCATGTCATCATATGCATTAAGCATCATTCAATTGTTTGAAAACCTGGTTATGCATTGAACTAAAATGAGTTTACTTGCTTGTGTTTGATCTTTTGTTTGTATGCAGGTCATCTTTTCAAAGTCTCAAAAGTTAAAATTTGAATCCAAACCCTTTTCTCCGAGGGGGTGGATTAAACCCTAAACAAGATTTTAAAAATCTATAAAGTTTTTGCTTGTGGTTGTTTAAGCAAAGTTGTAGATCTCAAAATTTTGAACATCTTTCTTGTTCAAAGTTTTTCTTGAAAACCCCTGGAAGCTTGAGCTTTTTGCAAAAGAGCAGCAGGGTCAGTTCTGTCTTTTCCTCGAGCAGCTGCATGGCGGGGTCGATCTCGACGTCGCTCCTGGCCGACACGTGTCGCCAGCCGCGCAACGCCTGTCCATGGACTCCCGTCTTGTCTTGGGTACGTGGCGATCTTGCGGAACCCGTTGCCGTCTTTAAAAGCGGGACGCTGTTCTCTCTTCTTTCCTTTCCACGCCACTGCTCCACACTTCGCTTCGCTCTGCTCCGTTCTGTTTCGCCGAGCGCTTCACCTCCATCGTTGACGAACTCGTCCGAGCTCGTTAGCTGCTGCCAATCACTCAATCTTTCGTCATTGCCTTCGCCTTGACCTTGCGCATCTTCGGGGTAAGTTGGTTGAAGCCTTCGAGCCCGCATTCGCCCAGCGCGGATCCGTCTTCCTCAGCTCCGACGCAACCGCCGCCACTCTGGTCAGTCTTCGACCGGGCTGCTCAGGAGCCGCATTGTCTTGTTGTCTTATGTTTCTTGTTCCTTGTTCATCTCTGAGTCTTGTCTGGTTCTCCATTTTGCAAATGGTGGACCACAACTCCGGGAACTTCTTCGTGCCGCGCAGTTTTTCGTCTCCGCCGGCGCATTCTCCATCGACGGTCGTCTCTGCTTCATCTCCGGCCACGCTTGCTAACGCTTCGTGACCAGGGTGAGCTCCTCAACCTCTCCGTTGTACTCGTTTGTCCTTGTATCGAGCCTTAGCGCTTTGTCCTCGAGCGCCGCCGCTGTTCTTGTTCGACGCGGCGGTGTGTTCGTCGCTTTGTCGTTGTAGTTGATCTTTTCGAGATCCAAGTCTCGCGCTAGCTTCGCCTAGCCGTCCTGAGTCAGTCTCGAGGGGTAGTTGCCCTCGAGCACGTGCGTGTTCCCTTCGGCGCATGTCGCGCAGATCCCCATCGACTGCCAGTGCTGTCGTCGAGGGTGTTGCTTTTAGCTCTGTGTTTGTTTGTCTTGCGCTTCGCGTGGTTTGGGGGCCGCTTAGCTTGCTGGAGTTGTTGGTTGTTTTGATCGAGGCCTAGCTCCTTTGATCGAGGCCTGTGTCCGTCGACATGTGTGTGCGGTCGAGCTTGGTTCGCCGTCATTGCCATCGACAAGGTCAGCTGTGTAGGTTTTAGCCTCGTTTCTGTGGGCGTTTTGCTCGTGGTTGTCTTCTGAGTCGTGATCGAGGCCTAGCCTCGGGATCGAGGGCCGATCGAGGCTTAGCTTCTCTGATCGAGGGTCGGTCGAGGCCTCGTTTCTTTCGATCAAGGTCTGTCTCCGTCGATCGAGGGTAGTTCTTCAGTCGAGGTCTGTTCTCGATGGTGTGCGATCGGTCGAGCCCCGGCAGATCGATAGCACCCTCGATAAGGTATCTCTGGAGGTGTGTTGAGTCGTAGCGTACCTTGTTGGGTTCGGCTCGGCGAGCCGAAGCAAGTTCGAGGGTCAGCCGTTCGGGTTGGTCACCGCCGACGACTCGCCGCCGTGTTTGTGGTTCTCGACGCCACCGCTCGAGCCTCTGTGCCGCTGATGGTCGAGCCTCAGCCGATCGAGGGTCTTGAGCAGAGTTCTTTCTGTTTTCCTGTTTTTAGTTCTGGAGCAATGCCATGCTTAGATGTAAAATGTTTAGAAACCCTAATACCTTTAGGCTTTGAGTGATTTTGGATTATTTGATAAATATGGTCATTTGTCCAGTGACAAACACAAGTTGGACATGCTCGATGTAATGCTGTTTGCTGAGTTCTTTAGGGTAATCTGTTTTAGTTTTCTCTCGATAGCATGCTTGTTTGTGTTAAGCATCATGTTTACTATTCAAGCATCATCTTAAACATGTCATTTATCGTGTAGATTGTTCGTTGGTTGGGTTGGATACCTCCAGTGCAAAGGTCTTCTCTCTTGAATCTGAGCCCAAGTTCGTTTATCCCTCCAACCAAGGCAAGCCCCGGTGCATTCAAACACTTCCTTGTATTTAAAATGTTTGCTTTAAATACACTTATGTTTATACTATTGCATTACGGTATTCAATCAAATTCCTACTTGATGCATAGCCTTACCTTGAATTATTTACTCCTGTACCTTGTCACTGTTTTCAAAATACGGTTGTTGCTTTATGCTGCTTAGCAATGCTTAGACCGATAGAGTCAGATGATTTCCTGTCATCTGCGAGATTAGGTTGTAACCTGTTTGCTTCGGCAATGGTTCTGGTTTTCGAGATGAATAGCGGATTGCTGCGGCAAATGGCTATGTCCTCTTGAGGGAAGTAATAATCTGAGACCGGGCGGACTCGGTGTTGGAGAACCACCAGGTATGGATATCTGGTGAGCGGGTTCTTTCCGCCTGTGTCGATTAGGAACCGTCCGATGATGCATGACTAGGGTTGTGACTTTGGAGTACTTATCACATACTCCGGGAAGCTGGACTTTGGCTATTCTCGCTTGAAGAACGGTTAACCCGCACTGGGAGTGGAGAGATGGCTAGAGTATTGTGTACCCTCCAAGTTAGCGAACTGGATGGAGGTGTACTGTGCTCTCGGGTGGCGGAACCCCGGTCTTGGCGAGAGGATCCAGGGAAAGGTAGTCATATGCGTGCTTTAAGCGGCTGTATATGTGGTGTGATAGGGAAGCCCCAGCTGGGATAAACCGGTTCGAATCGTCGTGTTCCTCGGATATGGAAACATGACCCTGTTTTCTTCTTCGTAGTAATACACTTAAACTAGATACTTGTTGGATCCCTTCGTGGATGTTTATTACCTTGTTATCGATCATACCTCCAGGTCCATACTTGAGTAATCTTATGGATACCATAAATGATTTCAATTCTTTTTATAAATGCTCATTTCTGCAAAATACTTGATTCTTGCAAACCACACCTTGAATCCTACGACTTGCATACTGCTTTGTCCACCAAATACTTTTCTTTGTCAGATAAGTCTTGTGGAGTACTCCCGTACTCAGGGTTTGTTAACCCCTGTTGCAGATGAGGATCACAACCCGGTGTGTGTGGCTCCTTGCTGCATGACCGTGGTCAGTGTAGATGAAGATGAAGAATAACCTGTCTTTGCTTGACTCTTGGGCAAGAGTACTTCGGTTACCTGTCCTTTCGCTATCAGCAGTTTGATGTATCTTATCGTATGACACTAAGTTATGTTTCAAAACTTATGGTTATAATATGACTTTAAATTTTCCGCTACTTTGATGTAATATGAAATTTTCGTATTACTTCTGTCATGATTGTGATAAGGTTGATCCTGTTCGGAAAGAGGTGGATGACCCGCTGCAAAGTGGCGACACCTGATGGGCTAATTAAGATTTGGATCATCTGTTGGAGATTAAGTTGGTTAATCCTGACAAGTGGGCCCTATATTAAGAGGTTCTGTCACAATTCCTCTCGAAGAACTCGACGACACGACAAAGGACTCGAAGTTGGCACGGGGCCGGTTGTATTGTATTGGTTGTGAATAGTTTTTACAATGGCCAAGGGTTCATATTTATACCCTGGACATGACTTGAGTCCTAAAAGGATACGAATACTAATATTAAAGGAAAAACACGACACTTCTAACCCTGGTCTTTCCTTCGGAGTCTTCATTTCCTTAATTGTCGCGATGTCTGTTGCCTGATTCGGAGCTCACTTGCCATTTTTGTCGCTCCTTCAACAGAAAACCACCCCTTCTCAGAATAGCCGACCGCACGATCATTTGCCGAATCTTTAGAGATTAACCGACCACACAGACACTTGCCGAATTGCTTCGAAACTAGCCGACAACATGGATACTTGCCAAATGCTCCGAACACCACTGCTTGTTGGCCCACCTGTCATTCTCCTAAGCGTACCAAAATCCAGTGTTAACACATGCCCCCTCAATTTTGGGATAAAAGACATTTTATTCCGAAATTGACTGTAAGCTTCCCCCTTCTTTCTAGGTCAACACTGTTCAACACCACAGCCACCGCTCAAGAAATCCAAGCTCCAACACACTCTTGAATTCACTTCAACTCTTCAATGGCGACCCAGGATGAAATTCCAGATGTAAGTTCCATTTACCTCTACGCATTCGGTAATCCTTAGCTTATCCCTCTGTTTCTTTCCCGATTCATTCTTTTCTGATTTCCTTGAAGGAATACAAGAACGAGATTCTGATCCCTTATGCTGTAAATCCCGATTCCTATCTTCTTGGCCCGATGGGGAATCTCGACCCAACCGAGATCATTGAGAAGGAAACTTCAAGAATCCCTTTCAAGTCTGGAGTTAGCCCGCCAAATCAATGGCCAAACACCTTCAAGACTTGGCCGTTTCCCCCAATCGCCGGGTGGCGAAACTGGTATCGGAGGATGCTGGAGAAGAACAGCAGCCATTGGGACAATCAGGACATCAGTCATTGCTTGGAACTATCTTTGTCAGAGATGCCCAGGAATGAACCCCTTCTGATAGCAGCTTCTCATTTTTGGTCTGACGCCATCAACGCTTTTGTCTTCGGCCATGGTATGATGACTCTCACTTTAGCCGATGTTTTCATGATGACCGGTCTGAATGTATCACTTCCAGTACACCCTCTCAAGTACAAGAGCAAAAGCAATCAGAAAACTGTCAAATCTGGAGGTGGATGGGTTGGATACATCCAGAACTATATGGAAGAATCTGGTGTTGTCTCTGACAAAGAATACAGAGCCTTTATGAACATGTGGCTGTGCAGGTTCATTTTTTGTGGAAAATCTAATGACCCAACCCTGAATCACATGACAATGGTCGAGGATTTAGTTGCAGGCAGCACAATTTCTCTGGGTAAGTACCTCCTAGGATCTGTTTACCATATGATGTATCAGATCACTGTTCAGATGTACCACAGCAAGGACATTTCTTGTGTGAGTGGCCCTTGGTGGCTTATCCAGATGTGGTTGTAGCTTTACATGCACCAGATAATGTCTGTGCCCCTCCACAGTTTGCATTTCCCCTCAGTTAATTATGTTGAAGGCAGCTCAGCAAAAGTCAAGAAATGTCAAACTTATGGAGAAGCAACATCCTCCATCAGCATTGATATGGATATTGGTCATCTCTTCAAGCTGTTCTTCAAGGGTTTCAACCATGTGCTTTGGCTTCCTTACAGAGAAGATGACAGTCTGACTCTCCCTTGCAAATTCAGCTATGAAACTGGCTATTCTGACAAAATAGCCATAGAAATTTTCAATTCCTTTATCAAACCTTGCACTCTGCTAGCCGAATTTCATCATGGGAGGCTAGTGAACTCTACTTATGAATTCTATCACCCAAATATGGCAGCCAGGCAGTTAGGATGTGGACAGTTGCCCCCCAAGACCTTTGTTTTCAACAATCATAAGATACAGGGAGACGATCACAAGTACACTGGAAGCTAACAGAGTATTTGAACTTGGACGTGACTTGCCAACATATGAATCTTCCCCATTTGGGCTAGTAGATGATGCTCATCCTCTTTTTGCTTCTTGGTGGTAAGAATGGCACAATCATATCTTTAATGTACCAGTGCACTGTTTATGCGAAGATTTGCAACCTCAATTTTCCTCTGATAGTGAGATAACTCCACTGCACTTGTCACCTCCTGATTTTTGATTTTATCCCTTATTTTAAATTCAATCATTGCACAGGATTTTGAACCTACTTCTCCTTCCAAAGTAGTCCAATACTACCGAGCTGGGCCTAAACCTGCTTTGGGTTTTAATGCCCCAACTCTGGCAATCTTCATGAAGACTCCCGCAGTCTTAGATACTGCACTTTCAGGGGGAGAGGGCAAAAGAAAAGCACTTGAAAATGTTAATGTGTTCAAAAGAGTGAGATCTAAGATAGTCAAACGGTCTCCCAAGGTATGAACCTTTTATCCAGCAATAAATCTCATTCAGCAACAACTCTGACCATCTATCATTTCCACTGCAGCCACATGTTGACATTACAGGATCAAGTAAGGTCTCAACAACAGTGGAAATTCCTCCTCAAGCTCCTATTGAGGATACAGAGACTCAAGAGACTGGAGACACAGAAGTTTGTGAAGCCAAAATCATAGAGGCTCGTGAAGCTGCTGAACATATTGGTAACATCATTCGACTAATTACCTCTCTTCTCATGTGATATCTATTTCATGTTCTTATTTCTCATCATCTGCATTATTGGAAATAGATAAAATTCTAGAAGATTTAGCAGGGGAAGCCTCATCTGGTCCAGTTCCAGATTCACCTCTTCTAAACATTCAATGAAACCCTCAAACAGAGCAGGACACTACCCATTCTGAGAATCAATCAAGACAGCATGTAACATCTTGTCTTAAGCCATTTTTAGCAAACTCACCTAGTCGGCTAACTTTTTCATTTTAGAACATTGCTAAGCCGACTACTAGCTATTCCTTCACTGTTGAAGACTTCATCAGTAAAAAAGGTGAAGAAGCCACCTCTCAGGAGACCTTATTAGTGGAAAACCAAGCCCAGTTGGAGGATATAGCTAGTCTGCTGAACAAGGACATCAACATCTTGGTTCAGGATTCAGATCAAATAAAAGATCTTCTTGAACTCATCAAACAAGATCTTCCACCTATCCTCAAGGCTTCTCTAGAGTCTGTAGCTAAACTTGATGACTACTTTGCTGCGGTGAAGAGGGCAAATAAAAGCATAGCCTCTAGAACTGTTTTGCAGAACAGCAGGTCTCTGAAGAAGCAAGAAGTCAAAGCCTTGCATTCCCAACTCCAAACTGCCAAGAATTCATTGGCAACCTTGGAGCCTGAGCTGAAAGCAATGAGGGATGAGAAAATCAAACTAGAAGCACAACTGACTGAACTGAATGTCAAAATTCAGTCTTATGAAGCCAAGATGACAGATTTGCCGAAATCCATACAGGCAACTTCATCAAAAATATCATCTGCCCTCAAAGAAGACCAGCTGCTCAAGGCTAAGTTGTCTGACATTCAAAGTTCTGAGGATGAAGATCAGAAGGTGCTGAGGAACGTTAACCGAATCAGAGATGATGCTTTAGATGCTATCAACCAGCTTCTGAGTTAGTAAAACATGGATTTGTAATAGTCTAATCATGATATATTTTGTCTTCAAACAATCAGTTATTTCTATCTTTACCCCTATGCACTTCTGTTTGTATGATAATGTAATCAGCTTTATATTCTCCTGATCAAAATATAGCCGATTACTTTTAGCCTTCCGAGCCAAAGAAATAACCGATCGTTCCCTGCCTTCTTGACTTAAGGAAATAGCCGACCGATATCTCGACTTACCCGAGTCTGGCCAAGTCTAATAACGGCCCATCCAAGTGGGAAAGCCCTAACCCGTCGCTTGGCATCTCCATTTGGCTTATAAATAAACCTTCCTTCGTCTACCCCTGTGTGACAGAACCTCTTAAGATAGGGCCCACTTGTTAGGATTAACCAACTTAATCTCCAACAGATGATCCAAATCTTAATCAGCCCATCAGGTGTCGCCACTTTGCAGCGGGTCATCCACCTCTTTCTGAACAGGATCACCTCATTACAATCATGACAGAAGTAATACGAAATTTTTACATTATATCAAAGTAGCGGAAATGCAAAGTCATATTACAAACCATAAGTTTTGAAACATAACTTAGTGTCATACGATAAAGATACATCAAGCTGCTGATAGAGAAAGAACGAACAACCGAGGTACTCTTGCCCAAGAGTCAAGCAAAGACAGTTTATTCTTTATCTTCATCTACACTGACCACGGTCATGCAGCAAGAAGCCACACAAACCGGGTTGCGATCCTCATCTGCAACAGGGGTTAACAAATCCTGAGTACGGGAGTACTCCACAAGACTTATCCAACAAAGAAAAGTATTTGTGTGACAAAGCAGTATGCAAGTCATAGGATTCAAGGTGTGGTTTGCAAGAATCAAGTATTTTGCATAAATGAGCATTTATAAAAAGAATTGAAATCATTTATGTTATCCATAAGATTACTCAAGTATCGACCTGGAGGTATGATCGATAACAAGGTAATAAACATCCACGAAGGGATCCAACAAGTATCCAGTTTAAGTGTATTACTACGAAGAAGAAAATAGGGTCATGTTTCCATATCCGAGGAACACGACGATTCGAACCGGTTTATCCCAGCTGGGGCTTCCCTATCACACGACATATACAGCCGCTTAAAGCACGCATATGACTACCTTTCCCTGGATCCTCTCGCCAAGACCGGGGTTTCGCCACCCGAGAGCACAGTACACCTCCATCCAGTTCGCTAACTTGGAGGGTACACACCACTCTTGCCATCTCTCCACTCCCAGTGCGGGTTAACCGTTCTTCAAGTGAGAATAGCTAGAGTCTAGCTTCTCGGAGTATGTGATAAGTACTCCAAAGTCACAACCCTAGTCATGCATCAACGGACGGTTCCTAATCGACATAGGCGGAAAGAACCCGCTCACCAGATATCCACATCTGGTGGCTCTCCAACACCGTGTCCGCCCGGTCTGAGGTTATTACTTCCATCAAGAGGACATAGCCGTTTGCCGCAGCAATCCGCTATTCTTCTTGAAAACAGAGCCATTGCCGAAGCAAACAGGTTACCACCTATTCTCGCAGATGACAGGAAATCATCTGACTCTATCGGTCTAAGCATTGCTAAGCAGCGTAAAGCGACAAACGTATTTTTAAAACAGTATCAAGGTATAGGAATAAATAATTCAAGGTAAGGCTATGCATCAAGTAGGAATTTGATTAAATACCGTAATGCAATAGTATAAACATAAGTGTATTTAAAACAAACATTTTAAATACAAGGAAATGTTTGAATGCACCGGGGTTTGCCTTGGTTGGAGGGGTAAACGAACTCGGGCTCAGATTCAAGAGAGAAAACCTCTGCACTGGAGGTATCCAACCCAACCAACGAACAATCTACACGATAAATGACATGTCTTAGATGATGCTTGAATAGAAACATGATGCTTAACTGAAACAAACAAGCTCATAAGAGAAGACTAAACAGATTACACCCTGAGTACTACTCCCCTTCATGAAGGAAAGCAACACTAGGTTAAAAAGAAAATTAATTAAACCCTATTTATCTTGATTATCTAAGTTAACACTTATATCCAAACGAACTGAGCAAACAACATTACATCGAGCATGTCCAACTGGTGTTTGTCACTGGACAATGACCATATGTACCAAATAATCCAAAATCACTCAAAGCCTAAAGTTAAAAGGGTTTCTAAACATTTTATAACTAAACAGGGCATTATTACAGAACTAAAAACAAACTGAACTAAACAGGAAACAGGAACAACCCTCTACAAACCCGCCGAAGGCTAGGTCTCGACAGACAGCGGCACAGAGGCTCGAGCGGCGTCGAGAACCACAAAACACGGCGGCGAGTCACCGTCGGTGACCAAACCGAACGGCTACCCCTCGAACCTGCTTCGGCTTGCCGAGCCGAACCCAACGAGGTACGCCACGACTCAAACAAACCTTCAGAGACACCTCATCGAGGCTGCTGGCGGTTGGACAGGGCTCGACCGATCGCCACCATCGAGAACAGACCTCGATCGAAGAAGAGAGGCCTTGATCGGGGAAACTAGGCCTCAATCGACGAAGGAAGACCTTGCTCGATGAAACTGGGCCTCGACCGACCCTCGATCAGAGAAGCTAAGCCTCGGTCGACGCAACTAGGCCTCGAACAGAGACGCTAGGCCTCGATCGACACTCGATCAAGAGGCTAGGCCCCGATCACGACTCAGAAGACAACCGCAAGCAAAACGCCCACAGAAACGAGGCTAAAACCTACACAGCCAACCTCGCCGACGACCATGGCGGTGAACTGAGCTCGACCGCACACACATGCCGACGGACACAGGCCTCGATCAAAGGAGCTAGGCCTCGAACAGACCTCGATCTACCCTCGATCGAAACAACCAACAACTCCAGCAAGCTAAACGGCCCCCAAACAACGCGAAACGCGCACGAGGCAAACTCAGAACGGAACGCAACACCCTCGTCGACGACACTGGCGGTCGGCGGAGATCTGCGCGACGCGCGCCGAAGAGAACACGCACGCGCTCGAGGGCAACTACCCCTCGAGACTGACTCAGGATGACTAGGCGAAGCTAGCGCAAGACTTGGATCTCAAAAAGATCAACTACAACGACTCGACGACGAAACACACCGCCGCGCCGAACAAGAACAGCGGCGGCGCTCGAGGACAGAGCTCTAAGGCTCGATACAAGGATAAACGAGTACAGCGGATAGGTCGAGGAGCTTACCCTGGTCACGAAGCACAAGCAAGCGTGGCCGGAGATGAAGCAGAGACGACCGTCGATGGAGAATGTGCCGGCGGAGACGAAGAACTGCGCGGCAACGAAGATGTTCCTGGAGCAGAGCAACGGCGGACTCGGCGGAGCTGAGGAAGACGGATCCGCACTGAACGAATGCGGGCTCGACGACTTCAACCAACTTACCCCGAGGATGCGCAAGGTCAAGGCGAAGGCAATGACGAAAGATCGAGTGATTGGCAGCAGCTAACGAGCTCGGACGAGTTCGTCAATGGTGAAGGTGAAGCGCTCGGCGAAGCAAGGCAGAGCAGAGCGAAGCGAAGTAGAGTGGAGCAGTGGCGTGGAAAGGAAAGAAAAGAGGACGGCGTCCCGCTTTTAAAGACGGCAACGGGCTCCGCAAGATCGCCACGTACTCTCGACAAGACGGGAGTCCCTGGACAGGTGTCGGCGTCGGGCACCGTCAAGATCGACCCCGCCATGCAGCTGCTCGATGAAAGGACAGAACGGACCATGCGGCTATTTTGCAAAAAGCTCAAGCTTCCAGGGGTTTTCAGGAAAAACTTTGAACACGAAAGATGTTCAAAACTTCAAGATCTACAACTATGCTTAAAAAACCATAAGCAAAAACTTTATAGATTTTGAAAATCATGTTTAGGGTTTAACCCACCCCCTCTGAGAAAAGGGTTTGGATTCAAATTTTAAATTTTTGGGAATTTTGAAAAGATGACCTGCATTCAAACAACTGATCAAACATAAGCAAGTAAACTCATTTTAGTTCAATGCATACCCAGGTTTTCAAACAAATGAATGATGCTTAATGCATATGATGACATGATCAAATTTTAATTAAGAGATTAACACCCGGGGTGTTACACCCTGTCAACAGTTCCAGTCAAACATTTTTTCGCCTCTGTTTCCTCCTCTTCTTCTGCTCAAAACCAATCCAGAAGGAAACCCTAGTCTGCATAGTAGCAATGGCAGGCGGCGACAACCGTGGCAAGCGCCCCGCCGAAGGGGAAGCTGAAGGGAGCCGACCATGGCGCAATCGGCAACGCGGGTGAGAGTCGGTTCCTTGCCCCCTTGTAGTTTTTTTTCTGTTCATTTCTCTAACCCTGGCTCTATTCTTGCTTATCAGGATCTGGTCGATCTCCTCCAGTCACAGCATCCCCTTCCCTTCGGCGACAGCAGCCGAGCCAGGGACTCCATCATCCGGCTCCTCCGGTTCCTCTGGGTCTTCAGGCTCCTACCATTCCCAACCTTGGGATTTGGATTCGGGTGTCATGGACGTCCCTTATACCTACGTGGAGGCGGTTACCTTCAGGGGCGAAAGGGACAAGGCCAGAGGAGAACTGGAGAAGATCTCCAAGCAATACGGCATCGACCAACTCGAGTAGGAGAACCAGCGGAAGCAGTTTTGCGACGCCATCTCCGGTTAGTGCAAATAACTCTTCTTCATTTCCCTTTCTCCGATTCATCTATTCACCCAATTGGTATCCTTCTATTCAGCACTCTCTACACAGGTCGAGCGCCTGAATATCGCGGCGAACAAGATTGTCAACAAGGTGAACGCCTAGGGAGAAACTGCCAAGGCCCGTCTTGATGATGCGGACGGCCATATAGATCAGGCCATCATCCAAGGCGTGCGTCACGGCACAGCTCTGGGGATGGCAGCGATGTCCACCCAGACCAACGAAGATCTATCCTTCATGCCAGCCGGCTTCCGTGGTGGCGTGCCCCCAGAAGAGATCAAAGACATCGATGATCTCTTGGACAGTTACGAGGACCACGCTACCGCCATCGCCGACGCCACAGATGCCCAGTTTGTTCTCAACAGGCTGTTTGATGAGTAGTTTTTAATTAGGGATTTCCTATAAAGAACTATCTGTCTTGTGAAATGTAATCTGTGGTTTCCATTCGTTTCTTTTGTTATGGATCTTTCTGAGAATGATGAATCTGACGACTGTTACTTGAATCTGTATGACACCGTCTTGATTGTGTTTAAAATTTTTTTGCTCTAAAGGCGACACACATCGCGTCGCCTATTCTCTAAGTCCTTAGAGTATTTTTTCGGCTAAAGGTGATGTTTCAACATCGGCTATTTTGCACATAGAATTCCTTAAGTCTGTTCATGCACCAACCTCAACACTGGGATGAAATTTCTTAAAAAATCTCCCATTAATAGCTCTAGTAAATTCTTCTCCCAGTAGAGTCTTCAAGATATACGCATTACTAGGTGCACACCTCACTATCTGAAAAGGTCCTTCCCAGTTCGGAGACCATTTGCCGAACGTTTTATCCTTTGTCCCAATCGGCAGTATAGTTTTCCAAACTAAATCTCCCTCTGCAAATTGCTTCTCTTTGACCTTTCTGTTGTAATACTTGGCAACACATAATTTGTTTTTCTCAATATTCTCCAACGCTTTAAGACGAACCAAATGTAAATCTTCCAATTCATCCATCATCAGATCTTTATAATCTTCTTCAAATCATTTTGCAATGTAACTCGCCTGGAACTCGACTGCAGCTCCCATGGTAACACAGCATGATGCCCATAAACCAACTCGTAGGGAGACACCCGAGTAGACCCATGACAAGCCATTCGATAAGCCCATAAAGCCTCATTAAGAACTGAATGTCACTTCTTCGGTTTTTCATCGATCTTCTTCTGAATAATTTTAATCATGATTTTATTTGATGCCTCAGCTTGGTCATTAGCTTGTGCATAATAAGGAGAAGAATTATATAATTTGATTCTCATGTCTTTGGCAAAATCACAAAACTCAGATGAAGTGAATTGAGTTCCCTGATCTGTCGTTATAGTCTGAGAAATTCCAAACCTGTGAATTATATGCTCCTTAATAAAATTGATCATGTTTTCCGATGTAACCTTCTTCAAAGGAATAGCTTCAACCCACTTTGTAAAATAATCAGTAGCTAACAGCACAAACTTATGTCCTTTACTAGAAGGAGGATTAATATGACCAATTAAATCCATGTCCCATCCTCTAAATGGCCAAGGCTTGATAATTGGGTTCAAAGCCGATGCTGGAGCTTTCTGAATGTTGTCAAATCTCTGACAATCTTGACACCCCTTGTAATATTCAAAGCAATCTTCAAGCATGGTTGGCCAAAAGTAAATAGTCCTTCTAATTATCCACTTCATTCGGTAAGCCGATTGATGTGCACCACACACACCCTCATGTACTTCATACATCAGCTCTCTGGCCTCTCCTTTACTCAAGCACTTGAGGAGTACCCCATCTATAGATTTATAGTACAATTGATCATCAAGGAGCACAAACTTGAGGGCTTTATATCTGAGCTTTCGGGAAACTTTCTGCGATGGATTCTTTAAGTAATCGGTAACTTCGTTTCTCCAGTCATCAATTACCCGATTCTCATCCAAAGCGCTAATCTCTTGATCCTCTCGGTATCCTGAAGCAGTTTGAGCCAGTTTATTTGCTTCTTCATTATGCCCCCTAGGGATATGATGCAAGGTTGCTACCTGGAAATTCTTCAAAAGCTCTCGGCACTCTTCATAATATTCTCTTAATATATCATTCTTGCATTCATATTAGCCGAGTAATTGGTTAATTAACAACTCAGAATCTCCAAAGATCTCAACAGCAACAGCCTTTATTTCAACAAGAAGCTGAAGCCCTCTAAGTAGCGCTTCATACTCGGCTTGATTGTTAGTAACATGGAATTGAATAGGGATGGCATATTTAAAAAATACCCCTCGTGGAGAAACCAAGAAAATACCAGCACCACCACCTCTGCTACAAAATGAACCATCAAAAAACAAAGTCCAAGGTGCAATACTTATCATGTTAGCAGAAGGATCACGATGATGGGTAACAAAATTGGCAATAATTTGACCCTTCACTGTCTTTGCCGATTCATCCTTCGATTCAAATTCTGATAAAGCCAAAATCCACTTGTCAATCCTACCATTTAGAATTGGTATTGATAACATATGTTTTATTACATCAAATAAAGAAACTACCATGCATTCAGCATTCAACAGGTAGTGTCGAAACTTGGTACATGAATAATATACACACAAGCAAAGTTTCTCCACAGCCGAATACCTTGTTTCGGGATCTAGTAGTTTTCGGTTAAGGTAAGCTATTACTCTTTATTTTTCTTCAAACTCTTGCATGAGGGATGACCCTATTGTTAGGTTGTCAGACGCCACGTACAACTTAAAAGGTTTGTCAAGCTGTGGAGGTACCAATACAGGTGGCGCCTTCATGTATTCTTTGATTTCATCAAAAGCCTTCTGTTGTACGTCACCCCATACAAATTCTTGATCCTTTTTAAGCTTCAACAGTGGAGAGAAAGGCAAAACTCTTTCAGACAAGTTAGATATGAATCTTCTTACAAAATTAATCTTGTCGAGCAGTGATTGCAATTCTGTGAGATTGGCTGAAGGGATAACCTTGTCTATTGCTTCCATGCTTTTCTTAACGACTTCGATCCCTCCTTTATGGACTAAAAATCCTAGAAACTCATCAGCTGAGACTCCAAAGGCGCACTTGTTCGGGTTCATCTTTAAACCATGCTTCCTAGTGCACTCCAAAGTCCTCCTTAGATTAGCTAAATGTCCTTCATGATTTCTGGATTTGACCACCACATCATCAATATAGATCTCCACAATTTTGCCGATCAACTCGTGGAAAATAAAGTTCATGGCTCTTTGATAAGTTGCACCGGCATTCTTTAAACCAAAAGTTATGACAACCCACTCAAATAACCCAATATGACCAGGACATCTGAAAGCTGTCTTTGAAATATCCTCTATTGTCATAAAGATCTGGTTATAGCCAACATTATCATCCATAAAGCTGATGACTTCATAACCAGTCGATGCATCAACAAGTAAATCGGCAACCGGCATCGCCATCCATTGGAGTGGCTTTATTGAGATCTCTAAAGTCAATGCAGACTCTCATCTTTCCATTCTTTTTATACACTGGTACTATACTTGAAATCCACTCTGCATACTTGCATGGCCGAATGAAATTTGCTTCTAATAATCTTTCAACTTATTTTTTCACATCGGCCAATACCCCCTCTTTGAAAATTTTCTGAGGAGGTTGTTTATAAGGATGATACCCAGGCTTGATCGGCAATCGATGCTCAACAATAGAACGATCCAATCCGGGCATCTCTGTGTAATCCCAAGCAAAACAATCCTTGAACTCTTTCAGAAGATTTATCAATTTCAATCTATACTCTGGGTCTAAATTTGCACTGATATACATCGGCCTTGGTTTGATATCATCACCAACATTTATCTCCTCTAGCTTATCGGTCGACATAAAGCCACGTCCCAACTTTCCTTTGTTGCCATCGATCGGGTTCTCCATTAAAAATTGCTTTGAGAGCCGACTGCTTGGATCGGCTGTTGATCCTTATTGAAGACATTCACAGGACCTTCTTCCCATACTCTTCCAAAGGAACAATCGACGCCATCATATTCCCAGTAAGTAGGCTCTGCAGCAGCAACACTTACCGAATCATCAGCATGAACAACTTCAACATCATCTCCAATCCACTGAATAAGAACCTGATGCATGGTTGAAGGTATGCAGTAGTTAGCATGGATCCAATCTCTCCCTAAGAGCAGACTGTATGCCCCCTTGCCATCGATGACAAACAAAGTAGTAATCAAAGTTTTTGATCCAATCATCAACTCAACAGGCACAGCTCCTCGGGTGTCAGAAGGATTGCCAGCAAAATCCCTGAGTACCATGTCCGTCATTGGTCATCCTGAGCTTCCTAAAGGTGGTATAAGGCATGATATTGATGACAGCTCCTCCATAACAAACATCTTGGTCAGAGGTTTGCCATTGACGTACCCCTTCACATAAAGTGGCTTCAAATGTCGATGTTTGGTCAGCTTATCGAAAACCGCCCGTTCGGTTAGGACAAGTTGGGCCATCAGATCATGATACTCACTCTCATCAAAATCTGAGTACACTTCTTGGATATCCTGGTCTTCTGGAGCTAAGAACTCTGATGGAATAAATAAAGCCATATACGCATCAGCCGACTGGTCTTGCTTGTCAGGCTTTTCCTTAGGACGCCACACTTGTTTCTTTTCGGCAACTGTCTGTGCCAACTCTTTGTTCCTCAAGCATTGTACCCTTCTTTTCTGGCTCTTTCCCAGCCCTAGTGGACCCCATTGTCCTTTTTTCCACACGTACTCACGGATCTCTTCTTCCTCAGCACCTTCTTCATAATGGATCCACCCTTGATCGGCAAATCTCTTGATTCGCCGATTTCCAGAGCTATCCATTTTTACACGCCGATCGTCCTCAGTAAAACGTGCTCTAAGCCTTTCATGGACTGGATGGCGGTTGGCTCGAGATTGCCTGTACTCTGAATATTGGTCACTGCATTTAGGGCAATTATCTTTAGTAGGCAGCTTCAAGCCTTCATTCCAACAATATTTAAAGAAATGAGCATCCCCAATGAGACTGTTCCTGCTCTCTCATGTACTCTTGCTCCCTCTAGTACATCTCTTCCTCATACCTCTGATATTCCTCCATGAACTCTTGTTCCTCGTAATACCTTCGCTTCTGATACCATTCTTTCTCTCATCGCCATTTGTTCAAAAGAATATGTGTCGTGACTCTGGGCTTAGAAGGTTCCTCTCTCTCGGTTCGGCTGTTCTGGAACCGAGCCTGTTGCCGAAATTCTTCATTTGTAATTTGCCGATCATGGTCAACAACACCAGTTTTCTTAGCTCTATCTGAGGTTAACACTTTCACCTTGCCCTTGTCTTTAGAGCTTTCTATAGCAACCATGTTTATGGAGAAGGACATTGTGTTCTGTGCAAAAGGATTAGCATCAATTTTCATCTTACCATCAAATTTCAAATGCCCTTCTTGAATAGCTTTCTGAATCAGCATTCTGAATACTCGGCAATCATTGATGGAATGAGAATTGGTATTGTGGTAGCCGCAAAACTTTTTATCTCTCACCCCTTCAGGGCACAGCATGGGGTGCCCTTCCGGCAACTTGATACGCCCTTCTTTAAGCAACATCTCAAACAGCTTATCTGACTTGGAGACATCAAAGTCGTACGTACCCTTCTGCTGCCTCAACCAGCGTTGATTGACCTGTGTTGGTTCTTTCCCCCAGACCAATTCGGTTGCGGCTATTTCATCTTCATCATCGTACTCTACTGCTTCCTCCAGGAAACTTTGATACATCTCATTAGCCATGTCACCCTTCTAGAAATGGTTGCCTCTTCTAAACCCTTGAGCCTGATTGCTCATCATGGCTAATCGCTATGACAGCTGACCAAGGTCATCAAAGTCCATGCCGAACAGCTTCTCCCTGACATTCGGTTGCATGCCCGCTATTGCCATCCCTGGCAACTGGTCATATGGCAGGTTTAAGGAGTAGCAGAGGTTTTTAGTCTCCCTGAACCTACGGAGATACTCCTGGGGTGTTTCATTGGCTCTCTGCTTCAAGCTCATAAGGTCAACTAGTTTCTTCTCATAAGTGTCTGTAAAGATATATGAATGAAACTTCTGCTCCAATTCTGCCCAAGTACCAATGGAATTAGTCGGCAAAGACGTGAACCACGTGAAAGCCGGCCCTGTCAAAGACAACGGAAAATACCGAATCCTCCAAGCTTCATCAGTGGATGCCTCCCCAAGCTGCATTAAGTATCGACTGATGTGCTCTATGGTGCTAGTATCATCCTGACCAGAAAACGTGGTCAGGTCTGTGGGAGGTTTAACTCTCGGAGGGAGTGCAACTCGGTTATACCACTCTGGATAAGGGGACTTGTATGCATAGGACTGGCTCTTTGGTTTTAGGCCAAACTGATTTTGCATCATATTCGTCATCCTGTTCATGATAAGGTCAATATTCGAGTTTGGAGCTCCATGTGTCTGCCCTTCAAAAGCCAAACCTGCAGAGTTCTTATACCCTGGATTCGGGAAAGAATCAATAGCATTGTAATCGGCGAATTCCTGATATCCGTCTCCATACATATTTTTTTGCAACTTGTTCGCAGCTGGAGACACCTTGAAAGCCGATTGTGGGACATTCCCCGTTGCACCGAACGTGAGCTGGCCATAAGTCATGGGGTGTTGTTGTTTCTGGTGAGGAGCCATCTCACCTTGGTTCATGCCAGATGTCTCGCCATCTTCAGCAATTTTTTCCTGTCGTTTCGGCATATTGAACAATGTCGGCCCTTGCATTGGACCAATGGTTTCCTCAAAGCATTTATCGGCGGATAGACCGAAAGTACTGACCATGATTGAGCGAAAGGTGTTCAGGAAAGTTGTATGATGATTCCTCAGAGTTTCACTCATAGCTTTATAAACCATCTCAGACATCTTCTGAGCATCTTCTTCTTCGGTGTAATCAGTTTGATGTGGAAGGAGAGTTCTCGGAAGCTGCTGCTTCCGAAAAACCTTGTTGCTTTTATTCTTTGAAAAGGACAGCAAGCACTTCTGCTGAAACTCATCACACGCTTGCTCGACTGTATTCCTCAGGTCTTCTGGCAACTCATCCATAGTCACGTCCAGAACCTGGCTGTTATCGAATTCAGCCATCTTAAAAAAGTGTGTAGTCCCACTAGGCGTGCCAAAAAGTGTGTTGACACAAAATGTGACGCATTGTGCCCAACACACAGCAAGCCAGAAAGCGTAGCTTCAATCGGGTGCCCGGGTGTTTCGGAGTCCGGAAACGTGCCAGTCAGTTTGACCTGAAACTAACAAGGGATGAAAATTATTAGATATAAAACTGGAACATGCCGGATGAGACCAGACAGTTCCATATATACAGCCCTGAAGCCACTTACGACGACATATAGCTATAGAAGCTATCTGCCAACAAGTTTTATAGATCATTCGGCTAAAACAAACAATAAGCATGTGAAAAAGTTGATAGCCGAACGTGCATTGCATGAAAAACTACATATGGACGAATCATAATTAACTATGAGTTAAAGCATAACCAAGCTCGGCAAATCCAACCAAGTTGGGGTCCATGATGAAGGAACATATAAGAAGACACGATTAAACTAATCTAAAGCCTGCGACTGCCGCACGACACCCAACATTATCAAAGCTTAAATGTGGTTAACATGTATGAACCCGCAACACGTAACAATCTATATCTAAACTAATTTGGCTACTATGACCATGAGATCTATTCGTATGAACAATATGATTAACTATTAAAACAAGAATAGATCTATAATAAAAGATAAAGTCGAACCGTATCAATCTAGATTGGGCAAAAGAGTGTTACAAATATATAACAAATATAAAACATGCAACACGTAGTAACTTGATGAATCTACTAGATCTTGTCAAATCTAATAAAGCCGATAACTATCTTGCTTTTGCTAAGCATATCGAGCAAGCACCTGCCGCACGGTGTGTACTCATAAACGAAACATCAGCGAAGACTTCTTGATTGTCAAGCAAAGATCCGCCGCACGATCATTGAAATCAAACAAGACTACTTGCATCAACATCTAAATCCACCACATGATACTAGACATGATAGAAAGGTTGCCGGAACTTACGGAGGTCGACGGATCGATGATTCCTCTCGAAGAACTCGACGACACGACAAAGGACTCGAAGTTGGCACGGGGCCGGTTGTATTGTATTGGTTGTGAACAGTTTTTACAATGGCCAAGGGTTCATATTTATACCATGGACATGACATGAGTCCTAAAAGGATACGACTACAAATATTAAAGGAAAACACGACACTTCTAACCCTAGTCTTTCCTTTGGAGTCTTCATTTTCTTAATCGTCGCAATGTCTGTTACCTGATTCGGCTCTCACTTGCCGTTTTTGTCGCTCCTTCAACAGAAAACCACCTCTTCTCAGAATAGCCGACCGCACGATCATTTGCCGAATCTTTGGAGATTAACCGACCACACAGACACTTGCCGAATTGCTCTGAAACTAGCCGACCGCATGGATACTTGCCGAATGCTCCGAACACCACTACTTGTTGGCCCACCTGTCATTCTCCTAAGCGTACCAAAATCCAGTGTTAACAGCATATTTGCTGGTTTCCATGTGAAGATGTCTCGGTTTGCCTGAAGGAAGTTGACGAGCGCGATTTCCTATTTGGGATCCAGGCCAACGCCGATCATGGTTATCTTGCTGCTATCACCGGTGCCAAGATCGACAGCTTTGAGGTTGACTTTGCTTGTTGCCTTGACTTTTGTTGTCGCGTCGCTTTTTTGGGAATCTCGAGTTCGCTAAGGGAAAGCTTTTTAGATGCAGAATAGACTTGTTGCATAGGAGTAGGTACCTAAGTAGTCGAGGCGATCACGACCGCCTCTGTGTCGTAATCGTAGGATCGCTTCAGGTTTCCTTGTAGTGAGATCACTCCCTTGGGTCCTGATATCTTGAGTGCAAGGTACATGTAGTGCAGGGCAGCCATGAATTTGGCCAGAGTGGGCCGGCCGAGGATGGTGTGGTAGGAGGTCTCGAAGTCCGCCACCTCGAACTTGATGTACTTGGTGCGGTAGTGTTCCTTGGTCCCGAAAGTAACTGGCAAAACCACCTGACCAAGGGGTACAGCTGTGTTACCTGGGACAATGTCGTAGAACACCGAGTTCATCTTGGTGAGTGCATTGGTGACGTCAAGGCCCATCTTCTTCAGAGTGTTGGCAAACAGAACATTGAGTCTGCTGCCGCCGTTGATGAGTACTTTTGTGAGCCTTGAGCCAACAACGACTGGGTCCAGAACAAGAGGATAACGTCCTGGATCAGAGAATCTTGTCCATTGATCCGCTCTAGAGAAGGTGATCGGAGTCTTGGACCACTTGAGGAAAGTGGGAATAGCGGGCTCAACGGACATGATCTCCCTCAGCGTAAGCTTCTGGAAGCGTTTGGTGGGTAGTCCACCGAAGATAACATTAACAGTGTTGTTGGCGGTCTGGAAACCATCACCACAATCATTGTTGGACTTGTCTTTGCCTTGACGATCCTTCGGGTTCTGAGGTTCCGAAGTCTTCTTCAAGGCTTGATGTAGTTGATAGCACTCCTCAGCGTTGTGATTGCCCGGTGGATGCCACGGGCACTTCTGCTTGAGTAGGTCCCGGAACGAAGGAGTATCCGAGTTCCCCGAGTTGTTGCTCTTTTGTGGTCTATCCATAGTCGCGACAGTGTTGCCTAGCTTGCGCTTGCGGTTGGGTCTCGAGTAGTTATTGTTGTTTGAACGGTTGTTCGAGTTCGAGTTCTTCCCCTGGTCACTGCTATTGTCTTGTTGTTGTTTACGAGCGGACTCGTACTTATTGATCTCTTTGTCCTCCTCGTCGGCCCACTCTTGGATCATGTGCTTGAGGGAAGAGATAGTGCATGGGCGACGGCAACCGAAATCTTTGTAAGTCTGGCGGTCGAGGATGCCTTCTTGGAAGCAGTCTATGATGTCACGCTCCCTGACATCCACGACGATAGCCCGTTTGTCAAAGAAACAATGCATGTACTGCCTGAGTGTCTCACCATTCTTCTTCTTGACTTGCACCAGATCTATCTTGTTGTCAGCACGGCCTAAGGTGTCAGCGAAGTTGCTGGTGAAGACCTTTTTCAAGTCGCACCAGTTGTCGATCGACCTGTGCTCGAGGTTCTCGAGCCAAGTCAGTGGAGCTTCGCCCATGGACATGGGGAAATAGAGTATCTTGGTGTCGTCGTCGCCTCAGGTAGATTCCACGGCAAGGGAATAGATCTGGAGCCATTGCTTCGGATCCTGCTTGCCATCGTACTTGACGATGCCAATAGGTTTGAACTTCTCGGGTAGTTTGAACCCTCGAAGTTGCTTGGAGAAAGCTAGGAAGGAGTCCTCAAACTCAATCTCTTTGTGTGCATGTATGGCGGAGATGTCTTCTCAAGCATCGTAGCCGCGCTTGGCGTTGATGATAGACCGGAGGTCAGTGGTGGTTTCCATCCCATAGCCGCGGCCGCTGGGAGAGGGTCTGCATGCGCCGTCGTGAGTAGGATTACGACTAGCCTCTGGCTGCTGGTTGGAGTTGGCACCCCGGTTGGAGTTGGCACCCATAATGGGGTTGTTGTTAGAGTCACTGTGTTGGTTGATAGTGGGCGCTCGCCTGTCCCTGCTAACTAGGTGAGCGGCAGTCTCGGCGAGCGCCCACTATCAGCCACCATGGTGATAGAGGCGATGCAGGCTTCGGGGGTGTCATGTTGATAGAGGTGATGCAGGCTTTGGGGGTGTCATGTTGATAGAGGTGATGCAGGCTTTGGGGGTGTCATGTTGATGTGAAGAGATAGCATAAAAAGCATCCATGAGGTTGCGAGTTGGGAGCTCGGCAGCAAGGTGCTAGCGGCGCTCGCCGCGATTGGTGTTCCGAGCGCATCGTGTGGTTGCCTGCTCAGGTGTCTCTGCTAGTGGGCTGTTTGAAGACAACTCATCAGCAGAAACATCCTTTGGGTACCGAGCCTCAGGATGGTTTGGCTGAGAAGTTCCCCCCCCCCCCGTGTACCGGGGTGATGGTGTAGACTTCACGGTTTGAAGAGTATTTATCAGAGCTGGTCGTGATAATTTGAGTGTCGGCGTCTTCGTCGACGGAAGAGAGTGGTGTGCCGTCCTGGAATGACAGTGGGTCGAGGAAGGTGACGAAGTGCGAGTTGTTATCAGATAACAACTTGAGGGGCTTCTGATCCAGCCAGTAGACGAATCTACCCTCAGGTGTTGATGAGATTACCAAGCCCGTAGCAGGACCTGACAATAGCTTCACCTCCTCTGGGTCCGAGTAGTACTCGGGCTTGGCTTGCTTGTCACCATCGTGAGTTTCAGACGGCGGTGCCTGGTGGACAACGTTAGCATTGCGGAGTCCGAAGAGGAGAGGCAGAGGTAGGCAATTCGACACGCACGATGGCTCAGGAGCCAGCTCACACGGATCAGATTGGTTGGAATTGGAACCCAAGGAGTACTCGGATTCAAGCTTGTGTTCTCTGACTAGATCAGAAAACAAAATTTCACCGAAGTTGTCGACGAGATCATCCAACGGGTCGAGAGTAGACACTGTGGACGCAGGCTTCTTCTCCAAGGCGAGGTAGCGCTGGAAAGATCTAGCACCATCAGCGATGCAAGCCAAGGAGCCGAATACGAAGCTGTCGCCTCGCGCGAAAGCGACTGCGGAATTGATGATGACTTGAGCCATTGAGTTCGCCAGTGAATCTTCGATGATTACCCCTACCTAGCGCGCCAGTTATCGGTGTTTAGACCTGTCAACCTACCGAGGGGGGTCCCCGAGGTAGTTGATTAGTTTGGTTGGGGATCGCCAAGATCAATAACTCAATGGTGAGACACAAAACACACAATTTAGACAGGTTCGGACCGTAATGTGCGTAATACCCTGCGTCCTATATGTCGTGTATCTCTATGTTGATGTGTTGAGATGTTGCGTAATGTCTGGATTGTGTACCATACGTCTTGGAGGGGGTCCTGCCCTGCCTTATATAGTCCGGGGGCAGGATTACAAGTTGGGTGAGTACAGGAGTACTAGTCGAGTACGACTAGGAGAAGACCAAGGTTGAGTACAACGCAAGCTTTCCTATTCCAGTACTGATCCTATTTTGCCATGTCGAGTATGCCGTCTTGCACCGTGGTCTACATGTCAGAGTAGTCTTGAAGTCCATACCCCTGGTCGGGTACGGTTAGTGTCCATAGTGGGCCCATGGATGTCTGTACAACACCCACATGAAAGTATTCTTTTGAAAATAGAGTGTTCCAAGTCATCATAAAACTTAGAAAGGTCTGAGTCTAAAAAAAGCAGGGTCCCACAAGGCCACAATTTAGTGTGATAAAAAGGAAACAATATTCGAACCCATGATCTTTGATTCTGAAGGGGTAGGCACTACCACTGAGACATAATACAGTTTGTGTTTTTTGAACCAAGAAGACTTGTTATATAAGTTTAGTGAGTGTTTATATTATTTTATGTTGCAGGCCACATGTAAGTTAAAGCTGATAAATAGGGAGCTAAAACAAAGAGGAAAATGTGCTCCTCCCGTTGGTCGAAACTGTTACCACTTACCACTCAAAGGGGAATTCTTTATAGTGATCAGGTCCCACATGTAAGTTTCAGGTGTGTCTTTAATATAATTATCTATCGAATGGCTGGCAAAACGCTTCACTACCTTCGCAAAGACTTTCGACTTTTGCTACGCAGATCTACCATGGCTCGTGGTAGGAATGGCAGATTCTAGCAGCAATGAGAGGGTGGTTTATGCACCACCTCCCGGCTACGAGAGGATAAAACAGCACGACAAGGTCAGTCCTCTGGTTTGAGCCACTATATTTTCCCCTATCATTCTAGGAATGGGGATTTCTAGATTTGGGATCTAGCAAATTGATGAGCATATACAATAGATTCAGATTTCATCTTACCCTTAGATTTGCACTCCAATTGGTGTTAGAAGTTGATAGGCTATAGACAATTCATAGGTGTTAGATTCAGTTAGTTTTCAATTTGCATCGTTTCATGGATTGATAGGTTATTTTATTTTACTAGCTTCTGGAGGTGCTTCAAGCCACTACCGCTGAGCTGCAGAAGGTAAAGAGAGACATGCAAGACCAACAAGTCAGAGAACTCACGGTGCTGCAAGAGGCTGTAAAATACAAGGACCTGTATGAGCAATCGTTATAGAAGGTGACTGCCCAGTTGCAAGAGACCAAGAAATACATGGAGATGTGTAACCAATTGCTACACCAGGAAAAATACCTGGTTGAAAGAAAAAAAGGGAAAGTAATGTCCAGGAGATGGAAGACCTGCAAGTGATCAAGAAATACATGGAATACTGCGATCCATTGTTAGTGCGGGAAAATGCTCTGTTGAAAGAAGAAAAATCCCAGATGGCGGAAGTAATTGATGAGTCATGCCAAGACGAAGAGTCAGTGAAATGATTGGAAATGGGTAGTTGTGATTATTGTGAAACTTGTAATGGTGAATGGCCATGACATGCTATCTTAAGAAAGTGGTATCATGCTTGTATTTCGGTGTTTGCTATCTGATCATCTTATGATGTTTGCTACTTGTTGGTGGTGTGAACTTTTTGGTGATGAGTAGCTATGAGATGCCATCTTATTAAGCCGATTTGGTTTAATCTATTTCAAATTGATTCTAGCATACTCACCATTTTGAATTCACATGCGTTGCATAACTGCGGAACTAGGCAAAAAAGAAGGTAGAGGGAGAACAATCGAGGTATCGTAATAATAGTCAGAGAAGGGGGAAGTTATGGACGAGGAAGGTCCGGTCTGTTGATGTTTTGCTGGAAGGACCTTCCTGAGTAGCAATTGTGTAACTACTATTTCCTACTATGGTTCCAACTCGTCATAAAATTTAATAGGGTCCCACAAGTCAGTCTGATAAAAAAGGTAGGAAACTAAAGAGGATGAAAATAAAGAGGATATACCAACAATGTCAATAGCAGGGGTCGAACCCACGACCATGGATTCTGCAAAGGGTACACACAACCATTGGGACATAATGCATTTTGTGTTTTTTGAACAAAGGACATCTTTATAATATAACTTTGTGGCATATATGCACTATCCAGTTGCGGGCTGGAGCAACGGATATATCTCCAACCGTGTACACTTCAAGGGACTCGCCAGCACGCTCCTGTGAGTCATTGTGGCAAATATCTAGCCTAGAGGCATTGGTACACAGATCTGTAACCCGCAGCGGGAATGAAGCATCCTCTCATCGAAGGGAGGAGAGGGAGCTATGGTCAGGTCAGTACCCTATTTTGTGCCTCTACTTTCCCCTTTCGTCAGAGGGAAGTGATCTTTGGAATTTGGGATTTCGGTTGAAGCATGATTGGTGTTACAAGTTGAAAGGCTTTTGAATAGAAAGTGCAAAACTATGCATTGATTTCAAGTTGTAATGAATTTTTTGTAGCATCTATGTACTACTCCAGCCTCTTCTTCCATTGGTAGCTACTGCTCGGAGACATCTTCCTGCAACACTAGCCATTGGCATCCTGAAAACAAGTGCAAACACGAGTTGAGAGCTGTGGTGAAGTATGCTTGGACATTCCTCAACCTTGGCCGCCGGTTTGCTTGCTGCCCAAAGGTAATGGCTAGTTGGCTACCGGCTTCTGTGGTTTCATGTTACCGTGGTCAATGACGATTGTTAAAGCAGCGTTTAATTTGCAGGAACAACAACAGCAATGCGATTACATGTGCTGGGTTGATCCAGACTGGGATGAGAGGTCCTATGCTATTCCGTTGAAGCTCATGAAGAAGAAGGTGAAAGCTGAAGAGGATGCAAAGCAGTTGGAGGAAGAATTGGGAAATGCTAACTGTGAGCTTGGAGAGATTATGAATGAGCTGAAGACTGTACAACAACAACTTCAGAAGTCTACCACCGAGCTGAAGTCAATTGGTAATTATAGGCACAATGTCAAACTAGCACAGGTGTTGCTTACTTTATTTGTTGTTGTCACGGGATTGATGCTCGGTGGCAAGTCTAATTAGATGTTTCTGAACATTGTGTCGATCATGAATTTTGAACATTGTGCCTTGTGCTTCTGAACATTGTACTGATGATGTATTGTCAAAATCCACCAAGAAATGTGCGGTAGTTGGTATCCACCACATTTTTTGACTGAAGATTTAGTCTGGCCTCTTCACATTTCTAAGAACGTAATTTCCATAAGGTTCGCCAACAATCATAACGAATTCTTACTTTTATCCCAAAATCAACAGAGCAGCAACAATGGTTGTTTTGGGACTCTTGCCATATGTACTGGTGGAGCACATAGAAACAGAATCCAGCAAATATTTTGCTGCTGCGCGGTTGTTTTGGGAGGCGAAGGAGTGGTGGATTTATTGTAAATGCGGAGGAAGGAGCGGTGGATTTGTTGTAAATGCGGCATCCCTCGACTTCTTCTGCTAGGCTCAAGTACAGAAAACCTTTTTGCTTCTCCTCCTCTCGGAAGGAAGAGAAACCCTGCCACATCTCCTCTCTGTGAGAGTACAGTGCTCTCTCCCTAGTCTCTGTATCAATTTGAATGTGCATTTGACCTGGCACCCTGATGTTTGATCAAACTATTTTCTCTGTGCATTTGAGGACGCTGGTAGTACAATCATGCCATCGGGGCGGTTGCCATTGTCGCTGGTGGTGGTCCCTACCGAGGTGAACGTTGACATCGCCGGCCACCTCGCTGCGACCTCGGAGCGGGCCATGGATGACCTCTGTAGCCTACGGGCAACCTGCCGGGAGATGCGTCGCGTAGAGAGTTCGTCATCAGAAACGTCCTCTGGGAAGCGTTGGTTTTGGCGGGAGGCTCCGGCTTCAGCATTGACGACGAAGACTTCCCGGCCTGGCGAGTAGTTTTCAGAGCTCGAGTGAGTGATCAGCTCGGTGTCGCCGCCTTCTTCTGAGAGTGGAACACCTTGAACAATACCTGTTAACAATTTCTTTTGTTATCCTTTTTTTCCCCATTGCAATTCAACTTTAGCATTTTTCTGTCTCTCTACAAAAAGTATCCTATGAGCCAAAAAAAAATATAACTACAATCTCCTGGTGGACAGAGCATGCACGGTCGCTCGCCACTGCTTGCATCTTCAATGAACTTTCCATCTCAAACCACAATGGTACAACTGCAATGGTTTCATACAAGTTGACAATGGTCTGATCAGGCCACGTGTATTGATCTTAGTGGTACAAGAAATAGTGGCCAAATCTGGGGGGAAAAAACTAATAAATAGCAGAACAATGCATTAGTAGGACAACTGAGGGCATACAAAAAGAGGAATTCTGATAAATGAATTAGGGAAGTCCATGCATAAACAATGTGCTTTGCTTATGCAGGGACTCCAGTTCAGGAAACATCAACTTATAGATTATGATTATTTCATTCTCAATATTCTTCTGAAAGGTTCAAAAAAATTATTCTACTGATAAAGCCATTCAACAATAAGATCGTACTCTGGATCCTCCTCAAGGATGGAACCTTGATTATAGAAGGCGCTTCCTTCCTGAAGCCAATCTTCAACTTTCTGATGTTCAGCTTTCGGCAAACAAACAATGAAGAGGGAAATTTTTTACAGTGAAACCCCTGGGGAAAACCCGTTAAAAATCCAATTGAATAAAATAGAAATGAACTCACAGTTCATCAAGATCCTCAACATGTCCATCTCCATCTCTGCTGCATCGGCCTCGCCACTGCCCGTCCTCTGCTCATGCACCCCTTATTGTGCGGCTCCTTCACCATGAGCTCGGACTCGAACATCATATCCTCCCCCAAGCCGCTGTCGACGAAGCCCCAAGGATGGCCGCGTGCGGACTGGTGTCGTGGCGACACTGGGCCGCGGCGCGGCGCGGCGGGCGCGGGCTGGCGTCGCGATCTGGCGGCGCAGCGTACGTGGGCGAGCGGTGTCCCGAGCAGTAGGGCACGGGCGTCGTGACGCACGCGGGCGGGCGGGCGGGCGCGGCGGCGTGCGTCCCGGCCGTCGGCGCGGCACCGGCGGCGAGCGTCCTTGGCGGCGCACGCAGGCAGGTGGGCTGGCGTGTCCCGGCCGGTGGCGGCGGGCGTTCGGCGCGGGAGGGAGAGGAGCGTGGAGACGGGAGGAGAGGGAGAGGGAAGGTCACGCGGGAGGAGAGAGAGGGAAATGGAGAGTCGCGCCGTCAGGAGATGAGGAGAGGGAGAGTCTCGAGTGCCGAGTGGCCGAGTGGGGGGCCGGGAATAGCGTGGCGGGCGTCCTTGGCGGTGCGCGTGGTGGTCTGGTGGGCGCGGGTGAGTGGCGAGGATTGATCCCAGCGATATCATCCGTTGGATCTGAGTGAGTAAGAGATATTACAAATTAGAGCGAATCTCATCCTTTTATTTTAAAGATTAGCGGGTATCAGGTGCATTAACCTAGGCATATTTAGTAAAGTTTAGGAAAGATAATAACTGTAAAGGTTATGTGGGGCGTAGGGGTTATTTTGTTGTGTGGCTTTAGAAATGTTTTTTTTTATTATATGTAAGTAGAGATTGAGATACGAGATAGAGGCGACTGGTTGGTTCGCTGTCGCGCGGGGTCGGGAGGCCCGGGCGAGCGAGCGATCACCGGCTCTCCGTCGTCCACTCGTCCGTTTCCCAGCCGAGGCGCGCGAGGCTACCGGTGCCGGGGCCACGACGACGAGTGATCCTCTGGTTCTCTGCACGCCGCCACGTTCTGCGGCCGAGCAGCCCTATACTGACTGTGCTTGTCATTCTTTGGCAAACATTTGGAAAACAGCTAGGAACGCTCTCATCTTCGACTCTGGTTGTGTTTAGTTACCATAAAATTCTCAAACTTTGATACTATAAAAAAGAAGATTCTCCGTCACATCAAATTTATGGTATATGTATGGAATATTAAATGTAGACGAAATCAAAAATTAATTGCACAGTTTACTTTAACTTTACGAGAGGAATCTTTTAAATCTAATTAGTCCATGATTTAATATTAATTACCAAATACAAACAAAAAGTGCTACCTTATTTTTTTTTATCTCCTTTTTGGCATCTAAAAACAGCCTCTAAAGAAAGCACGGCAGAGACCCTTCATCGCAACTGGTCCGGCCTGCAGATTCAGGCGTGCCAAGGATCCAGTGAACTCCTGGATTTCTGAGACCTGATACTCCCCTCTTCTGCGCAGCTGAGACCCGAATTGATCGGGGAAAAAAAAGAGAGAAAGAAGGCCCGGCCGCTAAACCCAAATGGGCACGTGAGACATTGACGTGTAGCGAGTCAGTGTGTGTGTGGTCGCCGGAAGGACTCTTGCACCGCACCTTCCGGCCGGTCTCTCCACTTGGGCCAGCACCTGCACCTGCTGGTTCCTCGCCTGGACTGCCCATGCCCATGCTCCATGCATAATGTGTACCAGTAGTAGTCTAGTACAGTAGTGGTGGGGTTTATTTATTAATTTGTGGAGCACACACAGCCGTGTAGACTCATCCATCCGGCCGATCAGAGAAGCCAGCGGTCGGTCGATCGGTATCGTGTGTTTTTGTCGACATGTCCTTGGCGCGCTGTTACTGTTCGCCAGCAAGGTCGACATGAGTGTAAGAGCCTTCACGTACTGTTACTGAGTATAGAGAGCTAGCGAATTGTCAGCGTCAATAATCAAACTTTACGGCTGTGTTTAGATGCCAAAGTTTAGGAGCAAACTTTACATAGTAGACGTCACGTTACGCTGTAGCAATTTTGTTTTTATTTGGAAATAATTGACCAAACATTGATTAATTAAGCTTAAAATGTTCGTCTCGCAAAGTATAATAAAACTGTACAATTAATTTTTTATTTCATCTATATTTAGTACTCCATATATGTGTCGGTATTTTGATGTAACGGGGAATAGGAATTCGATGTGATGGGAAATCTTGTAAAGTTTGAGAATTTTGGATGAACTAAACACAGGACGTGAGCAAATGAAATGAACATGCACGCATCTGCACCGTGGGTCTGCTTGAAGCCCTGAACCAGGTTCAGTTGATCGGAGTGTCGAGACTTGACTACCACTTGGGAGATTCTTCAAACATGGCTGCGCTGCGCGTGCACATGGCCTACTCCCTCTGTCCTTTTATATTTATCATTTAGAAAGTGTGTCTCTACGATTTTCTAGAGACAGATATTTAGGGCAGAGCAGCATGTCACCTCAGACGGGTGTCGTCAGGTGTGATTGCCAGGTGTGATTGCGGCTCTGTCGCTCTCATTACGTACGGTAGGAGTACGCTCTGATATACGTACGGTGTATAGCTAGTACTCCTACTGTAGCAGCTCTCATTGACCTCGCGACTCGCGTTGGATCAGCGGTAGCCGGTAGGGGTAGATAAATCCGTGTGGTAGTAGGTGTGGGAGATTAGACATGATGATCGAGATCCCCGCCCGTACGGTCGTACGTACTACCTCGCAGTCGCAGCAACAACTTGTGTTTTGCCTCTTCGTATCGTATCTCGGTCAAGAGTCTTCTGTCGTCGCTGCGGCTGTATATATACCTGCATGCAGCCTACTACGGAAGTACGGAGTATAATACTACGAAATCACGGCGACTTTTATTATCTTTTTTTTGTTTGCACATGCGGAAATTAGAAGAACAAGATCTTGGCCTTGCTGTTTACCGCGCCACGTACGCTTTCTTTTATAAGAGCTGGTAATAGCGAGCGGAAAAAAATTCTATGTGGCACACACTGCACGGGAGCATGGCATGCAACACCGCTTAATCTCGGTCCACTTCGTATAGCAGGTTGCATGCGTGGATAAAACCACCAGGTTGCATGCTCACATATAGATTTAACTAGCACAAACAACCGTGCCGCATGGGCAGGGTCAACACTGCCACATATAAAAAAAAAATTCCCCGTAGCGAGCAGTCTAGCACAAGAGGTCGAGAGCGAGTTCGGCTACGACCGTGCGATATATCTTCTGCCACCACGCGGGTACCAGATTTCAGAGCTGCCTGCCCGCGTGATCGTCCGCTTCTCCACGTGCCTGACAAAAGCTCCGCGTCGGCTTTATTTTCTCCAGAACAAGAGAGAAAACAAAACGAGACAACGATTCGACCGCTTCTATAGCTGATGAGATGCACAACAAGATGTAAGAGCGTCCGTGGAGTCTAACGGGATGTTTGGATTGGCTACTTTTTCATATAGGACTCACATGTGTGCAAGCTTTTTTAAGGGAGATCACTGTGCTACGTTGTTCCTCTAATAAAGAATAAATAAAGAGCATGCAACGGTGGGACCAGTACAAATCTCGAGAGAAGCTACACAGTCCAGATAAGCTCCACGGATGCTCATCCTGACGGAATTTTCGCTCTGGCTTCTATAGTTCATACTATACTCCGTATATGGTGCTACAGCACGAGAGAACGAATCGTACGTCCGACCTATATGTTGCATGCCCCAGTCCACACGTAGAATAATAGGAGTAGTATGAAGGCTGCTACCCAGGAGCTGTCAAAACGATCTCCCTGATATCACTCCCTCAATTCTAAATGGTAAGTCATTTCAAGAATTTTGGAGAGTTAAAACATTTTCAGTTTGACCAAAGATTATAGAGAGAAAAATAAAGATTTATGACATCAAATAGGTATAGTATGAAAATATAACTAATAAAGAATCTAATGATATTTAGTTGGTATCAAATATGTTATTATCATATTATATAAATTTGGTCAAACTTTATAAACTTTGACTCTCCAACGTTTTTGGAATAACTTACAATTTAGAATGGAGGGAGTACTTCTCAGTTCTTACAGGCCCCTTCATTTTATTTTTGGGTTTTAACATAAAAAATATCTTAGCCCATCAATTAGTAATAATTTTGACATTACTTTATCAAACAGAGATAATACCACTTTATGAAATAAAGATATACTAGTATACTCCCTCCGTCCTAAAATAGAGTCGCTATGAGAATCATGCTAGTCAAACTTTCTCAACTTTGATTAGATTTATAGAAAATGTATGTAATATTTATATCTTCAAATAAATTTATTATAAAATTATATTCAAAGGTCTACCTAATGATACTAATTATGTACCATAAATAAGTTAAATATAGTAGGTCAAAGTTAAAAATTGTTAACTTTTTAGGAAACGAGAATAACTTTTTTGGACAAAGAAAGTAATATAATATAATCTATATCTAATAATAAAGAGCCAAAATTTCTAGCTTTTTTTTTGGTCCAATCGATTCTATTTTAGCCAAACTACCCGGCCCACTCGCTCTACCCTCTGCATCACCCCGCACCATCGTAGAAAACAACCTTGAAGGAAGGAGAAATCTGTAAAGAACTATAAACCAAATTAGAAAGAACTACAAACCGAATCGAGAAAGAACTGCATATCGAATCGAGAAAGAGATTCGTACTTTTTCCAAACACAAATCACCTGTACTTACAACCCCATAAATTCCTAAAGATCAAATCAGAGAATACAATATAAAAAGAACCTCATGGGGGCAGATAATAACACCATCCCACCACCTCACAGTCGATCTCGGCATGGACGGGGATCGGATGAGCGGGTGGATGTCGGCGACTCCGAGGCCACGGACTCTGCGACGACAGCCAGGTTTGCTTGCGCCGCCCCATCTGCCATCGTCGGCCAGGGCACCCGCGCCATTGCCTCACACCGCCCGCGCGGACAGGCCCGCCGACTCCAGCACCGGACACTGGCGACTCCGAATAGCTTAGCCACGCCTCTAGATCTACGTGCCTGTGGGGCCTACTCACCTCTGGATCAATACGCATGGTGTGGGGGAGGAGGCGGAACGGATGCCATCCGCGTCACAGACGAGACTAGAGACGAGGGGCCACTGTTAGATGTGGATGGGATGACACATGACAGCCGAAGGGATAAGTCTGGGAAGATACGCATGTTATGCAGTAGAAAGAAGATGCAGAGTAGGTACGTACGTATTATGTTTTCCAACTGATTTTCTTGAACTGATCTTCTCTTGAGCTCATGATGAAGTTATAATTTCTTATTTTTATATACTGTTATTATCCAAACGTGGGGTGTCTAATTTTAGCCAGAAACTAAGAGTTAACGCCTGTAACTACAGGTTAACAAAAATTCTAATAAAATTTTATTTGCCATGAGCTCCATTCACATGCATGTAACCGGTTGATTTTAGTTCATACATAAAAAAAAAATATGCTACTCCATCCATCCCAAATTATAAGACAAGTATCTCAAGTTTGACCAAATTTATATGACAATATAATACTATTTATGATGTCAACTAAGTATCATTAGATTTATTATCAATTATATTCATAATATACCTATTTAATGTCATAAATCTTTATAATTTTTTGTTGAAGCTTGATATGCTTTGACACATCAAGATTATTGGAGTGCCTTATAATTTATGATGGAGGAAGTTTTAATTGGAATAGATTAAGCAATATAGGTGGAAGCGTGATACTGTGTGAGCGATCTGTGTTTTTTTTATAAAAAAAAAACTTGAAAAAAAAACGTGATCCATAGATACGATGAAAGCGTCACCGGCGGCTTTTGACGCGTTTCGGCCGGTCAAGCACTCGAGCACCAGGCTATTTCTTCATCCCTTTACGTCCTTATTTATCCGCTAGCACTCGGCAGCCGTCCAGTTGGACGTCTCGTGCGCGCAGCAAACGAAATATTCTTGTTAGAGCGCAGCAGTACGCAGCACGTGCATTCTCACCACTTTCCAGTCATGCATGGCCAAATTAATTAAACACAGGCAATGCAAACACCTCGTCTCGTCGGAAAGGCCAGGTGAATCGTGATCAGCGAAACGAGGATAAATAAAGCGCTCGTGCTGCTGCATGCCAATACAGTAGTATACTAGGCCAGTCGGTGTTGGGTAGCTAGCTGCATGTGCGACCCGATCCACAGCCATGCATGATGACGATCTGTTAATTGGCGCGCATCGATCACTGCATGCATGCAGCAGGAACACCAAATCGCGAAGAGATTCCGCGCGCGGGGCCTCGATCGAGTCTCGAGCGCCGGCCGGCCTTGTCGCAGCGCGCATTTCCCCGCTTCGTTCGTTCACCTTGCTAGTACGTGGAGGTATTTTACTACAGTAAGTAGCTGCTAGTACGACAGTGGTGGAGTTGTTTACGCTCTCCAACATTATCATCGATGGGACGCGTGCAGTGAGACCGGCCGGGATCGAGTACGCAGGGCCCTGTGTGAGTTTAGCACGTTGGCTGTGTTTAGTTGCTTGGGTTTGGATGTGAAAAGGTGGCAAGATACACTAAAGAAATTTCTGTGTGGAGCATGTCGTAAATCAGAACCTTCATGCTATTTCATTACTACTCCCTCCATTTCACGACAGACCACTGCACCAAGCCTAATAAAAAATGGATGACAAATGAGTGAATGACAACATATGCTTGAACCATATTTACACATCAGTAATCTCTACAACTAAAAAAGCACAGACAGAGGAATCACACCCTCCAGCGCCTCCTCTCTTAAACAAATTATGTAGCATTTCGTTTGTATTTGTGAATAATTGTTCAAACATTGACTAATTAAGCTCAAAACGTTTGTCTCGTAAAGCATAACCAAACTGTGTAATTAGTTTTTGATTTCATCTACATTTAGTACTTCATACATGTGCCGGCATTTTGATGTGATGGAGAATCTTCTTTTTGCATAGTACCAAATTCTGGAATTTCGAGAGAACTAAACACAGCCGTTGTAGTTTATAGAAAAATGCCGGTGAGCATTATAGTTTATGAACCTCCGCATCGCAAAATGATGATTGCACGTTTGCACTACTTTTATCCCGTGTGATAAAAGTGCGTTGACTTCGTCGGCTCGGCTGACCAGAGGTAGGATCCGGAGATCGAGAACAACAATAGAGAAATGAATGAAAAGCGAGGGCGCCTATCAAGAAAAACGTACAAGGACGTAGGAGGGCACGGACTATAGATTTAATTTGGGCATGGTTGGTAGAGATTCGATCTCATGTAGTCATGTAGTTATTTTGCACAAAATTTTACTGGACATATGAGACACGACAAATAGTTACACGAACGAACAACAACCTCTGGCTTCATCGATCATCCTTCCTTCATTCCTTGTGGACATCAGTCCTTTGCATGCGTGGGATGAGTTGTGGCGACGGGAGCGTGGTCGAGGCAAGGCCACTCATGCAGGTGCGAGCGAAGTAGTCGGTTCCGGTCTTCCGGACAGGGGCGAGTCACTAGGGTGTGGAAGAGGGCGAAGATATGCTACTGGCCGGGAGCCGTATCCTCCTTCGATCTCCTTTGCAAGCACACAGTCACAGCTGGATGGAGGACGGTGTACTCTACTCCGGCCGTATAGTTTATACGGATTACAGTACAATATAAGATCTTGGAAGAGACTCGCCCAGCCCGAAATAATCAAATGATCTAAACAGGGCCCTAGTCGTTGCGCGACTTTCATACCATTATTTTCCTGGTCAAGCATGCATCATGCGAATCTTTTCCACGTAACAGGCGGCGTATCAGCTGCTGCTGCAACAGACGTACTACACCCTGAACCTGCTGCGGATACGCAACGGATCATGTCATGCGATGCGATATGCACGCTTCGCATGCATGCAGTCCGCATGCACAACCGCACAATGCAACCACCGTGCGATCGACGTCGGTCGGCGATCGAGCGCAAGAGCGCGTACGTATCGAGCGTATCCGATCGGGGAGCGTATGAACTGAAATTAGGTTTTAACTTTTAAAAGTGCAAAAAGTTGCAAGCGCTCGTTACAAGAGCGTTATATAAAATGCAAAAAGTTAAAATCATAATTTTTAAAAAGTTAAAATGCAAAAAATTAAAACGCTGATTTCAGTTCATTAATAGTGGTTTTGCATTTTTAAAATTTTTAGGATCTTAAAAAAACTTTAAATTAAAAAACTCAAAACTAAAAAGTTGTAGGTGCCATCGAGGGCTACAACTTTCATATAGAAAGTATCTCCATCTGATCACGTATAAAAAAATATGATTTTTCTAAGGTAACAAACGCTTGTACGTAATTAATATACTGTTGAAATGTATTTAATTTTTTTTAGTGTCTTAATGACTTCAAATTAAAAAAACTAAAATTAGAAAGTTATAGATCCCGTCAAGAGCTACAACTTTTATATAAAAAAACATCTTCAACCGAGATCGTATTAAAAATATATAATTTTTAGAATATTTTATGGAATATAGTTACAGTACTCTGAATTTATATTTTATTTTTTTTCAAATTGTGTACCAAAATAGTTACGATAGCTTGGACATGCCAATTAAGGTTTTAGGGACTAGAAGTGCTCATTTAGAAAGTTTGGAACCTGGATAACACCATCTCTTAAGTTTAGAGACGTATAAATATCATTTTAAAAGTTCGGAAACATAAGTGACATGTAAATTTAAGAGACCGCTCATGGATTTTCCTCTATACGAATCATGTAATATAGGATCTGGGAAGACTCACCCCAAATTAGCCCAGCGGCCCGGCCCGAAATAATCAAAGGAGTCGTCGCAGCGCGACTTCATATCATTTTTCTAGTCGAGCATATGCATGCATGCGAATCTTTTCCACGTACGTAGCCACGGCGTCTACGTGCAGTGTACACGCAGACAGGCATATATATGTACCGCTCCTTTGTCCTAACAAAACAGTCGTTCTCGCTTCCAAAAAATTAATAATTTTTAACTTTGACCAACTATATTTAACAAAATATTAATATTAATAGCATATAATTAGTATTATTAGGTAGATCTTTGAATATACTCCGTATTTTTATAATAAATGTATTTGAAGATACAAATGTTGCATATATTTTCTATAAATCTAATTAAAGTTGAGAAAGTTTGACCTGCACGATTCCTATGGTGACTCTTTTTTTTTGGATTGAGAGAGTACTCTGTATTTATCTGCCGCAACAGACGTGCTGTGTACCCTGAACCTGCCGCAGATACGCAACGGATCATGTCATGCACGCGCGCTTCGGCTTCGCAGTCCGCAGGCACAAAAGTGCACAACCACCACGCGATCGACGCCGGTGATCCGGCCAGCTAGGGAAGAGACCAAACAAGAGCGTATCCGATCCGAGGAGTATTATACTTTATCCTCCAGAATCAAAACTCGCGTCGCGTCGGGTGGAGCGTGTGCCCTGTCCTGTCGCAGACTACAGCTACGTAGTACTACAAGTGTTTGGGTTGGGTTTTTTGCCCGGCGCCGCGCCGCGCCGCGCCGGAACGGGATCCTCGTGAGTCCACCGTTTAATTTCCACCGCGGTGCATCTCCCAACGAAAATTGCCAGATAGCCCGTGCTTTCCGGCTATTTCCCCTGACACGGACGCGAGCCCGAGAATGAGACGGCCGCGCACCACGATTGGCGGCTGGTTTCGGCCTCAGTTGTGGGAAAAGCAGGCAGGGCATGGCACGGTGCTCACTGCTCGGGCTTTGTGAGAATGAGACTGCGACGGAGAACGTGCATCTTCTTCCCCTGTCATTTTCCGTGCCCAGAACGTCCAAGACTTTAGAAAAAGAGTAGTACTACTACTACTCACTAGTAATGGTTTGTCCTTACCGCAAGGAAATTTCATTTCATGGTTTTCGTTCTTTGACAAAAGGCAATATCCTTCTATATAGAACGTAGTCAAATTTTTACTACAACAAAATAACAATATATTTTCTACACCACGGAGTATAGAACAACGCTCTTGAGCCTGTTTGAACGTAGAACTTTTATAAAAATTACGTAGGAATTTCAAAAAAAACACAGTAACAGAAAAATGATCTCTTGTTCCAAATAGGGCCATAGTGACCTCAATGCTAATTGCTCTTCGACAAACGCACACCCGTTAAAACCACCTCTGTCACTAAAATAATAGATTCCTAAATTTGTCTTAAGTCAAATTTTTTTAATTTTAGCTAAATTTTAAGAAAATAAAATAAAATTAATGATATCAAATTAGTATCATTAGATTTACTATAAAATATATTTTTACATGGTGCTTATTTTATGTCATGGATGTCGTTAGCTTTTTTTATAAAGTTAGTCAAAGTTAAAAAAAATAGCTAACATAGATTTTAGGAATTGATTTATTAAAAGACAGAGGGAGTATTGTCAAAGCTAAACACCTTTAAGAGTTTGGACAACTCTCACTATTTAAAAAAATATACACCTAAAAAAATCTTAACTGGAGTATTTGGATCATTCAGCTAATAGACTCGGCTAAATTTTAGATGACTTTAGTTAAGTTGAAACATCTTAACTCTAGCGGGTGGTCGATCGAAAATGCCCTTGTTCAATGACCCTAGGCGGCCACCTGGGGACCTTGGACATGGTGGCTCTACTACTGTTCATTAAGCTCACTTCGGATGACTTTATTCACGCATCCGGTTTTCATGACTATGCTACTTAGGGTGCCCCTAATGATTTCTAAATAGCTACTCCTTCCGTCCCAAAATAATTGTCTTTCTCACTTTTGATTAAATATATATTAAAATATATTAATATTTATGTTACATAATTATAGTATTATCAGAAATATCTTTTAAGTCCAGTTTTTTTAATAAAATTGTTTGAAGATATAAATGTTGTTCGTATTTTGTATAAATTAAGTCAAACATGTGGCACAAACACCAAAACCGACAATTAATTTGGAACGGAGGGAGTAATCTAGAAGAATCTAGAAGAAATTCTATTAGCTATCAAGGAGAGATCTAATAGCTAGCGGCTGTCAAATAGCAGTCTAGCACAATCTCTCAGACGAAAACAACTCTCTCATAGTCATAGGTCATTAGGTCACATAACTCTTCGCTGTAGTGTTTTTTTTATTATTATTCCAAAATCCCATCTAGGTAGCTATTTACAAATTGTCATTGAAGGCGCCCTTAATATACAAACTTTTTTTGTTTCAATGGATGAGCATGCTACGATGACTAATTATAGATCAGTTAGTTAAGATCTTTGTGCTAGAATCTGACTATGAATTTAAGTCCTTAATTTGGGTACGGATGCTCTATTTTTCTATATTTTGTACAGTATAATTCTTTAAAAGAAATAAAACTAAAAAACGACGGTTGCTGAGGCGTTTATATCGACGAATAGTCGTCAAACTTATTCCCGGTTCTCAGTTTATCTGCTGCCTCCGATCATCATTCAGCGGAGACACGTAATGGATCGAGTGATAGATAGACTGATAGCTGCGTTTTGTTTTCCCATCCCCTCCGATCGATCCGGCGATCCCAGTGTGTGGCGCATATAGGTCTACTTTTTTTTGTGTGCTGTGCATTTCCAAACGACGCATACGGAGTACGTACTCACGGCGTGGGCAACGTACCTGGTCAGAGAGAGAGAGAGACACGGGAACAAGCTATTGGTATACAAATACGATACAACTACCGTCCAACATGTTTGTGTCTCACTCGGCCGTTGGCATGACTAGCGAAAGGGAGATAGAGATGGATGTCCTGCGAGTCCTGTGCACGGCACGTACGTTTGTATGTGTTTGGCAATGTTTTCTCAAGGTATAAAGATTACAGGGAAATTGGATTTGCTACATTTCTGGCAGATTAGTACTCCACTATTTAACATAAACATGCACTCCATATAAAAGGCACGACCCCCAAAGCCACTACTAGACTGCTGAAAGAACAAGCCAAAAGTTCCTTTTTATGGATGGGCAGAGACCACATGATAGAATCGTCCAAGTGTTTCAAACCTCATAGGAGCCACCTATCTTGACCAGCAGAGCCCGACGGTCGCCACATTATAAGATTCCACCACAAAAATATTATTAGCCAAACATAAACCCTAGCCCCTAACCACCACCATAACCAGACACACAAACCCCAACCAAAACACACACGCACACATGTGCGTGCATCGTCGCCATACTCTTCTATAGTTTATACGCAAATTCTTGCGACGAACTATTGCCCAAACAGTACCGGCAGATACGAGTACGATCGATCGAGACACGTTGAAAAAGGCAAGCACGTAATTTCAGCTCCTCGGTTTTAATTTGCTCCTGACTGGTTTTTACACCTGGTTGCTGGTCGCCGCCGGCTCGACATGGTTCTGCGCGGACCTGAGCATGAACCCACCAACCCCGGCCTTATCGTCAGGTTCACCGTCGTCGTGGTACACGTAAGCGAAGCCGCCGTGGCGGGTGAGGTCCATGCCGGACATCTCGTCGTCGGCCGAGATGCGCAGCAGGCCCAACTTCTTGAGCGCGTAGAAGAGCGGGCCCATGGTGCAGCTCACCCACCCAGCGATCACAAGGATCTGGATGATCTGCGCGGCGAGGAGCTTCCCTCCGCCGCCCATGAACAGCCCGTACGGCCTCCCGGCGCCGTAGATCTCCTCGACGTACTTTCGACTCGCGAAGAGGCCCGTGAAGAGGACGCCCCAGGCGCCGCACCCGCCGTGCAGCTGCGCCGCCTCCAGCGGGTCGTCGAACTTGAGGCGCGCCGCGAGCGCGTTGGCGCCGATGAGCACCCACGCGGACACGAACCCGCAGATGACTGCCGCCCACGGCTCCACCACGCTGCACCCGGCCGTGATGGCCGCGAACCCGCCGAGTAGGCCGTTGCAGACGTCCACCACGTTCCAGTGGCCCGTCTGGAGCCGTTTCCCGAACAGCGTGGTGAGCGCGGCGACGCTGCCGGCGAGGGTGGTGGTGACGGCGGTCCGGCCCACGGCCGACCACTGCCCGTGGACGGTCCCCGATGGGCCGTACGACTTGAGGATGGTGGTGAAGGAGCCCGGGTTGAAGCCGTACCAGCCGAACCACAGCAGGAAGGTTCCGAGCACCACGAGCGACGCGCTGTGGCCCTTGAGCGCCACGGATCGGCCGGCGTGGTCGAAGCGCCCGATCCGGGGGCCCTCGATGAGCGCGCCCCAGAGCCCCGCGATGCCGCCGACCATGTGGACGACGCCGGACCCCGCGAAGTCGATGACGCCCGACCCGAAGAGCAGCGTGCCGGAGGTGCGGCTGGCGGCGGCCCAGCCGTCGGCGGACCAGAACCAGTGCGACACCACGGGGTAGACGAACCCCGTGAGGAACGCGGAGTAGATGAGGTAGGCCACGAACTGGGTCCGCTCGGCGATGGACCCCGACGTGATGCCCGCGGCGGCGATGGCGAAGGCCCACTGGTACAGGAAGAAGGGGTAGTCGAAGCCGGTCCTTGGCAGGTCCTTGAGCCCGAAGAATTGCTTGCCGATGAAGCCGTTGGAGGGCGTGCCGAAGGCGAAGGCGAAGCCGAAGAGGTAGTAGAAGAGCGCCCCGGCGGCGGCGTCGAGCACGTTGGTGAGCATGATGTTCATCGTGTTCTTGGCGCGGACGGAGCCGGCGCAGAGCATCGCGAAGCCCAGCTGCATGGCGAAGACGAGGTAGGCCGAGAAGAGCAGGTACGTGGCGTCCACCGCCGACGCCGTGTCCGTGAACTGGCCGCACAGGTAGTCCGTGGCGTTCGCCGCCGCCGGGCCCAGCAGCGGCGCCAGGTCCGCCGCGCACGTCGACATCTTGGGCTTGGGAGAGGGAATGGAGACGCGATGGGATTGGGAGGGTGTGGCGTCGGAGGATGGGGGACGAACAGAACAGGCAGCGGCGTCGATCGGATTTATAGGAGGTGGGTGCTGAAGAAGGAGAAGAGATGCCGAGCACATTGCTCTGTTCTGTTTTGGAAAAAACAATGAGAGATGCCAGGGCCCGCTGGCAGTGAATCTCCCCTCCCCTCTCGTGGTGCCCAGGATCCCAGCCTCCCAACTCCCGCGGCCGATGCGGAATCTGGAGAGATCCAGCTTGACCCGCTGTGCCTCACTGTGCGGTGCCCTTGGATCCGTTACAATGGAGAGTGCATTGCTCCCGTACTTGATGTGCCCGTTTATTTAGGTGCCAAGTCGGCATGGCTCCAACCTCCAAACTATTTTCGCTAAACTATTTTCTGTTGTTTTGTGCATCTCCAAAATTCCACGACCCCGTTTAACTTGTCATTTTGTTTTCGGTATATCTCATTATCTCTGGTTATGCTGCTCTCAAAATCAAATGCCTGAGGTGGTTTCGTGGCTACCAAGTACCCCGACATCACAAGCGCTACCGGCCCATCGTGAATGTGAATGTCTCGGAGGGCTTTGTGCTCGAATTTTATAGTTTTCATTCAGTTATTATTATGTTCATTCGTTTCTGTCTATTGCTAGGTACCGTGTCTAGCACAATTGGCGAGTTTAGCATCTTATCCTTAGCCTCAAATCCATCTCTCTACCTACAAGAATCAAGGCTCGAAACCAGCATGTGTAAAACTCTTGAGGGCTTGTAGCCCTAAATGGGCTTCTTAGGTCATCCTCAATGGGGAGTTTCATATCCTAGTTTTCAATACTCTAATGTGTTGAAAACAGTGCTAGATAGTTTCATGGGGATGAAACTCTTTCTACTCTCATAAAACTCTTATCATCTCTCTTCATAAATAAGGTGCCACATCAGTCTATTTAATGCTCATAAAACTCCCATTGAGACTGGCCTCAGCCTACCACATTCAAGTCTCGATATCAACGGTCTCTGAAACTCTCGAGGGCTCGTTCGGTTAGTTCATTCGGTTTACTTCCTTAGACAAATTAAGCTAATTGTTTTTTTCTCGAATACGCAAAACATTTACGTATCATTTTGTATTAAGTAGAAGAGTTTAAATAAACATACAATACGTTTCTAAGGAGCACTAAAGGAGGTTGTCTTAACACAGGATGATCCTAGCAAATTTGTTCCGGTTGGATTCTTTCTAGGGAATCATTTCCTAATAAGAGTCTGTTTGGAACAGAGGAATGCAAAACATAGGAACGAGAGAAAACAAAGGAATAGGAAAGGAATAGATGTGTAAAACAGAGGATTGAAAAAACACAGGATTTTTATAGAAACCAGTGTTTGGAACACAAGAATACTAATAGCATCAAAGTCAATTGGTTTGTGTTAAACACAGTTGTTTAGATTAAATAGAAGTTAAATACCCTTTAACAAAGCATCATATAACAGTTAAAAAAATGCCGTGTCTTGGATGAGCAGCTCACATGCCGTGTCTCACATGAGCAGCTCGTACGGAGTAGCACATATTCTGCACATGCAGGTAGGGAGAGAGTATGTAGCACCATGCAAATTAGTGCGTGAGTATGCATGAGAGCCGTAGGAAAAATTCCCATGAGGTCTGATCTCATTTTTTCTTTCCTCCAAAACTGCAGGTTCCATTACCTTTCCTCTGGAATGGTTTGGGTCTCTTCCTTTATTCCAAACACTACTACAGTGATAATTCCTATAGGTACTTTATTCCTTTGATTTTCCTATGTTTTTCATATGAACCAAACAGGGCCTAAAAAAACGAAGCCTTAGATTATTTTTTTGATACATGCATGCTCAGACTTCGCCGCTTCGTGGAATCAACGGTATCTTCATTCATTTCTTTCTCGTAGTTGATAGAGGACTCAATGTTTGCACTCAATTCTTTCGAAGCAACTAACACATTAAAATCTCTTAGGCCGCAAACCTGTACCTCCTCCAATCATGCAGTCCCCGTTAATTAATCAAGCAATTTGACTACTTTTAAACCCCAACTTGAGAAGATACCGCAAGCGAACAATAGGTAAATAAAATAGTGAAACTTTTCAAACATTTTTGTGTCGGTAGAAGCAACCTGGTACTGCACATTACTACTGTAGATTAGAACTCACCAGCACCACTTTCGCGGTAAAATCAACAAAAGTAAAACCACACGCCGTGACAGCGATGACCAAGAAGTAGAAGAACCTAAACAAAGGATCCCCAAGCCGGAACCAAGCAACTCCTGCGGAGACCCGACGCAGTTGGATCGCATCGATCGCCATCGCACGATCACCCACCCAATCCAGGCCCGTGCGATTAAGGTCAGCGGCTGACTTGTTTATCACCCGCTGACGCTGACGCTGCCGCTAAATGGAAAAAAAATGGCCTGCGACCAGTTTCACCAGTAGACTAATCGGCGCGTTCAGGAGCAGCAGATTATCCCGGTACCCGAGTTGAACAGGCTACGAATATTCAGAGCAAAACTGTGGCCACCTGTCGCATCTGCGGAAGCCAAATTCCACTTGGGCCGTGTTTAGTTCCGGATTCGGGGGTGGCCGAATCGGCACAGTGCCACCCCGAACACTGTAGCACTTTTGTTTTTTATGCTAATAATTGTCCAAAAATTAATTAATTAGGTTTAAAATGTTCGTCTCGTAAAGTACAACAAAACTGTACAAATAGTTTTTGATTTCATCTACATTTAGTACTCCATACATAGGTCGACATTTCGATGTGATGGGAAATCTTCTTTTTGTATAGTGAAATTTGAGGGTGAATTTGGGGAAAACAAGGCCTTGGCATCCTCGGTCATTTGCTGAGCCTGAGCGGGTGTGGAAATGTTCCTTCTCGGGCCGAAGAGCTGTTTTTGCTCTTGGCATCTCTGACTGGGCCTGGTTTCATTAATTAACAGTGTTTCTGTTTTAAGAATAACGTAATGCGACAGCGTCCGATCTACCTGCTGGTTAGACAAGTTTTTTGGCTGGTTGAGAGTTCCTCTTGCAGTTGGCCTCCACATACATTCGCGAGACCGGAGCCTGTTTCAAAGACTAGTATGTTTAGCTGTTCATACTCTCCTCTGACAGACACCGCGTCATGCGAGCAAGATGTGTATTTTCTACTCGGTATAGGGAATACATTCCTGCAAGCATGTCATGTCTACATGCCGTTGTATGATCCCTAGATTATTAATACCATTGACATTGGACATGTTTACCTATAATTAGGAATTTCGAACCCCATGGGCTGACAACTGCGCAATGATTGGAATCTAACTGGATCGTGATCCGTGCGGTGCGGATAAAATAACTTCGTATTTCCTAAATACAGCCGAGTGATGATACTGAGAAATGAGAAGGTTTGAAATTTAGGGCCAGACCTCAATATCTTGCACTCTCTGTCTACCAAGCATTGCCATTATTGGTGCAGTGGTACTTTGGTTCTGATTGATTTTAGATAGCCATCAGCAGCCTTATCCAGTCGAGAATTCAGACTGATTGATTGAAGAAAGAGGGTGTCTTTAAACACTTACACCTGCTCTCTGGGATTACTATTGCAAAGCATTCATCTGCTTGCATTGCACTCAGCATGGCCCGTCGGTTTCTTGTTCTGTCTGGTACTGAATGATTGTGAGCAGTTAGCACATGCTTGTCAAGAACACTTTCACCAGTATCCACCAATCCGCGTCAAATAAATCTTATGTTATTTATGACAAAAAAAATCCTGTGAATGATGATCTGCAACTTGGAGGCTCGACTTCGCCAAGTTGATTTCTTAATTGTTATCACTTTCTGCTGATGCTGTGGCTGGGAAAGGTGCTAGTATGATAACCAGATGCTGCTGCAAAGTCCACCCTGGCTTCCTGCGTATAGTATTGATCACAACACCTGGCACTGATAGAATGGTTAGGTTAACTTAAGATGCAGTAGGGATACGAATACTACCAAATAAAACACATTTTAAAGTGCTCAACTAGAATCCTCCCTATTGTTGATCGGTGACATCAAATTTGATCTATAAACACTTCATGTAGCCCTGATTTTGTAGTAGATTCGTTGTAAAAGAACATTGATACTTGAGCTGGTTATAATCGTGGAAAAAAAACGAAATGTTGCTCTCATCTTACTGGCCATCTAATATTTCCATCTCCACCCATGTCGTTGTGGCTACTGAAATACCAGTATAGATTAATTTAAAAAGGGACAGCATCGTTTGTACTCCGTATATTTATTTAGTAAAATGCAAAGTCAGCGCCTGTTGCATAGCCAAATACGTATTCGGCTTGTGTTATATGGCCTTCTCCATTTGATGACATGCTGATGCATCCTTAACGGTGACAAACTTGACCTCTCGAATAGTTTTTGCTGGATACTACAGTCACCTGCATCACCCTCTGTATCCGGTAAGCAAATCCAGCAGCTGGATCAGTATACACGTACAATCTGGTTATCTGGTAACAAGCTGTTCGCTTAGCTTATTAGTCACCGAAACAGTATTTTTGTCTAAAAAAAAAACAGCTAAAAACAGCATCAGTCGACTTATCAGCCACCAAAACGATCAAACGAACAGGACGCGCACGGAATTCAACATAGATGAGGCATCCAAGGTGTTGTTCCTCCCTGGTGATAGAGATGCACCGGTCATGACTCCTGAGTTATCCCAATGCGTCTTACTTGTAGAGTTGTAGAACCCGTGGCCAACACTACTAGAGAACCGGCCTTTGTCCCCGGTCGGTAAGGGGCTTTAGCCCCAGTTTCTGAACCGGGACTAAGGATTCGGGACTAAATGCGGTTCAGAGGTCCGGGACTAAAGTCTGACATTTAACCCCGGTTGGTATTACCAACCGGGACTAAAGGGTGCGTAGTCCCGGTTGGTATTACCAACCGGGACTAAAGGTTCATTTTTTTCTGGTTTTGGTATTTCTTATTTTGGTTTTTTAAATAGATTAGGTGTTCAAATGTGTGTATTCTTCGCTTCTAATACATGTATTCGCTGCTAATACATGTATTCACGCACTTATAAGTTAGTTTCAAGCATTAAACACAAATAAACTATGAAACTCTCTATATAAATATATTATGGAGCTATATATATACATAAGTATAATATATATATATATATATATATATATATATATATATATATATATATATATATATATATATATGCACATAAAATTTACATAATTGTCCATTCATATTTGACTTAGGACACAACCGCTCTCGCCACTTAAATATCATACATATGTTCATCTTGATTTGGCTTCAGTGGTTCGGCCGGGTCGAAATAGTACTCGCCTTTAGGGTTGACCACTTTTTCAAGAAGAAATCCAGCAAGTGTCTCTTGAATTCCTTTGAGACGGACTTCTTGCAACACTTGGTGCTGCAACCATAGCGTCTTCAATTTGCATTATAAAGAAACAAGTGTTAATACACATAAGATTTAGTTAATAACAACAAATAAATAAAATAGATGTATTATATATACATATCACATACTTGTAGTGTCTGATTAAGAGTTCTTCTTGTATACACCGTGAGGAACTCGCAAACGTAGTATCCACACAGATTGTTGCCTGGTGGCTACCTTAGAACCCACTGTAAGATATAAAACGATTACTATCGTCATCATACGCATATGTTAAAGCATGCTAAGGTAACAGATTATGAGAGCTAGTAGAACTTACATTTAGCAGGACAGGACCCTTTAGTGCCACTTCCAGATCCGGACGGTGTTTCGGGACGAACCAAGCCCAAACCCTACTCAATAATTGGATCATTAGTTAATTAACTCTTGCAGTGTAGTTAAAGAGCAGGAATCTATATTTAAAGATCAAAGTTACTCCTTGATGATGTCTATCATATCTTGGTAATCTCCAGTGGTTTTCTCAATGAGTCATAGATTATCAATTGACTTCTAGTCATATCGAAGACTATGAGTATCCAGTGAAAACTGCATTTGTTTATAAAGTCAACATATATATCTTTATGCTGAATTGAGTAATAATTAAGACACATTGTGCAACGATAGAAACACTCACCCAAAGTTGTAGGGGAAGAGTATATACTCTCTGGTCTTTTGGTTGACCAAAAACCTCCGAAGATTCCTCTCCGTTTGAGGTATCCATTGATCGTAGGGAGTGTTTGGATTCGAGAATATGATTGATGGATCAATGAAACCAATATCTTTGTCTCCCTTACGTTTGAGCAATAACATCAAGAATCTGCATATATATGTTTGAGGATAGTTAGTTACTATACATATACATATGCTATAGTCAGATTACTAAAAGAAATGATCACTTACAGACAGTAGCAGCTGATGAGAGATTTGTCTAGAGCGTCCATATGACATAGTTGGTGGAGCTCACTATACAGAACAAATATAAGCTCATCGCCCCGGAAGTAATGTTCATCTCTAATTCTGACGCAAATCCAGTCATCTGAGTTTTTGGTACATGCCTCCATGTACCATGAGTTTAACGAGCGCATTTGCGTACCAAGGTCGCTGAGGGCCCATGGGTTGTACAGACTTCTGCCATGTACAAAAGTTCTCTTCCACTCATCAACTACGTGGCATTTTGGATGAGTGCATTTTCTAGAAATTGATCCGTGGTTATACCAGCTCCTTTCAAGAACCCTTCCATACCATCATAATTGACCCGTGGAACATTCTCTTCTAGCACGCTCATGTTTGAACCATATTGATTCCCAACAACTAGCAGGGGCACTGATTGCTTTGATTGTTCCCCGAGCTGTGGGACACCCTTACCTACTCTTTTCTTCCCGTTAATTGCCTTTAGGAGAGTGCAATCATAGTCTGATAGTGGAGAACTCTTCTGAGCATCATGTAGCTGCCTCTTCTTTGCTTCCACCGCTTGCCTTAGAGCTGATTGATGTAAGAAGAACGACTGTTTAGCTTCTTTCTTTGCTTTACGGGTGGCTTCCATTTTCTTGAAATGTGCTTGCACATTGGCCTTTACTGAAGCGTCTAGTTCTTCGTCAGTCTTCTCATACGGAAGTTTCTGAGGAATCTTAACTTTCTTTGTAGCTTGCCTCTTTGCTTGCGGTGGGGCGGCCGACGCCTTTGCTTGTGTGGCGGGCCTCTTCTTTGACGGTAGGGCGGCCAGTGCAGGCGTTGGAGACCGTCGTGGAGGCGATGGGGCCGGTCGGCATTGGAGAACGTGGTGGAGGCGAGGGGCCGGTTTCAGAGATGGAGACCGCCTTGCAGGTTCTGGGGAGGAAGCCGTGTCGTGCATTCCACCATCATCATCCCTTGCAACACTATGACCAACAGGTGATGAATGGTGACTTATGTCTCTCGGTGAGGTCCTATAGTGAAAACAATGAGTGTGAATAAAGTATCGCTATTTAAGCCAATACAAAGTTAATAAGTGAAAAAGAGCTAGGCATGATTCACACCCAGGATGAGGAGGAGGCGACGACGGTACAATAGGAGGTGATGCCCTAGGAATAATGATATAGCGCTTGCGCCAACAAATAAATGTCTTCTCCGCTTCTCCTAAAGTCTTCTCCCCATCACCTCCTTCAATGTCAAGCTGAACATTGCTATGACCTTTTTCAACTCTATCCACCGAGACGCGAGCATATCCAGGTGGTATTATTGTCCCATGGCATCTTGGTGTCTTCGTCGGGTTGATAGGAGATACAACACCGATAGCCACCATGATTGTGGTAGACCCCTCGGAATGTGCAGCTCACATGTTGTATTCGGTTCTATGATGTCATCCATGGGGAAGCGTACCTTTGAGTCATCACCAGGCTTAGGCACTTCCGTGGAAGCACAACTGCTTTTCAATTGAACAGAGGGCTTATGTTGACTTCTGGTACTGATGCAGTACTTCGCATTCGGCTCATTGCTTGTTCCACTTGCCTTTTGATTTCCTCGCTCATTCTCGCTTCAAGTTTTTCTTGTCTCTCTTTTGCTTGAATAGCTGCTTCGCGTGCTTCCCTAAGCATTTGCTCCATGCTATATTTCATAGCTTCCTCCTCTCTCTTCTTTCTCTGGCGGATTTTATATGTATCTTTGTCTTGAGGGAAGGCATGCTTCCACGGCACCGCGCCATAACCTCTCGTCCGCCCTCCGTGTTCGGCAGTCCCCAGGGCATATGTCAGCTCATCAGTATCTCTATCTGGTGACCATACTCCTTGTTTCCTCAAAGATTGAGCGTGAACCAGTCTCTGTGCTGCTTCTGTGAGTCCTTGGCCATACGTTAATCTTCCGGTCTCAAGGTCAAGGCCTCCCCCATGACCAAAAAACCACCACTTACCGTGATCAGACCAGCTACCTGATTCTGGTTGGATTCCCCTAGCTACAAGGTCCTCTTCTACTTTTTCCCACTTAGGAATGGCACTAATGTAGCCACCTGATCCCAAGCGATGATGGTATTGCTTTTCTCAGGCATTCTGTTGGTTCTTTATCGCTCGTGCTTCGCCCTCTTTCGATGTCTTGAAACCTACGAAGTCATCCCAAAACGACCTCAACTTGACGTAGGCCTTATTGTTGAAATCTAGAGTAAGGTTCTTCTTGATAAATTCGTTGTACAATTTCTTCTTTCAGGCTTGGAATTGTGTTGCCATATTCTTCATTGCACAGTCCCTAACTCTCCCCTTCAAAGATTCATCTTCTATATCAAGCGAGAAATGTTGAAGGACATCTCGCCAAATTAGCGCCTTGTCACGATCAGAGACAAAACTAACATCTGGACGATCTTTCCTTTGCCGCCATTCACGAGCACTGATCAGAAGCCTATCCCTTACAAGGTAACCACAGTGGTTGACAAATGTATGTGCATGTAGTCCAGGTACTCTCCCTGTTTCCTTCTCGAATTGCGAGATAATGTACTGACCCTCCAATGGCTTCTTCGGGCCTCGTACGTTTTTACTCTTCCCCGTAGTTGTCGTTGATGCAGACGACTATGTATGTAGAAACACAAAAATTATAAATATAATTATACAAATGTAATTATTTTGATTTTCATGTATACACAAGAGATTGCAAACATATATATACCTCGTCAACATTGTCTTGCGCGATATTTTCTTGCTCAACATCTTCGGCAAAGTACTGACTTCCGTCATCTACTTGATTGGTGCCGCCATCTACTACTTCATTGGTGGCATCAAATACTTGCTCAGTGTCGTCATTGATCATTGAGAACAAGAAATCCTCGTCCATGTTGTTATTCGGGTCGTTCATTTCTGCAACTATATATAGTAAAAGGGTTTAGACACTTAGTGTGTGTGTGTGTGTAAATTGTAATTAAACAAGCTAAGTGTGCAACACTTAGAGTAACCAAAAGGGTAGACACTTAGTGTGAGTGTAATAACAGGGTTTAGGGTAGACACTTAGGGTTTAGGCACTAAGGGTAGACACTTAGTGTGTGTGTGTGTGTTTGTGTGTGTGTGACCCTATGGGTAGACACTTATTAGTGTGTGTGACCCTAAACAAGTGTGTAACACTTAGAGTAACCAAAAGGGTAGACACTTAGTGTGTGTGTAATAACAGGGTTTAGGGTAGACACTTAGGGTTTAGGCACTAGGGGTAGACACTTAGTGCGCACGCGTGTGTGTGTGTGTGTGACCCTAGGGGTAGACACTTATTAGTGTGTGTGACCCTAAACAAGTGTGTAACACTTAGAGTAACCAAAAGGGTAGACACTTAGTGTGTGTGTAATAACAGGGTTTAGGGTAGACACTTAGGGTTTGTGTGACTAATAAAAGGGTTTAGGGTAGACACTTAGAGTTAGGTACACTTGGGGTAGACACTTAGTCTTTGTGTGACTAATAAAAGGGTTTAGGGTAGACACTTAAGTTAGGCACACTTAGGGTTTACATGTATATCTATATAGCAATAATGGAAGATACATATATATATATATATATATATATATATATATATATCAAATCATATATAGCAATAATGGAAGGTCTATAATGGAAGGTCTATATTTCTCTAACAAATCCATATATATATCAAAAGCATGAATGTGGCACACATAATACATTACTAAAACTAAATCAATTTCCTAAAACTAAATTATATTACTAACATATATCAATTTCCTAAAACTAAAATATATTACTAACATCAATCAATTTCATAAAACTAGAATATATTACTAACATCAATCAATTTCATAAAACTAGAATATATTACTTCTTCCTTCTTTCTCCTTTACACACCTTTAGCCTACAAAATCATTTAGACAAATGCTAGTTTAATTTGTGAAAAAAGCAACATAAATATAGTTGAGTCAATTTCTATATTTCTTTTTTTAAACACCTTTTCTCCTCTCCTTCTTCTTCCCCCTCCTTTTTTGCTTTTTCCTCTTCTTTCTTCTTTCTTCTTTCTCTTCTTTCTTCTTCTTTTTTCTTCTTTGCTCTTCTCTGCTTCCCGGCGGCCGGCGACACGCACCACAAAATGCAAGCTGGCGTCTGGAGATCGAGCGGGATGAAGCCACGGCGGCCGGAGATCGAGCGGGGACGAAGCCACGGCGGCCGACCAGAGATCGAGTGGGGACGAAAGCACGGGCGGCGCCTCTGGAGATGGAGCGGAGATCGAGCGGGGACGAAGCACAGGCGCGACGGCGACCGGAGAGCGAGCGCGCGGGCGTCGGCCCGAGGAGAGGAGGCGGCGGGCCGAGGCGAAGAGGCGGCCGGCGTGCGGTTGGGGGCCGGTGTCCCGTGCGGGGGCGGTGGAGACAGCAATGGCGCGGCGCGGCGGCGCGATCGATCTCCTTGCTCGAACAGAAACACAGTAGGCGTTGAGTTGGGGAGGAAGAGAGGCTCAACCGATACGCTTATATAGGAAGGCACCCTTTAGTCCCGGTTAGTAATACCAACCGGGGCTAGAGGGCCTTTAGCAGCGATTGGTATTACCAACCAGGACTAAACCTTTAGTCCCGGCTAAAGGTCATACCTTTAGCCCCGGTTGGTATTACCAACCGCGGCTAAAGGCTTTTAGTGCTGGTTGGTAATACCAACTGTGGCTAAAGGTCTCTTTAGGCGCCAAACGAAATTTCACTGGACAATTTTATATCTTTTGGGATTGTATATAGTTAAATATCTATATAAATTGGTCTAGCTCTTGTTAATTGCATAATAAAATAATTACATGGCACAAATTTTTTTAAAAATAACCATTGCATTTCCTTTTGCTTTATTATACACTAGAAAAATATATAACATAAAATCTTTTACCTTTTGTATATTATAAAATATAAATGTAACTAACCATTAGTATTTGGTAAATGCAAAAATATATTGTTGAATTAAATAAACTAAAATGCTTGGTTACCAACAGGAAATTAGTTTCTGCATTATTTTAACGTTAATCTTTTTGTTTGTCACCATTAATTGTCTAATTATGGGATAAATAAGTTTACCATTAAATAGGAAATTATTAATGAGACACTAAATGACCTCATATGAAAAACTTTTGAATACAAAGGTTTTATAACTCGTCAAGATCTATCTTTTTTATGTTCTTCAAATTTCTATTTGATGAAGTGTTAGTAGACATTAATCTTTTGAATACAAATGTAGATCTTCATTAGTCAGTAAATGACTACAAAAGAAGTATTAGTAAACATTAGTCACTAAATGCAAAATTGACCAAATACAAATGTAGTTCTTCATTTATTTGACCAAACTTAGCAAAAAATGACTAATACATATGTCACTTGACATCACTGCTAGCTACATCAAGCGGGCACAGTAGTGAACTTCTTCTTGACATATGTCCCTTGGTTATGATCATGTCGTAACCATGGAGTGTCCTCGACATTTAGAAGGATGCTTGGGTCTTTGGTCACACTAAATGACGCAATTCGGTCATCCCTTTCATAAAGTTCTGATATGTCTGAGTTGTTCTCAATTCCCAAAATGTTTCTTTTCCCTGAAAGAACTATGTGACGCTTGGGCTCATTGATGCTTGATTTGTCATCGTTTTTTCCTTTCTTTGGTTTTGTAGACATGTCTTTTACATAGAACACCTGATTCACATCAGCAGCAAGGACGAATGGTTCGTCTTTGTACCCAATAGTGTCGAGGTCCACTGTTGTCATCCCATAATCCTTGTCAATTGTTACCCCAGCTCCGGTCATATTCACCCATTGGCACTTAAACAAACGGACTTTAAAATTAGATGCATAGACTAGTTCCCAAATCTCAACTATGCGGCCAAAATATGTTTGTCTATTCCCGTTTAGGTCCGCGGCATCTATGCGGACACCACTGTTTTGGTTGGTGCTCCTTTTATCTTGGTCTACCGTGTAAAATGTATTTCCATTTATCTCGTAGGCTTTGTACGTGAGGATGTGCCACAATGGTTGTCTAGCCAACAAATACAGCTGGTCATCAATACTGTCATCACCGAGACATTTTTTTCGCAACCAATCGCCGAAAGTTTGCATGTGTTCACGCATAATCCAAGCTTCATTCTTCCCTGAAAACTGGGATCGTAGGAACTTCTTGTGTACCTCGACATATGGCTCCACCACGGAGAAGTTTTGAAGAACTGTGTAGTGTGCTTTGTTGAAATAATCATCCCCCGTACCAACAAATGTTTTATTCCCTAGTGTTCCTTTCCCACTAAGTCTCCCCTCGTGTCTTGATTCAGAAACACCAATCGAGTCAAGTTCGAGAATATAGTCAACACAAAACTCAATGACCTCCTCTATCCCGTAGCCCTTGGTGATGCTTCCTTCTGGGCGAACACGTTGGTGAACATATTTTTTCAGGACTCCCATAAACCTTTCAAAGGGGAACATGTTGTGCAGGTACATAGGACCGAGAATACTAATCTCCTTGACCAGGTGAGCTAGGAGGTGTTCCATGATATTAAAGAAGGATGGAGTGAAAACCCACTCAAAGCTGACAAGGCACTGAACCACATCATTCTGTAGAGTAGCTAGTTCCATTGGATCGATTGCCTTATGATAAATTGCATTGAGGAATGTACATAGCTTCACAGTGGCGAGACGTACATGTGGAGGTAGAATTCCTCTTAACGCAAACGGAAGCAATTGCGTCATTAGAACGTGGCAGTCATGAGACTTTAAGTTTAGGAATTTTTTCTCTAACACATTTATTATATTCTTTATATTGGAGGAAAATCCAGATGGGACCTTGATGCTGCTTAGACATTCAAACATGCTTTCCTTCTCTTCTTTGCTAAGAGTGTAGATAGCAGGCTTTAAATAATGACGTCCATCTTCTGTCTTCTCTGGATGCAGGTTGTCTCGTTCTTTCATTTCTTGCAAGTCCTGTCGTGCTTCAAATGTATCCTTGGCTTTTCTATACACACCCATGAATCCTAGCAGGTTCACACAAATATTCTTTGTCAAGTGCATCACGTCGATCGCGTGGCGGACCTCTAGGACATGCTAATAGGGTAGCTCCCAAAATATGGACTTCTTCTTCCACATGGGTGCGTGTCCATTAGCATCTTTTGGAACTGGTAGGGCCCCTTCTCCCTTTCCAAAGACTATTTGCACATCCTTGACCATATCAAGTACATCCTGATGAGGGTATGGGTGTCCCGATCTTTCGGTGGAGATAGATAACTACGATTTGACTGGAGAGACGTTCACGATCCGACTACAACCATCCAAGGACGCTGCGCCTTAGCGATCGATACATCAATTCCAGCGGTTGCTCACGATCTTGCGGATCACAACCAACCAAACCACTAGGGTTATTCCTGCAAGCAATCGAAGAACAAGCAAGAACAAGTAGAACAAGCACTCAATTGCAAATAAGAGATGAAGGATCAGATGTGATACACATGAAGGTGGGGTTCCGAATCAAGTAGAACGGATGGTCTAGTCGACACACGCGTCTACAAGGAAGTAGCAGCAGCTAAACTTTCATCTAAACAAAACCCAATCTGTTTGTGGCGGCTCTAGGGGGATATAAGGAGGAGGGAGGACGACCACAAGGGTCCTAGTGTCGTCCTACGACCCTAGGATGAGTCCCTAATGGACTCAACTTGATACACGGGCCATCGGCCCAAAATAGGGTGACGCAGCACCGTTGGCAGAAAAGATCTCGGTATTAAATTGTCTACTGCGCACGCATCTGATAGGATATAGGTATGAGTCCGGACCTATTGGAAAGTAGACTTGATAAGCTTTCCAAAAAGTCCTATAACGTCCCAATCGGAGTCCGTATGAAGTCGTGGCAACCGTCGCAAGTTTGGACTCTTCTGCAGTCCGAATTGAACTTTCCAAAACGTGTTGGACTTGGACTCTTTGTTTCCTTGGATCCAATATGACGTGGTGGCCTGGTGGAGAACGTTAGGAACACTTGGATTTGGTCCCCAATCAACTTCATTGACCATCCATGCTTTCCATATGCAATCTAACCCTTCCTTGATCCATGTAAGCAATTCTGAAAATGAAAACATACACACTTCATAGTGTAGCACCCATTCATCAAATGTAACAATGATAAACCTCATATAGAATGGTTTCACCTTTGGTATAGAAGTGGTTGGCATGGTCATATCTAAGCCGGTGATGTCCTCATCACATCCTCTCCAGTTCGGTTGCGAGGCTTGGTTCATTTCACTTCTTCTTTACAATGCTTGCCTTTCTTTCTGGCTTGGTGATTCTTAGGAAGAAAACGACGATGGCCAAGGTACACGACCTTTTGACATTTTTTTAGATATACACAGTCAAGGTCATCAAAACAGTGTGTGCATGCATTATATCCCTTATTTGTCTGTCCTGAAAGATTACTTAGGGCAGGCCAATCATTGATTGTTACGTATAACAATGCTCGCAGGTCGAAGTGTTCCTGTTTGTACTCATCCCACACATGTACACCTGGTTTGCTCTATAAAAGTAGGAGTTCCTCACTAAGGGCCTCAGGAAAACATCGATGTCGTTGCTAGGTTGCCTCGGGCCTTGGATCAACACCGACATCATAATGAACTTCCACTTCATGCATAACCATGGAGGAAGGTTGTAGATACATAGAGTAACAGGCCAAGTGCTATGACTACTGCTCTGCTCCCCAAAAGGATTCATACCATCCGTGCTCAAACTGAACCTTAAGTTTCTTGCGTCTTCTACAAACTCTGGGAATTCTCTGTCAATTGCTCTCCACTGGGACCCATTAGCAGGGTGTCTCAACATGTTATCTGCCTTATGGTCTTCTTTGTGCCATCGCAACAACTTTGCATGGTCCTTGTTTCTGAACAGACGTTTTAGACGTGGTATTATAGGAGCATACCACATAACTTTGGTAGAGATTTTCTTCCTAGGACGCTCTTCGCCCTCAACATCGCCAGGGTCATCTCGCCTGATCTTATACCGCCACGCTTTACATACGGGGCATTCATTCAAATTCTCGTAGTCCTTACCACGGTACAGGATGCAGTCATTAGGACATGCATGTATCTTTAGGATTTCTAATCCCAGAGGGCACACGACCTGTTTTGCTTCGTATGTAGTGGCAGACAATTCGTTAGGCTTCGGAAGCATCTTTTTCTGGATCTTGAGTAATTTCCCAAATGTCTTGTCGGACATGCCATTTTTTGCCTTCCATTGTAGCAACTCCAGTGTTGTACCCAACTTATTTTGCCAATCTTCGGCGCTCGGGTATAGTAGTTTCTTATGATCCTCTAGCATGCGGTCAAACTGTCACACCCAATTTTAAGGATAAAATTGAATATGAATAACTCATGTGTGCCCAGAGATCAATCACACACATAAGCCGACAAATCTTTAAATAGTACCATCACTGAGTGCTTATTACATAACGAATAATATTTATATAACATAACAACGGAATATAAAGATAACTCTCGCGACGAAGCTCCACTTCACAGGGAACGCCGACTGGTTGACCACTAGCCTAGTACTCCTCACGGTAGTCTTCAAAGCCATCTGAAGGGGTTGAGAAAGCAAGAGTGAGCACTTAAAGTACTTAGCAAGAGTAACATAGGGTTATGAAGCTCAAAAGGTTGACACTGTCTGTACTGCGGTTACTTTTAACTTGGTCAAGTTTTACCAACACTTAGCTTTAATTATGCTTACCCAATCGATATCCAACATTAACAATTAAACCTTAAACAACATGATCATCTACACTGTGAGTTTTCCAGGCCACTCGTAACCGTGAGCACGGCTATCATGATAGATTTACACTCTGCAGAGGTTATACACTTTACCCACAAGCCATGTTACCCATATGCCCGGGTTTATAACTCCCATAACACTTCCCAGGTGAGTGGGCAGGGAACACTATAAAGTCTTTCAAAAGTCTTCCTAACATGTTGCCAGACCCTACGGACCCAAGGGCAAGGGGTATGCAAAGCCTCTACTCGATGGTACCTTTCGAAGCGGTAACCACCTTAGAACATGCCCTGCAACCAGCTCGGCAATGGTGCCTTTCACGAACTGCCAACATGCTAGTACGAATCTTTATACTTGACTAAAGCCAGAGCCATTATAGCACTCGTGGTTGTATTAGAAATCCCAGCTTTTGCCCTACAGTGGTGTCCTATTCCATGTTGCTACAAAAGCCAGTTTTATCTCATTGTTGCATATATCATTATTCAAGATTCATCTCAAGATCCATTATTGTAAAGCATAGCAAAGCTACCCACATGCATGAAACCCATGGTGACAAGGTAAAGGATAACAGAGCTATGGTATAGATCTAATAGGAATCAAAATTAGACACATGCAATAATGACTAGATTGAATTATGGTGAATAGGTAACAAGGATGATCCCATGTTAAACTTGCCTTGATCACAAAGCTCCTCGTGATCCTGATCTGCTGCAAAGAACTCTTGCTCACCGAAGATCTCACCGGCTGAACTCGATCAACATCACCACGCAATCATCCGAACAATCATACACGAAGCAAACAATATATGCTCAGAACATTACACCATAAACAATAAATAGACTTTGAAAAGGTTATAAAACAGATCTATACTTTACTACGATCACAAAGACACGAGAATCACACTAATCGGATCTAAAACGAAGAAGTTATAGATTAAACGGGATTTTGAAAAGGGCAAGATTAAAGCATTAGCAAAGTAATTTTCTCTGATTTTAAAAAGTAATTAACATAGATGAAATCTATACTACTGGATAGAGCATAAAATTACGGATCTAACGCAACTTGAACGGATCGATTTGGATTTAAAACGAGCAAAATACAAGTATTTGAAATCAGTGGCAAAATTGTAATTAGGGTTTTATTTTAAAATCGAATTAATTCAGATCTGGAAAAGGGAATACGTTTTCCCGAGGGAAAAGCGTATAGATCAAAGGCGCCATAGGACCGCGGGTTCAGAGGGGGAAAACTGAGGGACTCTTTAGCAAAAAGGGCAGACGAAGGGGTACGGGGTATTCTGGGCCGTTGGATTCGCGATGGATGGATCGGATTAGATCGGGGAGGGGGCTGCGGTGGTTCCCCACCGGAGCAGAGCGGCGCTCGGCGGCGCCATGGCCGGCCGAGGCGAAACCTCGTCGGCGTAAGCCGTTCGGGCGATCTGGTGCACCGTTTTCGGATCTGAGCACACCGGGAGATCGAGGATGACTCCGCGAGTTCGTCTAGAGCCACGGCGAGGCTCGGGAACGGACGGGAGACGCCGCCGACGTAGCACAACGGCGGCGGACGCGCTGCGCACGACGGTTAGGGCTCGGAGGCCTAAACCGACCGGGAAATTGCTCGGGGAGCAAGAGGGTGACACGACGAAGCTATTCCGGGCCACTGCGGGGCTTGATCGGGACGGAGGAGGACCGTCGGCGGAAGACCGCGGCGGCGGAGATCCTGTGCACGTCGGCACGGTCGAGCAGAGCGCGAACAAGAGGGAAAAGAGACGAGGGGGGTGTTCCGCGGACTTGCGCACGCGATGCGGGAGTCGGGGGGACTTACGGTGGCCGGGTTTGCTCGGAACGGCGGCGGATTGACGGCAGAACGCGGCGCGGCGGCGGCACAGCTACGGCTGCGATAGTGGGGCGAACCGAGGCGAGAAGATGAGGGATACGACGCGGGGGCTCGGCGCTATTTAAAGGAGGCCGTGGTAGAGTCCGCACGGGAACCGAGCGCGGGGATTCCGCGTCGGCAGTTGCGCGCACGTCGCGGCAGAGTCCATTCCGGGCTCGGAAGGAAGAAGACGGGGCGCTGACAAGCGGGCCCGTGCGGCAGCGGCAGAGAGAGGGGGAGGGAGCGCCGACAGGTGGGCCAGCAGTGACAGAGAAAGAGAGAGGGAGGGCGGCCGCAGGCCTGCGGGATGCTGGGCCGAGGTGTGGGCAGGCCGGCCCAAGCAGAGAGGAGGGAAGAGGGAAAGGAGCAGGCCGGGCTTTCGGGCCAGAAAGAGAAGGAGGGTGAGTTTCCAGTTTTCTTTTTATTTGATTTTGCAAATACTTTTCCAATTTGATTTTCAAACGGATTTTGAAATGTAATTTCTAGGGTTTTGAAAACCAAGCCACATAATAAAAATGCAAGGGCATGAGATGCACAAACATGTGGAACCCTAACATGATATTTAATTTTTAGTTTTATATATTTAATTCTATGCTTCACAAAAATGCTTTAAGTTAAATCAAATTAAACTCAAATTCAAATCTATTTTGCTATTCAAATTTTAGGGTGTTACACAAACTTAGCTTTCTATTTTTTACTTTCACAATCTCTTTGTGCATCACAAATGACTTCACCAAGACCATCATCTTCAGAGAGTGTGTCCTCTGCTCCTGCCTCTTCTTCTGCTTCCACCATTACAGTATCGTTGAAGTCACCATATTGAGCAATAATGTCGCTAGGGTCCAATTGCTCTTCTTCGTCTTCTTCCATCATAATTCCGGTTTCTCCATCCTTGGTCCAACAAATATAGTTTGATATGAAACCCGACTTCAACAAGTGTGAGTGAAGAGTCCTTGAGCTACAATATTCCTTCAAATTCTTGCACAAGGTGCATAGACAACACATGAAATTATCATCCCGCTTGTTTGCCTCAGCCGCTCTTAAGAAATCATGCACGCCATCAATGAACTCTTTAGAGCGGCGATCTAAATTGTATATCCAATCGCGTGTCATCGCCTGCATTATATGACCCAAAACATAATTAAATTTCTCATTTTGGTCAAAAAATGATATTATAAAAATACCGAAAGGTCTGCATTAAAATAACATGAGATGGAACACCATCATGTGTCATTTCCGAGTCACACAAAGACTAATGTATGCTCTATGAAAGTATCGACATAACGTATGCTAAGACCGCTAGCACTATACACAGAAAACCTAAAATGCACTTCAGTAGCATAATGATCTCCCGACCAATCCCAACTAAAGCAGACAGATCATTATTTGTTTGTTCAACATCGACGAGCTCCTTGAGCTGGCTCGCTGCCTCATCAACCTTCGTAGCCTCCGCCACATGTTCAACATAATCTTCCTCCCAGTACCAGCCGCGGCATCCAGTGCCATCCCACTGAAAATAGAAATAAAAAATCAACACTTTAATCAAAATCATCAGGAAATATAGGTACAAATTAACCATAACCATCAAATGAGACAAAATATATAACTCACATTGCAATCTGGACACTTATAGAAGATCCGACCGTTGTTGGGACCCGCCTTCCCCACTCGGTACTCTTTCACAGTCTTTTACATACACTTGCCACAGGTAATGAGATGGAGGTCTGACCTTAGTTGTTTTGAAACTCGATCATAGGCCGAGTGCCCCGAAGCAGTTGTCATCTACTCTCTCTATACTCAGTTTTCAAACTAGATATTATAAATTTCTCATATTATAAACAAAGGAATTAAAACAACTAAAATTTTCATTTCTCTAAAATCATCAAATGTGCCATGTATACAACTAAAATATTCTAGGTAGCTACCTTCTTAATCTAAATATATAATTATTTTGAGCTCAAGTGGCATATATATAAATCAAGAACAATCCACCATAAATTCATCATTTAATAATATCCTGAAAATTTATATTTCTCAAACTAAGCTAAACTAATCTTGAAATGTGGAACATATAATACCCTAGAAATGAAAGGTATACATAGAATACTAGTTTTAGTTGCCTTCTTCAAAACATTCAAAACAATGTCAAGTGAAGCTCAAAATGGCAAAAAAGAGAAAATCATAAAGAAAACTCACATATAGACCAAGAAACAATATATGTTGGCGTAAAACATGAGAGGTTGAAGATACTAACCTTTCAACGAGTCGATGGAGGCGTAGAAGTGATCAAATGAAGCAATGGTCGAAGAGGAGATGAAGAACAGTGAAGAACAGAGCAAGAACAAGCAAGAACAGAGGAAGAAATGAAGCTCTTGGGCTCGGGCAAGGGAGGAAGAGAGTTCAAATAGGGGGGACCTTTAGTCCCGGTTCATAGAACCAGCCGTGACTAAAGGCCCAGAAATAGCCTCGGTTTGTGCCTTAAACCGGGACTAAAGGTTTAACCCCGATTGGTAATACCAACCGCGGCTAAAGGTGGACCTTTAGTCCCGGTTGGTAACACCAACTGGGACTAAAAGCCCCCCCTGACAATGTCTGACGTCCGTAGCCGTTGGGAGGGGGCTTTTAGTCCCGTTTGGTGTTACCAACCGGGACTAAAGGTACCTTTAGCCCCGGGCGCAATTTTAGCCGGGACTAAAGCTATTTTTGACGATCGACGAAAGATGTGTTAGTAGTAATAGTAGACTTTTTTTTTAATTACATAGTATATAATGACAACATCCACAACGCGCTCACACATTCATCCCTGTAACCTGACCAATGGAGCATGGAAGCATACATAGTTTCACTGTTGCCGTGTCAGTTTTTTTTTAACATAGTTTCCCTGTTGCCGTGTCGGGTTTTTTTTTTTTTTTTGGCAAGTTGGCATGGATGGTCAGACTGAAGAGTTGTCTTTGTGACGGGAGTAATGGCTCATACTGGATCGCCAATGCACCGCAGTAGTGCTGATATTTGTTAGCCGAGAAGGCGACAAAGGTAGGGACCTTGATAGCGAACCTCAGCTGCTGCACAGTCGTTTATGTTCAAACGTCTATGGTGAAGCGCACCTATCACATTCACAGGAGCAGGAGTACTCGCTTAGATAGATTTCAGGCTTAATTATTGATGGAAGCAGCAACTAGCAGCCCTGGAGAGTAGAGCCCTTCAACAGTACATGATCCTCTGCTGATGTAGATTTTGTTTTTCTAGGGAATCCGGCTGATGTAGACTGCGGCTAAACTGGAGAACTTTTTTAAGAAGAAACTGGAGCACCTTGGAATGGACTTGCGACAAGTGAAGTCCCATCTTTAAACCGTGTTCAGGGTTCTGGATCTGAAGGTCCAGCAAAGGCCCATATTGAAGAAACTGGACCTTTCCTCCACAAAACGGTGCTCGGCTACAGGCCTACAGCACTTCCCCTACTTTGCTCATTTGCTGCCAAGGTCACTTGTGTCCGTCTTTGGTACCTTGACTCGACAGTCGACACGTAGGACGGTAGGACCATTATGGCTTTCGTTGCCAAGGTTTTGTTGTGCCTTCTCCATGAATTTTAATCAAAAGCTCATACCAGCATACGAGCCCCAAAAAACAAAGCAGAAGTCGTGAAGCTGAAGCCCTGTCTTCAGTCCTTGCATCATCATGCTTCATGCATGTCTAAAGCTCTACCAACGTGTATATCATGTCCACCCCCACTGGCAGACGTCTATTTCTCCGTCTTCGGGACGTTGTCAACGCTCTAGCGGCGGGTTCGTTTGGCCGTTTTACGACTGATATTGTTTTGGCTATTTTTCTGGGAGACAAAAATATTGTTTCGGTAGCTGATAAGCTGACTAATAAGTCAAATAGGGCGTTTGTTTGTGAGTATCTACTAGTAGCTATTAGTTGGTTTCGACTTCAGATAGCTAGTGAGATATTTCCTCTCTCCTAAAAGAAGTGTGCATCTAGTTTTCGACTAGTATATTTGCTTGTGCTAACGCTACGGATTTATGCAGGGAGTGCTGTAAAAAATGTAGTGCGGAGAAAACAGAAGCCTGAGTATGTTTGTGAAGCGAATCTCTAGAACCATTGAATGGCATGTAATAATTTACAAGATCCACACCTGTTATAGTTTATCCAACCTACCAAACCCATCCACCAACACAAGTTACCCAGCAAATATGAACTGCTGACACCAGCCAAGATGGATCTTTGAAACATCCAGGCGTGCGACACAAAAGAAAAAAGAGGAGAATTGTGTAGTTAACAATCACGGCATGATAATAGGAAACAGAGATCCAATCAGTTCTTGAAAGCAGGAGAAGGCATACCAGGTGGTCTTGTATATATGGTGCTTTGTCTTGCCGACGATCTGCCAAGTGCCAACGTTCATGAACTCAATAATACATTCTAACAAGCATCCAATCATCATTCATAGGTATATAATTATTGTTTTCTAAATTTTCAGCTCTGGTGGTAGCTTTAAAAGAAAAAGGCTACAAATATGGATATATTTGTATGAAATCGGTATAGAAGGCTTCCAGATATGACAAAAAAAGTTACTCAATTATAGTATAGATTTATAATATGGAAGATTCTCTAAGAAAAGTAAACCCTACAATTAATTTTAGTGCCTTCTACACCCTATCAGATATTATTAAACAATAAGTAATATGGTGAAATTGTGAAATATGTACCACCCAAACATTGGGTCCAACAAGCTTACAAGATTGATTAGTAAAGTGCATGCTCTCGAGCACGAGCTTCTGCACGCCGGGATCCGCGTTCTGCATCACACAACGTAGAGCCCCAGCTGCTCCTTGAGAGCGAGATCCTCCTCCGACTGAGGCCATTATGAACTGATTGTTGATCTCCTTTCTTTTCAGTTTATACTGCTTTGTCTTTAGGATCCGGTTTTCAGCTTGCAGCAACTAAATTTCAGAAATGAGGTGTTCAAGTTTTAATTTGAAAGTAACACATCTGAGTGGCATACACGTTATGTCTTACTTTCTTCTCTTTGCAGATTCTAGTGGCGACACTCTCAAGTTGTTGTTTTTTTGCGACAACACTCTCAAGTTGTTTGAGGACCTTAATTTGCAAATGAGAGAAATTGGCAGGAATCCTTCACATTTACTACAATATCCTTGGAGCAGTCCTGCAGTCAACAAGATGACACAACTCTTTCGTTCTCAAGATTCATAACATAACTACATAAGTATAAACCAATAAAGAGGAAGTGAATTATGTACATCAAATGTGAAAATGTAAGAAAAAATTATTCGTAAGTACTTGGGATAAAGTTGAAAGATTTCTTAACATAGATGGTTCAGTACCTGCAACATGCCTATGGAACAAGGGGTCTCCAAACCTCTCCTCCCAAACATTATATATATGCTAGATACCTGGACAAATAATGCTCCTAGTGACTATTTGCAATGCAAAGCCAAGCTTGTCAATTCATTTGTCACGACACTGAAGCAATCAGAAAAAGAGGTGGTGTTGATGTTAATGCTTGAAATCAGTTTCACTTACACAGTCCATAGGACATGTCGAGTCACCCATATGCACGTTGCCTGCACACCATCGCTTGGTGGATAGCCCATATGTTGTGTGCTCACTATGTCTTAGGAGGGCACCCGCTTTCCAAGCATCCTGCAGAATACTGCAACAACACATCCATGGATGAGTGGCAAGTGGCAGGCTCAGGATCTATGGCCCGAACATTTCTATGAACCAAAAAATGTAAATGCCTTTTATGCACCAAAAGCATACGCCATACAATCCTAGTTTTATTTGATAGCTTAAAACCTAAATATACTAAAACTAACAGAGAAAGATAAAGGCACTGGCGAATGAGAAGGACAGTGCCATCCGAGGATTCGATTATCATAGAGTTTATCTGCCCGTGCATTAAGAATTCCCTCTCTGTTTCATTTCATCAGTATTCAGTAAGCGATGGCTTCAGTCATTCATTTTCAAAGGATCCGGGAACTTGGTGCCCCAGATGTTGTAGTAGAATACGACCTTCCCTCGCTTGTCCGGTTCATCTTGACCTTCTCTGACTTCCTCGCTGCAGATTACAAGCTATGCAGGGAATACATAGGCACTGGCGATGGCACTGGAGGGCGAGGGCGGCGGCGTCGCGGCCAAGGCTAGGCCGTCTGCTCGGGGTTACAGGCTGCCACACTGAAACTCTCGCCACAACTGCGAGCTCTCCGCCGCCCTCAATCCGTCTAGCTGCTCGTGTTGGCATCCTGATAGCGGCAGGAGGCCATGGCGGTGGAGTTGGAGCTGGGCGTGATGGTCCGGCTAGGGCGGGCGTGGAGTTGTTGTACCTGACGCCGCGAGAGATCGGGGAGATGTTCACGGGGATGTGGGCGAGGAGTTGTACCTGGCTCTGCGGGAGATCGTGGAGAGCTCGCGTGGGTGACAAGAGATCTGACGTTTGTGTGTGGATCTAGATTTATTTGAAGAATTCAATTATAGTATAGATGAATAAAATTAAATACATACAAATACGTATTAATACCTATATTTATTGTGCATAATAAGTATTTATGCTAGCAGGCGAATGGACTTCTGTTTTTTTTTTTTGGTCTTCTAATGGGTCTTATGGGCTTTTTTTTTTCTTTTATCATGGTCTTCTGGGCTTTGTAACAATGGAAGTTTTGGTCAGGTAACAGGCCCACCTGGAAGCTGGGGAATACCCTCCGGCTCTCTGTCCTTCTTATCGCTTCTGCTTCTGCCACTTCAGCCCAGCGTTGTCCGGCCTGCTCCTGCACCAGCAACACTCCACCCGCCATGCGCCGTACGAGGAACGTCGGAAGTCACCAAGGCAAGACAGAGCGAAAGAGATGTGAACGGCGAGACCGAGACGGGTCAAGTCGCGAGAAGCATCGCTTTCTTCCGCTGGACAGGACAGGGACTTGCCCGATCAGCAAGGATAGCATCGTCGTCGACTTGTCGTCGTCGTCATCCAAATCCACTTGGTTCAATTCCTCTTCATTCACACAGCCCAACGCGGGGGGGGGGGGGGGGGGGGGGGGGGGGCGTAGGCGCGAGGACTGAGGAGGATGGGAGGAAAGGGGGAAGCGCAATAGCAAAAGCACATGTGTGAGTGACGACCATGCATCATTAAGTTCAAAGCAGGCATCAGTGACTATGGCACCCCACAGGTGTCACAACACTAAAGACAGGGCTGCTTTGGACCCTACCTTTTGCCCATAGATCAATTAATTAATTAACCGGCAAACTGACGGTCAAGGAACAAAAGCATCCAATCAAGAAACATCATCTCTTTTTCTTTGTTCGTGAAAGAACATCATCTTTGCACTACTGCCACTCGATCTCATACGTTGTTATGTGATAACTGTACTACTAGCAGTATACTCCGTATATATTACATTGAATTAGTCGTACAGTATACTAATTTGCTAGCTATCAACTGAGGAGCCAGCCATCAGATAGATTCAGTAACTCACAACTTATGAGTCCTGAAAGAGAAAAACTGATGGCCACCACACAGATCCTTGGTAGCTAAATCATGGTCGTCGTCGCACGCGCGCAGAGGTTTACAGATCACGTCAACACAGGAATTCGATCGAGGCGTCAGACAAAAAGAAGAGACAAATCAGAACAAGAAGAAGCAGATATGCGTGCATGTGGACTCGACGCGTGGGGCTAATAATTAGTTAAGTTTATATGGTTTAGGAGGGGTCGAAGTTGTAGTGCTTGTCGACGCCGACGACGACGTCCCAGGTGCAGCTGAGGCCCTTGGGGAAGACGACGAGGTCGCCGGCGCCGAACTCCACGCAGTCGTCGCGGGAGCCCTTCACGGCGGCCCTCACCCTTCCCTTCACCAGGTAGCACGTCAGCGCCGCGTCGAACTTGAGCGGGAACCTCCCCGGCGGACAGCCCCATCTTTATTTCATTATTTGCATATGCGTATGGACACAGCGCATGAGGATTGACGAAGGATCGATCGATCAGAACTCAGAGGCAAAAAAACTTAACATGCATGCCGTGTAATTAAAGACCAACGAGAGAGACAGGAAGAAATTAAGCTTTGAATTACTACTATTACTTGGGCCAGGACTTGACGCCGAGCTGAAGCAAGCGTGCCTCCGGCGGGTTCTTCTCGACGGTGATGCAGAGACCGGGGGGTCTTGCTACCTCCATGGTGTCTGGGCTTGTTGAAGCCGTCTCCATGAACACCTCTTTGACTACAAAGATATAGTCGGAGGAGCAGAATTAAGGCAAGTTGAACTGGATAGTGGTGTGTGTGCGCGCTAGCTTTAAAGGGAGTTGCAGCCAGTTGGATCGCTTGGATATGGAGAAGCGCCAAGCGCACTTGAGCTGAGGAAGGAGAAGGACTCTGTCATACCTACGGACGGAGGCACGAATCTCTGCATTACGTGCCCTTTACTACAGCATCCCGGTAGTGAGTACTCCCTCCTCCAGTCCTCCATCCTAAAACAATGCAGTTTCAGTTTCGAATTAAGTTTATTAATCGAGTTTATAGGAAAAAAAATATTAATATTTCTATTTCAAATTAGATTTTTCATTAAAACATATTCCATACTCAACGCAATAATAGTTATTTAGCGTCATAAATAATAGTAGGTTTATTAATTGAGTTTATAGGAAAAATCATCAATATTTATATTTCAAATTAGATTTATCATTAAAATATATTCCATACTCAACGTGATAATTCTTATTTAGTGTCATAAATAATAGTAGGTTTTTATATACATGCATGTAGCTAAACTTGTGCCCATCAAAAAATACATCCCGTTGTTGCCTATTCATAATTACTTAATTAGCGACCTCAAATCGTGAATGTGCATCGTATCGCCATAACAACTATTCCAGCCCTATCATCGCAAAAAAAAAAAACCTATTCTAGCACTATAGCATCACACTTTCGGCACCAATTAAAGACATGGGTTGTGGTGAAGAAATCATCACAGTGGCTTATCAGTCATGAAAACAGTGCCCAAAAACGCATCAGCCGGCTTATCAGCCACTGAAACGACCAGGCGAACAGTCATGGAACTATGCGTGCACTGCAAATTGGCCCTTCAACAAAACAAGAGAGATATTGCACATAGTACTAGTACTAGGGGTATGTTTGGTGTGACTTCCACGATGGTTCTATGTGTAGCTTTGAAACTAGAGCGAACATAGCTTCTGTCCTCCTGTGTTTAGAGCCAGAATCATTATGGTGATTGGAGCCAAAGCAACAAAAACTGGCACTGCATGTAGGGCTCTAGCTCCGACTACATCATGTGCGTTACAAAAAAATATAGGCAACAACAAGCAGGAGTGAGAAAATAAACCACAAAACCAGCAACAAGCTCTACTCAAGGCCAGTCTTCAACTCGATCTATCCTCTTTTCCTCTTTTTCTCCTCCCATCTACCATCTCATAATTGATTTGTGAGTCGATTTGATCAGGGATCGTGATAGTGTGTTAGAGATGCACACATGCATGTGCATGCATGTAGCAATTAAGTGTGATTGTATTTTTTTTTATTTGTGCAGTTGGATCAAATTTGAGATACTCTGATCCACTCTAAGGTAGAGCAAACGACCTAAACAATAACATGGTCGCTATTCAATAAAGAGTAGAGGCATAAGAAGAATCTAAAATTTGATTTGCATCACCTATGTTTTTTAGCCATTTATATTCTACACCAATCCATTGGTTAGTGATTGTTTTGCCATCATATGAATCTAATGTAAATATTTGGGTCACAAAACTCAATACTACAATTTTCAAATGGCATAATTTGCATTTGAATTTAATTTGTCTAAACATATCGGTCATCAAGTAAAGTATAAGAATGACATTAGATCTCAAATATAGATCATATTAACGATGTCACAAGCCATATAACGTAGCTAGATCATCACATGAAATACCTCCCCACGCATTGGTTTAGTGCATCTAGGTGGCAGTGTGGCATGAACACTCAAACCATGTCTCTTCTCATTCACGAGGCTTGTGTCGATGACATAACTCTGGCCTCCTTGATGAACTTGGATCCTCCACTATTATAACCCTTGTTGTCCTAGTGATCACCCTCTTCGGTCCAAAGTACCACCTTGGTTGTCTCAGCTTCCATCCTTTATGCCTCAAGTTCCACCTTATTCTTCTCAATTGCTACATTCTTAGCTCACATCTGCATGCATCCTTCTTTTCTTCTCTTTGTTAGATGACTACTGTTCGGGTCACATAACATATCTCCAAGGTTTTCTTTTAATGTTCTTTAGGGATAACAAATGGTTAGGAACCATAAGAAGAAAAAAAAATCCTCTAACCACTTTTGATGTTATAACACAACACTCTATAATAAAAAATAGGGTCCAAATCTATTGTGTGGTATTTTCTTTATCTTAATACACTTATCATTTTGAGACGACCCCAACTCATACTAGGATTAACAAGTTGAATCTACTCCCTACGTTTAAGAAAGAATATAATTCTAGTATTGTAATATTGTAAGAAAATACAACTCTAGTTTATAAATAGTTTGTGGGATCCTCAACTCTAGTTATAATGTCCCAGAGAGAAGTGCAAGATAGATGTATGATGACAATAAAATACAGATTTAATGGACATATTCATTCATTTACCTTGGTCCAACCAATAGATAAGAAGGGAATGAAAGTAAAGCCACAAGCATCGTTTTTTTATTGTCCTATGATTTGTTCTTAAAATGTAAGATTTGTATTCTTTAAGGGGTAGAAGAAGTATAAGTTGGATCTACTAACCCACGCCCCCTGCTGTTACTACTTGTCTGGTTATCAATTATCATTTTGTCATTATTATAGAATGATTATTAAGGGATTATTTGGATGTGTATGTATTTGTCTCAACCTTTATATGTGTTGGAGTGGATTAAAGTGTATTTAAACTAAGTTTTAGTCCAATCCACTCAAACATATGTGGTTTGAAGCAAATACATGTGAATCCAAAAAATACCTAAAAATGCCTAAGTTGGATCTACTTTGTTTTCCAAGTCGTTGCTCCACAACCAATGGAGTGAGAGTTTATAGAAAAACAAGTGTTAATAAGATGGATACAAACAAGTCTAATCATTTTATTGCTAGCACAAGTCTAGTCATTATTACGATTGAAAGTATTATTCTTCACATCCAAAAACTTAAAGGCCTAGGATTTTTCAGGCATATTAGCATAGGTTATAGAGGGAAATTAATCCTAATACCTTACTCCCTCCATCCCTGAAAAAATTGATTTCTGGGTTTATCCTAAGTGAACTTTTTTTAAACTTTTACCAGATTTCTAGAATAAAGTATTAAAAGTTATGATATCAAACTAGTATTATTAAATTTATCTAAGAACATATTTTATATGGTGCTTATTTTAAGTCATAGATGTTGTTATATTTTTTATAAAGTTAGTTAAAGTTAAAAAAGTTTGATTAGCATAGATTCTAGGAATTGATATTTCCAGGACAGGAGGGAGTATCTTTTAGGTGACGTTTTGATTTGGCAAAATGAGGACAATAAAGGAAGCGATTCCCTCCTGTACCAAGCAATCGATTATAGGCCTTCTGTTTGGATCATGTATCTTTTAGGTGACGTTTTGATTTAGCAAAATGAGGACAATAAAGGAAGCGATTCCCTCATGTACCAAGCAATCGATTATAGGCCTTCTGTTTGGATCATGTCTTGACTTTTTTTTCTGGAGTCCCTGGCCACGTTAGGAGTGGATCACGACGAGAAAGGACGGGCAGCCGGTTTGTACGGACCGGGATGCGTTTACAGTGTTATCTATTAGGTTTGTTTGGAACGCAGAAATTTTATAATAACTAGCAGATAACCCCCTGCATTAAATGTAGTGGCGAAGACGGTATACATCAGTCCATTATAATTCGAGCATTCTCCCTTCATTTCAATACCCACAGGCTAGAAATGCAGAACTTAGTCCTTCAATTACCTACTATTATATAAGGTTGTGTTGTCACACCCAATTTTAAAGATAAAATTGAATATGAATAACTCATGTGTGCCCAGAGATCAATCACACACATAAGCCGACAAATCTTTAAATAATATCATCACTGAGTGTTTATTACATAACGAATAATATTTAAATAACATAACAGCGGAAAATAAAGATAACTCTCGCGACGAAGCTCCACTTCACAGGGAACGCCGACTGGTTGACCACTAGCCTAGTACTCCTCACGGTAGCCTTCGTAGCCATCTGAAGGGGTTGAGAAAGCAAGAGTGAGCACTTACGTACTCAGCAAGAGTAACATAGGGTTATGCAGCTCAAAAGGTTGACACTGTCTGTACTGCGGTTGCTTTTAACTTGGTCAAGTTTTACCAACACTTAGCTTTAGTTATGCATAGCCCAATTAATAACCACATGATAAGATTAATAAGCATCATTAACAATTAAACAACATGATCATCTACAATGTGAGTTTTCCAGGCCGCTCGTAACCGTGAGCACGGCTATCATGATAGATTTATACTCTGCAGAGGTTATACACTTTACCCACAAGCCATGTTACCCAGATGCCCGGGATAGCTAGTCCCATAACACTGCCGAGGTGAGCGGGCAGGGAATACTATGAAGTCTTTCAAAAGTTCTTTCTAACATGTAGCGGACCTTACGAACCCAATGCAAAGGGGTATATGGGACACCCCGATGGTACCACCCGCAGCGGTCCCCACACAAGCTATACCCCATAACCAGCTCGGCAAAGGTGCCTTTCACGAACCACAAGCATGCTAGTCCAAACTTTATACTTAACTAAAGCCAGAGTCATATAGCACTCGTGGTTGTATTAGAAATCCCAGCTTTTGCCCTACAGTGGGGTCCTATTCCATGTTGCTACAAAAGCAAGTTTTATCTCATTGTTGCATATATCATTAGTCAAGATTCATCTCAAGATCCCTTATTGTAAAGCATAGCAAAGCTAACCATATGCATATAAACCCATGGTGATAAGGTAAAGGATAACAGAGCTATGGTATAGATCTAATAGGAATCAAATTAGACACATGCAATATGACTAGATTGAATTACGGTGAATAGGTAACAAGGATGATCCCATGTTAAACTTGCCTTCATCCCAAAGCTCTTGGTGATCCTGATCTGCTGCAAAGAACTCTTGGTCAACGAAGATCTCACCGGCTGTACTCGATCAACATCACCACGCAATCATCCGAACAATCATACACGAAGCAAACAAGACATGATCAGAACATTACACCAAAAACAATAAAGAGATTTTTAAAAGGTTATAAAACAGATCTATACTTTACTACGATCACACAGATACGAGAATCACGTTAATCGGATCTAAAACGAAGAAGTTAGAGATTAAACGGGATTTTAAAGAGAGATAGGTTTAGCAAAAGCAAAGTAATTTTCTCTGATTTTCAAAAGTAATTAACATAGGTGAAACCTATACTACTGGATAGAGCATGAAAATACGGATCTAACGCAACTCGAACGGGTCGATTTGGATTAGAAACGAAGAAAATATAGACATTTGAAGTTTAGGGGCAAAAGCTGAAATTAGGAGTTAGGGTTTTTATTTTATTTTCGGAATAAAACCAACTCAGAAAAGGAAGTACGCTTTCCCGAGGGGAAAACGCACTGCTGGATGGCGCCTTCGGGACTGCGGGTTAAGGGGATGAAAAACAGAGGGACTCTTTAGCAAAAAGGGCAAACGAAGGGGTATGGAGAATCAGAGGCCGTTGGATCTGAGTTCAAGGGTGGAGATTAGAAGGGAGGGGGCTACGGCGGTTCTTCCTCGGCTCAGAGCAGAGCGGCGCGGCGGTTTCCATGGCCGGCGGCCAGAGCACGACGGCGCGAGGGGGACAGGCCTCTGCGGTGCCCCGTTTTCAAATCTGATTGCACCGAGAGGTCGAGGATGGCGACGCGAGTTCACCCAGAGCCACGGCGGGGCTCGGAGAAGGACGGAGAGGCGTCGGCGACGATGAACCGCGGCGGCGGCATTCATTGACGGCGGTTAGGGACTTCGGGTGGCCAATCTGACCGGGAAACTGCTCGGGGAGAACAAGGGAAGCATGGCGAAGCTTGCTAGGGCAAAACCGAGGCTCGGCAAAGGGCGGAAGGGGGCCGACGACGGTGTACTGCGGCGTCGGATCCACGGCGCACGGCGACGGGATGACACAGAGCACAAGGGAGGAAAAGAAGAGAGGGAAAACGTGTTCGGCGTCTTCGCGAGGCTTACGCGCGAGTCGGGAGCGCTTACCGCGGTCGGAGGAGCTCGGAACGCGGCGGCTCGACGGCGGAACGCGGCGGCGACGTTGGCGGCTCTGCGCTGCTGCGATTGCGGGCGAGCCGAGACGATAGGATGAGGGGTTCGGTGCGAGGCTCGCCGCTATTTAAAGGGGCCGTGGTAGAGTCCGCACCGGAGGGGAACGCGGAGGTTCCGCGTCGGCGGTTCGCGGCGGCGAGGCGTATTCGCCTCGGACTCGAGCAGAGAAGGGAGAAGGGGGAGATGACAGCCGGGTCCGGCCTGTCAGTGAAACAGAGAGAGAGAAGAAGGGAGGCGCGCGGCGCCGACGGGCGGGCCAGGGCGGTCAGGAAAGAGGAGAGAGAGAGCGAGGCGCGGCGGGCCGGGGAAGATGGGCCGCGGGGAGAGAGAGAAGGGAAAGGGAGCCGGGCCGAGTTGGCTCTCGGGCCAGAAGCAGAAAATGAACAGTGCTTTTCTTTTTCCTTTTTCTGAATTTTGCAAAAGATTTTCCAAAGAATTTTGAAATCCTTTTTTTCCAAGTTTTGCAAAGCCACACAAAGAGGATGCAAGAGCATGCAATGCACAACCATGTGAACCCTAACATGGAATTTAATTTAAGTTTTATATATTTAATTCTATGCTTCACAAAATTAAATCAAATTCAAATCAAATTAAAATCTATTTAGCTATTCAAATTTTAGGGTGTTACAAATCTACCCCCCTTAAAAGAATCTCGCCCCGAGATTCCCAGATTTTACTTACTTAAAGAGTTGAGGGTAGGTTTTTCTTAGATCTTCCTCTCTTTCCCAAGTGGCCTCTTCTTCCGTATACCGATTCCACTGCACTTTACACATCTTGATGACTTTACTCCTTGTAACTCTTTCAGCTGTCTCCAAAATCTTAACCGGATATTCCTCATAGGTCAAATTTTCCTTAACTGTTAGTTCTTCCAAAGGTAACTGTTCTTCGGGTACTCGCAAACACTTCTTGAGTTGAGATACGTGAAACACATCGTGAACTCCTGACAAACTTTCTGGTAACTCCAACCGATAAGCAACTTCTCCACGTCTCTCAAGAATCTTGAATGGGCCAATATATCTGGGTGCTAACTTTCCTTTCATATTGAACCGTTTCACACTTCTCATAGGTGATACTTTCAGATACACGTAATCACCGATTTCAAAAGACAAATCTCTTCTTCGATTATCAGCGTAACTTTTCTGTCGAGACTGTGCTATCTTCAGATTATCCCTGATTACCCGGACTTGTTCTTCTGCATCTCTCAGAACGTCTGGTCCAAACACTTGGGTTTCTCCCGTTTGATTCCAGAACAACGGAGTTCTACACTTCCGTCCGTACAAAGCTTCAAACGGTGCCATCTTAAGACTTTCTTGATAACTGTTATTATAAGAGAATTCAGCATAGGGCAAACACTTATCCCAGCTGGTGCCATACTGCAAAGCACAAGCTCTCAACATATCTTCTAGCACTTGATTTGTTCTTTCTGTCTGTCCATCTGTTTGAGGGTGATAGGCTGAGCTGAAATTCAACACTGTCCCAAGGGAATCATGCACTTTCCTCCAAAAATGCGAAGTGAACTGGGTTCCTCTATCCGACACGATCTTCTTTGGAACTCCATGCTGGCATACTATTCTTTCCATATACAACTCTGCTAACTGTGCTCCCGTATAAGTGGTTCGAACTGGCAAGAAGTGAGCTACCTTGGTCAAGCGATCAACTATGACCCAGATTGAGTCATAACCTTTCTGAGTACGTGGTAACCCAACTATGAAATCCATACCAACTTCATCCCACTTCCATTCAGGTATCTTCATCGGTTGCAACAGTCCGGCAGGTCTCTGATGTTCTGCTTTAACCCTCTGACAGGTGTCACATATTGCCACGTATTCTGCCACGTCACGTTTCAATCCGACCCACCAATACTTCTCTTTAAGATCTAGGTACATCTTAGTGCTTCCAGGATGGATTGAATAGGTTGACTCATGAGCTTCTCGCAGAATTGTCTGTCGAATAGACTTGATGTCAGGAACACAAATCCTCTTTCCATACCATAGTGTACCATTGCCATCTAACCGGAATCCTGGTGACTTTCCTTCCTTCAAGTTCTCAACTATCAACTGCAGATTCTTATCTTGCAACTGACCTTCACGAATCTCTTTTTCTAATGTAGGCTCCACTACTATTTCCATAGTATTAGCAACAATGCTCAAGTTGAGATGCTCAAGTTCAGCACACAACTCTCCAGGCATAGGTATCGTCCGAATCTCATTAGCATAACTTTTCCTGCTAAGAGCATCGGCCACCACATTGGCTTTACCAGGATGATAGTGAACATCAAGATCATAATCCTTGATCAGTTCCAACCAACGACGTTGTCTCAAATTCAGATCTGATTGGGTAAAGATATACTTCAAGCTCTTATGGTCGGTGTAGATGTCGCACTTATGACCGATAAGATAGTGTCTCCATATCTTCAATGCATGAACCACAGCTGCTAACTCCAAGTCATGAGTTGGATAATTTAACTCATGCTTCCTCAGTTGCCGCGAAGCATACGCAACAACTCTTCCTTCTTGCATAAGCACACAACCCAAACCAAGACGAGAGGCATCACAATAGATAGAGAACTTCTGACTCAAGTCTGGCAAGGTCAACACAGGAGCTGTAGTCAATCTCTTTTTCAATTCTTCAAAGTTCGTCTGACACTTCTCTGACCAAACAAACTTAGCATCTTTCTCAAGCAACGCGGTCATAGGTTTAGCTAGCTTAGAGAATCCTTCAATGAACCTTCTATAATATCCAGCTAAACCAAGGAAACTGCGAATCTCACTGACATTGATTGGGGGTTTCCAATTCAGTACATCTTCCACCTTACTAGGATCAACTGATATTCCACCATTAGACACAACATGGCCAAGAAAAGAAACTTCTTTCAACCAGAATTCACACTTACTTCTTTTTGCATACAACTGGTGCTCTCTGAGCTTCTGCAGTACCAATCTCAAGTGTTCAGCATGCTCATCAACGTTTTTGGAGTAGATCAGAATATCATCAATAAATACCACCACAAACTTATCCAGGTATTCTATAAAAACCTTGTTCATCAAATACATGAAGTACGCAGGTGCATTGGTAAGACCAAATGACATCACCGTATATTCATACAATCCATACCTTGTAGTGAATGCTGTTTTGGGAACATCTGAAGCACGAATCTTCAACTGATGATAACCAGACCGAAGATCAATCTTGGAGAACACACAAGCACCTTTCAACTGATCAAACAAATCATCGATTCTGGGCAAAGGGTACTTGTTCTTGATAGTGACCTCATTGAGTGACCGATAATCAACACACATCCGCTGACTGCCATCTTTCTTGTCAACGAAGATAACCGGTGCACCCCAAGGTGAAGAACTAGGACGAATAAAACCTTTATCCGACAACACTTTAATTCGTTTCTTAAGTTCTTCTAGTTCTTTTATTCCCATCCTATATGGTCTTTTAGCTATAGGTGCAGTTCCAGGTAATAACTCAATTATAAATTCAATGTCACGATCGGGAGGCATACCTGACAAGTCTTCTGGGAATACATCTGGAAATTCATCCACAACCCTATCTGCTGGGTTGTCATTCTCCTCAAGCTGATTGACGGCGGCTGTCGGTGGAGGTTGCATGACCACTTCAACACTGATCCTGTTTTCTGTAGGTGTAGACAATTCAACTATCTTCTTATCACACTTGATCACTGCATCTTGCTTCCTCATCCAGTCCAAACCCAATATAACATCAATTCCAGCGGTTCTCAAAACTGTAAGCTGAGCTTTGAAGTCTACCCCCCTTAGGGTAATAGTAACCGATGGACAGTAACAATCGGTTCTCATAACCCCACCCGGTGAATTCACAATTATAGAATTTTGCATTGCTACTAATGATGTTCCATGCATTCTAACAAAAGCTTGCGATATGAAAGAATCCGATGCTCCGGAATCGAAAAGAACAGTAGCAGGGATGGAGTTGACAAGGAACGTACCCATCATCACTTCTGGCGCTTCCTGAGCTGCTTCCGCGGAGACGTGGTTCACGCTCCTATTATGAGGGGGTGGCTGGTACCTTCCTCTCTGGTTGTTGTTGTTCTGACTTGGAGGATTTGGCGTGTTTTGCTTCTTGGGGCAGTTATAGGAAAGATGTCCAGGTTCACCACAAGCAAAGCACTTAGTGGGGTTGTGGGGAACATTAGCCTTTACTGGCGTACTGCTGGACGAGCCTTGACGAGGGGCTGTATAACCACCTTGTTGCTGGAACGGCGGACGTTGCTGGTTCGGGTTACGGTTCCCAAAGTTGGATGAGCCTTGGTACCTCTGCTGGTAACCCTGCTGAGGATAGTTAGGGCGCTGGCGAGTGTTGCTTCCAGAAGCTTGTCCCCTAAGCTTCCTCTTCTTGTCCATCTCCCTGCGTTCATTGTCCAGGACGATGGCACGGTTCACCAAGGATTGGAAATTCGGGTAAGTATTACCCTTCAGCTGCAACCGGAGATCATAGTAGATTCCCTTCAAGAAGAGACGCTGCTTATCCGCATCATCCCTTACTTCATTGGGTGCGTAACGAGCTAGCTGCGAGAACTTGTCATGGTACTCGCTAACTGACATCTGTCCCAACCGAAGATTCCTGAATTCTTCTTGCTTCAACTCTATGATTCCTTCTGGGATGTGGCATGCCTTGAAATCCCGGGAAAACTCTTCCCCAAGTGATAGCAGGGGCATTGTCTGGACGAGCATCTTGATAGGTCTCCCACCAAGTCTGAGCTGCACCTTGAAGTTGACCAGAAGCATACAACACCTTCTCTTGGTCATTGCACTGTGCGATGTTGAGTTGCTTCTCCACCGCACGCAACCAATCATCCGCCTCCAACGGATCACTGGCATGAGAGAAGACAGGAGGGTGTCCTTGCAGAAATTCCCTCCGCTTGTTGACAAGTGGAGCTCCAGCAGGTTGATGGGGTTGATTCTGCATGAACTGCATCATGGTTTGCATCGTCTGCATCATCTGAGCTTGCATCTGTTCTGGGGTCATCACAGGTGGTGGAGGTATAGGGTGCTGGTTGTTGTTGTTGTTGTCACTAGTGTTGGATCCAGAGTTAGTCCTGGTGCGAGGCATCTGTCATATATATATATCATAAGAACAAATTTAGAACCTGACACGGGACGAGTCTGCAACTTTTCTGGATTTCAGCACAACAACAGTCTAGAAAAACAGTCATATCTGAAGTTCCCGAACTCAAACAGAGGCAAAGCTTACATGGTTGGAAAGATAAAGAAATTATCTACAACTTTCGTAATTCTGACTTTTTCTGATTCTGACATTAACTTAGTCATAAACTGCGATTAAACAGATCTGTCCAGATTATCAAACTGCGCAGAAACATCAACTTGCAGGAATTGTTTCTCTTAACTCCGAACAGATATGAAGGTGATTCTTGCGGACATGGAAAGATAAGGAAGTCTACTGTTTTAGGTTAATTTTTGGTGATTTTAGGACGTTCAGATTTAAAAGAGCAAAGTTAACAAGACAGGGAGGTCTGAAAAAGACAGATTAAAGAAAACTGCAACTTTATTTATTAAGATCTTTCAGAACCCAACCTAAGCTATGAGTGTTGTGGACAGGCCCACAACCTCAACAATCATTACAAAGATCCAACTCACACATTAGCAAAAACACAAGCAACTAAACACTTAGATAAACACCAACACACACGACTCACGATCTAACGATTAACTATAAAGGGAATTCCTAACCCTAACACTTCTTGATCTTTTTGAAGTTTGGAGGCAACCCGAACTCTTCACGGAGCTCATCTTGCTGTTGATAGCTGTGCTTGAGCTCCTTGCGTAGCGTCATAGTTTCCACCAGGAGATGTCCATACATACTCATCATTTCTTAGACGAAGTCGACGAGCTCATTGAGAACGGGACCACCTTCACCGTTAGGGTCGTCGGTGATCCAACCTTGCTCCGCATCAAAGCGAGGGATGAAGCGACGTTGGGTATTGGCAACCCTTTCTCTGAACTTGTTGTGGATAGCCATGTATGCACAGAATGTCGCATCCTTCATGCTTGCTTCGATGGTTGGATGTGCAACGCAGCTGTGAAAGGTATAGTCCACTCGTTCCGCTGCTTGCACACCAGCACTCCCACAGATGTATACCTTTGCCTTCCAATATGTATTGGCGAGGGGGTGCTTGTATTCCTTGCAGGTGTACATTGTTGCAACTTCAGGTCCGGGGTGGCATTCTCCCACCAGTTCCACCAGTTGGGAGTGAGCGTAACTGCTGTTCGCTCCTCCGCGGATATACTTTGTGCGGACCCACCCGGGCTCTTCTGGCAGGTTTTCAATGACATCATCAGTAGTAGGGGAAACAACTCTTGGGTAAAGGGGGCTTGCTCCCCCTTGGTACTCTTCGCTGCTGGAGATTTCATGGATTTCCTCCACTGGTTCTTCCTGGGACTCCTCCATTGTAGCTTATGGTTCAGGAGCCTGTGGCGGAGGTACACGTTCACTGGAACTGAGACGAGCTGATCGGCGAAGAGCAGACATCTTTAACCAAGACAAGATACAGGTAGATTAGAACAACATTTTCACAATAGAATAAGTCAAGTGTAGCATAAACAGTTTGAGCAAATATATATATGCAAGGATATATGCAAGAAAAGAGAAGGTAAGAAGACCATTCTAACTAGGCTGGCGCCCTACAGTCAACACTTGCTCCGATACCAATTTGTCACACCCAATTTTAAGGATAAAATTGAATATGAATAACTCATGTGTGCCCAGAGATCAATCACACACATAAGCCGACAAATCTTTAAATAATATCATCACTGAGTGTTTATTACATAACGAATAATATTTAAATAACATAACAGCGGAAAATAAAGATAACTCTCGCGACGAAGCTCCACTTCACAGGGAACGCCGACTGGTTGACCACTAGCCTAGTACTCCTCACGGTAGCCTTCGTAGCCATCTGAAGGGGTTGAGAAAGCAAGAGTGAGCACTTACGTACTCAGCAAGAGTAACATAGGGTTATGCAGCTCAAAAGGTTGACACTGTCTGTACTGCGGTTGCTTTTAACTTGGTCAAGTTTTACCAACACTTAGCTTTAGTTATGCATAGCCCAATTAATAACCACATGATAAGATTAATAAGCATCATTAACAATTAAACAACATGATCATCTACAATGTGAGTTTTCCAGGCCGCTCGTAACCGTGAGCACGGCTATCATGATAGATTTATACTCTGCAGAGGTTATACACTTTACCCACAAGCCATGTTACCCAGATGCCCGGGATAGCTAGTCCCATAACACTGCCGAGGTGAGCGGGCAGGGAATACTATGAAGTCTTTCAAAAGTTCTTTCTAACATGTAGCGGACCTTACGAACCCAATGCAAAGGGGTATATGGGACACCCCGATGGTACCACCCGCAGCGGTCCCCACACAAGCTATACCCCATAACCAGCTCGGCAAAGGTGCCTTTCACGAACCACAAGCATGCTAGTCCAAACTTTATACTTAACTAAAGCCAGAGTCATATAGCACTCGTGGTTGTATTAGAAATCCCAGCTTTTGCCCTACAGTGGGGTCCTATTCCATGTTGCTACAAAAGCAAGTTTTATCTCATTGTTGCATATATCATTAGTCAAGATTCATCTCAAGATCCCTTATTGTAAAGCATAGCAAAGCTAACCATATGCATATAAACCCATGGTGATAAGGTAAAGGATAACAGAGCTATGGTATAGATCTAATAGGAATCAAATTAGACACATGCAATATGACTAGATTGAATTACGGTGAATAGGTAACAAGGATGATCCCATGTTAAACTTGCCTTCATCCCAAAGCTCTTGGTGATCCTGATCTGCTGCAAAGAACTCTTGGTCAACGAAGATCTCACCGGCTGTACTCGATCAACATCACCACGCAATCATCCGAACAATCATACACGAAGCAAACAAGACATGATCAGAACATTACACCAAAAACAATAAAGAGATTTTTAAAAGGTTATAAAACAGATCTATACTTTACTACGATCACACAGATACGAGAATCACGTTAATCGGATCTAAAACGAAGAAGTTAGAGATTAAACGGGATTTTAAAGAGAGATAGGTTTAGCAAAAGCAAAGTAATTTTCTCTGATTTTCAAAAGTAATTAACATAGGTGAAACCTATACTACTGGATAGAGCATGAAAATACGGATCTAACGCAACTCGAACGGGTCGATTTGGATTAGAAACGAAGAAAATATAGACATTTGAAGTTTAGGGGCAAAAGCTGAAATTAGGAGTTAGGGTTTTTATTTTATTTTCGGAATAAAACCAACTCAGAAAAGGAAGTACGCTTTCCCGAGGGGAAAACGCACTGCTGGATGGCGCCTTCGGGACTGCGGGTTAAGGGGATGAAAAACAGAGGGACTCTTTAGCAAAAAGGGCAAACGAAGGGGTATGGAGAATCAGAGGCCGTTGGATCTGAGTTCAAGGGTGGAGATTAGAAGGGAGGGGGCTACGGCGGTTCTTCCTCGGCTCAGAGCAGAGCGGCGCGGCGGTTTCCATGGCCGGCGGCCAGAGCACGACGGCGCGAGGGGGACAGGCCTCTGCGGTGCCCCGTTTTCAAATCTGATTGCACCGAGAGGTCGAGGATGGCGACGCGAGTTCACCCAGAGCCACGGCGGGGCTCGGAGAAGGACGGAGAGGCGTCGGCGACGATGAACCGCGGCGGCGGCATTCATTGACGGCGGTTAGGGACTTCGGGTGGCCAATCTGACCGGGAAACTGCTCGGGGAGAACAAGGGAAGCATGGCGAAGCTTGCTAGGGCAAAACCGAGGCTCGGCAAAGGGCGGAAGGGGGCCGACGACGGTGTACTGCGGCGTCGGATCCACGGCGCACGGCGACGGGATGACACAGAGCACAAGGGAGGAAAAGAAGAGAGGGAAAACGTGTTCGGCGTCTTCGCGAGGCTTACGCGCGAGTCGGGAGCGCTTACCGCGGTCGGAGGAGCTCGGAACGCGGCGGCTCGACGGCGGAACGCGGCGGCGACGTTGGCGGCTCTGCGCTGCTGCGATTGCGGGCGAGCCGAGACGATAGGATGAGGGGTTCGGTGCGAGGCTCGCCGCTATTTAAAGGGGCCGTGGTAGAGTCCGCACCGGAGGGGAACGCGGAGGTTCCGCGTCGGCGGTTCGCGGCGGCGAGGCGTATTCGCCTCGGACTCGAGCAGAGAAGGGAGAAGGGGGAGATGACAGCCGGGTCCGGCCTGTCAGTGAAACAGAGAGAGAGAAGAAGGGAGGCGCGCGGCGCCGACGGGCGGGCCAGGGCGGTCAGAGGGAGAGAGGAGGCCGCGGCGCGGTACTGGGCCGGGGAAGATGGGCCGCGGGGAGAAAGAGAGAAGGGAAAGGGAGCCGGGCCGAGTTGGCTCTCGGGCAGAAGCAGAAAATGAACAGTGCTTTTCTTTTTCCTTTTTCTGAATTTTGCAAAAGATTTTCCAAAGAATTTTGAAATCCTTTTTTTCCAAGTTTTGCAAAGCCACACAAAGAGGATGCAAGAGCATGCAATGCACAACCATGTGAACCCTAACATGGAATTTAATTTAAGTTTTATATATTTAATTCTATGCTTCACAAAATTAAATCAAATTCAAATCAAATTAAAATCTATTTAGCTATTCAAATTTTAGGGTGTTACATGTGTGTCCTCTTGCATTGGAAGCCCCAAATAAAGTATGCATACAAAGGTACATTGAGGAAACATATTGTCGTTAGATATAAATAAAAATTTTAAAAAAATAGCAAACTTTCGCTAAGCTGCTCCATATTTGCTACATTTGTCAAAAAAGCGTGAAAGCACACATGGTAGAAGGATTTGGCAATGATGCCAAGAGGTTGTAACTCGGAGCACTATAAGCCTTTCATAAGTTGACAGATGAAGCCTGACACGCTGTGCTCATAAGGAGGATGAACCTATGAATTGAGAGGTGCCAAAAAAAATACAGCAAGAGTAGAGGTGAGTACATTGCATAAGTTTCAAACTTTGCATAATGATGGAGTCGACATAATAATGCTCTTCATGTGAATGATCTATTGCTTTAAAACCTTAAACTTCTCAACCAAATATGAGATAGTGGCACGTGCATAATCACCTAAAAATATTGTTGAAAGGCTGGGCGCATCAATAAAGAAAGATGCACCAATTTTAGAAGAGAGGAATCTGTACCTGTAGATTACGGACTATATACACGTTGTTGTAGGTTTCAGAAATGGTACCAGGAGGCCATGTGCTTTTTTATGGAGCCAAATATTCCAAGTTGACATATTTTCAGTACTAATCACCCTATTTAAGAAGAATGGCAAATGTTTGAAATTAGAAGTGCCCATGATGAAATCTTCAACAAAGGTGTAACACTTATCCACCAAATAATATTGGCTATCTTGATTTGGTTATATTGTAGGCCTATACAATTATTTCCTCGACAAAAGCTGCAATGAGGCTGCAAACATAACACCTGTTAGGCAAACAGAGGCAGCACAGAGGGAAAATTAATGAGTAAACTAATCAAATGATTACACAAAACAATAGTTGTGCTCATCGCTGGGCAAGTCTGTTGCATTAACCGGTAAGTGTTAACTGACCTTCACTTCAATCATGAAAACTATGTTTGGCTGCAACCATCAAAACTGCTTTTGTAAAGTACGCATACGGAAATTCAATTTCAGGTCAACCTAACAATTACCTTCCTGTAATTGCAAAGGTCGAAACAATTCTTAACTAAAAGATATTTTTTACTTGCTGAAGCAATAACCTAGAGTGTGTACTTGAAACACAATCAGTGTGAGGAGGCACCAATGAGCATATGACCATATCATTCATGCAGTTATCATTGATTAGATCAAAGGTCTTGGGGAAAAATGCTCATTCGTACGATTTTGCGTCAAAGGGAAGAAGTTGTACAAACAATTCAACAAAGCATAATCGGAGACGCAGTGAAAATTGGAGGTTGTAGAAACTCACATCATTTCTTAAACCTCAGTGGCATATAGGACAGTGAAAATTGGAGGTTGTAAAAACTCATCATTCCTTAAACCTGAGTGGCATAGGACTGGTACCTTCTCTGACTTTCCTTGTTGCTTTGGTTCTGCATTTCAGGAACTAAATGACACAGAAACCAACATATGTCAGAATTTTAATATGTAGCTGCAAACAGAAGCTTTATTTTCAAGTACTGGCCATTACATTTAATTCGGAGCCATTTGCATAATCATCAGAAGTAATATGGTTGATATAGAATTTAGAGACAGAAAAGATAATCCTGCTTACCTAGGACTGAATCCATAAGAATTTAAACTAAATTATGCATGAGATAGAAGGATATTCTATTTACCTGCTATGAAGTATTATGACTGTAACGAAACAAAAATCTTCTAAAGATCTCCAATATATGCCATGCACACGAACAGGTTGACATGGTTCTCAACGCAATGAGGTTCTCATGTGAACAAATCTTATATGACAGTTAAACATAAAGTGGTAGTGATGTATTGCTGGCTTTGAGAGCAAAACAAATCAAAACAAATAAATACAAAAACTAAATAGAGAATGAAGAGGATGGAGTATTTGGCTATGACATTAGGCTATGGCGCCGGAGAAAACAACGACCTGGGTCTGCTCGTTGTGCGGTGCGCCATATGGCAGACATCTGAACCGGCTGCCCAAATAAAAGAAAGGAGAAGGATTGGGGGCCCCTAAGGATGGTCCTCACCTAACTTTTTTCCTTGGGAAAATACTAAGACTTTTTTAGAATAGAAACTGCATTCGGTACCATACACAACTGGCACAGACCATAATCGTGGAGTGGATCTTGCTGTATCCATGCGCTGCAGCAACGGAAGGAGTAGACGCTAGGTGAACCCAGGAACAGAACGGCTGCGACGCTCCCTCCATGTTGATCGTATCCGACTGTCCGCCATCCGTCCAGCATAGCATGCTGGGGGAAAACTATGAGAGAATGGATCGACCAATAATGGCTGAAGAGGGGGAGAGGATTAGTTGATGAACTCACCAGATCTGAGCGGTGTGGATGGGGATGGAGATCAACAGGTCCACCCGAAGGCGCTGCTCCGGGGCCATGCCGCGGGGATGGTGCTACGGGGCTGCGACGCTGAGCCCCGCAAGCAAGATGGCCGGGACCGTGCTTTCGCTGGACCAAGTCGTAGCGGCGCTGCTGCGGGGCGGTGTGGCTACGCCGCGTGGCGGCCGGGGTCGCAAGTGGGTCGCCGCTGGCGGAGGGCGTAGGAGCAGCGGTGGTCGTCACCATCGTTGCCCTCGCCGGTGCCGCGGTGCGCAACGATTGAGACATGGGCTCTGTACTCCACCGCTCTGTGCGGCGATCGAGGCAGGCGACGGCAGGGTCTGGCCGCGCCGCGCGTCCAGCGAGGGCACCGGCTTGGCGACGGTCCGACGGGGGCAGGCTGCCGCAGCCGAGACGTCGGAGGAGCCAGGCGGCCGCGGCGCAGCGGCGGGCTGGGCTGGCGGGGATGCGCGTGCAGCGAGGGCGGCGGCGCCGGCGCGGCCGCAGTCCGACGGGGGCCGCATGGTGGCCTGTGCTCGCCATGGCCGGCTTGGGACACCACGGCCGCTGGGCTGCCGGCAGCGGCGCGAGAGGAACGCGGAGGAGGGGCTGGTCCCGTGCAAGGGCCGGAGCGCGGAAGATGCTGACAGGGTGGAAGCGGCATTTGCTGCGGAGCTGCGCCTCCGTGCGCTGCAAGCTGTTGGGCACGGCTTGGGCCTTCCCCTGCACCATCGGTGGGGGATGGGAAAGGATAAGGTCTGAGGAGGAAGTGGAAGCGTCTAGAGCAGGTGTTCGTGGTGGCCATCCAGGCTGCGCCAGTTAGCTCGAACGGTCAAGGGCTGAGCACTGTTGAATGAATAGTGAACTGAGTTTACAATGCGAAAAACACTGTTGATGAACAGTACCGATCACTAAGTTTAAAGATCTCTGTAGATTATATAGAAATTTCATAGAAACCAGTTTATTTTTACATTAAAAAAATATAAAAACAGAAAAAAATTTCTGCGTTTCAAATAGGACCTTAAAGAACACGATCGATTACGCTGTGAACTGATACCGGGTCACAAAGACCGAACCAAAAAGAGCGAGCCTGTTGGCTTGAACGTACGCATACATGCATATTAGTTGCCATCTTTGGTTCTAATTAGCTCGCGTACAGTTATCGAGGATGAGTATGAAATGTTTAGGCCCTATGGGAACGAATGATTTTGATTTTCATGTTTCTAGTCTTTTTCCTATAAAATAAATTAAATTCTGTAAAATTTCCATATAACTTATTTGAAATTTTTACACAATTTATTTGAAATTCCTACTTTGGAAAGAGGATCTTTTGTAGAATAAAGATATATTTTTTTCTGAAATTCCTGAATTTTAGAAAATTTTCGAAATAAATCCCAACCACATGGCACGGTCCCAAGTCACGCTGTCACGCTGTCACGCCACGACGGAAGGCAGTCAGTTATACCTCGGCCGGCTCGGCCCACGGGCTAGTAGATCGCTGTTCGCGTCAGCGGCAACCCCTATTTTGCCCCTCGCCTACCGCATAAGCCCATCAATTGCCCGCACTGACGCACGCCTCCTGCGGCAGATCCGCAACTACGCCGCAGCACGCAGCCCGTAGTACTACTCCACTCGCTAGACGGGGCATCGGCGGGACCCTCTTCTTCTCTTCTCGTGCTCCGCCGACCCTTTGACGCGACAAGACTAGCTCCCACCTCTCAGTGCTTACCTCATTTATAACTCGGGTGAGCGTTTCACCATACACCGAGAGACTCATCCCCGGGCCCCTACTCCGCCTTCTGTTCTGTTCCTTTTCCCCCCCACCCATATGCTTCCGCTCGAAGCTTCCGCCATGGGCGAGGGCGGGACGGCCGAGGCTGAGAGCTCGAGCTCGAGCTCCGGCGCGGCCGCGGACGAACCTAAGGATCCGAGAACGATTGCTCGCAAGTAAGCGCCCCCTCGCTCCCTATTCTTCTTCTGATCTGTTGTTTTTAGATTTTCGCGCGCCGGCCGGCATCAGTTTGTATGGGAGTGGTGGATTTTAGTTTAGCTCATTTTATCGGTCGAGTCCATCGATTCGTTGCGTTGCGTGTACATCTGTCGGAAGTTGTGAAGGTGGTTTTAGACAGGTTTTGAGACGCGATTGTGTTTGTTTTTTTTGTTCTTCGCGTCATTTTAACTTACTTTTCACGCCTGATATACTGCTGTTTTCGGTTTTTCCACATTTTTTTAGATTGTTTGATAGGAGGAGAGGAGCGTTTCGTGAGAGAGTTTGAGTTTTTGCATAAGTATCGATTTGGACGGCGGAGACCGGATTCTCCACCAGGCCGGTATTCCGAGAATAATTTTGACCAAAACAGCAAGAACTAAAAGCACTCGTAGAATTGCACATTTTAGTATACGCAATACAAATTTATTTTTGTTACAGAAAAATACTAGTATAAGAATACCCCTGCCGCCGTCCCTCGTAGGCTGCAGCTATGGATGTTTAATGCCCCCTGTTATTAAGATCGAGAGCGTGATATTTAATCTCTAGGATTCGGTCCTGTTGATCGCTTGCTGGAAGCATGTGATCCTTAACCTGTCTACGCAATTACTAGTACTTTATGACAATGCAGCACCCCACATACGTGTCAATGAATAAATGAACAATCAATAACTACTTAACTAGTATTCGAGATATCCTGGTGATTGTGCCTTGTAGCCATCATTCCTACTATTACTACTCTGGCAAATGGTGGGCAGCTTTTTCATTGAATTGTTTCATGCAGCAGATTGAGAACCAAAGTGCTTTTTTTTTTACTAGAATATTGTTAGACAAATTCGTGTCACTCTGCTGCATTACCTTAGCTTGTGTGGGTCTGAGCGTCCACGTGCAATTCTTCTCCTAGCCCTTACGGCGCTGCCAAGGCGTGTTGTATTAAACTTTTTTCTCTATCTTAATACAAACGTGCAAACCTTTTGCGTGATCGAGAAAAAAAACCTTAGCTTTTGTTAATTAAGGATTTGCTCTGTTTCCTTCAAATAATACTGGGAGTATGGAAAAAACACTAATGGTTTGCTAGTTTTTGGTATTTAGATATCAGCTGGATCTTTGCAAGAGGGCAGTCGAGGAGAACATCGTAGTGTACCTTGGAACGGGATGTGGGAAGACACACATTGCCGTGTTGCTCATGTATGAGCTTGGACACCTCATCCGCAAACCTAGCCGCGAGGTCTGCGTCTTCCTCGCACCGACCATACCGCTTGTCCGTCAGGTAGAATAGCTCCCTGCTCTTCTCACTATATCTATACTCTTTTTTTGGTGGGGATCTATCAATTTTTTTAAGTACACCCTCATTTGTTTATGGATGTTTGTGACCACAACTTTCGGTACCAGGTGTACCTTTCCATGTTACATGCTTAGTCAGTGCTTTTTTGTATTTTGTAGCAAGCAATGGTGATTGCGGATTCCACTAATTTTAAAGTTCAACGTTACTATGGAAGTGGTAAAAACTCTAGAGATCACCAGGCATGGGAGAAAGAGATGAGAGAATACGAGGTATGGTTTGCTCTCTGTCCTTTTTGCTGGCAGCTGCCAAGTGACCACTGATAGTCCAGTTTTGAATAATTTAAGTAGCTAGCATAAATTAATAAAGCTATAGTACTTGACATGTTGTGGAGAAAAAATTTCAGACAGAGATGTGTTTAGCCCATGATCATTTCAGAACCAGTGTTCTGACTCTTGAGTAAAATGAAAAATCAACAGTTTTATCAGCACACAACTTCGGCAAACATAATCTATCTATATCAACTTTTGCACGCAACTTTGGGCAAACATAATCTATCTGTACCATCATTGTTTCTTATGCATATTTTTTTCTTCCTAACTTGTGCTGCTTTTTCTGCCGCTTCAGGTCCTTGTAATGACTCCCCAAATATTATTGCACAATTTGCGGCATTGTTTCATCAAGATGGACTTAATTGCACTTTTGATATTTGATGAATGCCATCATGCACAAGCACAAAAAAGGCATCCATATGCACAAATTATGAAGGTAACTGCTTGCTGTACAATTTCAATGCTTGTACTATCATCTGTTGCAGTCTCTGGAAATTACTATTTAGGTTACAGAACTTCCTCCTGTACCTGTGCAACATTAATTCTTCATTTCTGTTGAATTTATCTTGATGACAGAAAGTGTGTTGCTACGTCTGACAGGATTTTAATGTAGTAACTCGCCAAAAAAAAAGGAAAAAAAAAAAGAAGAGAAACTAACACTGAAAAAATTTTCGGTGCTAAACATGTGGGTGGGTAATTTCAGCCTCTAAACTTCTAGAGGCTGTGGAACAGAATTGATGTACTGTACAACCTTTTTTGCTGATGATGAACTTGCCTATATATTTTCAGTTTCAAAACAGTATGTGGAATACATTTGGTATAACTCGAGATTATGCCTTTGCTTGTACCTATATTAATGTGCGCAAAGGATTCTCAGATTTCTACAACGGTTCCATTGACATCCTAAGAAACAGACTATCACAATATTCTAATATACATATATGGGTATTTAAAATTTATTCGAATCTATATCTGATATTCATATTTGTTTCTTTAAAAAATAATTGCTAAATCTTCACAACCATATACTTCTCAATATCTGGCATTCATATTTGGAAAAGAGGGAATAGTCGCTAAATCTTCATTACCATACACTTCTCATTTTCTCAACCAACCTAGGAGGAGCTAGGTGGTACTGTCAATAAAAAGAAAATAGGCACCTGAATTCGAGTTGAAGAAGACTCAAAAACCCAGGCGTGGGGGTGCCCAGCCACACCTCCCATCAATTGAGCTAGAATATGCTATAGCCATTTACTTTGTTATGGGTGGTAGATGCATCAGATATAATTTATTATCACATTTCTGGCGCATCATCTTTTATGGCTTTTGATGTTCTTATACATATATGTCACTGTATTCTTTATGATGCATGTTATTGTTGCATTGAGCTACTTGTTTCCTTCTTTTCCTCTCAACGTTTAATTGAATACATGACAAACACACTTATGCAGTTATGAGGGTTTGATGAAGTAGTTGGAATGACAAATTGATGAAATTTCATTGCTTTGAATCAATTGAACATACACAGAAGTTGTACTATACCTCTTAAATAATACTCTTTAGAAAGTTACATGAACTGCGAACTTCTTAGTCTTAAAATATTTATAACTATACTTCAGGAATTCTACAATAACACTGATAAACATCCTCGTGTTTTTGGCATGACTGCTTCACCAATTATTGGAAAAGGTAATGGTGTTCTTACATAAATGTTTTATTCCTTGTCAACTGTATTAACTTAATTTTCATCTTTCTCATCTTTCAAATTATATTGGAGTCAGAATATAGTCTTGCGCTTTTTTCATATTTCAAATTATGTTGGAGTCAGAATATAGTCTTGCCCTTTTCTCATTTGATTAGTGCTTGAATCTTATTTTCTTTCCCTTTATGCCTAGCTTTCAAATTATGCAATCCATTATTCTTGCCTTCGTACAATCTGTACCATTGTTTAATCGGTAATATGTTAAAATGGCCAACATTTAGTATACAAAATGAGATTACTAGCTTTTTATGATAATGTAACATATATTGTTTATGTTTTTAAAGAAAAATAGACCGATCTAGAAGGAAGTAGGGGGTTTTGCATTAAATATAGGCATCCAAATTCAAGTTGAAGAGAACTTGAATCTAGGTGGTGGAGGTATTCTTTTCCAATCCACAACACGTAAGATTTTGCATGAAAGCAAGGATAATATACCAAAGGGTTAATTGATCAATCAGTTGAAATGATAGGGAGGGTGATCTCTTATACTTTTGAGGACTTTGTGGCAATTTGCTCAGCTGTATTACAAAACTAGGAGTATAGCAAGCAAGCAAATTGGATAGAAACATTAAGCAATCCTAGTCCTAGGAGAGAAGGAGAAGAGTTATTAGAGTGGAATAAGATGGACACCTGTTTCTCATCCTTTTATTCCAAACCATTGTGAGTACCAAAAGCTCAAAGTATAGTGACTGAAGGATACTCGTGTAGTCGTATTACTCCATTATTTTGTTGTGTCTAGGGAAACACAAAATAGTGGTCAAACTAACACAAACAGATGAAATGTAGAGTGTTGCCTGCCAATATGTTATTCTTCCTCTAAAGTTGTATCATCCAATTTAGCTATATTTCTTCCCCATGGCTGGCTAATTATCATTCCTATACTTTCGATGACAGGTGGTTCTAACAAGCTTACATACACTAAATGTATCAACAGTCTTGAGGAATTACTTAATGCAAAGGTACCACTACTGTTCTCCATAAATCTGCTGGGCTTAAGATGATTTTGACTGTTTGCTTTGTAAACTTGTGCTCTCATGTATAGGTTTGTTCAGTTGATAATGTAGAACTTGAAAGTGTGATTGCTTCTCCTAAGATTGAAGTGTACTTTTATGGCCCAGTTGGTCACTCTAACTTGACTACAACTTACATCAAAGAGCTTGATGGCTATAAGTCTCAGGTGATTTTTTTTTAATTATACAGGATTTATCTTTGGTCCAGTTAACATGAGCTTTTGGGTTATTTTCTTTTTTTTCTTTGCCCTTAAACTTTTTCTAATGTGCTTTGAACAGTCTGAATACATGTTAAGAGAGAGTGCATGCAATTTCAAGGAGTCACAGAAGAAACTGAAGTCCTTATGGAGGTTGCATGAAAATTTGATTTTCTGTTTGCAAGAAGTTGGTCTCTTTGGAGCTCTCCAAGTGAGTTTGCACAGTTTGTTCAACCAGCATTTAAATCTTTATACAATCTTGTCTCAGTTGAATTTCTTCTTCACTGTTCCTCACTTCCTTGTATTTTGGCAGCAGTAGGAACGTAGAACTGTTGTACTGTTAAGTCGGTAACAGCCAGTAGCTTGCGTATGTGTTTAAAGCTACCCAGTGTTTTCTTGTATACGTGATTTTTATTCTTATTGTTTTAATAAACTGACTATAATATACTTTTTTTGCATCTTTGAGTGACATTTGTGATTATGTTCACTAGACAAAACTCAATATGAAAATGTTGAAGGCTTACTGATCCCAAATAGCTTACATCCTTGCAAGATATCTTTTAATTACATTTATCTAGGTGGCTGTGGTATTTCCTGTTTCTTCATAAGTAATGAACACAAGATTCATTGCTCTCAGAAGGAGAGGCTTGAAAAGATGACAGCCCCAAATATTTTCCCCAAAACATACCACAACGAATAGATGGATGGTGGTTTGTTTTTATTAAAAAATCTTGGATCCCCTCCATGTTGGCCTATTTAATTTGGGATAAGAACCTTGACATGCCACAGTTTGTGACGTATGTGTTTTGCTTAATGCCATGATTATGGCTTACCACACATTCTTAGCCTCATGACATACATTGATACATGTCATTGAACTATTTTTATGGCAGACTATTCACTATTCCCCAGTTGTGGCATCCATTATGACCACTGCAGTTGTTTTTTTGGCCTAATGTCAAAATTAGGTTTGAACTTAACACATATGTAATATTATTTGTTTGATTGTAGTGCAGGCTGCAAGGACCTTTCTTTCTCCCAGTAGTGTTAGTCTAGATGGAAAGGGGGTTGAAATTAATGACTATGTAAACAAAGCAACGTCTCTTCTAAGCCGCGACATCTTAGAAGGTGAACCCCCCTCCTCGTACACTTTGCTGGTGTTTCGGATATGTTATTCAACAAGCTGATCTGCTTATGTCATACAAATAGTTTATAGTTGACCTTTTGGAGTTACTTTTTGTTGGAAATAATTGGAAAATGCATAATTATTTTATATTGTCAACTAAAGAATCTGACAGCTTTGTTTTTAAGGTGCGGATGCTGATTCATTTGACCTAGAGACAATAGAAGAACCTTTCTTCTCAAAAAAGTTTGCAGTTCTTATTGATGTTCTATCAAGATACAGGTAAGTATGATCATTTGTGCTACTATAATTTTTCAGGAACATATCTTTGATTTTCAGTCGTGTACTTAAGGCATTATAAGCTACAATCCTGCTGGGTGCCTGAGTTTGTTCTCACTGCCACCGCATTCTAATAAAATATTATATCAGTTATGTATATAACATACAATCCCTACCTTTGCCTTGCATTGAAAATCTCATAACTGTACAGACAGACTACAGGTAATAGCCTGCCAGCTTACATTAATTGCTTGGCCCCAGGATCAATCTTATAGTACACAAACAAGCAGTTAGAAATTTAATAGGCTACGCTTGAGCCTAAAATGACTAGAATATGAATTCATAGTCTTCATCAAGTTAGATGTAAAACTCTCCCTTAGGCAACTCAACTTCATATGCATCCACTGAAGATTTGTAGATACCCAGCTGGCTATGGTAGCTAGCAAACTAATATGGATTCATGAACAAATATGAAGGGGATACATGTCAGGTTATAAGATTTTGCACAACTGAAAGGTATACAACTGATTTATGGGATTTATATAGAAAATTGTGCTGACCACATTGTCATTAAGTTCATTATGAATTACCAGAAAGACTAGTTATGCCTTGAATTGGAAACATCAATACAGCTTCATTATCTGAAAACACCTCATACACATTATATTCATAGCTTAACCAATTTGGTGTGAGTTAGGATAACAAGGGCCTTACTACTTTATATAACCTGTGGTCTCTGCTGAGAGGTGACAATACCCATCATAATATGCACTGGCCAGAGGGAAGGCGAATCAACCGTTGTTTCCATAGGATCTATCATCGATCTTTATCCCATATAACAGCTAGGATGGCCACTTTGAGACTTCTGCACGAGTTTGAAGTTTATACTTGCAGACATCCTAGTCAGTGATGTACTTGTTTGCCGCATTGTTGAAATTGTATAATGTATTGGTTTGCTGTAGGCCTTGAATTTGTTCAAAACCCAACTACAAACCAGGCAATTTAAATGTTTTAGCTGTAACCATTTTAAACAAGTTTCTGCCTTCAATTCTATTGGCATCATCCTGGTTGTTCTCTTTGGTTTCTTCAACAGGCTGGAGGAAAACATGAAATGCATTGTTTTTGTGAAAAGAATCATTGTTGCAAGAGTAGTAGCACATATTCTCCAAAATCTGAAGTGCCTTGATTTTTGGAAATGTGAGTTTCTTGTGGGATGCCACTCGGGATTAAGGAACATGTCAAGGGACAAGATGGGTTCTATCATTGAAAAATTCTCTTCGGGTGAGGTATAATCAGAAGTCTGTCCATCCTTAATAGTTCTTGTCAGGTTTATCTTTATTATCTCCACTAACACCAGTATACATGTTTATACTTCTTCTGTTACAGTCCCTTTTTCCTTACTTTTTTTGCAGGTGAACCTTTTGGTCGCTACTAGTGTAGGTGAGGAGGGACTTGACATTCAGACTTGCTGCCTTGTTGTGCGGTTTGATCTCCCTGAAACTGTTAATAGCTTTATCCAGTCAAGGGGGCGTGCCCGGATGAGTAAATCTAAATATGTTTTTCTCCTGGAGAGGTCATTTTCGTAACACCCACCCACACAAGCACACGCCTGCATTCACCGATTAAACTGGCTAATTTACAAAAACCTATCATAATGCTATTAACGTTTACTTGAATTTAGTTCCTCGATTTTGGTTTTAGACCTTGAAGCTCCTCATTTTGATATTACCAGGGGAAATCAGTCTCAGGAGAAGTTACTTGATGATTATATTACTGGTGAAAGCATTATGGATAAAGAGATTAACTTGAGAACATCAAATGATATGTTCGATTGCCTTGAGGAGAACATCTATCGTGTCAATGATACTGGTGCTTCCATTAGCACTGCTTGCAGTGTATCTCTATTACATCGCTACTGTGATAACCTTCCTAGAGATATGTATGCGAAGGATCGTTTATTATTCTACCCATTTTGCGTCATGTAAATATACTAGAATAATTCGATACATCTTGTTGCAGGTTTTTTGTTCCTTCCCCATCATTCTTCTTTGTTGATGACATTGAAGGAATAGTTTGCAGACTAATTCTTCCACCAAATGCTGCTTTCCGTCAAGTGAATGGTCAACCCTGTCCATCGAAAGATGAAGCTAAGAGAGATGCATGCTTGAAAGCATGCATTAAACTTCATGAACTTGGTGCTTTGACAGATTTTCTTCTACCTGGCCAAGGCTCTAGAAAGATTAAGGTACCAACAACAAATATTTCAGAAAGCAACAAAGATGAGGGTATGGTCATTGTTCATTATTCAGAATATAATGCTGAAAATATTGGTAATTTGGCTTAAACAATTTTTTCTATGTTTCAGATGAAAGTTTTAGGGAAGAGCTTCATGAGATGTTAATCCCTGCAGTTCTGAGACCTTCGAGATGTAAATTAGACTGTCCATTGAAGTTGCATTTCTATTACATAGAATTTATTCCCATACCAGCAGATAGACGATATCAGATGTTTGGTCTTTTTGTGATCAATCGCCTTCCAGAGGAATCTGAAAAGTTGGATGTCGAATTGCATCTTGCTCATGCAAGGATCGTGAAAGCAGGAATTAAATATTTGGGAAAGATTGAGTTTAACAAAGAAGAGGCACTGTCTTGCTTATCTGTTCAAATGCTAAGACACAATTTTCAGGGAACATTGCCTGACATGTCTCTTTTCTTTTATCTTACAGATGATACTCGCACACAATTTTCAAGAAATGTTTTTGAAAGTTCTCCTGGACAGATCTGAGTTCGCTTCATCTTATATTTTGTTGGGGAATGATGCTGCATTGGACATGGATTCAACATTTTACCTTTTACTTCCCATCAAGCAAAAATTCTACGGTGATAATATGATTGATTGGCCAGCAGTAAAGAAGTGTTTATCATCACCTGCATTTCAAGATCCAATGGGTTTGTCTCTGCATGATTCATGTTTGCCAAATGAGACTTTGAAGCTTCTTGGTGGAACATACAAGAAAGCTGATGTGATTGGGAGTTTGGTCTATACTCCCCACACCGACCTGTTTTTCTTTGTTGACTCCATTCTGGATGGAACAAATGCTAAAAGTGACATGAACGGTGCAGGTGCAACTTATGCAGAACATTTCAAAAGGTAAAAGGATGAATTGCAAAATATTGCAAATTCTTAGCATACATTTTTGTTTACAAATACATGCCATTCTTAGCATACATTTTTTTTACAAATATTGCAAAAATGTACTATACCATGTTGAGCTTCCAGCAAGGCAAATATAGTTAGATCACAAAGCTCTAAGATTTCAGAGTTATGCATACCATTTCAGAAGTATAAGTATTATGCTATGTGTAATATAAAAATCAGGAAAGTTTGTTTTACTATCCCGAACAATCCACTTTCTCTGCTTAAATCCCTGAACAAAATGTCATCTAAATTTATTCCCCCAAACTATTTCAATTGGTCCAATCTACTTCCTACTAGTGGTTCAATTTATTCCCCCAAACTATTTCAATCGGTCCAATCTACTCCCTACTAGTGATATCTTTTTTGTTTCTCTGTATACAAATTTAGTTTTTAAGTTTAGATTATGTGGAGTGGGCTGTGCTGTTATGGAAAAAAAGATGATGTGAAGTGACAAAGGACATCATAACTTGTGTTAAAATAGTGTATATTAAGAATTGTTCATGATTGTTTTTGTAGTTAGGAGCATGTAAAGCTAAAGTAACCTGAGAAACACAAAATTGTAGGAAAAATAGTGATGAAAGTTTCTTAATATATTTTTTGTTGAAGTGTGTATAAGTGCATTGCCCACCTCTTCTTGATAGCTTAAGCTTTTGGGTTGAACCAGGGTGTAGATTAGGCGAATTGAATTAGATTGTGGGAGTGAATTGAGCTGAAATTTTGTTTAAGGGTGTCAAATGGACAAAGTGGATTATTCGGGCGTAGTAGATAGAGTTTTCCTATGATAGCATATATCCTTTATGTTGAGAACAAACTAGCTACAAATATCTAGCAGAACTGTGTCTTTGAATTTATTTATCCATATTTCTATAGAGCTGTATCACTCATAGTTTTCAGTATCTACCTTGATCTTATACTAGCCATGCATCCTTATTTCTGTATCATTATTATAAGATAGAGGTAGGCGATGCATCTGTTGAACTGCTTCATAATGTTACGCTTTACTGAAATCAGGTTACATATCGAGCTTTCCCATCCTGAGCAGCCACTTTTAAAAGCTAAGCAACTCTTCTGTCTGCGTAATCTGCTTCATAATCGACAACTTGAGAGCACAGGTTAGTCTTCTTCAAGGAGATAATTCTCTCTCTTGAAATAATGAGACACCATTTCCATTACTTTCATTACGGAAATTCAAGCAGTTTGATAACCAGAAATAGATTAGGGATAACGGAGGCAGGGGAAAGGACCTAGGACTGACCTACTTTATTCAACAGACAAGCCTCGATCAAAATCCACACAAACACAGTTTAACAACAATGGTTCCAGGCACAACCATACACCCCCGAAGCTATTACATGCCAAAAGAAACGATGGCAGATGACAATCTTTATCACACCACCGTGCAAGCACATTTGCAGTCAGTCTCTGCTTGCTTGACCGATAGACCAGGCTGCATCCTATTTAGTCCTCACTTGTGTAGCCATTAGATTGTATGCCATGAGAGAGAATTCTTTCTACACCATTGCAATTTACCTGAATCCCTAAATTTGCCATCGCAAGATGAATTATCCCCTATATGGTATCGGGCTACAAATTCTATCAGGTTCAGAAGATCAAGGCCCTATGTTATAGTACAATGTTAACATTGGATGACAACAATGCGAGTGATCATGAGCGCATATTGAATTCATTTACTACAGAACATGCAGATTTTATATTCTCGATGTTTATATTAGGACCCCTGCTGTTACTGCCCCCCCCCCCCCCCAAAAAAAAAAAAAAAAGCAAAAAGAGAAGCACTGCAAAAGGGGCAGTCAATGGCATCTACAGCAGTGACAGTTAAAAACTGTTACCTGTGTACTCTCTTAGTTAGATATGAACGATACTTTCATTAGTGTCCAGAGTTCAGACGGAAACATTGGTGCCTCGAAGCTGCATGGATGAGGAGATACATAATAAGCGCTAAAACGTACAGTTGCCAGACAGAAGTATATTAACAGACGTTGGATGACCACTTCTGTGGGTATGAGCCTAATAGGGTTTTCCTCCCAGATCCAAATGAGCAATATCATAATTACCTTATGATTAATTATTGGTGTTGGGATTCGTTCAGCCATTTGTTTTATTTTATTTGACTTTCAACTCAATTCAACTGTAAATTTTAATCAGACTCACAAACTGCATGTTAAGGTATTTGATCTGGTATTTTGCTACTTCCTGCTTTTATGGATTTTAAGCACTGAGATGATTGCTGTGATTCTTTGATGGTTCTGATCCTTATACAGTACTTTTGGATATGATTGCTGTGATTCTTTGATGGTTCTGATCCTTATACAGTACTTTTGATATTATGTTTTTCCTTCACTGTTTCTTATAAGAATCTGAGGGTCGTGAACTGATGGAGCACTTTGTGGAGTTACCTCCAGAACTATGCTCTTTGAAGATAACTGGGTTCTCAAAAGATATGGGTAGTTCTTTGTCCTTGCTACCATCTTTAATGTGTCGCTTGGAGAATTTGTTGGTGGCTATTGAGTTGAAGGATGTCATGTCATCCTATTTCCCAGAAGCTTCACAAATTAGTGCCTCGGGTGTAAGTAATACTAACTTTCGCACTGTTGAGGCTGAAACTTCAAATCTGATTTTGTTATCTATGCTGAAGTATTTGTGATTTATGACATTCATTACAGATCCTTGAAGCACTGACTACTGAAAGGTGTTTAGAGAGGATCTCTTTGGAGCGATTAGAAGTCCTAGGTGACGCTTTCTTGAAGTATGTAGTTGGACGTCAAAACTTTATTTCATATGAAGGACTTGATGAAGGTCAGTTGACCAGGAGACGTTCTGATATAGTGAGTAATTCGAATTTATACGAGTTATCAATTAGAAGAAATTTGCAGGTGAGTTGATTGTATCAATGATCCCAATATTTATTTTATGCTAAGTTTTATATATTTATAGCAGTTATTTCATCCTATCTTATTGTAGAAGAGATCCAATGTGCTTGTCCTTGTGCTGACATGGTTACATGGTTGAACGGTTGAACTAAAGCACAAGATGGCAAACGTTTAAATCATGATTTTTGTCCTGACTATTTATAAACAGACCCACATTGTGACTTGGGACTTAGTGTTGCATTTTTTTTATCATGCAGGAGTACAATATCAAATATCTCATGCCAAATAAGTTAGGGCATATACCTCAGTGGTTGAGAAAGAAAACAGACAAAAAAAACAAAGACCTTAAAGCGCTTTTGTCCTACTAATAGCCATGCTGGAGCTCCTTTTTAAGAACCACAAAAAACACCAACCCTGTTCACATCTAGAGAAGCACCATAGCAGGCGCCTTCTGTTGCAGTATTTCCGCAAGTCCCAAGCAACCAGAATAACCAAGGAATTAATCCCTTTTTAAGTTGCTTGCTGGCCTGTTTAAGAGCTTGGCTCCACAAGGAGAAAATCCTATTGTGTCAGCCTGCATCGTCGCCACCATACACAAGCCTGTAGACCACACAAGAAACCAGGAGGGGCTGCATCGATTCGGGAGCTTGATTACACAAAAGGCAGTGGGTGTTTATCTAGCCTATCAGCAGTCCAGCATTGGTTAACTAAAGTCGATCACATGAAAAACTTACAAAGAAGTTCCAAAGGGGAAATTACATTCATATGCACTCTGTTCAAGTAATAGCCTAGGCTCCTGGGCTGTCGGTACATAGGATTGGCCTGCTAGGGTGCAAAATTAGGCATTATAAATTGATTCTGACTTCTTTTGATGGCATGGTCGCACCCAGAAGCCACAATGTGGCTCCACCCCTGCATCAAATCCCCCTTGTTCAGCCCCTATGCAACTTAACTTTGATGTGAAATTTGATTCTTTCTTAATTACCATCCAATTCTGTTGAACACATTTGTTTCTGTTTCTGATCTATTTTACCATGTTTCTTGTTTACATTATGGTTATTGGCCTTCAAGAAGTTTAAGTAGAGAATCATGACTCCTGTATTTTGCGCACATATTTTCCCTTTATCACCTCAGGTGACAATAATTTGTTGCTCGCTCTGTTACACAATATTAAAACATCTTGATGCAAAATATAGGTATACATACGGGATCAACACTTTGAACCTACACAGTTCTTTGCAGTGGGAAGACCTTGCAAAGTTGTTTGCAATCCTGACAGAGAAGCAACTTTACACCCGAAGAATATTGATCCAGATAGACGTGAAAACTGTAACTTGAGGTGTACAAAATCACATCATTGGTTGCATAGGAAGACAATTGCAGATGTTGTTGAGTCACTTCTTGGAGCTTTTATTGTCGAGTGTGGATTCCAAGCTGCATTTGCATTCCTACATTGGATTGGGATAAAAGTTGATTTCGAAAATTCAGCTCTCTATAGAGTATTAGATGCAAGCTCCGCCAATTTGTCTCTCATGAAATGCATGAACATTTCTGAGCTTGAAGACTTGATTGGCTACACCTTCAAGCACAAGGGTCTTCTACTCCAAGCATTTGTACACCCTTCATTCAATAAGCATTCTGGAGGATGCTACCAGGTCCGACCTTCCTTTTCCCTTTTTTATCTAATTGCTAGTGAGCTATTCTGATAGTAAAGAACACACTCACTTCAGCATATTCTGTACATTTTTAATCAGAGGATGGAGTTTCTTGGAGATGCTGTTTTGGAATATATGATGGCCTCATACCTCTACTCAGCTTACCCTGATCTCAAGCCTGGTCAACTAACAGATCTGAAATCATTAGCTGTCAATAATAATTCATTTGCTTATGTGGCCATTAAGAAATCTATCCATAAATATCTCATAAAGGATTCTAAGTATCTTACGGCAGCAGTAAATAAATTTGAGAATTATGTTAATCTTTCCAGTTCAGAGAAAGACTTGTTAGAAGAACCAACATGTCCAAAGGTATATGATTTCCTTGATTCTTTTTACTTGCTGCAAAAACTTCAGTTATCTTTCTATAGAATTTGTGAATGATCCCTTTCTCTAAGGGTCGGATACACCTGTATTTAGCTCCATCCACTTGTATTGAAATGGATCGGAGTGGAAATTAAACTAAGTTCTACCCCAATACATTCCAACACATGTGGATTGAGGTGAATACATGTGCATCCAAACAAGGTCTGAAGAGTGTACTTTTCCTACATTTCTTCAATACACTTCTTTCTTTGAGTTGAAACAAAAAGTCACGATTAATAATTACTGCTAAAGGAGCTTCTTGAATTTTCTATACTCCCTGTGGTTCGAATGTAAGTTATTGGGGACAGTGACAAACTCCAATGACACTTTGACTTGCTATTTTTATAAATCATATCATTTGAAAATAGTGAAAGTTATATGTTATAAAAGTATTTTTCATGATGAATCTATCAACATCAACCATATATTGTCAACCTATGTAAATATGTTGATTGGTCAAGTCAAATAAGTTTGACCAGCTAGAATCCTAAAACAGCCCACATTTGGAACCAAGGGAATACAAGATTAGAGAGTGGAATTCGAGGTATAGCTATTGCAAGATAAACAGGTGTATCACTTGCAAGTATTTGGAATCCTAGATCATTCGAGTATAGAATTAATTCAAAACTTCTGTTCAGCTTATCTAATAAATTAGGAACTCTTTTGGAAAATATATTTTCTGAATGAATCATGTAGTTTATAGGAGACACCTTGGTATTTTGTTTTTCAACTCTTCTTAATGAAATGATACGCATTCAAGATTTTTTTTTTGTTTTTCATCAAATCTTGCATTCTTTTTCTGTAACCATTGCAGGTTCTTGGTGATATTGTTGAATCTTGTGTTGGTGCGGTGCTTTTAGATTCCGGCTTCGACCTGAACCGCGTTTGGAAGCTAATGCTAATGCTTCTAAAGCCAATATTGAGCTTCTGTGGAATGCACATTGATCCTATGAGAGAACTCCGAGAAATTTGTCAATATAATGGTTTTGAGTTAGGACTTCCCAAACCTACGATGGGCAATGGAGAGTTCCATGTCAAAGTAGAAGTTAACATAAACGGCAAGATGATAAGCTGTACTGCAGCAAACCGGAATTCAAAAGATGCTAGAAAGGTAGCTGCACAAGAAGCGCTTTTGAAACTGAAGGTATATCTGTTTTGGCAACATATTATGAAACGGAAATTGCAGTTTCTCTAGCACCATAGTTTTCATACTCTTGACTTTTTTTATTAATTACTTAGAAGGCATGGCAAAGTCAACTTATTGGTGGCAATAATGAAACCTTGCATGTTTACACAGAATTATGGATACAAACATAAAAGAAAGTCACTGGAGGAAATTTTGCGAGCTACCACGAAAAAAGAATCAGAACTGATAGGCTATGATGAAGAACCAATCAATGTTGAGGATGACATACAAATGAAGAATCTACTGGTAAATGGAGAAATGGAAGGAGACATCTTTTTTCAAAATAAAGAAGTGTCTTTGAATGGGAGGTCTGAAACCTCCATTCAGAGTACAGCAGGAGATAACAAGGTTGACAAGAATGATGCTGATAATGGAAGGAACAATAAGTCCAATGTGGTCCTGCAGAATGGTTGCCTACCTAGAGGGGCAACCGATAAAATAAACCAAAAAGAGTATCATGGTATGGTAATTTCTAAACTCCATTTTTTCTCTCTGTAAAATATGCTTGGCATCTAAAGTTTCGAATGAAGCATGCAAGGTAATGTGTCAAATACAGATTCCAGCCAACTTGATGAACATGTGAAGTGCCCTTAATTACATTTGTAAATCTACATACAGTAGCTTCAATCCTTTATTGATCTTTTATATATCCTTATGGCATCTAGATGCATGCGGTGCTTGTCAAACTCCGCATATATCTGTGATACACACTTAACATAGGAAATATGCTACGTACAACAACGTTCTGCATGGAAAGGGGCAATTGCATATTTTGTTCAACCTTATAGTGTATACTTAATATATTGCCTGGAACATAACCAGTACCCATAAAGTGTGCACTTTATTCTAAAAACATTTTTGAATGAAAAGTTACAAAATTTATAACTTCACTATGATAAACATGTTTGGAGGTTATGTTTCACAAGTGAAATGTGACCATATTGTGATTTTGATCAATTTTGGAGGTAATATCCTTATATTGTTTAGTACTCCTACCTTGACAGGTGATATGGTACGCAAAACAACAAGGTCATTCCTTTATGAACTATGTGCTGCAAACTATTGGAAACCACCTGAATTTGAGTGCAAAGATGAGGGTCCAAGCCACCTTCGAAAGTAAGCTCATCTATTTATTACTATCAGAATTCTGTCCTTAATGGTGTTTGCGTTCAGGCTTAAAGGAGTGGTAATTAATGTTTCACTTTTGGAACATTGGCTAAAATAACTCTGCTCATGCATTTCCTATAAAAGCAAAGATGAACTATATTTATCATTGTAATTTTTGAGCTATATTGCTTGTGGTCAACTATTCTACGTATGGGAAACAGTTTTGGTATCGAGTGACCCCAACGATTTATGTCTTTTTACATGCAGGTTCACTTGTAAGGTCCTTATTCAGATCACGGGAACTTCAGCGACCCTTTTGGAGTGCTATAGTGATCCTAAGCTACAAAAGAAAGCCGCGCAGGAGCATGCGGCAGAGGGAGCTCTGTGGTATCTTAAGCAACTTGGATACCTACCAAAAGATCAAAATTGTGTCTAGCGACATTTTAGGTTCTGTGGCCTTCAGTCACATAAATAGACCTCAGATGGGAAGAGTTTTGTTAATGTAAACATGCATTCTATTCAGAGGTATATTGACACGTGAGCAGCTCACGTGTAGGAAAAAAAAAGGCTAATTCTGTACAGTACTCAGGCATTACTGTTGGCTTTAATATTTGAAAAAAAAAATATGTTCGTGTAATATATATTTGATGTTCACATAGCACTAGAATTTTTTATTTTCACGTAATATATATTTGATATTCACGCATGTGATTTTTACGATGTTTCACATGGTGTACAAAATAAGGTTTTACGGTGTATTTTGTGATTGTGTGATATACACAATGTTATGTTTTGGCAAAATAGACGATTTAGCCCTTCAACTATCACCGAAGGCTCAAATTGACCCCTGAATTATTAAAACAACCACTTTGACTCCTCAACTATCATCGAAGGTTCAAATTGATCCCTGAACTATCAAAACGATCACGATCACTTTGGCCCTTGAACTTATAGTTTTGACCCCTGAACTATTAAAACAACCACTTTGACTCCTCAACTATCATCGAAGGTTCAAATTGATCCCTGAACTATCAAAACGATCACGATCACTTTGGCCCTTGAACTTATAGTTTTCGTCTCAATTTTATCCATTATCCCTGATCGATGGATATATGAACAGATGAACTGCGAAAAGGTTGAAACTGCCCCTCATTATTTTCTTTACCTGTTGATCGCTCACGGCATTTCCGATCCCACCGTTTGTTTTAAAAATACCAAAATCTGATTTAATGTTAGAGAATTCATAAAAAAATTGTTCTACCAAAATTTAATGTTCAAAACTGGTTTTGTTTTATCAAAATTTGTTTTACTGCAATCATGATATACCTTTTTATTACTCGCTTAGAATATTTAAAGCTTATATGATCTCATAAAATTCAAAACTAGGTTAAAGTGAAACAGTGGATGCAAATGGAGGTAAATTCTAGTCTTGCTTAACCAGATAAACTTCATGTGTTTTGTAAAATCATGTCACGGTACATCATCATACGTGACTGGCGACAACGATTTATGCTACATGACCCACACGGAGGACGATGCCGACTAGCAAGATCATGTCTCATGTGGATAGCTCCTCATGAATAGTAACTCCTCAAATTTGCATCCAGGTTATATGTTTTGTATTATATTTGTTTAGAGAGATTATTCTCTACTATGTACCTTCAACGCTCTATGCTCATTGATTTTTCTAAGTTAAAATAAACTTTTTATGAATTTTCTAACATTAAATCATATTTTGATATTTTTAAAACAAACGGCGAGGTTAGAAACGTCATGAGCGGCCAACGAGTAAAGAAAATAATGAGGGGCAGTTTCGACCTTTTTTACAGTCCATCTGTCTACGTGTCCATTGATCAGGAATAATGGATGAAATTGGGATGAAAATCATAGTTTAAGGGCCAAAGTGACCGTTTTGATAATTTATGGGACAATTTGAGCCTTCGGTGATAGTTGAGGGGGTCAAAGTGGCCGTTTTGATAGTTCAGAGGTCAATTTGAGCCTTCGGTGATAGTTGAAGGGCCAAAACGGTTATTTTGCCTTATGTTTTCTAAATTCAGGTATTGGCTCGAGTCGCAAATAGACACTGATATTTAGTTATATATTGTGATATTCACATGGTATATATTGGCTCGTAATACCCGGGTATACCAAATAGACACTCCCGAAGCTAAATGCCATTAGCATGACTGACTCAATGATCAAATAGAATTTTATGTACGGACTTATTGTTTACTTATATACTCGAAGTAACGGACCCGAATTCTCGGTCAGGACCGGATGCCCAGCCCAGGCCCAATAGGCCTTGGCCCACTGTCATGCGCTGAAACAACACAAGCCGACCGCACAGGACAGAGTCGCCGGAGGCTAGGCAATCCATTTGCTGGGGGTGAGGGTCTCGCCGGCGGGGAGGTCTGGGGCCCGCCAAAGCTCGCCATATCGGTGAATCCGCCCCTGGCAGCAACCGTCCTGAGTTCTGACGCGCGCAGGGCGGGGCAGGGCAGGATCCAGATGGCGGCGGCGACAGAGGAATTGCGGCTGGTGGGATCCATCCTTGGGCCGGAAGGCGCTGGAGAGGTCGACGGCGCGGTGGGTGAGGAAGGGAGAGCGCGAGGCGGCGGCGACGATGAGGAGATCCTACGATTCATGGACTCGGTGGACGGCTACCTCCTCCTCATGGACTCCCTATCCTCCGCTCTTCGTCAGGTATGCGACCTGCCAGTATCTATTCCAATCTTGCATGGTCTCTCCACCCTTGATTCAGCGGAACACATGCAGTGAAGTACTAATCGGTCGGTTTAACAAGAAACTCGTTCCTTTGCTTTAGTAATTTATGTTACAAAACCGTTTGAGCAGAACCATGTTTCTGGTCCAATTCTTGTTGTGACAACCTGAGGAGAATGGATTCGAGGTTTGGGGGAGATGCACCACCCTAAACCTTATACATGTCTCTGACCCTAAAATGGAACGATAGGTTGATTGATGTTTTGTTAATATACCTTTATAGCTGCATCTGCACCTGCACCTGCACCTACAGGGCTGTTTCATTGATATCATCTTTGCCTGTTTCCGCACTGTATCATACAAGTAAACATGAATACAGGGCTGGCTCGATCTGGCAAGTGCTCGCCATTCTATGGGCCCATCACGTGTTTCGAGTACACTGTTTGATCACAAGGAGCAGTCTGCTGCCACTAAGCTTCAAGTTGTTGATCATGCTGGCCTGAAACCATCAGGTAAATACTTCTCTACTATTTGAGTTAACGAGTGCTATCTATCTATCAGCATTGCAGTCTTCCAGAACTACTTCTAGATTTTAGAAATGCCTTTGTTTTCTCTTGTTCAAGGTTTGTTTTATTGAAGCATACTTTTAAATAAAACGTAAAACTAGAAAGGCAATTTCATACACAAATCTCCAGCTATTTGTAGCAATTGTTCAGTTCATAATTATAAATACTAACCGATCATATTTCAGAACCAAAACCACACTTTGCTCTGTCAAAGTGGTCTTTGCAAGAAGAATGTCAATCCACCTATGATGTCAGTGAGAGAGCTTTTACTGAGCCAAAGATGAGGCATCGAGGATCAGTTACTACCCCAGGTATTAAAATGTGGCCTTTTTCTACTCCCTGTTAAGTAACAAATGGGCTGATCTGATCTCTTTGCTTGACTTGAAGAAAATGGAAACCATCAAAGTGCAAACACCACAGCATCGTCTACTGGTGCTGATGCTAGCAATCATGTAAGTTTGGTACAAAAGTTTCTTTCTTGGAACTTGGCAATGGCATGTCAGATAGTAAAATACTGCTTAGAGGGAGCAAAGATATATCACTAGCTATGTGCAATGCCAAAAACATAGGTTTTATGTGCTGGAGTCCAGTGTCGCTGAAATTTGCCCCTTGATATACTTGATCCAAGATATGCCAATGGTAAACATAAATGCTACAAGAATAAAATTTTGCAGTATACTAAGCCAATTTCAGTTAGATTTCTATTCACAGCTGGGGCATCAAACAGCTGTATTTCTGTACAGTGAATAAGAAAGCTGTGCTGTACTTCTGGGATGTCCAGATTTATTGATTCTCTTTTTGGTCATTTTGCACGCTAGGTTCAAAGAGCGAGATCAAAAGCATTATCAGTCTTTGGAGGATTGGTGTCTCCAAAACTAAGAACCACCCAACTTTCATTTGAAACAGGTTTTGATTCTTCATGACAATCGTTAATCCAGTTTAAACTACTTTTTATCTAACCGTAGATTTATTTGTTGCAGCACTTGACTTGATTGTGGAGCTAGCAAATTCAAGGTCAAATATGTTAGCTAGTTTCTCCCAGTTAAAAGAGTGAAGCTTGACATTGTGTTTTGAGGTTTTGTACCCTGGGCACCATCTATTCAATGCTCATGGGATTGCAGCAACTGTAAACTAAGTCTTGAAATCAAGTATTTAAGGAACAACTAAATAGCATATAATGCTTGATATGCTGATTGCTGGCTGCCAAGGTGAAGCTCATACATGTGAAAAAGAGAACACATTGGAGGCAACCAGAACTCAACCAACTATCAAAATGATCCCTTCCCGGTATACGATGCAATTCATGTATGAATATGGTACCGATAACCTTCAGCTTACTGTCTGCAACTTGCTGCCCTGTAAATAACAAAGTGAAATAAACACATTTAACAGTTTTATGTCAAAATCATGACCCTTAGGTCGGATTCGCATGATAACACAAATGTAACGGACTTCTGATTCCATTTGATGACTTGATCCTGAGCCCTGAGGAATCAATGATAGAACGTCTAGAAAAAATGAATATATTAACTATTAAACTATTAGTTGATGTCACTAGTGCTTATAGATAAAAGAGGAATATTTGAAAAATTGATATAAAAGAATTGTGTTTATATTTCTATTTGGTGGATACTAATTATTACCATTGCTGAAAGCCTGAAATGGTGCAAGGAGGCGTGGACTGATTATTATCTTTTAGGTGCTGTTTGGTTGGCTTGTTTTGTGACGTGACCTGTTTACAGTGCGAATGGATTCCTTTAATTATTGTTTGTTTGCGGCACTCTGCGATCTGTTTGCACGGGAACAGTTACGAATCTTCAGTATATGGATTACTACGTCCGATGGTGGTGGGGAAGCACTCGCGCCCGCGTCCTGCAAGTAGCTGCCTATTAACCGTCAGGGAACCAAACAAAATCGGAACCAATCGTTTCCCTTCCCGTTACCCCCTGTGAATGATTAACTTTACGTTGCCGTTGCACTTCTTGAAACCAAACAGCACCTTAATGTAAAAGGAGTTCAAGCGTTTTGCATCTACCGATTAACGGAACCTCAGTCTCACTAAATTCAGTTTGTCTCGACTGGTGGTGGCGCCTGATTACACCCGTTTGAGAAGTTGGAGCTGCTGTGTTGAGGTTACTGGGGTGTTAACGAGCTCAGCAACAATAACTTAAATCTATGATTGATCACGGACATGGACAGTGGTTGGCAGTGGTAAACTTCATATTTGGTTATGTTGGATTTAGTAGTGGCTCAGTGCTTCGACGAGGCTCTCTCGTGTTTGTGCTCTATCACATGTTGATAGGGCATTGATACATGGCTAAGAACCTTCGTTGTAAAGTCAGAGCTGCTTGTCGCGAGTGGTAAAGTTCACTATGATGACACATGATGGGCTCTGTCGTTTGTTTTGATAGTTGTAGATATTGTAGTTTTTTAGACAATGATTGTACGACATGCCGGAAATTCCAGTCTTCCAAAAGATAACTCTGTCTAGTTCGTATACTCGATTAAACACACCATAGCAGCTGTCCTTGGATAGCCTACCACGGCGTACAAGTTTCTCGAGCCTGTGAATGATCAGTATAAAGAATTGGGAATTGCTCCAATACTCCTCCCCTAGAAAATCGCACGCATCATAAATAAAGCAATAGTTTTCTATTTATTAATCATTTTAACCTGGATCCCGACTGGGCTCGGTTTGTCCATGCCTAGCCCTGTGCCCACTGCCCAGCCCAGAACCCCAGGTGAGGTCGCCGTCGCTGCATCTCCCTGTTTTCAGTCGCGCCACCGCCGACTCCCTGCTTGCCTCATTCGCCTAATTAACAGTCACCCTCGTGCCTCTCAGCGCTCCCATATATATCCAGCCCTGGTCCTGGAGGTGAAGTAGTCGAGCACCTTGCTTGTGGTAGACCAAAGGCTCAGGGCGTCGTGGCGCTGGCGCAGCGCCTCGTACTAGAAGTCATCGAGGACGTCGTCGACCCGGTACGCGGCAGCCCTGAGCTCCTACATCCGCGCCTTGACGGCACGGCCGACCTCGGTGTCCTCCTCGGCCTTCGCCTCGGCGTCCGCCAGCATGGACTGCACACGTACAACAGCTTGAGCTCCAGGTCGCGGCGGCGGTCGCCGCGTCGACTCACCACATGCGGGTGACCTTCTGGACGAGCGCGTCGGCGGCCTTGCGAGCACGCTGCGCACCGGGGACGGGGAGGAGCACCGACTCAGCCATGGCCGGTGCATGCGCTGCCGCTGCTTGCCGGGATGGGTTTCAGCTTCTCACTTGTCGTAGTAAACATCCTAGCAGTCTGTGGCCGAGCTCCAATTGTTGAGGGTGGGTTGCGACATCCCACACCCCTGATGCTCGCTTGGTGGGAATGGAAGGATGCAGCGTGCCCGCGTCCCGGCCGCGGTGGCGAGCACTGAGCCACTGACGCCCGACGGCCCGAGGACAGAAAGGGTGATAAGGTGACCTTCGTGGTGGACCAGGAGCGCCAGGCGACTAGCAGGATGCGGCGGCGCGAAGGAAAACTAGCGCCACGGGGGGAAGTGGACACATGCTAGGAGGAGATCACGATCACGACTCCTGTTGGGTTGGGTTGGGTTGGGTTGGGTTGGGCACAGAGATCCGCATGGACGGTTCGAGCTCCCAAGCACACTATGGCCCAGATGAATTACTTACGAAAATAATTAATAAATAGAGTTATGTTGCTTTAAGATGTGTGTGCAATTTTTCAGAGAAGGAGTATTGGAGTAGTTCCCTAAAGAATTATAGAAATCTTCTAATATCCAGGAGAAACCGCGGGCAGTGGATCATGTCACGTCGCCCGTTAACCCGAGAACCGTTAGATCGAACCAGCTTGCGATATAGACCATCCGATTACGGGTTGGCTCGGCTCTACTACCCGCTTAGTTGTAGTTCCAGTTCCAGTTCCAGTTTCAGTTCCAGCCATCACGAACCTTCGCGTGGCGTCCGGAGGCCGGCCGCGCCCACGCCGGGGAGCAACCATGACGTGCCCTCCTCGTCGCCCTGCCATGGCCAGGGCCAGGGGCACCGCGCCGCCGCTCTACTCTCCTCCCTCCATATCTCGTTCTGGCGACCTTTGCTCGCTTTGCACGAATCGCCCCAAGCGGCCACGCCTCCCCGCTGCTGCTCCCCTCCCCAGCGCATATCGTTCCTAGCTGCTGCAGCCTTCTCTCGGCAAATGAGCAACAAATTGCGTGCCAGGGTACGAGGATCCGTCCTCTGATTGGCAGCTTGCGAGGCGCGTGCCAAGGTCAAGGATCCGCTTCCGACCACCATCATCTCAATTGCCGTGGTAGAAGTCAACATGGAGGCTGCACACAACATATTTGATAATATGTCTGTGAGGTATATCCTGCCATCCTGATGAATACAAACAATGCTTATTTCTCCTTCTATTCGTGTTTTATTAAATGCAAGTGAACAAGGTGTGTTCATCTGTGCAAGGCTCTCAATATTCATGCATTGATTCGACATTGGTGTAGAATTTCTACCACAAACCTATTGGAAGTGTAAGAAGAATATGATGGCACATGTTTGTTGTGTCATCGTCGTTTGGTGACTTGGGTCCAATGCTGGTATCCAGGCGACGAAGAAAGCTCCCACTACAATACTACATGATAGTGCGACGAATACAGGGCTAGCAGAGTTTAGCTGAAGAGCTATATCCTCCCTTTATTTTAATTGTGAAGCTAAACGAATAATGAAAAACAAAGATTATAGAGGACATTGCTGCATTCGTATCGTAAGATATTTTCTTTTGCTTTGTAGACTGCTTGAACTGGTTTGGTTTATGATTCAGAGTATTCTATATACCATTTGGGAACTACACTATTCTCATTGACTGTTCTTAAATAATCAATCAGATTGGCAGAACTTGAACATGTGCGCATTTATATATAAAAAATCCATCAAGGTTAGCATTATTTTCCCTTTTCCTTTTAAAAAATAATTTATTCAAGTCTGAATAACATTTTACATCTCAGTTTTATCTTCTAAAATCTTTATCTTCTAAAATCTAAAACTTGCGTGAATATACATAGCAGTAAGCAATGGTCGTCCATGGTAGTTATCATGAAAAAACTATTTAAATCTTTTTTATATGCAACATTTAAGTTAGGCTCTTATATAACCATATAAGATAAAAAATTGAATAAACTCTTCTCTTACAATTCTATTATACATAGCATTTCTAATTTAGCATTGCTATCCAATTAGCTGTGCCAATCAATTCAATTTGTTTAACTTAGCTTAGGAGGTGCAATATAACTTAAATGAATCCCCTTCCTTTGCAGGGCCCCACAATCTCTCAAAAACTTTGAGTTGATGAGATTCAGAATGTTCCCCCTGGCGACAAAGAGCTAATGATAGCAGATCACATGGTCTGTATGTGCAAATGCTATCTTCAGGTTTACAACGGTAAAAAAAATGGTGTCACAATAATAGTTCAGTTTATGAACCAAATGTTTGGGTCTGATGACTTATTTATGTCAGCAACACTGGTTTTCTCCAAAAACAGTAACAACTCAGCCGCGAAATCTATTTAACAGCCTTTCAGTATAATAGATTTGTTTCCGTCTTAATCACAATGTTTCAGCATTTAATCTTTTCATGTTTCCTACCTGAGCCAATCCAAGGATTTATCTACCTACACAATTGAACTCCATGCCTTCATGGGCTGGTGGCATGCTCAAGAGTCAAGCCGAGGTGCGCGGCAACGCCGCGCCTGGATTTCTAGTAAGGTCCGAAATCGGATTTGAATATTTCTTCAGAGTTATTCTATCAGGCGTACAAGTTTCTAGAATTTCGAACATCAAACAGTACCTTAGAAGCTACATAAACTGAAAATAGCTCAAACAACATATCCTCTATCCTGTTAGCCACGGTACTACCAGTACACGGCAGTGAAACCAGTTAGCACCTTTCCTCTATCCTTACTGGTAACTGTAGATCAAGAAAACAAAATCCGCATAAACTGGACAATCAAATGTTTAGAACTTTAGATGACATCAGAGGTCAAAGGTTGTCGATGTTTTCCACTAAAAGAGTAAATGATTGTACACGTGATGGCACCTTCATAGCCCCATTCAGCGTCCTTCGGAACTGTTGGGGCTTTTTTTGGCACACAGGAACACGGTCCATGATGTTCAGCTGCGCAATTTTATTAGGATCATGCTGTCAATTGGCAGGATTCATCATTGGCACCATCTACCACTTGATACCTTGATCTCACATTCTGCAATATTTAATTGTTATTTAGCTACTGTCCTTGAGGAGCTTTTGACTGAGAAAAGTAGAAATAGTTCTTAAGAAACCTCAAGAAGGGTGACATAGTAGAAGTCTTCCATGTGCTGCATAAGGGCCGAACCATCCCTGATTGAAAGGAGTAGATTTATTTCTGTTTGCAGTAGTTTTTCCACAAGTTGCTTCTCTCCTTTCATCTGCAGGGAGTTATAAGCCCGATTAGTTAAACAAATGTGAGGAATAACATCCTAGTAAGTAGAAACAAAGAGGCAAACATACTCACAAATTCAGTAACAAGAACATCAGGTGTACACTCCCCTATCATGTCACCTTGGTCTTCATCTAGAATGTTGTTATTTACCTGTTTCATATACAAATGCAATTCTATGTTTTTTTGTGACAACTGGGGCATCTGGTAACTAAAACATGGATATCTGGCTATTCTTATAGCACATTTTGATCGAGAAATGATAAAAAGAAAACTACTTTACCGGTGCATCTTTTGCATCTCCAAATTTAAGATAAACTGGTGCTTCCACATGGCAATAGCCCATAAGACGTGGTACTGTTGGAATGATATCTCGGTGGTTGACAATTCTCCAGCTGTCCTTTACTTTCTGGAAATAGTCCAAAACGGTACAAAAATTGTGGTTGCTTTATATTTTTTAGTTCATAGATCCTTGCAGTAAAATTATGATAGAAGGTGAAATTCATAATGATATCAATATTATTTCACTGATTCTAATAGATAGGCTTCACCTATGGAAAACCAGTAACATACACAAAAAAGTTGTTCCTGCTGTATGACTAAATGTGACTCTTGAATTTGATCTGTAATGTATGCTAATCAGAATTGGTCTTCCGCAAGTTCATCCCAGCTCTTTCTCTACAATATTCATCTTTTGAATGCATTGTGCCAAAAAAGAAAACTATTTCAATAATGTCTTCCATGGAGAATTGTAACTTGCCTATATCAAGTCAACATATAGTAGGGATCTCCTCTCTGATAAGATGCTATTTATGTGAGCATGGGTCTACACATAGCTTAGCTAGGAGCGTAACACCACTATACTGAAGAAGAATGACAAAATGGCTGCTATCTTGTTTTCCAAATGCAAACGAAAGGTTGGATTATTCCTACTTCCATTCTTTCCTTATATATATATATATATATATATATATATTATTTGAAAGAAAGTGGCAAGACCGCTGCCTTAAAATTAAGATACAAAAGAGTGAAAAATACAAGCCCCATCCATGTGGCCTTGCTATACAAAGGATTGCCAGCATTTTGTATGTCTTTTGCAATAATACTCCTATGCATCTGCCAGACACTTATTTGAAATAAAACCTAATAGGTATACATATTTCACATGAACTTCCCCAATATCAAAGGACAGAATACAGATTGAACAAAAAGATTTAGTTCAATATTCACATTCATTTCCACACTCCAAATCAAAATGACTGATATTTACTAAATGACCCTTCTGCCATGCCAGAAATTATTGTGAAGAACATAATGGTTTTATTAGGTATAAAAAGAACATAATAATTCTCAGTTGTATTTTATCAAGTGCCCCAGTTCTAAATCAATCCATCCAAGTAGAAAATTAGCGTCTACAGAGTTAGTAAATAGTCTTCAAATTACCGCATTGTATACTTCAGCGAATCTTCTATTTCCCACTCTAGGAGAGCCAAAATTGTACATTGTCACAAATATGACACCATTCCTATAAAAGATGACATGACAAATATGAAAACAAAAAAATATAGAAAATCGTGTATGAACATAGTTGAAAACCATTATAGAAATAGTCAACAGCTGCCAACTGCAGAAGTGTTAAAGATACATAAACTATTGGTGAGCTATTTTGACAGTTCTATAACAGCATAACAGAATGATATACAAATAGGAAGCTAAACATTAATATTTTCTTTAAAATTTATGAAGCTCTAGTGCACCAGTACTTTTATTAGAATAACAGGTATCCTGACAAGTTCTTCATTACTGAGGCAAACACTCTGTAGTGCAGGGGTAGAGCAGTTAATGAGTTGTCTCTTCTGTTCTTTCCAGGCAGGTTTGTGAGGTCATCTTCCAGAGGCTGGGTCTAATTGCTCGAGCACCTCGACCTTCTGTCCCTCGGTTCTCTAGTTGGTGGTGCAATGTCATCAAGGGGCTACCTAAAGATTTGAGAAAAGGACTCAATACGTTGATCATTCTGGTAGCCTGGGAACTTTGGATACATAGGAACTCTTATTTGAAGGAGCTCGAGCAAAGTGCTACACTGAGAAGTTCCTATGTAGACAGCACTGAGAACATGCTATGGAGAGGAGTGCTGTTTTCAGGCAGTGCTGCACAAAGTGGGAGAGGAGTGTATCCTTTGGTGCTCTACCGGAGCTTCGGCTCTCAGCGAACTCTTATCTAGGTTGTTCACCCCAGGCCTTCAGTCCTGAGGAGATGCTTTGGTCGAGATCGTTTCTTGTTTCAGTCTTGTAATAGGTGTCAATGTAATGTAAGGGGTTGTGTTTGGGAGAGGCTTCTTGATCTCTCCTTGTACTATATTTCTTCTTAATGAAATGACACGCAGCCCTCTTGCATTGTTCAAAAAAAGAGCAAGTAATAAGGAATCATCCAAGTTAATCTGATTTTGTTTGGGACTTTGGATTTCCTATGTGTTAAATGTTTGACTTTTACATGTTTCCACAAAACCTGAATCAAATGATGTCATATGGTATCTGAAATGAGAAGATCGCAGATTTAGATCAAGTGAACGTTCAAACTTACTTGGCCATTTGGCTTGATGAAAGTTCAAGAGCAAGAAGGGTTGCTAGTGCTCCACCTAAACTGTGTCCAGTCACATAAACATGCCAACTAGGTATGATTTCTGCATCTTCTTCATCCCTGCAGTGGAATAATTAGATGCTTTGTGAATAAAGTTTGAGATAGTTACTTGGTGAAGCTATATATACAATAAACACATAAAAACAAGGTTTAAATCCAAATATTGTTCTTTTCAGCAATAGTTTTCTGAGATATATAGTCAAAATTCCATGTAGACAGCACTGAGAACATGCTATGGAACGTTCAAAGTTTCCTGCTTCATATTAAACTTATTTGTGGAATGAAAGTCACCTATTTCACTGCAAAAATACTTACTGGTATCCAACGGCGTATTTGATGAGAGTCATGATCCTGTTCCTAACAGAATCATATGCACCTAAGAATCCACTGTGAACCTAAAACATGGTGTGACAACATGTCAGGAAGCAAAATATGAGAAGAGACATATAAAAGAGTGTAGACAACTAACTTGAACTTCTTGTTTGAAGTCACCACCCAGCCTCTCAGGATTTAGTCTGCAATCAGGTTCAAGACATGTTGTGCCAAAGGAACATGAAATACAAAAAAGAAAATGACGACTACAATAGCTACAATTTCTTTCTTCAATCTTACCCAGCAGGTACAAGCATTAAGTCAGTTCGCAAATCCTTCCACCTTGACTAGGTTGACATGTAGAAACCAATGCAAAGTGAAGTGAATAAGGTTGAATATGTGACAAATTATAAAGTTAATTTGCCATTAATAGAACGTAATATTTTCATGTTAATACATACTTGTTCAGTTCCTCGAAAGGCAACAACCAACCTTCTTCGAGAAGAATCACGCCATATGGCAACCTACATGAATATTTTTCGAAAAGGACCTACATGTTAATATAAGCTATCAAAACAAAGGAGACAGGAAACTCACTGGTATCGGCATATCGCACAAAAACTCACTTGTGTGTCTGTTGAAACATTGTCAAGAAAACATATCTTTTCGAAGTCCGATTTGATGAAACTGTTACGTCCCAGTGAAGTGGCAAGCATAGCCCATGCCTCCATGGCAGTCTCTGCACTTGCAAACAGGCTCCGCATATCCTCTGTTTTCTGTGCATCAATGGACAGTATGGTAGATGCAACAGTATCATCCTTTTGAACAGAATCTGCAGCAGAAGCACCTTGCTGTTCTCTAATCATATCATGTTTGCCATTTGTTTCAGTTGTCGCTACTGACTGATCATGTGGTGAGAGGTTTTTAGAAAGTATCATCAGAGCTCCGAGTATATTTTCTGTTTGAGACAATACATCCCGAGATACTTTATTTATGTCTGGAAAGGAAGATCGCGCCTCCTCTTTGGTTGTCAATGTTCCATTTTCATTCTCAACACCAACTGAGTTTTCAGGAGTTGTTTCACTGCCATCACTTGTTGAAGTATCTGCCATTGCAAGTCCAGATTCTAAATATTCCTGTTCAGCAATTTCACGTGATTTCAGACCAAGTGAACTTAATAGGTCAAATCCATCCAATTGCTGGACCTCTGGAAGAGAAAATCCAAAGTTCTGTAGTACATTTTGGTTGAGTACATTGTTCAGAGCTCTCCAAAAGTATTCATTTGATTCCTTCATATCAGATGATGCATCTCCTTCACTGTTAACAGTTGCAGCAGGAGATTGAGCTTCACTATGAGAATGAGAATCTGAAATGTCTTCAGAATCAATATTCTGTTGTTGAAGCTCATTTAAATTGGTTGGGCCATCTAAGGGTTCTTCATCATTTTTAGAAACCTCAGCTCCACTTTCCAATGATGATGGCTTTGGAAGGCTGGTGTAAGTGAAAGAATTTAGTTGCCCAAATGCAGACTTCACAAACTGACTTGCATTTATACTTTCAGATCCAAGAACCATTCTAAGAGCAGATCCCAGGCTGCTCTTCACAAGAAAGTCAGACACAAAAGGTATTCTCCACCATTGTTTTTCACTCTCGATATCATCATAACTCTTGTATTTGACCTGGCATGTTATACTTAAAACTTAGTTCACTAATTAGAATGGAACAATTACAAACCTTGGACATAGTGGAACAAAATATCACTATCGGAAAATCATGCAGCTAGAGTCTTCATATACCTCTATACTTGTTTGTGCAACGAGAAAAGATGTGGTGCACAGTAAATACAGCCTATGTTTTACCAATGTGGCTTTAACACTAGATATTCTGATATGTGAGTAAAATTACAAGTGTACTCATGGAGTTAAAAGGTCGGTCTGCTAGTTCATGCCCAAAAAGGGGCTTCCCAATATGAAAATTATTCTACTGCTATTGTTTCTATAAGAATCTACATAAGTAAGGATTTTGCTGATTTCACTCACCTGAAAGGCAAGGATCTGTTAGAGGATGCACCTTAGCATTCGATGATCAGGAAAATAAAATGTTAAGGATCGTACCTCTATCTCAATAGTTCCACCACCACCAAGGCCTTCTAATTCAACAGTAACACCATGATTGTTACCTACAAAGAGCAATGGCGCTATAAGCTTTTGCCAAGAGCAAGATACAAATGCATCCATATTAGATTCAAGGGGGAAGATATTGCTCTGTAATCAACTTTTCACGTGAATATTAAATGACAAATGAAGTATGGCACAAGAAAAAGACCAATGAAGGGCAACAAAAGTTTTGCCGCAAGTTTTATTAGGAGAAAAAAATAAAAACAATTGTGGGCCCAGTTTTTTCGTGGAAACCAGGCCCAAAACCACACACAACTAAGTACAAAACCATCATACATATTGCATTTTCAGTTTGGCCAAAATGCCATAACTGATGGCAGATTTACCAGTTTAAAAAACAGCCTCAGTTGTTTTTTCATATATATATATATAGCTTTTCAGACAACTATCACTAAGTGGTGATCACTGTGGGGATCTCCTCCACAGTCTTTTGTGGTAAAAAAGTAGTGATGAACTGATAGAAATGGTTTAGCTTATATTACTGGTCACATATATCAATAGATAGTATTAGCTATTTCCATAACACATGTGAAGGTTACTTGAAGCAAAACTTGGTGGAGCATCTTCTGATAGAATGTTGAGTGGGATGAATAAACTTGGGAGAGCAATTTCAACAGTATAGTGCTTTTATATCAGTGAGATTACATGCAGCTTAAAGACATGTGATTATGGAGTTTCAGTGTTTCACTGTAAGTAAGAAAACAACAGTGGCTGTCAGATAGTATAAAAAGCCCAATGTAAGTGGTGAGTGTGAGTTGCATTCTTGAGATTCTCAAACTGGTTGAATTGGCAAGTTAGTAAAAAAAACTCAGACAGTGAGGAAAGACTGTCCCATGGTACTGCACTAAGAAGAAGCTCTTCGTCAAACTGATCGAGAAAACACCTGAACTACGGCTTCACCCTATAAGGTCGAAACACCTGAACCATGGCTCCACCCTATAAGGTCGCACCGCAACCTGGGCCTACCATGAACTTCTGGGTTGGTGATCACTGCAACTACCCCTTGATAGGATGGACCAAACCAATTATAGAAACTACAGGCCAGTACCCTACCATTATTTTTTGGGTTGCCAACAAGGGGGTTTTTTTTTGTCACCAGGATTTGAACCTTGGCCGGTGTTCTCCTGCGTGTTTGATAAAAAAAAACCTTGGCTGGTGTCTCCCTCAACTGGGGAGCTTACCACTACGCTATAAGAATGTTCACCACAATACAATATTTTGTTCTTTGACCCAACATCGTAATCATAAATATTTTTTAATGGACTGGCAGGAATTATGCCTTTCGATTAACAAGGGAATGGAAAGTTTATGTACAAAGACAAGAGATATGAAGTAACCGCACAAGTTCAGGGGCAGCTCTCCCTGCAATGGCTCTCTCTCTCTCTCCAGGGGGTACCTCCCCCCTCCCCCCCCACACCACACACACACATCCATCCCCACCCCCTGACCACAAAAGCCGGGGGAAAACTGTTTGTTTTCTGTAACTTCTCGGTAAGAACATTACATCACGTTTCAACATGAATTTGACCATCATTCTCTACAGACCAGCACTAAGAATAAGGAAACCAGCACCCATGACACCAATCAGGAACAGGTTCTGAAAACCTGGTTATAACAAAAGGAATACCATGAGAGATTGTTGTGATTTCTTTATTAATATAGAGAATTACCATCACAAAGTGATTCAAGGTATAATCCAGCATTTCCCATGCGTTTGTGTGGGGTAACAAGGTTTGCATCCCAAGCTGCAACCTATTGAGCAACATGGCAGCAGATGCCAAAAGGCACAGAAATCATTCATAGTAGAACCAAGATATAACAAAGTAGATGATTTAAACCAAAATTAAAAGATGCACACAATCTTATGTTTGATTACTATCACCTACTATTTCTTATCTATTTCTTTCAATTATATAAATATAAATATAAAAAATCTTGACCATGTACTCTGCCATCCTGAAAGCTACAGACATGTATTTCTGTTTGTTAAAATCTTTGCCACAAATATTGCCGATTCAGTTTAAGTTTCATTGGAGTTGATCCACCCAACTTCCAAAACAATTTTATAACACATGGAGCGGGTCCAATATCACTACATGCCCTCAGTACTTATAGCATGCAGCAGTTTCTTTGCCTAGGCAGAGGAAGATTAATGGGCCTTCCCTTAAACGAAAAAAAAAAGTATCTAACAAGACTGACAATGTAGAATAACCAGAACTTTCCTTAAACAAAAAAAAGTTGCTAGAATAGGGGACCATGAAATTATAACTTATTGATACCTGAAGAAGATTTTCTCGAGATTTTTTAATGTTAAATGTGAAATCCTCATTCCATGTTGGCTCCTTTGTCCTACAGTGAACAATTAATGAATTCACACTTCGAATCAACATTGCAAAGGAATAGAAATATTTAAGTTTTCTCAAGAAAATTATCTACTAGTTGACACAGTATCCCGAATGAAATAAAGGACTCAGCATATACTGCATAATCATTTTAATTTCATATAGAAAGGAACTTCTTATTTATAATAGCACTCCCAGCCCATTTAATAAGTAACACAAAAAGGAATAAGTAACTCACGCCCATTTAATTTGGCTTTTTGCAGTTTGGCCATTCAGTTGCAGAATTACATAAGGATCACTCGTGCCCTGAAAATAAAAGAATTAGTTAAGTGGATTGTTAAAGAGTGGAAAAATAGGACTTCGATTGATAAATTGCAAACATAAAAACTTTTTACTGATCAACTAGAGAATGAGACTCAATAAAAATTCAGCAAAATAAACAATAATTGATAATCGTACCCATGGATCCATTGCAGGAAGGTTTATGCCTTTCTTCACCCTGATGACTAGCTGCCCATCGTATACTTCACGGAGAAATACACTGCAATAGTTGCGGCATCGATGCATCATTGACAACATTTGCAGTAACGGTTTAGCAAATATTAGCTACAACAAACGGTCCAAGCTCTAAAACGAAGGGTAGGACCGGAACTTACTCGGACAGGAACACTGTCTGACAGTCAGCCGCATCAGTTTCGCGCCAGCCCGCATCTGCCTGTCAAAAACGACGACCAATCGTGCCACGTAAGCTAATCCATGGCGGTTGCCTCCACCACCAGCTTGGGCTAGTCCAGTTCAAGGATGGGGACAAGACGAGTAGGTCGTGACGGGAGGGGCAAGGTGCTCACCGGCGGACTGGTGTAGGCTTCGAACGCGAACCCGGCGAGCACGACGGCGAGGTTGATGTCGAACGGCGGCCGCCGCGGCCCGTCCTCCTCCGCCACCAATCCTTCCCCACAGCGCTCGGAATCTGGCTGCACGGCTGACGGTTGGCTGCCGTCGCAGCTTATGCGGCACCTTGCCGCCCGCAGCCCCGCCCACCGCCTCCGTCTCCCCCTCCTCGCGACCCAGCACCGCCGCCACACCACCGCCCTGCAGCCTGGCAGCGAGTGCGCGGGAAGAACAACCGAGGTCGTTGCGCGCGCCGGCGCGACGCGGCATGCGACTGCGGGAGCACTGGTCGAGGCCATGAGGACTCGGCGATTGCCGTTGTTTTTGGCTGTGTTCACTTCGCCGTCGCTTCCGGTCGTGAAGAAGGGAGAAGCGAGGTGGCGCTTCCTGTACGTCTAAAGTGAGGAGCGCTCTAGTCTGTTCGAGACTTTTCGAGTGGTGGGGGGAAGAGGGACGGCGCACCACCCGGACACAGATTGGGTAACTTTGCCATCATCTCCTGCGTCCATTCTATATCCAACGTTTGATATGCTTCCAAGCAAAAACACAACCAACACTTAGCCATTTTTGGCTGGTATGCTTCGGTCCCGGCGGATGCCACGCTGGTGACCAGCTTGACGGTGCCCGGCGACCTGCACGGCTGCACAACACCGAAAGGCTCATGGTGATCACCATGGTGCTCATGGAAGTCCTCGGCACCGCATTGTTGGTTCTGTGCCTCATGGCGCGCATCTCGTCCCGGCTCCCTCCACTTCTGTATGCTCCTCGTCGAGCTCCTCCGCAAGGTGTACGTACGCCATGGTCGTGCCAGCACCGGGCGGCCACGCATTCGCGCTGGGCATCATATGCCACAAACGCCGTCAAGGATGCTACCTCATCTATTCTCTCTCCGGTCCGGATGTGGCTGTCAATCGCGGAGGGTGGCACTAGCACGGGCCCAACGCACGGCGAGCATGAGCGGCCGGTGCAGGCTTAGGCGCCGCACCCTCGCGACTGATGCAAAGGGCTATGCAGGCCGGCGCGCAGCAAGCGCGTGTGGCCATCGCAGAGGGCGACATGGCGACCTGTGCGGCGAGCGTGTAGTGCGGCGCACTCGCGGCCAATGCTGAGGGCGACGCGAGCCATTGTCGAGGGCAACGGAGTGAGGATGATGCACCAGGCTTGTGCTGTTGGCTCGGAGTGCAAACCTCACGGGAGGGTTAATACGGCGCGATGCAGGGCACGGGTCTTCAGCGATGGCGCGCATCGCGGGAGTGTTGCTGCGGCTCAGCGGAATACTCAGAGCGCGGAGATCGCGACCAGCGAGACGATGCTGATGACCGTGAGTCTGCAGTGCGAGAAGGCTGCCGCCATGATGGAGGCACGCGAGCTCCAGGGCCTCGCAGAGGGCTGCGTTGGCCGGGACCGCGACCTGCAGGACCGCCTCGCTGCGGTCTCCACGCTAGCCGCATCGTACGCCGCCCTGTTCCGCGCCCACGGCGTCGACCTCGAGGACGGAGACGGAGACGAAGACGCATGCGCCTAACAAGCGATGAGGTCGGTTGGGGCTGCCGGCACGGCGGCGCGTGGGACGGAGGTGGGGCGGCGTACGGCGCAGCGCAACAGCCAGCATGGACGACCGACGCGTCGCGTGACCAGGCAGCTGCGGCGGTGCGCGGGACGGCCGGACGCCTCATAGTCCCGCGCAATCCAGAGCGCTCCCACCGGGCATTCCGTCAAAAGAAAACTTGCAAGTTCCGTGAAAAGCAAGAGCACAAATGGGATTGCTGGAGAGACGTTAGATCTTGAATGGACGTGGGAGATAGATAGAAAGTTACAGAAGCAAAGTCACTCGGTCTGCGTCCGCGCCACCCACGACCTCTACACGCTCTGGCGGTCTGACCTGCTCTGCTCGAGGACTCGGCGTCTGCTTGAGGGGCCCACTACTCTGGTAATTGGGCCCAGTTACCAGAGGGCGATCGTGTCATTTCGCTAGTTGTCTGTGTTAATCAGATTGGTAGTGCTCACGGCAATTGCCTGTGTTTGTCAGCAGTATAAGTTCGTAATTCTGACAGTCTCGATTTTTCGCTAGTTCTATATATGCTAAAAATTCTGAGAATTTAATATATCTGGGCCAAAATGCATCTCGAATACTAGATATCCAGAACGATGTGTTGTTGGCAATAGGAGGCACCAAAAATCTCGTCAAGCAGCAGCTATACAATTCTAGACCGAGACAAGAAACGCGAGGCATGCCTGCCGCGGCAATCTGCGCACGGTGGCCGTGCCGGCGCGGCGGCTAGCCGGCTACATGAGGTAACCTTCGACGCTGCCGTCGTCGGAGGGGCGACCGTGCTCGCTCATGCTCCCCCTCAGCCTGTAGAAGCTGTGCCTCCCCTTGGTGCGCAGCGGGCCGGACCAGTCGTACATCGCCAGCGACTCGATCTTGTCCAACACCGCGTTCGACGCGGACCGTGGCCTCCGCTCGTCGGCGCCGGCGGCAGGGTCCGAGCCGTATCCCAGGGGGAGCGCCGCAAGGCCCGGAGTGGCCAGCGGGTCGTCGTCGTTCCACGTGCTCCTGCTCACGTCGTTCCACGGAGACTCCTCCGTCGCGCCGCCGCCGAAGGAGCCGCTGCAGGTCTCGTCGCCGCCCCCGCCACCGCCGCTGTGGATCAGCTTCAGCGCCTGCACGACCTCGCCCATGAACGGCCGGTGCGACGCCTCGACGTGCACGCACATGGACGCGATGGCCGCCGCCTTGGCCAGCTTCTCGAAGTCGTAGCCCGCCGGGAGCGACGGGTCCACCAGCTGCTGCAGCCCTTCACGGGTGGTCAGGAGCGGGCGCGCCCAGGTCACCAGGTTCTCGGACCCCGGTGGCTGGGTCATGTCCACGGGTTTTCGGCCTGACAGCAGCTCCAGGAGCACCACACCATAGCTGTACACGTCGCTCTTGACAAGCAGATGCCCTGTCATCGCATACTCTGGGGCAACGTACCTGCAGAGCATATAGGAGTACATTAATTGTTTAAATTGTTCAAACAATCTATATCAAGAGTAATTACGCTCGCCATCATCAAAAGTGCATACAAGAGTTGTATGATGGAACTTGTTGGTTAACACTAGTAGAGGTCACTCTTACCCGAAAGTCCCCATGACCTGAGTAGAAATATGATCCATCCCTTCTGATGCTTCCTTTGCCAGCCCAAAATCAGCAACCTTGGGGGTGAAATCGTTTTCCAATAGAACATTGCTAGCCTTGAAATCCCGGTGAATGACATGAGGGTTGGCGTCCTCATGCAGATAGGCTAGTCCCCTTGCTGCGCCGAGGGCTATTTTCATTCTCGTGTCAAAATCAATCGGGCCATATATTTTATCTGAACCTGAAATATCAAAACAGAAGTGCAGGAATAAGTGATTATTACATGCCCTACAAAAAAAAATAGTTATGTTCAAGTTTCTTAAATTGTGTAAGTACTGTTAAGATGCTATTATGAAAATTAGCATGCCCAAATACCATGTAGATGAGATTCAACACTTCCGTTTGGAACAAGCTCAAATACCAAGCATCTTGTGCTCCGTTCAAAGCATATACCAATCAGCTTGACAAGATTGCGGTGATGTAAACGACTTAGCATCTCAACCTCTGCAATGAACTCGCGGTCTCTGTTGTGATGTTTCCTTGTGAGCAATTTGACAGCAACCTCAACACCCTCTTCAATTACACCGCGATAAACACGTCCATAACCACCTTCACCTATTATTTTGCTGAAGCTGAAGTTTTCTGTGGCCTTCTCAAGCTCAGTTATTGTAAATGTCTTCACGGTGGATGGACAGGTTCCTATTGTTGAAGCAAATGATGCTGCCGAGCTGCTCGTACCAGAAAATGATGACCTCATAGCTGAAACAGAAAAAGTGAACTATATTACGAAAAATAAGGGGAGTTTATATTCCATTAGGGTGTTTTATGCTTCTTTATGCATTGTTGTTCCTGAATTAAATCAAGATCTTAAGTGGTGCCCTTAGTGTACAAGTCAGTGCTCTATGCTTACTGGTCTTTTGATGTGTAAATAGTAACAAGATCATTGTATCATGACATACTCCAATACATGACAAACCAAAGAATTGATAGTGCCCCCACGTTGGACCAGATAGAGGAACAGAAATGAAGCAACAGGAAATTAAAAAACCGAAGTCAAGAGCCATCAAGGACCAGGGTGAGTTCCTGGCAACGGGAGGCAGGAACACACTGACTGACCCATATTCTAATTCAGGGTAGAGTAGAAAGTACCCGTCTAACAGCGTCAAGGGATACCACATAATTGCATCTTAATCAATCCAAATGCAAATGACTATAGTGCAATATACCAGAAGTATAGTATAATGTGCCAATTGTCACGAAAATTACCTCCTTTTCTAGTGATGGACGAACTTGAAATAGGGCCCGTAGCATGAGAATGTTTTAGTCCATTGAATCTCCAAATGATGCCAATGGCCAAGCATGTCAAAACAAAAACCACAGCTGACAGAGCAATTATGGCAACCATTTTAGAGTTAATCTTGTGATGGCTCCTGTTGTGTATATTTGCACTAAAAGGGTCCTCGTTACTGCCTACTGGGCCCAAGGATCCAGGAATAGGTACTAAAGAAGGAAGGCCTGCGATATGTGTATATAATTAGATAAAGAAAAGAACAAGCATTAGATAAACAAAACAACAAAAAACACTACAGAAGGCTAGTGAAGTGAATTTATCAACATCTATTCACCTGGATAATGAACATATGTAGCAACATATTCACCAAAAACGGATGAGTTTATTGGCACCTTCTTTTGCAAAAATCTGTTGCTAATCAATAAAGCTGAAGTCCTATCAAATTTCTGGCCTAATGGCACCAAATCAATGGTTACGGTTGTCTTTTCAGGATCTTGAAGGCTGCTCCCAGCACCCATTATCCGAACTTGACTCTGTTTCAAGAATGTACCTGCTGCAACCTCAATTTCTAACTCATCGATTCTTGGAAATAATTGATACGGTGCCACGCCAAGATCAAGCTGAATTTGCATAGGATATACACAACCACAGGGTGAACCAATTGGAGTCGACGTAAGTGGAGCAGAACAAGTTGTTCTGCTGCAATCTGTCAAATTTCAGGCATGAAAAAGGTCTTATTAATGTTGATTTCTTCATACTAACAATAAGATTTGTAATCTCTATTGGACAGCTGAGAAAGTAAAAAAACCTTGTCTTTCTGGCGAAAACGATGAAGGTGCAGGGGAAGCATGATGCCTTCTTCTGTGATGCCTATGCACTGGGTGAGCAATAATCGGGTCTGAGTATCAAAAGGAACAATGGTTTGTATGAAGAATGCTAAATAGAACAAATAGCTAAAGTGGAAAGGTACACATTGAAAATTGTATTTTCAGTCATGGTGAGAAACTGAGAAATATATGTGCTTGCTACACCTATACTTTTCATGTGTACAAATCTCAAGGGTTATAAAAGTACTTACCTTGAGGTTGAGGAGAAGGGGCTGGGCCAGGGGCTAGGGAAGGAAAGCGATGCTGATGGGTTCTACTCAAGAGTCCGAATAAGTATGATGCAAGACTTGTAGAGCTTGATGTTCCGAGTTGCACTGCTTCGAATATTCAAACATACGTGCATCAGAACTCCATAATAAAGAGTTTGATGACAATTGACAGCTCTAGCAAGAATGAAAAAGACAGCACAAAATGAGGAGCCCAAAACCCTCACCAAGCACTTGAACGAACGAACTGTGGCAAGCCTAAAAATTTCGAGCTCGATATGAGACAGGAAATGCTACACTCGCATATTCATAGCTCATGTTGTATTCACGCAAGCTGTTTCAACAGCCCAGGTACTCCTACTCAGGCAAGGAATCACCGGCGGCACCAAAGCCAAAAATCGAAGTGCAGATTGTTCAGTAGGAATTCCAACTTCTACATGCCAAAGCCTCAGGCATGATTCAGATGCGCTCGGACGAATCACGAGAGCAACAGCTCCATGGAGAAGAAGGCGAAACCATCTTCTGTCCCATACACGACCAGTGGAACTTGCCACGCACGCCATGCCCGCCGCTCCTCCCCGGCGATCCCACCGCAAGAACGCAATCCGCACTAGAATTCTCCCCGGCATTGCAACCCGAACTCGAGAAAAACGCGAAGCACGAAGAGGAAACGAGGAAAAATCTCAAGGACGCACCGCAGAGCACGAGGATGAGGAGGAGCAGCGCCGCTCCCCGCGGCGGCATCTCGGGACGTCACAGCCGCCGGCGTCGCTGGTGGGAGGGCCCGCCTCAAGGCGCCACCGCCATGTGGACCCCTGGCGTGGCGGGGGATCCCGGCCCAGCAAGTCCCGCCTCCTTCCTAGTTCCTCGCGCTCTGCTTCCGCTGCGCTGCTGCTCGTTGTTTCTTTCTTTTTTTTTTCTTCTCCAGACTGCAGAGTCCTTTTTGGTTCTTCGCATTGAAGTGAGGTGCTGGTCCCGAAGTAGCATTAAATTGGCGGGTGGGAGATACACCGAGACGAGCGAGGAGGCGGCCTCGAAGGTTTTCCCTTCGTGTTGTTGTATTTTAAAATGTTTTTTCCTGTCCAGGGTGCAGACCGGTCAGTGGTTTCTTCGTTTCTGAAGCTTCTGAACTGTTTTGGTACTCTTTTATGCTTTGAGTGAAACATTTTTTGTGCTACTTTTGGAATTATATTATGTGATTTTTACTAGTACACCGAGTTCTTAGGTAAATTTGTTAGGTTTTGAATCATATTCTCATGAACCTCTGTCTTTTTAATGAAGAAAAAAAAGGTAAAACCCTTATCATAAACAGATTACATCCTGTGGAATCCAGGCACTGGGCAACAAATGCCTTCTATACTATGTTCCAAGTCTGTCAATTTTTTTCGGAAAATAATATGATATTTCCAAATATAGTGATATTACCTATATAGATATTCTAATTTAGTAGCACTACTCCGTTCCAAAGAACATACTATTATAGGTTTCAACTAAATCAAGCTTTTGTAAGTTTAACTAAATTTATTATGAATAATAGTATCCGCAATTATATATCCAAATAGGTTTTTTCACGAAAATGTATTCCATAATTAATCTAAGTACTTGTTTGATAGTATAAATGTTTCAAAAATATCAAAATTTATATAAATTTTAGTTAAATTTAAAACTAGTTGATTTCTTAAAAAAAAAGAAGAGAAACTATTTTTTGCCCCGACGGGAGGGAGTAGTCTACCTGTGTATATAGCTAGTGTGGGCCTAGAGCAAACCAACAATTTTCACGGGAGACGAACAATAACAGCTAGTAGCGGTGCTGCCCCGTGCGGCCTTCTGGTCTTTGATGCCACATGCCAGACACAGCCACGCGGCGCTAGGACTTGAGAAGAGTGAGCTTAAAGGAAGAGCATAAAGGCCTAGGCCCACCTCATCCAGTGCAAGTCCGCAAAAAGAACATAAAAGCTCACACAAACTTGTAGTTGACACCAAAACGTCGAAGAAAACCCATAAGCGATACGTACGCGTACTCATGATATTAGTTGTTTTGTCATTTAGAAAAACACAACTTTTGTAGTGGTTACATTATTGCAAAAGAGTTTATGTGTCTTCGACTTTTGCGATATGCATGGTTGCACTCAAAAGAACTTGCTCCGATCCCTCTCGTTGGCATAGCTATATACGTATATATATATATATATATATAGACTAATATAATAACCTAGCAGGATCGTGATAATCCAAGAACACGGTGGGCCCCGGCCTGCAAGCTTGGAGGGTGAGAAATCATCCCCAATTGCTGTGCGTGTACGTACAGCCAGTGCGGGACGACCACCGCACCTGCTGTCTTCGTCAATAAATGCATGTGGTAGAAGTAGAATGCGGCAGTAGTACGTACAGTATGCATGCTGGCAAGCTAATTAACACATTGATAATCCAGGGTCCAGGCGCATATACAGATATACATACATGAAAAATTGAAGATCGATGACCGTATATACGGTATGTGCCTCTCCCGTCGTCGTCGTCGTCGTCGCTCATGAAATGAAATGAACGAGAGAAACGGTACAAAAAAAAAACTGAAATATAATCTATCTTGGTGGGACGTCGTCGATGCATGCCCCCCCCGGTTAGTTAGCTAGCGAGCTACGTATATATTAGCCAAAATGCAAAGTAACCTTAGAAATCACGGTTTCATGCTCTGCTGCTGCTTCCTTTTCTTGTTCTACGCCAGTCGGTAGAATAAACTAAATAAACGCGAGTGGGGGTGCACTGGTTACATGATGCGCTTGCCAAGCTAGCTTGCGCCGGTGACAAAACTCGATGGCGCCTATGGATTCGTCGTCGTCGGGGATCTCGGGCGGTTGCGACGGGGAAAAAGCAAGGCTACGACGCGGATTGCGCAGTAGTGCTCTGCTCTGCTCTACCACCTACGCATGCATGTTGCCCGGCCATGGGTGCGATCTGAGTTGACGCGTTCACGTGCGATTGTTTAGGACGCAAACAGTCCTCGCACTATAGCGTAAATTCCCACTGCACTCATCTGTCATCTCACAAGGAAAATCCCATTGCACTCCTTGTTGCCCGGATCGGAAAACGCTTCCAAAGGGTGACATGATGCGACGAGAGAAACTTGTGAACAAAAAGACGAACCGACGCGCGGAGCTAGCTACTTCGCTTTCACGGTTTCCTTCCTTCCCTCTAGTATAGTACAGTGTATAATAGTCGGGAGCCCACTCTCCGTTTCTTAGCTCCGGTTTCTTAATTAATTCTATGATGAAGACGCTGATTCTGGTCGAGGTACCGTGTACCTAACCTAGCTAGCTACAGTGAAAATGATTTTGAAGTATAATCTTGGTGGAGATTATGGCCTTATGGGGAGCAGTAGATGAGGGATATGTTCTCGTTGTGCAAATAATTTTCTTTATTAGATTTCACCAAAATTTGTGACTTTGTTACTTTGTTACTGTTTTGTTTTTTTTTTGAGATTGTTACTGTTTATTAGTTGAGCACAAGTGATTCTCACAGATAAATTGTTCTTCTAAAAGTCACCACCAAATTGCCCCCTTAGGATCAGCCCATTAGAAACCTCAGCTCTCTCAAACTTTTGTTACCCACGTACTGCTCCATGCATGAGAAACTACTCGATCTCCCAGTCGATCAATTAGCAGCCACCGGCCGGCCTGCTTAGGTCCAATGCAGGGGTCTTTTCAGGAAATCATATAAACTATCGCGAAGGTAGATGAACCATTTTGGCATTATACGCATTAACCAACCGCCGAGAGCACTTCAACCGCAACCACAGTTATAAAGAAAAAAACGTTATTGTCAAAAAAAAAAAAAACGCAACCACCCAACCCGGCCGGCACGGCTCAATAGACCTTCACTTTTGATAGCATGACTTATTAGGCCGTTGCCGTCGAGATGCATGCATATGATAGTCTTAGGTAGTAGCGCCATGTGTGAGGCATTTATGCTCCATCCATTGTGCAACTTTACCACACAACAAATATCAACCGTTAAGAAGACATAACTTTCGTACGGAACACTAGCTAGTGTGGTATGTCTTCTAAAGCGTTACAACTTACAACACACACTAACTTGGGAGTATATCTATTACTAGTCTGTTATCTTGCTCTTGCACATAAGACAAAACCAAGATTTAAAGTCTCTAGCTATAATTGTTTTTAATTAAGACTGGTCAAGGTATTTTTGTTTATGTACAACTTAGCGATTATAGCCTATTATAGCATTGTTTAATCTTTGCTATAATTGTTTTAGCCAAAGATTTAAACTATGAAAAAAAATAACTCATAAACATTTAGGGAACGAGCCATAACTCCGATGGCAAAGTGCTCTAGTGGAGGAGCGGCCGGTCCAAAATTTAAGTTTCGCTCCTTCCACGTCCCCTAAACTTCCACGGGGTTTCTCCGTTTATTTTGAGAATGGTGGATACCTTGCATGAATAGACTACAACTGTAATGGCTCTCTTCGGCTGGTACATAAGCTGACTAATTCCGGCTAATTGAATAGTATTCTGTGATAGGGAATTAGCTGAAATTAGTTCAAGCTAACAAAGCCATATCTCGATCTAGATACAGGTAGATATTACAACTTACATTGAAGGATGGATGCTATAAATAACATAAGCATCACTCCTTTCATTTCAAAACAATTTCATCTGTCTTATGCACCCAGATAACCAACTATCTAGGTCATACCTAAAAGTATACTTATTTTAGGATAATAAGTAGGGGTAATAGTATTATTTAAGTACTATATTGTTTTTTTCACATTTTTATTTATTTTTTATAAACACAATTAGCATTATAGATATTCTAGCGACATGGCGGAGCGGAGGGGGCCGGGCCGTGGCCGTGGCCGTGTGAAACAGAGATGGCCGGGGGACTGGGCGACGGCGTGGCGGCCGGTCAAGCGGAGCGGAGGCAGCTGAGGGGAGATAGTCGAGAAGGGGCGAGCGCGGGAGAGAGAGCGTGGGGTGTAAAAACCGAGGGTGAAGCGTGAAACCGCGAATTCACTACGGCAAGACGCCGGAGGAGACTCGTTCGCTTCGCTCGACGGATGGCGCGTGCTCCGCGGGCCGTGGCCGTCTCCGGTGCCCACCCTGCTCCGCCTCCTCTCCTCCCACCCCTCCCTCTCCGCCGCCGCCCACGCCGCCCTACTCAAGTCCCGCTCCCTCTCCAGCCCCGTCCCGATCGCGGCCACCGCTCTCCTCACCGCCTACGCGAACGCCGGACTCCCGAGCGCCGCGTCCAGCCTGTTCGACGAAATGCCCGCGCGGGACGCCGTCGCGTGGAACGCGCTTCTCGCCTGCCGCCCTGGGGCGGCCGCCGCGGCCTTCCGCGGCATGGCCGCATCCGGGCTGCCGCCCACGGCCGCCACGCTCTGCACCCTACTCAAGGCTTGCGCCGCATCGCGTGCCGCCAGCTCCACGCGCGGGGCGTCGTCTCGTGCCACGCCGACGCCGACGTCATCATGGCCACCGCGCTCGTCGATCTCTACATGAGCTGTGGCCTCGTCGAGGACGCCATGAGGGTGTTTGTGCTCACGTAGTGCCCAAAGGATGCCGCCCTGCACAATGCTCTTCCCTCAGGCTGCGTGGAGAATGATTGGTTCAGCGACGCCTTCTCGATGCTGAGGCGGCAGACAGAGCTCAATGGGATCTCGCTGACCTCTGCTCTCACGGCCAGCGCAGCCACAGCCAACTTGGCTTATGGTATGCAAGCATTGCAAGGCTCTCCGTGGTGGGTTTGATTTTGACACCGTTATATGCAATGCGCTTGTTGACATGTATGCAAAATGTGGGAGGGCAACCACTGCGCGTATCGTATTCGACCGGATGGCTACCAGAAATGTGGTCTCCAGGTCAAGTATGATTGACGCTTACAGTCGCCATGGGCATGGTGTGGATGCTATGCATTTGTTTAAGCTAATGGAGAAAGCTGCACCAATGGTCTTGCCAAATGCAATCACATTTCTGGCGGTTCTGTCAGCCTGCGGACACTCTGGTCTGGCGGGTTTTACTGTTGGTTTGTCCTCATCTGAGTACGGAATCGCAATGCACTGTGGTGTTAGGAATTCGTTATTGATGAAAATTTTCAAATCTGTGTGGCTTTGTGATGCAAGTGCAGTTTGATAGGTCAATGTTTTCTTCTGTCCATTGGTTGCGGCTGATATGTAAGGCTTGAGAACCATGTATGGTTACCACTAAAAATTAGAACAATGATGGCTTTAGAGGCATTTTCTTGCATGTTTGCTCAAACATGTTTATTTTTTGAAGTTACCATAACGATTTAGATTGTGTTTGACTGCCCTGTATGATGACATTGCTATTTACTTTACATGCATTCTGACTAATGATTTGTTGCTTTGTTCAGGAGGATCTCTGGTTATCTGCTTTCCCAGTTGGTACTGAGGTTTGCTCCCATCCCTGCCTTCTTTAATTTGTAGTAGTGTGTATGTTAGTGATCCACATTTGGACATACCTCAGATCTTTTCCTTAACAACTTAACTTGCCATATTATCTGCAGTGGGAAAACATTGATAAGATAGAAGAGTTCAACTGGAGCTTTGAAAATTTAGAGGTATGGTGATCAAAGTTAATCTTTTAGTCCATTTTGCTCTTTGAGTGCTTAGTTCCCCCTTCATGATGACATGGTTGTTGTTGGTCAACAGAAAGCCTTAGAAGAAGGGGGAGAGCTTCATGGGAAGTCAGTTTATTTGTTTGGAAGCACTGAGCGTAAGTGCACTTCGTTTTCAGCTAGTTTCTAAAATTAATTTGCTGCCATTAGTCCTTGATGTATGTTTATTAATCTTTGTAATATTTCACACCAGTGCTATCTGGGCTAATTTTAATCTAAATTTAATCTTGAAGAGCTATTAGTTTATTAAATTCGACAGTTCTAACTATGCGACACTATTTATGAGCTGGATTTATAAAGTGGATTTTAGTATAGGTCATCTGTTTCAATTGCTTACTATTTTTACGAGTCTGCTGAGTATTGTTCCATACAAAACTAATTGGCTCCTGTTGTCATGCAGCTCAACTACTGGATGTTAATGGTGAATCAAAGATAGTTCTTATTCCAATCGTAGTTGCTGTAAGTTCTTGTCTACCCCTCTTTGCTGGACAGCTATACTGTGTACATTTATTCCTTGGTTTTGAGTTCCAAAACACGTTATTAGAAACACGCCTATTGAAAACAGCCCTTGTAGTTCTCATCTTATGATGAACTCTAGCTCTTTCTCTCATGGGATAACTCTGCTTTTATTGAAAGCAAATAAGGTTCACCGTACACTTGCCGGGGATACCAGCTAGTTGCTAGCCATAGAAGCAAACCACATAACTGCTGGACATGAAAATTTACTCATATAGGTCATAGCTATGGCAGCTAGACAATTAAACAATTCTGTTTCTACTTTTGCATTAGCAAACAATTCATACGATCTTTGGTGGGGTGGGTGTTGGTTCCTATTTTTATTTAGTACTATCAACCGCACAACATTGAAATTAAGATTAAAAATTGCAACAAACATTTTGAAAGTAAAAAAAGGCAAGAGACTTAATCTACCTTGTCCATTGATATTACCAAGGGAACTATATTTTGGTAGGAAGATTTAGGGCCTGTTTGGGACTGCTCTGCTCCAAACTTGTCTAGCCAAACAGGTCCAGCTCCGAAAACTCTGCTCCAAACAAAAAGAGGAGTTGAGGGCCGACTCCACATTTTTTCCAGAGCTCCTCAAAGGGTACTCCCGAAATCAACTTTTCGAACCTCCTCGTGGAGTTGGGAGGTAATTACCCGCAATTGCCACTAGTTACACAAAAAAACGATTCGTTCTTTTTCCTCTTCCACCCGAGCGGCACCCCTTCGTTTTCCCGTCGCTCCCTTCCTCCTTCCTCCTGCGCGCGCTGTCCTCCAACCCTAGCCGCACCGCCGGCTATTCTGACCGTCATGGCAAGCAATCCGGCGAGGTGATGGCCGGAGAAGATGAATCCGTTGATCCTTTTCTCGACCCCCTCTTTTCATACCCCCCAATGCCGGTCCCCAGGGTGGGGTTATCGTGGCCGCCGCAGATGGCGCCAGCGCCGCCCTCTGCCCAGGCCGGGGCCGGTCGCGGCCGTGGAGGGCATTCTGCTGTCCGGCCATGGCCGACCGCGCCTCCTATGGCTGTGCTGGGCGAGCCACCGGTTGCTCCAGGTCTGCAGGGCGAGCTGCCGGCCGATGCAGAGCAGGGCGACATGCCCCGCGCGCCAGGCAGCACCGGTTCAGGCCTTGCGGCTCCTGGCCGAGCACGACCGGCCGCGGCCTCCGACTTAGTTGCAGCCATGGCCTCCGACTTAGCTGCAGCCACGGCCGTTCATGGGAGCCAGCGCCCTGTAGCCGGCCAAGCTGCAGCCACAGCCAGCCATGCGAGTCAGCGCTCTGTGGTGTCTGCTTCACGCAAACGAACACCTTCAGTTAAGAACAAAGATGTATAGGTATTTCTCCTTCCTGTAGAACATGAATCTGTGCTTTATGATACCTTGCAAATTTTATCTGTGTGACAGTGCTTGCAAAATTGATTAGATTATCATGAATGCTTCAACATACTATTGCAATATCTTGGTCAGGGTGATCAAATGGATTGGAACGATGCACATTTGACATTAATCTGTGAGTTGATGGCTGAACATGTACACAAAGGCAATCGCCCAAATACTCATTTGAACTCTGTAGGTTATAGTGAGGTATCAGATAGGTTTTTACAAATGACTAGTATCACATTATCAAAGGTTCAAATTAAGAACAAATGGGATAAATTAAAGGTTGATTGGGGCATTTGGCTAAAGTTAAAGAGGAGGCAAACAGGTACCGGTTGGAACAATGCAACCAAAACAATTGAGATGGAGGCTGAGTGGTGGAAGAAAGCAAAAAAAGTGAGTGCCATGACTTTCAAAAAGATTGTACCGATGCACTGCTATATGTACTGATGTTTTTGTTGATGTGGTCCAGGATATTCCAGGGTGTGGCAAGTTTAAGAAAAAACCTATCCAAAATGAGGATTTACTTGGAGAATGTTTAGAAATATAACAAATGAGGAAGCAGATCATTAGAACCCTTTGAGTGAAAACCCTATTATCCCTACAAGTCAAGATCAACCTTTTGATGTAGACAATGAATATGCTAATGTAGATAATAATTCCCAAGAAGATCCATTTGATGCCACCAACGAGGGGGACGAGGAGGTTCCGGAAGTCACTCCACCTGTTCCAATTAAAAAACCTCGGGTTGCTGCTGTTGATAGGAAAAAGGCCAAGTCAAGCACAACACTTCTCATGGTTGAAGCAATTTCAAAGATATCTGATTGTACAAGTTCCTTTACCGCAAAGAAACAAGAAGGGATCACCATCAGTGAAATAATGGAGGTTGTGAAGGACTGTGGTGCGGAGTATGGTTCAGATGAGCATGACATTGCCACCCAGTTGTTTGTGAAGAAGGAACATAGGGAAATGTTTATGACTCTTCCTACTAGAGAAATTAGGCTCAATTGGCTGAGGAAGAGGCACAATGATAAATATGGCAATTAGATTTTTTTTTGAGAAACCTTTATGCTATTTTTGTGAACTTGTATGCTATTTCCAAAAATAATTGGAACCATGTAAGCTACTATTTGTGAAACTTGATCTTTGTATTGCACATTTGTATTTGTATTTGTAAGCTACAGCTTTTGTGAACCAATCTGTCTCTAGTTGGCAGCATGTAAGCTACTATTTGTGAACCTGGTAACCATTTTTCTCATTGTTTGTCTCTAAACTGGCAACATGTAACATATCTTTGTATTGCTATTTTTATTTGTATTTGTAAGCTACTGTCTCTAATTGGCAGCCTACATGGCAATTTGTTTTCCCTATGTGCAGAGTGATGATGACAGTAGCAACGACTCTGACAATGAGAACATGGCATTCTGGGATCTTGTAGGAGGTGGTGCTAAAATTGCTGCAACTTATGTTGAATTGTATTTTAACAAAAATCCACCTAGGACATCAAACCTTAGTGGTATGGGTTGGTTGCTAGAGACATTGAACACACCAGGAGAGTGTCATTCACAGCTTCGGATGAGCACACAAATGTTCTATGACCTTCATGATTTATTGGTTGCAAGGTATGATCTGAAACCTTCCCTACATGTGAACACTCAAGAGATGTTGGCAATGTTCTTATTTGTGTTGGCTGGAAATGAGTCTAATAGAAAGACACAAAACCGGTTCAAGCACTCGGGTGAAACTATTCATAGGAAATTTGATGAGGTGCTAAATGCTTTTATGGAGATGTCTAAAGATTTTATTAGACCACAGAACCCCAACTTCCCATGTGTTCATAGGAGGATAAGAGATGATCTTAGAGCATATCCACATTTCAAAGATTGTATTGGTGCTTTAGATGGTACTCATATTCGAGTTTCGTTGCCACCTGATGATCAAGTAAGGTATATTGGAAAGTCTGGTATACCTACTCAAAATGTTCTAGCAATTTGTGACTTTGATATGAGATTCACTTATGTGTCGACGGGACAGCCGGGCTCTATGCATGATACTAGTGTTCTGTACAATGCAATAAGAGTGGACGGAAGCTTTTTCCCACACCCTCCAAAAGGTATAAAAAATATGACCATGATCTATATTTTTTCATCAAATGCTTACCAATGTGACCTCATATTTGTTTCCAATATTTGCAGGCAAATATTATGTCGTCGATGCGGGATATCCTAATCGTCCCGGATACCTTTGTCCTTATAAAGGTGAGAGGTACCATATGCCGGAGTGGCATAGAGGAATGGAACCAAATAGTCCAAAAGAAAGGTTTAATCGTGTTCACTCATCCATCCGCAATGTCATTGAGAGATCATTTGGAGTGCTAAAAATGAAATGGCAAATTCTATATAAAATGTCGCCCTACCCTATGTTCAAGCAAAAAATGATTGTTGTTGCTACTATGGTCCTTCACAACTTCATTCGTGTGCATGGCGGTGAAGACTTGGACTTTGCTCGGTTCGATCGTGATCCAAATTTTGTCCCAACGATTCCAGAAAGATATCAAAAATATATGGGTAGATCAAATGGCTCTACAGATGCAACCAGTGCTCCTACTATGGATAGATTCCGTGATGAGTTGGCCACTGCTCTTTCGGTTTCTTGGAAGTAGAATTATGAATTGAAGAATGATGTTTTTTATTATTATTTATCCTTACTAATGTACGGACAATTATTTAGGAATGATGGACTTTATTATTTATTTATCATTACCAACGTACGGACAATTATTTATTTTTGGAATATGGACTTTGTTATGTACGGACAATATCTCTAGTTATCTATGCAAATTCTATACATCATAAAACATATGCACCAAACATTGATCAGGGGCATATTAGACCTTTCCCAGAGACATCATGTTCCTGGAGCTGGAGTTGTCTGCGTGCCAAACAGGATCTCTGGCTCCAGAAACTTCACAGTAGAGCTGCTCTACGGTGGAGTTGCTGGAGCAGAGCAGTCCCAAACAGGCCCTTAGTACCTTATTATTAAATCATTTTTTGTTCTTTAACAATATTGATGCTGTCCAGATAAAAGTTTTTGGCTGGTGATCTTTTCCTTTTTGTTGGTGTTTTGACTCTAGAATGCAGTGACAAGTGTTGCTTTTTGTATTTGTATTTGCAGTTTATTTATGTTGGCTCGACCAAACCATTTGTTTATGGGTCAAATATTTTGCTATCTATCTGGGTAGTGTGGGTCTCATTTAACACCTGAACTCTTTTATTTTGCAGGTAGCCTGTCCTGTACCTCCTTCGATAAAACTGGCATAAACTCCGTACAAAGGGAAAATGAGGAAATAGTGCCAATGAAGGCAATGAAGATGGCATGGGTGCCTTTTGTTCCCCTTGAGGACCAGTAATTTTGTACTATCATGTTGAATGATATTTGCTGCTTATTGTTTTCATTATATATATATGTGTGTACCTTTTCTCCTAAGTCATCGCAACTCATTTTTTCTGACATTGGCTTTGCTTTGTCTGCAGGCTTAGCAGGATTGACAGTTTGAAAACAAAAATATTCACTCTCGGATGCACACAGTGAAGGTTAGTAATACGAATCTATGGTTCTGGTATTCATGCTTTAGGATTTGTATTTTTATTTCTGTTGTTTCTTTGTTTACGTGGCATATTTGTGCTCATCAGTTCTTGTGTTATATGTCCTTTTTTTAAGCTCTGCTGTTGTTACCACTGGTTCAAGTTACAAAATGTCTTGTTTATGCCTTTTGTAGGTCTGCACTGAAGCATCTGAAAATTGAGAGAGTCAAGAAGTTTAACTACTGCATGCCTTGTAAGCTTAATCGAGTTTGTGCATAAAATTCTATGATACTTTTTTTAGAGAACGTGCAGTCCCACACGTGTTTCATTAAGAAGAAGAGATTGTTCAAGACAAACCACGGTAATCGAAGGATTACCAGCTAAAGCCACAATAGAGAAAAGACGACGAGACAACAAGACACCACGAGGTTGTGTATTACATGGAAACTATGGGGGGAAGCTTCCGATCAACTAGCCAGAAGGCTATCGCCTGGCCAGGATCCCCGAGAGGTGCCTGAAACCTGCCGCGCCCCAGAGCACCGCCTCCTCCAGAATGTCCTCAGTAAGCTGTTGTGCTGTCCGCTGTGCCCGCTCAAAGGTCCTTGAGTTCCTCTCTTTCCAGATTCTCCAGCCGATCAAGAAGAACAGCGAGTCGAAAGCCTTGCGCAAGCCACCGGGTAGGCCCTTCCTTGTTTTTAGCCACCAGTGCATGAATGGTTCCTCAAGGACGTTAACAGATGTGTCAAGGTGATGAAGGCGCAGACATCGGGACCATACCTCCCGAGAGAAGACGCAACCGAGGAGAATATGATCCAAGGTTTCATCATGCTGGTTGCAGAACACACAGAGTGTATCCTCCTGTAGACCATGGCGCCAGCGGCGATGAGCAGTCCAACACCTGCCATGCATGGCCAGCCAAAAGAAGAACCTAACCCTCGGTGGTGCCTGTGTCTTCCAAAGAGTTCTTGCCCCAAGAGGCGAGGAGCAGCTGAAGAACATTGCCCCATACGCAGACGAGGCCGAATACTGCTGGTCGGCAGTGAGGTTCCAAGCGAAGTGTCCGGTGAATGACTACATCTTAGTTGAATGGCTGCACTGTGACTCTATATCAGTTAATTAATTGGAATGGCAGTTGAATACCATGGCCATGAAGAAACACAGTTGGCTGATTGTTGTTTTGTGTATGGCTTGAAATTAACTTTTGTAACATGAGTGTTGTGCTCGTTTTGAAGTCATGTTGTGAATGTCCAAGCATGTTTTGTTATAAAAATCCTTAGGAAAGCGTTGAGGTGGCACATACAGTGCAATGACCACCTAAACCTAGGCAGAAATCATAAGCTAGGTAAGACGATGGTGCTTAGGAACCATCTAGGTGGCTGAGGTTAACACCTTCTAAAACAGCACAGTTAATCATTTGAGATAACCTAACATTCCCAATGAACCCTTATACAGTACCTGCGCATATTCGCACATCCTCAACTATTCTACTAATTAATTATAAGTCAGTAAGTCATTTAGTTTAAATATGTATGACATTATCTGGTTTTATGTTTATTTTTTTCTGAGTAATCTTGTCATCTGTGTATGAACCTTCTCTATCATCTCTGCAGATTATATGCCGCTGCAACCTCTTGAAGACGAAGGAGACACAGTTATCAATTTTTTTATATCCTTTAGAACCACTGGTAAGATTCCTTATTTATTTCAGTGAGTATTACCTAATCTGTACAAACCAAAATGGAAGGTTTGGCTGTTTGAAGTTTCCCTCTATCAGTCTATTGTGTGAAGTGACAATAAATCTGCTCATCGCCTCACAGTCACCGTGGTTCCCCCTTTAACAATTCTATTAGTTGGTCCTTCCAACATTATTATACCTGATGCCTCCTAATTTATGCATGATTTTTTATTTCATATAGATGTAGATTGTTGTCATGCATCACTGTGTTTACTTTGTTCTGCTTGCTGCAGATAGTTGATGAGTCTGACTGGGAAATGGATGATTATGAGGTTTGTGTTGAAATGTGTTTTGTTCCACTCAATATGCAATAGTTGCTACCCATGAAAGTGCATCTGTGTTGAATGGCTTCAATTATTGTCTTGCAATGCAGGATTTTGCAGATTAGAAAGTTCAAGAAGGTATGCCAGAGGGTGAGAAAGAAATATTCAAGGTACTGCATTTATTTTGTGCTTAGTCTGTGGCTAAGCTAATCTTAGGGAATTGGTTACAATTGTGGCTTACAGTTTTGCTGCCACATTTATTTGATTTGATTTAGGAGTTCCTGAAGGAGAAGGTTAGAGAAAGGAAGAGAGAGCTGAAACAGGTTGACAATCATGGGAACTATTTATTTTATCCACGAGAGAGTTATTGCATTAGTGTTCAATGTTTCCACAAACTTATGTAGGCTAAAGAAGCCAGGAAGAAAGCGATTGATGATATGGATCCTAAGATGAAAGAGGCATTCGAGAAAATCAAATTTTACGAGTTTTATCCTGTGAAAACCCCAGATACACCTGATGTCAACAATGTAAAGGTATGCAGTGTTGCTGTTCAGCATTCCTCAGTTAAAGCATTTGAATAGACCTAACCTTGTACCTATTGTTTTCTGCAGGCTAGACATCAACAGATACTAGAGGAATGCCCATTATCTGATGTAATGTGTTTGCTGATCTCACGTCGTTGGCTTGAGGAGTTGATATAAAAAAATTTTGAAACCCGGGAGGCGAACAGTTTGGTAACATAATTCGAATGTGGTCTTATTGTTGTATTGTACTAGAGTTGCCCTCAGATTTTCACCCCCTTGGGCATCTTCTTTCGCTGTGCGGTGTATACAATCCTGCAGAATAGATTATCGTGTAGCATTCAGAGGGTCAAGGTAGTTTTGAGACTAAACAACTCATTAAGGAACAATTTGTTCCCTTTTCATCATCTATATCTATCTAGCGAAGCTTTGGCACATGATTCATGGATTTAACACCGTCACAGCACAGCCTGATATTCATGCTGTGTCTGTTTTAACATCTGATATAAGCTATGCGACTCTATGTGATGTACTCTGTCAGGTGAAGCGGCCAGATACAGGAGGGGTCAGGTTCGTTCACACAGGAAGTGTTTGGTTGGGTAGCCTCTAGGCCTGTCTGTTTCCAATCAATAACATTGGTGTTTAGCTGCAATTTAAATCGGATTCTATATTCTATATTCTATTTGAAAGCAATTATATCGAAAGTTCCACTCAAACGTAGTAAATCTGGGTTTCAGACTTTCAGTGCTACTGCGTTCTCTTCTCTGTACCGTGGCCCCCACGCTCGCGTTTCCTCGGTACAGGCGCCAACCCTTAGTTTCTCCCCCATCGGCGCCATCCTACCGCTCTCCTCCGTCGCCCGCCTCCTTGTCCTCGTCGATCTGGTCATCTTCCTACGCAACGTCGCCGGCCACCGCGTCGACCCTGTCAATCCATCATCGTGAAAGCTGCTCCCGTCTTCGTTGCCACAGCTACTTGCTATTTCTAGAGCACTACTGGTACCGGCCATCTCGGCCAGGAAGAAGCAGCTTGGCGTTGAGCACGGCACCCAACCGATGCTTAGCGTCTGTTCGCTTGGCTTATTAGTCACAAAAACTATGTTTTTCTCTCATAAAAAAAAAGCCAAAAACAGTTACAGCCGGCTTATCTGCCACTGAAACGATCAAGATCAGCCCATGCTGCATTTCATGAAGAGCAAGTACGGGACTGATCCACAACCAGAGCACTACGCATGTATAATAGACATGCTAGGACGTACAGGGCTTATTGACGAGGTTTGGGATTTATATTGTAGTCTAACTGCAAGTCGAAATAAGTCTTCCAGTGCCGTCTGTGTCTCGATGCTGGATGCTTGTAGTTGTAGAGCTAACATGGATGCGGTAAGAAGAAAGAAGGTGGTTGTGCGCATGCTGGAGGTTGATCCACGAAATCCTGGGATTCATGTGTTGATATCAAATTTTCATGTTGCTATGAGACAATGGTCTGAACCAAATGAATCGCGGAGGATTATAGTGGACATGAGTCTCAGGAAAGAAACAGCTAGCAATCATATCTCTTCTGGCTAAAAACTAAGGGTGTGCTTGGTTCTAGACCTATATTGGCTACGCCATAGCCACGGCGGCTAAAAGTTGTGCCACACTCATCACACTCTCACACACTAGATGACAAACATAAAAAATAAACCGACATACTGTGGGCTGTGACAGTCACACACTGTGAGAACCAAAGAGACAGTAGTCTTTTTGCTGTGGCAGCCACGGTGTGGCGTGGCGTGTTTGAATTGGTAATCAAACACACCCTAAATATGCACATACGGCCTGTTCGTTTGGTCGATTTTTGACTGATAAGTCGCGGTTGATGCTGTTTTCGCTGTTTTTTTATGAGACAAAAATACTGTTCGATGGCTGATAAGCCGGCTGATAAGGCAAGCGAACTACTCTCTCCATCCCTCAATACATGTCGTTATAAAAAATGTAGTCGACATTAAAGTTAAGTGTAAAAAACCATGCTAGACCTATAAACAATCATACAACATTGTTTATTTGAGGTGACATACTTATTAATCATCTCCTCTCTATTCTTCATCCCACTCACAGCAACGATTATTTTTTACATAAACAAATGATCATGTACATCAATTTTTCACATTTCCACATTCACTCTCATCCACCGTCTGCTTTCCTTATTTTTTTTTACCAGTGTACCAAACGGTAGGGAGGTGACGGATGGACAGGAGCTGTACTCTGGCAGAGTCATAGCCACACTAGGAGTTAAAACGACATCTATTTTGATTTTTTTTAATGTTTGATCGACTTGTATTCCAAGATGGATGGAGTATGTTGAGAATATCTGCCATATTGTGGCAAAGGCTGATTTAGGACACCATGATAGCCAACCAAACAAACCATTAGCCTAAGTACACACACCCAACTGGTATAGCAAGAATTTTAGTGCTGATTTTTATTTGGTCACCATAGTGTATTTTTGTTTTTACGATTAAAAGGATTGGAAATTGTGGTATATATATATATAGCTTTATTAATGCCAAATGATGCAGCTTCATCTAGTTTACTTGTGTTGCCATATGATTACTTGTGTAACAGTAACACTCTGGTGTCTCGTTTAAAAGGAGCTGTTAGTCCTGTTTGTCAACACTATTTTTATAGTACTTTTCAGCGAATGAACAATATTTTTCTCGCATAACAAATCAATATAAGTATTTAACATAAGTCAAATTTTGGCAAAACAAAAATAGCTTGATAGTACATGGATGATGACGGCTTACTCTATATGACCTACACACCTACAAGCTACAGCGGCGAGAATACGTTGAGGCAATAAGACAATGCCGCAATCACCATCTGGGAAGGCATTTCGGATAGACTTTCAGGCGTATGCCATTTTTGTCATAAGATATGTACTCTCTCCATCCCAAATTATAAGTCATTCCAAAAATCTTGGAGAGTCAAAGTTTCTCAAGTTTGACCAAACTTATATAACAATATAATAATATTTATGATGTCAAATAAGTATCATTAGATTCGTTATCAATTATATTTTCATAGTATACCTATTTGATGTTATAAATCTTTATAATTTTATCTATAATTCTTGGTCAAACTTGAGATGCTTTGACTCTCCAAAATTCTTGGAATGACTTACAATTTGAGATAGAGGAAGTAGCTATTAATCAAGGATAGCATAATGATGAGAGGAGATTTTCACAGATCAGATAATAATTTAGCAATAATTCAGGAACAAATATGGGCAAACGGAACAGGAAAATGGACCTGGGATTCACCATAAGAATCACAGAGGTACCGTTACAAGCTCAAGAACCGACTGGTCGATTTCCTTTTCTTTTTTTCCCTGAACCGCCACAAATCATAGAAAATCGCTTGTGGAGTTCATCATTCAGTCAGATGACAAGACACCAGTTTTTCAAACAAAACAGGAGCCAAATCACAGACTTTCTGCCATCTGAAATTGTTGCAGATTGTCCTGTTGAGAAAAATTGCAGCATTTTTCTTTTCAAAAGCAGCACATACATGATACATTAAATTAAATTAGTATGAAGCATATACAAATAAGCATATACTATATCGACAGAAGCTAAATGTGTTGGTACAAGGATTGCACATTTGTACGAGTCATCAGACAAATCAAATTCCAAAAAAAAAAACTAACTAACCAGCAAATGCATAGACGATATACTTGCCACAACACATCGTGATGGTGTTGAGAACAATGATTGAGGCACAAGCAAAATAAAGAGGCGAAACTCTAGCTCATTGCGGCGAGACGGTGGGTGACGACGGGGCGAGGGTCGTTGGTTCGTTGCCTCGTTGGAGAGGACTGAGCGATTGTGAGGGAGGGGAAGGGGCGGCGAGATCGAGCACGAGACGGCCACGTCCTATATTTTTTTCCTGGCAGCTGGAAACATAGAAAATTCGAAAGGGCTTAAGGCTCCTGTAAAGTGTAAACCAAAACAAAAGCCCAAACTGGAAGCACCAAGCACCCTCCTGGCCCATCTTCTGGTCCCCGACCCCGACCTTGCCTCCAGTTCCACTCTCGCGGCGGCGGCCGCCGCCCCAGCCCCCACCCCCACACGATGTACGGCGTCGGCGGCGGTGGGGGCGGCTTCAACGCGCCCTCCACCACCGCCGGTCGGCTCCGCAACCCGGGCGACGAAGAGGAGGACGAGGAGGAGGAGGGCGGCGAGGGCCGCGTCCTGGAGGCGTGGGAGCGCGCGTACGCGGACGAACGGTCGTGGGAGTCACTGCAGGAGGATGAGTCGGGCCTCCTCCGCCCCATCGACACAAAGACCCTCGTCCACGCGCAGTACCGCCGGCGCCTCCTACTCCGGTCCGCCGCGGCTGCCGCTGCCCGCATCCAGAAGGGGCTCATCCGCTACCTCTACATCGTCATAGACCTCTCCCGGGTTCGTTCCCTTTGCTTCATGTTCCCTGTCGTTTGGCTAGCCACACCATCAAACACCTGGCGAGCATATTCTGTTGGAACTTGGAAGCCAGTTTAATGGTTTTGGACCCAAAGGACTGGTAGCAATGCCGATCGTGCTAACTTGACGCTGGCTTTTGAGTGCGATCCCTTGATCCGAGTGAGATTTGGCAGTGCTTACGGCCTTATGGGCTACGCATTTGGTTCACTTAAAGTTAAAGTGTTGACTTACTTAGTACATGCATGGAGTGGTGAGTACTACTGTACTAGGACTGTGCCTTTTGTTTGTTTTATATACCTGTTGCTTCATTTACAAGCTTGTGAAATGTTGTGGAGATTGTGCCGAGGTGTATGAGCAATCCTCGTTTATTTGTTTGTTGAGCAATGTAGGTGATATGATCTGATTGGTTGCCTTTAATGACGTTTGTTTAGCCTCAGGGCTTATCTGTGACAGTTATCTTATTTGACTTGTACATTCCAAGGGTGATGCTGTAATTGGAAATTTGTCTTGTACATTCCGAGGGTGATGCTGTAATTGGATATATGTCAAATAGAGTGTCTCATGTCTGCCTTCTCAAACGGACTATTTTTGTCAAGGTGTTCCTGTGGAGGGTTATTACTATTGCTGCCTGGATGGTCGAGTCTGAAGATGCCTTTTAATTGCTTCCCCACATCTGAGAAGTTAATTCTCCCTGTCATTCCTTGTATAGATTTTTGTAGAGAAGCAAATCATGTGCTAGATGCTTTTGCTTTTACCATTGGAAGGCTTGCTCCAACAAAACCCTGATATCACAAGAAGTGCCAGAACTAGGGTTGCAGGAAAAGCAATTAGGCCTTTAAAAATTACCACACAATCGATCTATAGAACGCTCTTATATGTAGGCACAAAATATTGACTACTCTTGGAATTTAAAAATAAAAGAATCCTGTAATTTTTTGTTTTGTTTTGATGCAGACCCTATGGATTGCACAAATGAGTGATTATTCTTCATTGATGAATTAGGTAGACATGGAATTATTTGGTACATGCGCACTTGAACTTATGGTAATAATATTCCAGGACTTCCTGCAAAGAGTCATCTATATGTGACACTTTATTTTTGCTATTAAGAATATGCAAAGAATAATGTCTATTCAGCTGATTGTACCTTTTTTTTATGTCAATTTGAGATTTGAGAATGGAACAAACAAAGACTGCTTTAACTAGCATGGAGTTTTTTTTTCTTGATATGACAAAACATATACATTTTTATTTTTGTATTCTTTTGAAACTTTGCATTTCTGGTAAAGAATATTTCTCCAACATTCTTGTCAATTGTTTTTTTTTCTTTGGTAACGTTATAACCTTATCTTTGAGCATCCATAAATGTTTCAAGTTTATAAGGTTGGCTTGCTCAGTTATTTTTGTGGTGGTGAAGAATTGTTCTACTGCAAATTATCATTACACTCCCTTTGCACTTTTGCATTCTCAAAATTGTTATTTACTCATGTAGGCGGCTTCAGAGATGGATTATCGTCCTAGTCGAATGGCTGTTGTTGCAAAACATGCTGAGGCTTTCATAAGAGAATTCTTTGACCAGAATCCGTTGAGCCATGTTGGCCTAGTGACAATTAAAGATGGTATTGCCCATCGACTTACAGACATTGGAGGGAGCCCAGAGTCACAGATTAAGGCTTTGATGGGGAAGCTTGAGTGTTCCGGTGATTCATCCCTGCAGAATGCTTTAGAACTCGTGCATGGTTATTTAGATCAAGTGCCATCATATGGTCACAAGGAAGTTCTAATTTTATACTCTGCCTTGAATACATTTGATCCTGGTGATGTCATGGAGACAATAGAAAAATGTAAGAAGTCAAAAATTAGATGCTCTGTCATTGGTCTTGCTGCAGAGATCTTCATTTGCAAACATCTATGTGAAGAGACTACTGGATCCTACACAGTTGCGCTGGATGAGGTGCTAAAATGTACTCCCTCCATTCCCAATTATAAGGCGTTTTGACTTTTCTAGATAAGTTGCATATGGTAAAAGCAATGTATCTAGAAAAGCCAAAAAGTCTTATAATTTGGACAGATTTAGTACTTTTGATTTTACCTTTGATTGTTCAATGCTTGTAAAAGATTAACAGCATTTCCTTTCTTTTTGCAGTCTCATTTCAAAGAGTTGTTACTGGAACATGCTCCCCCACCTCCTGCAATAGCAGAATACGCCGCAGCTAATTTGATTAAGATGGGCTTTCCACAGAGGGGTGCTGAGGATCTTATCTCTATTTGCTCTTGTCACAAGAAGATAAAGTCTGGGGCTGAAGGTTACATATGTCCTAGATGCAAAGTTAATGTGTGTGAGCTTCCAACGGAATGTCGAACATGTGGTCTTACGCTAGTTAGTTCTCCACACTTGGCAAGGTCATATCATCATCTCTTCCCGGTAGCACCATTTGATGAGGTCACCCCTGTCCCAAATAGAATCCAAAGGGGAGGACAAATCTGTTTCAGCTGCCAGCAGAGCCTTTTTAACCCAGGTATGCTTAAGCATGTCAAAGCTCATGTCTGCTACTTCTTTAGACTACAAAATATATCTCACCTTGCCTGCATATGATTCAATGGTACAAACATTGTACTAGTTGGTAGCAAGTATTTCATAAATTCATGTATGATACATGTCCTTTTTTTTGCAAGGAATAGTGGTACCTGTCCTCTTTTTTTGTGAGAATTAGGATACCTGTCCTTATTCTAACTATTATTTCGTAGTAAAGTATGTCCAACTAAAAACAAGATGGCGAGCTTACTCAGCAATAGCCGTAAATTCTTTCTGCAATAAAATGAACAGCTGACATGATATAGTTAGCTTCTGCACTGATCATTAGGTCAAATAGGAACTATGGGCCCTGTTCATCAGCACTACTTCGAACAATAAATCAGCATAAGCACTCAGCATAAGCCAAATTTTAGCGAAACGGACATTACAGTTATTTCTGTTATTACAATAATCGAAATGGGAGTGCCTCCTAGGTTTGATATTTTTTGAAGTTTACAGTTTGGCCATCCCAATTCTCATATTTTGATCTTTCAAAGTATTCTCAACTTTCTTTTCCTTCAACTTTCTTGTACTAACTTTTTGGTGTTATGCTTCTTACATGAAGTAGCAATAACCAAGGTTCATTAATCATTTGATTTTATTAAAAATCTTTGCAGATGGCCAATCTAACCTCCATGTCCGCTGCCCAAAATGCAACCAGCACTTCTGCCTTGATTGCGATATTTACATCCACGAGAGCTTGCACAATTGCCCTGGTTGTGAAAGCCAACGCAGCATCTCTTCATAGAGACCTTGTTATTTCGTGCATTATTCAGGTCGTTCCGTCTCCTTCACTGTAACCGGCAGCAAAGTTGTTTCATGATCAGACAATGTACAGATAATATAATGTCCGGCATCCTTTTATTGATAGTTCCTTTTAGATTGAGTAGCTATTGAGTAGCTAGTTGTGAACTATTGATACCCAACAGAGGCCAATGAGTTGATAGTTTTTACATTGTGCCGAGAAGAGATGCTGAAAGTGTATAACATGACTGAGACTTGACTTTTGAAGCAAGACGGTATTTTTATTCGGTTTCATGACTTTTTTTTTGTTTATTCAATAGAAGTGAGGTTGTCATGTTGGGGATTGGGGGTTGGGGGTTTAATCAATCGATCGATAGAAGAAAAATGCTCTGGTTTTAATGTTTGGTTGATCGGGAGTTGGCGCCCGATGTCTGGCTCGTGGGCACCCAATGTCCAAAATTAATTATTTTTCTCTCAAAAAAGTCTGAAACTGTGGCACAATATCCGGTCACGAAATTTTCTAAAAACCAGAGCGTCTCCTACTAAATAGCTCGAAAATAGGTATTCAACGGCAAGAGCCATCACTCGACAAGTGCAACCGCAAAATTTTGCCTTAGTATTTTGCTCGTCGCGCTCAGGATCAGGCGATCAGCTCACTTTATCTGTGCTGGCTGAGCAAGCCAGAAGAAGACAGTCCAACGGCTCTTGGGTACTCCGTATTTTATTTTTCGGCGGTTGCACCGATCACCGATGGATACGCTCCGCTCACCTACATGTACCGATGATGTATACCAGTATAATATCGGCGACGAGGCAACTTGCAGGTGCGCAGCGCAGCGCAGGGCATCCATCCCAACCACCGGCGCGGCGACAGGAAACATAAATCGTCAGGGTGACCACTGACAAGTAGGGCCTCGGGGAGCAGCCAGCCTTGTCTGTCTCTGTCAGTCTCAAGTCTCAATACCATTCTTGTCTAGCAGAGACGCAGAGTATACGAGTAGTTGGGAACCCGAGGTCAGGAGTATCCGTGGCAGATGGCAACAGATCGCGAGTGCCGACCTGCCGCGCTTATCAATTCAGCGTATATCATCAGCAACGGGAATATTGTGTTTTTGGCATATTTTGACCAGAGATACACGTACATGTATCCTGCTGTTGCTTCCACGAGTGCACAAGCACAATGCACTGGCCTGCTTATTCGTTTTCTATTTCCGCAGTCGTACAACACAAGCGTGACAAGAAAATCGCCATTTGCCCATCAGAGCACAAGCAACCTAGCCTGCAGGTTATTATATCACGCTGGCTGTTTTACTTGTAATATACAGTAGTAAGTTTGAAAATACCAAGGATTCAGATTCTGAAGCGAGGGACCGAGGGTTGTGTAGGTCCGGGAGAGAGAGAAAAAAAAATCACCGGCCCAGCCAAGACGGCTAAAAGAGGCCCATGGTTCCAGCTAGGTGGGCCCATCACCGCCGCCGGCACCGCCAACCAACCATTCCAGGCTACACGTCTCTTAATTCAAACTCCCAGCTGGTTCCGTTACAACTCCTTGTACGTTTCCTCCCGCGGCCACGACGAGAGAGACGAGTCAAACCAAAACACGAGCCGCAGCAGGACGCACCCGGCAGTCCGGCACCCCAAACGCTCCACCTCCATAGCTCCACCACCTCCTCTACCTCCCATGTCGGCTCTGCTCCCCTCCAAAACCAGCCGCCGCTCGCTCTCCCTCGGTCCCTCCCCGCACTGCTCCTATCGGCAGTCACCTGTAACCCGTAGTAGGCGGGTGGCGGTGTAAGAGCCCCGAGGGGGGAGTCTGCGATCGAGCCGGTTGGTCGGGAGGAGGCGGCTTGGTTTGTGCTTTGCAGCGATGGAGGGCGCGTGGAGGAAGGTCAGGAAGGCGCTTGGCCTCCGCCTCTCCGTGCACGGATCCGCGGCGGGAGGTGGAAACGTCCGGCGGGCGCCGTCGGGCGCGGGTGGTTGTCGGCGGGATGCCGCCGTGGCGGTGGTAGCGGCGGCGGCGGTGGCGGGCGAGTCGGGGCCGAGCACGCCGGTGGGTGCGCTCAGCCGGTCCAAATCCGGATGCAGGTCCTCCTCCTCCTCGCACTCCTCCAAGGTGAGATTCAGATATGTATGAGCGTTTTTGAGTTCTCTTCTGAATTGGGATTGGGGGTTTCAATCGATCGATAAAAGGAAAACGCCCCCGGTTTTGACTTTAATGCTTGGTTTGATCGGGAATTTGGGCGTGGTGGTAATTTCTGCCCTGCGTTTGGTCTCCGTGTTGGGTGTTAGCACGGATAGGATGCATTCTCAGTGCGAAAATTGTGTTTCACTAGCTGTTTAGATTTCTGCATGGTGACTTTGTGCCCTTCTTCGGCATGCTTACGCTCGCTGGCTGTGCTTGTGCGCTTCTAATAAGCTTATCAACCATACTACATCATTTTTGCATTACTGTTTTGCCCCCATTCTATTCTCTCATGTCAGGAAGACGATCACCCAATTACTGTCCAAAATGAAGAAGAAAATTTTCAATTCATGTATTTTCTTAATATAAGTTCAATCCTAGAGATTCACAGGACCTTGCGTGCCAGCTGTTGTTCGTTCTGTATTCTCTTATGCCTCCGTTATTCAATGCCTCATCGCTCAAATAATGTCATTCATGTTGAGAGATTCATAGGAGATATTGTGCCAGCTGTGGTCTGCTCGGTACCCTCTGACGTCACTTTTTTTGGTCAATGGCTTTCCTTAGATAACTGCTTAACGCAAGCCGCTTCCCTATCCCATCCATCGTATCTGTACTTCACTTGCTCTCCTTCTTGATAAGGGAAGGGAAAAAGCTTGCTTGTCGCTCATCACCAGCCCGTGGTGGTCACGTGTAGCAAACCCCACTCTTTCCTCCTACCACCAGCTTTCTTTCTTTACGGCAGATGTTCCAACTTGACAGCTGCTATCCATTATAGAGGATGCAAATTGCCCTACTGATTGCTGGCTGCTACTTTCTATTTTTATGTGGCCTTTTTGTTTCAATGGTACCAATTTGACAAGTAACTTCACATGGATTGTCTCACTACCTTTACATTCATGGGTTTCATGCATGCACCAAGTACTTGGTACAAAAGGGTAATAACAGTAAAGAGGAAGTATTAGGTATTAGTTTGAAATTTTGAAGGATAAAACCTTCTAGTTGACTTTACTTCACAGGTCTAAGTAGCTCTGACCAAATGCAACAAACAAAATTCGGATTTATTGTGTTAACTTGACGAGTACAGTATCCATAAAATGAATGATGAACTAAATCAGTATTACAACACGTGTATGGTTATTTGTGCTCCTTTGCTGGCTTGCTGTCGGTAGCAGGTGTTTAACCACTGGTCAAAGAGCGTTCTTGGTATGGGAATATCAATTTATCTTACTTTCATGGTTTCTGGATATAGGCGTATAGCTCATCCTTACTTTTTGTACCGACCAATAGACAATGACTGATGAATTACCTCAAATCCTCAATTGATTTCGGTGGATACAAGCCAAAAGGATGTGCTAGTTTTAATGTTCAGCTGCCCTGCCATTGCCACAGATATATGTTGTTTATTATCTGCTTATCTTGAACGCATAAGATGATATTTGACTATTAGAGCTGCTACGGTACTTGGACTAGTGTAATACCAAGGATATTAGTAAAAAGAATTGTATGCACATATTTGTTATTTAGAAAGTAATTTGTATTGGGGCAATGTTGCACAAAAATGAAGGTTTAAGGTACACGTGTTATTTTGGAGATGAGGTTGGATCAATAAAATTTGATTAGAGGCTTATGCAGTGGAGTAAAGATCTGTACTGACCTAGCTCTATGTTGTAACCTAGGTCAGGCAGATAATTAGGATAATACAATAATTTTAAAGTATCTGTTCATGTGCACGTGTTAATACATGCTATTCAAAGTACTAGTAGTTTTTTTTGTATAATTCAAAGGAATTAAGCTTATCTTTTTTTTCTTTGGTTTATCCTTCAGCAGGGGAAATGTGCAATATGCTTTGCTAGCATGAGATCTGGCCATGGACAAGCCCTTTTCACTGCAGAGTGTTCACACATGTTCCATTTTCAGTGTATCTCATCTAATGTTAAACATGGAAACTATGTCTGCCCAGTTTGTCGAGCGAAATGGAAAGAGATACCCTATCACTCACTATCTTCTACTAGTCCTCATGGAAGAATTGGAGGTGACCATAGTCGATCACCCCAACAGGATCCCCATTTGGCTCTTTACCGGCAAGTTTCAAACCGTCGGCGGGAGGTCCGTCGGTTACATACTTCTGAGCCAGCAGACTACAATGATGATGAACCTTTGCAGCGCACAGAGCCTTTTGACAATCTTAATTCTGGATCTAGTAAATCTGCTGAGATCAACTCATACCCAGAATTCCAAGCTGTTTCGCAGTCATCATGTCTAGATGGATTTGATATTCTGATCCATGTGAAGGCCCCCACTTCTAGCTCAGATGACATCACAGGCAGTTTGGTCAATGAAAGCTCTATGAGGTCGTCAAGACGAGTTCCTATTGATCTTGTTACTGTCCTTGATATTAGTGGCAGTATGGCAGGCACAAAATTGGCACTCCTGAAGCAAGCAATGGGTTTTGTTATTCAGCACCTTCGGCCATCTGATCGCCTTTCAGTCATTGCCTTTTCATCTACTGCTCGAAGACTGTTCCCCTCCAACGGATGTCACATCATGGCAGACAGCAGGCCTTGCAGGCAATCAGCGCACTTGGCGCTGGTGGTGGTACGAACATTGCTGATGCACTAAAGAAAGCTGTGAAGGTGATTGAGGACCGCAGCTATAAGAATTCTGTATGCAGTATCATTCTTCTGTCAGATGGCCAAGATACTTTCAACATTTCCTCAAATTTCCAAGGCACATCAGCAGGTCGTAGGTCACTTGTTCCATCTGCTGTTCGAAATGAACTCCATATGGTACCCTGCACACTTTTGGATTTGGAGCAGACCATGATTCAGATACACTGCATTCGATTTCTGAAGCTTCTGGTGGCACCTTTTCTTTTATTGAGGATGAAGGCGCGATGCAAGATGCGTTTGCTCAATGTATTGGTGGGCTTCTTAGTGTTGCTGTTCAGGAGATGCATCTCAGTATTGAGTGCGTTGATCCTGGTGTTCAACTCTGTTTCATCAAATGTGGCAGCTATCCAAGTAAGGTAGCAAGAGATGGGCGGAATGGATCTGTTGATATCGCTCACTTATATGCTGATGAGGAGAAAGACATTTTGCTGTCAGTGACCATTCCAAAATCTTGTGAACAGACTTCGCTGTTGAGAGTTGCTTGTGCTTACAAAGATCCTGTGGCCAATGAGACGATCAGGATTCAAGGTGACGAGGTAAAGATCGAGAGGCCAACATCCACCGTATCTGTACCAGTTTCTATTGAAGTTGATCGAGAGAGGAACCGTATACGAGCTGCCAATTCTATGGAGTCTGCTTGGGCTGCTGCTGAGAGGGGTGCTCTCTCTGAGGCCGTCACTATTCTTGAGGACTGCCGGAGGGCACTATCACAGTCTGTTGCAAGCCAGAATGGGGACCGTCTATGCATGGCCCTTGACGCAGAGCTAAGAGAGATGCAGGAGAGGATGGCTAACCGCCAGCTTTATGAGGCTTCAGGGAGGGCATATATGCTGTCTGGAATGAGCTCTCATTCATGGCAGAGAGCAACAGCGCGCGGAGACTCTACAGATAGCACCACTCTTGTTCACTCATATCAAACGCCATCCATGGTTCAGATGCTGGAGCATTCCCAGAATTTCAGCTCTATGCCTCGGGGCCGAAGGACACAAGTCCAGAAGCCTAATACGGGAAGGTAACTCACCATCATCTCGGGGCAGTGTCATGTTCGGATGATGGCGAAAGATTAATCTTAGCTTTCATTAGTCCTAGCATGATTGCTGGTGCTTTAGTAGTTCCTATTTATTCTTTTGCTGATAAGTTTATTTGAGTCCTAGAGAGGTTATACCGCGGAAACTGAGGTGCGGGAAGTGGTACTCTATTGGGTACTCTATTGTGATAGCTAGAGCTGGGGGGAAAAGGATGAAAATGTAAATAGTTTTTGGTTCCTATAAAATCTGTAAACGGGCCCATTACATTTGCTCGAATCATGGAATTTAAGTCATGATGAATAATTTCAATTGATCTTTGGGTCATGCGTGCAAGCCTACAAGGGAGCATCGAACTGGTACGAAGAATGGAAGCCCAAATGCGTACCCTTCTTTTCTCCTTCCCAGATTCGTAGATTCGTGTCAATATAATTAAGTTCTGGTGTGTATGTTGCCTTAATCAGTGATGGCACTCCACTGTAATTTGAGACATATTACTATAATTTACAGGCAGGAATTTCGCATGAGTATGACATGAAAGCATGAGTGGTCGCTGTAAAATTTAGCCAAATTCTGTTTACAATGGCACCAGCATATAAGAGTAAGTATAATAGCAGTCTGCAAGGAGCTAAATGCTAAGGTAGATAAGAGATAAGAAGAGAGAGGGAAGCAGGTTATAAGCTTACAAACACCTTAAGGCCTTGTTTGAGAGCTTTGTAAATTTATTCACCAGTAATTAGCTTACAAACACCTTAAGGCCTTTTGAGAGCTTTGTAAATTTATTCACCAGTAATTAGCTTCCGGATATAATTTCTTGTGCACTAGAATAAAACTGAAATTTCTTTCCTCTGTAAAATACTCATTTGGGTATCTTCCACCATTCCACGGAGTGACAGGGAAGCTAGGTCGTAATGCTTGCCTGAGTAGTACCAGGCATCAGTGCATCACGCATCGATGCAAGCAATGCTGATGCTGGCGTGCGAGAGCAAGCTCAAACCGCAGTGCTGAATCTGCGTCATCTCCTCAGACAATAGCTGATTCGGAGGACGCCGAGGATGACTCCGCGGCGGCGCGCATGGCGACCAGGCGGCGGACGCGAGCGACGATCTCCCTGGATGTGACCGCGCTATTTCGGCGGCCACGACCGTCCAACACTCGGGGATTTGGGGGCAGCAGACACCTGAGGATGAGCTTGTTGGCGCACTGCTTCACCGGCGGGCATCAGGGGAGGAGAAGCAGAGGACGCAGACTCCAGTAGCGAGATGAGACGAGGACATGGGGCGGAGGGTAGAGCCCGACATTCATCGGAAAAAAAACTTAGTGCCCAGCGAGATGATTATTTTTTTCCGGTTGTAATAGCCTCAAAACACTCATAATTTTAGTAGGAAGACTGACCATCCAAACAACAATTTTTTAATTCAACCGTATAATTTTACAGGCCTGTATTTTACAATGGTATTTGATCTAAAACTAGCCTTCCAAACAAGGCATAAACATAAGAACCAAGAAACTATGGGCAAAAAACAAGACTTTCCAAGATTATGTGTTTATTTCTGCTTTTGGCAGAAATCCGTCCGTTCGTAATAATCCTTATTTACGTGTATACTCCGTGCTAGTACATACGCGTCCTCGCAGAGTGACTATGATACCTGTTGTATGATGATATATTTTTTTCCTAACAATGACATAAACCAAAGCATATCCGCAAGAATGCAGTTCGACCGATTTAACATTACACTGCAAAACGAAATTTTTTAGCATGATACGGTAGAAAAGCTAGTTTTAAACATAGTTTCAATGATTACCATAAAATATTAATATCTTTTAATACATATTTAATCAAAATTGTTTCTTGAAAAACATAAAGAAAACAGTATGAGTCACTTCTGTTTACGCTTTTCTTCTCCCTATTTCTTCCATTGTGACCCAGTGCGTTGCCGGTGTTCGCCGTTCACATGGACAAACAAACTCAACTCGGTCACTATATGGACAAACAATAACTTATATAATGGTACAATAGTTATCTCATATTCATAAATTTTAGCTTATGATACGGTAGTTTCGCGAAACAACAATTTCATTCTCTCCTCTCTCTCTCTCTTTCCTTTACATCATAAAAAATTCTACATAGTATTATATGAGACATGATATTAGACTGCTTATGTGAAACAATATAAGTCCAAGTCCTTGGCACAAAAGGCCTTCCAACCTCCCTACGCACTGTATAATCTTTTCAGTTTGCATAATACGTGTATCTACGCATTCACTGGCAACGAACTAGTGTTTAGCCTTTTTATTTATGTATATAATACTCCAGCCATTCTAATTTTCAAGTCATTCCAAGAATCTTGAAGAGTCAAAATATTTTAAGTTTGACCAAAGATTATGGAGAGAAATATAAAGATTTAAGACAGTCCCAATAAAAAAAACTGACACGATTTCCATAGCATAAGAAATCATCAATAGAAAGTATACTCCACAATGAAAGTGTCTTCGAGTAATAATTATTTTCTCTTTCTCTCTCTCCTAATTCTATCTTCTTCTTCCAATGAGAGTGTGCCATGAGTCCCTTAGAAACTGGTGGTTTCTTCCCAATGACGATTTTATAGTTTCTTGGTGCATTGGGTAGAGTGAAGACCTGATTTTTTAATGAAGAAACCATTTCTATGATTTGTGCTATCTTTCTTCATTAATTATGTTGTCATGTCAGCATTTTACTTACGTGGCAAGTCATTTAATGCGGATAGAAATTATCATCAATACATCATTGGGACTGCCCTTATGACATCAAATAGGTATAGTATGAAAAATATAACTAATAAATATGAAAAATATAACTAATAAAGAATCTAATGATACTTAGTTGATATCAAATATGTTATTATCCAATTATATAAATTTAGTCAAACTCTATAAAGTTTGACTCTCCAAGATTCTTGAAATGATTTACAATTTGGGATGAAGGGAGTATAATTTATTTTCGAGGACTAATCTATTTAAAATTATTATAAGATATTTTAACTTTATTAGGTACCTTAAAAATAATAGATTTTACTACTCCCTTAGATATACATTATATCTAAATAATATTTATGATGTAAATAATGTTTATGAAAATTTCAAGACGTCTTAAAATTAGGTCTTGAAATTTGTGATTTTGGAGTGGAGGGAATACCATACAAGATAAACTATTTCATGTATACAGAAATATGGGCGGCCAGATGTACAGAAGAGATGGTGGTACCACCGGTCATCGTCGTGGCTTGTTTCGACGTAATCCAGCCGACAGGGCGGCGGCGACGGCCCTGCTCCGACTCCGATGGTGGCCTTGCAGGAGAGCACCGCGTCGCGGCACGTCCCCTGTGCATCGTACCTCGGCATGGTCACCTTGACGTCCACCGACGCCTCCCCCGCGGCCAGCGCGCCGGCCATCTGGTCCCGCAGGACCCGCGGCACCGCCACGGCGTCGCCCGACGCCCTGGCCGCCACGCGCTCGCTCTCGCGCTTCTCCTCGGCGCACAGCGGCGGCACGGTGCCGTTGGCCAGGACCGCGCCCCCGTACGACACCGCCGCGGTCGAGAGGCCCGGCACGCACGCGCGGTACTGCGAGTTGCGCGAGTTGTCGATGTGGAGCGTGAGGTTGAACGCCGGGGAGAGCGTCGTCGTCGTCGGCCTGTCGCCGTCGCCGTCGCCGGCCGACGCCGGTGAGAGGTCCAGGCCCGCGACGCCCGTGATGGCCACCGAGTACACGGGGTCCCCCGTCGGGAACTCACGACCGAGGAAAACTCCCAGGAGGACGCAGGCGGTTATTATCACGGCTACGGCGACAGAAATCAGACAAACCAGCTGGCGTTGTTTTCTTCGGCGGACGACAGGGTTCGGCTCTTGACGCCTGCTGCCGTGTCTTGAGGGGGGACAAACGACGACGACTGCGTGCGGCGGCGTAGCGTCCATGGTTTCTCGTAGTTTTTCTTCTTCTCCAGAATTGATGTGTCGGGGACTCCATGGCTACTACTTGTGCTGGATATACGAGGGATCGCGTTGCACGTCCTGCTCTTGAGCCCTTCACCGAGACGGTGTAGAAATCGATCCTGTCCGTGATCGTACAGGATCGCGTACCCTGAACGTGTCCGACGCAGCAACGCTGCCGCCTGACTGAGATTGCCGGGTCGGAATCGGAACCACGATTGCAACTAGTAACACACACGGAATAACTATCTTCTGTAACTACGGTGAAAGTAGAGGCAATCCGCCCCCCCCGCCGCCTCCAGCTGCAGAGCTTACCTAGTTCACGATTACAACCAGAGTCGATATCGCTCCACTCCGTCTCCTAATTTGATTCGTTGCTTCAGATTCAAAGAGAAAATAAGAGTAGGGGATGTGGAATTGCCATCGGTGTGTGGATTTTTCATTATTCACTTGTCTGCAAATTGAGACATTGTGTTTGTTTGATCTGCGTAGTTAAATACAGCAACATTGTCACTAGCGTTTGGATCTGCATTGGTTTGTATAAAAAGTCTGTTTGGATATGTGAATTCAGTTGGATTGATTTGAAAATAAAGGGTTGCTTGGTAAGTCCGGCCGCGAATGGACGTCAACCAACGATGCTTCGTCTTCCTTAGAGGCGGCCATAGCAGGCAGGCACCCCGGTCCTGCAGGCTGGCACACGACGAGTGAGGCCGACGAACACTCCTCAAGTGTTGGGTCGACCTACGAGGAAGGCCTCGTGCTCGCTCACAGCTACAACACGAGTGGATCTAACACGAGGAAGCAAGGTGTTGGAGCAGAGATAGTGGCGCTATTGTCATGGTCGATAGACGCGCCCACGTTGGTGTCATTTGCCGACTCGCTCCGGTGTCGCTCCGGTGTCGCCAACGTTGTCATTGTACTTTTTTTTTTATGAAACAGCAGGGGCAACGCCCTACTGGAAATATATTAGAAACTGAAAGTGCACAAAGCTTTACAATGTACAATCATGAAACAAAAAGATACAAAGAAAATCTCTAAAATTACACAAAGTTGTCTAGCCATTGGTAAATAGATAGATGGTGTGTAGCTTGCCTCGCCGGTGGCCCCGCCAGGGCCGTCCAGAGAAACTCAAGGCCTTGTACGACACTAAAAAACGAGGCCTACTAGCCTAGGAAAAATAGGCTAAAATAAGATGTACGATATAAGAGCAACTCCAAGAGACTCTCTATATTCTTGCTAAATACTAAGAATAGAGATTTTGTTGAAAAAACACACCCCAACAACTTTTCTAAATGGTTATGTAAATATAGCTATCTTCTATTCCGTGTTTTTCGCTAGCCAAATATAGAAGACGAGAATGACTCTCTAGACTGCATATGTGATATAGAAAGATTGTTGGAAAGTATAAAAATATACAAAACGATTTTTACTCAAATGACTCTAAATGATAATTTAGAGAGTATATTTGACAAAGTCTCTTGGAGATGCTCTAATGGAGCACAATGTAATAATATATATCTAGAATGGTATGTATCTACTCCATCCGTCCCAAAATAAATGGAGTTATGGATACGTGTGTGTCAAACTTTCTTAACTTTGACTAAGCTAGTAGAAAATACGTACAATATTTATATCTCGAAATAAATCTATTATGAAAGTACACTCAACAATCTATCTAATAACATGTATTATAAATATCATTATTCTTTATATATAGTTTGTCAAAGTTTAAAAATAATGATTTTTCGGAAAACAAGAATGACTTCGATTTTAGAATAGAGGGGGTATATTGCATAATCTTTAGTTGAATAGTATCATTCTTTTAATGTTCTTTGAATAAAGTCTTCAATGATATGCTCACAATTAATTTTCTCCAACAATTTATCCTCAAGTATTATCTATTATGGGTAATATACTATATATTTGGAGGCCCCTAGAAATTGGAGGCCCTATGTCGCCGCACATGCCGCACGCCCCAAGGGACGGCCCTGGCCCCCGCGACACCCTACATGGCCCTAGCTCCAACCGAGCGTGATGCAGCGCCGCGGGGTGCGTGTTGGGAGGCCGGTGGGTCGTGAGGAGCATGCTGGTTGGTCGCTGGGTTTCACCACCAGCGGGTCTAGGTCGCTCGCAGTCCCTAGCAAGGTGGCAGAAGATGTGGCAACGTAGGCAATACCGAGTCAATCGCCAAGTCACTACAATGCGAGTAGTTGAGACAGTTGCCGCATCTGCCGTGAAGCTTTGTTCGGATCTTCTAGGCTTGCGGAAGCTACTTTAGACCGTGACGAAGCTTGTCCATGGTGGCCGCAAGTCCCATCTCCTGCCAGGGGAGGATTTCACGCCACCCATCGGCGTTGGGGGCAGAGACGCTTCCAGAGCGGCCAAGGCGTTGGTGGGTAGGGGCGCGACCCTCCATAGACCAAGCAGGCATGCCACTAGTAGCCGTGGGCGCGACTGGCTGTGTTTCCTCCGCCTCCTGCCAGATCCCTTCCGCCCAGGAATAGATCTACCACGGTCCTCAATCAGTTAAAATGGAATTATCTTCCTGTTATCTAAGACTCTGTTTGGATCCTTGAAATTGAATTAATTCTAATAATTATAGTTTTAGAGTATATGTGAATACTATTGTTAGACATATAATGAAGAAAATTATAGTTGTCTTCCACCCTGCAAGTTTGAAATAGCTACACTAGGGAGAAAATTATAGTCATTAAATATCAATTTCAAACAAAATAGCCAATCCAATTCTTCTGAAATAAAAGGATCCAAATGACCCCTAAATGAAAGCGCATTGCTCCTCGTACCGAAAAATCAAAAGAAGTAAAATTATTTACTAGAAATTGCTTGATAGATGACAGACCAGGTTGACCTAAGTAATAATTCATAACTTTATAGGCAGCTCACATATAGAAATAGGATTAGGCAGAGCAAAGAACTATAGATACACTTGGCACCACAAATTGAACCAAGTATAACTTGGACGTAACAAGTCCTCTATGTTTTAACTGGTGGATGTGGATCCTGCCCCTGGCAACGGCCGCACTCGCTCCACGCGGCACAGAGACGGAGAACTCCCTCCGCCTCCGATCTTGACCTTGCTGCAGACAAGCACCTTGTCGCTGCACCGGAAACAGGCCTCCTCCGCCGGCATGATCACCTGGACGTCCAGCGACGCCTCGCCCCGCTCTAGCTCGCCGCTCAGGCGTTCCCGCAGGAACCGCGGCAGCACCACGTCCTCTCCCCACGCCGTGACCATGCGCTCCTGCACCTCGTTGTCCTTGGCGCAGAACGGCGGCACGGAGCACTTGCCCAGGAACGCGTCGCCGTACGACACCACAGCCGTGGATAGCGCCCAGACGCACGCGTCGTCCCTATGGCCAGGGCTGTTCCACATGTTGTCGGGATTCTCGATGCGGACCGTGATGTTGAACACTGGAGACAGCACGCCGCCGCTCGTCGCCTTCTGGTTCAGGCCGTCGACGCCGGTGATCGACACCATGTACTGTGGGCCCCTATATGGAGGTAAACGCGCGATTGACACCACGAGCCAAACAAAGCCGCCACCCAATAGCACGGCCATGGCGGCGCAATACAGCATCACGAGCGCTTGCTTGTAGCTGGGTTTCTCTTGTTGTCCCATGGTAGACAGGACAACAACGGAGCACTGGCGGCTGCCGGCGTCAAGGTGTTGACTGCTGAGGGAGGATAAAAGAGAGCTACCACGTCAACGTGGTTTCAGATGGGGCTATGCGTATGGGCGCTTGTGCTCGTAGCCGCCGCTACTATATATATATATATATATATATATATATATATATATATATATATATATATATATATATATATATATATATATATAAAAGGAAAAGGATCTGGCGCCGCCGCCCGTCCGGTTCGTGCACATCATGGACTCTGTTGCTAGGTGCCCGTGAGCACGGTGGACTCTGTTTTCGCTACGTCCAACTTGGATTTATATTTGCTGTAGAGGATTTTTAAAAAAAATTACTACTAGCAAATATGTCCATATGTTGGAACGAGACGTACCATTTGTTGTGTGATCATCATGTATTTGTTCCGTGCCCAAAAACCATGTTGTAGCAATCCAATGGGATGGAGTAGCAATAGATGGTGAAGTCTTCGTGGCCAGCGCTGGCTTGGTTGATGCGGATGGCGACGTCGTGAGCTAGTCGCCACCACCCTGTGGGCAGCATTGCCGCTGTGGAACTGGATACCGACATGGCACACCACGTCACTGCTGATGAAGTTATGGGTCAACCCCAAGTCGAGGAGGGTCGTAAACTCATGGTCGCCCACCGCCCTGTCTTCGGCTCGGATGCCCGTGATTGCATTGCATGCAGGGAGATCAAGGGGGGCTCGTCGTCGGTAGGTGGCGCCTCGGTCACGGGCGCCGCATCATCGTCGTCGATCGTCGAAATCACATACCTCCAAGTAGAAGAGGCGCTGACATCTATGCCTCTAACATACGACTCGTCACAGTTATAACAAAGGCCTCGGCGACGGTGTTCGGCCATCTCGTCGGGGGGAGAAGCGGCGGAACGGGCCTAGGGAGCGAGCACCAGTAGTGGGAGGCACAGTGACAGTGACTGCGTGTGCCAGGGGTTGTTGGTGTGGACGTCCCTGGTGCCGAGGAGGCCGAGCAGCGGCCGGAGCGACCGTCGGCACGTTGCGGCGTTAGTAGGTGAGTGCCAATACCATTGCAGGAGGGATCAACGCCGACATGGAAGCAAGGGATCAGGCCCGAGAGGAGGCCCATAGGCGCGAGTTGGCACGGGTGGAGGCCCAACGCCTACAGTTGGAGGCTCGGAACCGCGACTGGGACCAGAGGTCGGCGGATATGGCTACCTCCTTTGCGAGCCTGAACGTCCCTGGTGTGGTCGTGCCTCCCTCGCTGCTCGCTCCGTTCGCTCCTCCACAAGTGCCGCATCTTGGTCCTACATGGACTCCGGTGAATTTATATATATGGTTGTTTATTATTTTAGCTTCTTCAGCCGTCCTCCAGGTACTAACAAATTCGCTTCTCCTTCGTGCAGCCACAGTCACAGGGTTCGGCGCCTTCGCCTCCGGGTCAGCCTTCGCCACCGTACGGGTGGCCCCCTCGTGCCCCTCCTCCGTACTATGGGTGGCAAGGTACACCTCCTCCGCAGTCCGGGTGGTCTCCTGGCCCTAATGTGCCGCCCCAGTGGTAAGGTGGTCCTCCACCGACCGGCGGGTGGCAAGAGTGGCCGCAAGGTGGCCAAGGTGGGAGCTCTTCAGGGAATGGGGGCCAAGGTGAGCAGTGATGGGTTTGTGAGCAGTGACTGATGTGATGTGATGATTTTCTGTGTTGAACTTGTGATGGTTGGATGAATTATGAACACATGTTGTAATGAATGGACTATGGATGGATTATGGATATATTATGTGTATTCTGTGATTGAGTGTGGTACTCCATGTGATATATATTGTGTTTGTGTGATGGATGAATGAATATGTGATATATATATGCTGTTTATTGTGGTAAAAAAGAAAAAAACAAAAAAAAATAGAAATTTCCCAGCTTTGCCGAGTGTCAGGCCATGACACTCGGTAAATCTGAAAAAAAAATTCAGCCTCGGCCAGTTTGCCAGCTTTGCCGAGTGCCGGCCAGGTGGCACTCGGCAAAGCATCTCCCTTTGCCGAGTGCCGTCCAGGTGACACTCGGCAAAACATTTCCAAAAAAAACATTTTTTTGCCGAGCGCTGACGTGGCAGGCACTCGGCAAAGAATTTTCAAAAAAATAAATAAATCCTTTGTTGAGTGGCTGCCACGTCGGCACTCGGCAAAAAATCCGTCAACCGTCAGTCGTCGTTTCGGTTGCCGAGTGCCCGATATTTGGCACCTGGAAGAACCCGTCGGCAAAGCGTCTGTTTAATAACAACAATTCATGTATTCATCTTCACTTATCTTCCTTTCCTTCTCTCGTAAGCACGTACGCAAGAAGACGTGCCATCCTCTCCTTCTCACGTACGCACGCAAGGAGATGGCTCGCCTCTTCTCTGCCCGACGTGACTCGCAGCGCCGCCGCCCGCTGCCCTAATTCCCTCCCCACGCTGCGTTCTTCACCATGGATGGAGCCATGGAGGAGAACCTCCGCTGCTGCCTAGCCCTAGCCGAGGCTGGGCTCGGCGGCGGCGGCTGGAGCCATGGCCACAGCGCCTGTGCCCTAGCGAGATCATTGGTGCCCATTATTCCTCATCCGGCAACAGAGTATAATCTTCCAGTGATTGATGTGCAGAGGTAATTAATGTCCAGTTATCTAGCTTTATCCACAAATAATACAGAAAAATAGAAAATTTAATTTACACTATCCTCTGAATATACACACGACCAAGAAAGTATATATTGATTTAAAATACAATTATCTTCCTATCAAGAACTATATACTTCTACCGTTCTTTCCCAATTGAGGCTACATCTGCATGGCTGCATAATATTCCAGTTGTTTGTGTGTGAATGAAATTATTAAATATTGTTGCTTTTAATATAGACTCCCCGCCGGTTACATATACAGTAATTGATTCTTTTGAGTTTGTTTGAAGCCAACTTTTCTAAATGGAAAATTTTATGAAAGTACAAGACACAAGTCTGCTCATATATATTAAATTATTCAAACTCAAAATGTAAAAGCTCACTACTGTTTTATCGCTTGTTTGTAGGTTCCAAGTAAATGACGTGAAAAATATGGAAAAAGTTGATTGGGCAGCATTACAAATCGTAGAGACACATGATGATAGATGAAGGTATGTAGAATTCAAATTATGAGCAACAGTCAGATGTATGAGCTTTTAGGTTTCACATATGAGGGCACAACAAATAATCCTACACAATGTTGTGATTGCCCAATGGATGAACAAGAGAATGATAATGAGTTTGTGCAAAATATTGATGGTGTTGCCATTCCGACAAGTGATGCGTGTCTTCAGGCTGCACACAGTGTGTCTAACACATGGCCCCAGGACTAAGATGAAAGATAGTCTTCGGATCTGATTTGGAGGGCAGAGATGGGGAGAAAGTTACGTTGTGACTTACCAAAGAAAGTCAATCTCAGACTCGGATTCAGTAACGTTGCTAAAGCAAGTCATGTCGTAACTTTTGCATGTTGATCCACCGTCCAATGGAAATCCAAAGGCTCACAAGGCTTGCAACCAGGGCAAGCGTGTCTTTAGGCTGCACACAGTGTGTCTGACACATGGCCCCAGGACTAAGATGATTTGGAGGGCAGAGATGAGGAGAAAGTTACGTTGTGACTTACCAGAGCAAAGTCACTCAATCTCAGACTCGGATTTAGTAACGTTGCTGAAGCAAGTCACGTCGTAACTTTCGCATGTTGATCTGTCGTCCAACGAAAACCCAAAGGCCCACAAGGCTTGCAACCAGGGCAAGCGTGTCTTCAGGCTGCGCACGGTGTGTCTGACACATGGCCACAGGACTAAGATGAAAGACAACCTTCAGATTTGATTTGGAGGGTAGGGATGAGAAGAAAGTTACGTTGTGACTTACCAAAGCAAAGTCACTCAATCTCAGTCCGTCCAACTCGAAGGTGAAAGTTGGTCTTCTATTTGGAACCTTCGCTGATGTCTCATGAATGCTATCTATCTTTATTGAATGGCTCTCGGCCTACCAAACTTTCTTGGTCGAATTGCTACGGCTAGCGAAGCTGGGCATAGGCAGTCACCAGCCTGCCCTCAAGATCATCAAGTATGCGGGTCACGGACTTCATGTGTTGATGACCAAAGGTTATCATTATTGAGTGAAGACCAGTCCGTGCAAACAATGCTCCTCGTTGTGGCGAAGGTGGACTAATCTTCCGAACTTGTTCCAGCTGGAACCATATCCTTTACAAATAAATAGTTTGCCTTTTCATCAATAAAAAAACACCATACAAATATTTGCAACGAAAAACTTTGAACAGCACATCGCAGATTGATGCTCTTTTGTTCAGCTCATGCAGGTCATTCCAATCAGCCATTTGCAGGTCATTTTTTATTGGTAGTATCTCGCCGATGGATTGGTGCTCGCGAAAGCTCTGGTAAAGTTTCACTCTTGTGCGAAGGTATCTTCAATATTGCACCCTCGTGCAAGGCAAGATCAGAGCACATATTTTTTTGAGCAACTGGAATTTGATGTGACTTAGACTAAATTTTCATCCGAACACGTACAGACCTCCATGGGAGGCTGTTCACCTTGAAGCTCGTAACTTCATTGGAAGCTAGTTACTGAACCAAGAACCTTCGTCAATCGGGGTTGTACTCAGTTTTAAATCTTCAAAGTTTGAAGCTATTATGTCAAAGCAAAAACCTCCGTCACTCTATGTCAGACCTACGGGAATGCAGGTCTTTGCCACTGTAAGTATCTCTTGTCCTTCTAAGCTTCCTCTTCGTGGAGTATATTCTCTTTGCTATATGTAGGTTTTCACCTTCTCAAGTTAAATCAGTCAGTACTCTTCCTTAGCTAGCAGTTCTCATACCTCAGTGATCCTATATCATTTAGTGATTTCATCCATCGGCGACCTTCATCAATCAGTGGATTTCAAAATTCAGTGATTTTCATTTGTGAACAACCTTATTAGCTTTCAACAGTCAGTGGCCTTCGACGATCATCAGTCTTCAACACCTATTGATTTTCATTAGTCAGCAACCTTCGTCAGTCAGTTGGCTTTCATCGGTCATTAGACTTCGCTAGTCGGATGATTCTTGTCAGTTAGCAACATTCGTCAGTTATTGGTCTTTGACAATTAGTAGCCTTCGTTAGTCAGCAGTCTTTGTCATAGCCAGTAGCCTTTGTTAATCAACAACCTTCTCCGGTCAGTTGGCCTTTGTCAGTTAGCGATCTTAGTTAGTCATTGGTCTTCATCAGACAACAACTTTCATCACTTAGCAGACTTTGTCAACCAATAGACCTCACCAACAATCAGACTCCATCAACAATCGACCTTTGGTAGCCACCCAATCTTCGAACCCTCTAACGCTAACACTTCTCTTTTTTGCAAGTTGTATCACCCAATTTTTCATTCATAGTATTCTATAATATGCATCCACTGAATATTATTTGAGTCAATTTTCGTAGAAAACTAACCATGCAGATTCCTAATTGGCAGCCTTCGCTAGCCATCTTAAAATATAACCTTCTTATTTGAGGGCATTGTTCCTCATATGCAATGCTTATCTCCTTTTCAAGCTCAACTATATTTTGCAGGGTGCATGCTATGTTTACCCCTTCTAATATGTTCATGCATATCGACATCATCTCATACATACATGCATATATTGCATAAGCGCATTGCGCTGTATGGCCTGGGCCACCTGGAACAAGTCCCGAAAATACACGGGCACTAAGACTCTGCATCAAAATCCTAGAAGAAGTCCCAAACCTACATGGGCATGTCGTGAAGCTAAGACTTTCATGCTACCCTCACATATCATGTAAATGACTAACCATCTTTTGTAGCAAATAGAAAGCAATTGTCTTTTTGAGTGTTGAAAGACTTGCCGGCAAGTTGACATTTGACAAAACTATAATGCTCAACCCAAGTCCTTGACAAATGCACTCTACCAACTCATGTGCATTTTCACACGACTTCTCCAACTTTCACCAGGTGGCGTCGATGTCTACATCGGCTTCGCCTTTGCCAAGCTCTTCGGCACGAGGGGCTCCACCACCATCTTCGGTGACTTCACAAACATCGCCTCTGCCAAAACACATTTTCCAGGAGGGCCTTCGGTGAAACTACAATGACTAGTCTCATCGACACCTTCGTCGTCTACACCAACATCACCTCCACCAAGAAGCTTTGAGGGAGGGTCATCGGTAGGAGGAGCTTCGCCATCATCCTCGACCATTTCAACGGATCAAGAGACTCTGCAGCGCCTTCGGCTTCAACACCTACAATGGCTCATCCCCGTCACCAAGCTTGATGGGCTACATCAACTCCATTGACAACAAGTCCCACCACACCTTCATCTAACATTTTGACTCTAGGGGCTCATCGACGACTTCGCCCTAAACAACTACTTACACTACTACAACTACATTGCCTACATAGAGTGTAGCTGAGGGCTCGATCACGAGCACCAACCAAGAGGGGCTAGGGGAGCACACTAGAGGACTAGCTACTCCTGAGTGAGAAGTCTTTTGTCTGATGCTCCTGACCAACGGTTCTGAGGCCTCACAACAATCTTCGACCACGACTACTTTGACTACATTAACTACCCCAACCATGACGACTTGAGAGGACGATACTAGGGGCGAAGGCCTTAGAGATGAAAACCTACATGCTAAGAAGACACCACAGGTAGAGGCCCTGGAGGTGGAGACCTGCAAAAGACAACAGAGGTAGAGGCCTCAGAGACAAAGACCTACACATTGAGGAGGCCTTGGAGGCAAAGACCTACGTGCATGGGTGAAGCCGGCTAACTTTGTCATAGAAGCAGCAGAAGCCCAAAGGTGAAGACATCCAGAGATTGAGGCACTTGGAGCTAGATGCCCCCATATTAGGAACACATATAGGCTAGAGTTGTGCGTGTGCTCTTTTCTCCATACCCTTTTTTCTCACATGGTTTTTGGGATGGAGTTTTTAGTGAGGCGCGCACATATAGGTTGCGAAGGGCAGTCCTCGCAACTAGTTTTCGAGTTGTATTGTACCTCTTCTTCCAATATGAGCATCTACTAGGTGATGTAGTACCGGCCATAACCTAGTAATTGAGGGGCTACTGTTGGGGGAATCCATATTTGTATGGGCCAATTCCCTTGAGAAGAGGCCCAATAGGGGCTTGTATACCGGCTTGTTAATTTCAACCCCACCAAGGGGTCGCATATAAATTACCACTCGCCTATATATTATACTGAGAGCATGAGGGTGGGGGGCTCTGCCTCTCTCTTCTTCTGACTCGGTTTGAATACCCCTATCATTCCTCCCTGTTCGAGAACTACTTTCCCAACACTAGTTTGATAACTACTTTCCCAATACTAGATATCATCCCTCCCTATTCAGGAATGACTTTGCCAACACTACATATTTAGGCTTTCAAAAAATTAAATATATAGAGATGTCATTTACTCATCAAAGAATATGTTCTCTCATTAAATAGGAGAACGGATCAAGTTGTAAACTAGCTAGGCCTATAAGCTAATAAAAATAGTTTAGCTACTGCATATATAGTAGATTAGTGTTGACACCGTTTTTTGGTACGTGTCAATATGGACCGAGTGCGCTGAATCAATAAGGAGATAGTCATTGTGTCCTATCGGCACTAAGAATACTATCGGTTAGGTTACCGATGGAAGCAAAGGAGGTCACCGATGGTAGATTTAGTTGAAAAAAGCGTCAAGGAAAAAAGAAGGCTATTTGCCGATAGGAAGAGGTTGCCAATAGGAAGAGGTTGCCGATAGGAAGGTATTGCCGATGGGTGTAGGATGACGTGGCTGACGTCAACAGGAGGTTGCCAATGGTAATGGAAGAAGGTTGCAGATTGGAAAAAGTTTGCCGATGGAAAGTTTCATCGTAAGGAAGATGGATATGGAAACTGATGATTTTATTCCAGTATTATTGTTATAGTTTGAGTCTGACTCTTGCATGAGTCATTTGTTTCCTTAAAGATAGGTATTATTGTTATAGTTTGAATCTGACTTTTGCGCAAGTCGTTTATTTCCTTAAAAATAGGAGTTTTGTTTAGAAAGGTATGAGTCATGTCTGTTTACAACTCCTCTTGATGGGGTATAAATATGTACCGAGGGGTGGTGTAAAATATATACACAATCAACCAAAGAAGTTTACTATTTTCATCTACTTTTCCAGCAATTTACTGCATTAGTTCTAGTTCACCTACGAGTTCTTACGAGGTGTTGATGGATCTCCGTCAAGCTTTGCAAGATCCGCGTTGGGAGCAAATCAGAGCCTTGACGTCCGGGCGCATCGCTATCGTCTCGCTCAAGTTTGTTCTGGTTATCGTCCTTGTCGATTAACTGGTCAAATCGATTGACACACTTCAGATATCGATTTTGGATATTAGCCTGACGTGTTCGCAGCCTCGACGGTTTTTGTGTCAACACGTCTTTTGGCACACCTGGTGGGACCAATAATACATCTTCAGGCCACGGTTTAACCCATATCAGGCTTATGGGGGACACTGATATCAATCCGCGCAATGTCATTGAAGTCTCCGAAGCAGATCTGAAAGATGATCAGAAGCAGGCTATGGAGGAGTACAAGAAGTTGTATCTGAAGTCCTTCAGTTTAAACAGGAGTGGCGAAGCTATCCAAAAGCAAGATCCACCGTTGCCACGACAGGTCACCTTCGACGCCAATCCTGGTAAATTACAAGAGATGGTTAATTCCGCATTAAATCATGCGTTAATTAGCCACTCCAGTGTGCTATCCAATACTGTATACAATGCTGTTATGTAATCTTTCAAAGAAGGACATACACCCCAGTATGTTGGTCCAGCGTATCATCAACCTGGATCGGCATCTGCTACAAATCCATCGGTGGTTCCAGTGGCATCTTCCCAACCTTGGATCCAACTGCCGATGAGGTTACGCCTCCAAGATCGAGCCCTGTAAGTGTCACTCGATTGAGCACAGATCAGATGGCATCGACAATGTCAGGGCCCGCAATTAAGAGTCAGCCAACTCCCGCCAACTGGTGGGGACACGGTATGCCTCCAAATCCATCTGCCGACTCTAGTCTGATCCAAGGTAACAATACAGCGTGGAAGATCCCCTTGACATCGACAATGCTTGCACAACCGATGATCCCGATGACACATTATGCTACGTCCTCTCCAACTGTGCAGTTGCCATCAGAAGATCTTCAGATGGTGATACCCAAAGTGCCTTATATGCTACCATTGACAAGTCCTTTGCCGATGCAACAAGGCACGGTAACTGCAAGTCAACCCATAGCAGTGGTGAATCCTCAAACTGGAGTACCAGCACACCAAGGTGGCCAATTTGTTGACTACTCTAAGGTACAGGAACGACAGGCACCGGTTAGTTATCAACCATCGGCGAATTACCTGCCGATGACTTGTAATCCTAGATGGACTGCTCCAACATTGATTCAACAACAGGTGGTACAACCTGGGTATCAGTACCTGGAGAACGCTCAGAGTGGAACATCGGCGCATCGACCGATGAATATAATGCCACAGTACATCCCAGCGGGTGTACAAAGTTATCCATCGGCAAATCAGCCGATGATTAATACTTAGAGAGTTGGTGCTACGCCTGAACCAAACATTCCAGCTTATTTGCCGCCAAGATACGAGGAGGCGTATCAACCAGCTCAGCCAATCAACATCCAGCCAATGCATCGGCAAGATCAAGATGCATATTGGACCGATAAGATCGCCGAAGTGATGAAAGAACAATTCGCCATCAAACCTAAGGTTAACACGTATTCTTATCGGACGCCGTACCCTCCGGCATATGATTTGATTCCTCTCCCAAATTAGTACAAGGTGCCGGATTTCACAAAGTTTTCTGGCCAAGACGACACGTCAACGATGGAGCACATCAACCGCTTCATTATTCAATGTGGAGACGCAGCCGGCAAGGATGAACTAAGGGTAAGATTGTTCTCGTCATCATTATCTGGATCGGCATTTACATGGTTTACTTCACTGCCTCCAAATTCTGTGATTACTTGGGCCGATCTAGAGAAGCAGTTTCATAAGTACTTCTTCGCTGGCGTGCATGAGAAGAAGATTACCGATTTAGTCAAACTAAGGCAGTGTAACGATGAATCGGTAGAAAGCTTCGTCCAGAGGTTGCGAGACGTAAAGAACAAGTGCTATAGCTTGGTACTTGATGATCGACAATTGGCAGATTTGGCCTTCCAGGGATTGCTGCCACACATCAAAGACAAATATGCATCTCAAGAGTTTGAGAGTCTGAGCCATCTCGTGTAGAGAATTGTCGATCAAGACATTAAAGCTTTCAAACCTAGGAAAAATTGGAATAAAAAGGTGTCCTTTATTGGGCAAGAAGAAGATACCGAATCGGATGAGGAACCAAGTATCGGCGCTGCTGAATGGGTAAAAAACAAGAAGCTGGTGTCCTGTCCGTTTGGGTAGAAAGAAGCTGAAAAGTACACTTTTGATGTCACCAAGGCCGATAGGATATTTGATCTTTTGCTTCAAGAGGGGCGGATTAAGCTGTCGCCTAATCAAGTAATTCCATCGGCTGAAGAGCTCAAAAGGATCAGGTATTGTAAGTGGCATGATGCAACTTCGCACAATACCAACGACCGCAGAGTCTTTAGGCAGCAATTGCAGTCAGAAATCGAGTCTGGGCATATCAAGTTTGAAAATTCTAAATCCCAAAAGCCGATGAAGATCGACCAGCACCTGTTTCCTAATAATATGGTGGAAATTAGTGGAAAGGTTAAAGTGCTGACGTCGAAAGCTGCCAAGAAAAGTGTATCGGTGGATCCTGAACATCAGATAGCTATGCATGATGTAAGAAAGAAGGGATTTATCGATGATAGAAAAGGCAAGAGAGTTGCCGATGAGGATAGCAGCGCCAGGAGGCCTCATAAGCATGCACCGTATGGTGTTATTATCACGCACAGGCGACCACGACAAGAGTATCGGTGATCACAGGAAGAGCAATATCGGCAGCAGGAGGAAGAAAGGCGCCAAGAATGGCATCGGCATAAAGATCATTGGAAGTGTCCCTTCTTTGTTCATTGCTGGGAAGAAGGCATCAAATTGCCCACTGCTGATAATTGCCCCGAATGCAATGGATACTATCCTGCCGATTGGTCAGAAAAGAAACCTTGTTTTGACGATCGGGCATCAAATTATGGCAGGTCGATCAAAGAGAAGGGATCGGCGCATGATCGACTGGGGGGCAAGCTCAGCATACATGATAGGCTTGTCAAGCGTGTTTGTCAAGAGAAGCTTGAGGAGATGGCTAATGCAAGAGTGCCCGATGAAGAAATATTCTCTAGGGATCCGAACGTAAGGAACGGTGCATATACAAGCGATGAGAAACAGTACCAGCCCGATTGGAAAACTAAGCTTCCTCAATGGTGCCCCAAGGGTCTGACGAAGACTCAGAAAAGAAGGATTCAGCGTGAACGCCAGGGGGATATGTATCACGGTGAAGATCCTTCAAGAGATAAATCTCCAGTTAAGCAGTGGAGGCCGAAACGTAAGGATAGGGATCCATCGGCAGAAATCAATATGGTTGTGTCACACCCAATTTTAAGGATAAAATTGAATATGAATAACTCATGTGTGCCCAGAGATCAATCACACACATAAGCCGACAAATCTTTAAATTGTACCATCACTGAGTGCTTATTACATAACGAATAATATTCTTAAACAAAACAGCGGAAAATAAAGATAACTCTCGCGACGAAGCTCCACTTCACAGGGAACGCCGACTGGTTGACCACTAGCCTAGTACTCCTCACGGTAGTCTTTATAGCCATCTGAAGGGGTTGAGAAAGCAAGAGTGAGCACTTAAAGTACTCAGCAAGAGTAACACAGGGTTATGAAGCTCAAAGGTTGACACTGTCTGTACTGCGGTTGCTTTTAACTTGGTCAAGTTTTACCAACACTTAGCTTTAATTATGCTTAACCCAATTATTAACCACATGATAAGATTAGTAAACAACATTAACAGTTAAACATTAAACAACATGATCATCTACACTGTGAGTTTTCTAGGCCGCTCGTAACCGTGAGCACGGCCATCATGATAGATTTACACTCTGCAGAGGTTATACACTTTACCCACAAGCCATGTTGCCCTTATGCCCGGGTTTATAACTCTCATAACACTTCCAAGGTGAGTGGGCAGGGAACACTACGAAGTCTTTCAAAAGCTCTTTCTAGCATGTAGCGGACCCTACAGACCCAATGCAAAGGGGAATATGGGACACCCTGATGGTACCACTCGCAACGGTCCCCACACAAGCTATACCCCATAACCAGCTCGGCAAAGGTGCCTTTCACGAACCACAAGCATGCTAGTCCAAACTTTATACTTAACTAAAGCCAGAGCCATATAGCACTCGTGGTTGTATTAGAAATCCCAGCTTTTTCCCTACAGTGGGGTCCTATTCCATGTTGCTATAAAAGCCAGTTTTAACTCATCGTTGCATATATCATTAATCAAGATTCATCTCAAGATTCATTATTGTAAAGCATAGCAAAGCTACCAGTATGCATATAAACCCATGGTGACAAGGTAAAGGATAACAAAGCTATGGTATAGATCTAATAGGAATCAAATTAGACACATGCAATAATGACTAGATGAATTAGGGTGAATAGGTAACAAGGATGATCCCATGTTAAACTTGCCTTGATCCCAAAGCTCTTGGTGATCCTGATCTGCTGTAAAGAACTCTTGCTCACCGAAGATCTCACCGGCTGTACTCGATCAACATCACCACGCAATCATCCGAACAATCATACACGAAGCAATAAAGACATGATCAGAACATTACACCATAAACAATAAAGAGACTTTGAAAAGGTTATAAAACAGATCTATACTCTACTACGATCACACACACACGAGAACCACGCTAATCGGATCTAAAACGAATAAACCATAGATTAAACAGGATTTTGAAAAGGGCAAGATTAAAGCATTAGCAAATGAATTTTCTTTGATTTTCAAAAGTAATTAACATAGGTGAAATCTATACTACTGGATAGAGCATGAAATTACGGATCTAACGCAACTTGAACGGGTCGATTTGGATTTAAAACGAGCAAATTATAGACATTTGAAAATCAGTGGCAAAACTGTAATTAGGGTTTTTATTTAAAATCGAATTAAACTGATCTGGAAAAGGGAATACGTTTTCCTGAGGGGAAAGCGCAAAGCTGAAACCCGCCTTCTGGACCGCGGGTTGAGAGGAGGAAAAGAGCAGGGGCTCTTTAGCAAAAAGGCAGAGCGAAGGGGTATCGGGCTCTCTGGTGCGTTGGATCAGAGATGGACGGTGGAGATTAGAAGGGGGAGGGAACAGGGCGACGCTCCGGCCAGAACAGAGCGGCGCGCGGCGGCGCTCCATGTCCGACGGCCGAAGCTCGTCGGCGTAAGCCATCCGGGAGATCTGGTGCACCGTTTTCGAATCTGAGCACACCAGGAGAGAGAGAGAGAAGCATGGCGAACTCGCCTAGGACATTGGCAAGGCTCGGGGAGGGACAGGGAGTGCTGACGGCGGTGAACCGCGGCGGCGGACGCCCTGCAACGGCGGCGCGGGTAAACCAGTGCACAAAAGAGAGGGAAACAGAGGGGGAAGGGTGTTCCGCACCCACGTGAGGTGAGTGCGAGGCTCGGAGAGGTCTGAGGACGGCCGAGGAGGGCTGGCCTCAACGAACAGCGGCGGCGGGACCTCGGGGTACGACGGCGAGGTCCAACAGAGCCCAACCGAGGGAGAAAAGAGGGAGAGGAGCCGTTCGGAAGCTTCGCGAAGAAGATACGCGGGTCAGGGAGGCTTACCGTAGTCGGATTTGCTCGGAACGGCAGCGGCTCGACGGCGGAACGCGGCGGCGACGGCGGCACTGCTCCTGCTGCGTCCGAGGGCTCGAAGAAGATGGGAAGAGGCGGCACGGGGTCGGCTCTATTTAAAGGACCGAGGGACGGAGTCCCGTGCGGACCCGAGCGGGGGGAAACCGCGTGCGGCGGTTGCGCGCAGCGCGTCGCGGCGTCGCGGCGAGAGTTCAAGGCGGACTCGGGAGGAAGAGGACGGGGGCGCTGACAAGCGGGCCCGTGCAGGCAGGGAGAGAGAAGAGGGAACAGAGGGCGCTGACGGGCTGGGTCCAAGTGTCAGCGGGAGAGGGAGAGAAGAAGGCCGCGGTGCGGCTGGGCCGAGGTGCGGGGCAGGCCGGCCCATTCGGAGAGAAAGAGAGGGGGAGGAAACAGGCCGTCCGGGCTTCTCGGGCTGAAAGAGTGAGATGAGGTTTTTTTTCCTTTTTCTTTTTCTTTTCATTTTCATTTTCCAAATTGATTTTCAAAATGATTTTGAAATGTATTTTCTAGGGTTTTGCAAATTCACACAACATAAGAAAAATGCAGGGCATGAATTGCTCAAACATGTTGGACCTAACATGGTATTTATTTTATTTATTTAATTAATTTTATGCTTCACAAAAATACTTGAATTAAATCAAATTAAACTCAAATTTAAATCTAATTTACTATTCAAATTTTAGGGTGTTACAGGTTGTAACATTGCCGATGGAATTTATGGCACCTGTTGATGAAGAAGAAGCTGCTGAGATGATGCAGTTAGTACTGGATATGATGGCAGCTGTCTTTGAAAAGCCTACCGATGATGAAAGGCAGCATTTGAGGGTCTTGTTTGTCAAGGGCAAAGTTGATGGGCAGTCAGTATCCAAGATGCTAGTAGATGGTGGAGCGGCAGTCAATATAATGTCATACATTATGTTCAGGAAGCTTGGGAAAGGTGACCAGGACTTAGCCAAGATAGACATAATGCTTAAAGATTTTGAAGGCAATGTGTCACCAGCTAAGGGAGCAGTGTGCGTTGAATTGACCATCGGTAGTAAAACTTTGCCGACGACATTTTTTGTGATCAATGAAAAAGATACCTACAACTTGCTCCTAGGAAGGGATTGGATCCATGCCAATTGTTGTATCCCTTCTACAATGCACCAGAGCCTCGTGCAGTGGGTTGGAGACAGGATTGAAGTCGTCCAGAGTGAGGCTTCATTAATTGTTGCATCGGCAGAATCAGAAACTTATGAACAAACCAAGTGCATATCAGGTGAAGCTTGGGATACGAGGTTCCTCAAGGTTGACGATTACCGAATCATACCGATCCAAGCAGTCGGTTCTGAAGGAAAGTTTTAATGGATCAATTCGTCGATGACGGAAAACTTGGGCAGGGGTTCACATCGGCAGATGATTTACTAGAGATAGATATTGGTGATGGTAGTAAACATAGGCCAACCTTTATTAGTGTTAAGTTAGATTCCCAATGTAAGCAAAGTTGAATGATTTACTAAAAGAATATAAAGATTGTTTTGCTTAGGATTATACAGATATGCCTGGTTTAGACCAATCAATAGTTGAGCATCAGTTACCTATTAAATCTGGTTTCCAACCACATCGGCAGCCAGCGCGCCGATGCAATCCTCTTGTATTACCTGACATTAAAGCTGAAATTACAAAGTTAATTGAGGCTGAATTTATTCGGCAATGTCGATATGCCGAATGGATTTCTAATGTGGTTCCTGTGTACAAGAAAAATGGAAAGCTTCGTGTTTGTATTGATTTCAGGAATCTCAATAAGGCTACACCGATGGATGGTTGCCCAATGCCCGTTGCCGATTTACTGATTGATGCTGCTGTTGGACATCAAATAATTAGTTTTATGGATAGTAATGCTGGATATAATCAAATATTCATGGCTGAAGAAGACATATCCAAGACTGCCTTTAGATGTCCAGGTCATGTCGGTTTATTTGAGTGAGTCGTGATGACTTTTGGTTTGAAGAACGCTGGTGCTACTTATCAGAGAGCAATGAATTTCATTTTTCATAAGTATATCGGCACGATAGTTGAAATCTATATTGATGATGTGGTGGTCAAGTCCAAAAACTTTGAGAAGCATCTTGCCGATTTGTGAAAGATTCTAGAGTGCACAAGGGAACGTGGGCTGAAGATGAATCCTAATAAGTGTGCGTTTGGTGTATCGGCAGGTCAATTCCTAGGATTTATGGTGCATCAAAGAGGTATCGAGATTGGCAGAAAATCTATTGATGTAATTAACAAGGTGGTTGCTCCCACAAACAAGACTGAATTGCAGTCTTTGATCGGCAAGATTAATTTTATTAGAAGATTTATATCTAATCTGTCTGGGAAGATTAAATCTTTTAGCCCACTGTTAAAGCTGAAGGCCGGTCAAGAATTTGCATGGAAGGAAGAACAACAATCAGCCTTAGAAGAAATTAAGAGATATTTGGTAAATCCTCCAGTCTTGATACCGCCTCAACACGGGAAACCTTTCAGGTTGTATTTATCTACCGATGACAACGTTATTGGGTCAGCCTTGATCCAGGAATTTGAAGGGAAGGAACGTATAATTTATTATTTGAGTAGAAAATTGGTGGATGCTGAGATCAGATATTCAGCTGTTGAGAGGTTATGTTTATGTCTATACTTCTCTTGTATTAAATTAAGGCATTATTTGTTATCGGCCGAATGTACTGTCATATGCAAGGATGATGTGGTTAAGTACATGCTGTCAATGCCGATATTGAGTGGGAGAATCGGCAAATGGATTTTAGCGCTGTCAGAGTTTGATTTAAAGTATGAATCAGCTAAAGGAGTTAAGGGTCAGGTGATGGCCGATTTTGTTACTCAGCATTGTGGTACAGTGAGTTCCGTGGAAATTGCTCCTTGGACTTTGTTCTTTGATGGATCTATGTGTAGGGAAGGAGCAGGTATCGGTATTGTCTTAATTTCACCCGAGGACAGAAGTATGAAGTCTCATTGCCGATTGTTGCTACCTCAACAAACAATCAGGTTGAATACCAGGCTTTGCTAAAGAGATTGGAATTACTCAGGGAGGTGCGTGCCGATGCTGTTGAGATCTTTGGCGACTCCATGTTAGTGATCAATCAGTTGATTGGGACATATGAGTGCCGAAGTGAAATTTTAATTGCACACCATGAAAAATGTTTGCAATTATTAAAACAATTTAATGAATACCGCCTTGAGCATATTCCTAGATTACATAATGAAGAGGCTAATCGGTTGGCACAGTACGCTTCAGGGTATCCGCCGATTCAAGAAATGATGACATCGATACTGATTGTCGATGATTGGAGGAAAGAGATTGCGATCACTTAAGGGATCCGTCTAGAAAGGTTGAAAGACGTTTAAGGTTTCAGGCTACCAAGTACATACTCCTTGATGATGAATTATATTATCGGACGATTGATGGAGTTTTGCTCAAATGCCTTAGTAAAGAAGAATCGAAAGAGTTGATGGGTGAAATTCATGAGGGAGTGTGTGGGGCGCATCAATCGGCGTTCAAAATGAAATGGATGATTAGACGGAATGGGTATTATTGGCCGACGATCCTTGAGGATTGTTTTAGATACTTCAAAGGGTGTCAGGATTGTCAGAGGTTTGGTAACATTTAGAGAGCACCTGCATCGACAATGAATCCTATAATCAAGCCTTGGCCGTTTAGAGGATGGGCTATCGATCTCATCGGTCAAATTTATCCGCCGTCGAGTAAAGGGCATAAATTTATACTTGTTGCCACCGATTATTTTACGAAGTGGGTTGAAGCTATTCCTTTGAAGAAAGTGACTTCGACAAACATGATAGACTTTGTAAAGGAGCATATTGTTTACCGATTTGGTATTCCTCAAACTATTACAACTGATCAAGGGACCATGTTCACATCAGGGGAGTTTGATGAATTTGCTATCGGTATGGGGTTTAAGGTTTTAAACTCTTCTCCTTATTATGCTCAAGCTAATGGTCAGGCCGAAGCGACTAATAAAGGGGTTATTAAGCTTATCAAGCGCAAGATTGAAGAAAACCCTAGAAGGTGGCATATAGTGTTGAATGAAGCTTTGTGGTCATATCGGATGGCATGTCATGGTGCAACTAAAGTTTTGCCATACCAGTTAGTCTATGGGCATGATGCTGTCCTACCTTGGGAAATTAAGACTGGTTCTAGACGATTGTTTTCCCAGGACCAATTAACAGCCGATGAATATGATATTCTTATAAAAGATGAATTAGAAGATTTAGCAAGTCATCGGTTGAGAGCTCTAATCAGTATCGAAGAGAACAATAAAAGGGTTGCCAGGTGGTATGACAAGAAAGTGAAGGTGAAAGAGTTTGTCGATGGTGATCTGGTGTGGAAACTGATTTTACCGATTGGGACTAAGAGTTCAAAGTTTGGGAAGTGGTCCCCTAATTGGGAGAGTCCTTTTCGGATAGGTCAGTCTATTCCTAGTAACGCTTATATTTTGGAAACACTTGAAGGAGTTACGTTCTCCAGGGCGATTAACGGCAAATATTTGAAGAAATATTATCCCAGTATTTGGATGGACGCGTAAAGCAATACAAGTACAAATGTCGATGGAAGAAATATTGTACGAAACATCGACAGAAAGCATAAAAACATTAACAGTATGATACAGACGAGTTAGTCATCAAGTTTGAAGTTGCCAATACAACAAATTACAATAAGGATTGAATGGATAAAATCGCACGAAGGCGAATTTGGTCTGCTTCCTCTATTTCCCTGGTGTCGTCGTCGGCAGTGCCCTCAATTGGCTTGATTCTTCTTTTCAGCAGAAGGGCGTGGCGAGCGTCGGCATCCCTTTCTTGTTGTAAAGTTTTAGCAGTATCGGGAAGTTGAGCCTTCTTTTGGTTGGCCACATCTAAAGCTTCATCAATTTTCCCTAGCTCCGCTAGCAATTCTTCCTTTTTTGCCGATAGACGGGTGATTTCCTCTTCAAGCTCAACATTGGAGGCTTCCAGGCGACCGATGCCCTTGTGCTTCTCTTCAGCAGCTTGCTTGAATTTGAGCATTTCTTCTTCAAGCTTTGCTTGGGTAGTTCTATCGGCAATGCGGCGTAAGGCCATTTGATATTGAAGTTATCGTCTCTCAAGGAATGCCGCTTGGAAGAGCGTTTCTTCGATATCGGCAGGCAGTTGGCCTTGAATCTCCTTGAAAGCTATCCTTACTGTGTTAGAATCTTGGACTAGTTGGGATGTGCTTTGCTGCAGTAAGGATAGCAATGCTTCGAGTTTGGATTTCACTTCTGCCGGTATGACGTCTGATGGTGGAGCAGAACTTTCTTCTTCATCCTCGTCAGGTAGGTTGATGGCGAAGGAGAATAAGCTGTTGGGGGAGTCTTGGGCCTGAAAAGAAAAGAATTAGAGTTTGCCGATTGAAAGTTTGTGTTTTGTGAATTTATAACAGACGATTTACCTGCTTTAGCATAATTTCTCGCCTTGGACTTGGCAGAGCAGCTGGCGCAGCGGTTTCCTGAGAATCGGCAATGATTGCCAATGAACTTTCCTCTGTAGCTGGAAGGGTTAGTGCCAGTGATGGTGCCGATGCCGGTGGCGGTTCTGTTGCAACCGATTCCTGCGGTACCGACACTGTCCCTTGGATGGAAGCTTCAATGGGTATTTGGTCAGGGACAGATGTCGATGCTGGCTCTTGTGGTGACGCATCGGTAGGAGATGCTACCGGTGACGCAGCTAAGGTTGATGGCCTTAGGCGTTTTGGTTGGGGAGCAGTACTTGATGAACCTTGGCGTTTGGACTTTTGCACCTGGGGGGCATCGGCAGACTGAATTGGAGGAGCTTGTGCACTTGGGGCAGCTGTCGATGAACTTGTCTGCTACAAGAGAAGACGTTTGGTACAAATTGAGAATTAAGTAAGGGTTGCCGATGAAAGTTTTACGATCGGCATAAATAAAATGGAGATTTGTTACCGTGAAAGCTTGTGCAAGAATGGCGGCAGCTGCCGATGGAGTGACAACGGCCCCAGCTGGTGTCGACTTAGACTTGATCGTGACCTTGGGGGTTGCCTTTTGATGCATGAGGGAGGCCATCGAAGGATCCCTGCTGCCGATTACCGATATAGGATTAATCGGTCGCAAGTTGAAGGTCTTGCCACTTCTGCTGTTTTTTGGAATCAAGTCATCAACCTGTTGACAGAAAATCAGATGCCGATGCATTTGGAAGGAGATGACAGAAATTAAATCGAAGATAAGCTTACCGCGTCATCAGGGACGATATAATTGACATCAATCAAGTGTCGATAATAATGCGACGATGCAGCGAACAGTTGATCTTTCTATTCCTGCCACCAGGACTTATATGATTCAGTGATAAAGGACACTGGCGCCCAAGTGGATAAGTCAATATTGGTTGTATCGGCATGAGGAGGGAGATTGACAACCTTGCCCCAGTCCATGGCGTTGGTGATGACTTCTCTTGGCTTCACTACATCGGCATAGCTTAGATTGATCGGCAATTGACCAAACGCTAACTGTCTTGCCGCTGCCGATGGGTAGTAGAACTCATAAGTAGCATAAGTGTTCTTCCCACTCCCGAAGATGTTGACTGGGATGGCCCGGGGAGTAAGAATAGCCCTCAGAGTTCCTTCATCCTTCTGTATTTCTTCGTCGGCAAGGTTGAAGGAGAGTGGGAATCGGTTGTCCTCATCAATGTAGGGCCACCAAGCCCGTTCTGCGGCAGGAACTCCACAATAAAACCTCTAAAAAAATATGCCGAATTGTTCCTCGTTGATATCAGTTCCCGGAAGCACTATTATGGCTTCTCCGAAGTTGAGTGGGGAGCGGGTTGCCGATTCGTCATCGGCACACACATAATCCTCAGCCAGGTTTCTTGGAAATTGCTGGCTGAACAGATCAAGTTGGAGGCACGTGTGCATATGGACGTTTAGCCACATATTAATGAACCACCAAGGGCCTCCAAGGTTGCCGATGGGTTCGCCTAGCAGTAGCTTTTCCGATACCTGGTGTAGAAGATGATAGGCTCAGCTGAGGAGGTATCGACCAAGGGGAAGTCTTGCTCCGTTAGCCAAGAGCTCTGCTGCAGGGAGATACATGTTGGTGGGTCCGATTGTCTTGCCATAGAAGATAAACTTTTCTAGCCACATATTCAGGAAAAATGGCATGCTCCCTCTGGCTTACCGATCCGGTCTTGTGGTATTCTTGAACATATCCGGTCTAGTCGCCGATGTTGCGGGTAACTACCCGATGTTCGGGCTTTCTATTGAAGAAAGTGGCATCATCGGCAGAGGAGATGTCAAGGCCGGTAAGCATATGCACATTGGCAAGTGTGGGGGTGGTTGGTCCGTGTCTGAATAGAAAAGCATTCATTGTGTCGGACCAAAAGTAAGAAGCAGCAATCATCATGTTCTCATTCTTGGCCATATCGGTAAGAGATAATCTGATGCATTGGTCTAGGTTGCGTTCTTCCCAATAGACTTGTTGTGACCTAGCCATCCTGAGGTACTAGTTTTTCCACCCTTTGGTGGGTTTAGGCCAAGAGCGAAAGATGTCTGACCATAAACCTAGGTCAAAATGTGTGGCTCTGAAAGGGACTCGGTTGATTTCTGCATTGATGATTTCGGTTGGATCAGTATCTCCCATCGGACCCAAACAACAGAGGTGTGGTTGATCGATAGAGATTACTATTCTATTGCGCATCTCCTAGATTCAGAAAGCAAAGAGGCGAAGGAAAAGAGATCACAAAATAGTGCAAAAGAAAAATTGCAAGGTATGAAGCGAGAGGGGAAGAGATTGACCGTGGGGACGTTGAAGCTGATCGCCATCGGATCGAAGGAGACTCTTGCGGGTTGCGCCTTGCTAATGGAAGAAGAAGCCGCCGGTTGAATGCTGCTGGAGTGTTCTTCGAAGCGCCGGTGAAATGGGGGGTGGAGATATGAGCTCGGGGTGAAAAAGGGAGATCAAGCAGTGGTCTTTATAAACCTGAGGCGCCAAGGGTGTTTTCGAGTTTTCCTTTTGAGCAGAGATATGGAAGGGTTTACACGGCGATCGAGGAGTTGTAACTGTTGGCGCTACAGTTGCGGGAGTTGTTGGTAACTTGCGATGATTGTGCGCGATAATCGAGGAGATGGCACAGGCATCTTGGAAGAGAAGATTACAGCAGAGAAACTTTCGGCGCATAAAATATTTTATACTCCGAAATTGGGGGGCATGTGTTGACACCGTTTTTTGGTACGTGTCAATATGGACCGGGTGCGCTGAATCAATGAGGAGATAGTCATTGTGTCCTATCGCCTCTAAGAATACTATCGGTTAGGTTACCGATGGAAGCAAAGGAGGTTACCGATGGTAGATTTAGTTGAAAAAAGCGTCAAGGAAAAAAGAAGGCTATTTGCCGATAGGAAGAGGTTGCCGATAGGAAGGTATTGCCGATGAGTGCAGGATGATGTGGCTGGCGTCAGCAAGAGGTTGCCAATGGTAATGGAAGAAGGTTGCAGATTGGAAAAAGTCTGCCGATGGAAAGTTTCATCGTAAGGAAGATGTATATGGAAACTGGTGATTTTATGCCAGTATTATTGTTATAGTTTGAGTCTGACTCTTGCACGAGTCATTTGTTTCCTTAAAGATAGGTATTATTGTTATAGTTTGAATCTGACTCTTGCGCGAGTCATTTATTTCCTTAAAAATAGGAGTTTTGTTTAGGAAGGTATGAGTCGTGTCTGTTTACAACTCCTCTTGATGGGGTATAAATATGTACCGAGGGGTGGTGTAAAAGATATACACAATCAACCAAAGAAGTTTACTATTTTCATCTACTTTTCCAACAATTTACTACATTAGTTCTAGTTCACCTACGAGTTCTTACGAGGTGTTGATGGATCTCCGTCAAGCTTTGCAAGATTCGCGTTGGAAGCAAATCAGAGCCTTGACGTCCGGGCGCATCGTTGTCGTCTCGCTCAAGTTTGTTCTAATTATCATCCTTGTCGATTAACTGGTCAAATCGACTGGCACACTTCGGATATCAATTTTGGGTATTAGCCTGACGTGTTCGCAGCCTAGACGATTTTTGTGTCAACAATTAGATAAAATATCTACAATAAGACTGAGGGAACAAGTGTTGCACACATTTGGTGAAGAATCTACAATACCAATTCAACATTTCCTAGGACAACATGGTACCGTTGTTTCAATTTGATATGAGTGTATGATTGTTGATATAGATCGTCGAGCAGAAACATTTTAATAAATGAAGAATAAACATCTTACTATGTATCACTGAGTGGTGGCGTGGGACGGAAGTTGACCTCACCGGTGGCGATCAAGCGCATATATCTAGGGAACTTGGCCTTGTAGGCGCACCGGGTGGCTAGCTCCTCCTCTGATAAGCCGAGAACATCGTCCGTCATATTCTCCAACTCCTCTGCATGCTTCAACATCTATTGTTTCCCCTTCTCCATCGCCTCCAACCACTCCCTCGACCCCCTCGTTGCCACTATCACTCCCGGATGTCGATGTGGTCGCAATGGATGTGGATGTGGTTGCAACGGAGGCCGAGTGACAGCCCCAAGGCGTGCGATCCTCTTCCATCGACTGAGCGTCCTCCGCCTCACAGTCGGAGTAGTGGACATGCCGTCATGGGCAATCCCTGAGGATACTGACGTTGTCACGCCTACCGCCGGAGTAGCGGATGTGTCGTCATGGACAATCCTCGAGGATTCTCACGCTGCCACGCCCGCCACCAACGCCTCATCAGCAGAAGACATCGTCGATCGAGCCGAGCAGCGGCGGTGCGGCAGCAAGAGCTAGGGCGGCGGCAAGGCCTAGGGCAGCAACGGCGAGACGCCTCGTCGATCGAGCCGAATAAGGGGCAAGGCCTAGGGCGGTCGCGGCGAGACGCCTTCACTTTTGTTTTGCGTCTGTTTTGTTTCCGTCTTTGGGCAATTATCGAGCCATGCGCTGGCTGCAGGTGTGGAGTCGCTCCAATGGGGCGTGCTAGCATTCAACCACCCTTTTTCATGGGCCGATTTCAGTTTCCTGCACACTGGGCTATCCTGGGCTCTCTTCCCGCTCGCGCTTGGGTTTAGCGGTGGACCGACAACCATGACGACGTGTCTGCGGACTTCGTCATGGAGTCTGAGGAGCCTGCGGTGATCACAACCAACAGACAGTATGACTACGACGCATCCTCGCCTTCCAACTCAGCTTCCCCAGCACCAACAAAGCACATGTCAGGGCCAGGATCACCCCGGTCCGCGACGAGCGCCCCTGCTCCCGGCTTCACGTCTCCAAGCCAGCCTACAGCCACATCAGGACCCGGGGATGGTCGAGTTTACCACGCCACCAATCGAGGGTGGTGGTGCACTGCTAGATGCTGACAACGATGACGACGACGACGCGCCTCTTCGGTTCCACCACGTCGACAACATGCTTGGGCAGGTTATGCCACCCGGTCGGTTACTGCACGGAACTTGGAGGAGCAGTTGCCGCTGGCTAGCGACGTCGAGCCAATGTCGTTCAAGGAGACGATGAAGCATGAAAGTTGGCGAGACGTGATGCTGGACGAGATGATGTCTATTTAGGTGAGCGGAACTAGGGAGCAAGCCGAGCTGCCACCACGCACGAGGACAATTGGCCTCTAGTGGGTCTATAAAACCAACAAGGATGCAACCGGGGTATCACGAAGCACAAAACCCAGCGTGAAGGGATACGTGCAACAACAAGGGATCGACTTTGACGAGGTTTTCGCTCCGGTGACGCGACTCGAGTCTATGCGGTTGCTACTCGCCCACGTTGCCTACGAAGGTTGGGCATTGCACCATATGGGTGTCAAATACGTGTTCCTAAACGGCTTTTTCCAAGAACAAGTCTACGCCGAGTAGCCCCAGGTTCTGTTCTCTATGGGCACGAGCACAAGGTGCTCAATCTCCACCTCGTCAAGGCGCTGTATGGACTGCGTCAAGCCCCACGTGCTTGGTACTCCAAGCTCAATGAGTCTCTGCTCAAGCTCGGCTTCCAGAGGATTTGCCTGGGTGTCCTCCACCTCCCAGACGTCGTAGCGGATGTGGCATCGTCATGGGAGGACCCAATCCCCGAGGATTAGCCCATCCCTGAGAGCAAGTATTATAAGGGGCTATAAACAGGCTAAATGATGAGGTGGAGGAGAGAGGGGAGGAGAGAGAGGAGTTGTTGGCTGTAGCTTACAGCCAACTTGAGCACAAGAACCAAAAAAAATTGTGAGATAGACAAGTGGGTCATATATTGATTGTAAAGATGCAACTATTATATGAGTGAGTTGGGAGGTTGGTTGTAAGAATCCATACACCCAACAGGGTTGTATTATTAGCCTTTTGCTTTGAGGCCGCCGGGCCCGCCACCTATCAGAGCATACCGGAGCAATGTCGTGATGATCAGGGGAGGGACAGGTGGCGCCGGGGGAGTGGCGAGCGAGGGCAAGGCCTAGGGAGGCGGCGAGACGCTTTCACTTTCTATTAGAGCAAGTATTATAGAACAACCCACAAGTGGGTTGTAAGGTTCCTTACAGTCTTCTCTCAGCCCACTCATATAATAGTGCACTCTACTTCATTAATACATGGTCCATATGTCTATCTTATAGAGTTTCTTGGTTCTTGTGTCCAAGCTGACGGTAAGCTTACAGCCCACCTCTCCTCTCTCTTATTCTCTCTCTCCTCCACATCAGTCTTTTTTTAGCCAACCATAATACTTGCTTTTATGCATCTGGTTTCTTTCCGTGGTTCGGTTCATACTTCATATGAGCCCAGTTCGTTTTCCCAAATTGGAATCAAAGTTGGGCTCCAATATCGAGCCAGGCTCTGCCTTGGGCTTGGGCCGCATCGTCGCCCTGCTATGTGGCTGCGAGTGCGCAGTCGCTATGCGTGGTACCAACGCCGGCTAGCCGGTAGTAGTACAGCAAATGGTTCAGGAAGTGGGCCTAACCTAAACTGTTTGTTTTTGAAGAGCAATACATTAGTGTGAACTTTGGCATTGTTACGTAGAATTGATGCTTATGTATCTCGATGTCGCTCAAAGCATATGATATACCTCTAACAAGCGCATGGAATTCATGCAGTCATTTCAACGTAAGAGAGAAAAGGGAAACAAATGTCTGTGACATTGGGCACTTAAAATGGAGACTCATTCTTGGGTGGTATTGCTTACTTGTGAAACGAATTGATGTAAATCACGTGTGTTGATGTATGAATATTGATCCGGTAATCTGTATATGTAATAGACTAAGGTTCTATTTGGTATAGCTCTGCTTCACTAGTGAAGTTGTTTTTTAGAAAATAGCTTCATGAGCAACTCTCTAGGAGAAGTTGAGCTATTTTGGAAAAAATGTTTGACAAAACAACTTCACTAACAACTTTATGCATGGATACGAGAGAGAAAAGGGGAAAGAGTTGTGATAAGCTACTATTTTCAGTTTCATCTCACTTCATATCTTTGAGAGAGAGACAGCTTCACGAGAGAGAGAAACAGCTTCATGAAACGAGATGTTTGGCCAAAAAAACAGCCCACAACAGCTACATAAAACTGTTGTGAGCTGTACCAAACATGTCCTAATAGTCGACGGTTGCAGGAATATGACTTCTCTTCGTCTAGGAAGTTTAAGTTACGCTATTTGCCATGTCAACCATTTGTATTGTATACTCGTCATTCGGTTACTCCGATCCCTTCTTTACAGATACCATTTTTTAAACAATTGTTATTCTGTTCAAATTTATGTGTATATACTGCAGCAGCACACAATCAAATATCTTAGTTGATCCCCAACGAGGTACTGTACAAACGTTCCTCACGTGGCGGAGGTCGTCGGAACTCCCAGTACACAACCACATGCTACACGCCTGCAGCCACACCCACACATCGCACAGGAAACTACCAAGTAGGAGTAGTACGTACCAAGGCTAGTCTCAGACAAGGCGCCTGCAGCCACACAGGTCTCACACGGTTCAGAAAACTATCAAAGCTAGCCTCCAACTCCAACTCCAACGCCAACCAGCCGGGCAGTCCAAGCCACGTCTGTCGCCGTCCCGCAGCGACTCCACACACACCCGTTGCACTCACGCGGCGGCACCATGATACGATAAGAGGCGCCCATCATCTCTCCCTCTCGCCCCGCCGCTCTCCCACGCAAACACGCACACGCACCCTCAGCTCGTCACCACACACAGAACGCGTGCTCCTCCCTTCCTGGTCGATCGAGCACCGAGCTGAGCTAGCTAGCTAGCTAGCTAGAGGACACGACACGTACGATGGCCTTGCAGGTCACCGGCGGCGTGAGCTGCTGTCCACTCCCGGGCAGTGGTGGTGGCCGGCGGTTGCCGCTCTGTCGCCCGCCCCGCGCGGTAGTGTCCGGCGCGGCCACGGTGGTGGAGGAGGACGAGGGCAAGGTGAGGCTGGGCGGCTCAGGCGTCGCGGTCACCAAGCTCGGCATCGGCGCGTGGTCCTGGGGCGACACCACCTACTGGAACGACTCCGAGTGGGACGGTACGTGGGGATTCACCTCCTTCAGTGAATTGTGATGCTTTGCTTGCTGCTGGCTGTGACTCGATCGGCTTGCTTGTTCTGGTCTTCTCATTCTTGCTCTCGGCTGCGGATGTACGTCAACGTTTCCTGAAATCCTGGCCATGCTTCCCGTGCGCACAACCTGCCGATTGCATTGCCAGCAATGAACCGTAGCACATACTGTTGCTTCGCTAGCATTGATTTAGCATGTCAATGGCCAATTTTACTCCGTTCCAAATGTGATTAGTTTCTTTGACCTGAATTAATTGTCAGATAGGAGAATGAGGGAGGCACAGGACGCGTTCGATGCGAGTATCGATAACGGGATGACCTTCTTCGATACCGCAGAAGTATACGGTACAGCAGTAAGAAACTAAACTAAACTAAACCAGATACCTAGCTCACTACTCACTCCTCCCTGCTAGCTCCTCCCAAATTCAGTTCTGATTCTGAAGGAAGGCGCACCTGTATTTAACTAAGAATCCTTCTGTCCTACAGCTGATGGGAGCGGTCAATTCTGAGAGTTTACTAGGAGGGTAATATCCCATCTTCCGTTGTTTATTACTTTAAAATGTTGTCAAAGAAAAAAGAGGTTATATATAACAGTATTTTTCATCAAGTGACGTATGACTTGCCATCAGATTCATCAAGGAAAGGCAACAGAAGGAACAGGTCGAGGTGGCCGTTGCAACAAAGTTCGCCGCCCTTCCTTGGAGATTTGGAAGGGGTAGTGTTCTTTCCGCGCTGAAGAAATCACTAGACCGTCTTGGCCTATCGTCAGTTGAGCTCTACCAACTCCACTGGTCGGTTCTTCTGCTCTTTCTGCAGATACATGTTCTTGTCTGTAAAAATTCAAGTTTTTATTGACGTTTTCATTATCTTTTGTCAGGCCAGGGATTTGGGGGAACGAAGGTACCCGATGCAGCAAGCCCTTTGAAAAAAATTAAATCTGATTGACTAATCAGTGAACTTCATTGTTGTTCTGACATGATTGAGCATGATGATGCAGGATACCTTGATGGCCTCGCCGATGCTTTTGAGCAAGGCCTAGTAAAGGCTGTTGGAGTCTCAAACTACAATGGTTTGTATCACGTCATTAGCTCGCAAAAATGACATTGCGTGCCCATTAAAATAACAATATCTACTACTTCATGGTTTATATATAAAGAGAAGCGCCTTCGGGATGCACATGCTCGCCTGAAGAAGAGGGGTGTTCCACTTGCTGCAAACCAGGTGAATTACAGCCTCATATACAGAACCCTGAGTTGAATGGTGTGAAGGCAACTTGTGACGAGCTCGGTATCACCTTGATTGCTTATTCCCCGATTGCTCAAGGTAGGCGCCAGCCTCTTAATTTATTTGCCCAATTATGCGATCGTGTTAATGAATTAAACAGTTTTGGTTTGATGTAAGCCCAATCCATTTTTTGTTGTTTTCCAATCTCATTTCTTGCACTAATTTATTTCCATAATTCAGGTGTTCTGACAGGTAAGTACACTCCAGAAAATCCCCCTACTGGTCCTCGAGGAAATACATACACCCCAGAGTTCCTCACCAAGGTTAGTGTTCTGTAAACTAGAGCTCGTTTGTTACACTGACACAGCTTCATTCTCTGCAATTCAACTTTGTTATCTGAAATCTGAAGATGCATCATGTCATATCTGTGCAGCTCCAACCACTTATGAACAGGATTAAAGAGATTGGAGCAAGCTATGGCAAGAGTCCAACCCAGGTACGGTGCTTCACCTACAAGAGCTTGGAACATCTCCAGATCAAAGACATTCGAGATCATAACGAGATGCATGAACACGGTTCATCTTCCCTCTGTTCCTTCGTTTCAGGTGTCTCTGAACTGGCTGACCTGCCAGGGGAACGTGGTGCCAATCCCCGGAGCCAAGAATGCCAGCCAGGCCAAGGAGTTCGCCGGTGCACTCGGTTGGAGCCTGACAGGAGACGAGGTCGAAGAGCTACGGACTCTGGCACGCGAGATCAAGGGCATCAAAATGCCCATCGAGGAGTCGTAGATACTCATACTCTGCATTTCACCAACCCATGGTATAGTGCTGATTGGAGGTTTAGGTTTTAAAGCGACAAGAAACGCACGGATATAGAAATGAACCAGGATGTGTAAGTAGAAAATGCAGCTTTCAACGAATCTCATGCCTAAGCACTGTGACTCGGTAAGTATGTAATATTCATTTGCCAAAAGCAGGGTTGTAGCTCTGCTGTACAAAAACTTAGAATGGAAAGATAGAGACTATTGCGCCGCAAAGCAACACAAAAGAAACTACTCAAAGTGAAAGAAAAATTACAATTTGCTTTACAGTGTTTGTAAATTTGTGACATGACTATTGTAAGCAAGAAAGTATTATGGTAGATCTCAAAAATATAAAGCATGCTACCAACGTAAATATGTCAGAGAAATGTAACATAGTTCATTGTTATAAGAACTTCAAGAACTAAGAAGTTATATTTGCATTTTACATTAGCGCTGGGAGGAGTCGAAGGCTCGGGTAGTCAGTTGCACCAAGTCTAGTAGGTAGCCCAAGTTCGAATCCCCTTGTTGCCACTCTCGCTTGGATTTCAAGGATAGGCATCGGTGACATTACTTTCCTTATTGCTTAGTACACGGGTTCAAAAGTCACAACAAAGAAAAGGACAGTTTTTTAGACAATATTTCTCAAATCTTATAAAGTTGGGACGAATGACGTGTATCGTTCATACATCCGTTTTCACTTGCCTGTGAGATCAAGCCTTTTTGGCAAGATTCCGAATGCAGATGCAAATTGAGAAAACCATATGCATAAAAACAGTACCTAATGATGTTATAGATACAAATCATATTCCGAATATTGTCCATCACAATTGCATGACTTGGCCCATCTTCATTTGATACTATCTATACGAGCTTGCAATCATAACAAGACAAGAAAAAACAAGAATATTCCATTTGCATAGGACCATGTCTCTTTATACTTTTGCATCTTGGCTTGATATTTCTTCACAATACCATTACTCTTATAATTTTCCCTCCCCATGCTGCCAACTTGTTTTCAAATCTTTGTCCATATAAACAAATTATTATTGTTACCATCTTATATCCATTATATGTTGTCTCCTTTGTCATTTGACTTTTGCTTAGCATTTCTTCGATTATGTCTGATTCATTCTTCAAACTTGATCCATACAACACAACATCAATCTCTTGTTATTCGTGCAAATCAAGTCATTATTGAAACCAAACCATATCCATTTTTTATCCTTCCCCTTATCAAACATGTACGCTTCTTCTTCGTTTGAGATATGATATAAGTTTGATATGATAATTTGCAACAAAACATGTACAAAGAGATCAAATGAGATGAGATGTAGAACTACTAAATTTGGAGACTCATTTACAGTTAGAGATGATTTTATTAGAAAATAGTAGGAGGAATAACTCAACTCAACTTTCCATTAACCTCAAGAGGTGTTTATATAGAAATACATGGGGATAATCAAATACTTCATATTCTAACAGATTTTTTTTTAATAATAACTAAGTTTATCTTTAAAAAACGATTTAGCTAATCTCCTGAAGATGCTCTCATGCGAAAGATCCAGAACCTACTCCTATGCCTCCAGTACAAGCTCTGCTTGCTTCCCTCAAGGTCTCCACCGTTCGAAACGGTCACTGTGCTTAACCAGTACGGCAGTAGTGTATAAAGCTGTGTTCTGGAAGAGAGAGCTTCTAGTAGCCTGCTGTACGCCTGTAAATGTACCTTTGTACGATCTGCTGGGCACCGAATCGGATCTCACCTCACCTAACCTAACCGTGCTCCAGCGTCGGCCACTTCCGAGATTTTACCGCAGAGGCAGAGCGCGTTGAGGCACCGGCACATGCCCTGTGCCCCTGTCGCAGCGGAACAGCGGTAGAAGCTAAAGGACACGACATGACAATAGGGGTGGCGGGTGGAGTGCAGCTGAGGAGCTCATTAAAAAATTTCTACCCCACTAGTAGTAGAGGTTTATGGGTTTCACATGGCGCTGCTGCTTTGGCGAGCAAGCGCTCCGGCGGTCTGGCCCGCTGCGAGCGAGGCGAGTCACTGTAGTGTAGGCTAGCCCCGGCAGTAAATGAGAAGTGCGGGTTGGTTGGTTGATCGATCGATCAGATCGGCAGACCGACGCGACGGCAGTATTACTACGTACTCCCTCTATCTCAAATTGTTCAAAGCATCTTAAGTTTAATAAAAAATTATAGACAAAACTATAAAGATTTATAACATCAAATAAGTATACTATGAAAATATAATTGATAATAAATTTAATGATACTTATTTGATATTATAAATATTATTTTATTGTTATATAAGTTTGGTAGAAACTTTGACTCTCTAAGTTTTTTAGAATGACTTACAATTTGAGATAAAAGGAGTACTTATCTGAGGCCCTGCCTCATGCATTTTCGGCTAATTCATGGCTGGAACACCACGGGTAACCTTCTCGGGTCTTGGCTCTCTTGCTTGCTGGAGAATAGTACAGTGGCACTAATAACGCCGGAAACTTTTCTACTGTACTTTTTAGCTGGGAGTTAGCTCTAGGGTACTGTACAAAACAAATAAAGCTCCATTTTCACTGTTCACATGTGAACCTCTCCGAATTACTAGTAGCTAGCTAGGACTGTTTTTGGTGAGAGCGAGAAAAAGCTTTGGCGTTTTTTTGAGCCACTTTGCAATCCCAAAGCGAGTCCGTTCGTGCTGAGCAAAGCAGAGCGGTTTCGCCGGAGAAAATGACGATTATGTCATTATGTAAAGTGAGTTTTACAATTTTATCATCCTGCAAATGAGATTCGCAATTTTGTCATTCTCAAATGATACACACTCGCAAATATGTCCTATGATGAGATTTGTTGTCAAATTAATTCTTCCCTACCCCTTTACCCCTTACGAATCGGTGCCTTTTCTTTCGAATCAGTGCTTTTTTTCACGGTCACGGAGAAGCCGGACCGCGGACGCCGCTCCTTCCCGACGAGGAGCCGAGAGCCGCCGCGTCCAGGGTGAGTGCTAGGCGCGACCAGGGCGAGCCTCCTCCTCGTCCTCGCTGCAGTCGCGACACTCGCACCGGAGGCTGCTGGGCTTGGGTGCGTCATCGTCGTACAGGCGGGGCGGGGAAGCGGGCGGTGCGGCGCAGCGCCACACCGCGACGGGACGGAGCTCAGCACGCGCGGCGACGGCGTGCTCGGCCTCCACAGCTTCAACACATACTACGATCCGTTTTTAAAGCACGCGCGGCAGCGGCGGCCGCCGCCCCACGACGTGGTGGTGCCTGACGCCGACATCAACGACGCCGCGCTGCTGGAGCGGGCTCCTGGCGTCGGTGCCCTACACCTCACCGCGGGCTCCTCGGGCGGCGGCGGTCGCACCTGGCACTCCGCCCTGGACGCGGTGGCTGCCCTGGACGCGCGCCCTCTTGTCGTCGAAGTGGCGATGTCTGCCGGCGGTCCGGCTCCTCCTCTTCTCCTTCACTGTGAAAATGAAAAAGGAAGGGATGAGGAAGGGGCAAAACGGGCAGGTAAGAATGAATTTGAGAACAAATCCTCCGTATGGAATATTTGAGGTTGTGTATCGTTTGATAATGATAAAATTGCGAATCACATTTGTGGGATAGCAAAATTGCGAATCCCACTTTTCATAATGGCAGAATCACCATTTTCCCGTTTCGCTGGATGCGTGTGGCTGATATCAATACTCTTGGGGTACTACGGAGAGGAGTATCAACTCTCAACTGCATTATAGTGTTGGCCCTGTTACTGTTGTCACGAAGGTTCAGGACGATCACCCCAGTACCCACTCAGTTTAAAATTTGGTACAACTGGGCATCCTTGCTCAGCCTGGATTAACTGCCCCATTAACTAGGGTGTTAATGACGGCTTGCGTAGTGTCATGCATCTGTTCCTTTTGTTTTTTTTATTAATATGTCGTCCTCCTTTCTTCTTCTTCCTTAACGCAACGTACTCCCTTTGTCCTATTGAAAATATCACTTTAGAATCCGTGTCATCTTCATTAAACATTTGTCTTCAAATTTTTGGTATAAATATTATTTATTTTTTAGTGATTTATTTTATCATTAGAGATATTTTAATAATAATTTATTTATTTTATATTTTGCAAAAATATTTTTGAATAAAACAAATGATCAAACACGATGTCTAAAACGAATGATACAGATGGCGCGTATCATTTGAGACAAATACAAAGAAGTATAGGATAGGAGTATGACAGAGATCTAAGACGATAACCGCACCGTTTCTTGTACTGCACGGTACGTTGATAATGATGCCCAACCAAGGGAGGACAAAGAACCTGCGTCTGAATTCGGGAAATCCTGGACACCCATCCGCCTACGGAAACGGAGATTTCCCTTCTCTCTCATTCTCTTGCCCGAGCTACTCTTTTCTGCCACCGCCAGTGTCCCCTTTGCCGCCTCCTCTCTCCGTTCCACGTTCCAAAAATTTTGGAGAATCAAACTTTTTAAAATTTGATCAAGTTTATATCACAATATAATAATATTTATGATGTTAACTAGATATCATTAGATTTGTTATCAATTATATTTTTATAGTATGTCTATTTAATATTATAAATTTTTATAGTTTTTTCTATAATTATTAATCAAAGTTAAGATGTTTTGATTCTCCAAAATTTTTTGAACGTCTTATCATTTGGAACGGAGGGAGTACTAGTTTTTCTTCCGATATCTCTCCTAGGAGAGGAGTGAATAGTACGTGTACGTGGCAGTGGCGCCACTGCACCTGCACAGCAATTGCTGCTCCGCCTGTCCGCCCGCTGCTAACCCAACTGGCCGGGGGGGCCCGTCCGTCTTTATTAACTCGCGCCCGGCCGGCCTCAGCAGGTCAGGCCTCTCTCCTCCGTCTATAAGAATAAGAGGGACACCGCCACGCCACCTTCCCATCCCCGTGCGCCATTGCCACTTGGCCGCTCGATCGCGTCCATCAATCGTCAATTAATTCGACCTCCTCACTCTCGTCTCGTCACTGAGAGCGAGCGAGAGAGCGATCGAGTGTCCGCCCGAAGCACGGCCCTTCCACGCGCAATGGACGCTCTCCTCGTGATCTTCTTCTTGCTGGTGGCGACGCTCCTGTCGTCGTCCGCCCCAACGACGACGACGGCCGCAGCGCCGCGCGCCTTCTTCGTGTTCGGGGACTCCCTCGTCGACAACGGCAACAACAACTTCCTCCTCACCACGGCGCGCGCCGACGCGCCGCCCTACGGGATCGACTTCCCCACGCACATGCCCACGGGGAGGTTCTCCAACGGCCTCAACATCCCGGACATCATCAGCGAGCACCTCGGCTCCCAGCCCGCGCTGCCGTACCTCAGCCCCTACCTCCAGGGCGAACAGCTGCTCGTCGGCGCCAACTTCGCCTCCGCCGGCGTCGGCATTCTCAACGACACCGGCGTACAATTCGTAAGAAAACACAAAATCAGCCGGTCGTTATGCCAATTGTGTGTCAGCAGTCGATCTTGTCGTAGCTAAGCTGGTGGTGCATGCGTCGACGGCAGGTGAACATCATCAGGATCGGGCAGCAGCTGCAGAACTTCCAGGACTACCAGCAGAGGCTGGCGGCGTTCGTCGGCGGCGACGACGCGGCGAGGCAGGTCGTTAACAACGCGCTCGTGCTCATCACGCTCGGCGGCAACGACTTTGTCAACAACTACTACCTGGTGCCATTCTCCGTCCGGTCTCGCCAGTTCGCCATCCCAGACTACGTCCCTTACCTCATCTCCGAGTACAGGAAAATCCTCACGGTAAAAATTCCTTTCCTTCAGCTCTTCTGTTCAAATTCCAGCTACTATACCCGTCCATCAAGCATAATTAAATTAGATTCAAATTAAAGCTAAACTATTCAAAGATATATAATAATTCCCAGAAAAAAAAATAGAGATAATTTAGCAGAACTGGAACAAATACACATGCATATTACCCAAATTAAAGCTTTCCAGTACAACATTCAGTGAAAGGATTAATGCCGGAACCGTAGGGAAGGGAAAGAAATTAAAAAAAAAATTAGCTGTGTACTGACTCAAATAGAAGCAAGAAGATATGGGTCGGTAGCTAGCTGACTGTTGCGTTGGATTCCGTGAAGCCGAGAACGAGACACGAAACAGTAGCAGATGAATGCTTCTTGATAGGGTGTCATTTTGGCAGTACTGTATGTTGTGTGTGCTCCGAGTAAAAACTGTTCACTAGTTGTTCCATACTCCTACCAAAGTGCAGTACAAGACAGTTTCTGCGCAGAGTTTCAGTAGTTTCAGGCATCAGCCGATGAGAAGTAAAAAAGCCTTGAGTGTCAGTCTGATATGTTCCCTAGAAAGCAAGACTCCAAACCCGCAATTGCAGTCCCCATTGTCGGTATGGTACTCGCCCTGACTCGAGTGCTGTTCAGCAGAACAAACGATTACTGTAGCTATTTGTTCATAAGAACCTTCATTCATGATACATTGTCTATTTAGCTAATGGTTTCTATGGCTAATAAGTCAATTTTGACTGTTTTTTTATTATGACATAAAAACATTGTGCCATAACTGATAAATTGAGCTAATAAATTAAGCAAAAAAGTAAAATGCCACTGCACTCTTCTTGTAGTATGCGCTCTCCGTAGAGGAATGCTGAATGCAAAACAAACGTTGGCCTACTCCCTTAACCAGCAACACAGAGAAAATAAAAATGGCCCACGAATTAATTCCAGCCCACACCACAATGCTGAACTGAAACTGAAAGGAAAAAGGAAAGGAGCAGATCGTCGTCGTACAGCAGTCTGCCAGAGCTCACTGCCGCAGATCCATACCCCATCACAGTTATGGTGATTCATCCACTCATGGGTCCAATGACAATACGCCATGAACAACGTTTCTTTACCCCCGACCTACTGCCAGGCGATCTCGCGGTACAAAAGAATTGGCAGGTGTGTTTAACCTTTTTAGTCCCTGTTTGGCAATATTATATTCTTTTTTACCTGTAAATTATTTTCACCGGTAATATCTTGTGCACAAGAAAACCATCGATCCTTTTTACCCTTGGAAAATAATGTTTGGGTAGAGAGCTTGTGGCCTTCCAGACCATGGAGCACGAAAGGTATTGATAGCTCATTGAACCTCCGAAGAATAGGCTAATGGAATAACCAATCGTGAATCCGTGTGATTAGATAGAAACAGGTTTCTGAATGAACCAAAAAGCATACGGCATCGACGAGTTTGCCTCTATTCTTGGCACTCCTGCAATTCCGCCGGTGACGACGGCAGCCGCACGCCCTCACCCAAGTCCGGACTCCGGTGGACTAGTGACGACGATGCCCCAACCTCGTCCGTCCGTCAGCAGATGCAGAGCTGGAATTGGAACGAATCTGATGAGCATGTTGTGTCGTTGAGGAACAGCGTGAGGTCCCGTCTGAACTGTCACGCGTATGCGTTGATCATCGCGGGCGAGCTCGTCCGACGGACGGAGATGTTTTCTCTTTTCAGCAGGTCATCGGCGGCTAGATCAGGGGAACCGGGAGAGCAAGTGGAGGGTGAGAAAAGGAGGAGAAGGCCAGGTGCAGGCTTCCCGCCGGGTTCATGTGCGGACCTTCGTGCTTAGGAACATAGGACGGCAATGGAGACGAGATGTGGACGCTAGGACGGAGCGCAAGAGGAGGACGAGCCCGATATCTGTCGTAAAAAAATTGTGGCCTTCGTAAGTCTATATCTTTTTTCGGCTATAATGGGTTAAACCAGTGTAAATTTAATAACTAAAACCAATCATCCAAACAGTTTTTGTGGACTAGCTTGTATAATTTTTCAGACCTGTATTTTACAGGGGTATTAGTCTTAATACCGGCCATCCAAACAAGCCCTTAGTGGTAGGATCATCTTCTATATAATGGCAAATTGGCAATACAAGTATGACGACCCACGGTGTCAGTACTATGTTGGTGCGTGTGATGTGTCGCTCTGGTTCTGCACCTCTGGTGAATGCGTGTGCTGTCACCTGCGCCCACTGCACTCCGCACACTAGCTGGTGGTCAGTACGTGTACTCCGCAGTAGCCACGCCATGTACCGAGCCCGCACTGAAGAACAACACTGACCTGATTGATCCCCAGCTCTGCAGTAAAAAATCAGCTGGCCTGGCGAAAGGCCGAAGGCGCTACTACTGAGTACTGAGTGTGGTTCTGTATTAGGTATGCATAAAAAAAGGGCCGCGTCATATAGCGTGACATTTTTAGCGGTGTACTCGTAGGCTAGGTGGCTGGGTGTTATTTAACTCTCAGCCAATTCGCCACATGCAACAACAGTCGTCCCTCGTCGTGCACGCAACATACTATTGTTGTTATCATCATGGGCTAGCTCGTGGTATAAACCGTATGAGCTGTCGGACTGTATTTCTTTTCCACTAGTAAAGGGCCCCATGGGGTAACTAATTAAGGTGTACCAGTGCGAGTAGTTGTGACGACGTGTGTGTGCCTGACATCGATCACTGAACTGTGCATGCAGCGGCTGTACGAGCTCGGGGCCCGGCGCGTGGTGGTGACGGGCACGGGGATGATCGGGTGCGTGCCGGCGGAGCTGGCCATGCACAGCATCGACGGCGAGTGCGCCCGCGACCTCACGGAGGCGGCCGACCTCTTCAACCCGCAGCTGGTGCAGATGCTCTCCGATCTCAACGCAGACCTCGGCGCCGACGTCTTCATCGCCGCCAACACACAACCGGGTCAGCTTCGACTTCATGTTCAACCCGCAGAACTACGGTACGTTTAATTTCCAGCTAGCTTCTGTGTTTGTTGTTTATAATTCAGATCAGATCAGATCAGACTAGATCAGAGAGCGTAGCAGGCATGCATATGGCCCCTAGCTAGCTGGCGATCGAGTAGAATAAAACCCAGCTGCTGCTGCTGCTGCTGCTGATGATGATTAATTGCAGGGTTCGTGACGTCCAAGGTGGCGTGCTGTGGGCAGGGCCCATACAACGGGATCGGGCTGTGCACGCCGGCGTCCAACGTGTGCCCCAACCGGGACGTGTACGCGTACTGGGACGCGTTCCACCCCACGGAGCGCGCCAACCGGATCATCGTCAGCCAGTTCATGCACGGCTCCACCGACCACATCAGCCCCATGAACATCAGCACCATCCTCGCCATGGACAACAGGGACTAGGCCGGCCTGCGGCCTGCTGCCTCGCCCCATCCCAATCCCATGCATCGGTCTCCCAATCATTCTCCGTCCGGGCACGTACTGGCAGCAGCTACTAGGACACACATATAGCTAGCTACTGCCTGCGGAATGATACTACTAGTATAAGTTCGTCATTGGTTGGTTCACACCAAGTGATTTGCTGTTTGCATGTTCATGAAGCCGGTGGATAAGAGGTTTTTTGATGATGTTCTTTTTGTGGTTCAATATAGTTGTCTTTAAGTTCCTTTATTTGTTCCAGCATATTGTTTGGTAGGGCTAGCTAGGACGAACTTCTGAAATTAGTAAGTGGTACCAGCTAGTCCGTCCGAGTCCGATCAATTCAAGAAATTTGCTGCACTTTGTAGTGTGATCCTCAACTTTGGTTCAAGGTACCGAGAATTCATTGCCAATGTCGTATGTTTTGGTGGCTCGTACGCCGGCCGCAGTTATACATGTGTACCATACCATGGCAGACAAGTAGGTAGCAGCTATGAAGATGAACATCGCTGAAAAATTACTATGGGAACCGAGTAGTAGAACAGATCTCACCCGTCGTACTGGGGACCAAACGGAGAACCGGAGCGCAGAGGACTGCACGAGATCTCTTCAGTCCTTGTGGGCAAAAGGATTCAGTTCAGAGTAAATGAGCAATGCGGTGAAAAGCTGAAATTCCCACAGGCTCTCAGAAATTGCAACGCGTAACTAAGAACCTTGAATGCTCCATCTGATTGTGGTCAAGACGTTGATGCACTACAGAAGCACAGCTTAAACAGCAGACAATGATAATCAGCCATTCAAGCCCCTCTGGAATCAACTTTGTCCACGACTTCATCTGAGATCGGCAAAACATTGATAGTTGATACATAGAAGAGCATACAATCAGATAAAATGATGCAGAGGAACCATACAACTCGAGTTTCCTTTTCTATATTCTACTCATCGAGTTGCTACTAGGTTCCCCATAAGGCCTCCACCAAGCTCATAGTGCTTCGCTGCACAGAACCCAGCTTCTCTGGCTAATTTCTCCAACTCTTCTCCTAAAAAGAAAATAGAGAAAAACATAAGCTAGATGTAATTTCGTGGTGGGGTATAGGGTCACTAACCAAATGGTGCAAACCGCTTCCATTGTCCACAACAGCAAAGTGCAATTTTTGTGACAAAACAAATGTCGTGACCCAGTGTAAAAAGGGAGAAAAAAATGGTGTCATGTTGTATTTGTACCTCATCAGTCCAAGAGTGAGAATAGTGAGATATCTCTATGTGTGGTGTCACTCTACCATCAGAACAACAGACAAAACCATACTCTTTCATGGTTTTGTTCTGGAGAAGGAAATAAACACACATACCTGTTAGATACTGTGATATGGAGCTTTTCAAGTACTTGTATTCTTCAGTCAGTCCATAGCCACTAGCTAAAGGAACCACAACATTGTCTATCGCCCAACTCTGTCCAAGAGAAAACGGAAACATCAATCTGGCCAGTGAGACATATGGTCTGACTTTGCTACAACGACATTAATAATGAAGAATTGATCTTTGCCAGGGAAACTGAACACAAGTCAGATTCATGTGTATGCCAACTTCAAATAGTACTCTCAAGATTGGCTGACATTTTACCTGTAATGATGTCGTGAAAAGTGATGAACTCTTGTTAAAATCAAGGATAGAGGCTCTTGATCCTGTGGGCCAATAAAACCTAGCTCAGAAAATTTATCTAGATTGCTAACGAAGCAAAATTTGAAAAAAAAATTAACCTGCACCGAACCTGGTTTCAGGACCCTATATATTTCTCGCATTGCTTTCGATTTATCAACCACATTGCGCAATCCGTAGCCAACTGTTACAGAATCGAAGTAGCAGTCTGCGAATGGTAAATCAAGTGCATCACCCTCGATCCATCTGCAAGTGCCAGTGTCAGATGCAGGTAAACCACATAACGCCATAGCGCATATGCTAGCAAAGCACACAAAGTATTCAACTGAAATCACAGGATGTTCCTGATCTGCAAACCCTCACATTGAGGATGCTCACTTGATGTTCTTGTAACACAGCTTCCAGCGTTGCTCCTGACGGTCAACAGCAGTCTGTAGTTGCTGCCTCGAAAAATCGACAGCCATCACCTGTTTCAGTTGGGTGCAAATGATGATAAGGTTTCCAGCAGGGGAAAACAAAACCGCCTGGCTAATCTGAAGTTCGAATACTATAAGCGAATACAACACCAACCTCTCCATCTAAGCCGACCTTCTGAGACAGCAGGAACGCCAAATCCCCGCTCCCGCAGCATAGATCAAGAACTCGATCCCCCATCTTCGCTCTAACTCCATAGGAACAAACTTTTGCATCAACCGATTGTACAACAAGGTATTTTCATTCACACTGCTTATCTACTACAGTTAGCGCTATACCTCGACCAAGAGACGCATATGCGCTTCCACGTCCGGTGCTGTCCCAGGCTGAGCACGTCGTTCAGCTGCAAGGAACCCGGGAACGTGCTTTCGTCAGAAACAAATCATGGCATTGCTATCTGCAGCACTCCGATTTCGTAGAAGCAACGAGGGGAAAAGAAGAGGGCGGGAGGTACGAACAAGGTCGTAGACGGGGGCGATGCGGCTGAAGAGGGCCTGCCGCTCGCCGGCCGAGGAACACGAGCAGCGAAAGGTGGCGGGGCCGCGGCCGCGCCGGCGGCCGGCGGGGCTGAACACGACGCCGGCGGCTACGGAAATCCCCGCGGTCAAGGCCACCATCGTGTCCGTTCACTTGCCCCCGAATCGTGGTTTGGATAGTACACGTTGCTGTCTCTACGGGCAGACGTGGAAAACGGTTTGACTATTTTGCCCCTGCCGCTTGAGTCGCCAAACGATTTCTGACGCTCTTGTTGCCGCCGCCGCCGCCGCATCCGCACCCGCCGCCGACGGCGATAGGTCTGGGGATGGATTTGGGCTCGTGCTACCTTGGTGGGAACGCCGACGCGGTGGAGTTCTGCCCGCACCGCCCGTTCCGCCACGTGCTGGCCGCCGCCACCTACACGCTGCAGGAGCAGGAGCGCGACCGGGCGGGCACCATATCCCTCTTCTCCGTTGACGCTGCCTCGGAGGATGCGTCCCGGCGGCTCCAGCTGCTGCATACTGTGGAGACCGCCGGCATCTTCGATATGAAGTGGAGCCCCAAGTCGCCGCTGCTCGCGCAGGCCGATTCCCACGGTCGCCTCGCGCTCCGGCGCCTGGAGCAGGAGGACGGCTCGGACACAGGTTACTTATGTTGTCTCTGCATTAATTTTTTTTTTACCCTACAAAAATGTTGTGTCGTTAAAGTTGGACAGATGTCAGTCTGTACTTGCTAAGATGCGCTATAACAATGAGATGTCAACTCTAAATGATGATTGATGCTTGCACAAACATTTGCACCATTTTGCAATTCAGAAGCTATGCATCCGTTCATTTTAAGATGTTGGCATTTGGATTACAGTTTGACTCGAGTAGTCATACTCATACCGAAGATTAATCTAGATGTGGAACGAGTTGTTTTAATGTTTCTACTCTGTGCTGTCCTGGGTAGTTCCGTAGTTGTCATTGCCTCATAGAAAAGAAAGGTGAGTAACTTCCAGTTTATTGGTGATAAAGCAATCTTGCGCTCTTGCAGAGCTATCTTTATAAATAGTTTGTTCCTGGTCAGAACTTGTCTTCATGTGTACTCGAAAACAGAACTGGTATTATATATTATATTGATCTCTGACAAGAAGTGGGTTCTAACTCACGCAGCTCTAGTTAAGAGTTTAAACACTGTATTTGTCACATCTGCAGTCCAACATGTATTAATGTATTATTGCATATCTTCAGGGCTAACTCAACTGCTTTCTGTCACTAAATTACACAGGCATTGTCTTCACCGATGTCTCTGCTGAAGATATTTCTTCTTCAATGTGCTTGTATGTGGACTGGAGCCAATCTGCTGAGTCTTTATCTGTTGGGCTATCAGATGGCTCACTGTCTGTGGTTTCAGTGAGAGAGGACCGGCTGGAGATATCACAACAGTGGACTGCACATCAGTTCGAAGTCTGGACATGTTATTTTGATCGTACAAGGCCAGACTTGCTGTACAGTGGATCAGACGACTGTTGTTTCAGTTGCTGGGACTTGAGAAAAAGCACACCAAACATTGTTTTTCAAAACAAAAAGTCTCATAAGATGGGTGTCTGTTGTATTGCACAGAATCCATTGGACGGGAACATGCTACTTACTGGGAGTTATGATGAATTTCTCAGAGTTTGGGACATGAGATTTATGGCAAAACCTGTCAATGAAAAGTTGATAAATCTAGGAGGTGGTGTGTGGAGGATGAAGTATCATCCTAGTATTGCAGATGTTGTATTGGCTGCGTGCATGCACAATGGGTTTGCCATTGTTAAAGTAGGTTCTGGAGATGCTGCGGTAATGGAAACATATTGCAAGCATGAGTCCTTAGCATATGGTGCAGATTGGCAGAAAAGTGAAGAGGTGGAGCAGAATGGAAAGTCTTCAGTTGTTGCTACTTGTTCGTTTTATGATCGCCTTCTCCGTGTGTGGCAACCAGAGAATCTAGCTGAGCTTTAAAGACATAAAGCTTCATTGTACTCAATTCAAGCATGACTACACCATGAAGCTATTTCCTGAATGAACCAGTATAATTTCATTCAGGTAGCTCGTTGAACTTAAGCTTATTATTGAAGTCATGCATGGGTGACTTTATGTTTGTTTCAATTAGGCTCATTGATATTAGTATTTGTTACCAGTTTCCTCACTGCAAAAAATTGTTTTTTCTTCTTCTTCTGATGCTAATCGGTTAGAGAATTGTTTTGATTTTTGTTTGTGTCCGTCTAGATATATCGGAGAAACATACTTGACCGGACTCTTTTCCAACTGGCTCAAAGATGTCTGTGTTCTTTATCCTGCTTATGACGTAGAAAAGAAATGCTCATTGAATTACCACAAGTGCATTCATGGAGAATGGACACAGTTTGATGTTTGGCGACTACTGTGACATCACGAATGCTCTCTGTGTAGGCTACCAATTTTCAAGCTTGTGATGGGATTACACTTTGTAGCTTCATAGTTTTTTTTTTTTTGGCCAAATTATGTAAGTGATGAGATGCTGGCTGAGCTTATCTTGTGTGGACATTCTGATCCATCATGCCAACATGCTCCTGCTCCGGTTGCGCATTGATTCTAATATCCACACTTCAGCTGCTTTTTAACAATTTCACATTGGACATTCACTCTACAGCCCTGACAATCCTGTGCCCTCACTGCTTTTGCTGAATGAAGTAGCTTGCCGTGCTCCACTGCTGATCCTCGAAATAAGTTTCGATGTCATGTAAATGTCACAATACATTTTGTTGAAATGGGCGCTGTAAATACTCTGCACTGCAGTATGCCAAAGGTCAAGATGAAACCTCAAGCCTCAAGCAAGCAACAAAATATCACTGACAAACTCTGCGCTAGACTGCTCCGCGAAACCGAAAGCCTACGCAACCCATCTCTCCACCCAGCGTCACTCTTTTCTTCCTTCTCCCACCAGAGCGAAACAACCCGAACAAAACCCACCTAAACCCTGCGCAGTCGGAATCTCCGCGAACAAGCCCGTTCCCCCGCCGCGACGGCCGATGGGCAACTCCGTTGCAAAGGCTTCAGCTTCACCACTAGCCGTTCCTGCTCCTGGTAGTCGATTCATGAACTTCTCTTCCCCATTCTGATAGCGTAGCGTGTTGCACACATCAATCCATCGTGCCTCGGCATCACTGAAGCTGGTTCTCTTTTCCCTAACTTTGCTCCAGATCCTGGCGATGTGGCGGAGAAGACGATGGAGCCTAATCAGGAAGCACAGTTCCCACGCAGTAAGCATCAAACTTCCCACTGCTGCTGAAAAAGTTTTTTTTTTCCGTCTTCCGCGTCGATCATGGGTTTTCGTTTCCTTGCTCAAATATCCGCCCTTTTCCATGGCATGCCGTGATCCTCGTTTTGGTGTGGGAGCGCGCAGGTGGCGTCGGTTCTTCTTTGTCCGGCCTGCCCATGGCCATGGAGGAGTTCGTGATGGGCGATCACGTGCGGCTCGTGGCCTCCATGCGGCACGCCTTGGAGCTAGCTGTGTCGTCCAGGCTCTTCGCCAAGCTCTACCGCCTCTTTGACTCCGACGCCGCGTTCCGCGACGCACTGGAGCGCGTCCGAGGCGGCCCAGACGGCGAGCGGCTCCGCATCGTGGCCTACGGGCTTGGCGGCGCGCAGTACAGCTGGGCGCCACGGTTCCGCCTTGCTCTTCTGCTGCTCCTTCGCGTCGCGTTCCCGGGCGCGATCGGCGACGTGGAGGTGGTGTGCCCGACGGTTGCCCCCGTGGAGCGCTGAGCCATGGAGGAGTTGGGCTGTGTCGTTACCGCGTCGGTCCAGCAGTGCCGCCAAGTTCGTGGACCGACGCTCATCTTCATGCCGTACGGGGACCACATCTTCTTCAAAAATCTGCTCACCTTGAACTGGAGCGCGGACCAGCTCGGAAAGATCGTCTTGCTTGGGCACAGCTTTGGCACCATGGTTAAGATGCTTGAGCTCAGCATATCCAAGCAGGAGAAGTTTGGTGTCACAGAGCAGAGGGAGAAGGTGAGGAAGCTCCTGGCAAGTAAGGAGTATGTGAATGAGTTTGAGCTGTGCTCGGAGCTTGATTGTTTCTGGGGAGATGCTTGTCCTTATGATGAACTAGCAAATGAATCTGACGATTCAGAGGAGCAGTGTGGATGCATGCACTGCGTTGCTAGTGTAGAGAGAAATGCCATGATTAGTGCTCTTCCCAACTTCTTTTCAGCTCATCTGTTCTACCTTGATCCTGAAATTGGCATGGACCATCTTGTACTAGGTTGTTCTGCCACACAATTGTTCCTACTTCTTCCATAAAACATATATGTCTGTGGCTTTATGGAGTTGGGTCTGATGTTATATGTTTATTTGTTGCAGATAATTGTACCACGAGGGTTTGGAGCACGGTGAACATCAAGATGAACTATGATGCACAATTAACACGGTAAGTGTTAGATAATCCAAGCATATTCGCAGCTCCTAGAATTTTGTATCTGCTTCTGTCATTTCGTTCGTAGATTTTGCTCGGTCCGGGTGTTGTGTTCGAGAGCGTCCTTGTGCGTCTGAGTCACGATTGAGTCGCAGGATGCCACATCACATGGAGGCCGTCGTGCACATATTGCCACCATCTTGGTCACAATTTGGTTCAATTGTGTTGGTCGTATGTATTTGCAAGATAGATCCATAAAAGTTGTGTTCTGTCGGCAAATTACACTGAGTTCAGTGTGTTTGTGTGCACGTGACTGGGTATCTTTATCATCTTCGGCGAAGGGCTTAGTGGTGAAGATGTTAAATTGGCACCAGAGCTAGTTACCACAGCTGATTGTAAAACCATGCCATCACATACCTGTGTAAATGTTGTGAATTAGGTTTGCCTCCCTAACGTTTGATCACTGAAATACACAATATCTGCAAGAATTTGGTACATTTTAGGTTTCTGGAGTGAATTTTTGTATGCTAGAGGCTGAGCTGCTTGTGATCACCTGTCTTTGTTCAATTTGTGGCTTCACTAGATTGCATTATGGATTGTTTGGTTCTTTTAATTGCTGAACTGAGTGAGATTTGTTTCACCTATCATGATATTATTACTGCAGTGCGAGTTTTTTACTTGTGTATATGTCTATGAGATATTTAATTTATCTGTTATGATTTATATGTAAAACATGAGGATATGAGGCATATAAATACTGTTATACAAACAGCATAGAACACTACTGCAATATTAAATGTGTCCTGCCTTTGCAAGTTTACATTTGTTATTTATCGTTGAAAACCTAATTGATTGTTTCCTATTATGTTTTTTCCATTAAACTAGATGGCATTTAAATCCTAGTGATGCATACATTGAGGACAATGACCTCATGGAAGCAGCGAGCATAGTTAAAGAAGTACATGAAACTATGCTGGATGTTAGGAGGTGTTCAATTTATACAAAGTTCATTGATCAGCTTAAGGAAAATCCAAGGATTGGAGATTGCATCTCAAGAATGTTGGGAAGTCATGAATACATGACGCTGGTAATTTATGGCCTTGGTAGCTTTGAATTTGATGTGAAGTCTCTGTATCAGCTGGCTTTCGCTCTTCTTCTAAAGGAAGATAAGATATTTCCGGTTGGTGACATTGAAATATATGACCCAGCACTCTCTCCAGCTGATGTTAAATCTTGCTTTGATTTGGGAATAAGAGTTCTACTTGTTAATGAGCAATGCCAGAGAAGAGTTGAGAAGCCGACAATTTTCTATGTTCCAGGACTGAAGTTTATGGGTAATTTAATCGAAGCAAACCTCTCTCCTAAGCACTTAAATAAGATGATTTTGGTTTCATATGGATTTAAGGATGGCGGGGAAAGTATTTCTGATGAATTTGAAAACTGGAACTGTGGTTATACCAGAATCGTGGGTTCTCTTTCTTTGGAGAGAGACAGGTTCCTGTTGGCAACTAAGGATTGCATTCATGAAGTCATTTCTCTGAAAAAATCTGACAGGGGATTAGTTGGTGTTTCTGAACTGAAGCTGGAATTTCTTGAGGTAGATAATGACATGGACATATACTCAAAACTACCAAGTATGTATTCTGCTTCTAAATATCTGCTTACACTTGATTTCTTTTTAGTGTATTTGTTTAATCGTGAATCTGACTTTACAGGGCTGACACTCATGGAAAAAATTCATCTTGACTTCAAATTAGAGCTTGAATATAATTCATTCCTTGCTTTTGAGTAAGACTTCTTTTCTTTGGGTTGCTGCATCTGAATTAATTATTGAGATTGAACAGCCGATCCTTTTTAGTGGAAACATCATTAATTATTTTCTCGATTTTTCAGTCATGTGGCTTCCCTTCGTATGCAATTGGAAGAGAGAATCTCACGCCCATTCAGAGATCAGTGTGCTTTCAAGGATGATGTTACTCCATTCTGGGGGCGTGTTTTTCGTCATCGTCTGCCAGCTATGAAACGGACGACATGGTCCCTGCCTCCTAAGGGTTGGGTCAAGCTCAACTTCCATGGAATTGGTTGTTCCAAAGGCAACCCGGCCTGCATTGGTGGCATACTGCACAATGACAAAGGCGAGGTTCTCTCCTACTATGCTGGTCCAGTAGGAGATGTGGATGAGATTGAGGCCAGTGCTAGGGCACTTGATATGGGGCTACAAAATATGATTGATCTTCATGAACCAGTATTCAAGCTGATCGTCGAGGGGGATAATCTTACGGTGATACGCTGGTGCAACATAATCTCACGCCCACCTGAAAGAGAATATGACTTGTTTTCACGTATCTCTTGGTGCATGAATTTGAGGTCATCCGAGGCACCTGCTCCTGACGAGCTACCTACAGAGTGCAACAAGGATGAAGATGAGGGTGATGGCTCAAAGGATGCAAACTACGATAATGGTCCAAAGGATGATGACCAGGAGGGCGGCGGTGCATCTTCAGAGTCTGTCGTCCCTTCTGGATGGACTCGTAGAGAGTACATAGCTTGGCATGTCGAAGAGGGGGCTAATCAGGTCACGATTCGCCTAGCACGTGTTGGGGCTTCTCTACCTGGGATATTTATACACCAATCAACTATGTGTGACTGTGGAAATGGAATGGACATGAAGAATGACGAGCCAGACGAAACATGGTAAGAACGAAGAACCTATTGAAGTCGCCGGCTATTCTGAAATCTGAGCTAGTAGAAGTGTTTGCTCTTCTGGAGATGCTAACGACTGCATTTATCGCAGGTTCCTTTGTGGCTTTGATACGGGTGATGACGTTATCACACGACTGACCTGAGGATTCTTTATCCTGTTCATGAGGAGCCTGCTACCGACTTCTGTTTCCTGTTGCTAATGGTTGTCCTGTTCTGAACAAGTGGGATCTGTCTGTTCTCATGAAATACTTGATGTGCATGACAATCCTTCGGGATCTTCGATTTCCTGCTGTTAAAACCGAAAACCTGAGAATATATATGTGTCCTTTGGTTGTTCGTTTGACTTGTACTCCGTAGTTCAGAAAGCCAAAAAAATGTTAATTCATAAGTGCAAGAAAGTGGTAGATATTAGGTTTCTGGTATCAAATGTGATCCATGTACTAATTGCTAAACAGCTTTTGGTCATCTGTTTGCTTGTTCATTATACATGGTTTCTCTAGATTTGGTTGTTCGTTCGATATGTAGTTCAGTATTTTGCATGGGTTTTGTTGTGGTACATCCAAATGACTATGAACCGTTCATTTAATTAGATTGAACGGTCAGAATCATCTATTACTTTCCAAAAGATAATATGTGAAATAAGAAAGCTTTTAGATATAAAAATATTTTTAAGATCTAATTGATGCATATACGATCTATTAGATATAATGAATCTTTTTATTTTTTTAACTTTAGATATAAGATAACTTAATTAGAATAAACTAAATATTTTCTGAAGCACATGTATAATTTAATCATGCAAACTAACGTACTGTGTGTATACATACGTGCACAACTTATTAGTGCATGAAACTTTATGTACATAAATACATATTTTATTATAAGATCATCTACAATATAGTTTTAATTAAGTTAGTATAATATAAATATGAGATCATATAATGTATTAGTCATATAATGTATTAGCGTGTAATATATTTTAGATCACTAAAGTTTTTTTCTTAATTAATACGTTAGTTATTATAGTTTTATGTATGTAATATATTTTTTTATTAATTGATTCACCTAAAAGGAAAAAAGGATACGACCACATGCGCTAAAAAAAGGATGGAGCTGCATGCTCATCCGTGTCTCCTTGATCAAAGGAATTTGAGAATATTTTTTCCTTTACTAAATTAATTAATTAATTTAAGAATTTAAAAAATCGATGACTCAAATTTATTTGAGATATTACCTCTTAGGAAGTAAAGTATGTACCGTAGCATTGCCCATTTTGCATTGATACACAGTCCTTCTCGTGCTTCAGGAGTAATAAGTATGTAACGACACGTTTGTCAACGTGACCCTGAGAGGCACTTCGGGCGCATTCCATTTCAATTTATGAACACTGACATGAACATGCTTTGTAGCGTTAACTCTGAGCTGATCTATTCGTCTGCTGGCTCTGAACAGGTTGTCTGCCCTTTCAGTTATGGGTACGCCACCATGAGACTCGCTCCATTTCTGAGTTTACATGAGCGACTGTGCTGATGATTTTTCTGACATTCATGGAGGCCAAAGAGTAGCCCAAGAAAGCCGGTGAAATGCCGTCGATCCTTCAGGTTAGACGCCGGGATCATCCGTGCAGGCGGCGGTCAGAGACTCGGAGGTGCTCCGTTCTTCTTTGTGGCGATCCAAAATAGGGCCTTGCGTGTAAAATACCGGATCACTATTTATATCCGCGATGCAGATTAGGTGCCCATATGTAAAGCACTGGAGTTCGATTAATAAATTACTCTCACTATCTAAATTATAAATTTTAAGACATACCAAGAATCTAGAGACTCAAAATATCTTAAATTTAACTAAACTTATCTTAAATTTAACTAAACTTATATAATAATGTAATAATATTTATTAGATTCTTTATCAATTCTATTTTTATAATATATCTATTTAATGTCATAAATCTTTTATAATCTTATCTATAATTTTTATCAAACTTGATACTTCCTTCATCCCAAATTGTAAGTCATTCCAAGAATTTTGGAAGTCAAAATTTATAAAGTTTGATTAAATTTATATAATATGATAATAACATATTTGATATCAATTAAGTATAGTTAGATTCTTTATTAGTTATATTTTCATATTATACCTATTTGATGTCATAAACCTTTATGTTTCTCTCTATAATCTTTGGTTAAAGTTAAAATACTTTGACTCTCCGAGATTTTTAGACTTACAATTTGAAATGGAGGGAGTATGTTTTAATGACTTATAATTCTAATTTAGAATGGAGACAGTATTAAAGTAGAGAGTATGTTCAAAGTCACTTGATTCAATAGTGTTGTGTAAGAAAAAAGCTGAAAATTTGTAAATTCTAGTTGCGGCAGGCGCCAGCCGCCGGCCGTAACGGCCACCGCCGCCACCGGGTTCCGGCCGCGGCGCTCCAGGGCTAGGGGCTCAAGGCAAGAGTTTGCCCGTGCACCAGCCCAATCAGTGGCATGAACCCAATCCTCCCCTAGGAGGACGTTCGCTCCGGGGCCGCGCGCATGCGCGGCATTTGTGGTGGAGGTGCGCTCGCGGAGCCGCGGATGGGGACAGCGAGCGGCGACGGCGGCCGACGCCGCGTGCTGGCATGGCTCGTAGCGCGTGAGGCCCACCGTAGACAGTCAGACAGGCTCGATGGGATGCCTGACCCAGTGCGCTGGATGTAAGTTCTCCACTAAACCAATATTTGTTCATCCAGTTACGCGTGAGTTACTCCAACTTCATGGTTGATTTTATTTCAGTGCACAATTTATACGGAATACGGTACTTACCAATTTATCGTTTCCCCGTTTGGACGATGTCCTGCATCCACGGTACACTATAGCATCACTCCAATTTACTGAATCATCTTAATCTAAGAGCTAGTACGGAAGCACCATCCGTTGTAAATCCTGTCCGTGTTGTTTTGGTGCGTACCCGTACCTATCACATTTAGATGGTGTGTGCGGTAATCAACTTTCACCATATTGGATTCATTCTCTTGTCGCCGTTCAATTTTTTGCTGTTCCAGTCAAGCCATGGGATCACCGTGAGTACTCCTTTAGTCCTTTATGAGTCTGGAGAATTCAGAGCTCTTGTTCTCCAGTAATTTTGAGGGTGTGCCATATTCTATAAGTCTTCCTGCTCAGCAATAATTCATTAATGTAGAGAACTGGTGCTTCCATCGCGTGACTTACCTGCACTGAAAACAACAATGAGATCACTGTCAATTACGGTGTGGATTCTGTGAGCTGTTGTCAATACTGTGCAATTTATGAATTCCTCGCAGCTTGTTTCTTGGATAATTGCATCAGTGGAGGAGTCAACGGAAGCAGTTGCCTCATTCAGAACAAGAATATATATATATTTTTTTGAACGAAACAGAACAAGAATATTGCTTCGCTTTAGGAGAACCCTTCCAGGGCAAAATAGTTGTCTCTTCCCAACACTCCAGTTTTCCCCATTCTCGACAACTGCAGGAAATATCTCATAATCTCAATGTCAATATCTTTATGGAAGGTCTATAGTATCAACCAAATGAAATTTCTTATTCCTGCATCCTAAATTTTTACATTTGGCTGTGCTCAAAAGAATGCATTACCTGTGGAGTCCAGTTTCATTGGCCTTTGCCGAACTATATCACCAAGCTGGTATTTGTCCAAAATCTGTCCAGAAGAAGGGGAAAAATATTCCTGGTCATATGCTTTAAGAACTAAAACCCACTTTAGTTTATCCATCACGATTTTATAATAAATTTTGTATTTTTTTATTGATAGATTGATTTTTTATCAAATTACAATTTCATACATATGTATCTGTTTTTTTTACTGTTATAGATTATGAGAGAACTCTTAAGCACTGGTTTGCATCTGTAGTTCTCTAAAACTGGTGCACTTTTACACGTTTTTCTACTTTACCCAGAGCCACATTTAAGCCTTCATAATGAACAACTACTGGGCTTGGTAATTTAGCCATGAATGTTGTTGCCAAAATTTATTCACAACTTGCTTTCTGGATGTGGGACATTAAGTGTGAGCAATAACGACTGGTGCTACAAAGATTTAGCCTCTCTATAAAATTTCATATCTAGTGACTAAATTGGATGGTTTCGTTAAAATCAACAATGTTCCATATTCAGTTAGTAGTGGTAACCTCCTCGCAAAAAAAAAAGTTACTAGTGGTAACCAGTCGCCACTGCCAGAGACCTGTAACATTGGTTCTTGTCATTCATTGAGTGCATCTCTGAGAGATTACTCACTATCTTTACACCTCAGCCATGTACTAAAAGGAGTCATAGTTCAGAAAATCCCGTTGGTGGTCCACTTGTGCCCAGCAACTAAATTCCACTTTGGTGGCGCTCCACAATAGGTGGTAGTGATTTCCTCCCTGTCCTAGTGGAAACAGTCACCCACTAACTACACGCAGGTTATCTTTTGAATTTATCTCTGAATACTTAAGGATAGTTTAGTTGTGACTCGAGAGTGTTATCTTACATGAAACTGAGATCTTGTCAACTTTATTAGCATTTTATCAGGAGCTGATTTAAGTAGATGGAGGGCCATCCTGCTTTATTGCGATTCAAAATTAGGAAGTGCAATGCTTTGGATAGGCATGAGCTAGTGGCTGAACAGGAAGGCCACATTGCTCTAGTTCCACTTAAAAGGAGTAGCTCTAAAGGTGGGAAGTGTTCATTTAGCTTTCTGGCAACCTTTTTCCCCTATTGTTTGTCAGTTGATTTAGTTCCATACTTATTGAATACCATTTATTGATAAACAACACTTAATGAGGCTTAAGCACCAGGTTGATAAGGAACTTGTATATCTACACAATAACTGAAAATTTGTTAATATCTGCTAGTGGAGAAACTTAAAGTGGAAAAAACAATGAATAAAAATCAAAGGGCGGAGATAATAAGGTACATTTTCTATGCTGTAAAAGAGGTAGTCAATAGTTTTACTAGTATATATGCCATCAGAACTGGAACAGGACAGCAGCTCCTTAGTAGTGCTTCCAGACGTCCAGCGGATCGTACATTAGGTTATGCAATGTTCTCTTGAGTAAAATACTTTCGGATAACATTAGGTCGGGAAGTGGACTGGGAATTTATATGGAGAAGGAATATAGCTCGAATTGACATCTGATGAGGCAATAACAGCACTGGTGTGAGTTCCAGCAAATGAGCACTTAAAACAGTAAACTTTGGTCCAACTTTTATTGTCCTTTCTCCACTAAAACATGCTGCGCTGACCAATATAAAACGCCACCATGCAGATTCCCAGTTCTTGCAATATATATAGCTGAATATCATCATCCTCACCTGGGTACAAACCAGCCCCTCTCCCCTCCCCTTGTTCACAACCCCACAAACCATGGAAGGTGCATGGCTTGAGCATCTACATGGTTCTTGAGAGTTAAAGCTGTGTGAGGATGGATAGTGGAAACTGAGCTCCTCAAGAAGCGTTCAGTTCCGTGGTGCCTTTCCTGACCTCCCTGGTGGTCAGCTGAGGTACGCACAAACCGGCAAGTCACAATACGGCAATGGCGGATTCCATTAGGAGTCCTCCTTTTTTTTTTTTTTTTACCTCCTAGTTGTGTCAGGCGGAAGACAAATAGCCTAAGTATTCATGTGTGATGATCTATGTGTACATTGATGTGACAATGTTTGTCTCGTGTACTCCAGAAACATTCTACTATAAATGAATTGTTGCTTGTTATATCATTGTCTTTGCCCCCGCGACTGTCTACAGATTATTTTCTCATGCTACTAGGGGTCAAAAAATTATTTTAACACTTGCTGTTGTTGCATGTAAATTGTAAGTCGTAGTTGAGCTGTACATCAGTACAAGGGAGAATATTTTTGGTTAATATAAAGAAAACTGTTATCTGAAATATGATGATGACAAGAATTTTTTTAAGAAATGAAAAGAGGATCGAGAAGAGGAGACACTTCCCTTTGGTCTTAGAGAGTAGGACACACCTTGTGGATATTGGCAAGCAACAAAGTATTTCTGGACTGGAAGAAATGATCTATCATACCTGTATTTTAATTTTTTACTGCCTTCTGAAAGTAGGAACCTTAGACCTTGCCCTTGGGGCTTTGTTATACTGTAATTTTTGGCACTCAGGTTACAAAAGGAATGGCAATAATTATTGTTTGAAGTATTAATCTTCTAATATTTTGAAGCGGTGTACTGACATGCCATGTTTCGGTTTTATCTGAATTGCCCTTCTGAAAGCAGCTGCTCTAGTCAAAGAACTGGAAGAGCTTGCTGTAAAAAAAGAGCTGGAAAACTTTTTTCTCGATCAAGCAAAAGGTTTGTGTGTCTTTGTATTAAGATAAAGAAAAAGTTCAATACAACGCGCCTTAACGACACACTAGGTGATCATAAGAGCTGGAAAACCTTATATCCTGCTAATTAAATTCTTGCAAAAAAATCTATGTGAATATAATCCTGCGGTATGAGTTCCCAACTTCCAGTATCCATTTGACATGTTACATCTGTTATTGGGTCCCCTCAAAAAGAAAAACTGTTATTGTGGCCTCATATGTACATCAGTACATGAACTACAGGGGAACAAAATCTAAAAGGTTATCCTTGTGCTAATATTTTGCGCTAGGAATGGGCCTACAGGAATCGCTGGATTTGCAAGTATATCCAGTTATAACTACAGACCAGAGATTTTTTTTGACTGTCCAGACCAGAGATTCATGAATCATCTTTAATAGATGACTCTGCTTTGTCATATGAATAGATGATGCATAATATTTTTTTTTGTAACCATCCTCTCATAATTTCCAGGAGCCTTTGCCTGCCTGAAGCAGCGAAGCATACAGCAGTTCATTCCACGTATCTGGCACTCCAGGCAAGCACCAGTGGCTACAGTCCTGCTGTTTCACCATTGCCATCCGTTCCTCCTCTGTATCATAACGTATCCGGTAAACCGATGGATGGCCATCTTTTCGGTAATCGGTGAGTGTGCTGATGTTGAGGTATATGACAGGAGTTTTCATCTGCCTCAATACCTGCTCCAGGATCACCATCTTCTCAGGGTACTCAGTAAGATATGTCTGATTGAATATTGGCTCAGTTTCCCTGTGGCATCTCCCTCCTGAGTTCCACTGCCCTCCTCTGTTGCAAAATTTATCATTGCCAGGTGAGGAAAATAATCAAATATGGTACCAACGACCACCCAGCAGAGTGGCGATGTCTTACCTGAAATGTGAGAGTGAATATCCTCTGAATACAACCTGAGTCCTTCTCGGATCGATGTTCTTATCCACCCATCTTGCCCAGGTGACTAGAGCTCTCTTGTATGCATCCAAAACCTCAAGGCTGGGATACACATGGTTGCCCTCTTGGTAATAGTTCAACCTGCAGTGGACAAATAAGTACTTCAGCAATGTTTTGAATTGTGAAATCCAGTTGATGATACTCAGTCCAGAAAGTACTGTATAATGTACCCTCTTGATGTTTTGTAGTGAGTCCACCAATGACCGGTGTTGAAGACGACGATGTCTGCAGTCCGGTACGCTGGAGTCGTCGCGTCTAGCTCATCCAGTCTCAGCTTTGCATCTTCAGTGCCGTTTCTGCCCTCACGGATCATCTCCCTGACGAGGAATATTGATCTTATGAAATCAACCGAGCAATTGTACTCCTGCAAGTGAAGTACGAGTAACATTGAGAAAAAAGCAAAACAAAACAAAACAAAACTGATGAAATCCAAGAGTTCTCATCTCATTCTCATGTAATGGCCAAACCCCAAAAGTCTGTACCCTGAATTTGAAGGAGTAGTATCCTCTGGTCTTGAACTGGTTCTTCCCCGATGCCTCGTACACGTTCCTCTTGTCCCTGACACCGTGTCGGAGGATGCAGACCAGCGACTCCCACATGTTCCGGTTCAGCGAGTCGCCGACGAATATGATCCTCTGCCCTCTCAGCCTCTCCAGGAACTCAGTCGCCTTCAGCCTGGAGCTAAGATTGTGAGCATATCGCATTCGCATGAGGTTCAGTTTCGGAAAATGTCACAGGAGTGTACCAGTGTACCTGGGAATGTCACAGCCGTGCGGCTGCCACCGCCACCTGAGGAAGTCACTGTCCGGCCGGCCGTTCTTGTGGCAGTTGAAGTCGTCGTCGATGAGTGCGCACGACCTGGGCGGGTAGAACCCGTAGCTGTCGTCCCTCACCCACCTGCCGTTGAACACGTCGCATTTGGCGAAGGAGACCAGGTCTCGCATGCCGGACGTCCACACGACACGGTTGTTGCCGGCGCCGACGACCACGCCCGTGCTGGCGTTCACGTTCACGTTCACGCCTGCGGTGGCGGGCAGGTCGTTCCCTGCCCCGACGCCGACGGCCATCATGCTGGTGTTCACGCCAGTGCCTGCCCCGACGGCGAAGCTGGTCTTGACGGCACCCGTCTCGTCGTCGGCGGCGAGGTCCGCCTGCGACGAGAGCATGATATCCTTCCGTCGCCTCGGGTGCCTGTGCCTCACGGCGGCTCTCCTACGCCGGTGCCTTTCCGCCTTCCGCTCCGGTCGTCGTGATGGCAGAGCCGCTCGCCGTACCAGCAGGTTCTGCACGTAGCCAGCGTCGGCGACGGCGTTCTTGGCTGTTTCTTCTCTGCTCGATGTCCCTGAGTATCTGGAGTTGCCGGTGGCGCCGACGACGTCGTCGTCAGTGCTCGCCGCTGCTTGTTGAACGGCAGCAGCACCGACGACGACGACGGCGGCGTCGTGGGAAGGACGACCGTCTCCGTCTCCGTCTGTCCTTCGCCACCGCAGCATCGGCGGCGTTGCGGTTTCCACTTGCGGTTCATCTTCTGATCTGGTGCGGTTACTGCTACTGGTGGGTTCGTCGTCGGAACCCACGGCGGTGGCGTTTCCGGCGTCCGGCACGGGGAGAACCTGCGCGCTGCCCGTCTGCCGGGGCGGCGCTGACGTGTCTTGCCCCGAGCCGATGACATCCGAGCCCGACGAGTCCCCCACCGCGCCGGTCTGCGCGCGACGCGAGACCACGGTCGCGTTGCGGCTGCGCGCGTCGGTCTGGTGATCAGCAGCGCCGCCGCCCGCGGTCGCGGTCGCCGTAACGGGAGGAGGGTGTGTAGGAAGCGATTTCTTCGTCGGTGACGTCGGCGGCGACGAGTTCGAGTTCGACGACAGCCACGGCCAGAGAAGCAGCGAGGAGACGGAGGAGGAGGAAGCGGCGGCCGGGGAAGGGAAGGAGCCGTCGTCGGCGGGCCCGCTGGTGACCGAGGCGTATAAGAAGGCGAGCGCGAGCGCGAGCGAGACGGAGAAGCAGGCCGCCACCGCCTTGCCGCTCACGTGGCCGCTCCCGTATTTACCGCCGCCCCGCTTGTAGTCTGCGGCGAGGAAGGACGGGAAGTGGAGGATGCCCTGCAGCTGCAGGGACACGGAGCCGGTGCTGCCACCGCCGCCGGCCTGATCGCGCACCGCCAGCCACGCCTTTCTCCACCCGGCCATTTGCTAGGTGCGCACAGTGCGATCAATGGCAGAAGTGCAGCCGGCGGCTCACAGTCACAGTCACAGCAGTGAAGAGAAGAGATGGATTGCGGCGGAACGAACGAGACGAGCAGCCTGTCTGTCCAAGTCCAAGCAACCGCTTGTAACTAACGCAGAGGAAGCGATCAACTGATCTGAGCGGCCCCGAAAGGATCGGGTGTCCACTCCAGAGTCCAGAGCATGGCGGCGTCCAGTCCAGTCCAGGCGTCGAGTAGGACTAGGACGCCGGCGGAGCTTGAAGGGACATGCGAGGTGCAGCTGCGGTCAAGGACGCGTGGATCCGGTCCGGGATCCGAATCCCTGTTCGACGCATGCAGAGAGTGCGGTTTGCAAGTACGTACTGCATGTGTCACGTGTGCCAAAGACAGGTGTTATTCTTTTTTTTATTAAGATCCGAGTTAATTACCGGTATTTATTTATATAGTAATAAGAATATGGGAATTTTGCGCAACGGAGATCAGGGAAATAGCCGGGTGGAGATTATAATACAGACCACTAGATCAAGATCAGGGAAAAAGGACTTATGTACTACTGCTCCAGCAGACTTCCACATCAGGGCTTCGTTGACTTATCAGTCATCGAAACAGTGTTCTTTTCTCACAGAAAAACAGCAAAAAACAGCATCAGCCGGCTTATCAACCAAAAAACAGCCAAACGAACAGACCGGTCATGTATGAAAGGATCAAGATGCCCAAGAGGAGGGTTAATTGGGCTTGTTTTAAATTTCTAAAGTAAATATGAAAACCTATCAAATATCAATCACCCCCTAGTGCCTACGATCCGTGTGTCCTAGCTAGAAAGCGGTAGCAGTTCATGTAAATTAAAAGCAACCTATGCAATTCTAGTAGGTAAGATAAAAACAAGACGGAATGTAATGCGGAAATGTAAAGAGCTAGGGAAAAGAAATTCTCAGTGACGCAGCGATGTTTTCCCGAGGTATCGAGGTGTCGACACACCCCCTAGTCCTCGTTGGAGCACCTCGCAAGGTATCGCTCCCCCTCTACCCGCGCAAGGGTAGAGTGCTCTCTATGGGCTGATTCTTCGCCACTCCGGCTGGGTGAATCACCCACAACCGATCACATAAGCTTGGAGAAGAGCCGCCAACAATCTTTCGACGATCACTTCCTCCGAACACCACCAAACCGTCTAGGTGCTGTCGAACACCAAGAGTAACAAGCACAAGACCTTCACTTGACCAACTCAAGGCTAGGAAGGTGGATGGATGCACACAAGTCACTCCTAATCACTCTAGGAGAGAAGAACAAGATGAACTCTCTCTAATCTCTCCCTCACTAGGCACTTGACTCTCCAAAGGATTTCTCAAAGTGTCACCAGCTGAAACAATGACCAAGAGAGGTCCTAAGGACGAAGGGGGCAACTATAAATAGTCTCCACCTCCAAAACTAGCCGTTTTTTACTTTTTCCTCTCTCTGCGAAGCCACCGGACTAGTCCGGAGCTTACACCACCGGACCAAGCACACTGGTCCGGAGCTCACTCTGAAATCCAATTCAGGCACCGTCGGACAACTCTGCTTGGTCCGACGCCCTGGTCCGACGCACTGGTCCGGAGCTAGGGTGCTCTCTGAGTGAAAAACATCTTCTCTTTTTCGAACCATCGGACCACTCTCCTTGGTCCGGAGCCCTGGTCCAACGCTCTGGTCCGGAGCCAGGGAGCTTACTGTATGAAACCAACTTCCTGTCTTGAAGCATCGGACTAGCCGTCGGACTAGTCCGGAGCCTTCTCTCTCTCTGATACGAGCCATCAGACCACTCTCCTATGGTCCGACGCTTTCCAGACAGGTGGTCCGAAGCTTTTCGAGCTGAACTTTTGCCTAAGTCAGGGACCGTCGGACCACTCTCCTTGGTCCGACGCCTTCTTGGCAGACTGGTCTGGAGCCTCTTTCTCTCCCTATTTCAACTGTTTTCGCTGAGATTTCTCAAGGGATTTTGCTCCTACCATTTCTAGGGTTAACCATGGGCTGAAAGCAAGGTCTCTAGGACAAGTTGTGACAAGTGTGCATATACCCACTCTCCTAAACTCTCCTAGGTCAAGCTACTAATCTCATACCCCCCTTTATAGTACGGTCAAAGGAAAAACAAAACCCTAGCTATACTTAGTGCCCTTCTCAACCTTATGGCACTAAAAACTAGCCTAGTCTTCAACTTGTATCATCATCCTTTGCAACCGAAACGATTTCCATCTTGGGGGCATGAATATCCATTAAGCTCATTCAAATTGCATCACTAATGACCTAACATAAAAGATTTTGCCTCTGCAAAACACACGTTAGTCATAGTGACCTAGTATTATCGTTAATCGCCTAAACACAAGGGTCCATGATTCTTCAATGTATTTGAGAGAAGATTGTATTCTGTCGGCTTCTGTCTTTTCTGTAAAATTCTCTAATTATATGGGCATATTCAGCTCATACAAAAGTTTGTTTGAACTATTTCTAGCTTGTTTTATATTGTTTTAGATTATTCTCTCATAGAACATTATTTAATTAGCCGAAATCAGCTGACTTTTCTACCAACAAAACATGTCGCTTCCAAAATCCAAACGAGAGAATGTGTTGTTTGCTGTGTCCTTGTTAACCGTCCATTATCTATTCTTACAGATTGATGTTTCAGTACAGCTATATCACTTATCAGGTTGTAGATCGGGAGTTCGGGACAACACTCCAAACACTTTTTGAGTAGGGGCACTCAACTACAAGATGCAAATACTCGTAAAAAAAACTACAAGATGCAAATTGGTTTCTACTCCCTTAATTTAAAATTACAAGACATTCTAAGAATTTTAGAGAGTCAAAGCATCTTAAGTTTGACCAATATTTATAAAAAAAATTATAAAGATTTATGACATCAAGTAGACATATTATAAAAATATAGTTGACAAAGAATTTAATAATACTTAGTTGACATCATGTTAATATATTGTCATATAAATTTGATCAAACTTAAAAAAGTTTGACTCTCCAAGATTCTTAAGATGTCTTATAATTTGGGATGGAGGAGTATATTAAATTTCTCTAGTACAGGGTAGAGAAGTAGTCATTTGGTTTATGAGCCATCCATAAATGGTTTTGTAAGAGTAGCCAGAGATAGAATTGGATTTTGCTACAGCCCAGCCCAACTATTCCACACAAGTTTCGAGAGAGCACAGCTACATCCTCTGTTCCAAAAAAAACTCTCTCCGTATTTAAATAATTATTATTGTTTTTCCTGAGAAATACTTTAAGTAATTTTATTGGATTTTGCTACAGCCCAGCCCAACTATTCCACACAAGTTTCGAGAATGCACAGCAATGTACATCCTCTGTTCCAAAAAAAAACTCTCTCCGTATTTAAATAATTATTATTGTTTTTCCTGAGAAATACTTTAAGTAATTTTATATAAATAAATATGAATATTTATGATCGTTAGGATCTTTTTTTTTGCACGGATTAGGATCTATTTTCATATTAAATATATTTATGTTACTATGCATATTAGATATTATAATATTTATGATGCATAGCTTTTCACAGGGATTTGATATTTTCAACTCGAATAACATAGTCTGGAAATTTAGCGACTAGTTGAAGAAACCTCACGAGTGACCGAGTGAGTTTGATGATCTAGAATTCCAAGCCAACATTTTTGAACTGATGAAAGAGCATGTCCAACTTATTTCGGCACTTCGAACTTAAAAATAGAGGGTAACCTCAATTTTTTTCAGACTATATAAATGAAAGCTGAAAAAGACTTGTAGCTTTAGAAATGTTCTTTTTTTAAAACTAATAAATGTTTAAAATTTGTTTCCAGTGCACGAACATTATTTATTTTGAAAGCCATCTACGGGATCTCGGCCATGGGTAAAGGCCCCACCCATGAAACCGACGTAAATTTTCGGCCCATCTACGCGATCTCACCAGAAGCCCAAATCCAGCTCTGGCCGACGCAGTCAGAGATAGGGTTAAACAAAGGAATAAAAAAAACTATATATATATAGGGTGTCGACTATTTTTCTGCATCCCGTCTAGTACCTTTACATTGACCCGCCGCCTCAACGCCCCTTCCCGTCTCCAGAAGCTTCTTCCTTCTCGCCTCGATCATGGCCGGCGGCAACCTGTTCGGGCGGGCGCTGAGCTACGTTGTCAACGAGTTCCTCGTCGAGGGCCTCGCCAACAAGTAAGCACACCTCCTCTCAGCCCTCCCCTTTTCCTACCCTATCCCTAGACTAGATCCGTTTACCCGCGCCTCGAGCGATTACGGTATATGTTGGTTTGATTTGATTTGATGCGATTCGTTGCGCTTCGTCATCTGGTCGTTGGGAGGATTGGTTTTTCTGATCGGTTCCCAATGGACTCGTTCCCTTGAAGCTACAGAATCCCGTTGTATCTTGGGCCGGCTCTATCGTGTGCCTTCGGATATTCCCCATGAACAGAGGCACCGCACGGCTCTTACATACATAATTTTGTTTTAAAACTTTTGTCATGGATGGATATCTTTCGAGTTGTCTCCACTGCGGCGATGAGCTCAGCTTATTCATTAATTTGCCTTTAGAGTCTACATAGCCCCTGCCCCTGATGTATTGAGGGTGGTCTACATAACCCCCAATATAAACTATAAAAACCAGTTATTCTGTTTCTGTTGTGGCTGGTTTATCGGCTGCTCTAACTGTCCAATCTGTCCCAACAGAGTTAGGCATTCCTTCTGAGCTGGCGATGGAGTCAATAGGAAGACTAAACTATAAAACTAGTTATTGTACACATTAGATTGTTGTATGATAAATTGATAAGTTGGCTGAGTTGTAATGATTTCACCATTCCAGAATTTTTTTTGATAGGTTTACTGGCATGTGACAATCTTGTTTTGAATGTTTAGATTTGAAGTGATCTGTCTTTGGTAACAGTGATGAGTCCTTGCACAGTTACAGACCTGTGATGATTCTTGCGGAAATGATCGCATGATACAAAAAACATCTAAGGGACTGAGTTGTCATTAATTCTATGCTCAATTTTTTTGTATGATAAATTGATAAGTTGGCTGAGTTCTAATGATTTCATAGTTTTGGATTTTTTTTGGTAGGTTTACTGGCTTGTTACATTATCTTTTCTAATACTTAGATTTGAAGTGTTGTGTATTTGGTAACAGTGTGAGTCCTTGCACAGTTACAGACCTGTGATGATTCTTGCGGAAATGATTGCATGATACAAGAACAACTAAGGGACTGAGTTGTCATGAATTATATGCTCAAATTTTTTTATGATAAATTGGTAAGTTGGCTGAGTTGTAATGATTTCATAAATTGGTAAGTTGGCTGAGTTGTAATGATTTCATCGTTCCAGATATTTTTTGATAGGATTACTGGCTTGAGACAGTCTTGTTTCTAATGCTTAGTTTTGAAGTGATGTGTCTTTGCTAACAGTGATGAGTCCTTGCACAGTTACATATCTGTGATGATTCTTGCGGAAATGATCGCATGATTCAAAGAACATCTAAGGGACTGAGTTGTCATGAATTCTATGCTCAAAATTTGTGTATGATAAATTGATAAGTTAGCTGAGTTGTAATGATTTCATTGTTGCACATATTTTTTTTGGATAGGAGTACTGGGTTGTGAGTTGTGACAGTCTTGTTTCTAATGCTTAGATTTGAAGTGTTGTCTCTTTGGTAATAGTGACGAGTCCTTGCACAGTTTACATATCTGTGATGATTCTTGCGGAAATGATCGCATGATACAAAGAACATCTAAGGGACTGAGTTGTCATGAATTCTATGCTCAAAAATTTTGTATGATAAATTGATAAGTTGGCTGAGTTGCAATGATTTCATTGTTCCACATTTTTTTTTGATAGGATTACTGGGTTGTGACAGTCTTGTTTCTAATGCTTAGATTTGAAGTGTTGTCTCTGGTAACAGTGATGAATCCTTGCACAGTTTACATATCTGTGATGATTCTTGCGGAAATGATCGCATGATACAAAGAACATCTAAGGGACTGAGTTGTCATGAATTCTATGCTCAAAATTTTTGAATGATAAATTTATAAGTTTGTTTGCCGGTACCACTTCTCTGGTTCAGTTTCCATTGTATGATTTTTAGTTTTTTGTCACCTCTGCTGGTTTCATGCTCATAGGCTGTTTTTGGTTCCTAAGCTTTTGAAAGGTCAAGCAAAAGTCCTCTCGCTATCCGGAGCAGAATTTTGTTTGACGCTGCTGGATGTCGTGGAACTATATTCCAACTATATTCTATTAGCTTATCTTATTAAACTTACCTGCTGTGCTAGTCAAATTTTTGGGTGGGATCTTGCTTTGGTGAAGTGATTGGTTTGATTGCTGATTGTCCTTATAGTGAGACATGATATTTTGCAGCCGTGCATTCCAGAGGTTTGCTGTGAAGACCAACAGGACTCTTGAGAGCCTATCGTCAAAAGGTACGTAGGGTTCTGATGGTAAAATCCTTACAAATTGCTGCAAATTCTATTTTTTTTTGTGTTTTATCACTCATAAGTACTGCTGAACATCAATTGAGTATCGAGTACCTATTTTGTTACTATTCAAGAACATCGGATTGATGGTTTTGGCTGCTTTTGCCAGTTGTGTAATATATTCATCTAATCTAATGATGATCAACTTTTTTTCCTTTTCAGCTAAGGAAGTGAGCGAGGACTTGTCGGAACAACTGAAGTCTCGTGGCCAAAAAGATGTAAGTTATGGAAATAATTTTGCCTTTTGCTTCTCTTTTGTACTACTCCCTCTATCCCTCGGTTCCAAATTATAAGATATTTTCTCTTTTCTAGATAACTTTTCTATGCACTTAGATATACACTTTGTCTAGATACATAGCAAAAGTAACTTATATAGAAAGCTAAAATGTCTTAATTTGGAACGGAGGGAGTAATATACTAGTTCCATACTATTTTGGTTGGTTGGTGGTTTTCGGTCTATATATGTGATCAGAGATCTCTGTTTGCAGCACTTCAAGCAGTGAAGCTGTTTCCCACATCGATTCAACAAGATGATGCTGACAATCTTGCTATGAGTTTTTGTAGTCCTTGTCTGGATCCTATTTATGAATGACATTTGGAGGGCTTTTTGGATGTCATTCAATTGATGGAAGAACCGTTGTATAGTATTGAGTTTCTGTCCTTGCAGACGCAGAGCACTTGATCTCCTGCCCCTTTTTCATAGACTACTATGTAATTCTAATAATAATATGTACCTATGTTGATAAGTGTGAAATGTAGAACTGAACAAAAATTGGCTGAATATCTCTTCAGTATATTATATTGTACTACTAGTGAAGTGGTGCATCTATTCGATATTCAGAATGTAACTCATATCACATATCAGGCACATCCGATAGTCATTCATTCAATCAATCCGAAGGCTACTCATCAGAAAGCCTGGTGACTTTTTTTTAAGTTCAGAGTATGACACGTGGATCATATCATAATAAAAATAACCTTCCCCTATAATCTTATTGGGGGAAAAATATATGAAGAGTATACTTTGTCCTCAGGCCGTTCTGTTCTTAAAGCATCTCTAAGCCCTTGTTTAGATGTACACAACATGAGTTGGAGTAGATTAGAGTATAAATTTGTTTAAATATACATGTGGATTAAGTGTTTTTAAAATCTACTTTCAATCTTGATTTTGTTGGCAAGATTCAAAATATCTGCTCTCTAACTTAGTATCTCAACTTCAATTCTTAATGTAAGAAATGAAGTATAAATTGGTCATGGTGATTTAGAAAATACTATAGATTTATGATGTAAAATTATTGAGATTAACACATGTGCTCATAAATTTTAGCCACTTGAAAAACTTATTTACTAATTATATTTTTTGAGAGCTATATTGGAGATGCACTCACGACCTATGTGAAGGAGCTTAACCTCCTCGTGCCAGTCTGGAGCTCCACCCCCCATCGTCCTCGTTGACCCCAACCCTCGCTGACCTTGATTGACATGTGGGGTCACATATGAAATGTGGGGTCCATAGATAGTGTTTTATCTCTTTTCAAAAGTCACTACAATTGAACCAAACGGCTTCGTTTTATCAGAACTCAAAATCTATAACAACTTTTCCACGCTCCACAAATCAAAATAACTTTTCCAAAAACTAGCTCAACCAAATATGACCGTCTCCACTCATTTGTATTACAACAGTATGCTCCGCTTCACTTCTATCTTCACAAGTTTCATACATCGCTATGCTTCACCTATGTCTACACTTCCATGCATCCACAAGCAAGTGGATGAGAGCACGGAGTCACTTGGCCAGATCTGTAGCCACCATGGTGTCGTCTTCGATGCTCATGTTATCCTACACTTGCATGCATCCACAAGCAAGTGGATGAGAGCGGGGAGTCACTTGGCCAGATCTGTAGCCACCATGGTGTCGTCTTCGATGCTCATGTTGTCCTAATCTAATCTGGTGTCGACGCGACGGCTACCCTCATACGCGTAACAACCTTTTAGCTTGTCTTATGCGGGCGCATAAGGAGCCAACAACCCAGCACAAATTCTAAAATCTTTTGCACACCTTTGCTTTTATCATGTGATAGCAATTTCTTTTGGCTCCAGAGGACCACGAAGCCACTACTCAAATTTATATGGACGCTACATGCTGATGTAGAGGTTGTAACATATGGACATGATATAGCATTGCGTTTGCTCTAACACACCTACTTGACTTTGGTTGAAGTCGTGTTGCCGGTAAAGAAAGCACGCTTAGATATGCAGCGAAACATTTGGCTCGCTATATTATGCTAAACGACGTTATCGTCTAGCACTACATTTGTAGAATTTGTTAGGTCGAGTGTCATCTTGTGCCATGCGAGATTTTCTATGGATATGTTCAATTATGCTTGGTACAATCAACATGTACCCTACATATTGAAAGAATCTAAAAGTCACATCTGCTACTAAAAGCAGAAGGGAACGCTCCCTATATAAGAGGTGTAAAATTCTAATTTATCATCTATCTCATTATTAGACTTAGATCATTTTATGTGATCACATTATTAATGAGTTAAACATATAACTAACATAGTTATGCGTGCAAGCAAGTAAAAAAAACAGGAGAGTATAAAACATTTGACGTTTTTAACCATTCTAAAAACCACAAGAAGACATTTTTCCAAACATTATGAAATGACTCGAGAGCCCACAATTTTTTTTAAAGAGGTGGATTCTTGGGAAACAAACTCTAAGGATGGGATTCGCAACCTATAATAATTCAAAATGTAGAAACGTTTTCATCGTGTCAATTTTTTTTTAAAAAGAGTTAGACACAAAGAAAAATTTTCATAAGACTACTGTTTTTTTTCCAAAATGCCTATATTTTCCTTCAAAATCCAAGAAATTCAATAGGATTTAATATTCACTCTAGATCTAATAAAGGAAGATTCACTCTAGGAAAATTCTCTATAGGACCAGGATCCTCCAAAATTCTGCTAAAGAAAATCCAAAAGAACTGCTCGTCGCACCGTCGGAACTCGGAAGGTGACCTCGAGCGAACTGCAGTCGCTACCGCACCAGTGTTTAGCAGGCAACGGTAACACGGCACCACCGCACCAGGGTCGGGGCACATTTTCTCCCTTCCGGCTCAACCAACGCCTCTGCCAGTCGCTACGTCACGCCACGCCCACGCTCCTCTCGCCCGCGCCGGCCCCCGCTTGGCCTCCTCGCCTCCCTCCTCCCCTTCACCGGCACAAACACGCGGGCGTGCTCCTTTTCACGCGCTCGGCACGTGGGATGCGCAATCTGCTGCTGCCTCGCGGCCTCCTCCCCGCTCCAACCATGGCTTTTGGTTCCGGCTCCGCCGCGGCGGCCAAAGCACTGATGCCCTTAAACCCCACCCGCGGCGGCCGCCTCCCTTCCCTGCTTCCAGCGCGCCTCCCTGTACCCCGGAGCAGCCGTGTGCTCCGCGGCGCCTCGCTCCGCTGCTACGCCGCCGCCGCGGTGGCTGAGCAGAGCCGCATCAAGGTGCAGAACCCCATCGTCGAGATGGACGGTACGTTGGCCTCCCGCCCCTCTCTTCCCTTTCGTCTGCGTCACTGCGTAGGCGTGTGGATTGACTGCTTTGATTGTTTTATTTTCATTTCAGGGGATGAGATGACGCGGGTCATTTGGAAGGCGATAAAGGATAAGGTATGTGGAATTCATATATTGTTTTCTGCTGTTCTCGATCGATAGTAGTAACCTATAATTTGATCACTAGATGGTTTGCTGATGAGAGTGGGGATGGGATTGAACTGTGTGTAGCTCATCTTCCCGTACCTGGAGCTGGATGTGAAGTACTATGACCTTGGAATTCTCAATCGTGATGCCACCAATGACGAGGTCACTGTCGAGAGTGCCGAGGCTACATTGAAGTAAGTCTTAATTCCTGTTTTGTCCCCTTGTGGTCCCAATTAGGCTGATGTTAACCCAATTATTGTTCTTGTCAGTAACTTTGTTGCCAAAGCTTCTAGGAACAAGGTTCGATGGCTTTTCATGAGGCATAATTATCTAACTGACTCAACAACCGCTATTTCTTCATTCATATATTGCTTAGTCGTGGATGATTGTTCAGAGCATGTAAATACCGTGCATGCATGGCAATTACCCTCACTTATTAGAAGATTATTAAGCACTAACATTAAGGTGCTGTTTGGTTCGGTGGCTCCGGCCCCGCAACGCTTCCCAGCGTGAGCAGTTTACGTTGTCAAGCGCTTGGTTGGTCTGATCCGTAGCGGGTCACGCTGTGAATGGATCCACTCTAGTATAAAACTGATCCCCCTCGGCTCCCGACGCTATCGGCTGCCCCGCCAAAAAACCGCTCTTGCCCCGCTCACGCACCAACGTTTCCGTAGTCAAGCAAACAAGTCATGTATTCACTTCCCAGCAACCATTAGCAGAGGCAGCCGATTCCCGTTACCATTACCATTCCTAGTACCGAACCAAACAGCACCTAAGATGTTGGGTTTAAAGTTCCTGGATTCCTTTTTCCTGAAAGGTTTCCATGAAGAGACTTTCAAATATCTACAGTATTGTGTATTTTTTCTATCGCACGATAAGTCCTTGCTTTGGCAATACTAAAGAGGCTTAAATGCTTGTAGTTCCCAATTTACTGTGTAACATAGGATTGCTGTAGCCGTACTCATTTCTAGTAATACATTCTTTTGTAATGGTGCTATCCAGCACCCAATCACTAGAATTTTGGTTGGCTATCTAAATATTAAATTGTCCACTCTTCTGCTATTATTCTGGTGATCATGATTTACAATCTTAGTGCCCTGGAGTTAATTATTAATTATAGTTCGTCTCAGAATCATGCTGCACCTTCTGTGAACTTCATTTGCTTACAAGTACCATGGCGCAATTTTACCTGTAAAATCATTTTGTACATTCTTTTCACATTGATAAAATTCTGTTTTCTGCTCTCAACAGGTATAATGTTGCTGTTAAGTGTGCAACAATTACACCTGGTAAGTCCCTTCTACATTGGTTTCCCATAGTTGGTTATATATTTGGGCATTAAAGTGCATCTATTCATATGCAGATGAGACTAGAGTAAAAGAGTTTAAACTCAAGTCTATGTGGCGGAGCCCAAACGGCACAATAAGGAATATTCTAAATGGTTCACTCTCTGCTCTTTCTTACTTTTAGAAATATAAGGTTTAACACGCTAGAAATATATGAATTATCCTAGATCTTTGATAGCTAAATTTTAGCATCCATCTCTTGGCAGGGACTGTTTTTCGTGAGCCCATCTTGTGTAAAAACATCCCAAGAATTCTTTCTGGTAAGTAAATAGTACAGTATGGCGTATTCAATGCAACAAATAATAAAGTTGCCAAATTAATGGGATTTCATTCTTTAGGTTGGAAGAAACCTATTTGCATAGGAAGGCACGCTTTTGGTGACCAGTATCGAGCTACCGATATGATTATTAATGGTCCAGGAAAGCTCAAGATGGTATTTGGTGAGCTCCAGTTGACAACTATGTCTTGTCCTGTTAAAGGTCTGCTATGGTAATTTTCTAATATGTTCTTTGTTGCTACTGAAAAATCAGTGCCTGATGGAGCTGACCCTATGGAGCTTGATGTTTATGATTTTAAAGGACCTGGTGTGGCATTATCAATGTACAATGTTGATGAGGTATGGTAGAACATCAATAGGACTTGTTGCTAACTGCTATCTTCTCTTAACTGGTATTCTAACTTCCTATCTCTATTTAGTCTATTAGGGCTTTCGCTGAGTCCTCCATGGCTATGGCTCTTTCAAAAAGGTGGCCTCTTTACCTCAGCACTAAGAATACAATCCTAAAAAAGTATGACGGCAGGTAGGAATCATCATCCTTTGATCTTTAAACATTCTTTTGTCGGCTCAAAGACTACAAAGGACCCTTCTCTATGATGGTTCTGTGATACATACTTACATAGTTTCATCTTGCTCCCTGAAATCTGAAGCATTTTGTCTGACATAGCTGACAAGTAACTGTGTGTCTTCACTGTTATGATACCACAAAGCATTATTTATAGGAAAACTGATACCTTTGTGAGTTTTCTTCAGTTTACAGTTACTATTGCATTTTTATCATTATGATGGTTGTCCCCTTAAATTGTTCTTTAGTAGACTCTTTGCAATCTAAAAAGCTACCAATTCTCAGTGAGGAGGGTTCAGATGGGGGCTAGAGTGTCTTTCCATGATACCCGTTCGGTGGCACTTTCCAAAAATGGTGATGTGCACAGGTTGCTACTGAAAGTTTAATGTCACTGACACTTTCTAAATAGATCCCCTTTAACCCTTTATCTCAGTACGAAGAATACTATATTAGAAAATATGATGCAAGGTTCTGATTGCCATCCTTCTCTCGTTGTAGTATGTTTTCCCCTCATAGTGCTGTGATAGTGTTATATCATGCTTTTTTTACTGCCTCAAGGACTACCAAGGACCCTTCCCTCTATTGCTTCTGGAAATTTATACAGTGTTTGATCTTATTTATTCTCTAAAGTCTGGGCTGTGAATGAACAAACACTGTCTGACGTAGCTAACCAGCTATTTCCCTCAGTGTCAAGTTACAAAGCTATCAGTGAACTTGGTCTTTCTCTACCCCCTTTGCAACCTACAGTCTACCGGGTGGGTGTGTGTGTGGGGGGGGGGGGGGGGGGAGGGAGGGTCTTGGTTGCCTTATGACCTGCTCAATGAAACTATTAAACTACTACACTGCAGCAAGCTAGTCATGTTATACTAGACCAGTCCAATCTTGACATGCAAATTTGAAATGAATTATATAGGTTCAAAGACATCTTCCAGCAGGTATATGAAGAGCAATGGAAGGACAAGTTTGAAGAAAACTCAATATGGTTTGTGCTAATTTCTCCAGATTTTGATTTTGATATCTTTTCTCAAAGGACAAACAATCATTACATGTCATATGCAGGTATGAGCACAGGTTGATTGATGACATGGTGGCCTATGCTGTGAAAAGTGATGGCGGGTATGTTTGGGCTTGCAAAAACTATGACGGAGACGTACAGAGTGATTTTCTTGCCCAAGGTTTGCTCAAGTTCCCTTCCTGTTATTGCAAATTTTAATACAAAACAATTTTTGCGCCCAGGGGGGGCGGCGCCCTCCTATCTGGACTGTCAAGTTCTATTGGCCACATCAACCTCAGATGGAGACAAACGGCAACTGACGATCCAATCATTCAGTAAAAAGTTCCACCCAGGGGAGACCCTCATGGGCTCCTGCGCTGCCTGCCTCTGACCCTCTGTGAGCGTCTCGCCAGGCTTGAGGCCAGCATCGCTGTGGCCACTGTGCCAGGCCGCAAGTCCACCTCCATTAGCTGCTTGCTCTTCTCCCAGCCATTCGCTGCTGACGTTGGTGTGGGCCACCACGCTGCCGGACCCGGACCTCTGCGGCTCTGCCAGACTGCCGCTGCAAATCCTTCTCCTGCAGTACAGGCGCGGGGGTGACGCACTGGCCGCCATCATCGTGGGTGCCAGCGGGGTGTATGAGCCACACCAGCGGTGCTGTGACGTGCGCAGGCAGAGCACTCTATCTACTCACCGTCAAAAGCCAAATAAGAGGAGAGAGGCACATCACAGGTGTGGTGAGTGACGGCCTCTGTGATTCCCTGCATCTTTCGCATTCCCCTCCTCCTCTCTCTGGGTACTGTTCTACCAGCACTCTGGTGCGGTAGAAAATTCTCACCATACCGGCATGAAGATTACTTCCGTTAAAACGAATCAGAGGGAACTGGATAAGGAGGATGCCATACAATTTTTGCTTTGAATATACTTCCCTTGTTGAGATAACAGGATTTACCTTTCATGAAATTGCATGGCGATAATAGGCTGCATCCTTGGTTACAATATGATTTTTTTTTCCTTTTTCCTTTTTCCTAATAATTTGCTTTTCTTAATGAGTGCTTGTTTCAGGTTTCGGTTCTCTGGGTTTGATGACGTCTGTGCTGGTACGTTGTGTTATGTTTTACACCAATGCAGAGCCCATAGCATAAAAAAACAAAGGCACACAGCCACACACTAGGATAAGATGTACGTTTTTTTTATTAAAGAAATGGGATTTTGGGCTCGAACTCATGGCCTTAAATGGCACATCCTTGTTATCTACACCACTAGGTGGCATAGATGTCTCTAATCTTCTTTTATTATATTATTAGATTGTTCACTACTAGTTTCTTTCTATAGTTGTCTTCTGATGGGAAAACATTAGAAGCTGAGGCTGCTCATGGGACTGTCACTAGACACTTCAGGCTACATCAGAAAGGGCAGGAGACAAGTACCAACAGTATTGCTTCCATATTCGCTTGGACCCGTGGACTTGAGCACAGGTGATTACTCTTGTTGGAGTAAACGATGAGTTTTCCACACGAACTGTAAAACTGTGGGCATGGGCATGAAGAAACAGAATCATGCTATGTTTGTGTCTGTTCATCTACTTGTGTACTTGCTAATTCAATAATGCTATCTTCGTCTGTCTAGGGCAAAGCTGGATAAAAACGATAGTCTGCTAGATTTCACACACAAGCTTGAATCTGCATGTGTTGAAACGGTGGAATCTGGGAAAATGACTAAGGACCTTGCACTTCTTATCCATGGCCCCAAGTAAGTTGATTTATGTATATGTCTTCAGTATTTTTCTTGTTATTCAGAAACTTAATATTCAATTGCTGATGCTATTTTGAATGGAAGTTTTTTTTTCCGAATTGAATGGAAGCTTATTGATATGGCAGCAAAACGATAGTATCACATTAAGGAACATACATCACCTTAAATGCTGAAAAGCAAGACAGTTAGAATATAGCTTTGTATGGATTTTAACAATATTAGTGTTAACACAAGGCAAACATCAAGTTTATGTTATTTCAATTGCATTAAGGACCAAACAGTTACATTATAAAGAAGCCGTATTTTTCTGTTCCTCAGCATGGTTATAGACCAACAAACTTCTGCATAATTTTGTGTTTTTTACTGTTCCTCTTCCTCAGCTTGTGATATTTCGTAACATGGTAGTTTCCGTGCTTACGGATGCCTCTTTCTGAACTTGTAAGCAATTGACACAAGCTTAATGAATTTTAAGCTATTATAAAAATAGCCAATAGCTAACCATGTGGTGATTAAGTCACTGGATTAAGATCCTACTATTTTCCCTGGCTCGAGGCACAAGAATCTTATTTTTTAAAAGCAGTGTGTTATGTGGCTTGTTTCCTCTGCGGTGCTATTTTACATCACCAGTTATTTACATGAACCTGAAATTTTTGCTGTTGCTAGGGTAACAAGGGAGTTCTACCTGAGCACCGAGGAGTTCATCGATGCAGTCGCACAGCAACTGCGAGGAAAGATTCAACTACCAGCTACTGTGTAATCTTGAACCTGAATCTTGAAACAGAATGAACTGGTTCATTGTGCATTCGGCACACATTTTGATAGGCATGGCGAGATGGATCGGATCTCAAAACATTTTTTTTTTGTTTCAGCCAAGCATTTCATGATTGGGTATAATGGTCCGTTGGTTAACGGATTCAGAGCGATATTGAGTTAATACACATCACTAGTCAGACTAACGTCGTCTTATTTTTCATTTTCCATAATTTCATCTGAAGACTGATATACATATAATCATATATAACTTCATGCTTGAGCTTGGTGAGGCTGTGCCCATGTCGCTCTTCGGGAATTTGCCTACTTACTACTGCATCTATTTCATTTTTTTTAGAAAAGAGGAGCATCTATTTCAAATTATAAGCGTTTAGACTTTTTTAACATATATTTTTTATTATACATCTAGATATATAGTTAAAGCAATGTATTTTAAAAAAAAAATCTAAATACTTCATAATTTGGAGCAGGGGTAATTGTGAGCACTTTGTAATTTAAGCTCAAATCGATACTTTTTTCCTGCATATAATATTCTGTTCATGCGATATTATGTGATGTGAATTACGGCATGTGCTTTTTTCTTTTTTTGCTAAAATTTAGCTTACACTGATTATTTATGCTGATTTGTTGTGAAAGAAAAACACTGTTTGTGCTGCTCTGAACAGGGCCACCTCTAACTGCACCATGATTGGGAACTATTATGAGCCGGTGGTTATACCTTCTATCGATCAGTAAGGTGGTTTGGTGCTCTAGGGGCTGATCGTTACTTTATAATTAGTAGCCGGTATCGATTCGTAAGATGATTTGGACGTTTGGTGCTCCGGACGTGTATTTGTGTTTTGAATTCTTAACTAGTTTATTAGTACAATAATAAGACGTGTTTAGTTCCTGCCGCCGGATGCCACGCCTCAGCTGCAACGCCGAATTCATCCGCCGCGACTATGGCACATTTTAACGTCAAAAATCAAATAGACTCTTGATTAGATTTATTAAAATTCTTATAGAATTTATCGTTTGTATTTGTCGAACTAACTAGATTCAAAATATTCATCAGATAAATAAATAATTAGTTATTTTTTTATCTATATTTAATATTCCACGTATATGTTAAAGATTCAATATGACAGGAAATTTTGTAAAATTTTAAAATTTTGAAGCATCTAAACAGAGGACCTAAATCACAATGGGATGCTACGACTGCAACATGCCGCAACTATACTTGGCCATAAGGCACGAGACATGACGGCCCGGTCCATGGCATGACGTTTTGGCCCGGCTCGAGCACGGCACGGCCCAGTGGACGGGCCGTGCTTGGGCCGCAACCTAGGCACGTGGCACGGCACGGGCACGACCCTGTCTAAGAGGCGGCACGGGAGCGGCCCGGTGATTGTGATTCCAACAGCTAATTCAGTTAAAATGAGTTGTTAAAATGATTTGTGATAACTAATACTTAAGTTGTCACCTGTTAAAAACGATGAACACTTGTGAAAAACTAAAAATGATGAACATTTATGAGAATTTTGAAGTGTTTCTCGCATGACGGATCATGGGCTGGCTTGACACGACGAGCGGTTCGGCACGGTAAAACGGCCCACGGGCCGTACCTTGGATCGATAGTCAGGCACAATGTACGAGTAGGCACGACCCATCATGCACGACGGGCTGAGGAGACACGACACGATAGCCATCTATAGACGCAACTGTGAGAGTGAATCAAACGCAACCCAAGCTTGGCGCGGAATGTAACAGCAAATACATCCACCTTTTTAGCAGGCCCGGCCTTGGGGGGGGGGGGGGGGTGCAAGCTGTGCCTGGGCACTGGGCCCTCGAAGCGAAGGGGTCCAATCCCAATCCCACTCTAATGAAATTCCTACTCTGGTCCAATAGGAAGTCAGACACATGGCTCATAGAAAATACTAGGGACGTGTGAAGAAGAGTCCGTCAATTCCGCTTCCGCTGCGGCCGCTCGCTCTCCTTTGTGCATTCATCGTTGCGACTTCGCGTCCGGTTTCGTTCTCGGTTCTCATGTGCATGTTCAGGTAAGCCCTTTATTGATTGTTTATTAATTAGTGTTTAATTTACCTAATTGACTTTGCCCCTTTATAATACAAGACTATTATGTAGTACGTGTAAATAAACATTATCTCCGTTCGTGACGTCAAAAAAAACTTCTAATTTCCTAACTCGTTTTTTTTTATTTTAGCGTTCAATTGAAGGTAGTTCTATGGTATTTACTACTCCCTCCATCCCAAATTGTAAGTCATTCCAAGAATCTTGGAGAGTCAAAGTTTCTCAAGTTTGACCAAACTTATATAACAATAAAATAATATTTATGATGTCAAATAAGTATCATTAGATTCGTTATCAATTATATTTTCATAGTATACCCATTTGATGTTATAAATCTTTATAGTTTTGTCTATAATTTTTGGTCAAACTTGAGATGCTTTGACTCTCCAAGATTTTTGGAATGACTTACAATTTGAGATGGAGGGAGTATTTTCTAAATCTTCAGTGTCCTTATGTTTGATAAAAAAACACACATTTAACAGTGAAAAAGAAAAAAAATAACATCGATGGATATATTTTTTATATATATATATATATTAAATTGTAATGAAGGGTCTAATTTTTTAGACTCGCTCCAGGTCGATAGATTGACAGGGCCGGGCCTGCTTTTTATACGAACGCCCGTAGTCATCGGATGCGGACTCACCGACTCAGCAACTCGCATTGTCGGCTGTTGCATACGGATACGACACGCTTCGGCCTCGCCCGCGGCCCGCGTAGTTCGACTCATCATACTACCTCCCTAGTCGGCTAGTCCCTACCCAGCGACTACCACCGCACCGCCGCCACCCTTCTTCGGCCCCTACCTAACCATATAAATACTGACAAGGGCGGAAAGCGGCAGAGATGGGAATCGCCTCCTCCTCCAACAACAACAACCCGGAATCTAGAGCTATGGCGCTCGCCAAGGCCAAGGAGATCGTCGCCTCCGCTCACATCGTCGTCTTCAGGTCTTTCTCTCCCTTCCTACCTCTCTCTCTCTCACGCGCACCATGAACCAGTGCTACTAGAGTAGGTAGGCTTCGAGAATAATACTAAACAAATGAAATGGGGGAGATGTGAAGCCGGGGAATTTTTCAGTCGTCCTTTCCCTCCGCCTCCGTATGACTTAAAGCATATTCTTCTTTTCTTCGCCCTTCGCCGAGAATTGTTAATTGATTATCTCTTTGTTTGATGCGAGGAAGCTACACGAATGAATTTATACTGATTTTAAGAGAGGTCAATTTCGTTACAGTTGTTCTAACCAGCGATTCCTGGCAGATTTGTCCCCAATCAATGTGTGAAATTCAGAATTATGGTCGTACCCGTCTTATTTGGATAGATAGGATAATTCACGTTTGTAAGTCTGAAATTCTTCTGCTAAGGGATTAGGAAAAATGATACAGGAGGATCCTTTTCTAGATTAACTTGCACTAAAGGCTTGTTGGGATATGGACCCATTCCCCACGTGGATTGTAGTGGATTGGGAGGGGATTTAGAGGGAAATTAGTTCATTCTCTCTTCATTCCACATGTATTGGGAGGGAATGGGTTTATCCAAAGCCCTAATGGTGTCCAAATCTCAGTGGGCTGTGGATTTGCTTGATGAAGTCGTCTAGCTATGCTGTTTCTTTTTATAGTTTGTTAGTAGCGAGAGTAACTTTCTGGTGGAGCCCTTGATAGTTGTATTGCTAGCATGGCTACCTTGTCACTCCTTATCTCCTTCCTATCAATGATAAATCTGAGGCAACTCTATCACTATGGGAGTATGGGTATCACTATGGGGAAGGGATATGGAGATCTAGGGAGTTTCTGGATTCTTGTCTTTGTCTCTGTTCTACTTTTTGGTAAATTTGGTACCTGTTATGGGTATGTGTTGTATTTATGTTACATGTTAATGGAAATGAGGATGGGGATGGCCTCGACTCAAAAAAATCACAATAGGCAATTTGAAAAGGGGGAGATGTGAGTATGTGACACAAATCATCCTTAGGATTAGGTTCAGTTTGGATTCTACCATAAAAGTTCCTGAGGTGATTACCACTTGGTTGACTGGTGGCTCGTCAGCAGAATCCACATCCCGGGTGATCTGCTCAAGGGCTCCATGGTGCTCCTGGTTATCTGGATGATTTGGAAGGAACACAACAATTGTGTCTTTGACGATAGTTGCATGCTCCCACCAGGTTTGGTCACTATGGTGGTAGAGGAAGTAAACAGCTGGATTGAGGCAGGTTTCGTCGACCTGGTGAGCTTGCTAGCGCTAATGGTTGGATAGGCGACTATTGTCATTTAAAATGTTCCTATGTAATAGAACTTCTTGTGCCTTTGCTGGGTTAGCTGCAGCCCATGCATGTCTCTCGCATCCTTGGCTGACTCTCTAACTCCTTGTAATCTGCTCGCCCTCTTAATGAAATACATGCTAAGCATGTTCGAGAAAAAAAAGGTGATTACCACTTCCAAATTTTCCTAAGTTGGTGGCCCTGCTATCCTAAAAGTTTGCTATCTGTGTACAGTTCTAGTGTTCAACATCCTGCAATCAAAGAATTGATTTTTGTTTTACCGCGTCTCAAGTTAATGAAGTATTACTATGATTGGTGCTTGACTCTCATTATTTAATCAGTTATTCTACCATTTATTTGTGGTTTTGATCCATTTTCCCATGCTCTGTATCTGATTTGTATTTTGGGTAACCTGCAGCAAAACTTCCTGCCCTTTCTGTGTCCGTGTGAAGCAGTTGTTTGAGAAGCTGGGAGCTAGCTACAAGGCCATCGAGTTGGATGTGGAAAGTGAGTGCACTTAAATTTGTTTGTTCTTTTCAGCTACTTGTGCAATTCATAGTTTTGACTGTATGCATCGTAGGTATTACCACTATAGCTGAAAACTTGGGATGTTTCTGTTGTACTGTTTTGCTGAAATATATATGGTTATAAGAGCTTATAGATGACACATTTAGTACAGCAGTACCGTTATGGATTGTGGCACGATTGAATTTTATGCAAGTTCATAATTTGGTTGCTCGTTATGACATGAGATTAAACCACTTGGTTAGGTGGTAGAGAAACACTTATTGTGGCACAAGTAACAAGAACAAATCATTGGTGTGTGCATGCTAGGCATGCACTATCCTCACCGTCCACTGGTGCATCGAGATATGTGCTATTCAAAATAATAGTATAAAGTATTTGGGAGAGGTGTAACAGTACGAATTTTAAAGCATGTAGCACGAATCTCAAAGCATATTTGATGGTGTAGGTAACATATGCTTAGCATGTACATGCTATGTTGTGTTCATCTTCTTTCTTGCTTCTTCTTTGTACAGCCCTTTACAATTTCTTTTGTACAGCTTTGCTCTCTCTATATAAATAAATTTCCACTCCTGCTTTGTCCATAGAAAAAAAAAACTAAGAACAAATGACCTTGACAAATAAAGTGCCAAATGCTAAGGGGTATGTTGCTAAATGCTAACCTGCAGTGTCTTATATGTTTCATATTGTTTCACTTACTCGATCATATCATATTTTTTTAAGCTGAAATATTGTGGTTCCAATCACAAATTACTACGCCTGCTGAGTGCTGAGTGTACACTCACACCAAACATTTAGCGGGTCTCTCTGTGCTTCATATTTTAGGACTCTGCATAGTGATTAGCATCATTGAATTTCAGGGAAACTCTTACTGAACCAACCTATTTTTATTTAGGTGATGGTCCTGAGCTCCAGAATGCTCTCAAGGAGTGGACTGGACAGAGCACTGTCCCAAATGTCTTCATCAATGGGAAGCATATTGGTGGTTGCGATGGTGAGTCTCCTTCTACAACTGCGCAGCAGTGCATATAATCTACGTCTTTGTGAATCCCTGTCTACGATTACCAGATTACAAGACTTTGCAACATGCACACTTGCTAAGGTCATCTCTCTGAAAGTCTGAAGTTACCTGACATGTTAATCTGTTCTATGGCAGATACTATGGCACTGAACAATGGTGGGAAGCTGGTGCCTCTGCTGACTGAGACTGGAGCCATCGCCGGTTCTACCTCAAAGACAACCATCACTGCTTGACGTGTGTTGCCCGTTCCCGTGCTTGAAATAAAGATGCTTTGCAAGTGCTGAACTTGCAGCTGTCAGATGCTAGTATCTGGGAGTGTGACTGTTTGATCCCTGTGTACTGCCTAGACATCAGTCGAGTTGTATTCCCGTGCTAAGTTGTGAACTCTATTGTCGTTGCTCTGTTTGTTTTTCCTTCTAGAAATACTCCGTCCGTGCATATCTGTCAGTGGATCGAGCTTGAGCCTGGACTGCATTTCATCCAATGAAAATGAGTAAGGGCCTGTTTGGTTTCACATGACTAAAATTTAGCTACTAAAATCAATGACTAAACTTTAGTTATCCCTGTTTGGTTCCAATGATTAAACTGCATTAAAGTAGTTCAAGATGTATTTTAGTCCCTTTTAGCACCTCTTGGGTGACTAATGGGACTAATTCACTTTAATTAATGGGACTAATTCACTTTAATCCTTTTTTAGGGTATGTTTGGTTCCTATCTCGTAAACTTTAGTGGACTAAAATATTTTAGTCATCTTTTAGTACCTCTTGAGTAACTAGTAAAACTAAAGTTTTAGTAACCTTTTAGCCAGTTTATTTGGTATTTTAGTTATTTAGTCTACTAAAGTTTAGGAGGTCGGAGAGGTCGGAACCGAAAGGGTTATTTGGCATTTTAATTCCTAAAATAACTAAATTTTAGTCTACTAAAGTTTAAGAGGTCGGAACAAAAAGGGGCCTTAGTCAGCGCCTGTTGGTTCCCGGAAGTGGGATCCAAACAGTCCCCCTACTGGTTTCCGGCGCGAAACTGCAATGAATTATGAATTCTGACTTCTGAGAACCACGAAAACAACATAAATATACTTGTAGAGTCTTAGGCTCGTAGCACCCAGATGATGATACGCGTTGGGCCATTCTGAGCCCGAATAGAGTGTGTGCTACCGCCGGGCCATTCTGAGGTACACCTTGCACACGACCAGCTCCTTCTCGTCGTTGCCGTTCTCGTCGTACGGGAAGTCCGGCCCGAAACCGTACTCCTCCATCCACCACTCGGTCCGCGCCAATCTCCGCGTCACCTCGTCGTCCTCTCGGTACAGGAACACGCGCCGGTACCCGACGTCCCGGCCTTCTCCGTCCCTGACGCCCCAGTAGCGCGCCGCTGGAACGTACTGCCCCGGCCCTGCTCTTCGCGGGCGCAACAACGCCATCGTCACCGCCCCCACCGTGCTCCGTCCGCGGGCGCCGCACGGCGAAGAACCACTCGAACCTGTCGTTTGCCGGCGGGAGCACGCCCGTGAGCACCGCGGGGTGCGCCGCGCAGACGTCGGTGGCGTGGTGCATGCGGCACCGCAGCGGGTCCCCGACGCTGCGGCTGGCGATGTACAGCTGCACGAGCACCTGCGCGGGCGTCGCCGTGCTGTGCTTCTGCTGCTGGACGAGTCTCTCGTGGAGCGCCCCGCCGCGAGCCGGGTACACCTTGCACACGACCATGTCGAACGCCCCGCCGGCGCCGAAGCCGCGGTCGCCGTACTCGTCCATGCGCCACTCGGTCTCCTTGGACGCGCTGGCGTCCGCCGCGTCCTCGTGGTAGCGGAAGGAGTGGCGGTACCACGCGCCGCCGCCGCTGGAGCCGTTGGCCTCGCAGACGAGGCGGTAGGCGCCGCGCCGCGCCCTCCGCTTGCCGCCGAGGCCCCGCCCGCGGCAGACGAAGAAGAGCCACTCGAGCCGCCGGCCGCCGCCGACGTTGGCGGGCGGGTGGACCTTGGTGAGGAACGCCGGGTGCGCGCCGTAGACGTCGGCGTCGTGGATCTGCGGCGGCAGCTCGCCGCACCGCAGGGCGCGGCGTGCCGGCAGGTACCGCCCCACGAGGTCGTCCGGGGCCGGGTCGAACGGCGGCTGGCCCTGGACGCTCACCGAAGGCCTGGTGCCGCGCCGCGGCGGTGGCCTCGGCGGCCTGCCCCCGCCGCCGGCGCCGCAGGCGCCGAGGAGGACCCAGCCGTCGTCGGTCTCCACCTCGCGGACGCTGCCGGACGCGGCCGGAGCCGGAGCCGGTTCCTTCGGTGGTGACATTGGAGGCTTAACGGTGGTATCCTTGTACGCTTTCCAACGGTCCAAAGCGATGTGATCGGTCGTCTCGCGAACGGGGAGCCGACACGCGGTTTTATTGAGCGCGCAAGTACGTACGAGGCTGGTTTCCGAGGCAAACTGTTGGTTATATTGGATTGGGGTTTTTTTTTTTTTTGGAACTATATTGGATTGGATTGGACTTGAGTGCAGCGGAGCCATGATTCGGAGTAGGGGACGACGGCGGGTTCGGGTTGCAAGCACCAAGCAGAGGCCGAGTAGGCAAGTAATTATCACGCTGACCTTTTCGTTGTCACTTTGAATTGGGCCAGATTCTAGTAATGGGCTTTAATAAAGGCCGGAAAAGTGGTGGCCATCAAAGACACGTGCGGCTTTCCTTCTTCTCACGGAAACGAGGATTATGGGCTCTATGCGCTCGGCTTCAGCAGCACAACCGGACATATGAACCGAGCGTCGGAGGCCTAATGCTTTGCTTTGCTGCTGCCATCTCCTCTGAACTCAGAGTCTCATATGCATTACTCCGTATATTCGTGCTGCTGAAACAGAATGCAGCCGTACTGACTGATTAGTGATGACTGAAAGTTGTTCGTACACAAGTAAATACACTTTACACACTCGGGTGGGTGCAGATGCGTGGCTGGGAATAATCACTATGGAATTGCACTGGGTAATTTGTATGTCACCCTCATATCATATCCCCAGTTTTCCAGGTACGGATTAATTGCTAGCTAGCGGGAAAAAGAAAAAAAAACGTGTCTGTTTTCCATGCATAAAGAAGTTCCCCGGGGGCTTTTGAACGTGTCATCGGCTGAGGCCAGCGGCGGTAGCGCTGCTGCTGATGCTCCTGCAAAGTGGACGTACGGTAGCAGTTGTTCCGTTCCGTCCTTATCCACCACACCACGGCTACACGAGTAACACGTACGACACGGCGACGCCGATCGATCAGCTGTACGTCTCTCCCCTCAAGGCCTCAAGACTCAAGTAGTAGTCGAAAGGCGTGCTGCGCTGCGCAGCAGTGTGCTGCAGGCGGCAGGTTAGCGAATCGACCTCAGCTCTACCACAGCGTGCACACCTCCCCGCCGGCGCCGTCGAGGTTCCACAGGCTGCCCCACGTGGCGCCGCCGCCGTCCTCCTCGCTGGACCCGTACTCGTCGCAGCTGGCCGTGGAGCCGCAGCAGCTGCCGGTGCCGCCGCCGTGGAGGACGAGGAGGTCGACGTCGTCACAGGACATGGGGCACATGAAGCAGCAGCCCATGGCGTCGTCATGCATGATCAGGTCCCCGGCGGCTTCGGTGGCTACAGTCGTCGTCGCGTCACCGGTCGTTGCGCTGCCACGGTCGTCGCCGTCGTCGGCCGTGGCGCCGGTGGTGCATGTGCCAAGGCGCTGCTGGTCCCCGTACTCCTCGTCAAGGTCAAGCTGCTGCGGCCCAAGAAGAGACTGCTGCTGCTGCATCATTTCCTGTCGCTGCTTGAGGAACCGGGCTCTCGCGCGCTCGATGTTCTTGGATGGCTTTCCCTTCTTGAAGTGCGTCCTCCAGTAGTTCTTGATCTCGTTGTCCGTCCTGCCAGGGAGGCTGCGAGCGATCGTCGACCACCTGTTTCCCCACAAAGCATGGAGCTGGACTATGATGGTCTCCTCTTGGGGTGTGATCTTGCCCCGTTTCAGATCTGGTCTCAGGTAGTTGACCCACCGCAGCCTGCAGCTCTTGCCACTCCTCTTCAGCCCTGAATTAATATAATTGAGCACAAATTAAAAGGCCGGACAAAATGAGAATGGAGGGTCTTCTTAGATCGATGAATAGCGCAATCTATCATCACCCATTGCATGTGCGCCAACAAGTGATGGTAAATCACTAATTTTATTTTGATAAAAAGATTGGCAACTCTAGATTCCATTCATCCAGTGATAGTACTCACGAGCAAGGAGTTTGGGCTGTGAACTGGTTAAACTAAGTCGCGCATCACTGCTGGAGATGAGATATACTCACTCTCACACCATGACAGCATGATTCACTCTGGACTTGTTTGTGCGAGTGCATGGATTATTCCGGCTTCTCTGCTCATCAGCTAGTCAACTCCATAGTACAAGCACGCATCAATAGGAGGCAACTGTGTGGGAGAACGAAGTTTGCTTTTGAGAAGTTCATTTCAAAAGCCGTCTGCTTGTGATTTGTGAAAAGTGATGGCTTTTAAAACGGGCTTATCATCAAAAGTAGGCTTCTTCATTTGCCTCTGCAGGTTGCATGCTTGCATTAGAATTTGAGGAACGAATGGGATCTAGTACACGCACGAGACGATAATGGCACTCGATCGCGGCAATGCTAGCAGCAGCAAAGTTGGCAACAAGCAAAGGGAAGGGAGTCTCGTGCATGGTAGAATCCTGGGACACATGAAGATCCTCTGCAAGTTGCTCCACCTGAAGATATAGAGATATCATCCTGGCAAATCACAAGCCTAAAGTAGGTGCACAACGTACACAACAACGTCAGATTGACGGCCGTGTGCAACTTGCAGAGAGAGCCTGAGACTCGATATAACTTGCAAGTTGCGCAGCTACTACCCTGCTGTTTGGTGAAAAGAGCTCGATCGTACTTGGCGAGGTAAAAAATAAAATAAAAATAAAGGCAACAATTGTTAAGAACAATCAAGCAGTATATTTTTTTTATGTAAAAGCAGAGCAATAAGCAGTATTGAACAGATATATCCAGTACCTGCAAGCTTGGAGACGGAGTTCCACCTCCCTTCGCCGTGCTGGCTGACATGGTCGACGAGCAGCTTGTCCTCCTGGCTTGTCCAGGGGCCCTTCCTCCACCCGTCCACCTCCTGCTGCTGCCGTCCCCAGCCGAGCGACCCCTCCATTGCCTGCCTCAGCTCCGACGGCTGTGACTGGGTTTCCTGCCCTGTCCTTTGGCAGCTAGTAGCAGCTAGCTCGTATCTACGCTACAGCAGCCGGCCGGCCGGCGCGGGGGAGCACACAGCACTACAGCAGGAGCAAGCAGCTAGCCTTTCTTTGCTGTGCCTGTGATGCTGCCTGTCCCGCAATGAGAGTGACTGAGGCCAGGCTTGGAGCGAGTGGAGCCGCTGGCCGCTGCCGCGTATATATCGGCACCGGCGGCTCGGCGGGCTCTCGATCTGTTTCCTCTGTCTCTCGCTCAGTCGCTCGCCAGCCATCGGCCATCGGCCATCGCCAAAGGCCGCGTCGCTGTCGGTGGAATTCCATACTCCACTAGCTACCTCTACTGTCGAGTTGGATTTCCCGAAATGCCCCAGCCCCCACGCAGGCACGGTAAAAATCTTCTTCCCTCGTCCTAGGTCCTAGCTCGCCGTGCGTGGTTCGCCAATGCAAAGTTACCGTCGTGTCGTTTGTCGCAGCGAAGCAAGCGCCATGGAGCCGGACGCCGAAGAAATAGATTTTGCCCGGTGGTGAACATACAACACGCGCTTCAATGTTGATTGCCCGTAAATCTCTAGCGTGGTTTTAAATAGCGAGCTATAGAAATTAGCGGAAGCTTATCCAAAACGCTATAGCCGTGCTATTTGGCGCTATAGTGCGCTAATAAGCGTTGTGTTAGCTGTTTCTGAACAATATTAGCGCGCTATTTCGGTGTTATAGTGCGCTATTTTTTTTAGCGATCTCTAGTACGTAGCTCAGAGTACAGAGCATGCTGCGATATAATATAATATAACGGCTTTATTTGTAAGAACAACTCTCCGATCGAGTATTTTTCCTCCTAGTTTTAATTTTGTAAGCACCGAAGAGTTTTGGTGTCTCCAATCCTGTATTGCAATACACATTAGTATATTTGTTGGTGTGGATCGGACGGATCGGATTCTAGAAAGCCGACGCGTGGATACACAGGTTTGCAACAGGTGGTGCCATGCAACAAAGCCAACAACGCGTAAAGATGGCAATTGTACTTGTAGCGATCGCGATTGCGATGATCACTTTCCGACGCACAAACGAACTAAACTAATCCCCTACTTAAGGGATCGCGATGGACTCGTGTTAGCTGACTACGTATTAGCTAGAAGTTATTTGAATCATTGAGCTAAAAGATAGATATATTCATGGTTTTGTCTATAAAATGCTATAATATTAACTAGGTAACTATTAGCTGGGCGTTATTTGGATCTATGAGCTAAAAGATAGATATATTGTTTTTTATCTATAAAAATGCTCTTATATTAACTAGGTAATTATTGGCTGACTACATATTAGCCGGATGTTGTTGGGATCAATGAGTTAAAAGATAGATATATTGTGTTCTTAAAAAATATAGATATATTGATAGTTTTGTCTATAAATGCCCTTAATCTTTTAGATGCTACGATATTAATTTGTATAGCTTTTGTGTATAGAGGTATATATAGGAGGGTTAAGATGTCTTTTTCACAATTCATTATTAGTTGCTTAGCTAGGTTGGGACAACTGTTGTATAGTGGACTACTTGTTAGCAATGTGTTTAATTAAACAGTCGTTACTTAGCATGTTCATACACACTTAATAGCTGCTATTAGTTGGGTTGGGACAATTTGAAAAATAAAATTGAAGTTACGATATATTTAGGGGCAAAAGTATGTCAATATCATATTTGAATTTAATGCACACTTAACAGGACATTCTCATATTATTGTATATATTTGCTAGATTATTGATGCCAAAGTCATCTTAAATAAATTATAGGTCTTAAATTTTATATTAATAAAGAAAGAAAAACATAAATAGATATGTAGCACCGTGTGTCCTTATTTTCTATGCCGGTTGATAGCTCTTTTCTTCGGCTGTGGGGATCCTTCAGGAGAGCTCCAGCTTTAGCTTCTTCGAAAAGAATTAATCTCAACTAATCAAACATCTAAAATATTAATTAATTCAGATGGGATCTAAAGAGAATCACTTCTCCATTTATATTATGAGGCGGGAGCTAAAAAAACTTGCTCCACCATGCTTCTTATTATATTTTAATGGGACGGTAGAGAATCAATTTTCATCAGCTTTACATGCTCCCTCTTAGAAATTCAATGTAATAATGTCATCAGAGAATCAAAAGAGTGAAACTGAAGAATCAGATAGTAGATCTCTTCTAAATAAAGCGTAATGTATAAACAATTTTTTGGTAATATAAAATACGATGTGACGATTGTACGATAGATACTCGAATTATCACCCAAGGGCAAATTTGGAAGACCGCACCTAACAAGAGGAATCATGTAAACAAAGTCCTTTTAATTTGGACCCTTACCCCTTCAAGAGACCTCCTCGTCGTGACTTCCAACAAAGAACGAATGATGCGCTTATATATGCTAATTAAGTAGATCATCACTAGATCTCCCAGGGATTAAGTACCGGCATTTGGTACGGTACACTGATTGTCGCCCCTCCACGTACCCCTCACATTGCGTAGAGCCGTAGGGCTCCCCCAGGCTTTCCTTGGCGCTCTCTCTCCTGCGGTCCCCTCGCAGTCTTGCCTCGTCACCTAATCGTCTATTTCGAAGCCACCAACTAGCTAGATATACAAAATGGCTTGCGACGCTTGCCTAGGAATCCATAGGTATATTTTTTTTTTACAAATTATTAAGGTACTCTATTAAGTTAAAATTAAATCAAGTCTATTTGAAAGTTTTGGGGATACCTTATGTCCTAATAACACAACAAATATTATGTGTCCATCTTAAAAAACTATAAGCATAATCTCAAATTTAAATAAATTTGTATTAAAAATATCAAATAAGTGCCACTAAATTTTTCATTGAATATAATTTCATAGTTACATATTTTATAAAATAATATATGTGTATACAGCATCTAAACCTGATGTTAACAGTGGTAAATTTCTTTGTTCCTCAGAGCATTTTTAAGAGTTTACTAAATCCCTTCCTAATGTTTGGTTTGTAGCTAGACAAGAAAAAACTCATCTCCAACAACAGCTAATCCGTCCTCTTAATTTTTTAGAACTTGAAAAAGGTCATCTCGTTCCGTGTAAAGTTACACGTTTTTAAGTCGCGTATATCCTCGGCCAATCTAAAGATGGAAAGATGTGAAAAGAATAAAAAATAAGAAATAATTTCTGACGTAAATGTATAAAGAGAAATAATATATAAAAGTGGCTAGAATAATTTGGAAATAGTATCACGATAGCTATCTTTCTAAGCTTACTAATATTACTTTTTATAAATAAAATAGTATGTTATCAAGTTAAACAAAATAAACAATTTATTTGAGATGGAACTAGAGGTCTATCTAGAATTAATGCATCACCGCGGGCATCAGCACGACATCGACATGGCGCTAGCTAGCTAAGCTAAGCGCCTAAGCTCCCTCCGGTTAAACTAGTCGTAGACGTCCTTGTTGCTGCCCGCGCGTGCCACGGCAGGCCCGCTAGCAGCATCCATGGTGCGCTAGCTGTGCTGTTGCGCCGATGGGTGACCACCCGGCCAACCGCGCAGCGCCACCCGCCCTCGACGGACCGATCGATAATCGCCGCCGGCCGGGGGCAGTGGCAGCGCACAGCGACGTCGCCCGTAAAATAAGAGTCCGTGGCTGCTATTTCGGGCAAGCGAGCACGTACGTACGGCGGGCAGGGGCCGGGCGCGCCGGGTGTTCTGTTATTTTATATGCGCGGATCGCCGTCTCCCCGCGCGCGTGGGTGCGGCGTGGTGACTTTGGCGCCTCCCGCCGGCGACAGGTGTCTGTCGCCGGCTCCTCCAGGACCACCGCCTTGTTTAATCGCGTCGCCAACTCCGGCGAGCATAAAGCACGGCCTTGCTCGGACCACAGAGACAAGCAAGGCCAGATCGATCGCCCATCATCTCCCATATATATATCACCACTAGTATAGTATACTAGTTTAGTATAATTATCTAGAGGTTAGCTAGCTAGCTAGCCTTGCAGTACATGTTACGGCCGGGTCTTCATTATTCGCTCTACTAGCTTTCTTTCTGTCTGATTACATGTCGTTTGCTCTCGGCCATTGCACGTAGGCCGCATCTATCGCAATCGATCGAGCTGGTTTTGTTTAGTGGTTTCCACTGCGTGATGTGGCTGGGGCAAAGGGTTATGTTAATGCTTGTGCGGTGAAATGAAGCATCCTGATCCATTTTTATATGTAAGTACTGTATATATCTATGTACTGATGGTGTGACGAGGCATTGGGCTGCATATATATGCAAGCCTCGCTTTCCTCACTTTTTACTTTGAGATCCAGAAGGCTCCCGAAAAGCCGGTTCATATATTTATTTATTTGGATTGGAGAGTAGTAGTATGTTTATACTCCAAGCAAGCTCATCATCTCGTTCTTCATATCACAGAACTTGGGAGCTAAAAGTAGAAAGCAGCAAGATACGGTCCCGACACAAAGCTAGTTAGTTGCACTAGCTAGGTAGCAACAGTCACGTCCGCCAAAATTCAAATGGTGTGTGAGAGTTTGAGATATTGCTAAAGGTGAGGCACTAAAATTAAAGGTCGCTCTCAGCTCGACTCTGTGAGCTGCTTTACACCTCAATTCAAGGGCAAAGGTAAATTGCACTACCGCATCAGGTAGTTCTCTCGAGATTGCATACATAGTACACGTTTCCTCGTCTCCGCCATCTCGGTGGCTTAATTTTAATTTACGCTCAGTAACTATCTTTGAACGAGCTTTCTTTGCTTGCGAATTAAGTTGTGAATGGCAAAATATTCAAACAAACCAAATAATATTGAGTCTGTCTACACGCGGCACTCGATCGAATGTTTTGGAGACTGTAAAACACTTGATTTTTTTTTACATCTTCTTCTTTTCTCAAGCCCCCCACATAGCCACCGTCCACCATCGCGCGGCGGCATGATAGGGTCTCATAGGAGCTCTGTCGTTGTGGTTGCGCTCATGGCGGTCTCCTTCTCCCCTCTCTTCCCGTCACTGTCATGGCCATGTGCGTCCTTTTTTTTTGACCTGACCAAGTCTCGTATCCATTGCTGCCGGAGCCCTAACACCACCCACGGTCACCCCCATCACCTGGTCGCCTTTTCCCCCGAGCCCCATTCTAATTAAGTCTGTCGGAGTTGGGAAAGAAGAGAATGGAGGATAGGGGCGGAGATAGAGAAGAATGAGAGGGAGAGGAATCGAGTGTTGAGAGTGAGGGCCTGTTTGGTAGAGCTATGCTCTCTAATTCTCTGGTGAAATGATTTTAAGCTTGAAAATAATTCTATTTGATTCTTTAGTATAAACTCTTAAAATCACTATGAAAAATCACAATCAGGGAGAAGCTACCCTTTTTCAACTTTTAGACTCTTAGTTTATTTCAGAGAAACACTTCACTCTGAAAAAACTATTTGGCAACCAAGGAGTAATTCTCTTCGAGAATCCGCTCCATAAAACACTCCCAAACGCACCCTGAGAGGAACACTCAAGTGTCATTTAGCATTACTCAATAATATGCCTGTCATTCTCTACGACTCGAGCTCCCACTACTACTAGTCTCCGCAGATCACTGCCGCCTGCGGAAGGTACATACGGTTTCCTGGTTTGATCGTGTTATTGGACACAGGTATGTGATTGGTATGCTCGATCTTGTCCAAGACATACCAACGATCGAACCGATCATTACAGTTACAACATTTGCTGTCCGGTCTCAAGTTTAACATTTATCAAATGTTCCGGCAGTATCAGTGCGGTAAGAAATATACGACTTCGATAGGAATCTAGGCCGTGCAAATTAAAGGGGAGCTAAAGAAACACTCAAATAGTTGACATTCGCCGTGAAGGCACGGCACCAAGTGTCCAAGTCCTTGGGGACAATTCTTGCTAGAGCTAGGCGACGTGAAAATAAAAAACAAACTAGTGGTATATGTTCCATCTTGTACGCAGCAGCCTGATCCCTCCACGAGTACATGGCATCCTTCAGGACCTTAAGCGTAAAGTGAAGGAAGAATCATGGTGTCCCCTGTCGCGAGATGTCTAAACAGTATGAAACATGCTTTGGTTGAACGAACCTCACAGCATGCACAAGCACAAAGAACAAGTTGCCCCAAAGCGTCAATTGCCTTTCTCAGCGAGGAAATGCTGTACTTGTACGTATATACCAAAGACCATGCTAAGTACACGTCCACAAGAGAATATGTACCTCTCAAGGTGCAAAAGAAGAATAAATAATTGATCCACACCAAATGCAGGCCCAGAAAATGTCCGCCTCATCTAAAAAGGATATAGTCAATTCTAAAAAAAAAAACTAAAAAGGATAGTCCGGCCCCTAAAAACAAGCCCACACTGATTATAAGAGTCAAAGCATATAAAGTCCAGCTCCTAAAATTATAAGACATTCTAAAAATCTTGAAGAGTCAAAATATTTAAAGTTTGGTTAAAATTAAAGAGAAAATTTTAAAAATTTATAATATCAAATATGTATACTGTGAAACTATAATTGATGAAAAATTGATGAAGAATCTAATGATACTTAGTTAATATCATAAATATTATTATGTTATGATATAAGTTTGGTTAAACTTGAGATGTTTTGACTTTTCAAGATTATTAGAATGCCTTATAATTTGGGATGGAGGAAGTAGTATTTTGGCATTGCATGTGTCTAGCACTTTAATTTATGTTGATATGCCGGTGTCTCAAACATCATGAAAACCAACTAGTCATGCGTTCAACACAAAATAGAGCACATTTAAATAATTTAAACAAGTAATAATAAGCACAATTGCGAGCAATTAAATACTAGAAACATGAACACTGAAAATGCAACCTCTAAATAGAGCATCAATAGATAGATAGTATTATTAGAAAAATAAAATCGGTACTCCCTCTGTCCACAGATAAGATAACTTGTCAAACTGTCTAAAGTTTAATCAAATTTATAAAAAAATATTATTTAATATATATTACCAAATAATCATTATTATTATATTTCTCATGGAGCATATTTTTACAGCATTACCTATATATTGTGTCATAAATTCTAATAATTTCCCTATAAATTTAGTCAATGCTAGAAAGTTTGACTTACAACAAACTAGAATATTGAGTTTCTTAGGACAGAGTGAGTACTAGTTTCATATTTTTTATGGTAAAGACTTTAGCCAGATTTTATTTTTTTAGAAAAAATTATAAAAAAACGTCGCGTCGCTAGCAAAGATGGAGGACAGGGCGAGGATGCCCGCGATCGACGCGAAAGCGAGATGCACACCACACCACACCAGCCTCGGTTTATATTTGGGCCGGTTCCTAGTCTGTTACCAAGTGGGGCCTTGTACCATCATATCTCGCAGCTTCACTGCAGTCCAAAAAAAACCGGGAAGGAGGAATTTGTTCAAATGGGCCAATTAAAGTCTACCAGTACAGTCGGATGTATACTACTCATAATAAGAGATGCCGATGGGCGTTGTACAAAACGCGTTAAAGCTGTGGAGGAAGCGGCACAGGAGCAAGGCATCTCCAGAATCGAATGTCCACGACCTGGAGCCGATCGAGTCGGATGCTATATACGTGTCTTCGTGATTTACTTATTGATCGCTTTGATAACATAGCAGTCCTGCAAACAATACAATGAAACTCGTTATTAAGATCGACCTAATGCAGCATGTCATCTCGGACTTCGTGAAGGAAATCAAAACACAAGGTGAGAGTGGATGTTTATTTTCCTTTGAAATCATAGGATGACAACAGCATCTCAAAGGAAAGGAATTAATCTTTCCTGCGTTTCAAACATTCTCTCCGAATTGTTTTCCTCCATTTTGCATTTCGTGTACGTTTCTTCCAAAATTATGTCAATCCAAACAGCCCCTAAGTGTTTGGATACCATTCTTATTTTTCTATGTTGTTCTCAGTTTGTTTAGTAGATCCAAAACAGGGCCTAAATTTCTGGATTTCATTATATAGTTAGTGTCAGAGCATCTCCAAAAACTTTTTAAAATTGACTTGCTATATCTTGAGTTATAGCAAGTTACTATTTTGTTTGGCAGGGGAAAAAAAGATGTGTCTCCAACAAGTTAGTATTCTGACTTGGTAAAATTGAAAAAATTGGCTCATCTTTCGACTGAACCGGTACTGGGCCCTCCTTCCTGCGCGACGTGAGTACTGATCTCGCGTGCGTGGCCTCCGCCGCCGGTCGAGGCCGCGACGCTACTCCGGCTGGCCACCACCTCCTCCTCGACCTCGTCAAGATACTCGGGCCGGCCATCACCTCCTCCTCGACCTCGTTCAGCTACTACTCTGGCCGCGGCAGAGCTCCGGCGAGCTCGGAGGCGAGGGCGAGGCGAGGCGGGAAGCTCGGAGGCGGCCGCGCGCGAGCTCGACGACGACGATGGCGAGGCGAGGCGGTGCCGGCGGTGACCACAATAAACATAAATAAAAGAAACAAATAAGTGATCTGGCGATGGATAGAAAAGAAGTACACTACCTTGTAGTGGCAGGCATGCACAAGGCAGCGAGCGTGGTGGCGGGAGCTGGACGCGCACGGCGTTGAATGGCACCCCAATGCACGCGCATATATAACGACCCAGTAGATCTCTCCTGGAATTGAAATATAATAATTCCCCTGATAAAGTAAAAAGTGAATTCACCATGGCTGCAGGCGGCATCAAAGAAGGAAGCAGTACCGTCGTCGGAATAAAACCGGCCATTACCGCATTGTTGCTGCTGCTGCTAGCGGCGACGGCAGCGGCGGGGCGTCCTTCCTCCGGCCTGCATTATCCTCTGCCGACAACGACTGTTGTCGAGGCGCCAAACCAAGGAGCAGGCGCCTGACCTCCGCCACCACCCGGCGAGCCGCGTCCTCCACCTCCCTGAGGTCGCCGATGCTGAAGATGAGGCCAGAACCGGGTGGCGTCGTCGGTGCCGTCTGATTTTGATGATTGACGGAGGCAGGGCCGACGGGAGGATGCGGTACGGCGACGCCTTAGCGAAGTCAGCGGCGGCGGACGCGGCCCCGACGCCGACGAGCATGGCGTTGCGTCCGCGAGCGAGGATGTCAGTGACGACGGAGGGAACCGCGACGGCGAGGCGAGGGGCCGCCCGCGGACGCGACGACGAAGCTCGGAGGCGGCCCCGCGCGGGAGAGGCGGCGTGGGTGAAAAAAAAATTCAGCGATAGCAACCTAGCCTGCGTGCGTATTGTTCAGCATGCGACACCCTTTGATAACAAGTTTAGATAAATACAAAGTTGTTTTTAAAGAGTTGTTAGAGAAATTTTTTTATGATTTTATCAAAGTTATAGAAATACTAACCTATTTTAAGGAGTTGTTGGAGATGCTCGTGTGGCTATTACCAACCTGTTTTAAGTAGTTGCCTGTGGCTGTTATAGTCGAGCACTGAAAATGAGAAGTGCTACGAGTGGGAGTCGATCGGTTCTACTAGAGTTGTGGGCCGGGGTGTTTGACACTTTAGACATGCGATCTTCTCCAGGCTCCCATGGCCATCCCTAAAACAAGCCATGGTCGTCGACTGGCCCCCCTCCCTCTCCGTTCGTCGTGTGGCTTCGTGCACAGCTCATGCATGCCACAATTAATTCTATCTATGCCAAGAGCAGGCAAGGGCATTCTTCCTCACCCACGGCCGCGGGCGATCAATTGAATGGCGTGACGCGAACCCAACGCATTACGACGTACTACGTGACGACCAACACAAGAATGCAGCTCGACAGATTCATGGCCGCCTCCGTGGTCCTCGCCGTCGTTGTTTCCCTGCTCGTCGCCGTCCTCCCTATCGCTCGCGCTGAGATCAAGACGACGCCGATCGTCGCCGACTCGCGCTCCGTCATCCTGTTCGAGGAGTTCGGCTTCCGGCGCGGCGGGCACGCGACGGTCTCAGCCACCGGCATCTCATGGAGGGTCCCCGAGGGATCCCAGCTTCGCTCCGTGGACACGACGCTCATGGGCTTCTTCCTCATCTCCAACTCCCTCTTCTACAAGATCAACAACGAGTCGGACTACGCCGAGGCCACGGGCGGCGCCTTCTGCCCGCTGACGAGCCAGTACGTGCAGCGGCTGTTCCTGTTCAAGGAGGTGGCGCCCGACGGCACGGGGCGGGGGTCGCTGACCATCGACTCCGACGACCAGTACACGGTGCTGTTCAGCAGCTGCCAGGAGGGCGTGGAGGTCACCATGGAGGTGCGCACCGAGATGTACAACCTGCGGGGGCGGTCCGGCGCCCGGGAGTACCTCCCCGTCGGCCTGCTCCCGCTGCCGTGGGTCTTCGCGGCCGCCGCCGCCGTGCACTTCGCGTTCCTCACCGCGTGGCTGCTCGTCTGCGCCAGGCACCGCCGGACCGCCGAGCGCATCCACGCCATCATGGGCGCGCTGCTACTGTTCAAGGCGCTCAAGCTCGCGTGCGCCGCCGAGGACCAGTGGTTCGTGGAGCGCACCGGCACCCCGCACGGGTGGGACGTCGCCTTCTACGTCTTCGGCTTCTTCAAGGGCATCCTGCTCTTCACCGTCATCGTGCTCATCGGCACCGGCTGGTCCTTCTTGAAACCGTACCTCCAGGTATATATCCTCCGGCCGGTGGATCGATCCATCGATCCGTGCTGCATCTGCATGCAACGACCAAGATCAACGACGATCGATCATGGGTGCGTGCAGGAGCGAGAGAAGAACGTGCTGATGATCATCATACCGCTGCAAGTGATCGAGAACATAGCGTCGGCGGTGATCGGGGAGACGGGGCCGGCGGGGAGGGACTGGCTGGCGTGGAACCAGATCTTCCTGCTGGTGGACGTCATCTGCTGCTGCGCCGTCTTCTTCCCCATCATCTGGTCCATCCGCAACCTGAGGGAGGCGTCCAAGACCGACGGCAAGGCGGCGCGGAACCTGCAGAAGCTCACCCTCTTCAAGCAGTTCTACCTGGTGGTGGTGTGCTACCTCTACTTCACGCGGATCGCCGCGTCCGCCGTCGCCGCCGTGCTCAGCTACAAGTACCAGTGGGCCGTCAACGTCTCCATCGAGGCGGCCAGCCTTGCCTTCTACGTGTTCGTGTTCTATAACTTCCAGCCCGTGGAGAAGAACCCCTACCTGTACGTCGGTGACGATGAAGAGGAAGCCGCGGGTGGACAGCTTGAGATGGAGAGCACCTTTGAGATCTGATGATGAGGAGACAGGCATGTATATGTACGTACGTGATCGATGAATGCTTTTTATCTCTCCAAGTTTTGTATAGTGATACAGTACTACTACGAACAACCTGACACGTATGGTTTTGATATGTTTTTCGGCCGCCTAAAATGTCCTAATCCTTTCAGTCATAAATATCATATTCTCTGTGGAGGCACAAGCCCCTGATCTAGCTAGATTCCTTATTAAAAACATAAATAATTATAGAAAACAACAGGTGAACCAAGTAAAAAAAAAGGGGGCTGCTATACTAGGGATCCAAGTGACTATTTTGTAAGGATCTAAAGTAAAAAAATGAGGGGAGCAGTTATCGGATTTGGACTTGCATGTTGATCAAATTGCTGCTGATGTTGTTGAGTGGATGATGAGTCTTCAACGATTTTACGGTTTATGCCTTTATGGTGTCGTGAAGCGCTTGTATGTGTATGCACAGTCCGCGCCTGTATTATGGAGTGAAATCGATAGTTTGTTTGATACCATGATGTAACTTTTTACTAGTAGGCCTTTAATACAAGTATTCAAGTACTCCCTCTATCCCACATTATAAGATATCTCAACAATCTTGAAGAGTCAAATTATCTCAAGTTTGATCAAACTTATATGATAATATAATAGCATTTATGATATCAATTAAATATCATTAGCATAGTATGTCTATTTGATATCGTAAATCTTTATAGTTTTCTCTATAATTATTGGTCAAATTTAAGATGCTTTGACTCTCCAATATTCATGGAATGTCTTGTAATTTCAAATGGAAGAATTATTAAGTAATGTGGCTCGTAATAATAACCACTCTAAGAGGCCATTTGAATATTTTTATTTGAAGAAATTAAAATTGGTTTTTAATAAATTAACCTATTTAGCATAGAAATCGATGTGTCAGCACTTTCAAAGTTGAAATATAACTTTATCTCAAATTCATAGGGTAAGAGATAAAAATTAATTATATAGATCGGCATTTTATATTTCTAATTTACAATTTATAACATATAACACTTGCTTCAAACTCACTCTTCTATGATAAAAAAACAACAAATAAATATGTCTCTCGTATAATGATCAATAATATACAAATAGAATATGATCATATTAGCTTAATAAATATATGTCTAAATTATGATCATTAAAATAAATTTAATTCAAAGATCCAAACGGGTCCTAAGACTACTTTAATTGAGAGTTTCATCAAAATTTTATTTATATTTAATAAACTAACACATAAACTTTTGCAGTGATGTGGTAATGTTTTTAATAAAAGAGAGGAGAATTGTGTTTCATGAGTATCAAATTCTCTTACTCCATTAGCAACTCAAGATGACTCATAGGATTAAAATATCTATATATATGAAGTGAATAAAGCTATGCATTGATAGTGATGGTTTTTTTCCATACTTTATTGAATTATTGGTTGATCACAGCAACAATACAAAACTCTTTGATGAGAATGACCGAACAAAGGAAAGATAAAATTAACTATGTTGGAGATTTTGGAGATTAGAGAATGTAATGCAATGTACCAGGCGAAGCTAGACACTATGGACCCACATTCATAGAAATAGATGGATCCATTTGTCACCCATATCCTTTGAGTTCAAAATATTTAATTTTCTTCTCGCTTTCTATATATGACCACCCGTACCAACTGGTTCCGTATATGTTGTTTTCTCGTGGATCTCGCGTGCTATACAGCTGAGTGAGTGGTGAGAGTGACCAAGCTAGCGCCCGTCCGGCTCACTCTGCCGGCCATGGCAAGCGCCAAGACGAAGCTGCAGCTGCAGGAGAGGGTCCCGCTCCCCCGCACAGCGTGGAAGCTGGCCGACCTCGCCGTTCTCTTCCTGCTCCTGGCCCTCCTCGCTCGCCGTGCGTCCTCGCTGGTGGCAACTTCTGGCGGCGCGGCGCCGGCGTGCACGTCGTGCTGGGTCGCCGCGCTCATCTGCGAGGCGTGGTTCACGGTGTTGTGGCTCATCAACATGAACGCCAAATGGAACCCGGTCCGCTTCGAAACGCACCCTGAACGCCTCGCCCAACGGTACGCTAGTGGTGTGGCAAAGTACTGTACCACCACCAAAGACGTACGACACGGTTTTTTTTTTTTGGCTTTGATTTGCTTCGTCAATCGGTGTTGTTACGTTGAATGATTTATTTGGATCTCGTCAGGACGAGCGATGACGAGCTGCCGGCGGTGGACATGTTCGTGACGACCGCGGACCCGAAGCTGGAGCCGCCGCTGGTGACGGTGAACACGGTGCTGTCGCTGCTCGCGCTGGACTACCCGGCGGGCAAGCTGACGTGCTACGTCTCCGACGATGGCTGCTCGCCGGTGACCTGCTACGCGCTGCGCGAGGCCGCTGAGTTCGCCAAGCTGTGGGTGCCGTTCACCAAGAAGCACGGCGTCAAGGTTAGGGCCCCCTTCGTGTACTTCTCCTCCTCCGGCGGCGCGGCGGCGGAGCGTGGTGCTGGGGCCGACGACGACGACGCGGAGTTCTTGAGCGCTTGGACGTTCATGAAGGTAATGCTAGCTACTGTTAATTAATTTCTTTTTTTTTGCGAGAAACTGTCAATTATTTTCTGCAGTCACTAATAATAACATCCGGCCGGCGTGCACACTTACGTGGCAGTGTCTGATCGTGTTCTTTGCATGTAGAACGAGTACGAGGAGTTGCTCCGCCGGATCGAGAACGCCGAAGAGGAGTCTCTGGTTCAGCTCCGCGACGGCGACGGCGACGGCGACGGCGAGTTCGCCGAGTTTGTGGGGGCTGACCGCCGGAACCATCCCACCATAATCAAGGTACAGTAGAGACGAACTGATCAACTGATATAGATGGCAAAAATAATATGGTACTCGTGAAACGCGTGCGCCCATATCTCGTTGCTTTGTTTTCTTGCCAACAAGCATGCATGGCCGCACGTTCTTATCCTCTGCCGGCGCGCGAGTGTTCAGGTGCTGTGGGACAACAGCAGCAAGAGCAAGAGCAATCAGGAGGCCGCAGGCGATGGAATCCCAAGCCTCATATACGTCTCGAGGGAGAAGAGCCCCACACAGCACCACCACTTCAAGGCCGGGGCCATGAACGTCCTGGTACGTACGTACGTCGGGTCAGTGTTCGGTCCCGTCGATCGCACAGCAGTCCATGCTGCATCTGCATCTGAATCTGCATGGGTGGCAAGGCAACGGCATGCCATGCACATCTGCAGGCTCAACGTACGTAATGCAACTGATGAGTAGAAGTGCCTCCTGAGCCATGACCATCTGCTTGTGCACTGTGCTGTGCAGACGAGGGTGTCCGCCGTGGTGACCAACTCTCCCATCATGCTAAACGTAGACTGCGACATGTTTGCAAACAACCCACAGGTCGCTCTCCACGCCATGTGCCTCCTCCTGGGCTTCGACGACGACGTCCACAGTGGTTTCGTTCAGGCGCCGCAGAAGTTCTACGGCGCCCTCAAGGACGATCCTTTTGGCAACCAGCTGCAGGTTCTTTTCGAGGTACCTTATGTACACACCACTATGAACTATCTATCATTCATTATCATATATAGGAACACCGTGTTACCTTGTATATATCGACGACTTTGTCATATGTGCTTGTGAGCTTATATGTAGAAAATTGTAAATGGAGTTGCCGGACTTCAAGGCATATACTACTGTGGGACGGGTTGCTTTCACCGTAGGAAAGTCATGTACGGCGTATCACCGGACTCCGCCACCAGTACCAGCAGTAGCATGAAAGGTAAGATATATATTTCGAATGACTGCGCTCCGCAACTTTGTCGTCTGTCATTCAGTCTATGCTCTTAACTGGTTGTACAAACTCTGGCAGAATCACCATCATACAAGGAGCTACAGAAGAGGTTTGGCAGGTCGAATGAATTGATCGACTCCACGAGGAGCATCATCTCCGGGGACATGTTCAAAGCACCAACTACTATGGAGGCAACAGACCTAAATGGTCGTGTCGAAGCAGCGAAACAAGTTTCTTCCTGCAGCTACGAGACCGGCACGAGTTGGGGTCAGGAGGTAGTATATGCGTGTCAACTAGCATTTTGCATGTTTTGCTAACATGAAAGAATTCATGCGTATGCGTGCTTTTGCAGGTTGGCTGGGTCTACGGGTCCATGACCGAGGACGTCCTGACAGGTCAGCGCATCCACGCCGCCGGCTGGAGGTCGGCGATCCTGAGCCCCAACCCGCCGGCGTTCCTCGGTGGCGCGCCCACCGGTGGGCCGGCCAGCCTCACCCAGTACAAGAGGTGGGCGACGGGCCTGCTGGAGATACTCCTCAGCCGCCATAACCCGGTCTTCCTCTCCACGTTCAAGCGCCTCGATTTCCGGCAGTGCGGCGCCTACCTAGTCATCGAAGTGTGGCCTCTCAGGGCGCCCTTTGAGCTGTGCTATGCATTGCTAGCACCTTACTGCCTCATTGCGAATCGCTCCTTCTTGCCAAAGGTAATTCATCAATCTTTCTATCACCGGTCCTTGCGATGCCCAAGTGGCAAAGTTTCTGAAATTTCATCTTCTTGTGACGTAGGCGTCAGAACCAGGTTTCATCATCCCGCTGGCGCTGTTCCTGGCATACAACATGTACAACCTGGGCGAGTACAAGGACTGCCGGCTCTCGGCGCGCGCATGGTGGAACAACCACCGGATGCAGCGGATCGTGTCGTCCTCCGCCTGGCTGCTCGCGTTCCTCACCGTCGTCCTCAAGACGCTCGGCCTCTCGGAGACGGTGTTCGAGGTGACACGCAAGGAGCAGCAGCCGGGTTCGCCCGACGCCGCCGCCGGCGACGGCGACGCAGACCTGGGGCGGTTCACCTTTGACTCGTCGCCGGTGTTCGTCCCGCCAACGGCGCTCGCGATGCTGAGCGTCGTCGCCGTCGCCGTTGGGGCGTGGAGGGCGGCGGTGGAAGGCGTGCCCGGCAGCGGTGTCGGCGACCCGGGCGTCGGGGAGCTCGTGTGCTGCGGTTGGCTGGTGCTTTGCTTCTGGCCGTTTGTGAGGGGGCTCGTCGGCAAGGGAAGCTACGGCATCCCATGGAGCGTCAGGTTCAAGGCTGCTCTTCTCGTCGCCGCGTTCGTGCACATGTGCACGCGCAAGTAACGTCGTCGGCGTCACAACTACTACACCTCCTGCGGTCGCCGATGGTTGGTTGACGTGACGGGAATCATCTTGGACACGGAAACATGTCTGCAACCCCATCCATCCGTAAATCCACAACGTGTTCTGCGCTGTGCCTAAGACTGTACTGTATTTTTGCTTCCACTATTTGTACTCCTTCAGTACCTATAAAATAAGTTATTGTTTAGAAAGTTTGAATTAAACATTTGTAATATAAATTATAAATAACTTTTAAGTTGTTAAATTTAGAAATGTGAAAATAATATCAATAGATTGGTCTTAAAAAATACTTTCATAAAAAATACATATAATAAATTTCAATAAATATTTTTTTCAAAAATTAAGTAGTTAAAGTTACGTTTTGGAGACCGTATCAATGTCAAAACGACTTGTTTTATGAGTATAGAGAGAGTATAGGATTTCTTGCATAAGATATTTGGCCTGTCGTCTACGAGAAAACAGAAATCCAAGTCGCTCGGCAGGTAGGCGAGAGAAGCAAACTAAATTCAGAGCAGATTGCAAGTTAGGTAGAAGCTTTGAGGATCCCATCGGTTTCAGTCCGATTGCAACTAGACTAAATTCTTTCTTTTGGCGATTTTTTCTGCTTGCAATACAGAACACACTCAGGGCAAAGCTTAAATTTGCATCGACCAAACGACGCGACCATAAAGAAAGCATTCAGAGAAGAACCAACTAGAGAAACCAGGCAACCAAACTTGCTTCAGATCACTGACTGAAACTTGCTTCGGATCACTGATTGAACATTGGGGCCAGAACGAAAGCTTAAACCCTGGAGCTCCATGGCCTTATCAAGGTGGAAGGATTCTCCACCCTCACAGCTTTGAGATTGAGTCTGCTTTCCAGGTGGAGAAGGCAACCTCTTGCATCACGACCCTCACTGAGACACTGAGAGGACAGGTTGATGGAGGTTGCCAGGGCTAAGGAAGTCGCCGGCAGGCCACCAAATAGAGCGGAGCTTACGCTTGCGGTCTGTGATTGCCGTGGTCGGCAGGACGACGGTACTGCGGTGGCCACCGGCAGTGGGCGGAGCAGCGTCGGAGCTAGGATTCCAAACTTGGGTATTTCTACCTTCACGTCAACAAATAAAAGATTCAACTTTTTTTATTCAATGAATGAAAATACACAAAATATGATGGATTCATATTGAGAGATCGTCGTTTTTACTATTTTGGGCTATATTGAGTGAACATACTATAAAATATGACATTATACCTATACATATATAAGTACATACATAAAAGTATACCAAAATAGTTGGGTATTCCTAGGACAACAGAGGAATACCCTTGGATCCGCCCATGGGGCGGAGCAGGGCTCAACAGGAGCTCAGCTCAAGAGCCATTTGTCATAGCTTGTGGCATATTTTCCAGTTGTATGTGTCATAGCGGTGGGCGGTGGGCGGTGGGCATCGAATCTTTGATTTGATTTAAAACAGTTAGATCGTCATTGTAAAATCCAACAACATAGGTTCTTTTCTTTTCTTTTTTCTGGGTATGGGCGATATGCTTTAATCTAAGCCATTAGTTCATCATAAAATTAAACTGTCTAGGTTTTTTTCTTGATAATCTTGTAATTTTTAGATCACAATGGCTTATTTTGGTTGTACCATCGTTTTCCCTTGTGTTGGAGCTGTGGAGGCGTAATTGTTGTTGTTTTCTTTTTAGTGGTAGGCCACAATCTAGTCTTTGTGTTGAGCTACTGTATTGGTTTTAGTCCGATTTTCCAAAATTAACAGGACAATAGGGTTTTCACCTCGTTCCCGAAAAACGAGGATGTTCATGAATCTCAATACTATTCAGGTGGGACGCTCTCTCCCCTGGTGACAGTTCAAAAAAAAATACTATGGTGATAAATGTTGTTGTCTAAATCAAACGGCCCTTCCTACCTTGCATCATCGTCTTCTCCAGCTATTTGATGGTGATGCCAATCTTACTAGGGTCGTCGAATTGAACGAACAAATTAAGAATTGAAGGAGCAGGCTGTCTTGCCATTGTCAAAATGAAATACTAGAATTATAGCAAAAAAATGAAATCAATTTATTTGTTATCGCTCGTGTCACCTGCCAAAGAAAAAAAAACATATTATAGTTTCTGATCATTGATGTGATTAATTCCCAAATATAGGACAGCTATAAGATTGGGTTGTCAAACAGGAATTGTGTTTCATAAGGAAACATTGGAGATTCAATTTTTAAAAGAAAAAAACTAGCTATACTACTCTTGTGTATGTATCGGAGGGTCAAAGTATTTAATTCGTCGCCGGTTCAATCTAAACGGTCCACAACTGTTTCAATTCTCAATGGTTGAACCAATGAACTGATGCTCTCATCAGTTCGATGACTGGTGAAATGTGTTGGGCAGAAGCCAGAAAGGCAGCAAGCCAAGCCAGCAAACCATGCATATGCATCTGCCGATTCACTGTGGCATGCATTGGAACATCAGATCTACCCAAAATTTACGAGAGGGTCGCGAACAGCAACGAGCCCGCGTCCCCCGGAATTACCTGATCGAGCAGCAAGCATGTCTGTAAGTAACTCCATTACTAACCAGCAAACCATCATACAGATCATCCACGGCAGGTTAAACCTCATTATACGAAACAGTACTTATTATACGATACGATCCAGATTCCAGACTCTTGTTGTCTTAACGAGACATAAAACATGCAGTTCAACCGACGACCAAACTTGACACGAAGAAGCAGACTCTTTTTCAGAAACTTGACAGTTTAAACCAACGACCAAACTTGACACGAACCAGCAGACTCTTTGAGAAACAAATTAAAAGAGTTCAACGACGACCAGACTGAAGTCTTAACACGGAACGACGACGGCAGCAGCTAGCATAGCATAGCTCAACTCCAAGTCCAAGGAAGGAGCAGAGCGATTTGTTGCATGAGCGCGTTGGCCTGGATTAGACGATGTTGATCAGCTGCAGTATCTCCGACACCGCCAGCTTGAACCTGTCTTCAGCACACAGATTCTCCGGAAATGGAGCCGAGGCCGAAGCCGGATTGACCTGCAGAACAAAAAACTGTAAGGTCCCAGCTAGATTGCGAGATAGAACGAAGAAGAAGCTGGGGATGGGTTATGGTAATAATGCATGCTTGAGCTTGATGACTTACGCGCGCATGGATGCCGTACATGCGGAAGCCGTCCTGGGTGGAGACGGTGGTGGTGAGGACCTCGATGCGGTGCCTCTCCAGCACGAACAGCGCCTTGGTCAGCGTGCCCGGCTGCCGCGGGACGTGCAGGTTGATGAACGCCTCGTTGTTGGCCACGCTCACCACCATGTTCTGCCCGGACCACGTCTGGAACCCCGCCGCGGGCGCGGGGAAGGGCACCGCGCCACGGGGCAGCGTGGACGAGGAGGACGAGGAGCCGCCCGCCAGGGTCTGGTTCGCGATGGCCACGACAGCCTGATGGACCATGTCCGCTAGGCTCGCCTCCCTCGACGACGACGCTCCCGCCGGTGCCGGTGCGGGGTGGTGCGCGGAGGAGGACGACGCACGGCTGCTGCCGGCGGCAACCAACGCCAGATGCTGCTGCTGCTGTTGCTGCGCCGCCAGCGAGCGCTTGCGCTCCATCTTCAGCTTCTCCAGCTTCTGGAGGGTGCCTTCCAGAGACTTGATGTAGGTCACAGCCTCCCCAACTATGGTGGCCTTGTCAGCCTGCAAACACCATATCAATCAACTTGAACATTAATGGATGGAAACGTCCCCTGAAAAAAACATTGAATTAACAGCACAACAGATCATGCATATTTGCACAATTGAAAGATTAAGACAGAACAAGTACAATAAAATTAACTGAAAACACTCATAAAACGTTCAGACTTCAGAGTATACATTCCTGCTATCCACCACTCATTTGGCCAAACATCCATGCCAATTATTACGCTCTAAATAAACAGCCTATATTAATAAGGCAGGACTAACTATATATAATAGTTTCCTACTTGTCAACGCAATTTTGCATAATACCTTATCTATCTGTCATCACCAAATATATGCCTAGGCCTCAAGATGCCATGCGCACACAGATGGCAAATAAGGTATTGCAGTATACCCCTTATCAGCTTTAATGAAAATTAAGAAATTTTCCCTTCAAGGGAGGCGGTGTCACACCCTCTGGGCCTCTAGTACATAATTCACTGAACATGGAGTATTCCACGTTTAGACATCAAATGTTGCAATTTCCAAGTGATTCCACAATCTCATTATATTATAGCTTCCCTGTCATCCCAACTCATTTTTTTTGTTTCAAAAAAAGAGAGACAACATTGGAAGAAAACGATTGAAGCTGGAGGGAGGGTGTGTGTGAAAACAAGGATTGGTTGGGGGCTGACATTAGACATGCATGTTCAAATCTCGGGCTGGGACGGGCTTTAAAAAGCTCGATGACAAAATTCTACAGCCCAAAGGCTGACACCAAGCCAAAGAAAAAAAAAAGACCGAGCCTGTCCCTAGGCATCATGCATTTTTTTTCGATGGGAAAAAGTCTAATATTTCTCACGTTGAACTGCGTCTGTTTTTTCTTCTTAAGCTATGAAATCAGAAAATTTTCCTCCTCTACCTATGAAACCGTTCGCTTACCTTTCTGGTCAAGTGATTTTACTTCAGTAACAGTAGTTTTTCTTTCTTTTTTATTTGTTTGAACTAAAACTTTAAAAATCTTAGTAAATCATAAACAAATCGTGAAACAGAAAATTCAATTTTGTTGACCTCCACATGGGTAGATCTATACAACGAATATATATGGTATGTATTAGTATAAAGTTGTTGTTATAACTTTAAATATATATTTTTCTGTAATTAATTAGAAAAACTTTGTATTAAAGCATACCATGTTATATATTCACCATATAGATCTATTCATGTCGAGTCCAGAAAATTAGATTTTCTATTTTATGATTTACTATGGTTTTTTAAAGATTGAGCCAAGATAAATAAAAAAGGTAAAAAAATATATAAAACCACTGCTCAAAACCAGATGGATAGGTAAAACGAGCGGTTTTTAAAGTCAGAAAAAAGAAGATTTATAGTTTCATAGTTTGAGGAGCAAAAACAAACACAGTCCAAAGAAAATTATACTCCTTACCGATTGGTCTAGGCTCTTTTCACGCTCCTGTGCCTATACGCCAAAAAAAAAAGCCCAAGTCTGGCCCTAGAATTAGAGTGAGCTAGAAATTGAAGGTTCAGCTCACTCAATGCACTACTCGGTTTGGCCTTTCTATAAAGAGGTTTAGCTGGCGTTTATGATTTCTCAAGCTAGTTAAATTCTACGATTTTCTCCCAATTTATTTTGTAAGCTGGACTTCGATTAAAAATAAGAATTAATATCAAGCCTCATAGCTAGACTAAATGACACATAGTATACTTCTAAGTGCACATCGAACGAATCCAAACCCAACATGTTATATTCTTCTTCTTCTAGATTGACTTTCTTCCTTATTTGCATCTGGAATCCACAACTAGTGCTCGTCTTTGGTGACATTATGCCAAATCTGTAGCTTCCAATCCGTCGACATGCTAACTCATATGGTCTCCGCTCCAAATTATAGGTCAGTATGACTTTTCTAGATACATAGTTTTTAATATGTATCTAGGCATAACGGGTGTCTAGGTGCATAGCAAAACCTATATACCTGAAAAAAAGCCAGAATCACTTTCAATTCCGAATAGATGGAGTATTTGATTCTCCACGGTAGGTGGTGATGCTCTTGCCTCCTTACTATTTGCATCCAAATTCAAGATCCAAACCTAACCTAACCGATGGAGATGCAGTGTGAAGATGGAGAAGATAAAATTCGATGCGTGGACTCCAAAAATCCTTTAGTATAAGAAGACATATTTGGTTGAAGGACACTGCAGAAACGTGTAATTAGTCAGCACACCATCAAACGTAGAATTTGTCTAGTACCCTTACAAATTCGTGGTTAATTGTTGATACACGCTGCTCCGAATAAAATAATCATTTCCACCACTTAGGAGAGAGAAAACATAGTGAGTTGACGCTTTCCCCCGACGGGCATGACACGCACCACTATCTGTAACGGTGGAAATGATTATTTTATTTAGCGTGGTGTTCACTGGCAAACAACCACACAGTTGTAATGCTACTGGACAAATTCTCTGTCCGGTAGTGTGTAAGGTGTCCTCCAGCAAAATTTGGCTAATAAGAAATACAAAAGTTCCCCCATTTACTTCTAATGATCACACTATTGCCAAAGCAAGCACTAATAAGAGAAATCTAGAATTGGTGATAACTCATGCAGTTGGTGATCTGCATATGTATCGAATAATTTCCGAAAACAATAAAGGATCGATTTGTTTCAGCTTGTGCGCACACATCAACCATTTAGGCATTGCTCATGGAAACCTTCGATTATCAAAAAAAAGAAAAGGAAAATAGAGAACCATACACATATACTGACCTTGTTGGGGAGTTGGGGGAGCAGCCCATGCAGGGTGCTAAACAGATTCTTCATCTTCTTCCTCCGCTCCCTCTCCGTAAAGATGTGCAAGTCATGGTCCGCATCCTCCACCGCGACGGCGTTACCTTTCCCGCTGCCGCCACCCACGTCAGCCTCATCGACACGTTGTTCTCGAGCTACGTTGTTCTTTCCCTCCTTGGCGTTGCTCTCGCCGGCGTTGTCCGTTGCTAGTTTGGCAGCCTTCGATAAACTAGCGTTCTTGTCCTTGCCGACATGGGGGCGGGGCACCACCTGGATGGCGAGCTTGGATGCTTTGTCCTTGGCGGCATGGAGCGCAGCCGCCGCCGATCTGGTGAGCCTGGACGACCTGGCGTTACCACCATCATGGGACACCGCCTGGATGGCGAGTTTGGTCTTGGCTTTGTTATCCTCGCCAGCATGGAGCAAAGCCGGGCTGGCGAACTTGGGCCACCTGGCGTTGTTGTCCATGTCTTTGCTGGCATGGAGCACCATGGGGTTTGGGAGCTTGAACCTGGCGTTTTTGTCCTCGACGGCATGGACCACCGCCGGGCTATTGAGCTTGGAGCCGGTGGTGTTGTCCACGATGGCGTGGGGCACTGCCGGGTTGTCGATCTTGGATCCACCGTTGTTACCATCGCCGGCATGGAGCACCTTCGGGCTGGCGAGCTTGGATCGGACGGCGTTGTTGTCCACGCTAGCATGGGATCCGGCTTTGATGTTGTCGTAGTCATGGAGCATCACTGGGCTAGCGAGCTTGGGCCCATCGTTGTTGCCCTTCTCCTCGCCGGCAAGGATCACTGTCGGGATTGGGAGCTTGAACTCAGCTTTGTTTTCCTTGCCGACATGGAGCATCGTCGGGCTGGCGATCTCGGATGATGCGGCGTTGTTGTCCTCAACAGCAGAGAGCACCGCCGGGCTGGCACTCTCAGACAGCCCAGCGTTGTTGATGGCGTTGGCCAACTTGTTGACAGAGCTGGAGGTGGGATCACCCAGCATCATGGTCACCCTCGGCGACTCGATGCCGGCAGGGATGCTGCCGTGGGGGGCGGTGGCCTGATCATGGCTCCCCTCCACTTCTTGGGTCAAGTTGGCTCCTTCCTGAGACATGGTGTGGTGGATGCAGGAGGAGAGGAGGGTGTGGAGTGTGAGGGCGAGGGGGGAGGGGGGAGGGGGGATTTGTGATGGAGAGGTTGGCACACAGAAAAGATTTCACACCACCAACAACATTTTTATCAGTTTTCGGTGCCTCGTCATCAAGGTTAGAGGTAGTTTAAAGCGCCGAATATCGGTTGAAATCCTATTTATCACTTAACGATATAAGTGTGATATATTTGGGCGATAAAGAGTTAAAAAGAATATCAGACATGCTCCACACACAAAAAAAATCGGGCGATAAATGTTAAAAAAATATTAATAGTGGCAACTTACCTATTATGATATTGCCAAGCTAGATTTTTTTTCTATCAAGACAACTTTGACAAAGTTTGAAATCTATGGTAGTTTTCTTTGATATATATTTTAATGTGAAATTGTGTGCTTTGATGAAGTACAACGATCCGTGTTAGGCATTCATGGTTGAATGGTTCTGCTAGTTTGAGCTAAAATTCTACTAGGGCAATCACACGGCACGCCATTTATATACAGAATGTCTACACTCCAGAATTGAAAGTAGACAAGTTCGTTGCCAATATAACAATTCATAACTCAAACTAACAACTTGCTTTACCAATAACAATGCATCAAATCGAAGTTACAACTTTGCTTTACCAAAATGGATGTCTCCCTGAAGGAATTCCCACTTTATAACACCTCAAAAACCAATTTGCCCTCTTTGGGAGTTCCAAATTGTACAGGCCAAAATCCAAGTTCTTCAAGATAGTAGGAAAGTTGACACATGGGGAGCCACAACTTTTCATGAAGTAAGTTTCATGCAATTCGTTTGACGTCACTTGCTCCACTAAAAACACTTTCATCAACATGGAAATTCAACTTTTATAAAACAGGTAAAGTGTTTATTATATGTTCTTTTTATGGATAGACTCAATAACAGAGGTACTCCAAGAAGAAAGAGGGACGAAATTGAGGGTGTGTAACATCTGTGTGGATGAAAATGACTAGGCTATCACCTGTTCTTCAACAGTCCCTTCAGTGTCACATGTTGTGATTCTCTTGGAGTTGGATGGGATCATTCACCCTGGGTGTTCGGTAATACCGAACCGATCGCTTTGGTTCTTCGGTAACCACGTAAATTCGGTTCCTCACGAAATCGGGATCGATTCCTAAAAAAAACTTGGTACCGACGTAATTCGGTATCGATACTTTCGGTTTGATTCCGGTATTTACCGAACAGTACCGAACTGATCACAGAGATATGTAATAATAGGTTCAAAAGCTAATTTTGACATAATTTTATAGAGAATAATAGTGAAAAAATACACACACACACACACACACACACACACACACACACACATATATATATATATATATATATATATATATATATATATATATATATATATATATATATATATATATATATATATAAATGTCCACAAGACTATGAGTGAGTACCAAAAATACATAATATAATAGTCTACAATGGAACAATCAATAATATAGCAACACTAACTCATCACATTTCAGGTAATTCGGTAAATTCGGTTCCCCGAGGAAAATACCGAATGCTTCATGAAAACTCGGAACCGAACAGGAAACCGAATATTTCGGTTTGGTTCTCGGTATTTTGTGCCTAGGGTTAGGGATCATCATTCATCAGCTGTCACCATGTTTTGCAAGCAAAGACCAATTTCAGCAATCCTTTCTTGATTGAAGACGCCTTCACAGCTACAGCATGGCAGGTCCGGAAGCAAAGAAATGGCCCATTTTTTCGACAAACAAGCCCATCCATTGAACAATAGAAAATAGCTTCATTGATGTTGTAGATCTTCTCTTGGACAGAATGACCTTAGCCTTCGCCAAAGCATTCATTTCTTCTCCCTCATCTCCTTGCACATCATTTCACATAGTTGCACCATGTCACTTCAAGTGGGTAGTGGGCCTCATGTATAGATCTTCTCTTTCATTTTAGCTTGTTTTTCAAAACCATGGAATGAACTCGTTTTTATTTAATTATTGTACATGTCTGTATTACTATTACCACATTAGGAGCCCCCCCTACTGTATTCCTCTCTAAAAGAAAGTGACAACTCTCCGGCAGTGGATTGCTCTAACTAGCCATGAGCCTACAACTCACAAAGAAGGTAATAAGCGCTAAATACTGAAGCATTTAATTTACATGTTGTGTTTCATAAACATCAAACATCTGATTCACCCATTTCTGATTCAGAAGAGGAGCTCCTATACTCATATCCACGAAAGAAGATGGTGTTCAGGACCACGGTTGTTCCCGCTCAATTTGAATCAAGTTCAAGGATCGGCTGAGAACTGGAATTAGGCACAAATTGCCCAAATAAGCCTGGCCCATACACAAATTGGCATATACCGGTGGTATTTTCATTCTAGGGGTCATTGCGATATATCACGATATTCGTCGCGGTATTCTTTTGGCATTGCACACTGGCAATATCACAGATAATACCTTCTTCAGAAAAAAAGAATACCACAGATAATAAATTGCTGCTAGTTTTGCATTGCAAGCTGGCTCGCCAAACAATTGGTAGGTACCACAGGAAACAGGTAAAAGGCATCCTACATGCTGCATCGGCATCCTGGCATGCTACATCCCGTGTGGGGGCTGCATCCCGTGAGGGGCTACCTTGCTACATCGTGTGAGGGCCTGCCTCTAAACAATTCCCTTACGACAGAGTCGCAGTTTTCCAGCTCTTGAAAACGCCGGCAACAAAAGGAGAGAAATTAAAGATAGGGTCATTCCAAAAATAAATAAATAAATAAATAAATAAATAAAGATATAGCCATTAAAAAAAGATTAAAGATAGAGCCATTCCAAAAAGAATATAGCTGATCATCAATTTGCGTGATTAGCCGGTTGTCCTTCCTGATAGACGTCACCTCCTTCTTTCCGGTCCCACTGAAACTACATTTGACTTCACATGCAGCCTTCTGCATTTGGATTCTCATACCGCCTTCCTTTTTTTTTTTTGAAAAGATAGGCTCTTTGCAGTGGAACTGCATTTTGGCATTTTATTATGCTGCTGGCTGCTGCTGATAGAAAACCAGAAACTCCTAGTAAAAAAGGACAAAAGAAAACCAGAAACACAGTAAGCCGAAAGTTGAATCACAAATTTCATCATCATCTGAACAAAACTCACATGATCCACCAATTCCTGCTTGCAATGTCACAAAACAATGAAGGTCTGAGGAAGACCTCCCTGACGTATTGACATAGTACTCCCTCCGTCCCAAATTATTATAAGTCATTTCAAGAATCTTGGAGAGTCAAAGTTTATAAAGTTTGACCAAATTTATATAATATGATAATAACATATTTGATATCAACTAAGTATCATTAGATTCTTTAATAGTTATATTTTCATACTAGACCAATTTGATGTCATAAATCTTTTTGTTTCCCTCTATAATCTTTAATTAAACTTAAAATGCTTTGACTCTCCAAGATTCTTGAAATGATTTACAATTTGAAATGGAGGGAGTAAGTTCAACATCAGCTTATGCTAAGAGCAGTGGACGGAGCAAGTAAAAGAACATGAGTGTAAACATGAGCACGCAATGCAAATGTACACCCAATTTTTTTTTTTTAAAAAAACAAAAGGTCGAAGTTAGCAGGCATGTATACGCTTGTGCTCAGAACAGATACGAATGCAAATAGCCAGATAGCTTAAGTTAGCGTTCGGGTGCTCGGTTTGGCATAGCAGGGAAGAGAAAGGGTGTGCATACCTGGTCTGGTGGGTGCTCGTCGCCGCCGAATGACCCGGCGAAGACCTCGGCACCTGGAGTAGGCGGCGGCCGCGGCGGTCGCCCAGCTGCCGCACGAGAGCGAAGGTACCGACGAACATACTGCCGACGAAGACCTCGGCACCTCGCGTAGGGCGGCAGCGGCGGCCGTCGCCCAGCTGCCGCACGAGAGAGCGCGAGCGGGCACGCGGGTGGGTAGGAAAAGTGCCGGGCTGTTGGGAAAGTCCAAACAAATCTCGTTTTTACGGAAGAAAACATATCCTATTGTTTTATTATTATCTACAGTACTATCTATTATTTATTATTATTGAAAGAAACGAATAGTTTTGCCAAGTCCAATAGATGTGCATAAGCATAACGCTCTGAGATGATGCTCAGTAGGAGCGCCTCTCGATCTCGCATTCTCGCCCTCCAGTATGCACCAATCCACTTGCTCTGTTCAAACTGATACCCAAGCAATGTCGCTCACCTTTTTTTTTCAAATTAGGGGTATCCCCATTTCCATTGCAGGATAACCGAAATACATCAGAGTTTATTGTTCAGGATAAAGCACAACAAACAGAAGAGCAAGATCGAGATAGGAAAAAAGAAAGAAGAGAGTCCCAAAAGTACTTCTGAAAGGGATAAAACGTTTACGCAGAAGACTTAAACCTGAAAGGTACTGAACAAGGTAGACACATAAACATGACATCGAATATGTGTATGATATGGTTCCACGTTATTATAACTCTGTAACCTTTACAATGGCTCTTCTACCTAGATATTATAAGACCAATCACAGTAAAAAAAACAATCTAACTCCTAAACTACATACTGAAGGCGTATATATTTCAGGCTTTCAAGTTAAAATCATGAACCGTTCTTCAGGTACTTCAATCCGTTCTGCTTTATACTTGCAGCAGCTGGCCTCTATCCACTTCTCCGTGAGGCTTGTGGATGGAGACGCTGCCTTGGCTATCCCTCTCATGCTTTTCAGCCGCAGGACTTCTCTCGTCACACAGGGCGTCTATTTTCAGAAACGGTCTGATTCTTCACCTCCGCGGAATTAGATGGGTTAAATGTTGCATGTTTATTAAACTTCACATTATTTGCCATTATCAAGAAATTTTAATCATAGCAGTCCATTACCTCATAATTCATTATTTCTTGGCACGCCACAGATGATGTAAGCCGGTCGTGAATATCTGAAATATCCAGCTGCTTGGGCCTGCGTACGCGTTCACCGTTCAGGTTTCCTACCACGACGTTTCGATGCGAGCTTTACAGGGACCAACGCTGAATGGCTGTTGTTGTTTTAAGATCCAGTTTGATTACAGGGACCAACGATGAATGGCTGCTGTTGTTTTGAGATCCAGTTTGATTCTCAGAGCAACTGCAGCGGGCTTTGCTAGTTGCTATCTTTAAGTGTGACAACCTTCCTGATCTAGGATAGTACTGTAGTAGTTAAGGTAGAAACTTAATTCATTTTTGGCAATATCTCTAGATAATTATTAGAATATAAATTTATCATAAGAATTAATCAAAACTTTAGAAGTCTTTTCTATACTCCTATTTATCTCAACCTTACTGTGTTCCCTAATTAAGTTAGTTTGTAGTTAAATTCACACTTTTTTTAATATGATAATTTTTATTAAAGATACTTTATAGTGACGAAGCTAAAACAAATTAAACGATGGTGCATCTATCTTGTAGATACATAAACTTTAGCGGTAATCATGGTAAAAAATCGATCTACGCAACAATATTTAATTTTTTCATGGGTGCAGATGCACCCACGAGCTTGTATATAGCTTCGCCACTGATACTTTGATATTTATACGCTTGCGGATTTTATGTGTTTCAAGCTAAGTGTCAACACTCTGCTCTCTCTGGTGCAACTGTGAAAGTCGAAAAGGAAACGGGCACATGCCCGATGCTCGATGGCGTGCGGCAGCACGAGTGCCCCACTATTGGAACAATAATTTTAAAAAGGCAAGAGGCGATGTGAGATCAGACGATGACTGCTCTAGCCTTTCTCGCTCTCTATATATATATATATCAGACTCCAACAGTTTACTATCATTGTTCATGGACAAGGCTAAGCACCTAAAGCGATGAATGGAAAGCGTTTTCAAGGCTCTGCCAGCCCAGCCAGCCTGTACGTAGCCTGCCCTGCCCTGCCTTCAAACCGTCGTAAGCTTTCAAAGGATTTGTTAGATTTGGATGATGTAGTACACATCACCCGGTTATCCCAATGCAAGATTCGTGTGGTTACTACGGAGTACGGTACTGGCAGTCTAATAAGAAGAAAACACGGCGTATGCCCGTGCGAAATCTTCAATTATGATGAATCAGTGAGGCGCTAATCATCCCAGGACCGGCTTAATTAGCACTGCAGCACACCAACTCCTGGGACCTTTTTGTCTTTGCGCGCATTGCTGCTGTCCCAACTAGGCCTTAGTCCCAACGCAAGACACGCCGGGACCCTGCCTGAAGGCAGCAGGGAGCAGGCTGCGCCAGCGTAGAGCGAAGACAGGCAGAAGCCGTCAGCGCCGAGAATAGAAGCTGGAATCCGACCGGTTTCATTCCCTGCTCGTCGTGGCTGTTGTGTTCGATTTCCCGGAGGCGAACGGGATTCGTGTGGCGGAAACCAAGACAGCGAAGTGGCGTCGTCCGGAGGCCAGGGGATCGCCGGATCGGTTGAGGCGTAACGTCGCCGCAGTTGGTCGGTGCGAGTGCGCGCATCATCCGGCTGGCTGGGGCTGGCATCGCTTCTGCAGAGACAAAAAAAGTGCAGCAGCGCTCGGACGGATGCCTGAGCCTAGCCGCCGCCGGAGAGATATGATGACATGGCGCCGTCTTCTTTGCTCTCACTGACAGTGTCCCCTACAACGCCCACGTAAAATATTAGTACGAGTTTTTTTTCCCCTCCAGATTTTACAGATATATTAGCATAGAGGTAAACATCAGCTGTGACTGAAATCCTGCTGCCGGAAAAATTGTCACTCAAGCCTGGAATGAGTGATGCTGCACTCGAACAAATCAGCAGCAGCAGCTGCAGCAGGAGACAGGCAGGCCACACGCATCATGGGTGGTGGAAATGATTTGGAATGGATTGCGATCTTTTCCCACGCCTTGCTACCTTTCATGACAAGGGTAATGGATGGATTGTTTTGGATCGTATTATAATAACGTTGTTGCAAAGCTAAAACAGACCCATTCCAACAAAAAAAAAATCCAAACACAAAAGAGAGAAACTGCGTGCAAACTTAAAAACAACAATTCCTCGTGCTCAGCTCAAACTGGAGAGAAACAGGTCAGAACCGTTTAAAATACGGCCAGAATTTCCACGCGCCACCAGCTTTTGGCCCTCTGCTCAGCGGGGTCCACCGGTCCGGTCTCCCGGAGACCGGAGTCCAGTCCAGTTCAGTTCATACGGAGGCTTGTACGCAAAGGCGCCCCTCCGGTGAAAGTATACGAAACATCAGGGGGCTAAGTGCACAAAGCCACCTAAAGCCCCAACCACCCTAGCCTCTGGTGTTCGTCTCGCTGTGTGCGCTCTCTGTCACTCCCCCACCTCTCCCCCTCCCTCTCTCCTCCCTCCTCCTCAGATCCGGCCACCTCCTGCTCCGCCTCGCCGCGGGTCCCGCGGCCCGGAGCAAGCACTAGAGCTCTCCCCCCGTGGCGGGGCCGCCGGAGCCCCCGAGCGCGCGGAGGGAATGGAGGCGGCGCTGGAGGCGGCGCGCGCCAAGGACACCAAGGAGCGCCTGGCCGGGGTCGAGCGGCTGCACGAGGCGCTCGACGCCGCGGCGCGCCGCGGGCTGGCGGCGCCCGAGGTCACCGCGCTGGTGGACACCTGCATGGATCTGACGCGGGACGCCAACTTCCGCATCGCCCAGGGCGGCCTCCAGGCGCTCTCCGCCGCCGCCGTCGTCGCCGGCGAGCACTTCAAGATCCACCTCAACGCCCTCGTCCCCGCTGCCGTCGAGCGCCTCGGCGACGGCAAGCAGCCCGTTCGCGACGCCGCGCGGCAGCTCCTCATCACTCTCATGGAGGTGAGCTCCCTTCGTCGTCGCCGCTCTCAGGGGCCTGCCATCTCTTCTCCCGGGAAATGCATGTACCTGGGAAGCTAGGTTAAGTTGCGAATTCGAGCTAAGAGGTCGAGCTGGAGCAGGTTGGAGATTTGGGGCTTGCTTTTTTAGATAGGTCGGGTGGGGCACGGTAGATGCAGAAGTTGCATAGTTGTGCTGAAGTGGGAAATCCAAAGGTCTATTCGGCTGACCATAATAGATTGATAGGCATAACATTTAAATGAATCAATTGGCTAACTTTTTGTAGGAATCGTGTGCTCTTGGGCTCGAGTATTGTTCCTAAGTTCAACTTCCAGTGGCATATCTTATTCTTCTGTGGTTTTAGTGACTTAGCTGCTTCCCTGTATGCAATCTGATACTGGGACATCTAAAGATAATTCTTATATTGTTTTTACCTTTTAACATTGGAACTAGGATGTCTTTTGGAGCTGTGTTTTTTCATAAATGGTTCAGTGCTTCAATATTTGGCTGTTTGTAATGAAAATGACCTCTAAATTCTGATGCTTTTTGTAGTAGTCGGTGCTTGATGCAGTATTAAGATACTATTGTCAAACCATGTTACATATGTCCCTTCATCCTTTGACTAGTAAAGCATTCAAGCCAATCATGTTTGGTGTGTTCTAGAGTTTAGGACTGTTATCTTGCAATATTTTGATTTTGTCCAACCCTCAGGTCTCTTCACCAACAATCATAGTTGAAAGAGCTGGTAGTTATGCATGGACTCATAAGAGTTGGAGGGTGCGGGAAGAGTTTGTACGTACGGTGGCAACTGCAATTGGTCTGTTTGCTTCTACAGAGATTTCCTTGCAACGTGTTTTGCTTTCACCTGTAAGCCAACACTTTCAGATGGTTGCTGTTTATTCTTTTTATTCATATCCAAATTTATATCCTTTTGTATGTTACACACTTATGCTATATCCACAAGCCCTAAGATTTTCGGTCTTGTGCAGGTCCTGCAATTGATGAATGATTCGAACCAAAGTGTTCGAGATGCTGCTATCTCTTGTATTGAGGTTAGTTGTATTCCATACTGTATAGACTTGCTTCATCTGACACTTTTTTTCCCACCACCCATGATTTTATGCTCTGTGTTTGACTGTGTGCTCTCCATTTCTATTGATCTTGTTTAATTTCCCAATAGTTCCATCCCACATTTGCAAGCTGGAGAGACTGAATCATCTTTTATAGCAACATTCAATGTAGCTCCAAGCCCTTTTGCTTCTAGTTGAATTGCTTTATATTTTTTTTTGTAAAGATTCATCTATTTGTATTTCATCTAAACTGTTCAGACTGATTAGCTGGGACACACACCTGTTATCTAGGCAGCATAAAGTGTTTCTAGTAAGCCTTCATTTGTTTTTCACTACAGGAGATGTACAAGCACATGGGGTCACAATTTCATGAAGAGTTGCAGCGCCATAATCTGCCTTCTTACATGGTACTTTTATTACTAAAATTTCTTTTTAATAGTTGGGCTAGCAATTTCATGCTTTACATGATATTATGTTCTCTTGTTTTTAATGTCTGCAAATCAACAAAGCTAGATTACCGTAATCTGTATTGTTTGGTGCCTGCAGCTAAAAGAAATAAATTCAAGGTTGGATAAAATAGAACCAAAGGTTCGATCATCTGATACAGCAATGCAGTATAAGGCTGTAGAATCTAGATCTGTTAGTGCTAATCCAAAAAGAGGCAGCCCAAGGACAAAAAGCATACCAAGGGAAAGTACACTATTTGGAGGTAATGTCTACATTTCATGAAATTCTGTATTCCGCACACGAGGATATGAACTAGGATTATGCCCATGCGTTCTATAAATCCATCAAACTAGATACTACTCCATCACTCCAGTATATGCACGAATCTCTAAAAGCTCCAGCTCACTGGCATTTTAGGAGCACACCCGAGCTAAAGAAACACCATTCCATTTCGGAATTAGCACGCCAGCTTTTCAGCCTTTTTGAACACATCCAAACTAAAAGCCCAAGGATTCTGGTGATAATGAAACATTCTAAGCACCGCACCACCTATACGCCCTGGGCTCACAGCCACTTTGTTCACTGTTGTGATAATTTGTTCCAATATGTACTCCAAATCAAATCATATTCTCTTAATTTGTAACATAGCATGGGCCCTGAATCCTTTAGTTGGGCTGTTTTTCCTGAATTTTATGGGGCCATGCATCCTATCACAATATCTTTGATATTTTCTGTGAAATTAGTTTTCCTACTGACACTAGATATGTTGCCATCTGCATCTCAAGTTATGCTTGTTCAGTTTGTGTGTTCTGATAGTTAACCCCCTGCCACATATACAAGTATACAACATTTCTCATATGCAATTTATTGTGTCATTTGCAGGTGACACCGATGTTACAGAAAAACCTGTGGAACCAGTAAAAGTTCATTCTGAGAAGGAGTTACTTCGGGAGTTTGAGAAGATCGCGGCTACCCTTGCTCCAGAAAAGGATTGGTCTTTACGTATTGCTGCCATGCAAAGGATTGAAGCCCTGGTTTATGGAGGTTGATTTTCTGCATCCATATCATTATTCCTAATAATGCTTTATGCAATATTACATAGAATATACTGTTGTATGTCTTGGCTGCAAAGTTTAGAAAGCATTTATATGGCCAGAAAAGTAAGCCTTATTGCTGGGCAGGTCAGAACAGAAAAAATGCAGAGTCGTTTTCCTTATTTCTTTTCAACTACACATATTTCCTGATTTATTTAAGCTTTTGGAATGACCACCAAAGAATAGACAAATAGGAATTTCATATTAGAATGATGGGGTAGCCCTAATGCACTTAACATCCATATTTTGTAGTAAATATTGGTGAATACAAGATCTGTTCCTACTCCATAGTGGAACTTGCAGTTTTGAGGATTTAACGTTCACTGTAAAGGGGATGTAATCAAAGTTGAGTCTTAATATTCTGTTTGATTCAAGATCGGGGAAAAAGTATCATCATCCAATTATGACACATGAATTTGTCACTGAATCTTTATCATTGGGAGCTCTATCAACTGTCGTTGCTAGTATGATATTGCATGCCTCTAAAAAAATAAAATGTAAGTTTTACTGTGTTTGGACATTTGACAGGTGCGATCGATTATCCATCATTCCTTATGATGTTGAAGCAACTGGTTCCTCCATTGTCTACTCAGCTGTCTGATCGACGTTCTAGTATCGTCAAACAGGTATTGTCAGTAAACATTTATCCATCTTTCTTTTTGTAAAGATTATTTTTTTTCTTTAAAAATCTGTTACTTTGCCTTTTCTATTCCCAAGGTGAATTACATACCTGGCATGTTGGATTTTTTTTTCAAGTTCAAAATTTTCTCACTCATGTTCTTATACACAGGCATGCCACCTGCTTAATATATTGTCCAAAGAACTCCTCGGCGATTTTGAGCCATGTGCCGAACATTTCATCCCGGTAATTCCATGAGCAATTTTCTATCCTCCCATACACATTTTGAAACAAACCTAACATGTCTATGGATTTTTCAGATGCTTTTTAAGCTTGTTGTCATAACAGTGCTTGTAATCGCTGAATCTTCAGATACATGCATAAAAACTGTAAGCCATTTATATGTTTGTACTCAATGGATGCCATTTATTTCATCTCTTTGCTAACATGGAATATTTTGCAGATCCTGCGGAATTGCAAGGTTGCTAGGATTCTTCCTCGCATAGTTGACACAGCAAAGAATGACCGAAGTGCAATCCTACGTGCTAGGTAAACATGCTTGACTGTTTTCACATTGTCCATTGGCTATTTTCTTGCCAGTTTTTCAAGTTTACTTCCCACTATCCCAGGTGCTGTGAGTATGCACTTCTGATACTGGAGTATTGGGCTGATGCCCCAGAAATACAACGTTCAGCTGATTTATATGAGGATATGATAAAATGCTGTGTAGCAGATGCGATGAGCGAGGTAGGATCATTTTCTGTCCTTTGTTGCATATCATGGCACGTTCATTTTTGCACTGAAATGAAACCATTTGTCCAAAATTGAATTATTATTCTTTATTCTTTACCCCGCACCCTGGACTCTTTTTTTTCTTCTATTGTGTCATGATTTGCACCCTGCCTGCAGACGTGCTGACAAATTCCATGAAAATATTAATTTAATTTGCTTGGCAACTGGCACATAGGACAGACCTGGCGCAGTGGTGAGAAGTCTTCTCACTGAGCCAAAGGTCCTGGGTTCGATGCAGCCTCTCTGCAAAATGCAGGGGCAACACTTGCCTTGGTTATTCCTTCCCCAGACCCCACTCATGTGGGAGCCGCCAGCTTTGGGTCTGTCCTTTTTTTTTTTAATTTGCTTGGCACAGCAACAAACAATCATGTGAAATAATCAAACACAGTGATTAGATACTCAGAAGTCAGAACTTGGTTGAAAATTAATATATCTGCTCGTGCACACCCACAAACATGTATGCGTCATTCCTTCTGTACTGTTTGACCAGACAGACCTTGTTGGTCTTGCATGCGACAAGAAAGGAAAATAAGAGTTCTAGTCTTCTGGGGAGAGTAATGTAGCAAAAGGCAGTTCGCAAGTCAATGTTCAAGCTGTTTATATGGTTAATAAATGTGGTCTACTCTCTCTTTGATTAAATTAATGAAGGATGTAATTTGCTCAACAAAGAAAATTATGCTGTTATCTTTTCTACTGGTTTTGTGAGGAACTGCACATGTCTTGGGATCATTGATTTAGTTCATACTTTTTTAGATTATTTTGTGTTTCATTGTATTTTCTCAACTCTAGGTTCGTGCAACTGCAAGAACTTGCTATAGAATGTTTGCAAAGACATGGCCCGAGCGCTCACGCCGTCTTTTTATGTCATTTGATCCTGCGATACAGAGGGTATGCCATTCTGTGCTCTTCCCCCTTTTAAGTTCCTATTTCCAGATAGACAAATACCTGCATTGCATTCTTTAATTGGAGAAAAAATGCAGATAATAAATGATGAAGATGGTGGTGTGCACAAAAGGTATGCTTCTCCATCATTGCGTGATAGGGTCGTGCAGCCTTCACGTGCTTCCTCTCATTCAAGTGGTACACATGCACCTGGATATGGCACTTCAGCTATTGTTGCAATGGACAAGAGTGCAGCTATTTCTTCAGATTCATCTTTTCCATCAAACAATCTTCGGTTATCACAGTCAAAGACGATTGGCAGATGTTCTGAGAGAAGCCTGGAGAGTGTGCTTAGCTCCAGCAAAGAAAAAGTTTCTGCCATTGAAAGTTTGCTGAAAGGTGTCAACATGTCAGGGCAAAATTTCTCTGCAGCACGCTCAACAAGCTTGGATCTTGGTATTCTTTAAACTGCTTAGTTGTCATTTTTATTAAGAAATTCAATTACTCTTTTCATGCTAGACTCCTGTATTTTCAGTTTGTACATGGGTTATCTAAATGGTTCTATGGAACGAAGACACTGAAGAGATAAAATGATTATGCTACTCTATTTTAATGCTGAAGAATTAGTAAAATTTGGTTAATGACAACATTATTACTTGTAAATGTGTAGGGAGAAGACGTCATAAATAAGGGCACATAAGAAAGAGATAAATAAATTTGCTTGGACACTTTATATTATATGCAACAAAATGAGAATTACATGCCTTTTAAAAAATGAAGAAAAAATGGTGGCATTTTTTATGCATCGGAGAACAATTTTACCTATTCTGTTTTTTCCATTGATACTATACAAGTTTTAATTTCTTATTTACTTTTAATCCTAGTGCAGGAGTTGATCCTCCATCATCTCGTGATCCTCCTGTGCCGCTTGCAGCACCAGCATCAAATGTTCTGTCATTGCAGAACTCAGCACTGTTGGACTCATCCCTTCCTACCATCCCACCTAGTTCACGAAATGGTGGTTCCCGCTTATTGGATACGATGGCAACACACTTGCCCACCAAAGAACGGTCAAGGTCACCATATTTGAGTAATATGTCATCTGAGTCCATGTCTGGCTTATCATTGCCTTACTCAAGAAGATCTTCGGAGAGGCTTCAAGAAGGAGGCCGCATGGATGAGAGCTATGATACCCGTTCAACTAGGCGAATCCCTCAAATGCATTTGGAGAGAAACTATGTTGATATGCCTTATAGGGATGCCAGCCACAGAGATTCACATAACAACCATGTCCCAAATTTCCAGAGACCTCTTCTAAGGAAGCAAGTAATGTCAAGGGCTTCTGCAAGTGGCAGACACAGCTTTGATGATAGCCATGTACCATCAGGTGATGTGTCTGGCTATACAGATTCTCTGGCTTCTCTAAATGATGCACTTTCTGAGGGTCTCAGCCCTAGTTCTGACTGGGTAGCAAGAGTTTCAGCTTTTGAGTTTATTCGGAATTTATTGAAACAAGGCCAGAAAGGCATTCAAGAAATTACTCAAAATTTTGAGAAGGTTATGAAGCTGTTTTTCCGTCATTTGGATGATCCTCATCATAAGGTTGCACAGGCAGCCTTCTCTGCACTTGCAGAGATTATCCCAGCCTGCAAGAAGCCATTTGAAAGTTATGTCGAGCGAATTCTACCATATGTATTTTCACGGCTTATTGATCCAAAAGAGTTGGTGAAAAAACCATGCTCCGTAACATTGGAGATTGTTGGTCGAACATATGCTATTGATATGTTGCTACCTGCACTAGTGCGATCATTAGATGAACAGAGGTCCCCAAAGGCAAAATTGGCTGTTCTTGAGTTTGCAAATAAATCATTCAGTAAGTACACTGTCGACTCTGATGGTTATAGTAACAGTGGCTTCCTTAAATTATGGCTTTCAAAATTGGCACCTTTGGTAAATGAAAAGAATGCAAAATTGAAGGAGGCATCTATTTCTGGTATCATATCTGTTTATTCTCACTTTGATTCAACAGCAGTGCTAAATTTTATTCTCAGTTTATCAGTTGAAGACCAAAACCTCTTGAGGAGAGCCCTGAAGATCAAAACCCCTCGTATTGAGGTTGATCTGGTGAACTACTTGCAGAGCAAGAAAGAACGTCCACGCCCCAAATCTTATGACCAGGCTGATTTTGGAACTTCTTCGGAGGATGGCTATGCACTGGCATCCAAGAACAGCTATCCATTTGGGCGGTTTTCTTCTAGTTCCCTTGATGCTGAAGGGGGAAAGAAGATCAATTTAATGCAAGATCCAGTGCTGCATAATGTCTCTATAGGTCGAACAGCTTCTGATATGAGCATGGATCATGCTATTCAAAGTTTGGAGTCATCAACAGGAGCTGAAGTTCATTTAACTAGGAGTAGAGAATCAAAGACTAACAGTAACTCAGTTGTGGAAGCTGCTCGCTCTTGGACAAACTACCCTGAAAAAACTGATGCCTCCTTAGATGGTGAAACTACTACCGGTACTCCTCGGTTAGATTTCAGCCGGTTTCTTACTTCTGATGGGCATAATACTGTTGGTTCAACCACCGAAGAAAGTGTTCAAGAGGGTGATATGATTGTGCATCTTAGTTCTATAAAGACCAGCCTTCAAACAGATAACGGTCTGAGCATACCACAACTTCTCCATCAGGTATCAATGGAAATCTTTCACTGACAGTCCACCCTGACCCGTGACTGTGTTTCTCTTCTTACCTAGAATTTGTGTTTATTATTGTAACTTATGAGTCTCAACTTTATAGATAAGCAATGACACTGAAGTTTCAAGCTCGGAAAAGCAGGAAGCATTGCAACGGTTGGTTGATGCTTCCCTTGATAACAGCAGCTCCATCTGGGCAAAGGTTTGCCAGCTGATGATTATCTTATTAAATGTTCCTTACGATAACCACACTTATTTTCCTTCTTGGTTTCTGAGTTTGTTTTTTCTACTGGACCATCTTCTGTTTTAATTTCATGATCAAACATTTTAATCTTCTTTATGAGAACAGTAGCGGAGTTCTAAATATGGTTTAATCTATAAATCTTCTGAATGTTTGCATGTGGCTTATATATCTAAAAAACCGTGTTGTAAAACTTAGTTTTCCTTTTGGGTAAAAAATTGATGTGATGTAAAAGTTGTTTGGGTTACATATTTCTTTTACATTCATACTAATCTTTGATCTATTTTCATATACACACACACAACTTATTAATAGTTTAGTACTCCACTCGTTTGCATCCATTCCAGATTATAAGATGTTTTGGTTTTTTTTTAGATTCATAGCTTTTTGCTATGCACTTAGATATACACTATGTCTATGTATTAAAGTTAAAAGTCTTATTATTTGGAACAGAGGGAGTAATAGAGTTTGGTCTGTTGTTGGAAGCCAAATTCTCTTTTCTTCAAACAGAAACAAAGAAACCTTCATGTAGCTTGAGGCACGTCCTGCTTCCTTCTTTGTATCAGCAACAAATAGTTCAGCACTGCCTGAGACATGGCATGCAGTTTCATTGGTTTGCCATTGCTGAGTGTTGGAATGCCTTATTTAGGGAGGTTGGTAGAAAAAGAAGGGAAAAAAAAGTCATATGGATACGAAGGAACTGTTTTGTTGCCCATCTGGAAAGTCATCCCTACTTGAATTGGTGTGATGGGGCTCCTGGTTCATTGGACATTACTTGTGTTAAACATGAAAAGGGATTTATGTGACTTCACTTCCATGCTATTCCAGAAGAGACCCATTATTTGCACTCCTATCATACTGTTATAGCACCTGATGGTTGAAAATTGAAACTCCACTCACTGGTTCATGAGGTTACTGTTGCTGCAATCTCCATCTCAGCACTTGTCCCATTGCTGTGGATCTAGAACTTCACTGAACCTTGCTCACTTTTGGACCTCATAGGAGGTTTGCAGTCCCCTGCCAGTTCCCATTGGACCCTACCATACGCCGCATACCTAGGCCGATGACTACTTATAGTTTGGACCTATAGAAACTGATGTGCCTCGTCTTAAAAGAATTTTGCTCCCTCCCTCTCTCATATTTATTCGTTTTTTTTCCTTTTTCTCTTTGTCTAGTGAGCTTTCTGTTTTATGGCTACTGGAGGTGTAAATCATATAAATTAAGTACAAAGTAATCTAGATGTGGATTTCAATCATTATTTGCTTTCTGATGCTGGCCTTTCAATGTTGCAACAGTACTTCAATCAAATCTTAACGGCTGTACTTGAGGTATTAGATGACTCTGATTCATCCACGAGGGAGCTTGCTTTATCTTTGATTGCTGAGATGCTCAACAACCAGGTCTGAGTTTTCTCCTTTTTTGAACATAACAATATTAGGTAGTTGATCGACTCTCCCTTTTTACATTACAAATATATTTCTCCCAGAAAGATGCAATTGAAGACTCTATGGAGATTGTTCTTGAAAAACTCCTGCATGTGACCAAAGATGCAGTGGCCAAGGTATTGCCTTCCTTCATTTTACCCATTGTAATTTGCACACTTCATTGTGTTAAAATTTCTTTGTTGCTATGCAGATTTCAAATGAGGCAAACCAATGCTTAAATGTTCTATTGGCAAAATATGATCCTTTCAGATGTCTTGCTGTATGTACAAAGTTTTGCTTCCCTTTTTACTCAGTCCAGTTTATTATACTTCGATGTTAATGGCCTTTGGTTCTTATGCAGATTATTGTACCTCTATTGGTCAGTGATGATGAGAAGATACTTGTCGTGTGTATCAACTGTTTGACAAAGGTATCTCATATTTGCAGTTGGTATTGATGTCTGATCATTTCGCACTAATTTGAGTGGCATAACATAGACTGTACAGTGATTTAACAAAGGAAGTGCCTATGTCTGTTACAGCTATGATTTAGTGCAGAGAGCATCATGTTGTAATGTATCAATCTCAATTCTAAATTTGAGGTGACAATATTGCTTTGTTTTAAATGGACTTGACTGTCTTACTAGCTATTGTTGCTTCACCAAAAACCGTCATTGCACTTATTTCATTTTAGGCATCCTAGTTGCTTGTGCACAACCCTAATTGTGTTCTTTCTTTGAAGCTTTAGCCACTATCGATGCTAATCAATCTCAACTTTGCAATACATTTTTCTTGTAACTTCTGAATGTGACTTTCAAGAGTGTCATGTATACTCGCTGAGTCACTGGAGGAAAAATGAACTAATAGTATGGGAAAATCATGTTAGTTTAAATGAATTTTATCCTTATGACTGGCGCATATGTGGTCAAGGGTGCCAGTTGGCCTTTCTGTACTTTCTCTCTCTTAATGAAATGACATGCGAGCTCTCCTGCACTGTTTGAGAGGAAAGGGAAATAACGAGTAGTATGGAAAAAAATATTTCTTTTAAAATTTGCTTAATATTTTGTTTGTTAGTGTTAAGGATTGCTTTGGCTTGTACAAACATTGTTGATAGTTGTCTCTTGTGACAATTGTGCAGCTTGTTGGGCGCCTTTCCCAAGAAGAATTGATTGATCAATTGCCTACATTCCTGCCAGCATTATTTGATGCTTTTAACAACCAAAGTCCAGATGTCCGAAAGGTCAGTACCATCATATTTCCTTTGCTTATTCTGTACATGACCTTTCAATTGTGTACTGACCTTTTTTGTATCTTGAAATTTCGTAATACATTGCTCTAGAAACTAATCCTTGGTCATTTTTGTTACTCTAGACTGTTGTGTTCTGCCTAGTGGATATCTACATCATGCTTGGGAAAGCATTCGCTCCATACTTGGAAGGGCTTAGCAGCACCCAGCTCCGCCTAGTAACCATCTACGCAAACCGGATTTCACAGGCGAGGTCTGGCAAGCCAATCGATTCTAACCAATGAGATTGTAACATTGTTATTATTTGTGGTCTATATGAGCATTTTTTAGGTAGGGTGTTTTTCTTGTCATTTGTTTGTGTATGTGTATAGTATAAACAAGCGCCCCCCATCTGTCAAGAGCTCCTGGTTTTTGCCCTGTGTGATTATGTATTACCTCTTTACCCCTTTTTTTGGTAGCTTGTGGAGTGTTAATGAGTGTGGCATCATTTGTACTACTTGGTACATACGCTGTACAAAGAAAGGAAAGTGTAGTTTCGTGGAGAACAGTTATGGAATTGATTTTTGGGCCCGTTTTCCTTGGCTGGATGACAGTTTGCCGTGTTGATTTTTTTGGTGGAATATGGCAAAATTTCTGTGGATTCTTTTCCTCAGGTCGATCGCTTGCTTTCTTTCTTGCTTGTGAGACAATTAGACCATAGAACCGGTTCAGCTAAACCACCTTGTGAGGCTAATTCAGCACTAGATGAAGTTTTATATCCTGAAAAAAAAAAAGAGCAGCTCAACTTATGCATTTTTGTTTGAAAAAAAAATCTGTTGGCAACGCCGCCAACTCAGTCAGTCAACCATGACGCAGCAGCGGCAGCGGCCGGTCTTCTTGATAGAATTACGTGCCCATCTGGCAGCGTACAAGACCGGAGATTTCATCCGGGCCAACCAGCTATGAGGAAGTAGAAAAAAACTAATCACTCTTTATTGGACGGAGGGAATAACAGTGACAGACTGACAGTCCTAATAAACTGAATAAGTCCCCTTGTGCTCATCCAATTTGCCCAGTTCACCATGCCTCCTGCCTACCTTCTTCTTTCGTCCATACTGTTCATCATTGCAGCCTCCACATGCACTGCGACGACGGACACAATCTCCGCGGGCCGGCCGCTCGTCGTCGGCGACAAGCTCGTCTCCGACAACAGCAAGTTTGCCCTGGGATTCTTCCAGATAACCGGCACGGGCAGGACGTCTTCCTCCGGCAAAACTACAACCCGAGATGGTACTTGGGAATATGGTTCAACACGGTCTCAAAGCTCACCCCGGCATGGGTGGCCAACCGAGGTAGCCCGCTTGCCGACGGCGCCTCATCGTCGAAGCTCATGGTCTTGGACGATGGCAACCTGGTCATCTTCAACCAGAGTACCAGACCAACCAGTCGGTGCTGTGGTCGAGCCAGGCGAACACAACGACGAACAACACTGTTGCTGTGCTGCAGAACAACGGAAACCTCGTCCTGTCCAACGCGTCAAACTCTACCACCATCTTTTGGCAGAGCTTCGACCACATGACGGACACTTTCCTCCCCGGCGGGAAGATAGACCGGAACAAGATCACTGGGCTGGTCTATGGCATCGTGTCCAACAAGAACTCGCTTGATCTAGCTCCCGGCGTCTATTCCGGTCAGCCATCATCTGACTTTTCTAACGGCCACGGCCAGATACTTCTTCTTTGGAATTCTTCAGCTCCATACTGGTCCTCTGGGCAATGGAACGGGCAATACTTCAGCGACATGCCCCAGATGTCAGCTCGTGCTTTGTTCACCTATGAGGCTGTGAGCAACGACCAGGAGGAGTATTTTACATACAGGCTGAAGAATGACACGCTTATCACGAGGTACGTGCTCGATGTCTCTGGACAAGCGAAGGACGTGATCTGGTCTGATATTTCAGAGGATTGGATTGCCTTCAATGGGCATCCAGGAGCCCAATGCGAGGTATATGCTTTTTGTGGGCCATTTACAATCTGTAGAGAAGATATGATCCCCTTCTGCAACTGTATGAAGGGTTTCTCCATCAGTTCACCAGATGACTGGGAGCTTGGAGATCAAACAGAAGGCTGTCACAGAAACATTCCTTTAAACTGCGTCGGCAACCAAAGTGTAGGTGGTATGAATGACAGGTTCTATCCAATTAGTGATGTTAGATTTCCAGACAGGGCCAGATATGTGGAAGTTGGGAGTGCTGATGAATGTGCACAAGCTTGCCTTACTGATTGCTCCTGCTATGCATATTCGTACTATGGTAGATGCAGTGTTTGGGACTCCAAATTACTCAATGTTGCACAGAATTATAATGGAAGTAGTACCAATGAAGGAATTCTTTACCTTCGGCTTGCTGCAAAAGAGTTGGAAAATTCACATCACAAGAGAAGGATGATAATTGGTTTTGTGATTGCTGCAGCCATTTTTACTGCCTTGTCTTTATCTGCAATTATTTCCATGACTATGAGAAGAAGGAGAAGGCAACGTCTAGCTATTGTACTAGTGGCTTTTAGACATGATGAGTTGAAACAAGCAACAAAAAACTTCTCAGAAAGATTAGGGGGTGGAAGTTTTGGTTCTGTGTTTAAGGGTGTTTTACCTAACCGTGTGGTTATCGCTGTGAAAAGGCTTGATGGTGTTCGCCAAGGAGAGAAGGAATTTAGGGCAGAAGTGAAATCAATAGGAATGGTACAGCATATCAACCTGATCAAGTTAATTGGCTTTTGTTGTGAAGGCAGTAAAAGATTGCTTGTCTATGAGTACATGCCAAACCATTCTCTTGATGTCCATCTGTTTAAGGATAACGGCACACCCTTCAGTTGGAGCACTCGGTATAAAATAGCACTCGGTGTCGCTAGGGGATTGGCCTATTTGCACGAGGAGTGCCAAGAATACATCATACACTGTGATATTAAGCCACAAAATATTCTTTTGGATGCATCATTTGTTCCTAAGATTTCAGATTTTGGAATGGCAAAAGCTTTGCCAAGGGATTTTAGTCGAGCCTTAACCACGATGAGAGGAACTATAGGATATCTTGCTCCAGAATGGATTGGTGGAATGGCTATCTCAACCAAAGTGTAGATGTTTATAGTTATGGAATGGTATTGTTAGAAATCATATTTGGGAGGAGAAATGTGCGAGAGGAATATAACAGTGAGACTAGCACCACCTACTTCCCAGTACAAGTTATAACCAAGCTCCTTGAGGGGAATATACAATGCTTGGTGGATCACCACATAGAGAATAGCGTGAACTTGGAAGAGGTTGAAAGAGCTTGCCGAGTAGCTTGTTGGTGTATTCAAGATCATGAGTCTGATAGACCAACAATGGGATAGGTAGTCCAGATTCTCGAGGGTCTATTACAGGTAGACATTCCTCCTATGCCAAAGATACTTCAAGCAATTTCATCAGGAGGCACAACTTCAGTAAACACATAAATCATGGAGATTGTAATGTGCAGTGAACTCGTCAAGATCCTTGTTAATTTTTTTTTCTCAACATGCTATCGAATGCTCAGCCTTTTCTTCCTGGAGATTGTAATGTGCCGTGAGAGGTTTTCTATGGCCCTTAGAGATATATAAAAAGAGATATTAAAAATGGTAACTTGAGACCAAATGTCACGAACTATTATTGCTCTATGGCTGCATCCATCATTAGGAATCATTTGGATCCTTTTATTTTGAAGGAATTAGAATCTACTCAATGGATTAGGCTATTTGGTTTGGAATTTAACATTTCACAAGCTTTCAAATTTCACATATGAGTCTATTTCAAATTTATAGGTTGAGATGGAATTTGACTCTATATATTATTTCTATTCTCTAACTTATAGCACGCTTTTAAAAGTATAAAATTTAAACCGGCGTTTAGAGATTTTTTTCCCAATAATTGCTGAGAAGACTTAGCTCCATGGTATACAAGACTACAAGTGTGGGTGCAGAGGGGTGGACACGGGTGCGTAAGGCCACGGTTCGTCCTCGCTGTTTCGATTGCCGCCACAAACCAAGTAGCGGTTACAACTTAGAAGATGCCAAATCCTACCACCATCCATTAGCGGCCGCAGGCAGGCAGGCAAGCTCCTGCCGTCCCGAAATGGCGGCGACCCTTCAGCTTCAGTCTCCTTCCCCCGTCTGCGTCCCCGTCCCCGTCCCCTACTTCCTACGGCTACGCGCCCCTCTTCCCATCTCGCGGCGAGTTCCCCGCAACCCAGCACTCTCCTGCAGCTGTAGCAGAGCATGCCGCGCCGGCGTCCGCTGCTCCGCCGCAAACAATCCTCCCCCCACCACTCCGGACAGCAGCGAGGTAAGGTAGCCGCCGCCGCCATCAGCTTGTTTCTGCCCTGGAGTATGCGTTTGGAGTCCTTAATATCGTCCGCCGGTGAACCGGCCATCTCGTGCGTGTCGTCGCAGCTCCATGGCGAAGATACGGAGTGAGGTGCTCTCCCCGTTCCGGTCGGTGCGGATGTTCTTCTACCTCGCGTTCATGGCGAGCGGCACGCTGGGGGCACTCATCGCGCTCACGCGGCTCCTCCCGGCGCTGTCGTCGTCCGACCCCGCGCGGGCGGCGGGCGCGGCCGATACGCTCAAGGGCCTGGGCATCGACGTCGCGGCCGTCTCGCTCTTCGCCTTCCTCTACTCGCGCGAGAGCAAGGCCAAGGACGCCCAGGTTGCCAGGCTGGCGCGGGAGGAGCGCCTGTCCAGGCTCAGGCTCCGCGTCGGCGCCGCCGAGGGCAGGCCGTTCACGGTCAGCGAGCTGCGGGGCACCGCGCGGCTCGTCATCGTGGCGGGCCCCGCGGAGTTCGTCGCCGAGTCGTTCCGCAGGAGCCAGCCGTTCCTTAGGGAGCTCGCGGAGAGGGCCGTGCTGGCTGTGCCCTTCGCCACGGACGGGAACACGCCCGAGCTGCGGCTCGACGGGGGCGACGCCGCCGACGACGACGACGACGTTGCCAGGAGGAGCAAGAGGCTGTGGCAGCTCACGCCGGTGTACACAACTGAGTGGGCGCAGTACGAAATTAAACACGCTCAGCTTTATAACGTCTTTGTGCATCCATAACCTTTTATTAGTCTCCCGTTGATCGCCGCTTTCGTGCATCTGATGCAGATGGTTAGACGATCAGAAGAAGCTGGCCGGCGTGCCATCTGATTCCCCCGTGTAAGCACCTCCAATCTCGCCTAGCTTCCCATATTGTCAAGATTTCAATCTTTTTTTGAAGGCAAAGATTTCAATCTTGTCTAGTTTCTTGTGATTTCTTTATTATCTTATTGCCATTGGATGTCCACACTGCGTTGCAGGTACCTCTCCCTCCGGATGGACGGGCGCGTCCGCGGCAGCGGCGTGGGGTACCCGCCATGGCAAGCGTTCGTGGCGCAGCTGCCGCCGGTGAAAGGGATGTGGTCGGGTCTTCTTGACGGGATGGACGGCAGGGTGCTCTAGGCCAACAACGCGATGACTGATAAAGCATCCATCCCGTTTTACTGTGCCTAGAGTTTAGCTAGATGTGACCAGTGCTTACAGGATGGTTTACTTGTTCATAAGAGTTGAAATTGAGAAAGCACTACTTGTATTGTATAGTAGCACACGGACGTAACATCAAAGACATCATGTGTATCGCCCATCTTCCTGAAGATATGTATACTGCGTGCGTCACACACGCTGTAAATCAGAATGCAACCTGCCCTGACCCCCACCCCACACACACGAAAGAAAAGTGATGATTCATTTAGATTTGAAACAGGTTGATTTGTCACCCGGATTCTTGGTTACCCCTTCCGGCTATAGTTTGAGTTTGTCTCCATTGGTTTGTAGACCGTTTGTATTTTAGGAGTCCACAATGTTCCATGGCTATAAAAAGAGGACTAGTGACCTAAAGGGCTAAAGGTTCAGGGTGGCGCAGCGCTGCAACAAAGGTGATGATGGTGAGGTTCTAGGAATAATGAAATACCAAGTGCATATAGCCTATTTTTTGTCATTTTTTTATCTTGATCTTCTTTGTACAATTATTTTCTAGTACTAGTGGACACGCACGTGCGACACGCACGTGTTTATAAAAATAGACATTCGTAAAGGAGGAAAATCTCGTGAAATATGTATTTGCCGCAGAAATTGCCTCCTAAATTCATGTAATAGATGACAAGAATTCAGTAGGGATAAATTATGTATTTAGAACAAGAGTTGGTTGCTAAGCACCAACACCGTATTTGTATTCATATCAAAATCCATCCCACAATATTCCAGAAAAAACAACTCACAACTAAAAAGAATAACTTTCTTTCATAAGAACCATTGTTTACTTTATTGTACAACCAAATTTTCTACGAGTAACAACACATACATACCTGCAGTGCCGCACATGTTTCAAGTTTCGACCAAGCTGCAACGCAACTTTTCCATAAGATTTTGATCCTTCCCCTACCTTGGCTAGTTGCTCCGGGATATGACGATAATAGTTGGCCTTCCAATCATGGACCATAAGTTGTTGCACAATCTTAAAAATGGGTATATCAATGATAAATAAGTGCTAATATGTTTATTCACATTTTTCTAACATAAATTAGCATCACATGCATCATATCAGAAACTAAGACCAGAAGTTGCACTCTTGGGAGAAGTTGCACATGGAGTATTAGTATTTATATGCAAGACACTGGCTAATGATAGCATTTTCTCTGGCAGTGTCGTTTCAGTGAACCATTAGCACACTCAACATGACACTGTACTGTCAAAATTAGTGCACATATTTCATAAGCGAAATACTAAACAGTAAAACATACACTGCACTGAATTAAGGGAATTCTTAGTATGACCAACAAAAGTACCAGTAGCTTAATAATTATCTGAATGGATTGTTCATGTTTGAGGCTTTTATATAGCATGGCTATGTCAGGCAAGCACATTAGTTAAATCTTTGTTCGCTCATGGTCCCATGAACACATTCAGCATTTTTTTTTCTATTAACTGGCTACCCACCCATCTAGTTTTTTTGGCCGGTATAATAAAGCTATGTAGAATACACAGCTAATCCCACCACACAGGTATGCTCTGTTCAGTTCTCGTACATACACAAGCCTTTTTTTAGCATATACAGTTACAGATAGCTACCAAATCAATTTTAGGAACAACATGTAGAAAAAATTATTCAGCAATAAATATGAGGTTCATGACAGTCAGAAGGGATGCCATTGCCACCATGCGTCCATGACCCTTGTACAGATTGCTGCGTGAAATCAATCTTCGCCCATTGGCTGCTTATAAACTTGCATGAAGAAAAGAGGGGTGAGCATACCTGCTGTCATGGGTTATCGGTCGCCGGCAAAAGCCCCGACGAAGACATGGGCCCAGTCATCGCCACCGGTCGAGTAGTGCCGCCATGCAGACGTGCCCCAGTGCCCCGGGCCCCGGCCAGCCGTGTGTACGCGCAACAGAGCGCCACCGCCGCGCAGATCCGTTGGCGGAGTCGCGGAGACGAATTTGTAGGGCCCAACCGTCCTGGTCGATCCACGCCATGGCGATGCCGTGGTTCCATGGCACGGCGGCCGAGTACCGCTGATGCTGCCTCTCTTGTTTGGCGGCGCGACGTGAGGAGGAGGAGGCGAAGCTGTGGGCGCCGCCGTCCTCGTTTCCGGTCAGGCGGCGCGCGGTCCTGAGCTTCCACAGCGACAACGTAGTGGATCTGCGTGTCAGACAGCTTTGAATGGCGCGTTGGGGTCCTCGATGGCGAACCCATTGGCGGTGGTGATCTGGTCGACGGAGGGGAGGCCGGCGATGGAGTCGAGCATGTCACAAGGCCTCCTCGCCTACCGCGCCTTCGCGCACGCGCTCGCCGCTGCCGTGCTCTTCTCGTACGCCTCCTTGTTCGACATCTGGGTCCCTGTTGATCGCGCCTTCACCCGGGCTTGCTCTCCTCGCCTGCTGTCCCTTCACAGTTCGCGCTTGCCGTCGCCGTCGCGCTGCTCGTGCGCCTCCTGGTCAGGGACAAAGGGGACAGAGGGCGGTTGTATTTCGAAGGGTAGAACAACGCAGATTGGGATGTGATCAAATCAAGTGGAATCAGTTGTGTTCCTTCCGCCGGTTGGGAGCGTCGTTGCCTTGCCGGTCGGTTGGACGGAGTCGCCTCGCCTCTGACCAATCCGGCTCGTTCTCGGCGTCGCGCGGGGTCGTCCTCGACATCGTATGGGCAAGCGGAGGGCCGTTGCTCGTCGTACGTCTGTGGGGAGAGTCAGGGCGGAACAGGAGAATCACGGAGCGGCGTCTGGGACTCTGGGTATTACCGGGATCGATGACTTACGACGTTTCGGCACCCAGCGGGTACACGAGCGCGAGTGGGTACATGCCTGCGTGAGAAAAGTTTAGGCGGATTGACGCTCTACAATGTTAGACACTTGTAAATGTAAATGAGTTTCCGTCCGGGTCTGCTTGTCAGGTCAAGGTGGGAGATTTATATGCATTGGATCTGAGTCTAAAGTCGATCCAAGGGTCAAGAACCAAGGTGGGTAGGATTTTTTTTTGGTGTGAGAGTAATTTTCAATTCTTTCGCTCTTTTATAGTACTAGTGAACATGCACGTGCGACACACGTATTTATGGTATAACAACATAACATCCTATTATCATAAGAAAAAACTGAGATTGTAGATTATATCGTAATATTTAGAACTCAAATATCATGTGGCGGAAAATCGAGAAAAATACATGGAACAAATTTACAAGAGTCACCATATGAAACGTCATCATCTCAATGTAGTGGCGGTTTATGCATGTGCGATACGCACGTGCTAAAATTTTTTTGGTACACAATGAATATGAATTGACTCTATTCATAAATGTATATCACTATGTAAATTGTTACAGTTGTCATGTCACTCTACCAATAAACCAATCATTCAAAATAGAGCGATAAGAATAAAAAAATTACTAAATGATGCTTCAATACACTTAAATAACTTGAGGTTGCTCCCCGGCCTTGTATCGACAAGACAACGACCATCTGGCTTTTTCTGAGTGCCAGCCACGACCTTTAACTGATCAACATTAGTCAGGAGGTGTATCAAATGAGAAAGGAAAAACACAATATTGTAATCCGTTAATTCCTAGTATTTAACTTTGAGAACTCATTGTCAGGTAAATTTCAAAACTGCAGTCCAGAATTACAATCCCAACAAAGGTGGCAATGACATTTTGTAAAGGACACCATTGTAATGTAGTTCAAAAATGTAATTGCACACCGAGCAACCCATCTAAGCATATCTGGAGTAGCTACTCCAGAGGCAACAATAACTACTGATTGCAAATGTGATCGAAAAAACTTAGTGGACTTACTATTAATTATGTTCTAAAATTGAATTACATGAAGACGATAACATATTATTGAGCAGGACAAATTTCACATATATGTTTACCTCCTAATTAATGGTTAATCCTACTCATATAGAGAAAATATATAGACAAAGCATCTACTGTTCACACTGAACATAAACAAAACAGAAATTGCCCACACTAAATAAATTCTAGTAGATGCACAAGCATGTGAAGCATGAAGGATTAATGGAAAAAAATTGACGAAAAAGAACAAATTCTGCAGATGTAAACGTTTGAGAAAATAACTTAGTCGAGGCCTGTGTCCAAAGCAAATTAATTTCTGCAGAATGCGACCAGAATACAAGAGCACAGAATGAACATAAACGCGACCAGAATACTGACCTTAAAGCTTGTTCCGGTCATTCCTGTCCTTCCATTGCTTCCTACATTATTGGATGGCAAAAATTCTAACTATGTAAGAAAAATATGAGAGGTCATTTTCCACATATTAAAGTAGGCCATATTGAGCTCAGCTTCTTTATACCTGAAACAAAATGAATCCATAGAAAAAAAAACACAGTTCAATCTCAAGAGGATAAATCCCTTGACTATCGATTAACATGCCATGAGAAGTACGAAGCTTGAGGTGTAATGTATTGCGCTTTAGTCAAATTATTCGGTTATTATCCATATATAACATCATAGAACGTTTTGTTACACAGAAATATGGATGTGTAAGTTTCTTAATGAAGAAATATCTCACTTGAACATGCCGGTAAGATGACCAAATACCCAGACACATTTAACAGAATTAGATCTTCAAATTAAAATTGTATAGTAAGTTCAAGTTGTTTTTAGAACAGATAAGATTGTTTTGTCACTCTTATGGAATTAGAGATAAAAAATTTAGAAAGGTACATTTGTGTATAAACAAGTAAAAGCGAGGTAACATTGATAATAGCTGAAATTGCAATATTCACCATGCACCGAAACTTGTGTCAAACCTATTCATGAGATTGCAACATATTTTGCAGGATTATGTTATTTCCTACTATAGACCTAAAGTTCATGTTTTTTTCCATGTAAACCTTTATACTGATTGAGACCAACCTGCATTAGTAGTCAACAGAGAAGCAAGCCTAAAGACGCCAAAACCATGCATCCAATTGCTGAACCTGACACATCACCTAAGCATAAAAAATAAAAAAATATAACCAAATTATAAATCTTTTTGATAAACGTGAAAGAACACAGAAAATGACAACATGGTATGGTATGGTATTATAATAACCCTTTTGCTTTGACAAACAATTCCCACATTACTCAAATACATATAATATAATTTGCTTGATTAACAATTCTCAGATATCCCAAATCACACGGAAAAAGAATTTCCCTTAGTTCTTACCTCAGTTCAGTAATAAAGTTAGAACGCTTGATCTTAAGCTCCTTATCCTTGGTGCTTGCCGGCCAAGGCTTCGTGGTGGTGATGTGGATCACCTTGGTAGGCATCTCTCAGCAGGTCACACACTGCCAAAACACCACAACAAACGCAAGTCAGTTTGATCCAATCAAAAGAAAGGTGTCATCCTCAGTAACAGAGAAAGAATGGCAAGTGATGCAGATCGCACTTTTTTTAAAGGCTCCCAATGCTCCTCGAAGAGATCCTATGCTTTCGCAAAAAAAAAGGAAGAGATCTTATGCAGATACTATGATTTGGGAACAAAAAGACGCCCTTCGCGTACGCCATACCCGCCATCGCAATCGCTTGCAGGTGGAGTGGCGGGCCGGGTGCTAGGATAGCTAGGTTTTCAGAACCACTCCAGCGGGCAGAGCCCAGGGTCAGGCTGACGGGGCGGAACTCCGCCCTGCAGGACACTGGCGGCAACACTATGAAGGATCCTTCGGTTCTCATCTTGCTTGAGAAAAAAAAAAACTATAAGCACTCAAACGTTCGACTGAGCGATAGAGAACAGAGAAGGGAAGCAGGGAGGGAGAGAGGGGGAAGCAGGGAGGGAGAGAGGGGGGAAGCACCTGGCGACGGACCGTCGGCGGACCTTGGGCTGTTGGACGGCAGTTCTCGGGGGTCGCACATCGGGCGAGCGTGATGGGGATGACGGCGGTGCAATGGGTGGGGGTTTGTGCGAGCTGATGGTTGCGGATTTGGATCGAGGAGGCGAGGGGACCGAGCGGATGGGGAGGGGTCGACACGCGAGGAGGTGGCGGCGCGGGGGAGCGATTGGCCGCGGCGGGTACGGCGGGCGGGTAAGAAAGTTTTGCGGTGAAAAACAACGAAGCCATCCGGACGCAAGCAACGTGAAGGAAACACGCTTGTATGTAGGTGGTTTCTACGCGAGACCCATCTAACAGGTTAATATCTAGCGTTATATGAGAAATTAAAATATATCTACAGAGGAGAATTTGAGTGGGTAGAAAAATTTTAGGTGACATATATTTTACAATTCCTTCGCTCTTTTATAGTATAGACTAGTGAACATGCACGTACGACACGCACGTGTGCATAGAAAATTTATATATATTAGTGGAGGAATGATAACATGAACCTTACAACAAACATTGAAACCAATAAATATTATTAAACCATAAATCTATTATTAGTAGTTTAATCACGGCATGTGTGACAAACAGCTGCAAGTAACTGTATCCTATGGTGATCATGCTTAGTATTATGATTACTTATTTACTTACAATGGCTTCCATAGTTTTGCACACAATGCAAGTCAACGCCTATTAGGATCTCTTTGCTAAGTTGTATAAAGAAAAAAAAAGTTAATGAGAATACATGCACTGATCTTTTTAAAGTGAAAAGGCAGAACAACCTCAAGAAAGAACTACAACAATTAATAATAGGCATCCAAACTAAGTGTCAAATGCCGAATTTCAATGCAATACATAACATTAATAATAAAATCTACTTAGTATTACACTAATTAACTGTACGCTAGACGTGGATCCATGTGTCAATTAATCAATCATTGACAATGTTCTTTTTGATATCTTGCAAGTTACAATCCTAAAGATAAATTAAAATATTTAATTAGTATAAACCAGACTGATTATATTAAAAATCTACAAAGAACTAAAGCTACTTCTGCTGCTAGTATGTACTTTTTTACATATAATTGAAATAGAGCTTGCAAACATGAATTACATATATGCATGCCTTTTTTTTAGATTGATCGAGACATGAAGAGTTGAGTGTTCAATCTTGTTTAGCTTTTGTCCCTTTGCGTGTCAACGTCTCAGACTGGAATGCAGGCTGCCGGATGCCTGGCTCTTGCTGCCGCTGCTCCGCACCGCAAGACCCAAGCGTGCCATGCGCGTGCTACATACTCAGGCAGAAAGCACCGCTGCTTCTCCATCGGGCAGTCGGGCGCTCGGTTATTGTGACGATAGCACCGAGCACACGTGATGGGATTAGGTGCTTCCTGCATTTGAGCACATAGGGGTTGGGCAGCGGGACGAAGCCGAGGGAGCTGAGGTGTTCGGCGAAGGGGTCCGTGGTCCCTAGGAGTAGTCGGCACACCAGAGCCTGCCGTGGTGGGCGAGCGCGGAGAGAAGCGGAGGCAGCGCCAGCACAAGGTGTCAAGGTCAGTCTGCACACCAGGGCCTGCCGTTATTAGAGGCGGCGGCGGCGGCACAAGGTCAGGGAGACGGGGTGCGGAGGGTTTGGTGGATAGATACATGGCAATCTCGTGCGACGGAGGGGGTACGTCGCGGGTATGGCCTATGGGTACGCACGGATAAACAAACGGTGGGTGTAAAAAAACAATGCGCGTGAGAGACAGTTTGTAGGAAAGAGCGTGTAAGTATGTGTAAGTATGTGTTGGGCCTATCTATCGGATTGATATCTACCGTTAGATGAAAAATCAAAATAAATCCGAGGATGGAAACATAAGGTGGGTACAAAATTTTAGGTGATAGGTATTTTTCAATTCCTTCATTCTTCTATAGTATAGATAGATAAGCTCTCGTCTGTCTATTATAATTGTCCGACACTAACACATTTTCTTTTGACCGATATTAGTCCATAGTGTCTACACTATAACATGACCATATATCGGATCAGTGACACGTCCTTGGTCGAAGTCAGTCCGGCCTATCAACTTCTGACTAATTACATCTATATCTATATCTATACCTAATAATAAAGAAACAAAATTTCAGCCTTTTTTTTCTAGTCCATCCATTCTACTTTTAACATCGGACAATGAAAAATGAGTACGATTACAAAATCTATTAGGTCTCGGAAACAATCGAATTTCCATACGAATCCTATTTTAATATAGCTAATGACGAAAGATAATGTCCGTCTTTTTTTCATATAAGAACTACATTAGGACTAGGACTACCAACTGCATCAGGACTCGCATGAATTAAAATTAAAACTTCACCAAACAAATAAGATATAAATTGTTTATATTTAATTTAACAAAGTCTATTTTAATCTATATCTATATCAAGAAGAAAAATTTCAGAACGAATCCTCATAGAACTTTAATTTCTTCTAGAATACTAAGTCCTTACAGAACTTTAATTTCTTCTAGAATACTGAGTCCTTACAGAACTTTAATTTCTTTTAGAATCTAACATAGACATGGAAATCTATACTCTTACAATCACGATCATATTAAATCTTATATATACGTACATATATAAACAACAGTAGGATTTTAAAAACAAAACCATACGTTGCCATATTCTTACAATCACAATCAATCAAATGATATGGTTCCACAAATCAAATCATAAAACCAAAATCGTAAGTAGTTTGTTATCGAATATAAATAAATGTATGTATAAATTATACATGTATATTAATGCAAATCCTCGACGTGACTTTTACTCAATACGTTTGCAAATTAAATAAATCATGTCTAGCAGCAATAGTGCGGGTCTGGTTTCCGTTGCAACATACTGAGCATATGACTTCAAATAAAAAACATATCACAAATTTTTTTGACCCGTAGCAACGTATGGACAAATTTGCTAGTAAAGATAAAAAGAGCATATGCTGGTAAATAAACGTAAAAAAAAATATCATGAATGATCCAAATAACTCCAAGCTCTAGGCACTAAAAAAATATGAATTTAGAAAAAAATTGAGCTAAAATAAATTATATTTTTCTAATATCAATACCAGTGTTAAGATTTTTTATTCCATACCTTTGAAATATTATAGATTGTTTCAAAAAAAACACACTAGATATTAGAAAAAATATATGTGTATTTTGTTTAAAGACTATTTGGCCCCAAATTATGGATGTGTTAATTTATCTCCATTAAAGCTGACATGTGGAAGCGATGCCACAGGTTAAAACCATCCTCAAAATCGGGTAGGATTTGATTTTCCTGTAAGTTTAAAGGTGTATAAGGTTATATGTTTTTAGGCTTTGCTCAAATGCATATGTATTTACCTTGTTCCATGCGTGTTGAAGTGGTATAACCTTTTTAAATCTCACACCAATTTTACATAGGGAGCCTGAAAAATCAGACAACATCTAGAGATCAAGTTGATTTTTTGTACTATTTTTGTTGGAAACAAGCATAAAAACAGGCCCATTTCAGAAGTCAAGACTCTGGACGTGTTTGTTTTTGCTGAATAAAAATAAGCAAGAATCCCATCTAAACACTTTTGATTATTTTAGATCCTCAGATAAGCGAGAGGCAGAAAGAATTCTGATGTACTGGGTCGGGCGTTTTAGGGAACGCGAGCGTTGCGGAGCACGAGTCCTTTCCCACTAGGTTCCTGTCCACCCATCCGTCCGCTCTCCCAGTTGCTCTCTCCGCTCGCGACTCCATGCTAGGCCGGGCTAGCGTCGTCAAAGCCTTGGGTCGCACCGCCATCACCTCTGGTCGAGCCTGCTCGCCGCGCCGCTCCCACTGCCTATTGGTTTGCTCGCTTGGGTGGATGCCGACTCCCTTTGTGTTTCCTTCCGACACTCGCCTCCCCTGTCATAGTTCCTTGGGAACAACGACTCTTTTCTCTGACTACGCGCCAAAGTTAATCTACGACATCGAGGAAGAAGGAGGACATAGAAGTCATTTCTTTTTAAGCTAAGGGTTGTCATGATAACGATTCTAAAACACTCCTCATTCTCTATCCTTAGATTTTTTTATTAACCACGGTTTTATTATATAAAAAAATATAATTGATTCTTCGGAAGCGGTTCCAAACACGGCCACAATGAGAAGTGAGAACGCAAAAGGCTCCTGCCTCCTGGGCCTGCCCCTGGACAGTGAGCCCGTGACCCAGCGGGCCCAATCTGTCAAACTCAAGAGAGCCGAAACTCGAAAGGCGTGCGCACTACCCCGAGAACCGTGCGACAGGAACCTCCTCGCCCGGCCTGGCGCCTGGCGGCTTCCGCGGTTCCCCACTTCCCCCAGTCCGCCTCCTTCACTGCCGCCCGCGCCCCGACACGCCTGAAAAACCCCACCTCTCCCCTCCGCTCCACCTCTCTCGCCCTCCACTTCCCACGCCCCACGCCGGCACGCACCACGCGGCCACGCCCCGCCCCACGCCGCCTCCCATTCCAGCGTGGACACGACGCCAGCGCGGAGACCCGCGCCTCGAAGCTGTAGCCCCCGTTGTTCTTCCGCGCCGGCGCCATGCACCGGGTGCTCGTGAGCTCGCTCGTGGTCGCCACGCCGCGGTGGCTCCCCCTCGCCGACTCCATTCTCCGGCGCCGCCGCCCGCGCTGTTCTCCTCTCCCCATGCTGTGAGCTTCGCTGTCTCCCTATGACCCTTATCACTGGGGCATTGGGCGCGATTCAGCCTCGTTTTTTCCCCCTATGCGGGGATTGTTTTTCTGGATTTTTTTCTCTTTGTTTTGGTCGTGGACGCCGTTGAGCATGAACCTCGCAATCCGACGGCATTGGTGTGGATTCAGAGTGCAGCCACTGCAGTGAGCTGCTTTTGAGCGACTTTGTGGATACTTTGAGCGTTTTGCAAAAATAATGTCATCCCATTGGAAACTGACAACTAACTTGATTACTGCCTGATTGGAGCGGCCTGTAACTCTGAGTAAACATGTGCAGTTACTAGCTACAGAATGCCAGAGAGAGTGACTGAGTCCGCGTTTGGATCATTGGCATAAAATTTGAATTGAATTTATAATGGTCCTCGTAGATTAGAAGGAACGTGCAATTCGGTTTGGTATGTCACAGATATGTAATGTGACTTGATTGGTGACAAACTATTGCCCCATGTACCTGAACTCCGATCACTTACTTTTCACTAATTTGGATTTAATATTGACCCATTTACATTGCCTCATAATTTTGATGACCCTTTGCTCCAGGCTATTCGACCGGAGGGCTTGGTCCAAGCCAAGGAAGGTCTCACGAGACATTTCAGTGGCGTCTAGGAAAGCTAACAAACAAGGAGAATATTGTGATGAAAGCATGCTGTCGCATATCATGTGGTGGAAAGAGGTTTTTGCAAACAGCTGGTATCTCTTCCCCATGCACCAAGGTTGTTTCTTCTGTTATTTATTGATCCTGTACTATCTGATATTTCAGAAAATGGAGAGGTGCAGAAAACCATCATCGGTACAATTGACTCAGAGGCTTGTGTATTCAAATATATTAGGGTTAGATCCGAATTTAAGAAATGGAAGGTGAGGTATATGCTTTATATGCCTCACTAACATGATTATGCCCTTTTTCTTTCTATCTTGAAAGATGAAAGGTTAATATGATATTATCACTGGCACAATACTTGCACTTTTTTTTTTCAGCTTGAAAGATGGAACCCTGAACATGGAGATTTTGCAATTTAAATCAAAGTTTCCTCGTGAGGTTCTACTTTGCAGAGTATGTTACAGTCTAACGTCCATTAAGTTTTACATGTTTGGATTTTTTTTTCTTGAATTAAAATCCAGATCCAGTATTCTATAGATTTTTGGTGAAAGGGAAAATAAAATTTTAATGCTACCAAAACCAACATGCCTAGCCATAAGCATCCCATCTATGCTACCTATAGCAGAGATCCTTGTATGTGTTACCGTGCCATATGCACTTTGTGGTATTTACCATCTCACATGTTGTTGTGTTCAGTTTGCGACTAGTGGTGCATAGAACTATACATTCTATCTGTTTCACATCACAGCTCTCAATATAATTGGACTCACTTTCAGCATTTTATCAGAATAGCATCCAGAAGTATTATATTTCTCTCTGTTGTTGTTAATTTATTCTCTCCGATCCATGTGCAATTTAAGTATATTGACCTTTTATCAACCAGCATTAATGTTTTGAATTGGTTTTCACGATGCTGGAATGGAATTAATAACAATTTATCATATTTGATGATATTTGATGATATTGGTACTCAGGTAGGAGACTTCTATGAAGCTATCGGTTTTGATGCCTGTATTCTCGTAGAGCATGCAGGCTTAAATCCTTTTGGAGGTTTGCGTTCTGACAGTATTCCTAAAGCTGGGTGTCCAGTTGTGGTATGCTATTATATAGCATTTTTCTGCTCTTTATTTTTTATTTGCTACCAAAGTTCTTAGAGAGTCACCAATGTATTACTATTTGGAGTAGTATCATGAAGTAACTGAAGAGTTTCACTTGCAGAATTTACGGCAGACATTGGATGATTTGACTCGATGTGGTTATTCTGTGGTAAAGTCATTTCCCATTTACCTGACACAATGCATTCATTGATACTCATTCTTTGCTGTAGCATATGAATGTAAATGTCTCTTTAAATTCTAAAAATACTGTTCCAACAACCCATAAGTGCTCTGCAACTGTAGGAGTTGTGGCAAGCTTGTCTCGATTTGTAGTGGCAAGCTTATTTGGGTTTTATACAACAGTCAGGATACAATTACTTGATTTCCTTGTACTTCTTTTTTCACTCATTGCATCCCCTAACTGTCATGAAATTCATAAGGCATGGCAGAAATTTCTTGTCAGATAATGTTTTCCCCAAACAACGGAGGAGAACTAGATGTCATTTTATTAAGAAGAAAATCTTGTCAGATAATTGAAATGAGCTTTCACAAATGATTTGCTCTGATGATCAAGTATATATATATATATATATATATATAGTATATTCAGTAGCCAACTACAGAACTACTGCAGCTGGCTATAGAATAACTTATTCTGTAGCCACTTTGAGTTACGATAATTACTATGCTAATTTACGAGATTATAGTAACTCCTTACTATGTGATTGACTATAACGTTATGGTAAATATCCCTATGTGTTATAGTAACACAACTATCATAAATATGTATTCACTTTATCGTAAATTAGTATATAAAATATCGTAAATAGAGGGGCCTACATAATAACTTATTTTGTGTAGCTGGCTACTGAATATACTCTCCCTTATAAAAGTTCATTTGGAATAACCATTAACATATATTCTGAATGTGACTGGGTTGCCTATGGGTGACATTGCTCAATATTTCTGCCATTCCTCTTACAAATTGTTCAGTTATGAGCAATCTTTAACTATGCAGTGCAGATTATGCATGTTGATTTTGTTTCAATTATTTTTTGCATTTTAAGTAAGCTTTAACCACTCAACATCATGATGTTAATTTTGTTTTGACATTTAAGTTATTTTATCTGATAATTTAATCTTGCAGTGCATAGTTGAGGAAATTCAAGGCCCAACACAAGCCCGTGCCCGTAAAAGTCGATTTATTTCTGGGTAATAGCACATCTATTGTAATATATTTTATAAATTGTGCTAAGCACTTTTATTTTCTTCTGGGGCATGGCTGGTATCTGATAGATTTACTTTTTTCAAAATGTTGATACAGTACTCTTTGGTATGTGCATAGGCTCTTCTATATGAGTCTTGAGTACAACTTTGCTTAATTTGGCCTGTTGAGACTGTTGTTTTATCAAGGTTGTACCTACCTTATTGACGTTGTTATGTATCCAGAAGTTCTGGAGAGAACTTGCACCCATTATTTGATAATAGGGAATACTTGGGTGGTAGATTCAGGAGCAAGTTGGTCTGGAGTTTCGTAAAATTTTTTATGCATATAACACTGTCATATTGTGCATGATTGTTCGTCCTTGTGATGCATACTTGTTTATTGTAACAATCCTCAAAGTCCACAACAAGATGAGGGATTAATTGTTTATTTTCTTTGCTGTCCTTAAATATATTCACCCACGACAAAAAATCTTATTACCAAAAAAATCAACCCAGCTTGACGGTGGATGGCTCCAATAATGGCCCCTAAAACAGGGCCCCTACCTGTTATTTGAGGGTTTCTCCTACTTTTGAGGGCCTTGTTTACTGGGCTAAATCCCTGCAGTAGCCCTCAAATTAGGGTCCCTACTTTTTTGAGACATACTTATCAGTTACATTACTTTATTATTATTATTTCCACCTCTCCTATTCTCCTCTGGTCCCTCGCCAGGGATGAGGGGCTCGCTGGGAGAACCTCGATGGGAGGGGTGGGCTTGGCCAAGCCTGCACGGCGGGTGGGGAGGACCTTGACGGGGAGGGGCATGCCCGGCCACAGTGATGACATGGTGGGAGGAAACAGGGCGCGGGAGAGGATGAAAAAAAGACGCGGAATGAGTTGGTGCGCGGAGTGATTGTGCGGGGGGGGGTGGGGGTGGGGGATTTCAGGAAGACGTAGGGAGCTCCTGACGCACCCCTAGAGATGAATTAAGTTTTTTGTTGTTGCTATAGCACCAAAAAGTAGAATAGGGGCCCTGTTTAGGACCCCTGTTGGAGATGCTCTAATATATTTCACCACCATTCTTCACATCTGGACTCCTTTGGGCTTATAAATTGACTTGAAGTGGATCATTTTAAAATTGCATTCACCATGTTGCATACGCAGATTTATTGTCTTTCTTACCATGTGGAGTTTTATGCAATGACTAGTTTAACCTGAAGCTTAAGCTATCGAGAACATGTGGGCAATATACTTCTATCATCACGTCTGGGCTCTAGTGGGCCTGCGCTGATGATTGCATTGTTAATAGGACTTCGTCAAATATATGGCTGGCAAACATAAGTATTTGAGAGGAAGGCACATTTTGGTGTAGATTGTAATCTTCTAGTGGTCGTCTCTCCTTTTGTTTCACTGGCACATATGTAATCTCTTTATTGTGTGTTTTTTGGTGTCTTGTGCTATGAATATTGAACCTTTTCTTGTTTGTTAACTATCATTCATGTTCGAGAAAAAAAAACTGATAGTTGGCGTGCAATATCAAGATCTTACACTGCTTCTATTCTTTCTGGTTTGATGGTTTCTTAAATTCATAATCTTAAAGTTTTTACCTATTCTTTCTTACAGGCATGCCCATCCTGGCAGTCCTTATGTATTTGGACTTGCTGAAGTAGACCATGATGTAGAGTTCCCTGATCCGATGCCTGTTGTTGGTACGTTTTGCTTGTATGTTTATATTCAGTAACTCCAAACTTTCCATTCTGTTTTAGCTGACAATCATCTGGTCACTTTCTTCTTCATAGAATTTTACTGTACAGGATGTTAGTGTGACACATTTATTCACTGTGTGTTACTAGAAAGCAAATGACATCATGCATAAAATTGGAGTGGTGAATGGGCTAGTCAGTTGTATGATACGGATTGCTAATATATTTCTTGGGTAATATGTTGATTTTTTTAATGATTTTTGGATAGATAATCCCGGATCTATATAGCGATTTCTTATAGTTTTTATGCTGATATTGAAAATAAATATCTTGTAATATATACATTGCCATAAAATATCTGTGTTTGTGACCCATCTAGCTCCCTATAGCACATTTGCACTATTGTGTTCCTGGAAGGTATATGTGATGTTTAACGGTTTATCAGTTTTAAAGTATGTCAACATTTCTGTGTGTTCATAACTTTTGAATTCCCTAGTCAAATACTGAATTTCATGAGGCCACTGGATGCTGATTTGGGATAGTATATCATGGTGTTCTCGTTCATCAGGGATTTCACATTCTGCAAAAGGTTATTGCTTGATATCTGTGCTAGAGACAATGAAAACTTATTCAGCTGAGGAGGGCTTAACAGAGGAGGCTGTTGTTACTAAGCTCCGCATATGTCGTTATCATCATCTATATCTTCACAATTCTTTGAAGAATAATTCTTCAGGTTGGGATATGTATTCTTGAGCAAATTTTCTTTCTATTTGTTTGATCTACAAACAAGTATTCTGGAATCTGATATCAGAATCTCTAACTTGTGCTGTTATTATTGTCTGTTTCAATTTCAGAAGAAACCATATGACCCATGTTTCACTAAAATCTTGAGAATTGATAATACATGGAATATCATTTTTTTTCACAGTTGAGCTTTGTTTCTTGAAGCATGTGTGATGTGTTGCAAACCAGTTATGTGGCCACACCATTTTATACATGTATTATGGAATTATTAGTTTATGCTAGAAATATTTTTATATTTTTCATTGGTATCTCTTGCTGCATGATGCATGAAGTTCTGCTTGTAAGAACAGTAATGTAATACATGGAAGCAGAGTTGATATTTTTCATTAGCATTATAATATGCATCCACAGATCCAGTCAGTATCTCTCATGGTTTTGAACTTTGCTCTTTCTATATATTCTGTCATTTGTTCGCAGGGACATCACGCTGGGGTGAATTTGGTGAAGGAGGGCTCTTGTGGGGAGAGTGCAGTGGGAAGTCCTTTGAGTGGTTTGACGGTTCACCTATTCAAGAACTTTTATGCAAGGTCTGTGACTTGTATCTTACTGTCATTTTAGGAGAACATAAGGTATCGTTGTATCGACCTATAGCAAATACAACCATACAAATTACAAAGGGTCTAAAAGACCAGAGTGTCAGCATTGTTCAAGTTCTGTAATACAAGAAAGCAAAGCCTCAAATGGTTTACCTGAAAGAGGTCGGTTGACTAGAAATTTCCAGCTTTTAGTTTGCAGAAAGTGGATCTCAAAACCTCTTCCCAAACGGTCCCTAAGGAAGATATAACAATGGAATTGCAGTTTGAATTATTTGTTGGCAATGGAACCAGGCAAAGGTGAGGGTTTTGGTGCTGCAGAATGCAGTCTTGATGGGCTAGTCCCTTTGTATTATATAGCAAAAGCAAACTTGGGTTACAAGAAGCTCACTAGAGCATATACCTAAAGTATCTTACAAAAGGGATAAAGGGCTAAAGAAGTGGTTAAAGTAGAACAAGAAAGATGTTGTCTAATGACTAAGCTATGCTACTGTTATGCTAATGCAGCAGGGATTATCTATCAATTCTCCCCCAAATCTTTGCTGCCACTTGTCTTGGTGATCTCTTCAAGCCCAATTCTACTTATCATCTCTTCAAACTTGAGTCTTCCAAGGGCCTTAGTCAGGATATCTGCCAACTGATCTGCAACTGATCTGCAGTAGGAATGAAATCAAGCAGGATACTCCCTTCTGCAATGCAGTCTCTGATGAAGTGGAACTTGGTTCTGATGTGCTTGCTCCTGTCATGGAAAACAAGATTCTTGGCAAGAGCAAGTGCAGACTGATTATCCACCCTCAAGTCCACTGTGTCAACCTTCTTTCCCAACATCTCAGCCAGCAATCTAGATAGCCACAGTGCTTGTGTTGCTGCTGTTGTCATTGCCACATACTCAGCTTCACAACTAGACAGAGCCACCACTCTTTGCTTCATGGACTGCCAGTTGATCAGACAGTTTCCAAGGAAGAACAAGCTTCCTGTTGTGCTCTTACTTGAGTCAATGTCTCCAGCCAAGTCTGAGTCACAGTACCCTATGAGTCGAGCATCAGAGGGTGCCTTGGTGAAGTGGAGTCCATACTCTGTGGTGCCACCCACATACCTCAGTAGGCGCTTCACTGCTTGCTGGTGTTCTTCAGTTGGCCGTTCCAGGAATCTGCTCACGAACCCAACAGCAAAGGCAATGTCTGCCTTGTGTGAACAAGATAGCGCAGACTGCCAACAATTCGCCGTTACTGGGTGGAGTCCACTTCAGTAGTCGTGCTGTGCTTGCTCAGCCGAAGCCTTTCTTCCATGGGTGTGGCTGCTGGCTTGCATTCAGCCATGCCACCCAATTCCAAGATCCTCCTGGCATAGTGTCTGGCGCAGGGTGATCCCATCGGAGCTCTGGTGGACTTCGACTCCGAGGTAGAAGCTTAGGAGCCCCAAGTCACTCATGTCAAAGGTAGTCTTCATCTGCACCTTGAATGCTTCCACGACTTGCTCCCTTGCGCCAGTGATGATCAGGTCATCAACATACACCCCGATCAGCAGAATTGTGTCACCGGTGCCTCTCCGGTACATTGCAGCCTCATGGCTGTTTTGCTCGAATCCCATCTGCTTAAGGGTTGTGTCCAGCTTGGCGTTCCACGCCCTTGGCGCCTGTCGGAGACCATACAACGCCTTGTGGAGTCGGTAGACCTTGTCTTCTTCTCCAGCAACGGCGAAACCAGGCGGTTGCTGGACGTACACCTCCTCCTTGAGCTCTCCGTTGAGGAAAGTGGACTTTACGTCCATGTGATGGACCTTCCAGCCCTCTTGAGCAGCCATCGCGAGCAACACTCGGACAGACTCAATGCGGGCGACAGGGGCGAACGCGTCATCGTAGTCGACCCCTTCCTTCTGGACGAAACCGCGTGCCACAAGCCGAGCCTTGTGTTTGATCACGGCGCCGGTCTGATCCTTCTTCAGCTTGTACACCCACTTGAGCGAGATTGGGCGGTGGCCGGCGGGAAGCCGCACCAGCTCCCAGGTGTGGTTCTGCTCGACGGCGCGAAGCTCTTGCTTCATGGCTGCCTCCCAGGCAGGATCGCCTTTAGCCTCGCCGTAGGTAGCTGGTTCCCCTGAAAGAGTTAGATTAAGCTCGGCAAAGAGGCGGGTCACCGGCGGTGGAGTAGGCGCCTCCCCCAGGATGTTCGCGACCGTCCTGTAGCGGAGCGGCTCGCTGCCGTGCCAGGCATCCACGCGCTCCTCGTCGCCTTCCAGTGGAGTGGCGAACTCCGGTTGGGGATCCGGCGCCTCCAACACTGGTGGGGTTGCTGCCGGAGACGCTGAGTCTGGACCTTGCGCCACGGGAGATGCTGGCGGCGAATGGACTGGCAGTGTCGGGGCTGGCGTCGCCATGTCATGCTCTGCCTGCGGTGGACTCTGCACCTCCTCTGCTTCAGCTGGCCAATAGAACTCCACCATGAAGTCGCTGTCAGCCGCCTTCGACGTTCCGGGCTCGGTTGAAGACCAATCCCAGCCACACCCTTCATCAAACACAACATCACGGCTGATTTTGACTCGCTGAGTCACCGGATCGAGCACCCGGTAGGCCTTGGCACCTTTTGCATAGCCGATGAACACGACGGCCTTGCCGCGGTCATCGAGCTTGCCTTGCTGACCTAGCTCCTTGGCGTAGACGACGCATCCGAAGGTCTTGAAGTGGACCACCAATGGCGTGCGCCCGTGCCAGGCTTCATACGGCGTCTTGCCTTTCAGCGCCTTGGTCGGGGATCGGTTGAGGATGTGGACCGCAGTCACAACAACCTCCCCCCAATATCTTGCCGGCATGCTCCTCTGCTTCAGCAGCGCACGCGCCATCGCCACGATGGTCTGATTGCGACGCTCAACCACACCGTTCTGCTGCGGTGAGTGGGGAGCAGAGAAGTGGCGCTTGATTCCTTCAGTGGCGCAGTAGTTGGCGAATTCGGTGACGGTGAACTCGCCACCATTGTTGGTGCGGAGCGCCTTGAGCTTTTAGCCGCTCTCCATCTCGGCAGCGGCTTGCACCTTCCTGATCGCATCGGCAGCGGCATCCTTCGTGGGGATCAGTACCACCCACATGTACCTTGTGGCGTCGTCCACAAGGAGCAGGAAGTAACGTCTTCCTCCGGGCGTAGCCGGCGTCACCGGCCCGCACAGGTCTCCATGAACTAGTGCGAGCTGCTCCTTGGCACGGAACGTGGCCTCGGACGGGAATGACCGTCGCTTCATCTTGGTGGTGATACAAGTATCACAGAGGCGCTCCATGTGATCGACCACTGGCATCCCACAAACGAGCTCCTCCTTGCCCAGCTTGCGGAGCGCCTCGAAGTGTAGGTGCCCAAACCACTTGTGCCAGCGCCAAGCTTCATCTTCCTTGTGCGTGGCGAGGCAGGTTGGTGGTGCAATGTCGAGGTGGAGGATGTACAACCTGTTGGAGCCGCGGCGGACCTTGGCAAGTAGCCGGCCACCGCGATCCCAAATGCGGGGCACGCCATGATCGATCTCCACCTTCGAGCCTCCCTCATCCAACTGTCCAAGGCTCAAGATTGAGTTACGCAAGGCAGGGATGAAGTATACACCTTGGAGGACGCGCTGCTCGCCGGTCTTGGCTTGGAAGATGATCGAGCCGACGCCTTGTATTTCCACACGGGATGCGTCGCCGAACCGCACAGTCCCGCGAACATAGGTGTTGAGGTCGGAGAAGAGCTCTCGACGGCCCGTCATGTGATGGGTGGCGCCGCTGTCCAGGTACCAGCCGCCAAGCTTGCCATCGTCGGCGCTGGTGTTGAGGAAGCCGCGAGCTCTGGGCTCTTGGAGGTCGAGATAGTGCGCGGTAAAGGCGCAAGCTTGCACGCCGTCGTCGATGTCGAGGAACCCGTGGGCGAAAAAGAGAGCAGCTTCATCCTCCTCTGCCTCTGCGACGTGCGCGGCTCCACCGCGGCCACCGCCTCGGCCCTGCCTGCGGTCGCCGCGCTGTCCTGCTCCTCGATCACCACCACGGTCGTCGCGGTCAGCACCACGGTCGCCACGATCACCACCGTTGCGTTCGCCGCGTCCTCTGCCACGGCCGCCTCCGCGGTCGCGACGCTGCCCGCGGCAGTCGCGTGCCCAGTGACCAGTGCGGCCACAATTGAGGCACATGTCATCGCGGGTTGCTCGGCGTTCACCATCTTCTTCTCCTCCTTCTTCGCCGGCCGCGTTCCTCCTAGGCCACTGCCTGCGGCCACCTCGCGGACGTTGGCGGCGGTCCTTTGATGACGACCCACCATCGTCGTCGTTCTTCTTCTGGCGTCCCGCCACTGCTCGGCCGTGTACATCAGCTTCCCGCCCACGGTGATCGGCTCGGTGGGGGGCGTCTCCTCCCGATCATCGACAGCCTTCAGGCGCCCAGTCACCTCCTCGATGCTGAGGTTCTCCATGTCAAGGAGGGTCTCGATGGCGATGACAAGCTGGGAGTACTTCGCCGGGACGACGCGCAGGTACTTCTCCACCGCGTGCTGCTCATCCAAGTCCTGATCACCGTGCAGCGCCATCTGCTGCATCAGAGTGGTGAGTCTGATGGCAAAGTCCTCGACTTGCTCACCAGGGCGGAAGCAAAGGTGCTCCCACTCGTGACGAAGGCGCTGCAGCGTCGCCCGACGGACCCTGTCGACGCCGATCCGAGCTGCGGCGATGGCGTCCCACGCCTCCTTCACGCTTTCCTTGTCAGTGAGCGGAATCCCCATCTCCGGAGGCACGACGGCGATGATGACCTCGAGCGCCCGTCTGTCGTCGCGGTAGGAGACCGGCTCACCCTCGACGGCGTCCCAGAGATCACGCGTCTGCATCTTGAGCTTCATCAGCTGCGACCACTTGTGGTAGTTGCTCTTCGACAGCATCGGCCAGGTGGTGCCTGCGCCGGAGTCGCGGTAGACCGTGTGGACCGCTGGCGACTCGCGTCGTCCTCGTCCGCGCTCTCGGCGACGCACCGGTGATGGAGACGGAGCGCGGCGCCTCTGCGGGCTGCGCGCTGCACGCCTCCGCGACGGGCTCTGCGCCCGCTCACGCTCTCCCTCAACCTCTCCATCGATCTCTGCTCTGAGTGCCGCTGCGGTACGCGCGGCGGCCTGCGCTGCTGCTGCGGCCTGCCTGGCAGCCTCTACGGCTGCTGCGGCGGCGGCCTTTGCGGCGGCCAAACGTGCACGGCGATCATCGCCTGCAGGGATGGCGGCGGCGGCGCGTGCGGCGCGGTCTGCAGAGGTCGACATGGCTGGTGGCTAACCCTAGGCTCTCTCCAAGGCTCCGATACCAATTGTTGGCAATGGAACCAGGCAAAGGTGAGGGTTTTGGTGCTGCAGAATGCAGTCTTGGTGGGCTAGTCCCTTTGTATTATATAGCAAAAGCAAACTTGGGTTACAAGAAGCTCACTAGAGCATATACCTAAAGTATCTTACAAAAGGGATAAAGGGCTAAAGAAGTGGTTAAAGTAGAACAAGAAAGATGCTGTCTAATGACTAAGCTATGCTACTGTTATGCTAATGCAGCAGGGATTATCTATCATTATTCTCATTGTTAATGATGTGTGGTCTGTGTTCTCATTCATTTTCATCTGTTAGAACGGTTTTGCTGAGTTTATAGAGCTTTTGATGTCCCTCTTGCTAGTGTCTATTCTGTTTTTTTCATTGAGCTTTATATAATGGTTCTTATAAGTTATAACTCAATTTAATTTGTCAAGGTACGGGAAATATATGGCCTTGATGAGAAAACTGTTTTTCGCAATGTCACTGTCTCATTGGAAGGCAGGCCCCAACCTCTTTATCTTGGAACTGCTACTCAAATTGGTATGCTGCAGGTTTCTTTAATATAGCTGATCTTTTTAAAAGCATTCAGAAGTCGATGTAACTTAATATTTCTGTATTTCATGCTCTGTAGGAGTCATACCAACTGAGGGAATACCGAGTTTGCTAAAAATGGTGCTCCCATCAAATTGTGGCGGGCTTCCATCAATGTATGTACTGTGGCTATTTGTTGAATCCACTATCCAGCTCGTTAGAAGATCTTTCCATGCTGGTTATTGAGATAATCAGATAACTCACTAAATTTTTGGCCTGGATTCTGTTCAATTTTTTTCCCCATATATTGAATAAGGAAACTTGAGCCGTATACAAGTGACCTACCTACTAAATCTAATTGAAAGTGGCACACGACAATTAATAGAGCATCACTATCTGTTTAGGCAATCTATTCAGGGATATGGTATAATCTTGTTTGGTACCACCGGCGATGAATCCATTTTTTGTCACCCAATTTTGGGGGCTCACAGAAATATGGTCTTATTATCACTTTGAGTCAATTTAGGTGTTCAAAAGCTTTGTCCTTTTTCTCCTGTTATAAATACCCATATTTTTGTTATCAATTCCACTACCTGTTAGTTGGTCAGGCACCTAAAAAATTGGGCATTAATGACTTGTCATGAAACCCAGTTTAAACAACTTTCTTACCTTGAACTTTACTATTGAAATTTTACAAGTAAGAACTGCTGTTAGACATCACTTGAGAATTTCTACAGTGCCCTGCAACTGGTCTTTTGTGCAAACTGTGTCATCGCGCAATGCACTCTGTTATGGCACAAGGGATGGGTTTATATAAGATACTGGCATGCCTGTTTCAATTCAATGGTTACAGTTCATGAGATGTGCTTTGTATTATTATATGCAGGTATATTAGAGATCTTCTTCTTAATCCTCCATCATTTGGTGTTGCGGCAGCGGTCCAAGGTACCTCAAAAGTTGTAATTCATTCATGGAAAGCCTGGCTTGAGAGTTGGAACATTAAGTTCATCCAATAAAAAAATACATATCTGATTTTTAAAGAACCTCAATTTGTGTTTACAAATTATTAAATATTGTACATGAATGATTTCACAAAAGGGGATATAAAGGAGAAGCACTACATATAATTTTAGCTTGTTTTGATTGCTGAATCTTTACACTCTCCTCTTTGTAACTACATTGTGTTTATTTGAATATTATGACTTAAAACACATGCTCCTGTCTTTGCGCAGAGCTGCGTTAGAAAACCATTTCACATGTGGAACATGCTGGCTATTTTGTTAAACCTAAGTTAATGTTGCATAGGTACTGTAGGATCATCAGAACAATTTGCTTATGGTTGCTGCAAAGTTTACCTAATTTCAGGGTCTGAGGCTCTGAGCTTCTGTTTGTGATGCCGTTTTAGATTCTTTTGTTCTGGGTTTTCCCCAACATTAATTCTTGGATGTTTAAAAACCGTCCATGTTGTACTTTTGATGTTTCCCTGCTTTCCAGAAAACATTTACTGCTTGTGTTTTAGTATCATGTTTTAAAAACTTTTACTCATTTTGATGGCAATGTTAGCTCCAGTGCTAGATTATGACCCATTTATAACTTTGTTGCAGAGGCTTGCAGGCTTATGGGCAGCTTAACTTGTTCTGTTCCTGAATTTACTTGCATATCAGCAGCAAAGGTTGCTTCTCTATATTCCTAGAGAAAAAGCACAATTGTCCCATCAGTTATCCTATGAATTATTTGCCTTCGATGCAATTTGATTCTTGATAACTGAATTTGTTATTTTTATGAAATTTGAGTTTTTGACCCTAGCAGCTTCATGACCATCATGCCAGTCAAATATAACAATAAATTGACCAGCCTTGCATGAAGTGCTTCCTCTGTTTACTTATATATATGATCAAAGAGCGACAATCAATTGCCCAGTGTTGCCTCTTTAGAAATCTATATTTTTAGAGCAAAAGTGGCCAGCTAACAGCACTATTTCTTCCTCAGAATTTCCTCCATTTTATATTGTGCTTACTCTTCTGCTTTTGTTGATTGACATATGGCATTATGCACTTGACCAATGTAGCATGTCTGATACCGTCTTATATGACACTATTGATTGTGCTCTAGTTGCAAGGCAACCGACACAAAGCAGATGTTAATTAAGGAAACAACAATTTATAGGATTATAGGACGGAAATTTACATGGTCAATTGGTCATCCTGTGTTCGTATAAAAATATCTGCATAATATTAGTGCAAAGTGTTTCATGCTTTGAATCCGCCATCCTATGAGAGATTTGGCATGCATATAGAGGGAATAGCCAAAGTAGTACTGAAGGTATTTGCGAATTATGTCAAGTCCAATTAAATTTAGAGAAATCATGTGTGCAACTTAGATCAGAAGTTACCCAATCACTTTTAAATAGGAATTACAACAAGCAAGACCATCATAACTTAATTGTGTTGTACTTTGTTTCATTTATTTGACTAATACTGATTGAGAAATGTTTATTTCGCAGCTTGTGAAGCTACTTGAGTCCAAAGAGGTCAATCACATTGAATTTTGTAGAATAAAAAATGTCCTTGATGAGATTATGCTCATGAACAGGAATGTTGAGCTTTCTGCAATCCTGAACGAATTGCTGGTGCCTGGTTCTGTGGCTACTGGTTTGAAAGTTGAAGCTGATATTCTAGTAAGTGATGTTTGAAACTTTAAAGTTTCTTCCCGTAATTTAGGTTTTGCATGTAATGCGCCACTTTTGTTGCTATGCTCCTTTGTCTATCTTTTTCTTTGATGTACATCTGGTGTACATGGATGACATTTTTAATATCCTTCATTTTATTTTGTATAGTTGAGTTTCTCTTCTGTTTCATTATTGATCTGGAACATTTCCTTTTATCCTTTTGCAGATGAACGAATGTAGCATTATTTCACAACGAATAGCTGAAGTGATTTCTTTAGGTGTTGAAAGTGATCAGGAAATAACCTCATTGGAATATATTCCAAAGGAGTTCTTCAATGATATGGAATCATCTTGGAAGGGGCGTGTGAAAAGAATTCATGCTGAAGAAGAGTTTGCAAATGTTGATAGAGCTGCTGAGGCATTATCATTTGCGGTGGGTTTTGATCAATCCTTCTGCATTTAAAATTTTCCTGCTCTTGTCGTCTTGCATAGAATTAAATATGTTCACTATCCCTTGATGCCATCTGTATATTAAAGTTATTGAATAGTCTACAACCACTGCCTGGTTTCCAGTGTGGGATATGATGCTGCAATATTAGCAGGACGCAACATGATTTTCGTATTTGCATTTCCTTGGACCCATCAATTGCTTGTGGGTATGCTAATGCATATTGTGGTTTTACTGTTTAGGTCATTGAAGATTTTATGCCGATTATTTCGAGGGTGAAATCTGTAGTGTCCTCAAATGGAGGTTTGAAAGGAGAAATCTGTTATGCAAAAGAACATGAAGCTGTTTGGTTTAAAGGAAAGCGTTTCATACCAACTGTATGGGCTAACACACCTGGTGAGCAGCAAATAAAACAACTGAAGCCTGCAATTGATTCAAAAGGCAGAAAGGTTGGGGAGGAATGGTTTACAACAAGCAAAGTTGAGAATGCTTTAGCCAGGTACTGCCTCGCATTATAACTTCTAGAATCTTACAACCTGACTTAACGAACACTTCAGCGATCTTGCACCAACTCAATTTGGTTGAACATTGCATAGTTGGGTGGCTATATGAAACCTTGCCGTGGTCACAGGAAAATGCCATTCCACATTATTCAAATATGTATAATTCTCATGAAATGTTGCATTCATTAGTTGATTTTATGTAGCCTTGTATTCTCATGTGTATGTTTGTTCTACTTATTTCAAAAATTAAGTACTGTAGCATGTTATGTTTTAGTACAAATAGTTAATTACACTGATGTTTGTGTTCAGGTACCATGAAGCCTGTGATAATGCAAGAAATAAAGTTGTTGAGCTGTTGAGAGGGCTTTCAAGTGAATTGCAGGACAAAATTAACATACTTGTCTTTTGCTCAACACTGCTCATCATTGCAAAAGCACTATTTGGTCATGTTAGGTGATTCTTTTTGTCCTTGCTTTTGGGCACAATTCGTTATTTATTGTGTGCTTTCTTTTTCCATCAATATAAAATGTGGATAAAGTCTACGTTCTTGCTATTCTTCCAAGGTTCAAATTGTTTGAGTTGGTTTGCCAGAAAATTGTACTTGGGATATAAATCTGACCCAATGATTATAAAATTAAACGCTTTCATGATGATTAGATGACGGGTGGTTTCGCATAAAAGCCTGGTTTGGTATCAGTAGTGTGCTGTTGGTCACCAAAATTAGCTTCCTTGCGAAAGCTGTTGAATTTCTTGTTATGCTGCAATATGAAACCTGACTTTGGGTGTATCTATGTTTTCTTTACTTTAAATATTTGCCAACTGCTCAGAGCCTATCGGGGAAAAAAAATTACATTGTGTTTGGTATTTGGCAAGGCAGAACGTTTTCAGTTCTGCAACTGATTATATTGTTGCCTGCCAATCTGTCTATGCACACTGGTCTTATTCATGCTTTTTTTTTTCATTTTTTTATCATGAGCAGTGAGGCTCGAAGAAGAGGCTGGATGCTTCCTACTATAACTCCCTTGTCGAAGGTTATATTTTGACCCAAATTTTTGTCGTTTGACTTCACTTCCCTCCTCCCTCTGTCCATTCATCCATCCATCCATGGAAGTAGTCAATGAGTTACTGTGTCTGCTATCCTAGATGCCAAATTTTACTTCATGTCATGCTTTTATGGATTTATAAGTAGCCATGTGTCATTTTTATTCATACATATGCTAGTCCAGTTACAACAGGCTTCAACTTTGTATAATGATATTATATATTTGTAACACATAACATGCCATAGCCTCCAATGAGTATTAATTTTTGTAGGTCGTGGTCAATTTTCTTTGTAACATTTACAGGTGAATATGTCATCCATAAGCTGGGGGTTAGTGTGTGTTGTAATCCGGGCCCCTTACTTTTTTTCCTCTTACTATATGATATAATAATACACAGCTCTTCTCTGTGTTCGAAAAAAAAAACACATAACATATGGGCACTGAGACCAAGGAGTACTAGGTGGTGCCTGTGGAAAACCGTTTATCTGCAACTTCCTTTTATTGCCCCTGCGCATCGCATGAACTCCACATCCATACGAACTGGTTAAGCAACAAAACCCGACACAAACCATGTGGCCGTATTGTTATATGATGACCAAAGTTGGCAACAAATCCGGAGACAATTCCATCTTTTGCTTATCCATTGATCATTGTTGGATGGATGAACAACTGTTATTTGAAGTCTTGGATCGTACATAGACATGACAACTGCTTCTTAAGTTGAAAACTTTGTAATCCATGCCCTCTTATAAGCTCATTAGATGTTGGAACTTCTCAAGTTTGACTGGCTATTATGCTGACCTTACCCTTTCTTATGTCAGGATAGTTCATATGCATAATCCACTGTTGTATCTTGTATTGCTTCTGCACTAGTTTAACTAGGATCTATTATCGACCATGAGTCAGTCTAGTGGCTAGCAAATTTTTCCTTCAGTGTGCTATAGGAGTTGCAAATTTTTGTTGGCCTGGCACTAAATTATCAACTACAAATTATTGTGCTTATTTTTGGTTAAGAAGAATTGACATAGTTTTGTTCGACCAGCCATGTTTAGAAGATGCCAGGCTTGAGCTGTGCCATTTATACTTCATACATTTTCTAGATGACATGTTCGTTTCTTACAATATTTTCTGCTTACAAACCTTGATTTTACCTATGTATAGGACTGTGGTGTAGAGGAAAGTTCAAGTGCAATGGATTTAGTAGGACTCTTTCCTTACTGGCTTGATGTTAATCAAGGAAATGCAATATTGAATGATGTCCACATGTACTCTTTACTTGTTCTTACTGGCCCAAATGGTGGTGGCAAATCTAGTATGTTGCGATCAGTCTGTGCAGCTTCTCTGCTTGGAATATGTGGCCTGATGGTACCTTCAACTTCAGCTGTAATCCCACATTTTGATTCCATTATGCTGCATATGAAAGCCTACGATAGCCCAGCCGATGGGAAAAGTTCATTTCAGGTGCTGATTTTGTAGTTTTACATCTCTTCTGTCCAATTTGTGCCATTGATGTTATATTTTCAAATGGATGTCGATGCTGTTCACATTCCATGAATGGAATTTAAACTGCTGAAATTTTGTTAATGTTTTTTTCAACAAGTAGGAGAGCTGCGTGTCATTTCATTTAGAGAAATAAGATACAAAGGGAAGGCCAAAAACCAACCCCTCTGAAACACGCACCAGGGTTTTAGGTGAACAAATGTGCCCCTTCACAAACAAAAAATGACCAGGAAAGCCTAAGACCTCCTATGGTCCAAGACTAGGAATTTTCGTTAATTTGTGGTGTTGCTGTTGTAAACTAATTTAGGTTGGTTATTTTTGGTGCTTTATTATAGTTGTCCAACATTATTGCCTTTTCCACCAATTGGGTACACGTACACTCGTTCTCCAAGCACATTTGTTAACTATGTCATGCTTGTTTTAAAAAACTTGAACTATCTCTGTTCTTATATATTTTGTGGCTTGGATGAAATAAGTCATTATGTCATATTAACCATTTGGCTCCCACTTTACATAGGATAGATCATTTATTTATTGATTGCTTCTTGATCATTGTTTTTGATTTGTGGCTTCTACTGTTCTAACATAAACTATGGCGTAATATATATATTTTTTGTTTTGATTTCCTGTTACATGCAGATTGAAATGTCGGAGGTACGTGCTTTAGTGAGCCGAGCTACTGCTAGGAGTCTTGTTCTGATTGATGAAATATGTCGGGGTACTGAAACTACAAAAGGAACCTGTATAGCTGGTAGCATCCTTGAAAGACTTGATAATGTCGGCTGCCTAGGCATCATATCAACTCACCTGCATGGGATTTTTGACCTGCCTCTCTCACTCAGCAATACTGATTTCAAAGCTATGGGAACTGAAGTGATCAATGGGTGCATTCATCCGACATGGAAACTGATGGATGGCATCTGTAGAGAAAGCCTTGCTTTTCAAACAGCCAGGAGGGAAGGCATGCCTGACTTGATAATCAGAAGGGCTGAGGAGCTATATTTGACTATGAGTACAAATAACAAGCAGACAGCGTCAATGGTGCCCAATGAGCCTCCTAATGGTAGCCCCAGTGTAAATGGCTTGGTCGAGATGCCTGGATCTTTGAAAAACAGACTAGAAATTCTGCCTGGTACCTTTGAGCCACTGCGGAGGGAGGTTGAGAGTGCTGTTACTATGATATGCAAGAAAAAACTGTTGGATCTTTACAATAAAAGTAGCATCCCAGAACTGGTTGAGGTGGTCTGCATTGCTGTAGGTGCTAGAGAGCAACCACCACCTTCCACTGTTGGCAGGTCTAGCATCTATGTGATTATCAGAAGGGACAGCAAGCTTTATGTTGGACAGGTAAATTCTTGATCATACTTTTCCGCGTTATTCAGTATCTCGATGTTACTCTGTGGGGCCCATAAAATGTTGGGATTTACAAAGATCCTTTTCTGCCTGCAGACGGATGATCTCCTGGGCCGCCTTCACACGCACAGATCCAAGGAAGGCATGCAGGATGCTACAATATTGTACATCTTGGTTCCTGGCAAGAGCATTGCCTGCCAGCTGGAAACCCTTCTCATAAATCAGCTTCCTTCGAGGGGCTTCAAGCTCATCAACAAGGCAGACGGAAAGCATAGGAACTTCGGTATATCTCGAATCTCTGAAGAGGCAATCGCTACCCAACTTAACTAATCAGCTGAAGATCTAATTTAGCTAGTCGACACTAGTGAGAGTTAGAGTCTCATTTTGTGTCTTTCATCTCTTTCGCTTTTGGCTACTCAATAGGAGGCAGGAACTAATAGACATCATGCCGCCCCAATTTTGTGAGATGAAATGATAGTAGTGAATAGTAGGGCATCTTTTAACATTGTCTAAGGATGTACGACGCAAATGATTAGCAATGCAATGACATTCGCTGTGCATCAGGTCTTGATTCGTTTGTTCAATCAGTGCTTTTGCTCTCGGTGACGTGATAGCCTCCTGATCACTTCACGTATGAGTAGCTGGGCGCTCCTTTCTAGGTCAAAACAAAACACCGGCTTGGATTAGATTCCAGGGCGTGCTTTGGGAGCTCTTTGAAACCGAGGACGGGTGCTCCCTACATGCTTTCAGTGACACTCCGATTATTTTTATGAGAAAGTTGTATCTTTTAGCTTGAATGTCCTGTGCTCATGATTCTCAATTTGCATCATTAGATTCCATGGAGACAGAACTATCACAAATCCCTGTGACATGAGCGGGATATCCCAACTCTTCACCTAGTGGCTAGGCTACTGCCGCTACATAATGTGAAAGGTGAAGGGCGACGCATGCTGCTGTCAGCTGCCGTTTGAAGTGACCATGACAGAAATGTCCGTTTGGATTTTTGGTTGGTTGCTTGTAATCCGATTGCCGTTTGCAATTTTAACCCCCTGGACGAGCTACTGGTATCCAGCTGAGTACGTTACGTACGTATACGTGTCTCTCGGCTTTGTGCGCGTCGAGTCCCCGACAAACGTCGTCTTCGGGAGGTCGGCATCCGATGCAGCTGACGCCAACTAGCGACGGATTCACGACGTCAGAACATGCACGGGCGCGCGGGACATGGGAATGACCGCGATGCCGCCCGGGCCCGGCGAGTGGCCGTTTGGCACGACGACGACGGGCCGTAGCCGTGGTTTGTATGGAAGTGTCCGTACGTGTGCCTCGCATCGCATCGCTGCGTCAAACTTGTACGTGTATGATAGGCTCGTCGTGCATGCCCCGGCCCGGCGGCTGGCTTTTGGCTGGGTCACGCGGCGAGTGCAACGCTTCAACCAACTCTCGCGACCTCCGGCATCACGAGTGGGGTACATGTGTATTGCCTTCCTGCCAACTGAACTATGATCCCCCAAAAGCTTCCATGGGTATGCACAGGAAAAAAAAAGAAATGAAAAGCAAAAAGACTCGGACAAGAATGACACTCTCACACTAACATATATTGTTTAGTTTGATATTCAACAGCCCCATCAATGATCCTAGCTAGTCCTGGGCATTCGGGTTACCCGAAAAGTTCGGGTCGGGTAATTCGGGTTTTGAGAAATTTGGGTTTTCAAAAATGCTACCCGATATTTGTCCTAAAATACCATTACCCGAATTATCGGGTACCTAGAATTTCGGATTTGGGTTCGGGTAATACCTGTTATATCCGAACTTACAAAAAACATTAGTTTTAACATATTTTTTGGCTACATTTTATAGTAACAAATAACTATTTTCTGACAACATTTCTTAGAGAAATATAAGCAACAAACAACAAATTTTTATAGTATTTCTAGAGGACCAAAATAGATAGACATGATAAAGATAATCTCATGAAAACTAGTTCTTTCATAGTTATAATTCGGGTTATATGGGTAGTTTGGGTACCCAGACATAAAACCGAATTACTCAAAATAATTTCGGGTTTCTAGAGTTGGTATCCGAATTAGTGATTGGGCATTTCGGATTTGGGTATTTTGGATCCGGGTCCAGGTATTTCGGGTTTCGGTAATGAGTTACGGGTAATGTGCCTAGGCTTAATCCCAGCCATTTCCTGAGCATTATCATTGTTCTCCAAAATCTTATCAATTCTAGCCGAAAGAAAAGAGACATTTATCTCTTCATTGAGATCACTGAAGTGTTTTTCAACCATGTATGAGAATGCAATGAGTCCACAAAGAATCTCTACTTTTGCTTGTATCACCCTGGCTATCGGTGTACCTCAGACCATGGGTATGTTGAATGCTCTATGGTATTTCTTCTTGTCGGCATTATATAAACCCAGTGCAGCATGAAACTTTGCACAACAACAGAGTGAGATGACCATCGGTAGCAAGCTCCAAAACACTGTTGAGCGTAGACTGCAGAATGAACTATTTCTTCTGATCACTTAACTGACAGGATAGCAGCATACCATATCGCCACAAATGTAATGCTACATGAGGGGATACCAGCTTTGCACGGGCACAATGTGACAGCTTATTAGAAAGATTTGAGGCAGCATCAAGAATGATACCGAGTTGAGCATGAGAGTTGTCAAGCAGGTTGAGGACTTTATTGAAACACGATCTCCATGGCAAACACTAATATATGACAAATCAGCCTCTATGCAAAGTTTCACATCTGCAATTAGCTACTCTTTTGTGCCAGTATCCCTTGGAATTTGGATGAAAGGATGGGACAACATCGACACCACCAATATCATTTCCTCTCTTCAACTCTGTCTCAGCCAAGTCAAACAGCTAAAGAGCCACGAGCGTAACTTTAGAGCAAGTTGTTGTCTCGACGCACTTTAGAGCAAGCTTCACAGCATACTCACAATAGATCACTGCCTCCCTGATGGAAGTTTTTGCTTGCACTAGATCCTCGAGGCGGAAGCTCTGCTTTAAGAGATCAACGATAAGATTGTATGCAATGACACAAGTTCTGCAATCCAAAATCAAACACGTCACCAGACCAACTGTCTCTCGGAGTTGTTTATCTCTATCATTAATCTGCAGAATGTTCAATAGCTAGGTCCTCACATATGCCATTAGCCTGACAAACCCAAGTACACGGAGTCGTGGAGATATATGCGATGAAGCAGAGAATAGTACTGAGTAGTGAGGTAGGTCCAGAAGACGAACAGGGGTTAGACAGAAAGAGGACAAGGTGGAACGAGAAGATGTTGAGCCCACATTTGCGGACCCTTGAGGCACCAAAACGTCGTTCTTTCACCTCATAGTGGGGACATGCTAAGTTATGGGCCAAATCGGCATGGTGGCCACTTCAGACTATTTCATGTGTTGGTTAGTGAACTTATTAATGGCTTAACTGGGTGTTGGGACGCTCAACTGCTACAAACGCACTTCTTACAGATACCGATGGATTAGGAAGCAAGAGCAAACATACCATTGAGCACTATGTAGGATACATAAGGGCTTTTGGGTGTGTCACTATGAAAAATGTGATACATTCACGGTTCGATCAGCATTGTTGGGAAAGCAGTTCCCAAACAGTGTAGGAATAGAAACTGGAGAGACAGCTTGGGCTAGTTCGAAGGAGTCAAACCTGGGAACCCCCTCCCTCTCATGCTCTTGGCATTTATATAGACAAGTGACATTTTACAAGAGACCCCTTGGTGGGGCTGAGATTGACAAGTTACTACATTAGCGTATTGGGCCTATTCTAAGGAGAGTTGGCCCATACAACTATTTCCTCCCCCCAACAAGCATACCGAATGTTGGTTAACAACGGGAGAAGAGGACGGATTGGATAGAACACAACACTGGGAGATAAAAATAGGCATTGTTCATAGATCAATGGTTAAATTTATTTGGTGTTGTATATGTCAGTAATTTTTCTGAAAACTTAAGCAAACTTACAAAAAAATTTCTTTGGATGACAGAGCTAGCTGAAGTGATCATTAATTTGGCATGAAGGAAGTAAGTCAATAGATGAGACGAGAAGTAGCATGCGAAGATTATGTTCTTGCCGAAGTGATCCCCTCTCTAATGAATGCGCTAGGAAGAAAAAACAGAGAGCTCTCCTCTCACATGGCATGGGCGCATGGCTGCCTCCTCCTCGTCCTCCCCTCCCTACCCTTCCTCTTCACCAAAATGGAACGCCTGACTAATGTATGTCGCCGATACACATGTATGGAGCTGCTAATTGCTACACTTAAACAATGATTAAGCAACATAGACACTAATATAACAAACACAAATATCACACATATATGATCTAGAGGTGGTCCTTTAGGTTTTCCAATTACTTATGGGTTATTTGGTTTGAGGAACCACCTCATCCTTCATGATATGGTGCATCATGACTCCATTTCATAAAATTTGATGGGATAGCTCATTTCCCCAATGCTTATACAATTTATTAACTGTAAAGGATAAGGTGGTGATGGATCAACCCATTCTATCCTACAAACTGAACAAAAAAGGAAGGGAGATGATACATCGCCTCATTCGTCAACCCAAACACCCCATGTACCAATCTAGCCAAACTAACAATAGTATTGGCTCACTAACAATAATATTGGCTTCTTTATTTGGCTACTAATATTTTATATTTTACACAAAAAAAATCCTTCAAGTGGTTAGCACAAGCATTATACACATCAAAGAAAAAACTCGAGCAGTCATGCAGTAGTATATTCCACCGGAAGGGCACCAAAAGAACAGTTCCCCGTTTGGATGAGAGAAACGTTTCATATTCTCGGTAGAATCACCAGAATCTCTATCAAATGCTTAAAAATTCACCATGAAATGTTTCTCATTTTAACACTAGGATGAAGAATCACTCAAAAGGTGTTTCACCGGGTTTTTTTTTGAGAATGCGTTTCACCGGATTATGATTCTAAAAAACAAGAAACGTTTCACCCTACAATCACTAGAGAAAAGTTTCAGGAAGAATCTGAATCTGAAACGTTTCTAGGTGATCTGAAACCGTACCAAACAGGGCTTAGTGGAGCTATCTTCAGTTTAAGCATTTGTGCTAAGCCAAAATTAAGACTTACACTGTTGTTAGCATTGCCAACGACCAAATTTTGGTCCCCAAAACCGATGAGTACAGATCAAACACCATTCTGTCCTAATTTTAATCATGTCCTGGCAATGGGTACCCGAAACCCGACTATCCAACGAGTTTTACCTGATAGAGGAGCGGGTATGGGAAGAGTTATTCACTTGAGAATATGCTAAAAATCTCTACCCATTAGGTATGCGGATACGGGTACGGGGACATACTACCCATACCCATACCCATGGGTAATTTATACTCGTCTTACCAACACACATGTCTTTATTAATTAGTATGAAATATACATATGTAGAATATATCTATGGCTATTAAACTATTAATAACTACTGTAGTTTTGATGCTATGTTATAATTGTTGATTCTTATTAACAAATAATTAACGATATATGATTTTAGTACTATAATATATTCATATTTTTTTTATTTGTAGTGGGTATTCGGATATGGGTTACTCATCGGGTATTTTGTACCCACACGGGTAGGGTATGGGTAAATTCTTTTACCCGCACATGGATACAGGTATTTTAGTGGGTACATTTTTATCTGGCGGGTCCGGGTACGGGATAGCAATACCCGACGACCGACGAGTATATATCCGTTGCCATCTTAGTGACTTTGGATTTTGACAATATTTGGGCGGACCTTGCAGAGTGGCACTCTTCTAGAGTTCTAGTAACCCGTATCTCCACGGTGAAGATTATAAAAATCTCGCTAAAATGAGCACAACCCATCCGTTCATACCCTTCGAACTGGGCAAATCACTAGTTTAGCTGCACCTAATTTATGTAGAATATAAAAAACAGATATCATGCAGCAACTAATTAAATGCTGAAAACAGAAGAGGTATAACACTTTTAATTTAGTATAACTCCAGTAGCTCCCCTGCTAGGCACCTCGGCCGCCTCCCTACGCCCCAACCCTAGGTGTGAGGTTAGCAGCCGCTGCTTGCAGCCGCCGTCCGCTCGTCGCCAACTATGATGAGAGACTGATGAGCGTGGGAGACGTACCAGCGCCGCTGGAGGTGCCTTGACATGGTTCCAGGCGCTGAAAATCATGTTGAGCAGTTCGTTGGAGTCGTAGGGCGCGATCTAATCGGAGGACACCGATTGGACGGCGTCGGAGTCTGCGGCGAGGGTCGAGCGGGGGTGGCGAGGCGTCGGCGGGTGAGGGCATGTGCGATGGGCAATGGCGAGGGACGGAGGAGCTAGAGCGGGTGAGGGCATGTGCGATGGGCAATGGCAATGCGCCAATGCGCGATGTTTTCTATTCTTAATTTTAATTTATTTATAATTTTATAATTTATATATTTTCTCTTTTATTTATTTAATTAATTTTTATTTTTCTTATGTTTCTTTTTTCTCTTGTTTTGCTTTATTTTTTTTTTCATTTTCTTTTGTATTTCTTTTCTTTTTGTTTCCTTTTCTTGCTTCTATTTAGTTTTTATTTTTGTTTCTTATTTTTCTAAATTCATTTCTTTTTTGGCTATAATTAATTGGTTTTTTTTTATTTTGATATTTTATTTTTATTTTTCTTTCTTTTCTTATATTTATAAATTTATGTTTCACTTTTTTATTTTTATAAATACATGTGATTTTTTATGTAGTATATATATGTAATGTTATGTGATGTATTATTTAATGCGCGCGTAGAAATGTGATATTCTATAATGTTAAGCATACATTGACGTTTTAAGATAGATTTTATGTTATTTGTTTATTTTTATTTGACTCTAATTAAATATTTCATTAATTTATTATTTTATTTTTAATTTTTATGATATATGTGATGTTCTCGTAGTATACAAGTGATGTTCTATTTAAAATTTTGCATTGTTCGAGCAATATAAATGTGATGGTACATGCCACATTTTGTAATGTTCGAGTAATATAAATGTGATGTCCTAAGAAATACTTGTAATGTTCATGAAGTATATGTTACAAGGTGATGTTTTATGTTATATTTTTGTAATGTTTATTTATTTTCTATATTTTTAGCACGTGACATTTATTGTTTTTATTTGTATTTTTTTGTTATTTTACTCTGATTAATACTTCAATAGTTTTATCTTTCACTCTTATTTCTAGGTTCACGTGATGTTCGTGTAGTATATATGTGATATTATATGATGTTCACGTGGTATACATGTGATGTTCTATGATACATTTTGTAATGTTTCATATACTCTCTCCGTCCCTAAAAGAATGCATTTCTAGCAACTTTAGGACAGATTAGCAAACAAGATAAAAGACCATCCTACCCCTCATTAAACTGTTGAACCTTAATAGCTCTACAATTGCCGAGAAATCTAATTGAGTGGTGTCATTTAGAGTATCCAATAGCAGTGCAGAAAGGGCAATTAATAGGACGAGATGTCATCATTACAGCCTAGGAAATTATAGAATTTGGGGACGCGGTTGAGGAATTTGGAAGGATACAGATCCTACGTTAATTGAGACCCAGACTTCGAGAGCCATTAAGGTGGATCCGTGGACTATACACCTTCAGAAATCGATTTTTTTGGAGACAAATTTTTGGGCTAGAAATTGATTCTTTCGGGGACGGAAGGAGTAGTATACATGTGATGTTCTACGATATATTTTTAGATATTCACATAATATAAGTTTAAATTTATATTATTATATTTAATTATTCACATGTACTTGTGAAATGTTGTGTGATACATTTTAGGTTCAAGTAATACTCCATCTGTCCCAAATTATAAGACATTCCATGAATCTTGGAAAGTCAAAACATCTCAAGTTTGACTAACAATTATATGAAGAACTTAAATATTTATGACATCAAATAGACATACTATGAAAATATAATTGATAATGAATCTAATGATACTCATTTGACATCATAAATGTTATTATATTGTCATATAAGTTTGGTCAAACTTGAGATAGTTTGACTCTTCAAGATTCTTGGAATGTCTTATAATTTGGAACGGAGGAAGTATTTATGTAATTTTTTTAATTAAATGGTTTCATATAGTTTAATTACAAAAATATTTTTCATTTATCACTTAACAAGTCTTTGGTGCGGTGGTTGGATGCCTACATTGTAGATGATGTGTTCGTTTCCAACTGCTCACTAGTTTTGTGAATGATTTTTTTATATTTTCTCTTTCATTATAGGTTACAGGAAGGGGCGTGGGGGCTGTCTCTTTCATTACTGTGCGCTTACGGTGGAAGTGAACTGGGCTGTCTCTTTCATTACAGGAAGGGGTGTGGTGTTGTGGGCTTGCGGTGGAAGTGAACTGGGCTGGAAGGGAGCGAGCTGGGCTCGCTGCCCACCCGTCGGCGCTTAACACGCCCCAGCGAACCCTAGTATCCTTCACCGGGAACGCCGTCGCCATGGCCGCTGCCCGCACCGCCCTCCGCTTGCAGCGCCAGAGCGTCGCCGCCAACCCCTTTCTCTTCTCCGGCCATGGCCTCCGCTACCGCAAGCTCGAGGTCATCCTCACTACGGTAAGTCCTTCAACTATACCTTCATAATCATTTCGCCTGCGCCACCTCTGTTTTAGTTTATTCACTAGAAAGACCTGGCCGCCTTACGCAGAGGATGCTAGTCCAATTAGGTTGCCAGTGTCTTCTTCTTTCCATTTTGATTTGACCCATGGCATATACCGTGCTACTTTGAGAAGTTGAGTTCCATCTCCCATATATTCTAATATCAATGCTGCATACCACTCCGTTTAATCAGCATTGTAGAAATCTTGTTGTGCAGATACTGAGAAATAGCTACAGAAATGTCTGATTTATTGCGTAAGCCATGCTTTGTGTATAAGCGCTCTAGGCTATATTAAGTTGTTAACTTGGATTGGTTGGTATGAGTCAATGGGCATTTGTTTGATTTATGTAATAAGGTTGTTAGATGCACATTGCTCAAAAATTAAATCCATATGGATATATAAGCATGATATTTTCCTTTTGCTTCTTTATTTCCCCCTTTGAACAATGGAAGAGAACCTCTGTTTGTAGCCTGCTTTAAAGAAAACAATCTGTTAACATTCTAGCCTAGCACAAATTTAAAAAGAAACGCGATATACTCTATAAAGAAATACTAGAGACAATACGTGGTGGGGAAAGAGGCCACAGCACGAGGATGGAATTTGGAGTCAGATGTATGAAGCTGCCTGCGGCAGCTGGCCGGCGAAGGGCGGTGAGCGTCGCAGGCTGGCACAGTAGGCGAAGGGCAGAGGGTTACAGGCAGTGTAGAGGCGAAGGAACCAGTAGCTTCACGAGTATTCTTGTCCGCTTGGGTTACTGGCTTAAAGGCCGAGACCCGCGCCAAACCCTGATCGAATGGTCGGTGTCACATGCTTGCTAGATCAAACAGTTAATGGGTTAATGGGCAACGTGGATATTGTACCTGCCTGAGGTTCCTTCTGTGGATTCGTATTAAGAAGATACTATGGTGTGTTAGCCAAGCGGTCGCTTTAGTTCGATTGTAGCGAGATTTCTGATCTAGTTTCAGTTGTGTTGTACTGGGATGGTTGCAACTCACTACAAAAGAAAAAAAAGACTTAGTTTGTTTTTGGGCCATTTCGTATTTTTTTGTTATAACTGCGTGTTTATTTGATCAATGCCTTACAATGAGAAAATATGACCCCATGGTTAATTCCTGATTCCTCTTGTGATACATGATTAGATGTCTGGGGAAATAAATTATTTTCTGTCTTTCATTTATTCATGTTTTATACTGCATTCCTGCAGACGATTGATAAGCTGGGGAAAACAGGGGAGGTGGTCAAAGTGGCGCCTGGCCACTTCCGCAATCACCTTATGCCCAAGATGCTCGCTGTCCCGAACCTGGACAAATTCGCCATACTCATGCGAGAGCAGCGGAAGGTAAGCTCTGTTCTTTGGTCCTTCAAAAATCAAAATGCTACCCCAAGCATGTCTGTTTGACCAGGGAAAAAAATGTATCTCTGTCCAAATATGTATTGCACTTTGGACTATACACGACTGTTCATGCAACATTCCCTGGCATAGCTGTTTCCATGGCAATCTGGCAAGTAGCCTTAGAATCTGGTGATACTGGGCTATGCAGCACGGATACGGATACGCGTATCAGTATCGGAAGGATACGGATACGCGGATACGGCAATTTTCTAAAAAATCCGATACGCGGATACGTTTTACTATATAAAATAAAATAATAATAATGCATATTAAAACTAATAACAATAAAACATTCCAGCCTACTTAACTACTTAAGTTCTATTAGTATGTTTTACTATTAATAAATGGCATTCAGGCTTGCATCAACTCCTTATTTTCTCATTCTCATCCACAACATCAAGCTGCAGAGTGGATCAAGAATGGAAAAAAGGAGACGCCATCCACTGCATACAAAGAAAATCAAGCAACAATAAGTCACTAACTGCATAAATATAGTAGACCGAGAATGGAGGAGGGGATGAACTCACAGCAGGTTGCTGGGTGCCTGGATCCACGTCGCAGGGGTAGAGAAGTTGCCAGTGGCTGGTGACCGGCGAGCGGGGGCGGAGGCTAGTTGCTGGCGAGCGTGGGCGGAGGCTCGTCACTGGCAGCTGGCGGCTGGCGAGCAGGGCGAGGCCATCACCGCGCGGGTTCGCTGCAGGCGGCGCAACGTGCGTGAGTGCGGGTGTCGGGGGCGGCTGGCATCGGGGACAGAGGGAGATGCGGGAGGGTGTATGTGTTTGTTGGGCTGGGCCGTATCGAATGAGCAGATAAGCCCGCAGATACGTATCGGCTCCCGTACTCAATATTCGCGAAATTAATAAAAAGTCCGATACTTTGCTGATACGTATCCATCACGTATCAACCGCGTATCCGTATCGGATACGTATCCGATACGGGATACGACACCTCCCTGGCGTATCCGTGTTATGTAGATACTGGGTGTAATTCACATTGAAAGTATGGTGGTGCACTGGTGCCTCTACACCATTCCTAGTTCCTACCCAAGCTTGTTAATTATAGCTCTGTTCATTTGTAACCTTATAAGGCGTTGTTTCTTTATCAGCTCTACCAACGTGAAGAGGAGGTGGTGGTGAAACAAGTCACGAAGGAAGATGATGCTGCCCGGGTAGGTTGTGCAGCTTGCAAGTTGGAAACATTTTCTGACCTGCTTTATTGATGAAAGTTCTCAGTAGAAAACTTGATTGCATCGACTGTTTATTTCTCTCCAAGGCCAGTTAACATTAACTCAGGTTGATTTTTCTGTTTTGGTTTAAGATTGTTTTGATGCTGTCTACTGCATTAAGATAGTGAGTTATTTATTGTTTTAGAAAAATATGACCACCACTGTTGTTCTGCTGCCTAATATAAGTTCAACATCTTCTTTCTGTCTCTTAAAAATGCAATGTGTTTGCTTCTGTGTTATATAAAATCCCCTTTGCTTACTATAATCAAAACATTTTCTTAACTGTAAGATCGAATTCTGGATACGTTTAGATCTAAAAAATTTCCGATTCTTCTTGAAGGCTGATATTGTGTGCTTTCCCCTGCCATATACTTACTCTTCTTTTCTGATGGCACTGATTTACTCGTCAATTACTATTTCAACAGCTACAGGAAGAAAGACTGAAGCAGTACCAAGCAGCAGCAAAGCGGCTAGATAATGCACTCTTGGTTAGTCTGCTACCACTAAAAGTGGAAAGTTTACTGCACTATTTGTTTTCATGTAATAGCATTGAATCATGTTTTCGTGTAGTGTGCATTTGCATGTTTCATTTATTGATAAAGTTTAGCCCATGGAAGTATTGATCGTCTCTGGTATTTGGTAGGTGTTGAGGAGGTTCATCTCGACTGAAAATGAGTTGCGTACTCCTGTAACAAAAGATGAAATTGTTTCCGAGGTACCTTTGAAACTTTAAATACCCAATGTTGCATCCTTAAAAATTTCAGCTTTCCCATGACTTGTCTACTTCACCTACAGGTGGCAAGGCAACTCAACATCACCATCCATCCAGAGAACCTGCACCTGCAGTCACCTTTGGCGTCGCTTGGTGAATTTGAGTTGCCCCTCCGGTTACCACAGGACATACCACGCCCAGAAGGTAAGCTCCAATGGACTCTGAAGGTTAAGATCAGGAGAAAATAAGCGCACAAAATGGGTCTGGTGCATGATACCAACCCATTGTAGCCTTCATTCAAGGGACCTGTGGAATAGGTTTCCGTTGTCTGAAAGTGGGGTACTGTTTTTTTTTTTTTTTTGCTGTTTGAAACACCTTGCCCGTGTGGCACATGAGCAACTTCATGATGTGGCAAATCCATGGGCAATAAAGCTATCTACGTTTTCTCATACTATGTGCGAATTATATTTGGTGCATATGGACCTGTATTTTGTTTGAGTTTTAAATTAGAATTCTAAATCATGGATTTGAAATGTCGTTGAATTGCGTACGTGGTTGAATCACAAAAGTTTGGATTTTTCTTATGAAGTTGAAATGAGGTTTACAATACGAGATATATGCAAGAGATGAGAGATGAAGGAAAGGTAATCTTTTGGGAAAAAACTATGCCCTGATATGTATGACTACGACATCGCAGGCTTGAATAGGGATCCTGCTGCGGGGGCGGATCCAGCCCAAAAATGCATATGAGGCCTCGTTTGGAACAAAGGGTTTTTTAGGAAAAGTGAAGGAAACGAAAACAGAGGAAAGGACGATGAGCAGACCGTTTGGAACAAAGGAAACCAGCAGAACTTTTCTGTAGCAACAACACGGTTTCACATGAAAAAAAAAGCATCTGTTCTCACCTCTGGTTTTGTCTCCCTTTGCGCTTGCCCAGAGGAAAATCACACGAGAAAGGAGAAACGAAGAGCTAATCACTGCCGCTGCTCCCTCCAAAACATGCCGTGCCTACTTTCTTTTCTTTTTTTAATAATAAAGCCATGCTTGCTTTTTTTTTGGAGAGGATTACATAAGAGAGAAGTGCGTGTAGAAAGTTGATGTCCATATTTTTATTTGACTCCAACCGTAGCAAAAGGGTCATAAAAAATATGCAACTAACAAGTATATATTATCATATCATTAAGCACTAACAATGACTCTTATCATTCATAGTCTTATGATTTCTGTGTTATGAATTCCTATGTTCCAAACACACCTTCTTAGTTATTTCCTGTGTTTTTCCTTTCCTCTGTTTTACCTCTACACCTTTATTGTATTCTTGTATTTTTTTTTCCTATTTCTATGTTCCAAACAGGCCCTGAGTCTTGTTCTAGACCATCAAAATGATGAGTGGACTAAAAGGTTAACTAAGGTTTCGGTCCGCTTAGCTATTAGTCTCTCTCTATCGTTTGTATATTCAAACAACACATGATTAAAATTTTATTTAAAAAACTTTTGTGGGACTAACAAGTCCAGGTAGTCCAAGCATACGGGTATTTGACCTAGTTGGAGGCCGCCCTCGAGATAACATGCTTCGCACGAGAGGCCCCAAAGGCACAGCAGTGATGGCGATGGCCTGCGTCATCAATCAATTATGAACTTGTGATGAGCAAGACAGATCGTGAGTTGGATTGGCTTGTCGAGTAGTACAGGACTGTCTATGTATTTGCATTTCTCTGTCAATTGTCATCTTCCCGCCATAGCCGATTGCGTGCCTCTTCCTTCTACTAATGTACCTCCTTCCATGGATGTTGCAGAGTTGGCGGCAGCAACTCATTAGCAATCTTTATCTTTAACTTTAGTTAAAAAAACAAGCTGTAAAAAAGTAATAAAATAGTCAAAGGATTTCCCACCTGAATAGGTCAAGGGCCGGGAGCAGTGTCCTTGTTTGCTTCGTCCGGCCCTCTTGCTGCCGCCCCCACAGGCCGCCCCTGTGACGATGATCCAGCTACAGGGGAGACGGCCAAGGCCCGCGTCATTTTGCTGGCGTTGCAGCGGTGACGACAGCATCCGCAACATGCATGTATTTCCCATGCATACTCAGGATTCACCTCACCTTCACCAAGGTATCGTGTTTGTATACAACTATGGACGGTACGCCCGCGTCGGTGCGCGTGCAGTCGTTGGTTAAGCCTATGTGTAAATCAAAAGATTCATATAATGATAAAAACGGATCGGATCGGACCAGGGACGAAGCCAGGAAAAAATTTAGGTCGGGCTAAACAAAAGTCCACGGCGACTTAATTGTACTATGACCCCTCACAGTAGACTAATATATAATAGCTTAAATCAATCTTATATTGGCATGGCTGCTTGGGCCTTTAAAATTTGATAGTATGATGTTGGCCTAATAAACAATATGTATTTTTTATTTCTAATCATCCGGTAGCACTTCCTAATCTATTGTAGTTTAACTTAAGAAATTATTAAGGCAGGGCTTAGGGGGGCTTTGCATGTACGTCGTCATTAGGCCAGGCTGGAGCCCGCCTTGCCCGGCCGCTAGCTTCGTCCCTGGATCGGACAATATAACTTTCTCGTATTCTAATCCTATTTTTAATTGGATTTGGAGTGGACCAGATATTATATGGTTTCGGATAAAAAAAATAAATTTTTTAGATGTCAGAAATGGAACGAATTTGGATCGGTTTCAGAAAGGAGGTGAACATTTCTTTGGATAATATGTGGTTACGTGTTGTTTTTTATGATAATAAATAATTCATTAGATGTCTTTTATATTTACAAAATAATAAAAACAAATTAATAACTATACAATAAAATAGATACTATGCTTCAGCACTTATAACAGGTACATAACCGATGATTGCAATATAATGATGCTAGTGTCATGGGTTGAGTTGACTTGTACTCTTGCGATTGGGCTAGTTAAAATATTCGGATTATTCTATTGTAAGCATCAGATAATTCGTGTTCAACTATTGGATGATAATCCATATTCATCGGATTTTGTTAATCTCATATCATACACCGCATCCGCATATAATCAAATTTGGAATATTCATATTTGCATGGATATTTAAAACACTTCTTCATATTCTTAAAATATAATTTGGATTCGGAGCGGATTGGAACGAAGGATTATCTACACTACTTTCACCTCTACATATATAGTAATACACAGGTACTCCCTAAATGAAGGAGGGGTGAAAAACAATAGGAGACACTCAATGTTTTTTCCCACACGGAGGACTTGCAACAGCCTGCGGCGCTTAGCGTGAAGAGTACGCCAGTATGCCACCAACACATGGGCGTGCTGCGTGTGCCTGAGAACTGAGGCGATGGCCACTACGATTCCACCGCACGTAACGTGACAACGCGTCGGGCATGTGCAGAAAATGCCCCGGATGCGGCTGAATCCTTTCCACGATAAGGATGTACATATACCTACGTCCCGTAAAATGCAATTCTAGCTCAATATGACATTTTAGTATCTTATATATAAGTTTAATCAATTATAGGTTATCATTATCTATGATATCAAGTAAATATTATTAAATTAAATACGAAATGCATAACACCTGAAACAACAAGTCAACAGGGCGGCTATCATTCTTGCTGCGTAACACCTGGCGTCCACGCGAGCTCAGGTCTGCTGCATGCGTCATTCTCGCTGGCGTAACGGAGCTCACGTACCTGCATCGATCCATCCATCCATCAGTGAATGAACACATGGGTTTGTTTGTTTGTTTTTTTTGTCTATATCGCTCGCTCTTTCTCTTGTTGTATGTTTTGGTTGATACTGACTTAATGAGTGAAGCATAGCAGCAGTGTCTATCCGACCTTATTTAAATGCACATGTATATAATTCAAACCATATATGAGTTAGAGTAGAAATTAGTTTAAAACACTTCAATATATGTATATTAAGATGGATATATGTAAATCTAAATAAGTCATCAATGAATAAGACGAAACATCTCTTATTTTGATTAGTGATTGAAACATTAATTATACGTATTTAATTTTGTTAGTTGCACGACCGCGCATAAACAAAAGGCCGGCCGGTCACTGCATGCATATATGCATATGCCACTGACTCGTGCGTAGTACAGTAGGAGTACGTGCTCGTGTAGCTCGTAGTATTTATTTTGATACGATTATTGTGCGTGTCCGGCGTCCGTCGCGTCATTCTGCTGGCGTTTGCAGCGCTGACGACGGCATCCGCATCGTCATGCATACAGTACATGCGTCGTATATACTCCTTCCTGCTAGCTATCGTACATGCCGTCTTTTTTACTATTCGGCCCTTTTTCTGAAAAAATCTCACAAATAGACCCCTGACGGAAAGATTTCAGAAAATAGACCCTTAGCTCGGTGTCATCATGACTGACGTCGAGGTTACACGTCTCGACGCCAAACGGTCTAGCGCCATCTAAGTCCCGCAGAAGCCGACGTGGCACGAACCTCAGCGCCAAGATCCACGGCACCGAGTTCGACGCCATGGATCTTGGCGCCGAGTTGTTGTCCATATATCTCGGTTTGAAAGAAATAACTAAAATGTCTCCGAGCTAGGAACAACAATATGTTCCAGTCCAACTGGTTACTGAGTGGTTCATAGTTTTTTTTGCTTCATTGTATATTTTTACAAAGGATTAAAAAATCTTTTATTTGATTTGATTTTGAAACAACATATAAAAACAAAGTAAACATAAATAATAAGAAATGAACTATATTTTTTTTGTTATAGTTGATTATGAAAAATTAGGTAAAAGATTTGTTGTACGGTTCTTGTTCGTTTTCTTATAAAAATATACAAGTGTAGAAAAATATTAAATAAAAAAGAAATTAAACATAAATATTAACGAATAATAATATTTTGTTATGGTTGCTTATAAAAATAAAAAATTATAGTAAAAAGACTTGTTACGCGGTTCTAGTTCTTTTGCTATATAAAAAAATATACAAATGTAGCAAAATAACCATACTTTGTTGGCTTCGTACTCAAGACTTGAGGTTCATAGTGCAACCACTTAGCCAATTGAGCTACAGATCTATTGTTGTATTCTACTCGAACAAAGTATATTTATTTAATTTCAAACCCAGATCTATGCATACCAGCCCGGTGCCAAGATCCATGGCGTCGACCTCGGCGCCAGCCACTATGGCACCGAGGTTCGTTCGGCTTCTGCAGGACTTATGATGACGCCAGAGCGCCTGGCGTCGAGACGTGTAACCTCGGCGCCAACCATGGTGACGTCGAGCTAAGGGTCCATTTTCTGAAATCTTTCCGCCAGGGGTCTATTTATGAGATTCTTTCAGAAAAAGGTCAAATAGTAAAAAAGAGTGGGGATTGAACTCACGACCTGAGGCTTGAAGTTTGGTCATTTAACCAACTGCACTATACTTCAACTATTGTAATCTTCACGAACGAATTATATTTTATTTATTTCAAACCGAGATTTATGTACAACAACTCGACGCCAAGATCCATGGCGTCGAGCTCGACGTCGTAGATCTTGGCGTCGAGCTCGGCGTCAGCCACTATGGCGTCGAGATTCGTGCCACGTGGGCGCCACGTTGGCTTTTGCGGGACTTACGGTGGCGCCAGAGCGCCTGGCGCCGAGACGTGTAACCTCGGCGTCAGTCACAATAGCGTCGAACTAAGGGTCTATTTTCTAAAAAAATTTCACTCGGGATTTATTTGTGAGATTCTTTTGAAAAAATGGTTAAATAGTAAAAAAGACGGTCGTACGTGGACGTATAGTACGTGCATTGCATCAGACCGACCGACGACACATATCACATGACCGACCAGTTCACCAGCTACTCCGTAGCTAGCAAGCAGACCCACCGACGGCGACGTCGTTGCGCGCTAGCTAGGTCGTCGCACGCACGCGGCAGCTGGGTGTACGGTACGGACTAGTACTATTTACCGTATTATTTATTACTAGCAAATTTATCCGTACGTAACATGTTACGGATGTAAAGATTCCGTAACATATGGCGTTGCACCGGACGATACAACTTAAGTTATGTTTGGTTGCCTATTAATTTCTGCCCAACCAAAAATCTAGCATGACAAAAAATTTTAATCATCAATTGGTTCATTGTCAAAGCATTGGCACATCAATGTTTATGACAAAAGTCTTAGCAAGTTTCTAGAAAGTTCTTAAAATGTGTAAAATCAACCACATACCTAAGTTTTTTGCACTAACTTTGGCAGTCTTGATTTTGGCAAGCCATAATTTTAGGTTGCTATGATTTTGGTTAGACATAAGTGTTTGGAATGTTTCGAATGCAATAATCTATAATATAGGAAGAAATAAAAATAGAAAATGCAAACATAACAATCAATATGCAGTGGCAGATTGACAGAGATTGTAGTTCATGTGGTATTTTAAAGTAAGTAGACTTACACGTTGGGTCAATGGTCCATGAACCAGTTTCATTTACCTTCCCCAAATATAAACTCCACATCATCGTTCTTATCCATTCAATTTCCTCTGTTTTCATCCTCTCAGTTCGCCCTCTCTCCTATCGGTAGAACCTTTCTCTCTCTTGAAGCATCCCTTCTGACCGAGCTCCCGGAGACTCCCTGCCCTCGGCCCTTTGGCTTTTTTTTGGCGTGCTGAACTGGAGACGACTTGAAAGACACGTTGGGTTCCTTCTTTTTTTTTAGTTTGCGACGACACGTTGGGTTCCTTCAGCAGGTCCATGCCTACCTCATAACCTGTGTTGATTTCTCGGATAGCTGGGAGACGCGTTAGATTTGATGTTGGACGCCGTGCTGGTAGCCGCTGCGCGCCACCACGCAGGGTCCAGGTCCACCCCTGCAGTGCCGACCTCATCCTTGGTCTGCTGTCCTCGGAGCTCAACAGCAAGGTACTCCCTGTGGATGACCAGTTATTCTTCTCTTGTTCATTGAAAATAATTTTGCTCGAAAAATTCTTTCACCCGAGTGAAAATCTCTTATTTCCACGCCGTTCTTGGCGCTGGGGCTGAAGAGTGTAGTCCGGCATGGGTCGCCCTGGCTCCATCAGCTAGCGGCGAGTGCGGCGGCTTAGTATATTTTTGTTTTGCTAGTTTTTTCTGTTACCACTCTTTTTCCTCCTGATTTTGATGCATGCTTCTTGGTTTCTCCCTCTGATCTGGCGAAGTGAGGTTATGGTCGCCCATGTCCACCAAAAACTCTATTATTGTCTCGATTTTGTTTTGGAAGAAGGAATTATGAATTTATTAGATTGATTTGAGGAGTTGTGGTAGCAATGTATTTATATATTAATTTAATTTATTGGAGTGATTTGAGGAGTCGTGGTAGCAATGGATTTATTGATTTAATTTGAGGAGTTATAATTGCCTTATTGAGGTAATCTAGTTTGGATTCCTATCCAAAGGAGACGTTCGGAGGGGGTAAGTGCCTTGTATCTATAGTCGAGTTATAGTATGGTTGATGTCCTATTTAAGTTAATTCCTATTTGGCTTTGTGAAGGGATCTTAATTTATATTTGATTTTGGAAAGGGGTCCATTAGATATCCACGGCGTGAATTCTTTTGTGTTTTGGTATTGGGAGTGTAGTTTGGTTAGGACTCTTTTTTTTTAATATAGAAAGAGAGAGCGGGGAGGGGAGGGGAGGGGAGGGGAGGGATTGTTGTTTCAGCAAACATTTAGTATAGAAAGAGAGAGCGGGGAGGGGAGGGACTGTTGTTTCAGCAAACAAAGAATGGGCCGGACGAAATTTTTTTAGGGTGGAGAGAAATTTTGTCTTTTTATTATTATTAAGTATATAGATTAAAAAAAAGAATTAATGTAATTAGCGCCGCCACCGCGCGCGCATGCTTTTTAATTAAAACGTTCATCATCGATAGATCAGCCGGTGGCGGCGTATGCAGGGTACGGTCTCGGCCGCCGCGCGCGGCCCTGGCCTGGCCGGAAAACATACAGCAAAGCGGCGCAGGGGTTGCGCTGTTGCTGGTGGGCGGCGTATACCTACCTACCTAGTACGACCATCATCGGTCCGTATAGTGTCGAAGCAACCACAACGCAAGCTTTCCGTCCTTAGATAACCATAGTTGTAGGCAGGGCTAAATCTTAGCCGCCACAATCATAATCTAATATATTTATATCTATATTTATATTCTCAAAATAAATTCAGATAAATTATTGAACTATATAATGAATAGTGCGATCAATAGCTATGAAATATGAATGAACATTTTAAAATAAAAATCAATTTTCAATAGTGATGATTTGTTGCATTCATATCTTCCACTTTCATGTCCTCAATAACAACTCCTGGTTTGCACAAAATATATCATTGTCGTCTTCATCTAAATGGAATAAAAAAAAATAAAATTAGTTTGAAATCAAAACTAGTAGATTACTTGAAGCAAATAAAGAGAAGAATTAAAGAAATATACCTTCACGGCTTCACCACTGGTGTCGGTGCTAAGAAACTACCAACAAGTAAATTTGTACGCGTGTCGGGTCCCGAATGGTGAGACAAAGAGACAAGAGGTTTATACTAGTTCGCGCAAGAAATCCCTACGTTCAGTGTGAGGCTGCTCGTGTTCCTTATCTCCACTTGGATGTGGTATACAACCTGGGTCGAGAGAGGGAGTGCGAGTCCCAAGTCTCTGAGTGCTTCGGCGAATGGGTGTGTTCTAACTCGTCTATCTGTGTCCCCCTTCGTCGTCCATCTCGTCCTCCTTTTATAGTTGCAAAGAGGACGGAGCTGGTTACAAGTGTGGGCTGGAAAGGATCTACGTGGGGGTGTTGTGCCTTATCCTTGTCTTCTTCAGGAAGGGAAGTAGGCACTTGGAGTATTCTATTCCTATTGCCCTTAGACTTCGCCGCGCGCGGTCGGGGATTTGATGTCGTGTCGACCCCTCCTTGTGTTGCTGGATGGGGGGTCCGGTCGCACCTGCAATCCTGCGAAGGTATGGTCGTCTGCCGCACCGTCGATGGTAGGGGCCGGGTCGTGGCCGTCCGTCCGCGGGTACACCGTTGTACCGCTTTTTAGTTCTTTTTTTCTTGTTGACAACGGGATTCCCTCCCCGCCTGGTCAGCGTGTGTCCGTTCTCCCGAGCCCCCCCGTACCTGACATACTTTCCGTTCGGTGGGTTTCTGTAGGGGCCGGGGTTACCTGAGACTGACTCCGTCCTGCGAAGGGTATGATTTATTTTTGTCCAAGAATCTTGCCCTGGCATGTCCCTTAATTGAGAATGCGACCTATCCTGAGCTCCGGATTACCTGGGGTGTACGATCCGCCGTGGCTTTGGGACCCCGTTCTTATGGAGTGTGTCGTCGTCAACCGGAGACCGACGACCTCCCCTTCTTGTATAGGGGCAAATGGGTCATTCCCTACCCTAGGGGGGCCACTCTTGTCCTTCGTAACCAATAGCCTCGCCGTGGAGACCTTGGCTTGTGCGGGATGACGGGACGTCGGCCTAGGCCGAAATACGGGCACGTCTTCCGAATCGCGGGGTCACCCTTATTTTTTACGTCGGACGAGGCAGAGTCACGTCTTCTGGGGCATGTCTCCCTCCCCGGGTCGGTCGGGCCATGGTCTTCGCGCCTTTTCCTTCTAGGGCCGGGACGAGGTGCCCTGTTTTGACAGAGTTTTGTCTCTTGAATTGGCCCTTTCGCTAAGGGCCGCAGCTTTGGTTATAATGAGTTTTTATATCCCTTTCCCGAAGGTAATCATCAAGTTTTTGGCCGTTGATCATTTTCGAAATTATACCGTTAAATTAGGTATCCGACAACTGGGGACTGGAGAAGCCGAATGTGCCTCCGCTGCTCCGGCAGGCAACACCATAACGTAGCAGCCGAGGGGCGAGCCGGCGAGGGGAGATGGTCGGTTCTAGCGCCCTGCACCGCTGCCTTACTGCTGTGCGAGGGCCAACCACTGGCGAGCGCCAAGGGCGACGGCAGCCGCCGGGCACCGGCAAGCGAGGGCCGCGCGGCATGCGCACCGCGGGGTGGAGGTGTGGATCGGCACTACAGCTGCGCAACAGGAGGAAGGAGGAAGGAGCGGCGGCGCTGGCGCGCAGCAGGAGGCCGGAGGCGGAAGCGGCGAGCAGGAGGAGGCGGAAGCAGCGGGCAAGAGGAGGCGGAAGCGACGCGCAGACTCTCGTAACTCTCGATTCCCAGAACTGCTGGTATCTGCAGCCCTAGATTCTCCTTGCTGGGCCTTACGTTGTAGGGCCAAAACTTAAGAATTGCTACTAAATATTCTGGGCCACGACTAGGGCCATGGCCCGCCCCTGGTTGTAGGTCCTTAGATAACCATAGTTGTAGGCAGTGGCAGACTCAGGATTTTGCCAAGACTAGGGCCAAATCCTAGCCGCCACAATCCCAAAGCTACAATCTAAATTATAATCTAATATTTATATCTATATTTATATTCTCAAACAATGTTTGTAAATTCAGAGAAATTATTGAACTATACAATGAATAGTGTGATACAATAGCTATGAAATATGAATGAACATTTTAAAATAACACCTATTGTCTATAGTGATGATTTGTTGCATTCATATCTTCCACTTTCACGTACTCAATAACAACTCCTGGTTTGCACAAAATGTAATCATTGTTGTCTTCATCTAATTGGAATAAAAAAATATAATTAGTTTGAAATCAAAACTAGCAGATTACTTGAAGCAAATAAAGAGAAGAATTAAAGAAATATACCTTCACGGCTTCACCACTGGGGACTGGAGAGGCCGACTGTGCCTCCGCTGCTCCGGCAGGCAGCACCGTAATGTAGCAGATTATTTGAGGAATTGTTGGAGAGAGATTTTTGTGCTTTTACCAAATTTATAAGGATAACAACTTGATTTGAGGAGTTGTTGGAGATGCTGTCAAGCCTTTTGAGAATGTCGCCAGTTACCAGGGTAGGGTTCAAAGGTCTGAGATGACAAATTTCTGGTCGGTGGTGTAGACAACATCAAATTATTGTAAATCTAATTTTTATATATACTAGTTTTATAATATATCATAAATCTTAATGATAACTTTTTACTAAAAGAAATTTAATCAAAGTTTAAAAAGTTTGACTTAGACAACTCTATCAATTTATTGTTTATTTAGGAATATAATAGAATCAATGACTAGTATATATGGAGTAGCATTAGATATAGAATACCACTAGTACAAAAACGGTTTTTGTCGGTGCCCTAAAAAATAGCACAGGTGGTTTGTGTTATCATGCGTCAGTAGAAATTAAACGTTTACGAACCGTCACTGAAAATTGATTTTTACAGGCGGTATTCTTAGGAAAACTGCCTGTAAAAATACCCTATTTCTACAGGTGGTTTTTCTTAAGGAACCGCATGTATAAATCGATTTCTACATGCGGTTCCTTAAGACAACCGCCACTAGAAATACTGGGACTCTGATTTTTTTGATTTTTGTAAACGACCTCGGATGGAAAAACCTTCTATATGAAAGTTGTAGATCTCGAAAAGTTATGAAACTTTGTAGTGTTGCCAATAAAAAGGACAGGCGGTATTATTAGGAAAACCACCTGTAAAAATACCCTATTTGGAAAAGATGTGAAAATTTGTTATATTTGTGATTAATTTGCAATAACTTTCTCAGAGTTGTAGAATCCATAAAAGCCATTTAGAAATGTAGTTTTTTTGGTTAAATTTGTCATTTGTTTTGTATTTTAATGATGAGCTCTTTCTGTCGACCCTACTCTCTGTGCAACTATGACAATAGATCCTAGTCCCTTGTATTAGTGTACCATATACTTGCAGTTATGTTGGCTTGTTTTTTTTAATTTATATCGACTGCGCAACTGTAAATTTGTTCTTCTTAGTTATTAGGGTTTGGGCTGATTTACTCTTTAATTGGAGAAAAAGCAAACAAAAAAACTTGGACGGAAGATAACAGCAAAACACAAAAAGAACAGTCATGGGCCTTGTTTGTCTGATAGAATTTGTGTGTTACATTCTCCTAAACCACACGTATCTTCTATTGTTTGAATTCATGTATTTTTTAGGCATCGAACAACCATGTGCTAGCTAGTCCAAAAACACATGGTTTTTTCAATGTTGAAATTTGTGTGTTTTACAAGCTGCCAACACCCATGTGTTGGCAAGGGATAAAACAAGTTGTTTAGTAGACAGCCTCAAACAAGGAAAAAGTCCACTTTACGTCCCTCATCTTTTGCCAAAGTCAGCTTTACCTCCCTAAACTCGAAAACCAGACACAGGAGCTCCCCAAACTATCAAATCCGTGCACGTGACCCCCATGGCTAGTTTGGACGTTGGTTTTCCCACTACTGACGCCACGTCAGATGTGGGACCATGCTGAGTTAGCCCAAGAGGAAAAGAAAAGGAGGGTCGTTCAGTCCTTCTTCTCTCTCACGCTGCTTATTGTTTTTAGGAATGTTTGCATGGCATTGGTAGGATGTTGACCTCTATAATGGCATGAATGGAACTCTCTTCTCACGGATAACACAACAATAATGAATTCAAATAAGTGCAAATAATTGTCATACATGGCATAAGTAGAAAATCCATAAAGGCAAGATGTTTGGCATACATAAAAGCTACTCAAACACAGTACTTAAGTTTCATGCCTACATAATTGTCATACATGGCGTATTATTCAAGTTTGGCATATAGCCAGCAAGTTGTACACATCACAGCTTATCAGATTGCCATGGAGGAAGCATCAGGAGTGGTGTAGTTCCATATCTCTTTGGAGCAAGTTTGGACTTCGTCTTGGCTGGTTCTTGAGCTGACACACGAACAGATACAGTCCCGCCAGTTAACTGTACATGCACACTACAATTAACATTGGAAGTGGGCACTCTGGCTTGCAGGTTAATAGTAGCTGAACCGGAAGGAATTGTGGAAACCCTTGCATATACACTCGATTTGATGATGTTTTGTGAGTTTGTTGTCTTTGCCTACATCAGTTGCATAAAGCTAGAATTAATTTGAAATACAAGCTGCATAAGTTAGATTTTTGAGATGTAAGTAAACATACCTTTTTCTGACTCTGTGTACTTGATACATCAGATGTGGAATTCCTTTTTGTATAACTTGTGCTGCTCTTTTGTGTATTAGATTTGACAACAATAACATTTTGGTTAACTCCTGCAGCTGACTGAGAACCTGCTGGTTGTGAGCTACCTCCTCCCTCTGAATTCATTGCATGTGTGTTGCCGGCCTGTGAAGTTCCTGCTCCGGTTATCTTGTCACATGTTGACCTGTTGTGTCCAGTCAAGCAACATTTGCTACATCTGACAATTGTTCCAGTTTTTGGCATTTTAGTGGCCTTTCTCGCTTCTGTTGGCTCCCTTCTCCTCTCAGTCTTTGGTCTGCCAGGCATCTTTACATAACCAGGTGCTCTAAGGGGTACCCTATCAGACACAGGCCAGCTGCTCATACCCTCAACTGGTTTTAAGCAATGACTATGTTTGCTTGAAGTGCTGAACAGAGTAGCACTCAGCCGCCACATATGCATCTAGACAATTGGTCTTGAACAATATACATGAAATGGCATGGCAACAAGGAAGTCCATCCAATTGCCAATACCTACAGGAACATGTTTGTGCCACCAAATCCACTGTGAACCTATTATCAAAATGCTTAACTTCATATTTGTCTTCCCCATTGCAGATGGCATGACAATTTGCAGACAAAGATATATAGTTATTTAATTTTTATTGATGTTTGGACAAATAACAGTTGTCCACTTCTCTGATTTAGTTCTTTGTTCTTGGATCCTGACCATTACTTTCTTCCTAATAGTTTCTAGCATGGTGATTCTAGGGAAGAACCTAGCCTCAATGATCCATTTGTTGAATGACTCACAAATATTATTATCTACTGAGTCACAGTTAGAGCCCAACCTGAACCAAGCTCTGCTCCAATGCTGAGGATGAGTGTTCAGTATAGCTTGTGCGCCTGCTCTGGTTTCTCTTGCTAGCCTCGCTCTTGCCAAGTTGAAAAGCATAAGGCAAGATGCTTTAGCACACCTCCAAAACTTTTTTTGGTAGTCCTTTTTGTAGAACTCTTTCTTCCAGTTTGCATAAATATGTCTTGCACAATTCCTATGTTCAGCTTCGGGTGCCCATTTGCTGACAGCATTAAGAATTCCCTGCACAAGTTAGACAAATTGTAAAAAAAATGTGTGTATGCATGTTTAAAATTGTAAAAGGGTGTACCCAGTGCCGTAGGCTCCCGCACTGCGGGGTCTGGGGAAGGGAAATAACCCCGGCCTTTCCCACACAAATGTGCAGAGGCTGGGGCTCGAACCCTGGACCTCTTGGTCACAGGCATGTTTAAAATTGTAACATCAGAAAAGTATCACAACAGCGTACCTTTTGCTGGTCTGAGATGAAAACCCATTCCTTTCCTCTTGCCTACTTTCTAGCACAGGTGCAATACCCTCATATATCACATCATCTAAGTTCGCTTCCTCACCCCTCTTGAACTTCTTAAAATTCCTAAATGTCCTATATATATGGGTTGTTGCTTCATCATCACCTGAACTGCATGAGTCTCCAGGCATGTACTCACTGTCAGTGTCAGACTTCTCATCTCCATATGTCTGGCCATGTTCTTTACTTGCAATTTTCCTAATACTCAAAGGTTGCATATCTTCATCTTCTATCTCATCACCCTCTAAATTATCTTCCATCTCTAGCTTATATATAGAGTGACTTGCTTCAACTACTTGATCTGCTCCATCCGAGTCGTGAGTTTCAACATACACATCTCCAACTCCACCTTCAACAATGCAGTCAGATATGTACTGGCACACCCGGTCATCAACCAAAGCTCTTAGGCATGTACTCATGTCTCTTCCTGGAAATAGCCAATGCAACAATGTGCCTTCTTTCACAGTGCAATGGTCACGGAGATGACCAACAACTTCAGGCAGTGACAACTTATCTCGATCTATATATGACATTGCTTGGTGTCGGGTACAAAGGTAAGGGGTACCCTAAACCTGCGATAAACTAACGCTCAACATAGCAACCATTTTTAAGACAGGATCTGATCAGCCGTTCAAGTCAATGGAGAAAGGCCCATCACGCAAAGGCCTCCCTCACCGGCGACAACAACCAATCGTGGGTCGGCCCATTACTGGAAAAACAAACGGACAGGGGTCGAACGAACGACCCCCCGCCCCTGCCTCGACTTACGGACAGGGGTCGAACGAACGACCCCTCCGCCTCCGCCTCGACCCCTCGAATGACGGACAGAGGGTCGAACGAACGACCCCTGAGAAGGAAACTCGACCGATTTACCTGCTCCCGGTATGGGTTAAAGGGATCCGATGCGCCTACCTGCCCCCGCCTAACGCCATGGGCGCCCACTACCGTGGTCAAATCCATCGACTCACCGCCCATGCCCTGGACCTCCGTCAACTGTGCTGCCGCTGTAGTCACGTCGTAGCGATACGACAGGGTCACGCCGGCCTCGACCCCCCTCGACCAGGGGGCTCGACCATCGTCTCCAACCACTCTGGCATGGGACCCGTCCTATCCGCTCCGTCCCGCCTCAGCTGTGGGACTCGCACCCGTCTACAGAAGGTCAACCCTGCTACGCCGTGACGTGCCGCAACGTCCAGTCCGCCATCACCATACTCCGAAACACCGGAAGGACGGGAAGGCCATGCCGCTACAGCGATCGACGTCCCTTCGCCAGCATGGTGCCACGGACACGCCTTCCATGCCGCTACAATTTAGGACTCTGTACTCCCGTACCTCCCCTTGATCTATAAAAGGGGACACCAGGATAGAAGAACGAGGAGGGCGAAAACGAAGGCGCATTCGTATCGACAATACGAACACACATTCGTTTAAGCTCTGACCCACATACACCACTCACCCGATTGCTTGATCGACCTCTCAAGCAATCAACCGACCACCTAGGGTAGCCCTGCTAGTCCTAGGCCTCAGCTCATCTTGAGCACCTCCGTGTAAACCTGCTTGTACCCCCCTGTACGAGCACTTCGGTGCGAGATAATACAATCCATCCTCCCCCGCTGGACGTAGGGTCTTCTGTGCCCGAACCAGGATAAATCTTGTGTTCTTCTTGCATCACGTCTGGGAGAGAGAGCACGCAATATACAAATTTACTAGCCGGTGGTCTTGACCCCCCGGGTCATAACACCGACACTTGGGTACCTCCAACATAAATCAATCCATTGTTATTCCTCAAGAACTCCCCATTGAAATGAAACCGAACAGGGATGAAGTCACAAACATCCATTGCTGAGCATCTGTAACCTACGGAGGTCCAATAAAGAACACACACGCTATGAGGTTGTCTTATAAAATACGTCCAATAAAAAACATACATGCTTAAAATATGACTACAAGTGCAACATAAAGGTGCTTGTTGACCTTAAAATATTAAGGACACTAGCTTAAGCTATAATTAAAGTGCAACATAAAGGTGCTTGTTGGCCTTAAAATATTACGAACACTAGCTTAAGCTATAATTAAAATCAGATGTACTCACGACTAGTTAAAATACACAAGATCCAAGACAAATGTAATGGAACCCTGCACCCATCATTAATTGCCCTAGAATAATTTGCTTGTATAATATACAATATCACGTCGTAAGCAGAGAATTGCATAGATAAGTAGGACCTTAATCAATTAACATATAGATTGTGCTAAATAATTTAAGCATAAGAGAACACATCTGGGTTGGCTCCGCTCGACACCACCACTCGCTCCACCATATAGCACAACATCAGTCAGACAGTAGGGCAGCCGCTGACTACTGACGACGCGGTGGCCGGCCGGCACTGGAAAAGCGGCAGCAAGCAACTAAGAGCACCGACGGACTACAGTGGTGGTGCGCTAGGGGCTCCGCCTCTGGCTATAGGGATCCTTGAGTGGCTTAGCACTTACCGTGGTCACCACGCGGAGTCGATCTGACCCAGTGTACTTGAAATCAAAATCAACAGCTGAGCCTGTGCGTGGAGTCCGAAGCCGCAGCCGTACACTGCACAAGCCTCGGCTTCGACGTTCGAGGCCGCCGCCGTCGCAACTGGAGGCACCGCCGTCGCTGCAACCGGAGTCGGAGTCGTGGCGTCGGCCGCCGTGCCGTATGAGATAGGGTTTCAATTTGGGGCCACATTTTTTTTTGGCTGTGCGGCCCTCCTCTTTTTCTTTTCCCCTTGGACTAACTCAGCGTGGGCCCACAACGCCAGCAGTGCGAAAACCAGTGTCCAAACCAGCCATGGGGTCACGTGCACGGGTTTGATAGTTGAGGGAGCGCCTGTGTCTGGTTTTTGAGTTTCGGGAGTCAAAGTTGACTTTGGCAAAAGATGAGGGAGGTAAGGTGAACTTTTTCCCTCAAACAATAAAGGCCACTGAACTTGCTCATGGGTCCATATCGCAACTGTTTGGGCTTATTGTGTATAGAGCCCAGTTCGAGGGATCACGGCCCAAATAGATGTCAAGCAACCCTACTAGTCACTCAAGCACCCGCGCCGCGCCCTTCCCAGCGCCACGCTTCTCTCCGGCCCGTTCGCCACCGCCGCCGGCGTCGCCATATCTCCAGCGAGACCTCCGTGGGTGGTGGTGTCTGATTACTTCATTACTCCTTGGCCATCTATTGCAGCCCTAAGCGCGGTTCCCTTTCGGCTCCGCTGCGGGGAGCTTGGTTTCACTCGTGATGTCGCCGGCTGCCGGAGAGCAGCTCTCTGGAGTGCACAGAGAAGGCAGGGCCGTGGAGGCGCGGAGGGTCTTCATAGGCGCCGGCTGCAACCGCGTGGTGAACAACGTCTCGTGGGGAGCCTGCGGTCTCGTCGCCTTCGGCACCCAGAACGCCGTCGCCCTCTTCTCTCCACTGGTCTGCCGCCTCGCTCCTTAATCATTTTGTATTTATTGCAGTTCTAGTTACCTGATAAGTATATCTCATTTGTTCGTGTCACCCAATTTGTCCAAACTCGTGTTCGTGCGAGCAGAGAGGTGAGATCGTGACAACGCTTCCGGGGCACAAAGCGCCGGTGAATTGCACGCTATGGCTTCCCACGAAGAAGGATGTGCTCCAAGGTGCGTCACTTTTATTTTATTTTGTTTTTACATTTTTCTTTTCTTTTGTGGGTTCGATGTTTAGGAATTATACCTGTTCTATCTGTATGTACAGTACTTTGGAGCTTTGTGAAACGACTCTTCGTCTGATAGATTTTTTTGTTAGCTTTATCTGGAGCAAAGTTATATATGTTGACCATGTAAGCTGATCCCAGTATCAGCAATGATCGTCTAGAGCTGACTGTAGATTATTGCTATTTCGTTCATTCCTTGAATTGTTCTAGTTGGTAACTGACATGTTGCAGATATACAGCACTAGATTAGATATGTCTGATCCTGAATGCTGGTTTCTTTTCTCCTTTGTGAGACATAGTGCTCCATTTTGTTGACTGTTTTCCCTTCATGGTTTGCAGTTCGTGGCTGGGAGACACACTATCTACTCTCAGGAAGTGCTGATGGTACTATCATGGCTTGGAAGATTGGTTCTGGCAAAGGAGAGGTGACTTCATTATCTATTCGCCTTATTTAAAGTGTATACTGTGTTCTGTACTTACGTTGGCTGCTCACTGCTCTGTAGTATTAGAATTGGTTGCAATCTTGCAGTATTCTTGCTGGGAAATATTTGCTTGATAAACTTAAAATTGGACTCCAATGGTTTGTGCTGATGCCTAATTGTTTGATTTACTGTTTACGCCTTTTTTTTTTTGCAGTGGTCTCAAGTGTTGCAGCTCCCAGGGATGCATAAGAAAGGGATCACCTGTCTTGCTGGAAGGATGGTGTCTGATACTGTTGCAATTTTTGCTTCTACTTCTTCGGATGGTATTGTTGTTATTTGGGAGATGGCAATTGAGCCCACCACCCCTGGTGGTAAGATTGCTTCCTTGTGGATTGCCAATATTACTGTTAGTAGGCCTAATCTTTTGTCATACTGGTTTAACTATTCAAACTCTCTTTCTTTTTTATTTTATGATTTTGACGGTTGTGGGGAATGTGCACTGCATTTATACTTAACTTCTCTGCTTTCTCTTCGCAGGCGATTGCAAAGTGTCTTGCTTGCATTCTCTGTCTGTTGGTTTGAAACCAATAGTTTCACTTTCATTAGCTGTATTGCCAGAACAAGGAGGCCATCTCATTTTGGCGATGGGCGGTTTAGATCACAAGATCCACATCTATTGTGGGGACAAAGCAGGCAAGGTTTGTCATTTAGTGTCTTTGCAGCTCCTTTTTTTGTCCATTCTTCCATTTCTTGCTACCCTAACTGCACATTTTTTGGTGCACAGTTCATTAAGGCCTGTGAACTTAAAGGTCATTCTGATTGGATCAGAAGTTTAGACTTTTCTTTACCTGTGATGATGGGCGGTGAAAAGCACAACCTTTTCCTTGTTAGCTCATCTCAGGACAGAACCATTCGGATATGGAAAATGACTTCAGAAGCTGCTTCTTCTGGCTCCTCCGTACAATTGAGGAAAGGAACTATTGAGATGACCTCCTATATTGAAGGACCTCTATTTGTGGCCGGTAGTACACGTTATCAAGTATCATTGGAGTCTCTTCTTGTTGGGCATGAGGATTGGGTATATTCAGTAGAGTGGCAACCACCTACACTGTTAACTGGGGATGAAGCTCATCAGCCAATGAGCATATTATCTGCATCCATGGACAAGATGATGATGATATGGAGGCCAGAGAAAAATACTGGCCTTTGGATCAATTCAGTGACTGTTGGTGAATTAAGTCACTCCGCACTTGGATTTTATGGTGGACATTGGCAGCCTGATGGCAGATCCATTCTTGCACATGGCTACGGTGGATCCTTTCATATGTGGAGAGATGTTGGACTGGATTCTGAAAACTGGCAGCCACAGATAGTCCCGTCTGGTCATTTTGCACCTGTATCTGACTTGACATGGGCAAGATCTGGTCAATATTTGCTATCAGTTAGCCATGATCAGGCAAGTTCCTCTACTTAATATCAGTTTTGTTTAGCTAGCCCTGTGTCTAACTCACATATTTGTTTAGTCGCTGTGTTTCTCTTCTACTTGCTAATGCACTTTTACATCAATGCTGAACACGCAGACAACATGCATATTTGCTCCTTGGAGAAATCAAGTTAACCCTGGAGACATGATCTATTGGCGTGAAATTGCCCGTCCGCAAATTCATGGCCATGATCTCAACTGTGTGACATTTATTCAGGGAAGTGGGAACCATCGCTTTGTTAGTGGTGCTGATGAAAAGGTATCTAGAGTTTTTGAAGCTCCCTTATCATTTTTGAAGACCCTACAACAAGCAACTTTGTTGAAACCTGAAATCTCTGAGGATTTTGACGGTGTTCAAGTCCTTGGAGCAAATATGTCTGCTCTTGGGCTTTCACAGAAACCCATATATACACATGGTCAGTGTCTCTCACACCACCCGTGTCTATTGTAATTGAACAATAATGCTTCCTTTTATTTGGCATGAAAAAAACACTTATATATAATTCCGTTATTTGATGTGGCTTTTTGCATGGTTGTGTAGCAGGAGTCAAGGAATCCCCAAGCGGCATTTCTAATGATGGCCCAGATTCTATGGAGACAATTCCTGATGCAGTGCCTACTGTATTCACTGAGCCTCCTGTAGAGGACCAACTTGCATGGAATACTCTATGGCCTGAATCACACAAACTATATGGTCATGGAAATGAGCTCTTCTCGATATGCTGTGATTATGAAGGGAAGCTTGTTGCATCATCTTGCAAGGTATTGGTGCTGCATGTCTTCTTGTGCTAATTGTGAAATTCGTTAATAGAACAACAGCAACAATACGAATAGTCGAAAGCAAGTTGTGATCATATGATAATAAAGTACTATACTATTCCATGAGAATTCCTGGATGCCATTGAGAAAAAAAAATTGTCGATCCAGATACCAATCACACTACCATTGTGCTGTGTCGATGTTACAATAAGTAACTTCGCTTAAGAGAGCTGATTGGATGTGAATTCACAAACAAATGCTTGTTTTTCATCTCAATATGAACAAGGGGGTGGGATGAAACTATAGTATTCTTGGAGCTTTCTTAATTGCTGGAGATTCATGAAACATTCATGTAGGGCCACTGTGCGAAAACAGTGTTGTGCATCTTCATGCGGCAATACTGCAATCTTTTGTTGACATATTGGCATAATTACATTAGTTGATGCTGAATATGCTTAATTGTTGATGGCTTGATTTTACTGTATGCATGGGAAATCTGATGGAATTTTACTCCCATTCAGGCTCAATCAGCAGCAGTTGCTGAGATCTGGCTATGGGAGGTTGGAACATGGAAAGCTGTTGGCCGCTTGCAATCTCACAATCTAACAGTGACACAAATGGAGTTCTCTCGTGATAATGCATTTCTTTTAAGTGTTTCAAGGGATCGCCATTTGTCTATCTTTTCTACAAGGAAAACTGGTAGGCAATACTTCTTATGATCATGTAGTTCCTTTGAAATTATTGCTTTACAATGTCTTTCCAGTCATGCTGTTTCATTGGTGCTGGAATTGTTGATATGATATCACTTGTGTAATTCTAGAAGAAGGAGCAGAGCACCGACTGGTTGCAAAGCTTGAAGCACACAAAAGAATTATATGGGCATGCTCATGGAACCCCTTCGGCTATGAATTTGCAACTGGATCGAGGGACAAGAGTGTCAAGATATGGTGTGTTGAAGACACATCTTCTGTCAAGCTACTTGCAACATTGCCTCAGTTCCGTGACAGTGTAACTGCATTAGCATGGATGGGACATGACCGTGCTTCGAATGCTGGTGTCCTCGCTGTTGGCATGGATAATGGATTGATCGAGCTCTGGAGTGTTTCAGGTGGAAAAGCATCTGCAGGCAGTACTCCACACTCTCCACTCAGCGTGGCATGCGTGCTTCGATTTGACCCTGTCTTGTGTCACGTGTCAACTGTTCACCGTTTACGGTGGCGGGAACCCAGTTCTACCAATGAGGAATCAGCACTTGAGTTTGCTTCTTGTGGAGCTGACCACACTGTAAGGGTGTTTGAGGTCAGCGGCACCATATAGGCTTATTGTCCAGACCTAGTAGATCAAGCTGTTATGTGCGTGGCAGTTCTTTTTTATCGATCTTTGTCATGTCACGTTGTAAAACTAGTCCTGATATGAGAACTCGGCTGCAGCAGGAACGGAGGCAGCGCCTGCACGGCCATAGGCCTGTCCTGGAAGAAGAGCTCGATGGTGGCGGAGCGGAACACCAAGTCCATCTTCTGGTTTGGGTTGGAGATGTTGGCCACCAGCGTCATGTCGTTGTTGAAGTAGGGCAATGGTGAGTCACGTAGACACTTTTGAGGATGGCGTTGGCCGTGTCGAAGGATGGTGGTCTTGGTTTCACCGCCAGGAAGATGATGAAGGTGACCACGCCTGCGACAATCAGGAGGATGCTGAAGGCGAAGCAGACTATGGCTGCACACCACATCGCCGGCGAGGTACGGTGCCGCGGTTGCAGGATTATCTTCAAAGGCGCCCATGCTGGCTGTCGCAGCGGCAGCGCCTGGGGAGGAGGAGGCTGCTCTGTTGTCTTGGACCGGTGCCGGCGGCGACTGTAGCAGCACCGGTGGCGGCTGCTCGATTATCTTGGACGGATCCACCGCCGGCGACTGTGGCCGTGCAGGTGACTTCTCGGTTGGATAGATCCACCGACGACGGTGTCTGTGGCAGGGCCAGTGGTAGCTGTTTCCTGTTCATTAGCTTGTTTATGATGGTTCTTGGGGATTGGAGGTGGTAAGGAGTGCCCATTTCTGCAGCACCACCACTACCAATTCCAACAAGGCAAAGACGACGAGGAGCTCAAGCTCAAGAGTGTAGAGAGGCTTAATGGGGGAAAGCAAGCTAGAGAGCAAGAAGAAGAAGAACAACAGCAAAGAGAGCCAGGGAATGGAGTGATGGAGTTAAAAGGAGGTCTAGTGGTGGCACCTCCTCCACCAAATTCCAAAATAAAGACAGAGAAAAGAGAGGCTTTTGAAAATCGGGGCGTGGGGCCACTGTCTCGTGTTCCGCCATTGAAAAACCAGAGCTGCTGCTTCGTCGAGCAAAGTTGTGGAAGTGGGGCAACGTTGCCGGCTGCCGGCAATTGATTGATATATTGGGGGCAGGTCTGCTTTATATCTCACTCACAAAAGCATATTTCTTGAGGTGGACGAACAAAGGTAAAGCTTGGGTTATTCATGGCACTAACAAATACTACAAGCCTGATGCTGGATGTTTCCCTGTTTGGAACGCTGGAATTTTTTCCTGTTCTTACGTTTTTCCTGTGAAAATGAACTGATTCCAGTGAAATTCCTATGAAAATCCTATGTTCCAAACAGGCCCGACATGTTTGTGGCTTGGCATGTTCAGACAACGGCTTGGAATTGCTCTTCCCACTAGCACAAGCAGTGGTTCAGTCTGCAGTGGAGGAAATGCCATGTTGGTTGGTGTCTACGTCGACAACTGGGTGATCACCAGCACCAAGGATGCGGAGGTGGCGGCATTCAAGGAAGAGATGAAGGCCACCTTCCAGATGAGTGACCTGGGGCCTCTATCCTTCTACCTGGCAATCGAGGTGCAACAGGATGACTCTGGGATCATGCTTCGACATACCACCTATGCCAAGCGCGTCGTTGAGCTAGCTGGGCTCATCGACTGCAACCCAGCTCTCACTCCGATGGAGAGGCTTAAGCTGAGCCGTGACAACACGACGGAGGATGAGTATGCTACGCACTACCGACGTCTTACAGGGAGCCTTCGCTACCTCGCCAACACATGACTAGACTTGGCATTCTTCGTTGGCTACGTTAGTCAGTTCATGCAACGACCGACAACCGAGCACCAACAGGCTGTGAAGAGGATCATCCGTTATGTTGCGAGGACTCTCGATCACGGTCTCTACTACCCAAGGTGTCCCTGTGCGACACACTTCATTGGGTACAACGACAGTGATCACGCGGGCGACATCGACACTAGCAAGAGCAACAACGAGATTCTCTTCTTCCTTGTCAAGTGCCTCGTTAGCTGGCAGTCAGTTAAGCAGCAGGTGGTGGCCCTGTCTAGCTGCGAGGCCGAGTACATAGCGGTCTCAACCTCTTTGACTCAGGCGCTCTGGCTCATTTGATTGCTTGGTGATCTCCTCGGCATAGACACTGAAGTGGTGGAGCTCAGGGTGGACAACAAGTCCACCTTGGCCCTGGCAAAGAACCCTGTTTTCCATGAATGAAGCAAGCACATCCGGGTGAAGTGCCACTTTATCCGAGGCTATTTGGATGAAGGAAGTGTCAAGGCAAGCTACATCAACACCAAGGATTAGCTTGCAGATGTGCTCACCAAGCCTTTTGGAAGGGTCAAGTTCCTTGAGCTTTGCTCCAGGATTTGGGACGGTTCAACTTTTCCTCAAGACGACGCACAAGACTTAGGGGGAGAATGATGTATAAGTCTTTGTGGTGTTTGTGGGACTGTATGTGGGTGGTTCAGCTTTAGGACTGCATAGTGGTTTTGCTATCCCATGTAGGACAACATCTTGGACTAGCTTTAGACAACATCTCATAGCATCTCCAAGAGTTTGCCAAATTAACTTGACATCCATAAAATTTTGGCAAAACATGAAAGCATCCTCCAACAATTTGGTATCATAACTTGGCAAAAATAGAAACTTGGCAAATCTTTCCTCCCGATGCGCATATGTGTGTGTGCGTATAGGACTTCGCATCCCGTGCATCTATGTTGGGAGATTGAAGTGGAAGGACCATCAGTAAACAAAAACTCTTTATTGTGTTCACTTTTTAAAAGTGACAGAGATAAGAGTTTACAGATATGGACTTATCTGATTTATGAGAAGTTTAGTGTTCCCAATACAAAACTATTTTTTCTTTTATCTTTTCTGTTTATATACATTTATTAAATGGCTAAAAATTTGGAAATTTATTGTAATTTATAGAAAAATTGTAAAATAGCAAATAAATTCTTTTTGGAATCCTCATGAGTAGATCTATGGAGTTAAATAATAATATGGTAGTTTTTAGTAGAATAGTTTTACTATTATGATTTTTAAGGATAAAGTCATATCTAAATCCATAGTTCTCCAATTGATTTGCAATTTTTATGGTAGCCTGCCGATGCTATGTGTGTGCTGTGATAAGTCTCATGGTCATTGGATGCATTATGCTTGAGTTATTAATTTAACTTGCTATTGGCTAGTTGCGAGAGGCTGTTGGCCGGTTGGGAGTGGGAGACGGAAGGAATGATGCGGCGGTGGCAGTAGTTGCGGCGTGGAGGAGGTTCGCGCGAAAAGAATACCGCTCGGGGAAAAACAACTTGTGGGCTCTTTTAGTTTGTCAAGTCCAAAATAACAAGCTCTTAGAGAGAGCATCTTTTGTTTACTTGGCATATTGTTTTAGGAGTTGGCCAAGTAAAATTTAGCAAACTCTTGAAAATGCTCTTATATTAGTTTTAGGACAGCATCTTAGGCCCTATTTGATTGAGCTATGACGTTTGAAAAAGTAGCATTGGGCTGTGGATTTTGAAAAAGGAGTCAAAAGTCCCTTTGGTTAGGTGGTTGTGGCTTTCGAAACATAGCTCCCACTGACGAGTGAACCCCGCTCGTCAGCCTCTTTCCTACCGTTTCGTTCAAGTATGCGCAGGGGAGGAGCTCGCTAGCCGTTGGCCGTCGGCGGGGCTCACCGGCCGCCGTGAGCGCGCGGGGCAGAGCTCGCCAGCCATAGATGCTCGCCAACCATCGATGCTCGCCAGCCGCAACTGGGCAGGGCAAGGGGCACGTGGGGAGGAGCAGGGCAGGGGGCGTGGCTATCGTGGGCTCGCGCGGGGCGGGGCACACCGGCCGCCGCGAGCGGCGGGGATGGGCTCGCCAGAGGGAGAGGAGGAGGGGTGGCGACAGGCCAGGGAAGAAGAGCGCTAGGGGAAGAAAGCTAGAGAAAATATAAAAGGAACAAAACGTTTTCTTCATAACCGATGGCAAGTGGGTAATTTTTTGGCCCAAAAGCTACCAAAAGCATGGGTAGAAGTGCTTTTGGATTTGTATTACAGCAAAAGATGCTTTTAGGAAAAAAAACACTTGTGAATTTTGAGCCCTTTGATTGGCTTTTGGCTTTTGCAAAAGAAAAAGTAGGTTCAAAAGCCCAATTAAAGGGGGCCTTAGATTAGCATCTTGGCATATGCTTGCTGATTACTAGCCTATAAATATGTATCCCCAATTCCTCAGGTTGGCATGACATTGAGTGAGTGAAGAAAAAAAACTAGAAAATTGCTCCAATTTTGTCATCCTCTCCTTTCGAGGAGAGTAAGAGTTTTGTTCGTCCCAAAAGTGAGAATTCAGTGACTAACGGACACAATGTGACAGCTCATTAGAAAGCTTTGAGGCAGCATTAAGAAATGGTACTGAGTTGAGCATGAGAGCTGCCAAACAACTTGAGGACTTTGTTGAAACGACGATCTTCACGACAAACACTGATATATGACAAATCAGTCTTTATGCAAAATTTTGCATCTGCTGTTCTTTTGTGCCGGCATCCCTTGAAATTTTAATATGATGGATGGAATGATGGAGAGAATCGACGTCATCAATATCATTTCCTCTCTTCAACTCTGCCTCAACCAGGTCAAACAACTAAAGAGCCACTGTCTCGATGTACTTTGGAGCAAGCTTCACAATTTACTCATAATAGATCACTGTCTCCCTGATGGAAGTTTTTGCCTGCACCTGATCCTCTTGGCAGAAGCTCTGCTTCGTTAAGAGATAAGTAATAAGATTGTATACAATGGCACAAGGCCTGTCATTCAGAACCAAGCGTGTCACTAGACCAACTGCCTTTTGGAGTTGTTCATCTCTGTCATTAATCTGCAGAATGTTCAACAATTGGGCCCTCACAGATGTCATTGACCTGATAAACCTAGGTAGACAGATCCTGTGGAGATGTCTGCGATGAAGCGGAGAATAGTACTGAGGCGATGAAGCGGAGAAGAGTACTGACTAGGGAGGTAGGTCCGAAGACGAAAAGGGGGCGGCGGGCGACGAATAGGGAGGTGCGGGTGCGAACGACGACGAGGGGAGGCAGCGGGAGGCAATGAGAAGGGGGAGGGGGGCAGCTGGCAAAGAGGGAGAGCCGGGGAGAACGACAATGAGGGGAGGCGGACGGACGAGGAAAGAGAGGCAAAGGCAAACGAGGAAAGGAAGACATGCATGATGCTACGATATTATACATCTTGGTTCCTAGCAAGAGCGTCGGAAAGCATAGGAACTTCCTAGCAAGAGCGTCGGAAAGCATAGGAACTTTAGCATATCTTGAATCTCTGGCTAGCCAGTCGACACTAGTGAGACTTATTTTGCGTCCTTCATCTCCTTCGCTTTTGGCTCAATAGGAGGCACAGGAGCTGGCTGACACCATGCCCCCCAATTTTGTGAGATGAATTGATAGTGGTGCTAGCCTTAGTGAATAGTATGGACGTCTTTAACATTGTCCAAGGATATACGACGCAAATGATTAGCAATGGAATGACATTCGCTGCGCAACAGGCCTTGTGAAGTTGATTCGTTTGTTCAATCAGTGCTTTTGCTCCCAGTGACGTGATAGCCTCCTGATCACTTCACTGTATTAGTAGTTGGGCGCCTCTTTCTAGGTCAAAACAAAACATAGGCGTGGATTAGATTCCAGGGCGTGCTTTGGGAGCTCTTTGAAAACGAGGACGGGTGCTCCCTACATGTTTTCAGTGACACTCGGAATATTTTAGGGATGAGAAAGCTGCATCTTTTAGCTTGAATATCCTGTGCTCATGATTCTCAATTTGCATCATTAGATTCCATGGAGACAGAACTATCACAAATCCCTGTGACATGAGCGGATATCCCAACTCTTCACCTAGTAGCTACTAGGCTACTGCCGCCCCCACACCACATATCGCCCTGCATAATGTGAAAGGTGAAGGGCGACGCCGATGCTGCTATGCTATCAGCTGCCGTTTGAAGTGCCCATCGCAGAAATGTCCGTTTGGATATTTGGTTGGTTCTGGACGAGCTATCGGCTAAGTATAGTACGTATCTCTGGCTTTGTGCACGCACAAACGTCGGCTTCGGTAGGTCGGCATCCGATGCGGTTGATGCCAACTAGCGACGGATTCACACTACTAGAAAAACCCCCTATAGCTACGCATTTTTTAGACCGTAGGCACGCTTTAATTCGTCTCTATAGAGTTATAGACACTCTTTACAAAAACGTGTTAGAAGCATCTTCGTATGGACCGTGTCAGACTCCATAAAGACGATTTTTATAAACGTATGTATTAGATGAATAGACGTTTCATAGACACGTTAGATGTATATCTAAACACATTGATACGCTTTTATAGATGCGCATATAACACGTGTCTATTAGTGTAGTTACATCGTATAGTAACACTTCATTACGTGTGAAAAAATATAGATACAATATTGTAGATACATTCATAATTCGTGTGTACTACTATAGTCACGTTTTGTAGTGACACTTTTTTCACACTAAGAAGTATAGAGACGATATATTAAGTGAGGTGACAGCTTATGTGGAGAGGTGACGTGGCAGATGACACGTTTTATAGTAATGCTTAAACATGTGCTAAAAAAGTGGAAACAATTTGTAGCCACATCTTTATTGCGTGTCTACATGTATCGATACGTTATATAGTAACATCATAGTGTGTATTAATACTTATAGAAACAATTTGGTATATACATCTATACTTCGTGTGTAGTAGTATAGACACGTTATATTGTAACGCTTTAATACGTCCCAATAAAAAATATGTGTTTTTCATTATTTTTATATAATGCATCTAAATGAATGTAGAAATATGAATCAAATTATTTATTTTCTATAATTAGTAACGGGAATTAACCCATCAATATATTGCATTCAGCCTTAACAAAACATACAAAATCTGACTACCTTGATAGTCAACATGTCTAGCCTTGACAAAACATAAAGAATTTGACTAACTTGATAGCCAATATGTCCATTGCTCAACATACAATTATGTTCACAAAGAATCATAGATAAAGTGGAGAATATCATACAAATATTACTTAAATATTTTTTGTAACAACTAAAACCTATCTTGTTCACTTTGAAATTTGTACTTTGCTTCCCATCTAATTTTGTGCACGTGTTGTCGGTACCAACTTGTTGCAGGTACGAGATGAGCTTCTAGCTTTCATCACCTACAATGGAACATGCATTAGAATCCCACATACATCAAGTTAAATACATGACAATTTATTCACATATTACAAAGTCACTAATAGTGGTACATTTGCATAAATAACAAACACCGAAACAGCTCAGGTTACCACAAGATGCAAATAAACTAGACGGTGCCCCGTGCTTCGCTACGGGCAGAAGGCAAAACACACCAAATCTAAGCAAAGATCTAACAAAGGCACGAGACCATATAATTGCTTAGTGCAAACCTGAAAATAAACACACTGAACTGCTCTGCTACTGTATTTGTCATTTAATACTTCCTGCTGGAGAAACACTGAACTAACGCTATGAAGAAATCAATACTGCTGAATTGATGCTACTGAATGGAGATACCAGCTAGTCTATTTGAACCAAGAAGCAAACGTGGCTTAAGCTTCAATCAAAGGAAACCAAGGAAGCTAGGATGCAGAAGCTGTTGCACAAAGACATATATCAGAGAGGACACGAGCTTCTACTCATGCAGAAAATAGAGCTGAAAATAATACTTGTGGTTCAATACAATACATGTACAAAATAGAAGTGCAATCAGCAGTTGTCCCATCCAACCTAGTACATATTATTTCCAGTTGGTTTGGCACATGGTCACAAGTTACAACAAAATAGTAAGGGGCAGTCCAATTAAGGTTCCAACAAGCTTATATTTGCCAACAAAATAAATATTAAGGATCCAACGTGCAGCTTTTCGAAAATAACCTAAACAATCTAAACTTGCTGGACTACTACTGCAATAAGAATTCCCTGAACTGACTGAAACTCAAGGACTTGCACAACAAACGATTAGATGCACAACTATTGTCATCTCAAATTCTAAGAACAGACCCACCCTACTAATGCACTGACCAGTTTACCTGTTTCTTCTCTGCTTCCAAACTAAACCAAACACCAAGAATTAACCTGACTGAGCTGCCCCTTGATGTTGCTCTGATGATGAGTGAGCTGTCAATATGAAAGACAAAGAAGCTGGTTCAAGCTGCTGTAGCCACTGACCATCAGAAAGAAAACCTAAACCCGCTGAACTGAAATAGAAGACCGCAAAATAGAACTAAGAACAATTGCTCAACTTGCAATGAAGTTTTAGAAAACTTAGTAAAACAAATCGAATAAGGTTTCGGGGTCGACAAAGCCTATCTAAACCTAGCAGCCACTTGGAGCTAAACCATCCGAAATCAGCAATAGCACAGAGGAAAGGTGATCAATCTTTTTGTTTAATCAGATCAAGTAAACAGTTCGCACAACAGAATATACTGACAATGTTTGTGTACATTTAGTCTTGTCAGGGCAGTCTATGAAATATTCAATGAGCTATTTCTATTGAGAACAGTTCGGTCTGTTAAACTGATCCAAACTGTACCAAGAATGTACTTCACTAACAAAATGCAATGTACTGTACTAGCATGCAAAGGATTAATTAAACATACTTGCAATGATGAGAAGAGAGTAGAGATATGCAGAGCTAAGGATGCATCGGGTGCCTCTTTTTAATAGCAGATAGCAGAAATGAGAAATGAGAAGAGTGGAGAGAGAGATGCAGAGCTAGGCTAAGGATGCATTGGGTGTCTTTGTATGTTTATGTGCTATAATAAGCTACTTTTACTCCATGAACTAATGAAAAACTAAGTAGTCTGCTCTGGTAACACTTGTATTGAGTTGCAATATGAAATGGTGAAGATTGGTCGTATAGTGTTACACATGTACTAATTGTATGTGCACACTGCATAGCAACTGGAAGCAACAAAAGTGCAAGCATTGACCTACAATACTCCTTATGTTCAGACTGCAGAGTTCAGACTAGGATGCCGCTCTATTTGTTTCTGCTTTCAAATCGCCATCAGTTCACAATTCATCTATGAAACAGAAATAATAATGTAAGTTGATCAAGCAAACCTACATGTGAATTGATCTGATCTGAAGTAGAGAAATTGCCAACAAAATCATCAAGAAATGAGGCACCTGTAGTTCACTGAATTGCTCGGCCATACACCACTCCGCAGTTCGTCCTGCAACCTCTAGTGCGCGTGCACTCCGGCAGCAGCAGCCTAATTGTGATCTACAGATAAATAAATTAACTCAAACCATCCTACTCCATCCATGGATGGGACTGCAGGTTCAGTGATGTTTCTCTTCATCGCTTCTTTACAAAAGGATTCAGTGACCATCACAGCAAGAAGATTAGGGCCCTTAACCACCTGTCAGTAATTTCAGTCCTTTAGCGCTGCTGCTATCGTTAAATCATAGTTCTGGATTGCATGGAGTAGCCCAATTGATGTACATCATTGACATACCTTCACCAAACATGTATACGTACATTAGCAAGCAAATGTGACTTCAGGTTTTAAAAAATTATATTTTGTCGATCCCCACCATATTTTGTTCTTAGGCCAGCACAAACACAAATCATTTATAGAACCAAATAAAAAATACATTAAATATATCCAGCAACATACATTGTAGGAGTTCATGTATTACAAGATCATAACCATTACATGTTTCATATCAACTAACATATGAAACAAGGAGAATAAGAATGACTTATGTAGGATTAAGGCCAGCTTGTCTTCACAGGTAATTTCAGTCGGTCTAGGCCCAAGAGGTTGTTAGCTCGAACCCTACAAGAACATTTTTTTTTAGGTTTCTCTCCTTTAATCCATAAATAGAAAGGTTTAAAAAAGACTTGAACACCTTCAACACAACAACCAAAGGTTGTCTCGACTGGTTAGTTTTTGTTGTTTTAGACTTGGAGGTCCTAGGTTTGAACCATGAACAAATGCCATGTTGTAGTAATTTTTTCCCATTCAATCCTACTTATTTTCCTTCAATCTTACGGGGATTATTTTTTTTCCTACTAGTATTTTTATTAAAAGAATCTATGTCACGTTAGCTTTTCCTACTAGTATTTTTTATTAAAAAAATATATGTCACGTCAGCTCTAGTGGAAGATACGTCATGTCAATCCTTGTTATTTTTCCTATTAGTATTTTAAATTAAAATAATATATGCCACATCAGAATTATAGGTTTTCAATTTTGTATAAAAACGTCTCTACATGATTAAAGACAAATTTCTAATACACACTAAAATGCCTCTACATGTTAAAAGCGTATGTAATTTCATATCAACTAGATATTTCGTATAAAAAATGTCTCTATACGCATAAGGACAGTTATTTGAGACACTTTACAACGTATCTTCATGCTACTCACGGTTGAAAGCATGTCTAATTATGTGTCAATTTTATATGTTTGTAGTTGCATGTCAAAAAACATTTTAAAGTTCCTATTGATGATTTTGAGATGCATTTTACATCGTGTGTAGAGGTTACTAACGGTTGAAAACGTTTCTAATTTCGTGTCATTTTAAGACGATTTCAATAACGTGTTAAAAAATGTGTCTAGATATCACTTGACGTTGAAAGCGTGTTAAAAATAGTGACACTTAGATATGTTCTTAAAATTGTACCAAATAACGTCTTTACGTACTAACGTAGAGACGCTTTTGATGGTGTTACAAATATAACATAGCTACAGGAGAGTTTTTTTAGTAGTGTCACGTCGTGAGAACATGCACGGGCGCGCGGGGCATATGAGAATGAGCGCGATGCCGCCCGCACGGGCCCGGCGAGTGGCTACTTGGCACGACGGCGACGGGCCGGAGCCGTTTTTGTATGAAAGCGTCCGTACGTGTGCCTCGCCGGCTGGCTTTGCCTGGGTCTGTCACGCGGCGAGTGCAACGCTTCAACTAACTCTCGCGACCTCCGGGGCACGGCCGGCCGGCCGGACGACCGCTACCGTGCTACGCTGCGAGCTGCTGGTCGCTGCTCGCCTATGCTCGGCTGTATTTGGACTTTGGAGGCTTGAGCATCGTGTTCCAGCAGCGATTTCAGCACAGATGGGATCAAGGGAAAGGGTATTATTACCGTACGTGTACGATGGCATGCATGCTGACGAATCTCCGGTGCATGAGTGTCTCTGCGAAACGGTTTTGGGCGTGAATGCCGTGGCCCCATTCCGCCTGCGCCTGCCTGAAAAGAAAAGAAAAAAAACTTCTTTCTTTCCAAAATTCCGCCAGCCTGCCGGCGGCACGGACGTTCCTGATTCCGCATTCCAACAGTGGACTCTTTGGACGTTCACAGACGGGCAGGCTAGGCCGTCAGGCGCTGGGGTGTTTGGTTACATGACTTAAAAATAGTCCGTGTCGCATTGGATGTTAGACACTAATTAGGAGCATTAAATATAAATTATTTATAAAATTAATTTGTCAGCTGAAGACTATTTTACGAAATAAATCTATTAATATAAAATAGTATATGATTTAACAATATGATGCTACAGTAAACATATATTAATGATAGATTAATTAGGCTTAATAGATTCGTCTCGTGAAGTACTTCATAGCGTTATAATTAGTTTTATAATAGAAATTATATTTAATTAATTTAATTAGTACCAAACATTATAAAGGATTATCCGAGCTGACTGTTCACAACTGGAGTACTACGGATGTTTGTCTAATTTTAAAAAAAAAGAAAAAATAATAAAAAACTACTACGAAGTCAGAAGTCAGAACAACGACACAGTGGCAACTCATCATCTGTCTCTGTGTGACGCCGTGACGGTATGAAGGTCGCAGTTGATACTTACTACTCCGTACTAGTATAGTTGAAGTACTACTGTACATACTATCATAGTATATATTTTTTTTTTACGAACACGGCCCCTCGGCCAGTGGGGCACGTCACATGTGATTTGGCTGGGTGCTGAGCTGCTGGCTTCGTCAATGTTTGTTCTCAGAGTTGAGACCGGTAGACCTATTGGGCTGTTGTACGTAGTATAATTCTTTTTTTTTTCCCAAGTACTAGTACACTCCTACTGTAGGCTGGACAAGAGATAACGAGGAAACGTCCAATCGGTTTGACAAAACGTTCGACGTTTTTGCCTCGGAGGAGGCTGGGTACGTACTGACAGACCATAGGCGGCTGAGCAGAGATTACTCCTACTAGTCTACTCTACCAGGCAAGAATAAAATATCGGTCTCCTGGTAGATCAGAATGGAAAAAGGATAGATTGACAGAAAAGTTGAAACTGGATCATCGGCGTAGAGCGAGCCGTTTGATCCGTTTCCCCTTTCAAACAAAGCGCCCGACGGTTCTCAAACCTGAACATAACTGCATACATGAGCGTTCTACGGCCGGCCATTCGTATCAAGTAGAGGATGCCGTTCGCCCAAAACTAAAACAAAAAGAAAAGTGGCACGATGCACGCGTGAATGAAGTAAGGGCGTTGTTCGGATGCCATGAGCTCTTATTTTAGTTTGAATTAGCTCTAGTACATCTAAACAAGAGAGCTAATAGGTGAGCTAAATTTTGTTATCAAGTCTTTTAGCCAACTAGCTAGTCAACCTTATGTAATTTGAGTTAATTTTTAATCAACAACTAATTAGCTCTAGCTTATCAACCAGGGCCGCTATGACTATGAGAGCGAGAGAAAAAGAAAGAAAAGACTCCCGCCCGTACACCGCAGCAGCAAGCAGCTAGCCTGGGGATCGATCGGACACATGAACAGCAACGAGCTCACAGGAAAGCGCCTCCTCCTGTGTACAGTAAGCTCTGCTGCCCGCCCGCCCGCCCGCAGCCGTCCATCTGGCCCGGTTCGAGCTGACCAGCTGGACATGTGACCGCCCGCCAGGGAATCTTACACTGCACCGCAGGGGTGGGTGCAGCCTGCAGGTCTGCAGCGCGTCCCTGCTGGTACGTAGCCCAGCGCCGGCGGGATGGGAATGGGGATCATGGGAACCGAGGAGCGGGGGCCGCGATCTCTTCAGGAGGCTCGGCTCGGCAGGCCTCGGGCCGACGATGACTGCATGCCAACGCGCCAAAGCGTATCCACCCGGGCCGCATGTCCGTCCCTCCAGGCTCCAGCCTCGTCTCGTCGATGAGATTCAGATGCGCCCGCGCGGCCGTTGGTTTACTCCACCGCACCGTGTGTGTGTCCGTCGGCCGGCCGCTCGGTCGATTGGCGATCGAGATCACTCGCAACCCGATTTTTGGCATTAGATAGTTTATTAGTTGCGGGGCCAGGCCGTGCTCACCACATTCACCAGGCTGGACAGACGAGACCACGGGACCGAGATAACTGTCTCTTGCGCTCTTCGGGCTTTTGCTGCTTCTGCCTGCTACTCCTAGCCGCACGAAGAGGATTGGAGGATTTTGCATGCAGCTAGCCTTGGAGTTGGATCGAGGGCCCCACGACAACGCAACACAAACAAAAAGCAGAGACTCGCTCGCTCCACTCCACCTAATAACGCCATCGAGCGCGTCGCTTGATTGCATGGGGTCAGGGTCACCCATTCATTCTATTTGCCGCCCCCCACACCACCACACACACACACACAAAAAAAAAAAAGAAATCCTGCTGATTCTCATAGGTCCGCATGCAACCAAACACCATCACGTCCCGATTCTGCTTCAACCAACAAACGCATGTGCAGTGGTGCACCTTGGCGAACCGCTTTCCTTACCGCGCAGGCGCGCGCACACATTTTGGTTCGGCAATCCGTACGCGCGTCTGAATCTGAATGAAATACAGTACATGTTTGTTTTAGTTCCTTTTTTTTTCCCTAGCTACTCTACAGTGTAGCTATAAAATACTAGTACTAGTATTGCTTTGATGTGTTTTGACTGGGAGCGCTGGCTCGATCGCTCGGTCCTACAATTTTGTGAATTTGGAAGAGTCGCAATATGGATGGATCTATATATCTCTCGTTGATGTCTGTGGCTCATGACCACACAGTCTTTACAGGTTGTACTGGCATCGGGATGTTTGCAATCAAATGTAGGAGCAATTAAGTTTCCTGCTTGTTTTCTATATATAGGGATGCACACATGCTGTTGGTGGATATGTATAGCAGCCTGTCACTGGTTAAAAAAAAAACTTAATATTAACATATAACCATTTAGCTGACTTGGTGGTAGCCTAGTAGGCGGCATAGCCCCATGGTGAGTGGTGACAGCAGTGACAATGCTACCAGCAGGGTGGATAATGGCTATGGAATGGGGTCGAGACTCGAGAGGACAGTGTCCTAGCTTAACGTGGACAAGCGACTACCAATAATGTTGCTGACAGTGACAGAACAAATTCGACCGAGTAGGGGAGGTTAGAACTGAACAAAGAAAAACAACCCCAAGGTGGAAGATGAATAAAGGTCCTTGGTCTTGGTTCACGATGGTGTGTAGAGGTCCTTAATTTCAATCAAATCAATTTTAACTATAGACAGACCTGAAAAAACGGAGGCACAATCACTGTCACGGGATACATCTGAGAGTTGGGAGTACATTGCGCGAAGTTCATTTCATTGAATAAACAACGGTAGTTTCATCCCATTCGAATTCGATTAGCAGTTTGCCAAGCCTGATCATTCGTGGCAGTGTCCGTAATCCATGCCCCTTCCTTGCATTGCAGTTCAGTCCAGTCTCGCGTGCACAACTCTCCATCCAGCAAAGAGCCAAGCCAACCTCATCCGGCGCCCACCACTTTTCGGGTTTGGTATTTCCCGCACGCACGCACGCAAACGCAACCAACGCACGTACGTACGCGGGCCACGAGGTGAGAGTGGTAGTGGTGGTGGACACCCGAAGCCAAGCAAAGCGGAACGAAACGCAAAGCTAGCGGGGAAGAAAGAAACAACAAGGAACAGTTCACAAGAGCTGGGCTGAGATCGATCCATCCATCGATCCCCTTCCACACCAACCTCCCACCGCGTCGCTTAGCGCTCACCACTGCTCCTCCGTCCCGCGCCGCGCCAGCGAATGCTCCGGACCGGACCTCCTCGCCGCAGGTGAGTGAGCTCCTCCCAATTCCGCCTCTTACTCCTTCACTCACTCTCTCCTCTTTCTCTCTCTCTCTCCCTCGCTCTCACGGGAATACGGGAGATATTACTGGTGGCTGGAAGCCTCCCTTTCTTGTTTTTTTTTTGTTGCCATCTTCTTTAGATCTTTTCTTCCGTTTTTTGGTAACCTTTCGCCGCAAAACCTGTGCTTCCGAGTATTGGATTCGCCGCCTTGTTGCGGGCTGCATTGCTTGTGAGGGGTAATCCTGTTCTGATGATGCACCTGCTGCGATTTAAGGCTGCATTTGGTGCTGGTGGGTTCAGTCTGCGAATTTTTGCGGGGGCAATCTCTGCGCAAAAGGAGATTTTGGAGATCTGAGCGGAGTTTATGGTTCGCCAGGTCCGAATTCCCATCGATGCCGGCCGGCGTAAAAGCGCCGCCTTTGCCAGGCTCCCTCCCTCCCGTTCCTTTGCGCTCCCGCGCCCGAGAATTTATTGCGCCAACGCAGCTGCAGCAGGTCGCGACGGCCTCTCCTCTGTCTGACGAGCAGCCCCAGACCGTCAAAGACGCAGGCTTTGCAGTTTAAATGCTGGAACTAGCAGTAGTATTTACCTACAAGATTCCTTACCCCCTCTCTGCATCGCGCGGTTGGCCTGGCCAGGCTCTGAACTCCCCTCCTCCCGTGGTCCTCCGTTGCCCGTGCGGTCCTCGTAGTCGTGCCTCTCGATTGATGGCCTGTTTTTAGCTGCGTTTCTGCTTGGAAAGCTTCGAGTTCATGGTGTTTTTCTTCTGCAAGAACTGCAGACTTCGGTAAGTGGTTTCCTTTTGCTTTTGCTTTCGGAGAGTTCGTTTGGACTTGAGCATACGTCTCATTGGTTTCCATTCTTCCTAGTTTTGTACGCACCTTGTCATTGTACTACGTCTTCTCGTCTGTTTATCATCCTCTCTTGTTCGTTGTCTTTCCACCGATTAAATTTGCTGAGAACAAAATTGGGTCTTAAAAAAATGCGCCACCAGTATCTCGTTACTCTCACTGTCGCCACTGCATCGTTCTGTTGTTGTCGTCGACTGCATCCTTCTGTAGTTGTGTCACTCACCTCTGAGTTCTGATTAAGCTAATACTAGCTCGAGCTTTCGTATCCTTATCCCATACGGAGTATAGAGCACAAAGCTGTGTGCCTTTTACCTTCTCTCACCTCTGAGCTGTGAGGTTTTAGTTTACCACTATCTGTATCTGACCCAAAAATTGCAGCCTTTAAAAGGCTTTTCGTGCTGAAAGATTCCTTTTGATCGTAATCATAGATCTGTACTCTCATTTGCTTTATGTTTAGTACCTCCTGATCTTTGCTACATTCCACTTCTCCATCTTGCCTGTTGCTCTGTCACCATCGTTTCATATCGTTGGGCGTGCCGGCTAACTTTCTTTTGGTTTCTATAAACAACAACAGGGCCATCAACTGTGCTCCCGTTGCACAATGTATGGCCTATGCCTGCAAAAGCCCAGCTTTAGGCATGTGGTGTTTTCTCTGAAACGACAGCATCTTGCTACAGTGATATACTCTGAGTCTGACGTCGTGCCCGGGTTCAAAATTAAGGCTTGAAAATTTTCAAAAATTGCTGCTGATGCAGACCTAGGAGCACCACAAAGCTCTTCAGTCTCTGGCTACCTATATATCCACTCGCCACTCCACTAGTGGATGGTACCAGCTAACTGTCTATGCTCCTGTGTTTCAGTTAGACTTCTTTAGGCTTTATGGATCTCAAGCACAACCCTAGTTGGTAACGTTTCATTTTCTTCATGTCCTTACACTTATGCCCCCATTTTTTTTGCCATAACTAATATTTTCAGGACTCTATATCAATGTTGCCGTGCTTAGAGGTCGTGTTTATGATCAGAAGAAGGCAATGATCAACTTATTCGACCTCAGCGCAGGGATGTCTAGCACGAACGTGCTCACAGATCGAGTTCGTACAGATGGTACATAAGTTTCTTCCACTTTGTATTTTTGTTTCAAGGCTGTTGAATGCAATGCTCTACAAGGCTTTATTTTAATTATTATCTTCTCTACTGGTGGAAAATAATACATTTCTAGAAAGTGGTACTACTTGGTGCAATTGGTCTGGGACAAATATTTCCGATGTACTCTTTTGTGTGGGATTAGATGACATTGGTGTCTTGTGGACAATGATCCCTTTGCACCATGTTTGCCATTTTCAATCTATAAGATGACATGCTTGACTTGTCTTTTTCGTCCTTGTTTTCCCCCTTCTTACTTTCTTAGGTTAAAAGTATTCAGAGGTTCTCTTGCTCCTTTGAACCTTGCAAGGACTGATTCTCAAAACTGAAATTGCTGTACGTTCTGCTTGGATATTTCAGGTTCTCCAACATGTAGAAGCGAGCAAGTTGTCAAGAGAACAGTTGATTCTGCTAAAGTTTATGCCAATAACATAGTAAGTCACATGCCGTGTCTTTCCTGATTTATACTACCATTTTCTTTAGGTGTTTTTTTCTATTAAATATAACGCAGTAGGCGAGAGCCTACTTAATTTCATTGAAGTGATATATTTTTTTTGTGTTCTAATAATAAGAATATTGCTGCAGGGAACTAGTAACCGGAGCTCATCAAGAAATAAATCAAATGCATCTCCATTGAATGTGGCATTAGAAATGGAGATGTCCAAGGAATTGGAGTCAAAGAAGAAGTCACCAAGTGTGGTTGCCAGATTAATGGGACTTGAAGAAGATCTACCTTGTCAAGAGCCAGCATTACATTCCACTAAAAGAAATGTGAAGAAAAGGCACTTAAATGGCAATTTGGTCGAAACAAACATTCTCCATCAACATCAAGAGCAGTACCATTCCAGTATGACAACATGTGACAAACACATAGGACCCAAAGAAATAGTTGAATTTAAGGATGTTTATGAAGTCAGTGAAGAACCATTGAGAACATACCATCTTCAGGACCAAACTTTTCCTAGGGAAATGTCTTCCAGGAGCAAGAGGGACATAAGGATGGAAATTGTTCGTCAGAAGTTCATGGAAGCAAAGCGTCTTGCTACAAATGAGAAACTCCTCCATTCAAAGGAGTTTCAAGAAGCTCTTGAGGTTCTAAGTTCTAATAGAGATTTGTTTCTTAAGTTTCTTGAGGAACCAAACTCTACTTTCTCAAAGCAGCTAGCTGGACTTCACAGAAGCCCATCACCACCTCAGACAAAGCGTATTACTGTGTTGAAACCAACTAAATTTGTTGAGAGTGACTGCAGAAGGGAAATCAGAACACACAGAATAAATGAAGAAAATGAACACGCGATGCGGAGGACACACCGGAGATCTCATTCAGCAGAAGTTACCTTATCCCAGCCAACTAGGATAGTGGTCCTGAAGCCTAGTCCTGGCAAGCCTAGTAGAACAATGGCCAGGCTAACACCCCAAGCAGCCCCAGCTCAGTTGACTGAGCAGATAGGTTTTTATGGATGTTTAGAAGATGACAATTACCTGCCAGATGGTCTACATCGGCGGGATGAGTCTTTATTGTCTTTTGTATACTCAAATGGCTATGGTGGGGATGAAAGCTCTTTCAGCAGATCTGACTACATTGATGAAGAAGATGGTAACCTAAGTGACTCGGAGATCGTTAGCCCAGCATCGCGGCATTCATGGGATCACTTCAAAAGACACAACAGTCCTTACTCAGGCTCAACTTTTAGCAGAACATCACGGTCACCTGAGTCATCTGTGATTAGGGAAGCTAAAAAAAGGCTTTCAGAAAGATGGGCGTCAGTAGCATGTAATGAGACCAATCAAGAAAAGATGCAATTACCAAGAAGCTCAAGCACTTTGGGAGAAATGCTTTCCCTTCGAGGAGTCAAGAAAGAAGTTGGTGGTATGGGTTCTGTTTCAAGTGGTCAGCCACGTGATGTAGAGAATGAGATGACCCTGCAAGCTTCATGTATAACTGCTCTTGGAGAGAATGAAGGAGATGGGCAGAGCTCTCCAAAGACTTTAGCAAGATCAAAATCTGTCCCAGTGTCATCGTCCATGTTTGATAACATAACACCAAATGCCCCGTCATCCAATTGTGAAGGCTGTAAAACACCAAACTTGGCTACAAGGTCAGATAAAGCAAAGTCATCATTCAAAGGGATAGTTTCGAGTTTTTTCTTTCCTAAAAGTAAAAGGCAGTCAAAAGAGAAAATCATCCTATCTTCTAGCTCTGATGGGAAAGTTGAAGTCACTTGTTTTGGCAGCATGAAACCACAGGGGGTCATAATGTTGGTGCTATGCCATTTTGTGAGGACAAAGATGATAGTTCTACTACTCAAACAATATGTTCTTCAAAAGTAGGCACTTAAACTCAAATTATTTCGCTATGCCCTTACTGTTCTTTTTTTTTTGTTGCTTTGTTCATTTCTGCTATAATTTTCTGTGACAACCAGCTTAGGACATCTTAACTATTTTTTTCTGAATAAGTTTCATTTCTGTTCTCTACTTTTGTTATCCTCAGTAAACTGACGATGAGATATGCTGCAGGATATTGTTTCTATCGAAGTACCTACTTCTTCTGCCTGTCCAAGTGAACATCTTGATGGATTGCGATCAGGTGGTCTGAATGGTAGCTGTGATAAGCCTAGTCCTACTTCAGTTCTTGATGTATCATTTGAAGATAACAACATTAATGGATCTGAATCATCAAGAAGCATTCCTTGTAGCAATGAGAGTAAGTCTTGCTCCCTCTTTTGACTTGTGCGTTTACTATTGCTTCCTTGTTTTTACACTAACTACCTCTTTTATCGTATCGTAGGAATTGCCTTACGATCTGATGCAATTGAATCTGTCACACGGACATTATCATGGGAGGATATGAGCTCACCTTCACATTTACTTGATTTGACAGACTTAACCCCTCTCTCGAGTGTGGACAATGATGAACTTGAATATGCTGCCTTTGTACAAAAGATTGTATCATCTGCTGGCTTAGGCGATCTGCAGTTGGGTATGGTCTTCACAGGCTGGTACTTGCCTGATTGCCCTCTAGACCCTGCGTTGTGTGACAAGTTATTGGACCGGAAGGAGGAGGCTGCTAAGTCAAGGGAGCGAAGGTCGAACCAAAAGCTTCTTTTTGATTACGTGAATATGGCATTAGTTGAGATTGGCCATGACACCTTACTATGCGCCTATCCCTGGAGGCAAGCGCACTCAAGGGCATGGAAGGAGACCCTTTCTCAAGCTTTGTTGGTAGAAGTACCACAGCGTATGAGGGATTGGCTCTATGGATTAGGAAAGTTTTCAAGAAATGAGAACGACGATGCTGGAACATTATTGGAAAGAATCATGCAGCAGGAGGTGGAAGGAAGAGGTTGGGTGAAGTCCATGAGATGGGAATTGGATGAGATCACGGAGCAAATTGCAGGAAGGTGCTGGAGGAACTAGTAGAAGAAGCCATGGGTCTCAGAAATTGTTCTCCGTGGCCAGAAATGCCAATGACAATACCAAATCTGTAGGTAGCAATTGCTCTGTGTATGAGAAATGAGAACTGCTCTTAAAATTATTTTGTGCTGAAAGAACTCTCGAGCATCTTCATCTCTTGTATTTATGTTCACATGGTTATTACTGTAGCACTTCTGAATATGCGCTGCAGACCTTAGAATTTGCTGTTCAGTAGGGAACAGTCGAAAATAAAGCAAAAAAAGTCCCCACCCGTACTAGTGCATGACGAACCTTTTTGTAGCATAGATGCTCGGATAGTGTCAGTAATTTCCTATTCCTTGAGTAAAGGTTAGAAATTCCAAGTCTCATCACCCACGTGGCTTTGACTTTTAAGGTTCTACAGGAGAACACTGTTCTACAAAAAAAATTTATGTGTGCGTAGTTTTGTTGTTGAGAAGGCAGTGCTCCATGAATCAGCGAGGATAGTCCATGTTGTTGTCATTTAGCATCACCTTGTCGTCCTGAACTGTCAGACAATCTGAACGGAATGAAGAAAATTATTTCTCAGCCAACCAATCTGGTAGGCGTATATTGTATTGACAACATGAGCTAATGATGGGAAGAATTTGTAATGAGCATCACTTTGTCTGGTTGTCTGGATTGGACATTCATCAGGTCTAAGATTTTCTCTATTCGAAATGGATGGCATCTTTTGTTACATCAAGACGTAGCTGTATTAGTTTAAGCTTGAAACCTGGAAATTCTATGGAGAGAGAGAGGGACCTGGAGGCCCTTACTGGCATAATAAATCCAAAATCCATGTTGCAGCATTAGCGTTTCACATTCTCAATTTGAATCGATTGGCATGCTGTTTGGGTCCCCATGTCCCTGAATTTGGCGAGAATCCATTGAGGCGGATGCTGCCAAAGGAGAAAGGCCTGTTTCTGGGGCAGATTACCTGGCAAGAAATGCTCTGCATGGTCCATGCACCTGAGGTGTGTTATCATGCGGAAATGATAAGCTGATAACTTGTTCTCTTCTCACTGTTGTTTTCTGCCGGGTATCTCGTCGCATCTGGTTGTTGGAAATGGAAGGGTAGCCCAACCTCTCGGGAGTCAGATCTCACCGGAAGTTCCATTCTTTAATGGCTACACATACAAATGGGATGCATTAAAATTGCATGCTTTTTGTACGATGCAGTGACACGTCAGAGAACAACTGTGGGCTGGCAGATTTTGGCCCACGCTTGATTGCTTTCTGCAGTCTCCGTTTTTCTGTAGTGGGTATTGTTGGGCCAAGTTTTCTTTCCACCGCATCAGCCTTGTTACTTTATTTTTGTCCATGCATTTCAGTTTAGTTTATGTTTGAGCCCATGTTTCTCCACTACACCTATCATTTTCTTTTATTTTTTCCTCTATTACGTGGATTTTTCCATTTCCTTTTTATTTTTCATATTTTTCATTTTTAAATTTATTTATCTTATTCTAGTTAATATTTTCATGATAATTTTTAATTTTTTATTTTCTCTACTGCATGTGATGTTCTATGATACTATTTCTATCTTGAAATACAGTGCGTTATGACTTTTAAAATTTCTACTAAAATATAAGGAATTATATGAGGTATCCATGCTCATATTTAGCAAAGTTTTTAAAAATAAAATGATAATTTGAGTAGAAACTCCCTGGATTTAATCCATAGGTACATGTGTCATTTAAGTATTGCCTTAGGTTTCTTAAAATTTTTAAAATGCGTCTTATTACAGTACTAAGGGAGTACATTCTAAGTTGTTCGTATAGTAATCTTGAGATGTTCCATCATGTAATAGATTGTTTCTTATAGTGTATTTTACAATGTTTCTATAGTGCCCTTGAGATGTTCAACCGTGTATTTTGGGTTATTCACATAAATTCATTGGATAGTATCCATGCATCCTCGATCACATTTTCCCCTTTTTTTCTCTTCATTTTATATTATTTTTTTATATCATTATTATTTTTTGTTTTATATTTTCTTTTTTGTATTTTAGTGCATCTTTTTCTTGATCCAATTTTTACTATTTATCATATCATATATCTAGGTTCATGTTTGGATGCATTATACTATTTGAGTATTGGATAAATAATACTTCCTTCGTCCTAAATATTAAGACGTTTTAGCATTTGTAGACTCATAGCATTTTTCTATGCATCTAGACATAATATATATTTAGGTGCATGACAAAAGCAATGAATCTAAAAAAAAACGTCTTATAATTTGGAACGAGGTAGTACAATTAGTACAATTCTGGACTTAGGTTTTCAAAACCTGTTGCATCTTTGGATATTACAAACCTTGTAGTTTCTTTTGTCAAAATTGTAGTCTTTTAGAAATCTCACCTGTGATCTGAATCTTTTTTAAACCATAGTTTTTTGTATATTTTGGCTTATATAAAACCACCACAGCTTTCTAAAGCTACATTTAGGCCCTAAACCTCATATTTTCTCCCCTAGCAGAAGCTCATTCAATTTCTTATGCGCCGCTGTGGGGGCCTTGCGTATCCACTTCGGCACTTGTTGTGCTCAGCCGAGAAGCTGACACTATAGGAAACTTGGCTGAGCTTGAGCAGTTGCAGAATGCAGACCCCCAGCCAAGCCAATCGAGCATGACACGGTGACATCTGCCACGACCGGTTCCGGTAACGACCTGAGCAAGGTTGCAAGCGACTTGACCCAGGCGCTCCCATGAGCATGCAAATTTCCTTTTCCAGTGATGAAAAGCAGATGCGCTTTTGTACAACACGTTTTGATTGATATGTCAAAAACCAAAGGAGTGTAGTATGTACTGTACGTCGGCACTGACACGGCCGTTGATTTCGAATCAAAAATGGTCAGTGGTAAACCACGACCGGCGGCAGCCTGAATCCGGAGTCCCGCTCACGCAGGAACGGTATGGCCTCCGGGCGCTCCTCGAGGTCCCGGTAGAACTCGTACTCGGCCTCGTAGTCGTGCAGGTCCAGCTCCCCACGCTGCAGTGTGTGGTAGTGGTGCCGCGCGCCGGGTTCCTTGCCGAAGCCGAACACGGACACCCGGGCGCACACGCCCGCCGCGGTCACCACGGCCTGCATCCCCGACGAGTAGTGGAACATGCCCTCCTCGTGCCGCGTGCCCCACTCCTCGGCGGGCCGCCCCGTCTCGCGCACGAACCGGCGCAGCGAGTAGTACTTGACGAGGCGCGCGCACAGCGCGTCCAGCCGCGGGTCCGTCACGAGCACCGGCGCGGCGCCGGCGTCGGCGCTGCACGCCGCGTGCTCCACGAAGTGCGCGGCGTTGCACATGTAGGTGAGGATGGGCACGTGGTCGCCGTAGGCCGCGCGGCAGTACCGGCAGCCACCGCCCAGGCGCCGCGGCGCGCCCGCGCACCCGCTCAGCACGTTGCTGTTGAGGAACGACAGGCCGGTCCTGGTGCCCACGTGGCGCGCGAGCCTGCTGCCCGTGCCCTCGCCGCCCGCGGGCGCGCTGTTGAGCCGGATCACCAGGTCGTGGGTGTCGATGAGCGCGCCGTGCTCCCGCGCCAGCAGCACGCCGCTGTTGCCGACCACGGCGCACGACGCGTACGGCCGCACCGGCGCGTCGTCGTCGACGTCCGTCGCTCCGGCGGCGTGCCGGTCGATGGGGCGCTTGATGAGGTCCAGGAGCTCGGCCATCACGCGCGGCTCGAACCGCTGCCTGCCGAGCCAGTCGCGGAGGCCGCGCGCCGCGGCGTCCCGGCGCTCCGGGGGAGCCCGCGCCCACGTTAGGTTCCTCTCCAGCAGCGCCTCGGCGGCCCGCAGTACCGCCGACGCGGCCGGGTCCACGGCCGCGAGCTCCGCGAGCTTGGCGTCGACGGCGTATAAGCTTCCTGCGTCGTCGTCGTCGGCGGCGGCGGCGGCGGCGCGGCGGGTAGAAGAAGAAGGAGAAGCCTGCTGCGCCGCGTGGCGCAGGGAGCACCGGAACGTGAGGAGCAGGAAGACGGCGACGAGCAGCGGGAGCACGACCGATGGGTGGCTCCACTGCCTCTTCATCTTGGGAAGCAAAGCACGTAGTACGTACGTACCCGGCTACCAAGCTAAGCTTCCACGCTTGCGTGGGCGCTTTTCCTTATATATATATATATATATATATATATAAACCATTAGCATCCATGGAGTGGAGTATATACTACGAGACGAGACACCATTTTCATAGGGCACGTGAATCCGTTCCTTCGAAGTTGGCCGCCCGGCGCCTCGGCCGGCAAGGCGGCACCCATCCAATGAAGCCCGATGGTCGCTTTCACGTGGCCCACGATTCGTCAAGATTGGGAAGACGGCGTTCCAATCCAAGCCCTGCGCACGTCCGCTCTCGCGCTGCGTCCAGCTTCTGCGTCTTCTCCCATCCTGGGTGGTCTTGGCGCGAGCGAGATGGACGGCGGAGATCGACGTACCACCTCGATAGTGGATGCGTAAGCTAATCGACTTCCTTCTTCCTCCTTGCAAGTTGCGGCAGGTTCATGTGGGGGCAAGCGATGCGGTGATGACAGGGCTAGCGAAGGTTCCAAAGCGACGCCTCCCCCAGGCGCCCGTGTTTTTTTTTTCTTGGCCGTGATCAACTATGTGTGTGGGGAGGGTCATTAATCATTACCGAGAAAAAGAAGTGTGGGGGAGGGTCGGCATCAGCACGGTGGAAGGAGGAGGACGGAGGAATCCTGCAAATTCGTCGTTGCCGGCACGTCGGGTGGAAAGAATATCGGCGGTCTAAATACGAACTGCGGATTGAGACGTTCCCCCGCTTCATGGTCCAGTACCGATCCATCTTACAGCTACACGCCTACACATCTTTTTTTTTTGGTTTTTTTTTTATGATGAGAATCTTACACTTCCACGTTGGAGCTCTAGAATCATTGGATCCGATCCCTAAGAACTTTATTGTTATTTCTGTATCCTTTTACCTCCTACGTATACCCAGTATACATACCTCCATCCAAGGATTATAAGAAATACAACCAATAATTAATCAGGTAGTATTCGGTGTGTACATTGCTCTAACTCACAAGATTTAAATTAAAACACAATTCTATGTCTTAAATGTACTAGTATATGCTGGAGCAAGAGGGGCAGATGTGGCTGAAGGCGAATGGTGGAAGTACGTACGTGACTGTAGTGCGGATGACATGTGTATCCAACAGGTCGTTGTCCATGTTAGCGTTGCCACCTAGGCATAGCAAAGGTGCTGACATAGTGTGACATATGGGTAATATGGACATGTAGTCACCATCTGATAAGTTAATGACCTACAGAAATACGTTTTTAAGGTCCGGGACCTAATGACACACTATAAAACGTTCCTTTATTTAACTAAGTAGCGAAGCTAGAGCACACTAGAGGAAGGTGTACTTGTCTTGTGGGTGCATAGACATATCTCATAGAGGATGCATATATGATGAAATTTTAACTAAATTTACTAATTTTCATTTTTTTCAGGTGTCTATGCACCTCCTATGGTGTAGCTTCGCCCCTGATTTAACTCTATTATTGGGCTTTGTTGTGGTACACCCAAATAATTGTGAGTCGTTCATTTAATTAGATCGGATGGTCAGAATCATCTATTACTTTGTAGGAGGTAATATGTGAAATAAGAAAAGTTTTATGTATACAATCTTTTTTAGATCTAATTGATGCATATATGATCTATTAAATATAGTAAATCTTTTTATTTTTTGCAACTCTAGATATAACATAATTTAATCAGAATAAACTAACATTTTTTTGGGGCACATGTATCTTAGTCACACAAACTACTATATAAGTATTTACGTGCACAACATGTACACATAAAATTTTATGTGCATAAATAAAACTATATTGTATCTACATGTTTTATTATATGAGCTTCTCAATTATATAATATAGTTTCAATCAAGTTAGTATAGTATACATACTCGGTCATATAATGTGTTAGCATGTAATATATTTTATATTATTAAAATTTTTGGCTTAATTAAGATGCTAGTTGTTTATGTATGTAATATATATATTTTTATTAATTGAGTCATGCAAAAAAAAGGAATGATATGACCATGCACATAAAAAAAGGAGGCGGCTGCATGCTCGTCCGTGTCTTCTTAATCAAAGGGATTTGGGATTTTTTTTTCTAGATTAATTAATTAATTTAAAAATCTAAAAAATAAATGATTCAGATTTATTTGAGGTATTATCTCCTAGCAAGTAAAAGGTGTACCGTAGCATTACCTTCTATTATTATATTTATAAGTCTAGCCCGTGAGGGCGCCAAACTTGTGGTGCCGTTCTGCCAATCATGCCGGCCAAACCCCCTCATCATCATATAATAAGGAATAAAAAGGTACTAAAAAATATGTTGACTGTGGATAAGTGGACTCAAGTTAGGAGCTCCCCCAATCTCCGTTCTCGCATCCAGGTCGTCATTGACTCACTGTTACTCCAGCCGTCCAGCGGTTGTGCATGTGCCGGAGAAAATTTCCCGTGTTGTAGCCTGCCGAGGAAGATGTGGAGCATGAGCAAAGTAAATTCCACGCGGAAGGCCAGCCGCCGCCGCCGGCGTCATGGCTGACCGCGTTGCCGTCTCCGTCCCCCGTCTGCTTTTTACAGTAGCGATTTCTACAGTTCACAAGAAAGAATTTTTGATAGCACCAAGGCAGCCAGTGCGAAAGACTTGTTCTTTTCTTCACGGATGCATAGGCTTCTAGCACCTTGACTAGATCATCAACCTCCCAAAGCGAGCTGGCGTGTATGGATAAATCTGAAACCATGACAAAACCAGCTTGGATGAAAGAGCAGAATTTTTGTCAGACGGCTAAGGGTGAGGGCAACCGGCCAACCGAGAAGCTGGAGAAGAAGTCCTGAAGCAGGACTGCTGGAAAAGAGAGGCAGAACTAACGCATTGCCGGCGGAGAACTCTGTCTAAAACCTCTTATTGCTTTCTTAAAAGCAGAGTAATTCTCCTTTCAAAAAAAAAAACTCTGTGTCTAGCATCGTCGTTGCCCTCCTAGCTCCATAGCCAAGGGAGGCACATGTGAAATGGCGTCAAATTTGATTCATATTTGGTTTAGCTGTGATTTGAGTTTTCATTGATGGTTATTAATGATAGACTTCATCAGGTCGTACTTTCTATTCCTATGAAACTGTGAGCAGGGGTGAAGTCATGATTTAAACATAAAACCTGTCTAGTGTCAACACACTCGGGATAGACCCTTTCTTTTTACAAAGGAGAGGGTTATAATGATCAACCAAAAAACAAAGTTACATATTTTATAATCAATAACTTTGGGGCTGATTGGTTACTTGTATTAACTTGCATAGCATATATATCCTATCCAGTATAACCAATTCTGAATTAGGTAATGCAATTTGATGTTGTTCGGTTCAACTGAATAGCGAGTTGTATAGTACTATATAGTTGATTGGTTGTATACATAACTGTCTAGTTTGCATAAAGAGTGCATAATGGATGCAATGCAATACTTGCATAGCTGGATACGATTGATTTCTAGAGGACAGTGGCATGCAAGTCTAGGTTGCTTTGAGGATAGTGCTAGCGTGTATAAGGCTATATGCAGTCAACCAAACAACCCTAACTAACATTCACTTAGCATGGAGAAAGAGTTATGCAAGTAACAATCAGTATGAATTGAGGAACCTACATATGCGCTACACCACCGAGTGTGATCAATAACTTCATAAATGAAAAAAGAATAAACATAATTCAATACGAAACTAACAAATCCATACGCGTGTTTATTTAGCACTAAGGACTATCTCATTTTTCAAAAACCAAATCCTCATAGCATGATAGCAGCAGTCAACTCCGCCATTTTCTTGCTAACATGGCTCAGGAGTAGAAGTAACTGATTTGGTCCAATACAAAAGAACTGCTCCTCATTTGGCAATGCTCAAAGCTTCTTTATAGCAGAGCACAGGCCCAACACTGCACATCACGGCCCACAAACTGCACGGTGCGTGGAAGCTTAAAAATCCGAATTATCTAGATCTATATCAGGGTTTTTTTCTTCGACCAGGGGTTTACCCCGTTTTTTCGGGATCTATATCAGTTAGAACTTGGAACTTGTAACATGGATATATATACTCGTTCTAATATAGATACTAAGTTTAATCGTATGATAATTGATGATATAATTGCAGCTAAAATGGAACATCTGCATGCATGCTACGCCCTATCAAAGTTTGAAAATATTTGGATCTCATTGATTAATCAAATTTGAGTGAATAAATTTTTTCGATAAAGGATATTCAATATCCGGCCTGTACATCCGGGGATGTACACAGCCAATTGTTACAAAAGGAGATAGAAAAAAAATAAAAGAGAGAAAAATCATAATCTTATACATAGACCAAAACAATACAGGAAACGATAAATGTTTCGACCTTCTGTTTGAACGAGAGGGCGTCTTTGGCTTGCTCTTGGCGCCGCAACTGAGTCCCAAATTCCGTAGTGTAGGGCATGGCTAGGTGCAGTTGTGCTTGTGTTGATGCCTTCAAGAAGGTAAATGACGTCCGCAGACGTCATCATCAATGAAAGGAAGAGGGAATTACAACGACGCCTCCAAGGGGGAAGATGACGTTGATTGCATCATCGCCGCCGGCCCAGCACCGCCAGACAGGGTTTTCACCCGTATTCCAAGAACCTACACAGGCACATCCAAGCCGAACCTACATACGACTAGATGCCGGAGATGATCGGCAGGGTCTTCACCAGATGCAGCGCGGCATCAGAAAAACAGGGGGCGACGGTGTCCTTTGATGTGAATGTCGGAGCCAATTCACGGGCCACCTGGGAGCGACGTGGTCTGTGGGAGGACGGGTTGGACGGCTTGTCGAGATGGCCAGTGCCAACACTGGCATCCCCATCCGGTGCCCGGGAGTCCAAATCGACCCCCAAGCCGCCGCCAGGGAAAATGTCCCCGACCCGAGACAACGCCCGTCCGAGTCCGCATCGCCAGAGCACCACCCGCACCGATAGAGCAAGTCAAAATATTTCATCTCCGGTGGTGATCTCGCAGAGTTCGATAGCATCCTGCAGATTTGCCTCACAAAGAGGAGAGGATGTTCTTGAAGCGTGCATTATATGAGGCTGAGAAGAGTAGCCTCTGCCACTGCTGCTAGAGGGACCGTGTCTGTATAGTCAAAAAGGTTGAAAAGAAAAGGACATTGAAAAGTGACGATTGATACCATGGTAGAACCAAAGGATAATAGTCCGAGTTATGATATTGTATACCTCAAGTTATATAACCAACATATAATCCTAAGACCATCATTTTGTGTGATCATTTTGGTGACTGATAAGTCGACTGATGATGTTTTTAGCCATTTTATTATAGAGAAAAACATTGTTTCAGTGACTGATAAACCGGCTGATAAGCTAAATGAACAGGGCGGACATGCATTGCGTTGGTCAAACCCTAATAAGGTCATTGCGTTGGAAATTAAAACCCTTATAGGGAGAGGAAAGATGATAAGAGGTATCATATACAGTACAAAAAAAGTGTGGCTTCAATTACACATGTTCCAAAATTTCAACATATATGTCATGTAATTTTTTATGCGACACTAACACTACTAGTATTATGCGCCTAGACTGATGGTGCATTCGTAGCTAGGTGCTCAAATTCTCTTGGCAATGCATGCACGAAACTGTTCACTTTTGTTGTTTGGAGAACTATGAACCGAAAAAAGTGTTTTTGTACTGAACCAATTCGGAGGACACTCTCCTAATGTGAAAGAGATGATTTTGGAGCTTTACCCTAACTAAAGGTCATCGAGCTGTACGTACTAGTATAGTATGACTGCAAGTTTGCCCGAAGAAGATACAAAACAAGACAAGGAGATAGCTGCTTAACTGCGCCTCAAGAACAGCAAAAGCAGAGTGTGCGGACGAACCTACCGCTGTGTCATTTTGCGCACGGTCGCGGGAACGGCCTCCCACGTTTCAAATGTCCACAAGTCTCTCTGCCCGAAAGCTGGGGGGCGCTCGTCGTTTTCCTCACCAAACCCCAAGAAACTCTAGCGAACGATTGAACGAGCCAAAGGGCAAAGACTAGCTCGGTGGCTTGGTGTTCGTGGTTTCGTCTGGGCTGGGCAACAGCCGGGCAAACGGACATCTGCTAGCTCGATCGCGTGTTCCCCGAATTGCACGGTCGGACAGGCGTCCGCGGCGTCAAACCGTGATTTCTTGGAGAAAAACTTTACCGCTGCACCGTAGTCCCTGTTCTGCTTTAAACAAGAGCGCCGCGACCCCCAACGGTCGCCTGGTCGTACGCGGGTGCGGGTGGAATGCAGCTCTCTGACGTGCGGGGCCAGGCGCGCAGCTCTCTTTATGGTATATATATAGTACTCCGTATTACTACTATATAGTATAGTAAGTTCATCTATAGTTCAGCAGCCAGCAGCTGAAGGCACACCTTCCTGCATCCCGCGTCCACAGCCGTCGGATCTCGCATCAGGCGAATTCCAATTCCAAACCTCTAGGACCACGGCTGCAGCAGCCTGCGACACAGCCTGCCCGCCGCGCCCGGCTTTTAATAAAGGCGCAAGGCGAACGAGGAAGGCGCTCCGCGCTCCTCCACACCACCGTCCCCCGGAGCCGGAGCAGCTCGCCGCCCGTGAGTTTTCCGTTCCCCTTCGCTTCCGCCGTTCCGCATCCGAATTTCGCACGGCATTGTTGTGGAGACCTAAGCAAGCGCGCTCCCACCCCTGCATGCTGCTCCGCCTCCGCCTCCGCGCGCGCAGGAACCCGGCGCTGGACCGACGGGGGGAGAGAGAGAGAGAGGCGCTCCACCCCGGGAGCAACGACGAGGCGACGGCGTGAGCACTGAGCAGCCGGGGATATGACTGTGACCAAGGCAGGTGGAGCGGAGCCGCGCGGAGACGACGGCGGCGCGTACGACGCGAGGCGGCGGCAGTCGCTGCGGGCGCGGTACGCGTACGGCTTCGTCTTCTTCGCCACCAATCTGCTGGCCTGGTTCGTCAGGGACTACGGGGCTCGGGCGCTCCGCGGCCTACATCGTGGGTTCCTCCTCCGTCTTCCCTTTCCCTTCAGAATTCAGCTCTCGCATCGCATGCTTTCTGTGCTCACCGATTACACCTCCAGATGTGCCGGTCTGTGGAGCAGGGGACTCCAAGTGCTTCCAGTCCGGAGGAGTACTTCGGGTCAGCTTGGGCTGCTTCGTATCCTTGATTTCATTCACAAAGCACGGTGTATGTTTGTTTCTCCTCGTTCAACTAGAATGTTCTCGACTACCGTGTTTCACAAGGGCCCGTTTGGAATGAGGTTTTCTAAAGTCTGCTGGAACAACTGATAGCCATGATTCAGGATTATAGATGCATAGTTTCTAGAACTACTAGAAATTTGACCTTGTGAAGGTGTGCTGTGTTGCTTGGGTTCACTTCCTTAAAATTTGTTCAGATATTTTTCTGGGTGATGTTTGCCACAACATTTGGAACTCGCAAGCTCCATGAAGCTCGTAACTCGTGGCATTCTGGATGCTGGATTCTCAAGTCTCTTGTGTATGCCATGTCGATCGGCATCCCATTTATCATCCCTAACATCTTCATCCAACTTTATGGTAAGTTCTGTCCAGTGATGTGGCAAATGTAGTTACTGTAGATGTAAGATATGATGGGCATAAGTGAATCGCAGCAGTTACTTCATAGCACCTAGCTTGTATGACAAATTAGTGCTTATTAGGAAGGCCACTCAATTCACAGTTCCTTGCTTTGGAAAGTTCAAAATATGATTAGCAAAGATGAAAATTCAATTTGTTGTACTGGTCCTAGTATACTTTTCCACCAGTGTATGTGTATCCATACTTAAATTTTAGCACGCTCAAAGAAAACTATTTTGTTGTGTCTGCAGGTGAAGTTGCTCGACTGGGTGCCGGGTAATTTAAATGGCAGTCCTTATATTGCTTAAATCTGGGATGTTTGAAGCCCTAATGAACAATATTTTACATTTGTTTCAGACTGTGGTCTTATTTTTATAATAAATATGTTACTTCTGTTTCATTATCCCTCCAGGATATTTCTCCTCCTCCAGCTCATAAGCATGCTCCACTTCATATCATGGTGCAATAAACGTTGGATGCCACATCCTGGATCAAATCAATGGTAAGGATTGGTTTAGTAGGGCTGGAAGTTGTGGCGTCCCAACCCACTTCAGTTTTCAGGTCCTGAAGCTACAACTGACCATGGCATGTTACCCGTATGTGATTCTCAGTGGGTTGTTTGGGTTATTCTTGTCAACCATCTCCTACATTGCTTCAATTGCTGGAATTGGCGTGCTGTATGTTCTATATGTCCCCAACTCCACGTGTGCGTTCAACATCTTCACTATTACATGGACGGCAATCTTGGTGGCTGTAATGATGGCAGTATCACTGCACTCCAAGGTAAGAGGATGCAAGCAGCACCAGGTTTTAGCTGTAGCTTACGTTGAGTTGAAAACTAGTGTCAGGTTTTGGATGTGAATATCAAACTGCAATCCTGATAGTCTATTAGCACATCTGAGCACTTATGACAACTAATAAGTAAAAATTTCTGTAATTTTTTTGAGTTTTTACCCTGCCTGATATGTATGAGGTTTTGATTTTAGTTCACTTTGTTTGCTGAGAAGGTTAACGAGGGTCTTCTCTCTTCTGGGATCATGAGTTCCTATATTGTCTTCCTTTGTTGGTCTGCACTCCACAGGTTAGTCTATGTAACTTGGAACTGTGGAGGAGTTTGTACTTTTGGTATTCCTCGGAAGAGTTTCCACTTCCATACTGCAAAGTATTCTGTGATAATATTTCCTTTTTTCACAGAGGAAAACTCTGCTTTTTATAAAGCACTAAAAGACTAATATTTCCTTTCATTCACTGTTCTGTAAACATAGCCTTTTATTCACATGTGCAGTGAACCGCAAACCGGGATGTGCCACTCTCATATGAAAATTGCCAAGGATGGTGATTCAGCTACTATTGTTGTAAGGAAAAGATCAGAGCTCTTTTGACTAGTTATGCCATTGACATTACCTGATTGAAGTTGTGCTTTTCTAGAGCTTCATTATCGCAATTTGTTCCATTGTAATGGCCACGTTTTCTACTGGAATCGACACCAAATCCTTCCAAGTAAGTTTATTACTCTAAACTTTTATCTACGATATGCACATTTTTTATTTTCTGGCATCACTGGGTAGTTAAGAAGTTCTCAACTGGTAGAAATGTGATCATGTGTTCTGGTTTCTCAGTTTTCAATCAGCATTCAGTAGTTAACTAGTTACACAGCTCTTTGCATGTAAGACTGAAAAATAAATCTCTCTTCAGGGATGTCGTTGGTCAAGTTACTTGAAAGTGTCAAAATGATCATTTGATGATAATGCACTTTTTTTTTGTCAAATAATCATTATTGACTTGAAGAACTTCTTCATATATAGCGCTACCTTTATCCAGCATATTAACAAAAAATGTTCATTGTCAGTTTCGGAATGATGAAGTACAATTGGAAGAGGACACCCCCTACAGCTATGAGATTTTCCACATTGTGTTTGCAATGGGGGCTATGTACTTTGCAATGCTGTTCATTAGCTGGGAGCTTAATCATCCAACAAGAAAGTAAGACATCCTACCATCACGTAATTAGACAGCTGCTCAGAAAAGTAAGGGTCCAATGTGATTTTAAGTGGCAACATGCGTACTTATTACTGCTGGAATCAAAATAAAAACAACATTTCAAGTCAACTGTGGCATATTGCATGATATTCCTTTGCTACGTCATCTGAGACATAGTGGAAGAAGGATTTAGTTACATCCTCTAACATTCAACTCGATGTAATGAACTTAAAATTAATGAAACTTTCCTTATATAAAAAACAACATCCTCTCACATCCTTCATTTGATAATCAGGTGGAGCATAGATGTTGGATGGGCAAGTACATGGGTGAAGATCATCAACGAGTGGTTTGCGGCTAGCATATACAGTAAGTCGTCTATTCCCAGTTGTCTGGTGTCTACCACCCAGTTATGTTTGCAAAAAGGTTTCTGGTATTGTATAGAACACTAAGAAGCTTCTAACGTTGAGGTCTTCACCTTTGCAGTCTGGAGGTTGATCTCCCCAGCCGTGTGGAGGAACCAACTTGGCAATGAAGAGTTCATGCCACATAGACCTACAATATAGTCTTGACGACAGAGAACACTTTTTGTAACCCACTGATTATTTCCTGCTGATATATCCTGCTAAAAGATCGTTAAGTATGTTCTTTATTCTTTAAATATCTACACTTGTTTGTATACATCGAAACCACACGAAAAGAATGGAAATTCATGTCTGAACGTCAACTTTGTTTTCCTGCTTCTTTAGGCCTTTGTTTCATTTGGGCTACGGCCCATGGGCTTAAACACCGAGATGGAGCAGCGTGTTTCGTGTTTGCAAATCGATCAACACGTACTCCTAGAAATCGACGACAGGAGCAGCGTGAGACTTGTCATCACTCATCAGGCGTCACTTGGCCGGGGCCGTCGCTGACGCCGATCATTGCCCCCGGGAAACGCGTCACGCGCTCGTTGGGGGTTCCTCTTCCTCCGACGCCTGACGCCGGTGTTGCCTCCCTCCGCGCTGTCCCATCTCCTGGACTGGACCGCCATTTCACTCTTCCGTCGCCGTCGACCCCGATTCAAATCTTCCATCCGACGCGACGCGACGTCCGGCGGGGCGACGATGCGACGATCGGATGTCCGCTGCGTTGCTTTTGCGTGAACATCACCCCCTTCTTCCTGTCGGGCACGCACGCACGTTCTTGTTCTTTCTTGGGCGGGAGAAACCGTGGTCCTGATGGTGGTGGTCGCAGTCGCGGAGAGGCTTATTAGGGCTGACGACGTGACAACTGACACGGCGATGCTTGAGCAGCCTTGAAGCAATTAATGATGCATTAACCGCCGTCCATGCTGAATTTTGGCGAAAATATAAAGAGAAACTTGCAAGCTTCAGCTGGTTCGCTCGAGGACGTGCCGTAGAGACGGATCACTGACTGACGGACTGGGGACTGGCTTCACACGGGAATCATCTCCACTGCATCCACTGAACTTTTGTCAGCACAATAGTTCACACGGGAATCAGAGTATCCTCTGATATTCCGAGACCAGCTCAAAACTATACGTAATCTGAAACACTGTTCTTGTCACGATTGGAGCTGTGGGAAATCTTGACCCAGTCAGGTTGTCATGATTTCAGCGGATCGCGTTTGAAATTTCGTAAGCATGCGGCGGTGCTTAGTTTTATCGCGATTGGTTGAACCAACAGGCCAAGCCGGCCGTGTTATGTCTTTTTTTTTTCTCTCTCTCAGAAGAAATCTGGACTGTCCTCTTCTTCTTCTGCAGAAAGAGCTGCACATGCGTGCGAAGACTTCGAGGCTTCGAGGCGAGTGTTGCTCAGCTCTCAGTCCAGTTTCTACGCCATGATGTCTGCAGCTCTAGGCTGGGTGATGTGTGCAGAGAAATGGCAATTTCAGTATTTTATCCAGCCATTCGAGTGTTGCCAAACTGAAACTTTGTTAAGTTGACAGGCCCGGTTATATATGATAAACTTCTAACGACTGCCATATTTAATATCATAAAATATGGGCAGGTGACTATTATTCAGCACTAGAATACTTGCGACTTGCGAGCATATGACTGTCTACTGCTGACTAGCACAAGACAAAAGAGGTGTTACGATTTGTCTGCCTGATAGTATATATTTTTATTCCCAGGCTCAATCATAATTGCAATCTAATCTGCATTTTGACCTGCTCACAACACGTTATGATGCTCCACCCAGCAATCATCACTCCCTCTAGAATAATTCCTCTGTTATTCTAGCCATTTCTGCAGTTCCAGTGCAAGCACTGGCATTTACAATTACAACGCGTGCCTATCTTCTAGTATGCTCGAGAGATAGACATATGGTGTACTCAATTTCAGTAGAAATGAGTGTTCGTTCTATTAAATATACAGATGTCACCTGAATATTATGGGTTTCTGAAAGCACAGCAAGTGGCAGCAGCACAAAGTATAGGGCCACATCTCCCGTCTGAAATGCCACCACTTCCACAATTGCCAGGGATCACCGTTTCCAAACCCCAACAACAACGAAAAAGTGAAGGAGTATCATCACAGGCCAATACATTGACATTTGACAAGATCACTAAGAAAAATGGCGATGAGAAAGAAAGGAGAGACGAGAACGAGAGACAGCACGGCCCCCTTCGCCTCCAGACAAAATCAATCCTCGTCGTGCATCCTGTCACCTCCGACCAGCACGTCGTCGACGAGCTTTCTGGTGCTGCAGATTGGCACTTGTTTTGTGCTCATCAAATCGACTAAAGCTGTCGAGGAAGACAGGCGTCCTCTCTGTCTCTGCTGCCTCATCCATGGTGGATGGCAAATTACTAGTAGCTCACTAACCCAACCTCCAACAACCACTGTCCTGATGCTTGGTTACTAAATCTAGAAGGAAAGACCTTTTAGTTTGCTATTTTGTTATGATGATTTTTTTATTCTACAGTGCTTTTGATTATCACTCATTTTCAGCAGAGTGATCATGCTTATCGGTACCCTTTTTTAATTATTAAAAAAACACCTGCGAGTGGGCAGTGTTACTACTAGTAGTGCTTTTATGTGGAATCTGATTGAAGTGCTATTTTCCAATGGACAAGCACGCGGGAACCTATGTTTTTCTAACGTCTGCAGTGCAGCCGGAGAAAGTAAATTAAAAGGCATGGCTAATCGAAGCCTGTCGGTCCAATTATTTGATTAGGACGCACATGCATGCTGGAATCAAGCAATGGTGGTAGGTAAGAGCTAGGCATAGAAAGATGTTGCCCAATCCGTTACAAATTGTAGATCACCTTTAGTTGTCTCAAACTGAAATTTCTTTAATTTTAATAGTTATGTAGAAATTTATCTATAACATCAAATTAGATGTTATTACATCCACTAGTAATTAAGCCTTGACAGTGTTTTATTCAGTCTTGTAGGTGTTAAAATATTTTTCTATAAACACAATTAAGATTAGAGAAATTTGACTTAGGATAATGCTAAAATGGTCTGTATTTTGGAACAGATGGAGTATATTCTTTTAGACAGAGAAAATATATAAGGAGATATGAGAAAATAAAACATCAGAAGTTGTTATATTTTAAGTGACTGAATTTTTAGAAAACAATCTTACATAATTGATTAGTACAACTAAAAGAATAGCTCAAAAGAGTGTGTTTTTAATAGCTGAACAGTGATAAAATTATATGTTACTTAAGCAACAACAAAAATAATCAGATACCTAATATATAAAGGTAGAGGACAACATTATTGTTCCTATGGTTGGATGGAGTACCTTGTTCAGTCAGTGCAAAAGATGCCAACCAAACTAATTCCCAAAAATAGACCCTATTTGGTGGAGTGCTGGACGGTTCCGACTCTTACTCCTTCATGTACTGTAGCAACGATTCAGTTTTTCTCTTATCTTAAAATAAACTAGAAGCCGGTGAAGCTAATATTTTTTTTAAGATTTACTGGCTTCAACTCCTCGTCCACTCTAGCAAGGAGTTAGAGCCGCTTAGAGTTGTACCAAATGGAACCTTAATTTGTATCTAGTTCAAGTCTCATCCATATGATTAGAATTTTCAACACAAACCTATGATCCTAACCAATATATAGACTCGGTTCCCAATTCTAACATTGATGTTGACTAGAATTTTAGCCAATATATTGAGTTCTCAACATTAATATTTTTTAGACATATTGTTTATTTTTTAGATTTATTTTAGCATTCCACGATGATATTCTTTAGGTGACGTACTCACCAATATCAAGGTGTACGTGATCATTTCGTTATTCTCTACATCTATCGACTCGGCCTCTCGAATGTACTCATAGGACAGTGTGTGCTTGTGTGCATTCATAGTATACATGTATATAAGTATTTTTGTTTGTACTGTGTTGTCAAAAAATATTATTGTGGAATTTTAGCTTGTTAAATCGATTCTCCAAAAGAAGAGTTGTAGTAAGGTGTTTTAAGAATTAACTAGCTCCATGCAATCAATTTGTTTTCAAGGAAAAGAGGTGCTTAGTCATGGATGCATTTTGAAGCGTTCTTCCTCGATGACGTTGTCCATGCTTTTCTATTTGATTTGTGTTACTCCATTGAGACGCAAGCCACGGTCCCATATCATAAAAGCTCTTTAGTGGTCATAAAGAAGAAATGAATAATTCAATAATTGTGCCAAATAAGGCGAGTATCCATTTTTAAACAAAAATTGATCAATCGGAACTAGCGTACTATGCGATTTGTGGATCGCCTAACACGCTATGCTTTATGACCTTTCAAAAAAACAAAGAAGCTATGCTTTACACTCTTCCATCGCGCATTTGCATCTCTGTCATGTCAAGACTTTTTTTTTTTGGATGGCTACTCTAGGCAGTATCCCCTTTTGATTGTTGGCTAAGCTACGCAAATCATTCTTAACTTTCCATGCACGCGTGTAACTCATATCCATTTAAGCTACTTTGAGAAACCAACTGCTTAAGGCCATGTAAATTAAATAAAATATGGGTAAAATGTCAATCCTTAATGTATAGTTTTATTCCATTATTTTATAGATATTTGATTTTGTGACTCATAAAAAGTTGACAATCATACAAAAAAGAACATTTGTTCTCTCTTCTTAGAAATATTATCATGCTATCAAAAATACATATGCGACAGCTTGGTTAAAACATATTAAACTTCCATTAAGACTGATCTAGATGTGTAAGGGCAGTTCCAATGATGTATTGATGATGGTTTCTATCCTCATTAAATGACTTGTCATGTAGGTAAAATGCTGACATGACAACATAATTAATGATGAAAGAGAGCACAAATCCTAGAAATGATTTCTTCATGAAGAAATCAGGTCTTCACTCCACCCAATGACCAAGAAACTATGAAATCGTCATTGGGAAGAAACCACCAATTTCTAGGGGGCTCGTGGCACACTCTCATTAGAGGAAAAAAATAGAGTTGAGAGAGAGAAAGAGAAAATAATTATTACTTGAAGACACCTCCATTGTGAAAGATAGTTTCTATAGATGATTTCTTGTGCTATGGAAATTGTGTCAGTTTCTTTCATTGGGACTGCTCTAATACTCACTCCATCCCATATTAAGTATCATTTTAGATTTTGGCATGGAAATTCAGGTGAGCTAAAAAAGGTGTGGTGCACAGAAAACGAGGATGAGAGAGTAGAGATGTATTAAGGAGAAGAGAAATGTGTTTAAAGTGAGAATAACACTCTATGTGTGACAAAATTCATATCAATGACACTATTTTGGGGGATGGAGGGAGTACTGCTCTAATCCGTAATGCTCCATATACTGTACTAAGTAAGTTTCCAAACCTAAAGTTCTTCTATTCGTAAAATATTAAAACCTTTTGATCTCTGACTAAAAGTATTTAAAGTGTTAAAGATTGAAAACTAAAGTTAACATAATTAGATTCATTATAAAAATATTGTTGCAATACATAATTCCATCCAAGATAACTTAATTAGATTTATTAGTGAAATAATTAGGTTTGTTAAGAAAATATTGTCATAATACATATTTCCATCCACTCAATAACAAGTTTATTTTTGAAAATAACTATTTCTCTTATTTCATAGAAATTTCAATTGTAGCTATTAGTACTTGTCACGACCTAGCTTAGGTGGTCAATTTCACTGTGGTGAAATCTGTTGAGCCATATTCAAGTCCTCAAATTCGTATAGATAATCATATTTTTTTATATTTATTGTTATTATTCAAACAAGACACTTATACAAGACCTATCAGCTTAGTCTTTTGGAAGTGGAGCTGTAGTATGAGGATATGCAGCCTCAGTAGACGAATTAATACTCTTATCAGAAAAAAATACTAAGGAATGACTTAAGCCTCGTTTGGATTAGCTAAACATGCAATAGCCAGAGGGAGCCAGTTAATAGATTTTTATAGGTTTGGTGGTTTAATATTTCAAAATAAACTATATAAGTTAAACTATAAGGTAGGCTGTTGTTGGATTAACTAAAATTTGTTTAACAGTTAGCCATACGTCCAATTGTCCAAATATAGTCTTAGCTACGTGTGCCTTTTTGCTCTGCCCTTGTTTAGACATAGACATAGACGGAGGGAGTAGTATTCTGTAGAAAGATACAATTTATTGATCACTGATGTGTCGAGTGCTTACAGACAAATACGCTTTGGATTACATTTGCCGACCTTATATAATCTGCACGGTATGATCTCACCTTTTCGTTCAATTTGTGAGGGACATCGGCTTTGAGTGTGACTGCCACTAGCCCTACGTGACTCATATGAGTGCGATCTGTCTCGTGTGTAGTTCTGTGATTCTGCAGTGTACACGCAGATGGCTGCATATCAATTACAATCATTTCCGAAAAAAAAAACATTTCCCTGGGACAAACGTGTCAGCTGCGTGGTGATATTTTCGACTAAATTATTTGGACCAAAGTAGACACGTTTCCTTCGAGGAACATTGAAAATTTGTGTGAAAAAAAAATGTACTGTAATGCTACATTCATGGCAATATGGATAACTGGGGTAACGTAATATTGAGATAATATAGTACGTACATTAATTATATTAGATGTTAAATAACGCAATGTTGAGCCATTGGCGAACTTGAGAAAAACAAGCAGAATGTATGGAGATAACGCAGGCTCAGACCTCAGAGTCAGCAAAGTATCTCTGAGCTGAGGTGCTATAGTAGGAGATCACACAATCAACGGGACCTCTCTACGGAAGAAAAGCAGTTTGTGGCAAAGCCACTAGCAAGCTAGCGGGGTTACAATCTGCAAATGAGTGGGACAGCACGGTCCAGCCAGCCAACCATTGGATAATACACTTCTTTCACACCATGCTTTGAAAGACAGTTACGTGTTTTCATTTCTCATCAGTGAAACGGTAGCATTTTTACAAGATACTAACAGAGCTACATTTATAAGGAGGGAAAACAGCACGAATTCTAAAATTAGATCGTAGATACGAAATAGCGGATGCGAATAGATTTAAACAAGAGAACTAATAAATAGGCTAGTTTTGTTGAGGATACAAAAGGACGTACATGACCTACGCACGCAAATAAAATAGATTGGGAGGCTCTAAATTCCAGGGAAAAAAAATGTTGAGAGGATCTAAATTCTAAAAAAAATGATAACCCTAATAGTTAACGTGTCACTAGACAAGCTTACCACTACACTATAGACTTTTTCGTGAATAGGCTAGTTTTTTAGGCAAGATTTTACATAGTTGTTAGCTTAACACAACTAGTTAACCAAGAGCTAATAATTTACTGCTATGGATATATACACCTATTAGAACATCTCCAAGAGTTTGGTAAATGAACTTGACATCCATAAATTTTTAGCAAAACTAGAGAAATTGGTCTTTTGCTATCCCACCTTGCCAAATTTCCAAAGTTTTCACGTCGCCGCGTCATCTCCCGCGCGCAGAAGCGGTCGCGTGGCTCTTTCCCATTGGCGCGCGGATAGCCGGAAGCGCATCCTCTGCTGTCTGCTTGAACGTCAGCCGTGCTCCGCGACGCAGCAGGTCTTGCTTTTGCATGTCAGCAGCTGTCTAGTGAATACTGTTTGCTGCAGCCTGAAAGGACCAACGTCGTCAGCAGCTGCTCCTGCCAGGGAGGAGGAGGTGTCCGCTGGATGGCCGGTAGGAAGGAGATGAACGGCGGCAGCATCCTACAACCTACGCGCATGTATAACAGAAACCTGCCGAAAAGAGAGAGGTGGACCTCCTTATTCTATTTTGTCAAGTCCAAAATGTCAAACTCTTAGAGTGATGTTTTTTTACTTGACATATATTTTAGAGAGTTGCCAAATCACAAGATTTGTTAACTATTTTTTGACAAACTCTTGGAGATGCTCTTAGCGGGGTTAAACATGCTCTAACATAGTGAGCCAATTTTTAGATTCGGATGATAAGGGCGAATCAAACATGCCCAAAGCGCATGACGGTGCATGCTGCTACATGAGAATTGAATAGCATTCCAATCTTATTTAGAAGTGCGTACACACATGTGCGTCACGTCTGACTCGTGATGCCCCTTTTTTCTTCTTCAAACGTTTACTATGCGTCCCATGATCTTGACACGCCTTGATCCATCCCCTACTACTACATTTTAGTGGGCATTCACCAACCAAAACCCAAGAACAATCAACTATCCCGTCCCATCTCATCCCATCGCATGCAGAAGCAGCAGCATCCCAAAAAACCCGGATCAAATCACAGCTCTTCAGCTCAAATCTACGACTACGCGGTCCGGTCTACGTAGAAGAGTCAAAATCGCATCGCAAACCTGACTCGATGATCCACAAAGCCGCAGAAGTAGCTGATCATACTGACCCCGGTGCATAGCTAGTAGGAGTATGCGCCAATCAATCCGCCCACCACACGGGCACGACGGCGGCCAAAGTCTGCAGCCGTCGCGCTCGCCGGCCGCCACGTAGTACGTGAACCTCCTGTCCTCCACCGCCGGAGACCCAGCGCGCTGCCTACGATCACGTGCCAATTAGCGACCGGACCGCAGCGGCAGCACTAGGGGAGGGGTGGCATATCGATGGATGGCGCCCCGCTGGCTCGAAAAGGCGAGTAAACTAGCTAGCGGGCAAAAGTGGCGAAAGCTGTGGGGACTCACTCAGTCAGGGGTGGCTTGGCTGGCTGGCCTGGCTCTCCCGCCGCTGCCGTGAGTGCGCCCGCGCGCAACTTGGCGTCCGCGTCGATCGCCCTGCCTTTTGCCTGCTGGGCTCCGCTCCTCGATCGCGCGTGCCCGTGAGGTTGCTTTCGTCCGAGAGCTGGTGGAGGCGCTACGCTTTCAGGGGTAGGCGATGTCCTCGTCGACAGCGAGACGCCTGTGGTGACTTCGTGAAGCTTGAGATATCTGCCGGCTCAGTTCTTCGGAGGTGCTCATAGGGGTAGGGTTTGCGTACGTGTATTCATAGGGGTGAGTGTGCGTACGTGTTTGAGTGTCTACGTTGTAACTTTGTAATTCTCAAAAAAAAAAAAACAGACACGCCCCCGCCCCCGCCCCCGCGCCGCGCGTCGATCGGAGACCACTACGCCTGGCATTCGGGTTACCTGATTTTTTCGTGTCGGGTAATTCGGATAATCAAAATTCGGGTAATGAAAACTACTACCCGATATTAGATCCAAAAAAATACTACCCGCAATTTCAGGTACCCGATAATTCGGATTTGGGTTCGGGTATTACCCGATATACCCAAAAATCAAACTTGATAAAAATTTAGTAGCAATTTATACATAATTTCAGCACCAAATGTATAGAATTTTAACAACAATTTACAGAGAATAATATATTATAGTCATTTGTTCGAAAAGAGAAAAATATATTTTAATAAAGTGATAAATTCAAGTGTTCAACTAACAATATATGATAAATACAGAGACATACAAAATTTTGGGTAGTTCGGGTACCGGGAGATATTATCCAAACTAATTTCGGGTAATCAAAATCACTATCCGAATTTAAGATTGGGTACCTCAAATTCGGATAATTCATGTTCGGATTTGGGTAATTTGGATTCGAGTAATGGGTATCGGGTATTTTGACCAGACTTAACTACGCCTAGTACGTGCCGATCGGATCGGCTCCGTGCCCGTGGCTCGCCGAGACGTCGCCGTCCCCGTCCCCGACGCCCGACAAGGCCAGTGATGTACCCAGACTCTGCTCACATGCATGCCGTGCTTCAGTTTGATCGCCGACGAAAACCTGTTGGTTGGTTGGTTAATCTGCCCGTCGTTGCGTCTCGCCTCGCCAGTCGCCACAGCTGCCCCGCGCTTTCACAGTTTTTAGCTAGTGGAGACTGAACAGAAGACATGCACGCACCCCTCAGAGAGGGCCGGGCCGGCCGGTGCAATGAACTTCGCTTGGACGCTTTACTCATCGAGACCGAGAGCTAGGTACACGGTTACACGGAACCACTCAGCGTTCACGATGAATGGGCGACCAAAAGATAATGCTCGTGTGATTTTGCCATTTTGCTGCTGAGAATTAGAGGTTTCCATGTGCTCCATTACCGGAGCAATTGCTTAATAAAATTAAAAGGGCTCGTATGTTCCCTCCGTCCAAAATACTTGTAATCTTATAAAATTTAAATTTCGTTCGAAGAAACTTTGCACGCTCTGAATCTAGTTTCTTGTTTTCTGTGCACACGTCTTTCCACTCCTTAATTTCTGTGTCCAAACCCGACAAAAACAAGAGTTCCTCTCTTCGATCAGCACTAAACTAGATTTCGTACCGTACTTGCATACTAGTACCAATCATCAACTACGGGGCCAGCAGCTTAACACTCCACTCTCCTTTCTCTAGAAAAAAGCATCTTGATCGACCTCGCCACTTGTGCATCTAGGCCACATGCGACACATGATGCGGCTCTTGTTGTCAATTCATCATTGTCTGTGCGCACTATCTGACACGGCAATACACCTGAGCCTACTACAGTACTACTAGTACTAGCCCTACTAGGAACCTTAATTAACTCGTAGCAATAGTATATCTTACTATTTACTAATTATTAGATACCACACTTAGTATTCACTGTGTGAAAGATGTTATTAATTCACATGAAATGCATTAGGAAAATAAATTACAGAAAATTCACAAAAAAACCATGAACTCCGGACCATCAACAATTCAGTATCCTTTAACCATCATTTGCAATAATAATTATTCGATCTATTCCAGAACAACACCCACCTTTGCCTCTATAAATATAACCTCAAAGTAGCACATAAACCTATGTTAAATAATCCACCTCATTTGTAGATAAAGATCTAAAAATAGCACACAAAATATAAACTATAAAATGGTGTAACGTAGCCTTCTAAACTATATCAGCATTGTTCACCTCAATACCATTACAAAAATGGTTTAAAATAATACACTAATATAAATTATATATAAAATACCCACCACCTCTGTCCTTATGAAAAATATTCATCAGTTTCAAATTATAGTTTGTTTGACTTTTTTAACCTCAATTTTAACTACTCGTCTTATTTAATTTTTTTATGCAAAATATTATTTCTTTTGTTATGACTTGCTTATTTAATGAATGGTCTACAAGAATGACTTAAATTTGACTATGTTTGCATAAATTTTTTGAATAAGACGAGTGATCAAACTTAGGGTCAAAAAAGTCAAACGAATTATAATTTGAAACGGAGGGAGTGACTCCAATTATCATCTAAATTATCACATACGCTATTTTCAAAATAATACAAAATAAATTTATATATAAGTTAACCATCCCCGCCACTATTCAAAGAAATTAACATAAAAGAACCCTAAATTTCGTATATATTTCCTTCATCCCAAAAGAGTGCACTTCTCACTTTAAAGAATAATATAAAGTGACACTCTAAATAGGCATATAAATTGCCCACCTCCATTATTTTTAAAAAGAACATAAAACCCCTAAATCTGCATATAAATTACCAACCTTATTCATTATTATAAAATACATACCTCAAGTACGTATTAAGCTCTCCTAGGAGGATCGGAAGAATATGGATTCACTTATTTACACGCTATAGCTAGTCATCTAAAGAGTAAGAGTGAGATAGTCACCGTCCATTAACATGCCGGCCAAAAGAGCGGGCGGATAGGATCAAAGACAAATCGTTGCTAGTCGCTCGAATATTGCACGATAGAGCGCCCAAAAGCTAGTGCCATGTAGGCTGGTCTCAACTACACACCTAGGAAAGGTGAAGGGGAGGCACGCCGCATGCACACGTCGGTTTCAGTCGGTGTCGTGAGAGATCCCGGAGTCCGTCCTCTTGTTCGTAAACTGCTGCACGTAATCGCCTCCTCGGCCACTTGTTTAGTAGCGATGTGCATCCCGGCGTCGTCCTCTAGTACGTGAGATTCTTGCTTTACTTCCACTCCTCTTCTTTATCGCTGTTTTTGATGACCATGGACATGATGATGTGTTATGAGGAGTGCTAGCTGATTATTCATGTGTTCTTTTCGGATCGGAGGACAAAGATGCTAGCTTATCCAAGTACAAAAGTTTTACAATAATGTTCATATATCTCAAAGGTAGGAAGAGTTAGGTTTGGGCGTGCAAAGGATTTTCAGCGAATAAGACTTGCAGTCATATGGTATAGGACGGTGATGAAATGACGATAATGATGACTAGCGGAATCACACACGCAATCGTGCGGCTAAATTTGAAAGTGTGACCATGCATATTTCCTGCTGCCTTCAGTTCTAAATTTGCCACAGCTTCTGTTTATTGTCACTTGTAAAGTAAATTTACTTGTCAGTAAATGTTTTTACTGTTCTACTAGAGTGTCTCGATCAGACTGAGAAAAAAAATCAATTTCATTTTTCTTCTAGAGTATCTCTTTTTGAAATCCCCTGTCGCTATAATTTTCTGAATCCCTCAAAATCTCACATTAATCCGCCAGAGAAAGAGAAAGAACCAGATTTTTTTTTCTCAATCCCCTTTCTTCAGTCGACTCTTGGGTCTTGGCCACAATTGGATCCTTGCATCATCCACAACCTGTGCTTGCTTGCTGGGAGCCTGAGCCACGATTGAGGTCAGTCATGTCGTAAAGCCGATGCGCCACTGCACCACATGAATGAGTCACAATGCCAATTTAAGGGTGTGCTTGGTTGCGCGCCACAACCAGCCACGCTTAACTAAGGCGACGCCACAATAGTTGATTGTTGTTTGTTTCGTAACTAGGATATGGCAGCCACATGGAAATTAAGTTGATTTTTGGTTCTCTACAACACAACTATGGCGGTGACACGCAGATGGCTTGACGTATATATACTCTAATATATGTTTTTAGAGTAGTTTAAAGCATCTAAGCCATTCTATTTTACTTGAGCCTCTAAGTTCCTATGCAATGTTTACCTAACATCTAAGCCTGTTGACAAGCTCCTAGGCTTGTGCATTGTTAGGTTTAGTCCTATATTGAAAATTGATAGTGAAAAACACAACATACAACGACAATTCTCACATATTAGACCACTTTTTTGGGCTGAGTTAGACCCCAAAATCTTAATTTATTTTAGGCTCAGGTGGCACTTGTTTATTGGGTATATTGAACTAAGAAAGGATTAAATGTGCATTCTAATAAGTAGTATCAAAGTTCATATTTAGACATCATTAAAAATCTTAGGAGTCACTCGCAAAAAAAAAAAAATCTTAGGAGTCATATGGTGACCAGCGAGCTACTGACTCATAATAGAATAAGCCCTATGCCAAAATATCTATTGCTTACTTATGTGTTAGCCTGCAATGTGGCATAGACAAACGAGTGATGCTAAAGGTCTTGCCACATCGAAGCGTTTTATTTACGTGGCCTAATTAATCCCATTCTAATTAAAATCCTTTTATTTTGACAAAGTATAATGTAGTTAAGCTAAAAGTAGTTGTATAAGAGTACTAATTTTATTTTGGGACAACTATACAAATTTTTGAATCGTAGATGTGCACTAAAATTAACAAGTACTCCCTTCGTTTCAAATTATAATTCATTTAACTTTTTTAACACTAAATTTCACAAGTCATCTTATTTAGAAAATTTATGCAAATATGGTCAAATTTAAGTTATTTTTAGACTATTTATTAAATAGAAGTGATATTTTACACAAAAATTTGAATAAGATAAATGGTTAAACTTAAGGTTAAAAAAGTCAAACGAACTCTAATTTAAAAGAGTACAACTACAACTGTGAATATCGGAGTTGTGTCTTACAAATAAGTCTCACAAGTCGCCGTTGACTGGAATATTCAAAAGAAGAAAGAGCAGTAAGCCGCCGCCGTCCCCCTCTTCGTCCATCACCATTGGTCCTCCTCCCTTCTCATCCGGTATCTCACCGGAGGTTGAAGGGAGTGGAGATCCATTGATTTTAATAAGTTTTTCTAGTAGTTTGAGTCATTATTAGAGTTAGGGTTTTCATGTCAAAGTTCGGTATTGGAGTTTTATCTCCCCATTCTCCTCTTCTCCAGCAATGATGAAGGAGAAGGGTGAAATCGTCTTCTCCATGGTAGTTTCGTTGAAGACGAGGGCGACAACTTCGGCGTCACCATCTTCATTGACATGACGACATGGAGATTTGTGTTTCCGGACGGCGGCATCAAGGCGGAGATGATGTCGCCGCTATGGAATAATTTTCTCCAGTCTTTTCTTTGTTTTGCTGTGATTAGATCTGGCCACAATAAAAGACTAGGGAGAATATTTCTCAGATCAGTCTTCCTCGTTCTTCGGTGGCAGAAAAAAGGAGGAAGACACCAGAAAGAAGAAAAAGATCATCAATTCCACCTACAGAAATGTTGGTCGCCGTTCGTTGGGCAGTTGTTCTCAGGCATTTGCCGAGTTTTTGTCTGTACGGTCATCTACACTGCAAAGTGATTAACAGGCTAGGTTTTGAGTTGTGCTATTCACAGCGTGAATACTATTTCGTATTACAAAGTGCTTGTAATGTATTGATCTACTCAGGTTTCATGTAATATAATTCTTCTTTCGTCGAAAAAAAACAATTAAATTTGCATCTAAAGAAATGTAATCATGCAGTTCTGCTGGCCAACGGGATCGCACTGGCGCGTTGGATGCCACAGAAACTGGATATGGCACGAGTATCCGGATTTGCTTTGCACCTGCGTGCTGCGTGTCCGTACATGCATCTTTTGCTGTACTCCGCGTGCACAGTGCACTACTTCACTTCGCTGTATACAAAAGGCATCATCGTTTTTTATTTCCACGCCCTCACGCTCCGTTTCCCACTGCAAACCCGCCCAGTCGGCAGTCGCCACTCGCCACTACTTTCCCCGTGAAGCGTTGTCAAAGAAAGAAAAAACGATGCGCCGATCGCTCTCCCTCGATCGATCGCCAAGAGACCAACGCCCCGTCGGCTTCAGCTTCTCCGTTGTTCGTCTCTTGCCAGCTTCAGTTTCCCACCTTGCAGAATTCCGACGGCCAAAAGCCCCAAAAGTGTACTGCATCTGTTCTGAATTCAGGTCGACGGTGTGTATGAGATCGATCAGCTGCAAAGTCCAATGTTGCCAATGCCAAACCATTGCTTTCGTAGTTCGCGCGGCCAGGTCCTGTTCAGCCTAAACAAACAAGACTAAAAGAGAGTGCTTATGTAATCGGTGACCGCTAATAACCAAGTGTCACGAACTTGATTCCTCTGTGCGCTGCATTTTCTGTGGAGAAGGAATAAGAATACTTTTTCTGTACGTAGAATATACAGCATTTGGAGATTGGCATTTAGTGAGCGTGTGCATGCATGCTGTCAAAGATGCTGACATAACTTGTTAATAATCCTCAGAAATGAATATACCGGTACTCATGGTTTTGATAAAGTAAACAACGTCATCTGAGATAAAATTTTGTGTGGCGTACGAAGTGTTTAGGAACTAGAGGGCATGACAGAGACCCTGTTTGGTTTCTAAACTTTTGTGGACTAAAGTATTTTAGTCACCTTTTAGTACTTCTTGGATGACTAGTGCAACTAAAGTGCTTTAGTCCCTAAAATGACTAAAGTTTAGTCCACTTTTAGGAGGTGAGAACCAAACACCTCCTGAGTCGATCCTAATCTTGACTAATGCATAGAGAGAGAGAGAGAGAGATTTTTGTCCACAGGACACTCATAAAGGGTGAATTTGTGTGTAGCACACTGTGCTTATTGAATTAGTCACAAACACACTGCAAAAACATCATTTTTGTCCACAGGACACCACGCTCAGTCAAAGGACCCTGCTGCCCTTGGACTCTTTCCCCGGACCTCCCCTTCCACTCATTTCTCATGTATAGATTTTTTTATCCATTTAAAACCGTGCTAGGTATTAAGTAAGTGTCCTGTGAATTTTTGTTGATTAAACTTTAGAAAAAATTTATTAATCATGAAATTATGGTTTAATCAATTCTCACCACAATCAGACATATGGTGCTTGTTATTTTACATCTCAAATTGACGTGATTCTAGTTGGGTTAGTTCACAAATATCATCTATTTTTATATGTAAAATTTAAGGTCTATTGGATCTATAGTTTTTGGTCGAGATTATTTTTAGTAGACAGATAATATATTGTCCAAAACTTAAAGGTGTAATTAGGTTTTATGTTTTGGGTGAAGTCCTTAAAATCATTTTTTAACTTCTGCAATCATTCACCCCTTTGATTAAACTCTAATATTCTTAGAGTGAATGGTTGGAAAGGAATAATAGAGTTTTCAGTCAAAGGGAAAGAACAACACAGACGACAATTATGTATTAGGTTGGATAAGTTTTTAAGGTATTTGTGTGACTGCTCGTTTGCGATGTCACAAAGATATTCTCAAATTTTTTAATTAAAGTATACTTGAATTTGCTTTATTTTCCAGCATCAGCAAACGGATCCGCTTCTCTCATCAACGGATTACTCATGTCCATCTAAACTCGTGGCAACGCAATGTAGTTGACCAAAACCACAACTATCTAAAGGTTCACCACTGAAAAATATGGTGGCGCATGTACATAATATTGGAAAGGAGAAGAGATATGACGTTGACTATAGGAAAAATAGATGAAAGGAGAAGGTGTGGGCAAAACAGACATGTGCTGCAGTGCAATGTCTTGTGTACAAAAGACACCAAAATGTAGTGTCCATTGAACTAAAATGAAGAATCGGATGTGTCCAGGACAAAACCAAGGTTACTGAGTGTCCTGTAGACAAATTTCTCATATATGTCTGTTTTAAAATAACACCCGAGCGGTAAAAGAAACTGCTCCGGTTTTGCTACAGTGACCGATCATCCATAGGCCGTAGCCTCGTGGTAAAGTTAACCAAGAGTGCACATGTTTACTCCGTGATACTTTACCCACACCAGTTGTTAGTAGTAGAATTTATGATTTTATCATATGATTGGATTTTGGGTCTTTTAAATTTTTAACTAATGGTTCTGATTCTACTGTCCTAGTCAACAAAATCTATATTTCTTTAATTCTTATGTGTACCACTTTACCTAAAATTCTTGATTTTATTTAGAATTTATTCTTTCAGTCCCAAATTCAAAATTTGTTCTCAAATGATAGTCTATTGGAATTTCCTCATCTAAACTTTAAAGCTCTAAACACCATTCGCTAGCCAATCCCGATGCACGGCTGCACGCACGCATGATCAAACCAAGCCGTGACTGTTTTTATGTAAACTTAGTTAAAAAAAAATGAGAACAAAATTAAAATATTATGATTTTGGACATATGTTCTAATTAATATAAAAAATTCATCCTGTAGTAAGAGTACTAGCCACCGTGAGTGTGTTCACCGTGAGTGTGTTTGGTTAAATGGCTTAGCTTAAGCAAGACTAGCTAGAGCCTATCTTGAGCAGTGCAACCAGCTGATGTTTAGTTGCATTGGCTAGTTAAGCCTATACTTGCATATGTGCACTTCCCCTTCTTCTTCACTGACGCGCACGCACACACACACACTTCTCCTTCCCCTTCGACGGCGCACCCTCCACCGCCCTTCACCACGCGCATCCCCCCTCTCCTCCTCCACCGCGTCCATGGCCACCTCCCCCTCCGCCACACCCATGGCCCTTCCCCCTCCACGCCTCAGCCATGCCGGTGGAGATGGATCTCTGCTCTCCTCTTTGCCGTGCCCGCCCATCTCCGCTACGTCCACCTCCGCCGCGTCTGTGCTTGTGTGGGTCCCGCATGCTAATACAAGCATAGCTTAGTTGGAACGGAGCATCTAGGTGTTTCTAGCAATGCAACCTCTAACCTTTTTTTTTCCACAAAGCCTAGTTTAGGGGCTAGCCAGCCATCCAAACATGTCGAACCTGCATTATGAAAGCCTTGCTAGGCCCCTAAGCTTGGCAACCAAACCCAACCATATGTCTAGAAAATGATGTAAAAATCATGAGTTTTTGATTCTATCGAAAGTACTCATGCGTCCACAAAACAATACAATTATGGAATAAGTGTTGGTCAAAATAAATAATATTTGATAAAGTTTATAGTAGATAGTATTCATATTTATATACTCAAATAAATTTTATTAAAAAAATATATTCTATAACTAAATATAGTACTACCTCTGAGAAGTCAAATAATTTAAACTTCGATTAAATTTATATAAAAAATACTAACATTTATATATGAAATAAGTATCATTAAATTAGATATAGATATGTTTTTATAATAAAATTATTTGAAGACATAAATAATAATAATAATAATTAATATAAAATTGGTTAAATACGGAGTATGAGATGTCTTAATCAATATGATTCCCACGATTATTATATCTTTTTTCCGGAGGGAGGTAGTAATTATTTTGTAGTCTGGACACCACGCGTTCCGTTCCGCACCTTGCTCGCTTTTGTCGACACTGAAACCCGTGCAGCCACGTACTGCCGCCACCCGCGGTCTTCTGGTAGCACTAGAAGCACGCAATAGCTGATCTGATCTCACTCGTAAAGCCATTATGATTGACAGCCAGTTTGACTCACACACGCACCGCAAATCGATCTGCTGAACCAACGCTCACCCGTCCTCGTTGTAAAAAAAAACAAACGCTCACCCGTCCCAACCCGTAGAATCAGTTAATTTTCACGAAAATAAAGCATTTCTTGTTCTAAACTTCTACTCCCTCCATCTCAAATTATAAGACATTTTAAGAATTTTGTAGTCAAAACATCTCAAGTTTAACTAATAATTATAATTATAAAAAAATTATAAAGATTTATAATGTCAAATAGACATAATATAAAATAGAATTGATAAAAAAATAATATAATGATACTTAGTTGGTATTATAAATGCTACTTTCTCCATCCTAAATTATAAAACATTTGATTTTTTTTTCATTTCAAGTTTAACCACTCGTCTTATTAAAAAATATATGTAAAATATTATTTTTTTGTCGTGAGTTGTTTTATTAATAAAAGTTTTTTAAGAATAACTTAAATTTAACTATTTTTGCACAATTTTTTTTGAATAAGATAAATAATCAAACTTGGGGTAAAAAAGTCAAATGACTTATAATTTAGGATGAAGGAAATATTATATTACTAAGTTCGGTCAAACTTTAGATATTTTAACTCTCCAAGATTCATGTGATGTTTTTATAATTTGAGATGGAGAAGTAATAAATAAAAAGTATATAGTAAATAGAACCAGTTCCTTCGTCCTACATACAAAAAAAAATTCTGAATCTAACCAAATTTGTACCACTAGTACAGTAGTACGTACTTCGAGCGACTTATATAATCTATAATTTGGAAACGGTGGGTGTATATTATACGGAGCACGAAAAAAATGAGAGAAAATAAAGACCAAGCGACTGGGTGGAGAGAGTAGAGTAGAGAAGGGAACTCAAAAGTGCCAGGTGGGGCCGGGCGGATTAGGACGAAAAGCAAAGGCAGGTAAAGCAAAAGAGGAGAGAGTGAGAGGGGGAAAGGAGGGCTAGATCGAGGGAGAGAGGGACCGCCCGCGATTGCTACGGCCTCCATCCATCGCAGCCAGAGCTTGAAAGCGTGCTTGCCTGCCATTTCCCAGCTCCCAATTCCTTTCCTTCTTCTTCTTCTCGCTCGTCCACCCAGCACTCCACTCCTCCTTCTCCTCCTCCCTCTCCCTCTCCCGCCACCCCCATCTCGGCTACGACGCGCATCGGACGGCCCGCGTCGTACGTGCTCGCGCGCCCATTCCCTACCCGTCAGTGGATGTGCCCGGGCTGGCTGCGGGCCCGTCCGAGCCTGCGGCGGCGGCGGAGGAGGACGACATCCCGGCGGGCCGCGGCAGGAGTGGCAGCGGCAGCGGGTGAGTTGAGCTCCTGGCACCATCCCGGTCCGCATTACCAGTGTGTCCCTCCCTGTCCCTGGTGGTGCTCCGCGCTGTTCCCCTTGCTAACTTGTCGGGCGGGGTGTGGTGTGCCCTAGCACTCACTGTGCGGAGCTCGCCCGCTCGCGCGCCCGGGGGGAGCGAAAAAGCTCGCGCGCCTTTCGCAGATCTGCTTCGGGGACGTGCGCGGCGGTGTGCTCCTGGGTCCCCCGGACGGGCCGGGTGTCCCGTGATTTGAGGGGACTTCTACTTCTCTCTCTCTCTCTCTCTCTCTCTCTCTCTCTCTCTCTCTCTCTCCTTCTGCCTCCCCACTCCCCTGCCTCTGCGTGCTGCTTCTTCTTTCTGGGGACACGGTGGGATTCGTGTGTGCTCCTGTTTGGTGGCCACTGATGAGGAGTTGAGCTGCGTTAGCATTTCTGCCGGAGAAATCGGCTCAGAGTTGTCCCAGCGCTTCTTGTCAGCGTGAGCTTCTCGATTTCTAGGAGGTGATTAACTGGTTGAGCGATTATTCTTTTTAGTTATACTTCGGTTTTCTGTCTTACTTGATTACCGGGTCGCTACCGATTTACTACTTGATTTGGTTGCTTGGTCCTATCAGTTTGCTGTCTGATAAATGCCAATGCGCAGCTACTTCCCTTGCTGTCACACGAGTACTAGTCAGCTACTTGCCCATCGGAGTCATCAAAATCCGTAAGCATTTATTCTCAAAAAAAAAAAAAAAAAATCCGTAAGCATTTATCTCCTGCCGTGTTCTTACAGCTGCTTGCGTTGCGCCCTCTGCAGGAAGCCATCCAACCACGGAGATGTGGGAGCCCTCCAGAAGGTCGTAGCGAGGGGTTCCCTTGATTTGTGAATCTTTTGATCAAAGGATGGAGCACCGTGCTCTGCTGCTCGGCGTGGCGCTGGCCTTTCTGCTGGCCTCTGGCTCCCAGGGCTTGAACCATGAAGGCCGGCTTCTCCTGGCGCTCAAGAGCCAGATGAACGACACTCTCCACCACCTCGACAACTGGAACGCGAGGGATCTAACACCATGCAACTGGAAGGGCGTCAACTGCTCGTCGGCGCCCATCCCGGTGGTGGTGTCTCTCGACCTCAGCAACATGAACCTGTCAGGCACAGTTGGACCTAGCATTGGTGGCCTGTCTGAGCTCACCCTCCTTGATCTGTCCTTTAATGGGTTCTATGGTATCATCCCTCCAGAGATTGGGAACTTGTCGAAATTGGAGGTGCTTAACTTGTACAACAACAGCTTTGGTGGTACAATCCCTGCTGAGCTCGGGAAGCTGGATAAGTTGGTCACGTTTAATCTGTGCAACAACAAGCTCCTTGGTCCCATACCTGATGAGATTGGAAATATGACATCACTTCAGGAGTTGGTAGGATACAGTAATAATCTCACTGGTTCACTACCTCCTTCACTTGGCAAGCTGAAGAACCTGAAAAATATTCGGTTGGGTCAGAATCTTATATCAGGCAACATTCCTGTTGAGATAGGTGAATGCCTGAACATAACTGTGTTTGGTCTTGCACAAAACAAACTGGAGGGTTCTTTACCTAAAGAGATCGGAAGGTTGACCTTGATGACCGACTTAATCCTATGGGGGAATCAGCTTACTGGTGTTATTCCTCCAGAGATAGGAAACTGTACAAGTCTCATCACAATTGCCCTCTATGCCAATAATCTTCTTGGTCCCATACCTGCAACAATTGTGAAAATTACGAATCTTGAGAAGCTATACCTTTATAGGAATTCATTAAATGGTACAATTCCGTCTGACATTGGGAATCTTTCTCTTGCAAAAGAGATTGACTTTTCAGAGAATTTCTTAACTGGAGGGATACCAAAGGAGCTGGGCAGCATTCCAGGCTTGAATTTACTCTACCTCTTCCAGAACCAGCTTACAGGCCCTATTCCTACAGAGTTGTGTGGGTTGAAAAACTTGAGTAAACTTGATCTATCGATCAATTCACTCACTGGCACAATTCCAGCTGGATTTCAGTACATGAGAAATCTAATACAATTGCAACTCTTCAACAATATGCTTTCTGGCAACATACCTCCAAGGTTTGGCATTTATAGCCGTCTCTGGGTGGTGGATTTCTCAAACAACAGTATTACAGGGCAGATACCGAAAGATCTTTGCCGGCAATCAAACCTTATTTTGTTGAATCTGGGGTCTAACAAGCTTACAGGGAACATTCCTCGTGGGATCACTAACTGTAGAACGTTGGTTCAGCTTCGTCTAGGTGACAACAGTCTGACAGGAAGCTTCCCTGCAGATCTCTGCAATCTGGTAAATTTGACAACAGTTGAGCTGGGTCGAAACAAATTTAGTGGGCCTATTCCTCCTCAGATAGGCAGTTGCAAGTCTCTGCAAAGGCTGGACCTTACAAATAATTATTTCACGTCAGAGTTGCCTCGAGAAATTGGTAATTTGTCAAAACTCGTTGTCTTCAATATCTCATCTAATAGACTAGGAGGAAACATACCACTAGAAATTTTCAATTGTACAGTCTTGCAACGTCTTGATCTCAGCCAGAATAGCTTTGAAGGTTCGTTGCCAAATGAAGTTGGTAGGCTGCCACAGCTGGAGCTTCTATCTTTTTCTGACAATAGGCTAACTGGCCAGATACCACCCATTCTTGGTAAATTATCACATTTAACAGCACTACAGACTGGTGGCAATCAGTTATCCGGTGAAATACCAAAGGAGCTGGGTCTTCTGTCGAGCTTGCAGATCGCCCTGAATTTGAGCTACAACAACTTCTCTGGCAACATTCCATCAGAGCTTGGTAACCTTGCACTGTTGATAAGTTTGTTTCTTAATAATAACAGGCTCACTGGTGAAATCCCAACTACATTTGCTAATCTGTCCAGTTTGCTTGAGCTCAACGTCTCCTACAATTATCTCTCTGGTACCCTCCCGCCAATACCGCTTTTTGATAATATGTCTGTGACCTGTTTTATTGGAAATAAAGGATTATGTGGTGGACAACTTGGTAAATGTGGATCCCGGTCATCCTCTAGTTCCCAGTCATCCAATTCAGTCAGTCCCCCTTTGGGCAAGATCATAGCAATTGTTGCTGCTGTCATTGGAGGGATTTCACTTATTCTTATTGTAATAATTGTGTACCATATCAGAAAACCAATGGAGACAGTAGCCCCCTTGCAAGATAAGCAACTTCTTCCAGCTGGTTCTAATATTTATGTTTCTGCTAAGGATGCATATACATTTCAGGAATTGCTCATCGCTACAAATAACTTTGACGAGAGTTGTGTGATCGGAAGGGGTGCTTGTGGGACGGTGTACAGAGCCATCCTGAAGGCTGGACAGACAATTGCTGTCAAGAAACTTGCTTCTAACAGGGAAGGGAGCAACACAGACGACAGCTTTCGTGCAGAGATCCTGACTCTTGGAAAGATAAGACATCGTAATATTGTGAAGCTTTATGGTTTTATATACCACCAGGGTTCCAACCTTCTACTCTACGAATACATGTCAAGGGGCAGTCTTGGTGAGCTACTTCATGGACAATCATCTTCTTCACTTGATTGGGAGACACGCTTCATGATAGCCCATGGAGCGGCTGAAGGGCTTTCATACCTGCATCACGACTGCAAGCCTCGTATCATCCACCGTGATATAAAGTCTAATAACATATTACTTGATGAGAACTTTGAAGCCCATGTTGGTGATTTTGGGTTAGCAAAGGTGATTGACATGCCATACTCGAAGTCAATGTCTGCAATTGCAGGTTCATACGGCTATATAGCGCCAGGTGAGTCTCAAGTTTACTTGACATCCGGTTCTTTCAACTTCTGTTGCGTGTTCACTACTGATCTATGTCTTATGCTCTTTACTTGAACCTATCAGTCAAACCTAGGGCTAGTAGGTGGGGTGTCACATATATAATTTACTCAGGCCAATATATAATTTATGGTAGTGTTTTGTTTGCTTGTAGAATTGTTTTTCATTGGGCGTTATGCTGCCAAATATGATCATGTTGTTTTTCCCACCAAAAAGGGTAGCAAATGAACTTTAAGCTTATGCTGCCATTTAGATTGTATATTAAAACCAACTAGGCAATTATTTGTCGAACCATAGTCATATGTTGCCTGGGGGTTTCCATGTTTTGGTGATTTTCAATGTTTATTCAACTTGATATCCTGAAATGCAAGTCTCTACTTGCTGTTCCACCCTTGTGCCACAAGCCCACAAACATCCATTTGGTGGTCAAGTCTTTTTTTGGTTTTGTGCTATTAACTACACGCTGATGTCTAATGTGAAGTACTAACCTAGTCCTCTTCTTTTACAGAATATGCTTATACCATGAAGGTTACTGAAAAAAGTGATATATATAGCTATGGAGTCGTGCTGCTGGAGCTGCTAACTGGGCGTGCCCCTGTGCAACCCTTAGAACTGGGAGGCGATCTGGTAACATGGGTAAAGAACTACATCAAGGATAATTCTTTGGGTCCAGGGATCCTTGATACAAATTTGGATTTACAAGACCAAAGTGTTGTCGATCATATGATCGAGGTCTTGAAAATTGCTTTGTTATGTACTAGCTTGTCTCCGTATGAGAGACCACCAATGCGGCATGTTGTAGTTATGTTAAGCGAGTCTAAAGATAGGACGAGGGTCAGCTCTCCGTCCTCACCTGCCTCTGATGATTCTTCAAAGAAGGATAACTCATGATGTATTTATAATATGTTCGATTAGTCAAAGGTAATACACCTTTTTGCCTGCCTTTTCCTAGTCTTGATAGTAGGGTTCTTGTAGTCTGCATTCATTATGTCAGCATTTTGTAGGTAGATAAATGATAGTGGTTCATAGTTTCATACAGTGTCATATTGTAAACCGTTATGTCTCTCAGAAAGGTTTCATACTAACATGAAGCATTTGAGGCACGTGACGTCTCACTGCTGCCATATAGATTGTTCGTTTAACTTATCAGCTATGGTATAATATTTTTCCTCTCACAACAAAATAGTCAAAAATAGACTTATTCTCAACCGTAGAAACCATTAATCGACCACTGGACTTTGATGTTCATTGTTCAGTTAATTCTATTCAATGCCTCGGTGCATTCTTACTGTTACAAGTATGCTAGTAACACCAGTCAGGCAGCCAGCTTTGTCATCTGCTCCAACATGAACTGCAGTGCAGATCATATGTAATCATCGATCATATGCAATCACTCTTTGTAGCTGTTAACCTGTAACCTTTGCTCATTGTTGTTCAGTCGCATGTATCTTCTCTTGGCATGGTCATAGAAGAAAAAAGGGTAAAATGCACTAGAGATCCATTAACTTTTGAGGGGGTGTCACTTAGGTCCATCAACATTGAAACCGTGTTTTTGGGTCCATAAACTTTTCAAGCGATTCACCGGAGGTCCATACCACTTCATTAGGTCTTTAAATCTGATGTGGCAAGTACAGTCAGCAGCTAAGTGTGCTTATATTTTCAAAAAGAGTAAAATGCATGGTAGGTCCATTAACTTTTGAGGGGGTGTCACTTAGGTCCATCAACTTTGAAACCGTGTTTCTGGGTCCATCAACTTTTCAAGTGATTCACCGAAGGTCCATACCACTTCATTTTGTCTTTAAATCTGACGTGGCAAGTACATTGAGCAACTGATTGTGCTTATATTTGCAAAAACAACCACATGTCTTCGATGCAATCGTCGTCTCAAAGCTTGAGCACGTGCTCGCCACGCTGGTCTACGAGCCGTTGGGAAAGCTAGCGCGTAAGGAGGCAGAGCTAGCGAGCGTAGCCAGGGCGTATCTCCGTGCATGGACGGCGTGCCGCCCGTGCATGCTCGTCGTTTCCCACATCGATGGGCTGCCGTACATACACACATCACTCGCTGTGATCGGCAACAGCAGCATCCAGCTCAACACGAGCCCGCGGCCCGTGGCCGAGGGTATGTAAGCGCGGGGCTGCATGTCGGCGCCAAGACCGGCAGCCCGGTGTTCTGATAGCAACATGGCTAATAAACTGGAGCACGGCACACACACCGGCTGCTGGTACTATACTGTGCGCACCTACGGTGATCGCATGTCCAATTGCTCGTCCTCAGCTACATGTGCAACGTAACGCTACACACGCAAGCGGCGGTGTGCGGCGCCAACGGCGACGCCGACCTGGGTGTTCGTGCCACACGTTTGACTTAATTTATACAAAATACAAACAACATTTATATTTTTAAATAATTTTGTTAAAAAATTAGAGTTAAAGATCTTTCCGGTGATACTAATTATGTAACACAAGTATTAATATATTTTAATATATATTTAATCAAAAATATTTCTCGGGAAGCGAGAACGACAATTATTTTGGGACGGATGGAGTAGATTGCAGCTATGTCTTTTCTACAACTTCGTCATTTCAACCCCCTTTACTATCGAGGATAAATAACATCCATGGATTTGCATGCATGCAAATAAGATTTGATGCCCTTAAGCCCTGAAAGTACTATCTTAGCTCGAATCGAAGTCGCTTGGTATATGTGGCCTTTGTGAGTACGTCAAGAGCTTGAGGAGGCCGTATGTCGATGGTTTGGAACTCCATGCGCAGATGCACCCTGGCTATGCGCTGGCTAGCTCCAGCCTCTTGCCACGCTAGGCCCGCCGGCTTGCGCACCAGTGTGGCGAGCATGCACTCGCGATGCATGCTGCGCCCATACTTATTGTGCTCCTCTCTCCTAGGAACAACTACATGGAAGACAGAGACACACGGGGTAATTTTTGCAAGAGTAAAATGCACCAAAGATCCATTAACTTTTGAGGGGTGTCACTTAGGTCCATCAACTTTAAAACCGTGTTTTTGGCTCCATAAACTTTTCAAGTGATTCACCGGAGGTCCATACATCTTCATTAGGTCTTTAAATCTGACGTGGCAAGTACAGTCAACTGCTGAGTGTGCTTATATTTGCAAAAATTACCCCGTGTATCTCTGTCTTCCATGTAGTTGTTCCTAGGAGAGAGGAATACGATAAGTATGGGCGCAACATGCATAGCGTGGAAAGAGGCTGGAGCTAGCCAGCACATAGCCAGGGTGCATCTGCGTATGGAGTTCCAAACCATCGACGTACGGCCTCCTCAAGCTCTTGACATACTCACAAAGGCCACATATACCAAGTGACTTTGATTCGAGCTAAGATAGTACTTCCAGAGCTTAAGGGCATCTAATCTTATTTGCATGCATGCAAATCCATGGATGTTATTTATCCTCGGCAGTAAAGGGGGTTGAAATGACGAAGTTGTAGAAGAGACATAACTTCAATCTACTCCATCCGTCCCAAAATAATTGTCGTTTTCGCTTCCCGAGAAATATTTTTGATTAAATATATATTAAAATATATTAATACTTGTGTTACATAATTAGTATCACCGGAAAGATCTTTAACTCTAGTTTTTTAACAAAATTATTTGAAAATATAAATGTTGTTTGTATTTTGTATAAATTAAGTCAAATGTGTGGCACAAACACCCAGGTCGGCGTCGCCGTTGACGTCGCACATCGCCGCTTGCGTGTGTAGCGTTACGTTGCACATGTAGCTGAGGACGGGCAATTGGGCATGCGATCACCGTAGGTGCGCGCAGTATAGTACCAGCAGCCGGTGTGTGTGTGCCGTGCTCCAGTTTATTAGTCATGTTGCTATCAGAACACCGGGCTGCCGGTCTTGGCGCCGACTTGCATCCCCCGCGCTTACATACCCTCAGCCACGGGTCGCGGGCTCGTGTTGAGCTGGATGCTGCTGTTGCCGATCACAGCGAGTGATGTGTGTATGTACGACAGCCCATCGATGTGGGAAACGACGAGCATGCACGGAGATACGCCTCGACTACGCTCGCTAGCTCTGCCTCCTGACGCGCTAGCTTTCCCAACGGCTCGTAGACCAGCGTGGCGAGCACGTGCTCAAGCTTTGAGACGACGATTGCATCGAAGACATGGGGTTGTTTTTGCAAATATAAGCACAATCAGTTGCTCAATCTACTTACCACGTCAGATTTAAAGACAAAATGAAGTGATATGGACCTCGGATGAATCACTTGAAAAGTTGATGGACCCAGAAACATGGTTTCAAAGTTGATGGACCTAAGTAACACCGTGCATTTTACTCAAGAAAAAAAAAGTTGGGGAAGGACGCTGCCTCTCAAACAGATCAGCGCATTGTCGCAGTATCAGAGCACAGGCGACATCGCTCCCCGGCGGCTGGCGCTCTCCGCAGTAGAACCAACTCCACCCACCCAGCAACCCACTTGGCCAGCAGCTTCTTCCCCACATCAATCGCCATGGCGGCGGTGGAAGTGAAGGGGAACCCACACGTCGTTCTCTTCCCCTTCCTGGCTCACGGCCACGTCCCTGCCTTCCTCCGCTTGGCCGGCCTCCTCCGGGCGCTCCGCCCCGGGCTCGACGTCACGCTCGTCTCCACCCCGCGACTCCTGGGCTCCCTCGCGCACCCGCCGGCCTCCCCACCCGTGCGCCTCCACGCGCTCCCGTTCGCCCCCGCCGACCACGGCCTGCCCCCGGGCGCCGACTCCCTCGCGGACGTCCAGATCCACCAGTTCATCACCTTCTTCAGGGCCTCCGAGTCGCTCCGCCCCGCGTTCGACAAGTTCGCCGCCGGCATCGGTTCCCCAGTCTGCATCGTCGCCGACGCCTTCTTCGGGTGGACGGCCGAGGTCGCGCGCGCTCGGGGCGCGTCCCACGCCGTGTTCCTCCCCGGCGGCGCGTTCGGCAACGCCGTGTTCTTCTCCGTGTGGGAGCACCTTCCGCACGTCGTCACGGCCGGCGACGAGTTCCCGCTGCCGGATTTCCCGGACGTCGTTCTCCACCGCACGCAGATCCCGAGGTTCATGCTCGCCGCCACGGGGGCGGACCCCTGGACGGCCTTCTTCCGGCGCGTCATCGCCTCCTGCCGCGAGACCGACGCTCTCCTCGTCAACACCGTCCAGGAACTGGAACCCTCCGGCCTCGACATGCTCCGAAGAAGCTTCGGCGTCCAACCATGGCCAATCGGTCCAGTCCTCGCAGCGCCGCCGACGACCCCGTCGTCGGACTCGCGGGACGACGACGACGACGACAGCAGCATCATCCGGTGGCTGGACACGCACGCGCCGCGCTCGGTGCTGTACATATCGTTCGGATCGCAGAACAGCATCAACGCGGACCAGATGAGGGAGCTCGCGCTGGGGCTGGAGGCGAGCGGCCGCCCCTTCCTGTGGGCGCTCCGCCCACCGCTGGGGTTCGACGCCAAGGACGCGTTCAGGCCCGAGTGGCTCCCGGTCGGCTTCGAGGAGCGAACAACGGCGAGGGCGAAGAGCACGGGTGGTCTGCTGGTGCGCGGGTGGGCGCCGCAGATGCGGATCCTGTCGCACCCGTCCACCGGCGCGTTCTTGAGCCACTGCGGGTGGAACTCCGTCCTCGAGAGCCTGTCCCACGGCGTGCCGCTCATCGGGTGGCCGCTGGGCGCCGAGCAATTCTTCAACGCAAAGCTCGCGGTCGAGTGGGGCGTCTGCGTGGAGCTGGCGCGCGGGAACCTGGAGAGCTCCGCTGTGGAGAGCGGGGCGGTGGCCGAGGCCGTGCGGGCGGTGATGGGGGAGACGGCGATGGGTGATGAGATGAGGAGGAAGGCGGCGGCCATCGCGCGCACCATGGAGGCCGCGTGGGAAGCGCCGGGCGGGTCGGCGGTGGAGAGCCTGGAAGGGTTCCTGAGATGCGTCGAGACTTCTTGAGACGTCCATGGTGCATGGGCAAGAGTTTGGTAACACATATTGTAGCCGTGGAACCTGCAATACGTATGCGCGGGAAATTCTGAAAGCAACGGGATGAAACCTGTGAGAGATTCAAAAAATGGCATCAGCTGCTAACCATCCCAAACAAATGTGTATTCTGTGGTTTCTCTAATTCGATCAGTATTGCTTTCAGTGAACAGTGCATGCAGTGATGTATCCACTGACGTGCTATAGCTGATTTGGCACCAGTTCGTGAATGTCAGCCACTTCCAATCACAAAGCCCGAATGTTCAGCGAACGCTGCCTGATCTCTGCATCAGACAGACATCAGTCCATGTCCGATTCTCCGAGCAGGGAAAGGCAAGAAAGCAGAAATACCTTGATACAGTTCACTGTCCATCCGATCCGTAGGCAAAGATATGCTGCACTTAACTTTTCCTAGACTGGTCCTAAAGAAAGAACCCAAATCCATTCCTTGTCGACATGCAATGCAAAGCCCGCGTGAAGGTTACAGCACCGAAAACGGACAGAACGGGGAGGCACGACTATGCAGTTGATGCTTCAGGGTCACTCACGCCCATCGCTGCCATCAGTTGGACAACGACGCTGCAAGATTCACCACTCCTATTCACTGACCAACCCCCTTTCCTCACAGACCTAGACATGCATAATAAAGGCCCTGTTTGGATCACTCTAGCTCGGCTAGAGCTAGAAGTTAGAGTTAGTTTGTAAACTAGCTCTAGCCAAGGAGATGTTTGGATCTAAAGCTAGTTTGGGTTAGTTGGATAATAAATTATTTTTACAAATCATCCAAATATATCCATGTGGGATTTAGTTTTAAAGTATTTATTGTAACGAATTCAATGGTGTAATGAGAATTTTATTTGGACATTTGGTTTGTTATTTATAATATTTTTTGTAGTTGCATCTGAGGTGGGTCCCACTTTCACCACAACTAGCCCAAATAATCACCTCTTTAAGGAGCTAGTTTTTTGGGTGAGCTAGTTACAACTAGCCCAATCTAGCTCTCATGTTTAGATATTTTTGGGCTAGTTGAGTGCAAACTAACCCAAACTAACTCTAGCCCTAGGATCCAAACAGGGCCAAAGATCGAACACGAAGAAGATTTGCCGCCGTGATCTCTTAAATCTTTGAGGCAGTCCGACTATTCATATGCCTAGCAGAGTTCGCTTGCAGTTGCAGTCTTGTCTTGTAGATCAGCTGAAAATCGTGTAGAAGGGGAACCGCACCGTTGGTATATAGCATGACTAGCGGCCGACAGCGGTTCCAAATTTGTCCGGCCAGTCTTTTCTAAGGTACCAGAGCATCTCAAAGAGATTAGCTAAATTATTTTCTAAAGTTACATTTGACTATTATTAAAAAAAACGTCTTCAACAGACTCTGTAAATGACTCTTCAAATTTAGAATTTCTCCATCCCACCTTATTTGTTCTCTACTTTTAGATAATCTACCTCACTAGCTATTTTTTATAGAGTCTGTTGAAGTACTCTGCTGTTATCTATTTTAGAGAGTAACAAAATCAGTAAATTTAGCTAGTCTTTTTAGCTAATCTCTTATAGATGCAAAATACCTAGTACGTACTAGTAGTTTCCTACGAGAGGAGCACGCGATCATCGAAATTCGAGTGGTATATGATGCGCCTAATCCATTAGGTTAGGTGGTCTTTGATGGGTGGCGCATACGGCCGAAAGTAGAGCGAGCGAGGTTCCTTCGGAATTCCGATTCGACGAGTGGACGTTTGGTGAGACAGAAACCACTAGGCGCAATCAATCTCTCGTCTATGGACTGCTATGGTAGTGCAGCCAGTGGAGCAATGAGTGGTGTAGATCGCAGTGACTCTTCAAAAATGAAAAGTAACCCGTCTGTTTTACAGACGCCTAATGATAACCAAGAGAAAGAAAAAAGGAAACAATTAGTCACGGAAATAATCCTTGATGTGTACTACAGTACTAGATACTCTATATAGCAGAGGGTTAAATCTCAATGAAGCGAAATGGTTCGTGACACAGACGCGTCACCCACCCAGGTACTCCGTATCATCAACTGGCCGGTGGTTCAGTGACGCAGCGACGCAACACTTATTGGTCACTAAATCGCTTGGGTCTCGTCACGGGCCAGACAGTTTAGATTGGGAAACAAATCAGATCATCGCTACGGTATTTTGATGTGATCTATAATTGATATATGATCCTAACGAAGGATGGTTTATTATGAGGGTGAAATTGATATTATAGTCCACGGTCTATAGCACAAATCCTACGAACACATGTTGGTTGGTATCTACTTTTTTTTTTCTTCAGATTGGTCTTCGAAATTGCTTGAGACAATTTAGATTGGTCTTTAAAACGGTATATGGGGTCTTGACGCAACACTTAAACCTCGTACCTATTTTCGGGATTGGTCATTTTTGGTTAAAATTATTCCGCTACATTTCTAATCGGATTGATCCTGAGCCTCTGTTCCGAGATAATCGAGGAAGGTCTTATAACTGCTAGGGTTCGCGAGTGAATGATTGCTCGAGACCCGGTGCTTGCTAGCTGTTCGTTGATCGGATAAGCTGATGAGAAATCGTACTAGTATTCTGCTGAAAGCAGCCAGCTTTTCTTATCCGGACCGTCGGACCCGAGACTCTCCTTTTCGGTGCAGCTTTGTCTTATATACTAACAATACGATTACGATCTTGTTTTCATCATATCGTTGCTCTTGACGTTCATGTTTTTGTTTAATGGACGACGACCAGAAGCTCTTCTTTTCAGTAAAGCTGCAGCGCGGAGTGCGTTTGAGTAAACGTTTAAAAAGATCGATATTTGCATGGGATCTTCTTGGAAATGGTGGAAAAGTACAAACTAGTAGGCCTGAATTCCTTACCGCAAGTTGTACATCTGAATTTGTCTGAGCGGGAGAAACAAGAGTCAAGAGTGACGACCGATTGTGTCGAGGGTAACTTATTTGTCCACACGTAGATGTAGTAAGTTTTGTACGTATATCTAATTTAAAGATTATGAATTCTGAAAGCCACTCCAGGATCATGATTCCACCACATCCACGGAGATGTATGTGTGGCCGCAGGCGGGTCCGCGGATCGCGGCTACAAGCGCATTCTGCTCGCTCTCCGGTCAGCTAGCGGTGGAGACTTGGCGGGGGCCGGTACGTCCGACGCCGCCGACCAAGCGGCCCGTCCCCGTCCCCGTCTCCGTTCGCGTCGACGCCGAAAATTCGGGTGCGGCGGCACAGTGAGGGTGCCGAGTTGCTGACTGCTGACCGGGGCACGGGTCTCCGCTGGAAGTCATCGGCCCGGGGTCGGGTGCTCGGCGTGGAGCGCGGATTTTTCGTTTGTATGTGTGGCCGCAAGGCCCATCCTAACCATCGACGGAGCATCAAAATTCGTACCCGCTGATTTCTTACCGCATAGGGTGTATCAAGATTCGTTCTCATAGCATAGATGAACGGTCCAGATAGACCTGCGAAATTTGTACCCGCTGATTTCTTACCGCATAGGGTGTATCAAGATTCGTTCTCATAGCATAGATGAACGGTCCAGATAAACCTGCGGCACGTATACACAAGCGGTGTGATGTTTCCCCTCGGCGTGGCGCGCGGGCGGGGCGGTGGTGGCGATGCATGGATCCGCGTCTGCATGTGTATGTACTGCTAGTGTACAGCTGGTTGGAGATACATATACGTTGTTGAAGTCGTCCGTTTCGTCTGATCGGGACCAGCCAGGCTGTATGGGGTACGTAGTACTGTACAGGGGTAGCCGGGTAGGGTAGTGCAAGGGCTCCGACGACGTACGCGCATACGTACGGCACGCGAGTTAAGTTTCGCGTGGAATTGGATGCAAGCTAGGCTGGATGCCCCAGCAACGATAATTACGCCGCGAGGCGTAAATGCCGGTTCGTGCGGTTGGTCGCTGGCTGTTTAAACTGGCTCACGCTTATTTGGGCAAGGACATCGTCAGTGTGCCTTGTTTTCATTCTCCGTTCAAAAGATAAGACTACGGCGAAAAATATTTATAGACGGTTCGTCAAATTAATTTTTTATAAAAAATATTTATTTTCTTATGAATTATTTTATTATTAGAGAAGCTTTAATAATAATTTATTTATTTTATTACCTCGCATTTCCTAAAAAGCAGGTGCCTGAAATTTGTTCTTTGTCCAGATGTGCTCCTTTGGCCTGCTTTTCAACCAACGAACGAAACCCGTCAACAATTTTTTTCCCACAAGAGAGAGAACCCGTCAAGGCGTCAACGAACGGCTAGTCCGCAGCCCAGGCCCAAGAGAGCCCGAACCCACACCGTCTCCTTCACTGCTGCGGCCCTGCCATCCCCGTCCGCATAAACTCTCGGTCTCCGTCTCGATACTTTCCCCACCCCTCTCAATCTCCCATCCCATCCTCCGCCTTCCCTTCCCACGCCGCCCCTGCTCCCCAGATCGGCAAATCCGCGCGCACCTACCCCCGCGAGCGTCGCGCGTCCCGGATGGCCACCGCCTCCTCCGCCGGCCGCGGGGTTCCGTAGCATGGGCCACTCCCCATCCTCCCTCTCCAAATCCGGCCCCTCCTCTCCACCGCGCCGCAGCAGGTCGCTCTCCCCCATGGCGCCGCCGCAGCCGCCGCCGCCGCCGCAGCTGCTGCGGCTGACCGCGCCGATGCAGGTCGCTGCGGGGGACAGCTCCTCCTCGTTCCCTCCCCCCGCGCGGGACTACACCCAGGACCTGCCCGACGAGATCCTCGCGCTCGTCTTCGCGTCGCTCTCGCCCACCGACCGCAACGCCTGCTCCCTCGCCTGCTCGCGCTGGATGGACGTCGACGCCACCACGCGCCACCGCCTCTCCCTCGACGCCCGCGCCGCGCTGGGCAACGCGGCCCCGGCCCTGTTCGCGCGCTTCACGGCCGTCACGAAGCTCGCCCTCCGCTGCGCGCGCGGGTCGGGCGCCGACAGCCTCTCCGACTACGGCGCCGCGGCGGTGGCCGACGCGCTGCCCTCGGAGCGCCTCGCCAGGCTCAAGCTCCGCGGCCTCAGGCAGCTCTCCGACGCCGGGCTAGCCTCGCTCGCCGCCGCCGCGCCGGCGATCCGCAAGCTCTCCGTTGCGTCCTGCACCTTCGGACCCAAGGCATTCGTCGCCGTGCTCCAGTCCTGCCCCCTCCTCGAGGACCTCTCTGTCAAGCGCCTCCGCGGCCTACCAGACACGGCCGGTGCCACCACTTCCATTGCTGAGGACATCAAATTTCCGCCGGCCTTGTCCCTGCGTTCGGTTTGCCTCAAGGATCTATACAGCGCTCTTTGCTTTGTGCCGCTTGTGGCGTCCTCACCAAACCTCCGCTCGCTCAAGATACTGCGGTGCTCCGGCGCCTGGGACCTGCCATTGGAGGTCATCACTGCACGTGCTCCTTGCCTTGTTGAGCTTCACCTTGAGAAGCTGCAGGTTGGTGACCGTGGCCTTGCTGCGCTTTCTGCCTGTGCCAATCTGGAGGTGTTGTTCCTTGTGAAGACCCCTGAGTGCACTGATTCGGGCATCATCAGTGTTGCCGAGAAGTGCCACAAACTCCGCAAACTGCATGTTGATGGATGGCGCACAAACCGGATTGGGGATTTCGGACTCATGGCTGTGGCACGAGGATGTCCAGATCTGCAGGAACTCGTTTTGATAGGGGTCAACCCCACCGTGCTGAGCCTCAGGATGCTTGGTGAGCACTGCCGGTCGCTGGAACGGCTCGCGCTTTGTGGGTGTGAAACTGTGGGGGATGCTGAGATCATTTGCTTGGCTGAGCGCTGGGCTGCGCTCAAGAAGCTCTGCATCAAGGGGTGCCCGGTGTCAGATCGTGGAATGGAAGCACTGAATGGGGGCTGCCCAAGTTTAGTCAAGGTGAAGCTGAAGAGATGCCGTGGAGTGTCATACGAGTGCATTGAGAACCTGAAGGTTACTAGGGGCGAGTCATTTTCCATCAGCTTGGATATTGTGTTGGAGCATGAGGCTGCGAGTGCTAGCGAAAATGGTGCGCAGGAGAATGGACAGGCACAAATTGCTGAGCTGAGCGATCAAATGGCAGGCATGGACCTTCCGACCAATGCCTCTGGCGCACAATCATCGACTCATACCATTAACAGGATGAGGAGTGTCATGTCAGCTATCCGGCGTAGGTTTGGCAATCCTCCACCACCATGATGTGAGATGGAAACTAATGAACTGTTTTTTACAGCTTTTATCTAATCACGCATTCATGTTTCCTAAGCTTATTTCATTGCAATATCTGGTCCGTGGAAGATAACCGTCTATGGATGTTTCTTCATGATTATTGGGCTAATCGCATCAGCATTAGTTTTACCAATGCTCTATTACTTAAATTTACTCTTGTGTTGCTTCGTTTACCATGAACATGTTTCAATCGTATCTAAATTATTCATTTTCTTTGTTTGTTTTTGGTTTTATTACTGCTTGGAGTTGAGAAATTGGGTGCTACAATCCCTATAAACTATTATCCTGGGACATAGAGGTATGGTAGTTGTAGATGGTGGACGAAACCATTGAAATATATGCACACTGGTAATAGTATAGTTCTTCCTTCTGTGTTAGGTTTGAAGGAAACATGTGTTTCAATTCTATCTAATTTCGTGTTGCACGTTATCCCAATGAAATGGTTGCAGAGGTGGTTGTTATGCTGATAGTGAAGGATATCGTTACAAATAAACTAGAATGCGTTTACTTGAGGTTGTCTACGTATTTGATGCCTTGCATTTTATACCAATTTAATTTCAGTGTAGCAAGTTGAATCGGAAGTACATGGCCTCAATGATGCATAGTACTGTTTCTAGAACTGGATGCGCATCAGGGGCAGTGAGACTCTCACAGTGAAAGCATCATTCATTTATGATATCTTCTTTTCTTTGAGATGCTAAATTTGTAGCTGTTGTATGTTAAAAATGCTAAGCTTATTTTGTAAGGTGTTTCTCCTTTAGTTAGTTGCTTCTGGGTTCACAATGTTGCTGAGGATTACCGATGACAATACTTTAAGATAAATGCGGGACTTTTCTGTGTCTCGAATTATTGCAGGATTCCATACGACCAAGCTTGATTATTCAAATGACAGTTGCCGTATACATGAGTATATTATTACTCTATTCTATGATGAAACTGAGTAGAACGATCTTTGTGTCAAGGGTACCGTCCTCAGCAATCGATGCGTTTGTTGGGGGAAAAAACTGGTGCTTGAAAAGGAACTATTAGGTACCCTGCCCATTTTTTGTCCACGTAGATTGAAGTAGAAAATAGTTTAAATTTTATCCCAGTTCACTTCAACACACATGAACTGAGGTGAACTAAAGTTCATCCAAATAAACCCTTAGTGTTGTTCTAAGTTAAAGTTTCTCTACTTTGAGCGAATTTATGGAAAAGAGGTAAACATTTTTAACACCAAAGTAGAATAATTAGATGCATCATAAAGTATATTTTTGTAGTGTACCTGTTCGGTGTCATAGAAATTGGTACAATTTAAATAGTTTGACTTATGATAACTCTAGAACTTGATTTATTTTGGGACATAGATTTGTCCTAAGTTAAATGTCTCTAGTTTTGACCAAGTTATAATTATAAAAAGTGTACAAACATCTATAGTACGAAACTAGATTCATTAGATACATCATGATATGTATTTTGATGGTGTTTTTATTTGATATTGTAGATGTTAATAAGTTTGGCTATAAATTTAGTTTTTAGATAATATTAATTCAGGACAAAGCTAAAATAACTTACAATCTTTGAACGGAGGGATTAGAATTTTTGTGTTTTTCTCTGGCCTTGGAAAATTACTAGTGCTCTCGGGATCTGTAACGGACAGGTCCGGACTGCGGAGTCATGCCTTGGGTTGATAACAATAGGTCTTACCATGCCAGTTAAGCCTCGTAGAATTCTCTGTGTAAAATCATGGATTTATCCTGTGTTTGACACTTGCATAGGTGTTACCGTGTTAGTGATAGTCTATGCTGCATCTCTCTCTGCTTGATTGGAGTGCATTGATTTACATGGTTTTTTCAAATGAGTTATGCCAAAACACCGTTCAAGCTTCACGCTCATAGGGCGTACTCCGTAGCGATCAAGGAACCAGGAAGAAATCTCGCTGGAATTTTTATTCTGCCACTGCCAACTAGTAATCTGGGAGCATATGCTGAGTTGTTGGTCAAGTAAGTATGAGTTATGCCGAAACAACAGTTAAATTACGTAATGAGCACACCAAGACTGCCATATGTAATCTAGGAGAAATGCTAAACTTGTCCAGGCATAGTTCAGTTTAGAATTTTGCGGGTCATGCTCTGCAATTTGTGGACATGAACAGCTACGCCACAGGATCTGTCCACTGCCGTCTGCTGTTGTTGGGCTTCATGCGTAAATGCCGTTGGGGTCTCGTCGGGTACCCGCTACCCAGAGCCTGGGCGTCATTAAACTCAAAACGTGAAGCTTGTCGGGTTTTGTCCAATTCTCGTGCTTTCGTGGTTTCACCTCGGATTCTCTACTTTGCCACGGAAACTAGGGGAAGAACAGTCAGTATGCATTTATGGTTGTGCGCTGAGGAAATGAGATTTACCGGTTGCCACTTCTGAAAGTACAAGGTGTAGGACGTAGGAACACGAATTCACTAGCCAGTTGAAAAATTCATAAAAAAAATATAGTACGAATTTCATATGAATCAATTCAGAAAAACGTAGGAATATAGAAAATTTCCCGTCTCTAAGACGGGCCTCAGATCGATGGATGTGCTTTGCCAAAAGTTGCGTCAGGTCAGGTGTCTATGCTGTCTGCGCGAGAGCATCTTTGGCAGTTGCTTTCTTTTGCGCTTCTGTTTCAATTCGTTGCTACCGACTACAGTTACTTTACTTGTACCCCAGACTCCTAGCTGTATCCCCAATTTCTTTTGTGCTTCTGTTTCAATTCGTTGCTACCGACTACAGTTAATTGTACCCTAGATTCCTAGCTGTATCTCAATGTTACCGGCTTGTTTGCTTTGGCCCGGCTTATTAGTTGTAGTATAGTATTTTTCTTTCACAATAAAGCAGATAAAAACAAACAATATCAGCTAGTTTATTAATCGTAAAAATCATCAGCCGAACAAGACATTATATTTGTTGACTGGATGAGGACCACTGCCCAAACTCTCCAAAGTACGTTCAGTTCAGGTCGATTGCTCAGTATAGCTGAAACTTCGTCCCTATCCTGCATCATCGCCCTTGAGTGCTTGACGAGATGTTTTCTATCAGCTGATATTTTATACGCGTATCAAATGGTGCCTTCCTTTGAGTGGTCATGTGGTGGACCTGGTAGTGGTAATTGTGAGGTGGACATGATATCTTCTTTGAATATGCCATCACCTGTGCCGTTCAACTGATTAACGTTGATTTGCTTGCAAAGGCAATTCTAGGTGTCTCTTTGTTAGTTTGTCTAAAGTTTTGACTAAATAGGTAAAATATTAATGTTTATGACAAAAAAAAGTATGGTATGAAAACAAATCTAATGATACTTATTAATATTTTTTATTTATAGTTAGTCAATTCTTAAAATATTTAAACTTGGCAGTGCGCTAGAATTGTATTTTTTTATGTGGATAGAGGTAGTATATTCTACCAGCAGCTGCTTTGCCTCGGTGGCTTGACTTTCAATTTAAGACTGTGTTTTGGATGTTGTCAGAGTCAGCTTAATCTAAATCTAATTTAAGTTACACTGTAATTCACCCAACATACCACATTCAAACATTGCTTAAAGCTTGTTTGGATATTCATGTATTTACCTTAATCTATATGTATTGAAGCGGATTAGAGTGTAACTAAACTAAGTTCTACTCTGACACATGTGGTTTGAAAAAGATACATGCGTATCTAAATAAAATCTTAAATGTGTTTTCGGTCATGCTTGAAACAGAGGCATTGTATGCCTAAAAGCTTCTAATACAAATTAAACTAAGGATAGGCTTCTAATGTAACTGTTTATGTATGTAGAACTTAAACTAAGGATTCCCATTGAATCGCTCGATCCGCGACAAATCTTTTGGCATTTGTTATCGCCCCGGGTGCAGCAGTGCATGTACGGCCCACGGCCCAGACCAGCATGCAAAGGCCAGCTAACTCCATCCGTCCATCAGCATGATAAAACCCAAAATCCGTAGCTCGAGCTCGACGATGCTAAAGCAGCCACAAGCCCACAACCCAAATCTGAAGCCCACATGGGACACGCTAATGTACATCGATTATTATTGTCAGATATAGATCATGCGAGGCTTGCGAGCAACTGAAATCTGGACTGGCATTCTTTATTGTCCAGCCTTCCAGCCAGCCTGGTCGCGTCCGCGCCAAGTCAGAGCGCGCAGGACGCGGGCACCACTGAGCCACTGATGATGAGCCTCGCCAACGTGCTAGTTTGTGGCGGCAATCACTGTGTGCGTGTGTGTGTGTGTGTTCTCCTCTCTTTTCTGTCGCGACGGTGGGGCGTGCAGCATACGAATCACGATACGACCGAGGTGCCGTTTCTGATTACCATGTGCCGAGTCGTGGCCTGGTCGTGTGGTCGTCTGCACTCTGGAATGCTCCTCGATGCGCCGACGGGTTGGGGGTCCGGGAAGGCGTCGTGCGAGGTGCTGCGACCCATTACCTGCAAGTGGAGCACGTGGGTGGCGAGCCTGCAGCACAACTACTTCAGCAACCCATGGGCGATCGTCTCCGTCGTCGCTGCTGTCTTCCTGCTGCTGCTCACCATGGCGCAGACCTTCTACAGCGCCTACAGCTACTACCGGCCACCCCAATAACGATCGACTGTGAGAATTTGGTCTACAGAAAGCACTTCTATCAATCGGTATTGCACATTGTGAGAAATTGGTCTTTTCTGAATTGGCACTGTGCAATTCGGAATACGTACGGAATACCTAGTTTGCTGATTGCGTGATTCGATGGAGTGATAGTTGTAACTGATTTCTTCTTTTCGATTTTGGTTATTCTTTGTCAAGGAAAGATTTCTTCCATTTGTAGGCAGCTCCTAGCCGCGCTGCTAGAAATGAGATATGTAGGCGGATGGCAACAATTGGCGTCTTTAGAAATTGAGTTTCTAGATTGGGCTTGAAATATTGCTTATACAAATAGTTTTCTAGAAATCATAAATTGGGCAAAAAGTAATAAACTTTTTCTACTCTGTGGAGGTGCCTAGAATTCACAAGTCACCCGATTTAAAGTAGCTATTTTTTCTAGTCTAGGGAGGCTCCAACAAGTCACAAGTCACGCGATTTTCAGGTGAATCATCCACGCATAAGGCCATGGGGGTTCAAACCCATGATCTTTGGCTTCGCACATAGCTGCCTTGGCCACTGTACCATAAAGTCACTTCTAAATTAAGAGTACATGCACTCCCTCATAACCATTTTTACCTGATTTTAAAATAAGTATTTGGGATTTTGGGACCTTGAACTAATTCAAATGAAAATTTTATCAACTATAAGTTGTCTATCTACAAGATCTACAAATTTGGCTTTAAACATTTCTCCCATTCGAGGCGCGTTGTGCTTTTCTTGCTGGGCCATTGCACAAGTGGCCTTAGGCTCAAATCTGCCATAGTATTAAGTAACATTAACACCAGTGGTAGGTCCATCGAGAAAATAAGAGAATAGATAGAATACAAAATTGTGTGTATCTAGAAGGAATAAATGTCAAGGGGTTCATGGCGCAATGGCAAAGACCATTGGTTGGGGGGCTCTCACCCAGGGTTCAAATCCTGGGTGCGACACTTTATTCTGGATTTATTCCAGGATTTTCCGGCGCTACGCATTAAGTGGTAGGCGACGTTTCCGTCGACAGCGAGGCGCCTTTGGTGACTTCGTGAACTTCAAGATTTGTCGGCTCAGTCGTTGAGTGTCTGCGTTGTACTATGTACTCTCAAAAAAAATAAATAAGATGATGAAAGAAATGTTTAGTTATATCATTATATGATGACCTCAATTATTGTTGGCATATATTTATTTAGTGTAATATAGAAAAAAAATATTCCATATAGAACACATCTCCACTTAGCAATTTTATAGTTGTCACTGCATAGCTATGATTCAGATGGAAACAATATACATAACTACCTTTTGTGGTGCTCTACAGTCCCTGCAGTCAAGTTTAGCCTGTCTTCTACTCATAGCTAGAATCTTACTATTTATGAGTAAAGAATGCCAAATTTGTAATCAATAGTGTATAAGTAGTTCATCACCAATAACAATATTTAATTCCTCAAAATCTCTATCCACTTTGGCACAAAGATAGCTAGATCTTCACCATCCATTTAGATCCAACTAGTCATATGGTGCCCATCTAAACAATATTTTTTTGGTTGAATTATTCCTCTGAGGCCTCCCTTGCAAGCATGGGACCATTAAGCAACCAAAGCATTAAATGCTCTATGTTGGCTATCTCTAGCCATCGGTAGCGATTTACTAGTAGGCAGACATGGAATATTTTCACAACTCAAAATCGATCGCAGAGGCAAAAAAACATGAGCGAGATCGAGAGCACTCAGGCACCAACCTCGACCACCACTCACCCAGCGCACCCGCCGGCGGCCTTTGAGCCCATAGTCGGCGGCTAGCTTCGGTGTCGGGGCGCAAGCCCTAGCCGCCTCCCACTCAGCGCATGCGCTTGTCACCATCATGGCCCCTACAACCACCTTTGATGCACCAAGGGATGAGTCGATTAGGCTCTTCCAATCCGATGCCATGGCGGAGGATGCTCGCAACGATCTAGACTTGGCATGTATTGATGATGAAGGCAGTGCCTTTGAAGAACTTGATCCAAAGAAAGGTAAGTTTCAGGGCACCGATCTAGATCTGAAAGAGGAGGATCAAGCTCTTATATCCCTCCCCAAGTGTTGCTCCTCTTTTGCGCCTCATGAGGGGCAAAGGTGGTTGCAGGTGCTTATGACAGAACCTCTTAAGATAGGGCCCACTTGTTAGGATTAACCACTTAATCCCAACAGATGATCCAAACCTTAATTAGCCCATCAGGTGTCGCCACTTTGCAGCGGGTCATCCACCTCTTTCCGAACAGGATCACCTCATTACAATCATGACAGAAGTAATACGAAATTTTTATATTACATCAAAGTAGCGGAAATTTAAAGTCATATTACAAACCATAAGTTTTGAACATAACTTAGTGTCATACGATAAAGATACATCAAGCTGCTGATAGAGCAAGAACAAAGAACCGAGATACTCTTGCCCAAGAGTCAAGCAAAGACAGTTTATTCCTCCTCTTCATCTACACTGACCACGGTCATGCAGCAAGGAGCCACACACACCGGGTTGTGATCCTCATCTGCAACAGGGGTTAACAAACCCTGAGTACGGGAGTACTCCACAAGACTTATCCGACAAAGAAAAGTATTTGGTGGGCAAAACAGTATGCAAGTCATAGGATTCAAGGTGTGGTTTGCAAGAATCAAGTATTTTGCATAAATGAGCATTTATAAAAAGAATTGAAATCATTTATGTTATCCATAAAATTACTCAAGTATCGACCTGTAGGTATGATCGATAACAAGGTAATAAACATCCACGAAGGGATCCAACAAGTATCCAGTTAAAGTGTATTACTACGAAGAAGAAAACAGGGTCATGTTTCCATATCCGAGGAACACGACGATTCGAACCGGTTTATCCCAGCTGGGGCTTCCCTATCACACGACATATACAGCCGCTTAAAGCACGCATATGACTACCTTTCCCTGGATCCTCTCGCCAAGACCGGGGTTCCGCCACCCGAGAGCACAGTACACCTCTATCCAGTTCGCTAACTTGGAGGGTACACACTACTCTCGCCATCTCTCCACTCCCAGTGCGGGTTAACCGTTCTTCAAGCGAGAATAGCCAGAGTCCAGCTTCCCGGAGTATGTGATAAGTACTCCAAAGTCACAACCCTAGTCATGCATCAACGGACGGTTCCTAATCGACACAGGCGGAAAGAACCCGCTCACCAGATATCCACATCCGGTGGCTCTCCAACACCGTGTCCGCCCGGTCTCAGATTATTACTTCGATCAAGAGGACATAGCCATTTGCCGCAGCAATCCGCTATTCATCTCGAAAACAGAACCATTGTCGAAGCAAACAGGTTACCACCTATTCTCGCAGATGACAGGAAATCATCTGACTCTATCGGTCTAAGCATTGCTAAGCCGCATAAAGCAACATTCGTATTTTTAAAACAGTATCAAGGTACTGGAATAAATAATTCAAGGTAAGGCTATGCATCAAGTAGGAATTTGATCGAATACCGTAATGCAATAGTATAAACATAAGTGTATTTAAAGCAATCATTTTAAATACAAGGAAGTGTTTGAATGCACCGGGGCTTGCCTTGGTTGGAGGGATAAACGAACTCAGGCTCAGATTCGAGAGAGAAAACCCCTTCACTGGAGGTATCCAACCCAACCAACGAGCAATCTACACGATAAATGACATGTCTTAGATGATGCTTGAATAGAAACATGATGCTCAACTCAAACAAGCATGCTCATAAGAGAAGACTAAATAGATTACACCTTGATTACCACTTCCCTTCATGAAGGAAAGCAACACTAGGTTAGGGCAACTTAATTAAACCCTATTTATCTTGATTATCTAAGTTAATAATTACATCCCAAAAGAACTGAGCAAACAACATTACATCGAGCATGTCCAACTTGTGTTTGTCACTGGACAAATGACCATATGTATCAAATAATCCTAAATCACTTCAAAGCCTAAAGGTATTAGGGTTGCTAAACATTTTATAATTAAACAGGGCATTGTTACAGAACTAAAAACAGGAAAACAGGAAGCAGGAAAAACTCTGCACAGAACCTACGGTCGGCTGAAACCCGACCATCAGCGGCACAGAGGCTCGAGCGGTGGCGTCGAGAACCACAAAACACGGCGGCGAGTCGCCGTCGATGACCAAACCGAACGGCTACCCCTCGAACTTGCTTTGGCTCGCCGAACCGAACCCAACGAGGTACGCTACGACTCAAACAAACCTTCAGAGACACCTCATCGAGGGTGCTTACGATCGGACGGGGCTCGACCGATCTCGCACCATCGAGCACAGACCTCGATCGGAGAAACTAGGCCTCGACTGAAGAAGCTAGACCTCGATCAGAGACATTAGACCTCGATCGACCCTCGATCAGAGAAGCTAGGCCTCGATCGACACTCGATCAAGAGGCTAAGCCTCGACCGAAAGAAACGAGGTCTCGATCGATGAAACTGGGCCTCGACCGACCCTCGATCAGAGAAGCTAAGCCTCGATCGACACTCAGAGGACAACCGCGAGCAAAACGCCCAACAGAAACGAGACTAAAACCTACCCAGGAGACCTTGTCGACGGCAAAGGCAGCGAACTGAGCTCGACCGCACTCATGCCAACGGACACAAACCTCGATCGAAGGAGCTAGGCCTCGAGTAGAGACGCTAAGCCTCGATCAAACCCAAACGAAACAAGCAACAACTCCAGCAAGCTAAGCGGCCCCCAAACAACGCGAAGCGTAAGCCAAACGAACACAGAGCTAAGAGCAACCCCCTCGACGACGGCGTTGGCGGTTGACGGAGATCTGCGCGACGCGCGCCGAAGAGAACACGCACGCGCTCGAGGGCAACTACCCCTCGAGACTGACTCAGAACGGCTAGGCGAAGCTAGCGCGAGACTCAGATCTTGAAAAGATTAACTACAACGACTCGACGACGAACACACCGCCGCGCCAAACCAGAACAGCGGCGGCACTCGAGGACAGAGCTCGAAGGCTCGACACAAGGATAAACGAGAAGAGCGGAGAGATCAAGGAGCTCACCCTGGTCACGGAGCACAAGCAAGTGTGGCCGGAGGTGAAGCAGAGACGACCGTCGATGGAGAACGTGCCGGCGGAGACGAAGAACTGCGCGGCAATGAAGATGTTCCCGGAGCTGTGGTCCACCATTTGCAAAACGGAGAACCCAACAAGACTCAGAGATGAACAAGGAGCAAGAAACATAAGACAACAAGACAATGCGGCTCCAGCGCAGCCCGGTCGAAGACGGACCAGAGCGGCGGCGGTTTCGGCGGAGCTGAGGAAGACGGATCCGCATTGAACGAATGCGGGCTCAACGACTTCAACCAACTTACCCCGAGGATGCGCAAGGTCAAGGCGAAGGCAATGACGAAAGATTGAGTGATTGACAGCAGCTAACGAGCTCGGACGAGTTCGTCAACGATGAAGGTGAAGCGCTCGGCGAAACAGAGCAGAGCGAAGGAGAAGTGTGGAGCAGTGGCGTGGAAAGGAAAGAAAAGAGGACGACGTCCCACTTTTAAAGACGGCAACGGGCTCCGCAAGATCGCCACGTACACACGACAAGACGGGAGTCCATGGACAGGCGTTGCGCGGCTGGCGACAAGTGTCGGCCAGGAGCGACGTCGAGATCGACCCCGCCATGCAACGGCTCGAGGAAAGGACAAAACTGACCCTGCGGCTATTTTGCAAAATGCTCAAGCTTCCAGGGGTTTTCAAGAAAAACTTTGAACACGAAAGATGTTCAAAATTTCAAGATCTACAACTATGCTTAAACAACCACAAGCAAAAAAAACTTATAGATTTTGAAAATCATGTTTAGGGTTTAATCCACCCCCTCTGGGAAATAGGGTTTGGATTCAAATTTTAAATTTTTAGAATTTGAAAAGATGACCTGCATTCAAACAATTGATCAAACACAAACAAGTAAACTCATTTTAGTTCAATGCATATCTAGGTTTTCAAACAAATGAATGATGCTTAATGCATATGATGACATGATCAATTTTTAATTAAGAGATTAACACCCAGGGTGTTACAGTGCTCTTGAGAGCACTGCTTTTCCCAAGGTACCCCATCTATGTTTTACTAGCTTGATGAGTTGTGATGTATAGGGTTCATCCACCATTAGCTTGATTTCACTTGCAAATGGTTGCTCCAAAACCCCAAACCTAGTAACATTTTTAATTGACCTGTAGTTTTACTCTCATCAGGATTACAAGAAGTTCTGCTCTAAAACTGAAGGTGACTTGTTTCTAGATATATCATCAAATGGACCAGATATGTTCAATGGAAGCAAACTACAAAAAAAGGTAGCCATTTTTTATTAGAAAACTTCATCAATACTTGTAGTTTTACCCATTGGTAGATTATTCCCTTTTGTGCTTTAAATGTTTGAAGTATGTAGATAGAAACTTCAAATTTTAATTGCATCTACTGTTTAGTGCAGTGTTTGGTTGCAATAAAAGCACAAGTGAATAAATTTAAAAGAAAGATTACATCTTTTATGTACCGTCTGTATTTAGAAAAAGGATGTACAATACTAAATATTGTTTTGGTATGTTCTTTGGTCTTGCAGAGGGAATTGGATTCTGATGGTGCTGGAAGTAGTGATATGGATTTTTGAACTATGCATTGTTTATGCTTTTATGCATATACTTGAAAGATTTTATATGTATTTCTTTGTGTCAATAATGTGGTTTGAAAATAATTGTCTATTACATTTAAATGGAGATATAGTGCTATACTTGAGATATCTTACTATTTACCTCATATTTGAATAAACAGTTGTACGTCCTTCTAGCAGGAGCAAGGCTATTAGTACTGGGGGGAGGGAAAGAGGAAGAGGAAGGAGAAGGGGAAGGGGCCTTTTACTCATAGATACCAACCCATACTCTATGAGATGGATAAGATGCCCTTTGGTTTTCTCTAATTATGGGGAAGAGGTTTTCTTGAGAGCCTGCATGATAGCAACCAATCTACAAATTGTCATGTTGTTGTTTAAAAATAAAATGCGCAAGAACATTTGCGTTGCATCAAACCATTTGATGATGCTCCATTTTCATGAACTATCTACTTAGCTTGTTAATGTTTGCTTGTGTGATTTGATCTCCTTGCCATTTGTTAAACTGGAGGCTGATGCGTTTTGTTTAATTCCTAATAATATTTGGTGACAATTTTACCATATAGTTGCATGTGATGCTTGGTCTTTTTAATTTATGATGCAAGAAGGTGCATCATATATAATTAGTTGTCCGATGAATAATTTTCTACTGGTCATATTTTCCTTCATCAGTTTGATGTTTCAGTTGCTGCCAATATATATCTTATCAATTTGTGTAGCACTCATACATATGGAAGGTGCTCCAGGGCACTCACAATGCAGTACCTCGAATATTGTGGATTTGGAGTCTAAATAAGACTTGAAGTCTTGTTTTTTTCATCATCTCTCTTTAATAAATACACTATCACATCAATAAAATATCATAAATAAATGATAATAAATAATCTTGGATTCTATGATAGAGTCTTGCATTGGGAGTGCCCTGAAGTGCGCAGTCAAGTGTTGGACATGAAAGCTTGTGCTTATTGAGCGTCATAGTCAAGCATTAGTATGTTTGCTTTATATCTTACTGTTCTTTCTTTAAATATTGTTTTCTGCTTATCTGTTGTGGTTATCTTTTTTGATGCAAATTAAACTGCATAGTCTTGACGGTTTTGTACTAGCTTTTCAAATAGTATTTTCTTAATGTAAACTACCACTACTAGAGAACAGGTCTTTGCTCGATGTCCAAAATAAGTTTTAGTCTCGAAATTTTTTACGTTCGGGACTAATAAATCCTTAGTCACCAACCGGGGCTAAAAGTCTGGGACTAAAGGTCCAGAACATTTAGTCCCGGTTGGAAATATCAACCGGGACTAAAGATAGACCTTTTAGCCTCGGTTGGTGTTATGAACCGGGACTAAAGGTCCTTCGATGGGTGGTTCAAAAGGGAAGAGTCTGCTTTATTAACAAATGTGTTTACTAGGTGGGGTGGTTCGTGTGTGTGAAGCGGTGGGAGGCTTTATTTTTTTTACGGGAAGTGACCAAGTAATCTTTTTGACGCGGACACACATATATGATTAGGGATGTAAGAAAGCTAGCCCACTAACCTGCATATAGACTTTTTCTCTTTTGGTGTGGATCAGCGACCAATAGAACTAAGTCTATATGTAGATTTACGGACTAATCAATTTGCATCCCAGCATGATGCATCTGAATTAGCTAGGTGGGCCTCAACCCTGGATCGATTATGAGCGAAGGGGAACATTCAACGTCGTTGCTACACAGGCACACAACACATCAACACAACCCGCCGAGCACAACGGGCCAGACGGCGGAGTGATCAGTCGTTTCACGGTCACGAGACGCACAGCGCTGCTAGATCTGCGCTTTAATTTATCAATCTGTGCAGTGCCCTCAGCTCAAGGATGCAGCGCCGAGTAGGTCCGGTACTTGTACTCCGCCGCCGCGTCGACGGCGCCGGCCGGCTCGCTGGAGCTGTGGGATTTGCACGGCAGGTAGCTGTTGACGGGGCACGTCTTGGGCTGGTGGAGGAACTTGGCGCACTCGTCGTGCGAGCGCTGGTTGGGCGCCCACTGGACGCAGTTGCGGTCGACGTTGAGCCTCCCTTCCTTGATCAGGTCCCAGCAGCAGGACCCGAGCGACGTGAAGTAGTTGCCGGAGAGCGTGAGGTTCTTGAGGTGGCCGAAGGCGAGGCGGCAGAGCGCGTCGGGCACCTCGCCGTACAGGAGGTTGTCCGCGAGGTTGAGCTGCTCCACCTTGCGCAGGCACGCGAACGACGCCGGGATGGGGCCGGTGAGGCGGTTGGTGCCGGCGTCGATGACCGTGGCCTTCTCGAGGAGGCCGAGCTCGTAGGGAAGGCAGCCGCCGAGGCTGTTGTTGAGGAAGAGCACCTCGAGCAGCGTGCCGGCGTTGCGGGCGATGGACTTGGGTATCTCCCCCGTGAACCGGTTGTTGGCGAGGGAGAGGTAGTTCACCGGCGACTGCCCGATGTTGTCCGGGAGGCTGCCGGAGAACTGGTTGTTGTTGACGAAGATGGCCTGCACCTTCGGGAACCTGCAGAAGACGCCCGCCGGGAGCTCCCCGTAGAAGCTGTTGAACCGGATGTCGACGAAGGTGGCGTTGGTGAGGCCCAGCACGTCGGTCGGGAACGTGGCCGGCGCGAGCTTGTTGTTGCTCAGGTCCAGCTCGTAGAAGTACTGCAGGCCGCCCAGCGCCGGCACGGCGCCGCCGAAGTCGTTGGAGTTGGCGTGGAACAGCGCCAGGTCCGGCAGGCTGTTGATGAAGCCCTGCAGGGAGTCCGCCCGCAGCATGTAGCCGTTGAAGTCGACGGACGCGATGGTCCGGTCCGTCACGTTGGGCGGCCGCTCGCAGAAGAAGCCCTTGTAGCTGCCGCACAGGTCCGTGCCGCTCCAGCTCCCCGTCACGTCCATCGGGTCGCACGTCACCGTGCTCCGAAACTGCTGGATCACCAGGTACGCCCTGTACAGCCGCTCGTTCTCGAAGTCGCACGGCCGCGGCTGCGACGGTGAAGGCGACGAAGGGCTGCTGCCGCCGCCGCCGCCGCCAATGCCGATGCCGATGCCGATGCCGATGCCCCCGTCCCCGCCGCTGCCTAGGCCGACATCGAGGTCCTGCCGGTGCCGGCTCGGCAGCCGGCTGGCTCCGCCACGGCTCTCCACGAGCGCAGCGCAGGAAACCAAGAAACAGAGGAGAGCAGCAGCAGCAGCGCTTCGCGCGGCGCGTGCTGGACCTAGACCTGCCATTTCCCGGATTCTGGTCACGGGAAGCGTCGGTGGCAGAAGACGAGAGAACCCACGTGGGACGTGGTTCCTGCCCCTTTCACGTACGCGAGCCGAGAGAAGAGAGAACCAGCCGGTTCCGCGCGGCGTCTCCTGCCAAAACTCCCTGCGAATCGGATAGTGTGGGAGGGTCGGGAGCGCGACCGCGACGGCGCGTTCGAGTGGTCGCAGTGGCATGGCCGTCAGGACGTGCGGTATCTATATAAACGCCCGTGCAGGTGCAGGTGCAGCGGCAGGGCGGGACCTGGTCCACGCTTGCTGCTTGCATTGAACACCTCACTCTGGCCGGACAGGAAGGCTCGGTAGTTGGGACCTGAGAGCGGCAAGAGTGATCTTTCCTGCGATGGCAATTCACAGTCAGCACGACGGCCTTCGTAGAGGCAGTCAGCACCGTTTTTTTTCCTCATGCAACTGCAGTGCTCTGAATTATGAAAGGAAGGATTGTACAGAATCGGTATTTACTGGGTAAAGCTAAATGTGCCCTCAAGGGCATGTGTTGCCAATATATTCACCGTAGCCCCCCTATGGCCTCCTTTCTCTTATAAAATCTACTCATTTCTCCATTAAATTTTTATAAAATTCACTTATTTTTCTATTAAATCTCTAAAAAATTCACAAAAAAATTCATTGTTAATCATAACATGAACTTAGATAGTAAGTATTAGTGCTAAATATTCATTATCAATCATCATCTTTATTACTTAGCCCCCCTGACCACATCCTAGATCCGCCAATGGTTGCATTGGCGCGGTGAAGGTGCTGGGAGCACATGTCCTTTGAGGGGGAAAAAACATTCGTATTTACTGTCCTTCGCCCGCGGCTGATTCAGTTTCAGACGAGGATCTTGTCATGTTGCCTGTTGGTGGATTGTCCATATATGCAATTATGCAGTATCCAGATCCAAATAATTGGAGAGTTGGACTAGTCTGATGCTCCGAACCACTGTATTGATTGATAAAAAACAATTGGATGCATTTGATTCAGAAAACAGATTATTCCACTACTTCGTCGTAGCAATGGCGCTTCGATTTGATAGTATTGAGCTAACCTATCAAATCGACCGACCAAAGCTAACCTGATGAGTGGTGACCAGGTCCTTTAGGTGATACCAAAGTGGTACGTGCAGTATCACCTTTCTGTACAATGTGCAAGTTCGGCATCTACATTCACCTTTTCTCGGTGCTTAGCATGCATTGGGCACTTTTTTGTGTAGTCACTGCAGTAGTAGCCTGGCTACCTGGTGATTGGTGACCAGGATCGAATCACATGTTTCACCGTGCTCATTCTCAACTGAAAGCCAACTCACCAACAGTCCAACACCCTTTTTCCAAAAAAAAAGTCCAACACCTTTTTACGCAATCTGGAATACTGTAGAGTGAAAATTGCACACTCTGGGCCTTGGACGAATGCACATTGCTATTTTTACTTGTAACTATGTATAACAAGTACATCGACCTAACTACATTGACCATGCGATGGCAAGATGATTTCATCTTCAACTCCAAGCACGTACCATTTCGTCTTCCCTGTTCCCTGTGTATATCTTACAGGTAATTGAAGGAAAACGTGAAAACTAAAATAGAGTCATTTCGTCGTTACTAGGCAAGTTGGAGCGCATTATTTCAACAACCAACGAGAAGTCGACATATAACTTATATAAAACCGTACGGGATAGTATAAAGTACTACAAAATAGAATTACAGAAATCGTGGTCCAGAAGTGCCTTATCAAAACCCATGGTTTTGTCATCGCCCTCGATCAGCTCGATTACAATCGATTTGGATAGGGGGAAAAAAATCTTGAAAACAAAAAGGATAAACTATGAAATAATCCGTTTTTTCTATCTAGTGCTTTTCCGGATAGCACATATAAACTTAGCTCTACAATTTTGCAAGATTTTCTGCTGCGTTCCCAGAAAGGAAAACATCGCACGAGGCCACACTGCTAAACTCCCAACAGTGAAGTCGGCTACTACCTGACAATGTGTATGAAATATTACCAAGCCGCCAGCTGCAACTTCAAGTACCGGTGCTATCTGCCATCTCCAGCGTGCCCGTCGACGCCGGTGGTTACGGTGGTTGCGTGGCCGCTTTCGGCCCTTTCCGCGCTAATTTGCCCATCTCCGTCTTCCTCTCGATCGATGGGCGCCGGCCGGGTGAGTCCGGCCAAACTGACGCGCAGAACGGACGCGAAAAGAAAAGGGACCTGCGCCTGCTCGTGGTCACGGGTTGCCAACAATAATGCGCCGTTGTCCCCGGCCCCCTTGCCGCCGCCGCGCGGGCTTGATCGGCCGATCAGTGTGTCCTGCGGCCTGCGCGGCAGAGCGCTGCGACCTGCCGTGATGGCTGCGGGTGGGCCGGCCGTCGACTCGTGGACCACGGACACGGAGACGGAGTTTGCTCGGCTGTTCCCTTGCACAGCTGCACGCCGTGCGCGGCAGGGCGCTGTCGCTGCCGAGGGGCAGCTCGCGCTGCACCTGCACCTGCACTGTGCTGGATCTGCTTCGATCGGACTAGGTAGCTGTGCTGGTTCTCATCGTGCACACATCAGGCTGCACAGCTATACTATCGCTACGTAATCTGCGCGTGTGAGCGCGTCGTTCAAGCGTTTTCATTGCGTTTTGTGACACGAGGTGACAGTCCAACTGCAGACGTACGTGAGTAGTAATAGGTCTCCTCGCTCGCTCTCATTTGCTCACCTCGGTCCCTCAATCCACGTAGTTGCTGGTGACCCGTACTACTCCCGTATCCACACTGCCCCCGGCACTCGGGAAGCCATCCGACTCCACAGCTAGCCGTCGGTCTCGGTACCACGGGCGCCAGCCGCAGCTGGTCGTACTAGGAGACTCAGGAGAGGACGAGAGGTGCTGCCCAGCTGTGTAGCAAGCTAGGCGCTATGGATGGCTCCATTTCTTTTTTTTTCTTTTCTGCCGTTGTTGATTAATTGTTAACGTTAGAGCATCTCAAAGAGGCCAGCAGAAGCCACCAGTGCTCTGCCAGTAGGAGGCCAGGGCATCCGGCCTGGCCGGGCCACAGAAGTGGACACTCGGGCAGGAGGCGGTCGAGGGACGAGCAATCGGCAGAACAGGGATGACGGGTAGCGGCTGCTGCCAGGTAGGCGCCGGCGATGACAAGTGTTGGAAATCGGCTGGCAATCTGCGGTCATCACTTGACTGAGGGCATCGGCTAGGGCTGGGAGGGGATTTCGAGTTGGGGTTGGCAACAAAAGGGAACATTAGCGATGATTTTTTTTGTCACTCGATACAGCGTCTTGTATCAGATTGCTTATGAAGTTATGAGTAGTTAAGGATATACATTCCTCTCTAAACCTTACTAGTCCATTGTAGTCTCTATCATTTCTTTATCAATATGTACGATATATGAGGAAGTGAGTCTACCTCAATTGCTTAGGATATAGTTATGCACCTATATATCCACTTAGATTCAAGTGCTATCTCGTCTTGAGTTTAGGTGTCTATCCTCTTTTTATTAAAAACCTACCTAGTTCCTCCTGTGTTGAATCTCTTTTTCTTTTTTATTATACTAGCAATCATGTTTGTGTGTTACCATAGATATATAATTTGTTATGGGGTTCTTATGCCAATACTATTGAGGCGGTTATTTTTGTTGGGTTTATTGGGCTTGGTCATAATTAAATCAAATATATTCAAAGCCCATAATAAATGCTAGTCCAATAAAATTTAATCATGTATGGGACATTACCATGATATTGGCTTAACTTAAATATGTGGCTATTTATGAGTTTAAGAAAGGTGAAAGATGAGCCATATGTACCCGCGCATGTCGTGACATGGATGGGCTCAGCTGAAACTCCTAGTTTGGTTTTGGTAATTTTGTGATAACCTTAGGTGGACAAATATGTGTAATATGAGACACACAGATGCCACAACCCATAACAGAGGAGGGGTTGTCTCTTGGCTAGGCCACCTTATCATCCACACCCTCTCTTGCCTCTCCTCCCTCCATGATTTGCATGTAATATTAAAACTAGTGGTAGGTTCCTCAAGAGAATAAGAGAATATAAAGAAGACAAAGAATTATGCATACCTAAAAGGAATAAAATGAATAAGAGGAAGAAAGAAACGTTTAGTCATATATTGACCTCAATCTGTTGTTGGTATATATTTAATTAGCCATATAGAACATGTCTCCACTAGGAAGCTTTACTTTTCACTACATTGCTATGATTTAGATGTAAACAAACTATGGAGGCGCCTTTTTGGAGCTCTATAGTCAAGTTAAGGTTGGAAGACATAACACATAATAATTTAATCAATCTGATAGTAGTTTGAAAGTTGGTAGTAGCAAGAACCATACTATTTATGGTGAATGAATGACATGTTTATAATATATATTATATATGTAGTTCATCCCTAATAACAATATTTAATTCCTCAAAAGCTCTATCCATATTAGATAGATTTTGTGTCTTCATCATTCATGTAGATCCAAGTGTTCTTATTGTATCCATGTCAACCACGTCTTTTTGGTTGAATTATTCCTCATGGGCCGCCTTTGCAAGCATGGGGCCATAAGCAACCAAAGCATTAAATGCTCTATGTTTGCTGACACATAGCCACCGGTAGCATTCTTTGCCTCCAGTCGAAGGGAGGCAGGGAACATTGTCACAACTCAAAACCAATCGTACAGGCAAAAGACATGAGGGAGAACGAGAGCACTCAGATGCCAACCCTAGCCACCACTCAAGCAACACAATCGACGATGACCTTCATGGCCCCGGCGACCAGCCCTGGTGCTGGGGCTCTAGCCCGCATCGCCTCCCACCCGACGCAAGAGGTTGTCTCCATCATGGCCCCCGCATCCAACATTGATGCACCAAGGGATGAGTCGATTCGGCTCTTCCAGTCTGATGCCACGGTGGAGGACTCCTACAGTGATCTAGAGTCGAGATCTATTGATGAAGGTGGTGTCTTTGAAAAACTCCATCCAAAAGAAGGTAAGTTTCAGGGTGCCGATCTAGATCTAAAAGGGGAGGATCAGGCTCCTATGGTGCTTCCCACATGTTGCTCGTCTTCTACACCCCATGAGGTCGCATCGGTGGCTGTTGATGCTTTGGGGAGTGCGGCTAGTGCTCTAGGGAGTGTCGCTTGCCCTAGGGTAGTCCTACCAAAGGGAAGCATTCAAGTGGACACCATCAAGCAAGTAGAAGTGGTAAGGGAGGAGACACATCTGGGCCTTGGCTCGGCCAATGAAGCAGAAGAGGGCATAGGAGATGCCTTAATTTTTTCTAACACACAGGCATGTGTCCAGGGCAAGCGTGCCATCACCACTACAACTGAGGTAATCAATGTGCCTTCCTCTCCTAATACTCTAGCCTGTGCTCTCCTCTTGCCCTAAGCGTTGAACATACCTTTGGCGGTAGAGGCCAATGTACTAGGCTATGACATCAATATTTTCTAGTGATTGCCTTTAGTATGCACGTAACCTGCTCGACTATTTGTTAAACCAAACTAGCAAGTAGTGAAATTGAAGTAACAATTGAGGAATAGCGGGATATTGTTTCTTCATCGTTTCCATTATGTGGCCACTCCATATCGACCTTTGATTGCCAACACTAGAACTACTTCTAGGGCTACTGCTTTTGGTGCCTTGTATGCAACCATCAACTAACATCTTGTCAAGGTCATGTTTGTTGTTGGGCCTGGGCCTACATCTAATATGGCCACGTTGCCCGAGCTGGCTAGAGAAGAGGGAGGGCACACACTGTCTGCCCCCAATCCACTCATGTAAACTCTTTTTAAGGCACCATTCACTCTTGCCTCACCTTTAATCAATAATTAGTTGGTCTTCGCGCTCATTCCATCTACAGTGGAGTCAAGCAAAATGCTAAAGTGAAGACAATGGCCCATTTTACGAGTATGCCAAAGAATTGTGCATTGGAAGGCATGGCAGTGGTGATTTCCTCCTAATCCATGACATACGAGATGACCAAGAACCACGCTAGATCAATGCTAATGGTGGCTCGTGCTATGTAGTCGGAGTATTCATTCACTACCATTCCTATCAGCAGGTGGTCAGCAACATAATCTGTGTGTCTTGAATTGCCATCACCCAAAAAGCTCCTCTCCCTTGTTAACTACCCCATGTAGTGCGATATGACCCTATCCATGTTGGCATGATACACATAGAGGGAATCATGTTCGAGCTCCATTCATAGCACTAGCATATCCTTGACATGGAGATCACTTGGTGATACCATGTCCATGTTGCCATCAAAAACTTATTGGTGCATGTGGAATGACTTGGTGGCTATAGCTGTGCTAGGGAAAATTGTTTGCTTTGTTGGATTAGGACTAACACCTTTTGTTATAACACCATGGATGTGTTTTATTGGTGGATATGGATGCAAAGCCCAAACCTCCTATTTCAATCCAAGAAAATGACCATCTTCCCATAGCACATTGGCCACTTTGGTTGTACTCCAAAGCAAGTTGGGAATGTGAAGAAGAATAAGGAGGTATTCGACCTTCTCATCTATCCAAACTTCCATGAGGACTAGAGTGTATTGCACATTCACACTACAAGCTCCCATTAGAGTATTTTTTTTGTATTTGGAGTCCTCTTATTCTGACAAGTATCTATGTATCCACAACTTTGACAACTGGATTCTTGGGGGAGTTGAATGAACACTTTACTCCAGCATGGAACTTGGGTTGTATAGCTCCACCACTAGATATTTAGTGATTCTAGCAAGATGAGTTTGAGGATCATGAGTAGAGGAGAGGCATGTGTTGCTTAATGGAGCATGTATGCTAGGCACTTGACCTCCGCCCTCCGTCGTCCTATTTTTTGGTTCTTGTTCTATTATTTGGTTTCAAGGACTGCATGTGTCATGTGCTTATAATATGGAATTCTGGACTATTTTTTTGTTTCAAGGACCGCATATGTTCACTTGTTGCTAGTATGTCTTACTGGACTATGTAAAATTATAATGTTCACTTGTCGTGTGCCACACTGTCTTTGTTGTGCTTCAGTTCTTATTGATGCCAGGAAGGCTGGAATGCTCCTAGCTTGTGCACTTGTGATATTGATTATTGATCTTGTATTCTAGCTGTTATTTGCAAGGTACAATGTACTTATACACTGTGACTATATTAATTCTATCATAATAGTATATTAATGTGTTGCTGAAACTTGGGTCGCGGGTCCCCGTTGAATCTGGGGTCCCCATCGGATTCGGGGGCGAGTGTGGATTTTCACCCGAAATGGGGTTCGGGTTCGGGGCGGGTTTCCTTGGTGGATTTTTACCCTGAACCTGACCCGTTGCCATATTTAAATATGGTAGCAACAAATGAGCTAATTGGAGAAAATACCATGCATGGAGGCTACCGAAGGCCATTACCATTGTAAGGATGTTGTTAATATCGTAGGTGTATTGGCTGTTGTAGATAGGCGATGCTATATAACAGGCGACACATATGGAGAAGATCAGAGATGGTGTCAGACCAAGTACCTAGTAGCCTCCTTGTTTCCTATGTTAGCCATAAATCGTGTCACAACTGGCATATTACTTGTGCAGATATGTTGTAGTAAGGGTAATCCTATGTATAAGCTAGTTGTATTATTAATGGGGGCCCTCACGGTGAGAAGCGGCTAGTATATTAGTATAGTTGTATAAGGTCGATCAGTGCATGTTATAGGTTCTTAAGATGTTATGGAAGTGTATTTGAAGCTTGGCTATTATGTACCATGTATTACATTGTTTCATTGTTTGATTAGCTATGACTTCAAATTACATTGCTATGGCATCACATATAAGGTGGAAAAATAATAATTACCAATCTCTTTCTACTCATCTATAATGGTTAGGGGCCTCAATTGTGCCACCAACAAGGAATTTGTGAGGGACATGATAACATCAGGTAGAATAAACATTATGTGTTAAACTAAGATATTGTCGTGAGATCACATTCCAACATAGAAATGTGAGAGTTATCTCCAATGTAGATGAAATGAACCATTGAGAAGTATTAAGAACCCTAAAAGCTCTATTGTTACTAGAAGAAACTGTGAAGAAACTAGAAAGGTTAACTTTCACATATATAAACCTAGGGAAACCATGGTATTAATGAGTGTTTCAAATTGTGATAATATAAGTATTATGGATAATATTTTTAACTATAAATGTTTTGTAAGATATAAGTTTAGACATAAAAGGGGGTACATTGGTGTCATTAGAACATGATGCAAAAAATGATTACCATTAGGAAGAAATGTCCTATTTGAGTAAGTCGACTTTATCATATTCTTACATCTAACCATGATAGTGCATCGACATTACATTATAATTTGCAAAATCTAGCTATAGACCGACACCAAATTAATAGTAATCTAGCCTCCAACATGCATACAAATGATTCAATATGTTGTCTTCCTAGCTTGTGTTATATTGGGTTGTATGCACCATTGGCTTGATATGCAATTTCACATGCACATGCTTGGTCCAAAACCAAAAACCTAGTAACATTTTTTTATTGACATGTAGTTTTACTCTCATCAGGATTACAAGAAGTTTCACTCCAAACTTGAAGTTGACTTGTTTTCAAATGCATCGTCAAATGGAGCAGATATGTTCAATGGAAGAAAACTGCAAAAGAAGGTAGTCACTTCTTTTTCTAGAAAACTCCATCAATACTTGTAGTTTTTATCCATTAGTAGATTATCCCCTCTTGTTCTTTAAAGTTTGAAGTATGGGATAGAAAGTTGCGTTTTCAATTGCATATACTGTTTAGTGCAGTGTTTGGTCACATTAAAAGCACAAGTGCTTAAATTAAAAATAATTTTTTTGAATGACATCTTTTATGTTCATTTGGTATTTAGAAAAGATTGTACAATACTAAACAATGTTTTGATATATTCTTTTGTCTCGCAGAGGGCAATGGATTCTGATGGTGCTGAAAATAGTGGTATGGACTCAAACTATGCATTGTTTGTTTTTACAGCACTTAAAAGATCCTACCCATATTCCATTATGTCTATAATGTGGTTACCGGTTAGATAATAAATGTCTATTACATTTAAAATGGAGATTTGTAGTGCTACATTTGAGATGTATTATTATATACTTCATGTTTGAAAAAAATGCAGGGACATCTACCAGGAGCAGTAAGGCTATTAGTACTGGGGGAAGGGGAGGAGGAAGAGGAAGAGAAAGGGGAAGGAGCAAGAGCAGGAGGCCTTCTACCGCATATCGTCCCATGCTCCATCAGATGGATAAGCTACCCCCTGGTTTTATCTAACTGTGGAGGGAAATGATTTTCATGAGACTTCATGATAGCAACCAATCCACAAATTTCCATGCCATTATTTAAGAATAAATGCATAAGAATTTTGCGATGCATCAAACCATAGGATGATGCTCCATTTTCATGAACTATTTGTTTGTTGATGTTTGCTTGTGTGATTTGACCTCTATACCCTTTGTTTTAGTGGAGGCTAAGATGTTTGCTTCAATTTCTAATAATATTTGGAGGCAATTTTACCATATCTTTGCATGTGATGCTATCACTAGTGATTGTCTTCTAATTTCTGGTAGAAGAAGATGAATCATAATCCTTCCGTCCCTAAATAACTATCATTGAAAATACGTGCAACAACTGTATCTTTAAATAAATTTATTAAAAAACTATATTTAAAGATCTTTCTAATGATACTAATTATGTAGCACACATATTAATATTTTTTAATATATATTTAGTCAAATATGTTTTTTGGGAAGCGCAAACGACAGATATTTAGGGAGTATATAATTAGTTCAATGCTTTAATTGCTCCTAACATGCACCTTAGTAGTTTGTGGAGCACTCATACATATGGAAGGTAATAAGCTTGTGCTCCACGAAGTGCACATTCTAGTTCTCCATGAAGTACACATAGGTTGGGGAGTGCTCTCACAAAGATTAGAATATTTATAATAACCACCAGAATCAATAGCCATCAAAGGAGAGAGCTGGGAGGTATAAGTACCCCGCAAACAAATAGTAGTCATTAGAGCCTCAACTAGCTGTTAGAAAAATCAAGCTTCAAAATTCTGATCATCCCTAGAAATTCCAACCCTCCAGGACATGGAACCCCTAATTGGAAATTTCATCAGAAATCTCTATCCACAGAACCACTAATCAGAAATCTAAACCTTAACAGTGTTGATGGTTCATACTGGACCATCCTATATGGCATACTGGACCGTCTGGTATGCATGCCCTATAGCACATACAAGTTAGTATTTAGGTGGTTATCTCTTAGATCTCACATGGGTTACATAAATTCTCGTTATGTTGCATCATCCATTTTGATATTACGACATAGAAATGAACACTAGTTTAAATAAATCTGAAATTCAAATTGATTGAACTTTATATCTTAAAAAATGTCATTTTTTCTCAATTTGTCTTCTCAAGAGTTGCAACAAACTTGTATCTAAGCAAAGCCAACTTAAGCATGTGGTTCATATGTGATTCAACAATGATTGATTCTCCTCAACATATGACTCATCATACTTGATTGGTGCCTCGATTCAATGCAAGTAGTATCTTATTCACTTTCGCTTAGTTCCATAGAAAACCATTTTCTTGCTATTTTCACTCTATTAAGCCATTCTCAATTCATAGTCATGCAGTTACTCCGTGCGTAGAGTAAATCAGAAGAAGCTATTTTTTCATCTTTCAACCCCTATTTTATTTCATAGAATCACTTCAATCTAAAAATTGTTTGGTAAAGCTCCTCCTAGATTCAATTTAAAAACCGCTCTGGGAGCTCTACCAGACAGACCGCTAAATAGCAACTTTGTATGGGGAAAAATCTTGGTCCCTCCCCTTCCTTTACGGGAGAGAGAGAGAGGGGAAGTTGAGGAATTCAGAAAATTTAAGAAAAGGGGACTGAAATGGGTCCTTCTGGAGGGTTTTTTTTTTATCGTCCATCTCCTTTACACTAATTATAGTGGGAATTGTATTTCTTTAATCAGGTGGAAATGCTCTTTATCCTAACAATAAATGCAAATATTTATTTGATCCAAAGGGTGATATTTATTTGATCCAAAGGGTAGGGTACCGATTTACAGTATTACACATGCTTGTGAATTGAGCAGGTTTTCCAAATTTCTCAAGTACAACATTGTTTACATTTCCAAATAAATACACAATAAATTACACACCATATGCGTAGTATGCTCGTTTTTATTGGAATTGGAAATAACTTAAGATCATTCGAGGTATAACTTAAATCGCAAGATTGAGCTCCCAAGTGCTGAACAACTGTAGATGACTTAATTTTGAGGTCGACGCTGAAATTTGTACTCCGAGTTTTATGCTTTCTTTCTGAAGACAAGCCTGCCCAAAAGGTTAACACGCCGCTTCTTCTTTTTTGTGTCAACAGAAACGGATGGCCGGGGTGACTTGGGGACCGTTGGACGAACAATGAGCAGGGTCGGAGCACTTTTAGCAGACTGTAGACTTCGGCCAGAATCTTGCTCGTGTTCTTTCTTCTCAGTTGCATTTGCATTAGGCTCACCGTGTTCTTTCTTCTCAGTTGCGTCAGGCTCAACTAACGGGGGTAGGGTACCACATTTCTCTTTATATGATGGATCTGTATTTGATGGACTTTCCAGAGCATGCAACTGCTTACTTAGATTTGCCATTGTTTCTTGGCATTCTGCAAGTTTTCTGGCTGCTGCAGAAATTGCTGAGGTCTGCAAGAGCAAAAATCATTTTTTTTCAGTCCATCTCTCTATAAAAGATGGAATGTTCATGAATCATTGGAAATGTCTTGGGAATTGCCATTTTTCTCTGTGCTAAATTCTCATAGAAAAAGATTTGTTTGTGTACAGATAGACTTTGTGCTTGCAGAGGTGTTGAGATATTTTTTGTTTTAGGCTCAGTTGCGGGGTTGTTAGGTAGAGGGTCCTCCACCCCTAATGTTCTTGCTTTCGTTTCGTGTCGAGGACTTCGTTGTAATCCAGGGATTACTCGTGGATCCTTTTATATCAACTATGTGTAGGTCTATTGACCATTCTCTTCTGCTTCATGAAATACAAGCTATATGCCTTGTCTAAAAAAAAACATTCAAGATTACCGTTGTGAGTTGGTTTCCCTCTTCTTCTGCTAAGTTGCCTTTGCTCCAGTTAGAAGCAGCACTGCATCACAAACAATAGGAATTGCTTATGCACGCTATACTTCTGCAAATAATAACATAATACAAAATTGTAAATAAATACCTTTTTGCTTCATAGCATACCCGATGTTGTTCTTGACAACGATCACCCTGCTCTTGTCTAAGAGCCACTAAGTCATCAACAAGATTAGAAGTGATCAACTCAATCTGAGAATTGTTTTCTAATATTACATCAGGGATCAAGTCTTCAGTTGTTTCAACCGATCTTTGTCTCTCTTGTTGCGTTCTTAAAACCATTTTTGATTTTTTACTCTGCATTATATCTTTTTCATGAATGCTTAATGTCCTTTGGTACTCATTTCCATCATAATTATTTGTCATGTAGTCCACAATGTCTAGTCCATCAGAACATAAAAGGCATCGACTTACTATCCACTCTAGGATCAAGCAAACTTCATTAGTAAGCCTTTCAAGATTAGTCTTTCCATCTAATATGTCATTGCAGACATGAACTAGATGCTCAAGTCGCAAAGTGAGTTCAGACTTTTCATGAGAAAGTGATCGAAAACTCATAACGTTGTTTTTGGTAGATCTTTCAGCCATGATACAGACTCTTTCTATCAGAGTAGCCACCATTTTGTCTATTTCTGCCTTGTCATACGAAAAGTGTGCACCATCATCTCCTTTGGCAGATACCTCATTCTTCAGTGCATGTGTTACTTCATCAAGAATAACATCAACACTTATCTTACTGCCTTGATGTTTATGTCTGATTGCATTCAAGACGTCCTGAATCCAGTCAGGATACTTGTCACAGAAACCATCTGGGGTGAGCTCTCTGTGACATGTGTCTGAGACAATCATTTTTGAATTTGTATCAGGTGAATCCCGACACTGACATGGGGCACTTGAAGGTCTGGATGCCCACTCTGGTTTCTCAATATCCAGATGATCAACAAGCAACTGCATGTCAGAACCTATGATTCTTCTGCTCCTACTCCTAACCTTATACATCTGTTGCTTCCCAGATATTGGGTGTTCTGGCTTGGCAAATGCACTCATCATTGGTTTTGAATGGTTATTCTCTGTTGAACCGTGACTATCAGACAACCCTTCATTCTGCCTTTGCAGTATTGACAGCTTGCATGCCTCGTCTGTGTACTTCGACAGCACAAAGTGCAGGTCGCTCTCCTTCTGGGCCAACAACTGCTTGAGCTGTCTGTTTTCATCACCCAATTCATGCAGCTTGACTTTAGACATGGAATGCCTCGATTGTTGTGGCTGCACTGCTGCACCCGCACGGGGTCTTCTTGTTCCATTATCAGCAGGACTAGAACCTTGTCGCTTGACCTCATCTTTCATTTTTGCCAACGCCGCAGGACCAGGCAGACGCTTCTGAACCATGGTCCGCAACCTCTGGCATTCTGCTTCTAGTGCAGTGATTTTCTTCATGCTCTCCTGCTGCTTCTTCCAAGCAGCGTCCATTGATTTGAGGTCATACTCTCGCTCTTTGCTCCGAATCTGAAGCTCCTCCTGAAGCACGCGCACCTCGTACTTGAGGGAGGCGCATTGTTTATGTGAAAATTCAAGCCTTGCAGTTGCATCGGTCAACTTTTGGTCTGAATGTGCTTTGGATTCCTTCAGCTCTTTGATCAGCTTCTCCTTTAAGGCAACAGTGTTGCAAAGATTGTAGTTTTCTGTAATGACCTTCTCAAACTGTTTGTTTGCATCTTCAAACTTTTGCTGTAGATGTAGCGTCTTCTTCTGCTCGGAAGAGGTCTTATTAGCTGCTTCAATTATAAGCCGCTCTTTCTCGTCCCTGACAAGGAGCAGCTGCTCCATGCAGGACCTTAGAGCATCCCCTGTCTCATCCATTCTTCCCGCTGGATACTTCTTCCTCTACGAAGTGTAGTTATCAATCATATTCTGAAACAGTAGAATATAAGTTACGGATTGCTGCTATCAAACAAGGTTACCATCTTATTCAAAACAAAAAAAAACTAAAATGGTACAAGTAAAATCCGTTTTGTAACGTTTACCAATAAGGTAGTAGACAGTCACTACATAGTGCATACTCCCTCGGTCCAAAAAAAAACTCGTGGTTTTAGATGCTTGTGTCACAAATTTGATTTAATTTATAGAAAATACGTGTAACATTTGGATCTCTAAATAAATTTATTAAAAACTAAATTCAAAGAGTATTAATTATATAATATAAATATTAGTATTTTTAATATATATTTAGTATGTTTTTGAGAAGCGAAAACGACGAAGGGAGTAGTCATGTACGACAAACCAGATCAATATTCAATCCAAGGTGAAAACAAAACGCTCATAAGATATCTTTCAACCACGGATAAATTGGAGACAGACAGCTGAGAGCACCGTATTACTGTTCATGTGGGCCCTCTCTCTATTCATGTGGGCCCTCCCATCTCCCAGCTCACGGTCAAAGATCCATCCTCCGTAAAAAAAAAATCAGCGAGCCATATCGCCATCTCCGCCTCGCTTCCTCCCCCTTCGGCCCTCCTCTCTCTCGCCCGCGGCGCGCGCACATGACCTGCCTGCCCTTGCCTCAGCCTACGCGCAGCGATCCTTGGCCTCTTCTTCTTCCCCATCTGCAACGCACACGAATGCCGCGACCTTCTCTGGCGGTGGATGCATGAGCCGATCTGCGATGACGCCGCACACGAATGTCGCCACATCTCCGGCGGCGGCTGCGTGAGCCGATCTGCAACTCCGCCGCACAATGTCGCGACATCTCCGGCGGCGGCTACGTGAGCCGATCTGCGACGGAGAGCCGACGATAGTGGTGACGATTGGCGCGGGCAGACTTGGGTCAGAGGCGCCGTCTACTGGCCGCCCATATCTTCATCCTCGATGGTATTGGGTTCCAATTGTGAATGATGCCCAGGTGCCAAGAATTATGTACAGCCGTAGCCACTTTCCTCTATTTATTTTGTAATTTTGCTGTGCCTCTTTCATTCCCCCAAATTGACTTTGTTTCCTGTTTTTAGGGTTCGGATTTGGATGACTGATATTCAGTTGTTCATCTACTCAATATACATCCCCAAATCAGTTGGTGATTCCTACCTCACATATACATGCACTCATGGATTGCTCATATACTAATATGTGTTTTTGTTGTACAATTGTTGGCTTATGTTTACTGAGATGAGGTCAGAAAAGACAGAAAAAAATGTTGCTCCCTAATCTACATGACCTCAAATTGCTTCCCAAACTCATAGCTTCGTTTTTAAACAACCCAAGATTTACATATCATACACTTCATGAGGCTGCTGTATTAGGGAATATGTACGTACTAATTTATATTTACTATGGGCAATTAATGCTAATTTATAGAAACTCCATGATCACAACTATAATCTAGACAGTTTCGGAGGCTACCTGGACCCAACAGGATTTGCAGTTAATGAACTTGCCAAATTTGACGATCCACATGTTATCTATGTATGTCTTCTTCGTGTACACAAAACTTTTACTTTTCTATCTGACCAAAAGCATTCTAGAGTCCATTTCGTGTTCTTATGCCCAACAGATACATAGTCAATGCAAATAAACCCTGGGTGCCTTGCTTGCATCAACCCTGGGTGCAATAAAAGAGCTACACCCCGTCATGGCTACAAATGTTAGTAGTTCTAAATGTCCTACAACAGATGGTGCCCTAACCTTCCATGCTTTGCTCTTTTTTATGTATATATAGTTATGTTTGTTTGTTTTCGAAAATATTAATATGCCCATTAGAACACACTGTTATTGTTTCTATACAATAAGATGTATGCAGAATATGAAAAAAAATTCTAATCCCAAATTCTCTCACCCGTAGGTGTTATATTGTGTCCCTATATTTGTTATTGACCAATGAACAACATTGTCATGGTATTTACATGGTAAATCTGTTTTTCTTTACAGCAAATGCAGAGGTAAGTCAAAGTTTGCCCAGTTCATGCTCTGATTCGTGATAGTGATGATGGTTTGAAGCATTCATCCCTATACTTATTCTTTTCTTTTTTAAAAAATGTTGATATGGCTATTACAACAAAGTGTCATAGTTTCTAACTTTTTGTACTACACTTGCAAGTCTTTACTTTCTACACGAATTTGTTCAGAAAATGGAGAAGCATCATGATCTGTGTGGACCGGATGTCTCTGCTCGGATGAACAATATGCAGCTTATGGCCTCTCTTTTCTTTACTAAACTAGATACAACTCTCCACCAATTTTTATATGAATTATCCCCATTACTGCTTCACTTTCACATCTACATAAGCCTTTAAAGGCGGTGAGATCTACTGTTGGTGAACAGTTCCATTGCATTTCCTCCACCCATTACCCTGTTTATCTACAGTAACCACTTTTCTGGCCGTCCGATTCTACAGTGGTGCCGCCGGATGCCCACCACGCAAGCCTGTCCAGCAATGCAGACTGCACGGGCCCCACAGCCCTGCATCATTGCCTGCCTCAGCCCGTGCGTATAGGTGTGGAAGCCAGCAAAAGAAAAAAAGAAAAAAAAGGCGACGGCAACGAGGGCTCCGCCGCTCCTCGCAGCGGCAGCCTCCGTCTTTCTTGCGCCCCCCGCCGGCTGCGATCTCAGCCACCTCCGCCGTCCCTGCGCCCTCCACCGGCTGCGGCCCCGTCTACCACCTCCGGATGCTGCGCGGCGCGTCCAAAGCACGGCCTCCTCCGCAGGCTGCACGCGGCCAGGCCGGCGGCGTCCCAGCTATGCGGCCTAGACACCGGTGGTGCCCACCTCCCGGCGCGGTCCGGGGACCGCAGGCACATCACGTCACAGCCGTGCGAGCAAGCCCCGGCGGTGGCCGCCTATCGGCGCGCCGCGGTGTAGGCCAGCCCCGCCGGTTGCTGCGGGCGCGATTGCTCTGCTCAGCGCCGCCCGCATCCTACCCCTACCAAGGTGGTGGTACCACTGCCACGTGCGTCGTCCCGTTCTCCCTCTAGCGCCGACTTTGTCTCTCCCTCGCCTCACCCTCCGTCTCTTCCTCGGGCGTCCCCTCATGCTGGCTTCTGGGTCGACATGGACGTCGCCCACCAGGTGTTCGTTCAAATGCTCTTGAGGTAGTATATGACAAGTTCTGATTTCTTTTGGATTGTTGAGCGTGTTTGACAAACACTTGATTGCTTTGTATTTGCTTTATGGTCGCTGCTCCTTGATTGGGTCACACTGCAAGGAAAAAAACACATAGAATGTGCTGTTTCCTGTACTGGAAAAAGTTAATGTCTGTTTATCATACTGGCTATGAACACGTGACCCGATTTTAGTACTTTCACAATAAGAATACAAAAGATAGTTTTCTTAAAAAGGCACAAAATGCATGATCTTCTATGTCTGTGTACTGCCCATTATTTTTAAGATAGCTTCTTTCTGTCATCACTTAAGAATCTAATACCTTCAGCATCAATGAGACATGGCTGGAGTTGACCTTAACATCCTCGACTTTTACTCGGTTGATGCAACTGTTTTAACAATTCTGGATGTAGGGATGGACCCTTTTACAAATGACAGTTTTTCAAGGTTTAGCAGTGACCATTTTTGGCAGACTGATATGATATATACATATCCGGGGATTCATCTTCGAGGCCGTTCACCATTTGCCCTTTCTGTGCATTCAAAGATTATCCTGTTAAAGTCACTAAAGGTTATCATTGCTTTCATAGACAGTATCAACTCTATGATCAATCTACAAGTATGTGCTTCCTTTTTATTAAATCCAGTCCAGTTCATTTCATTTATGACACCATCTTTTAACAATTTGAGATCTCCACAGATTTCTTGCGCTCTTTTTATTTGTATATATGTATTCAGTTCAACAATACCCAGACCATTGATTGGTCAGATGATTGTCACTGCAAGGCTATAGACTTGCTGCAATTAATTCATATTAGAATCTCTGGCTATCACCGCACCTGGCTTGGACATGCCAAAATCTATGGCTTTTTTGCAGCCCAGGGTAAGATTGGGCCTTTACGCAACTGCGTTTAACATTCTCAAAGTAAGTTGCACTGATCAACTTTTTGTGATCTTTTACATGAAAATAACATTCAGATTTTATTTTTGGATTCTTAAGTTCGTTGTTTGGTGATACGGTTGTATCACACCATTTCAAATTTCTAATAATGAGATATAGTGTGACAAAATGATGATTTTGGCGCTAAATATGAATTAAGATAGGTTATAGTTCTTTTTATTGTACTGAATCCAACCACAATATGCAATCCACATTCCAAATATCGTTCGGACTTAATGAGCATCTCCATCTCAGTGCAATATTAGTTTAATTCCTGCTAAATGGGCACTGCCATTATGTGCCAGAATTTCTCAGTGCAATTCACGTACTCAGATTGCGTATGTCCTCTCACCACCCTCACTTTTCTTTGCCATCGATCACCTTCAGTTGTTTATTCGCTAATCCAAGTCTTATTGTTTCAGGTTTAGCATATTATATCCACTACACTCTTCTAACAATTGCACGCCTTTGTGCCATCTATGTATTACAACTTTTGTTATGCTCCCTGCTGCCAAAAAACTCCCTACTTATAAGGTGACACTTTTTCCATCTAATAGTTATATTTACATTTAAATAATATTATGTCCATCCTCATTTTTGTGAATCAACAATTGCCTCTTATTGTGTACTCTCTAATTTAACTATTGCTGCTTTACCTTCAAAAAATTCTATTCCAAATACTGGACAAAGCCTGATAAATTCAGATGTCACCCTCATCCTGTCACTTTAGCTCATTTTGGTAAGTAGGCTGTTTATTTACGGTGGTACCCCACCTCATTTCCAGTTTAGTGTCGAAACATACAGCATTTGCCATTTATAGTTGCTCTCACCCTCACAATATTTTTGGTCCTGTACTCATGTCCCAGAAACATGTACGTTGAGAAATTTGATTCTCTTCACATGCTAGCCTTACAAAGCACGTCATAAGTGCTTCCATGTAATTAAAAACATGTACACATTATGCTTACTTCCATTCCCTACATGCCATTAACTTTTCTTGCCTTAAGTATGGGCCACATTATCCTACTCATGCAGTTACTTCCATGACAGCTACTCAGCCTATAGCCCCAATTAGCTTTTTGGACGTTTTCTGTCTACGTGCATCTGCAGTCAAATACTATATTGGTCAACCTTACTTCAAAAGAAGAGAATGCAGTTGAGGTATTGTTCTTGCCTGCATTTAGCCATATATTCAAAATCCTGCGTACATATACCACTATTATCATTCATGAACTGGCCATTACAGTGAATCCTAGAGTTCTCTTATTGATTAATTCCTACATGTAGCAGGAAAGGAATTTATTACCCATCTTCGTCACAGGGAAGTGCTACTTTGCCATTTTGGTGGTCCTTCTACTCCAATCAACAGCAGCAACTACCATCTTGGCTTCTCACAAATGCTTAGTCCTCATGGTCAAATAGACAAATACCAGTATATATGTTTACATATTCTAAATTCATTTGCGTCTTCAGTAATGCCTCAGCACACATCAGTCATGCAAATGTTTTTACCTGACTGTACAGTTCAACTGACGCTGAAATCATAGTGTCGTTTCGTTAGTAGTTCGTTCAGACGTTGATCATTATATTGTTCTGCATCCTTTAGTTTCAGATGCCTTATGTTTTGGTGTTACATCCAAACTCCAAAATTATGTCTAACTATTATTGCTGTTATACATGATTTAGGTTACACATGTTATGTGCATGCATCTCATTTGTATAGTGACAATGATACGCTACGGTCCCTAAATATAGCTATGGAAACTGTCTTCATCATTATGTCTGTGTTTCACCATCTCCTATTCATTGCTTCCTATTATGAAAGCTTTCATTTGCGTGTCTCCATCTTTCTCATACATATTTTCTGTTGTCTACGTCTACCCGCGCGAAGCGCGGGGGTTCTGGCTAGTTTGTATATATGTCTTGTGATTTTTCATCTTATCACTGCAAGTAGCAAATGGTCTAAAAATGCATGGTTCTAATAACATGTATCTATGGGATGGTTTTACATCTTATCTAGCATGGACAAATCAAAGTGTCAGGTTAATGTCTGGACTGTGTAGTCATTTTTTGGTTCCTGTTTTTGCTCTCTTTCCAATCAGTCGACGTTCTTTTATTAACTGGTTCAAAATAGAGCACTGAATTCTCAGCTTGCTTTTAAAAAATCAAATAATTCTAAAAAAATTGATAACAACTCAGGTTTAAAACTTTATTGGTTATTATTTATTATACATGTCATGATCTAGATCTTGCTTTGCTAATGTATGATTGCGATTTCCTTAAATAAAACTGGATATGTACTCAAGTTCTGAAGCCTTATTATTACCTATCAGTCTATCTATCAATTTTTTTCTGACTGAACAGGTACCGCTTGTCAATATATAGTCAGACTGTAAGACGAGGACCCCCAAAATCGTATTTGTTTTCATCCAACATGATTTGTTGTGCCCCCTTGCATGTGAACAACAATCAATTTTCTTGGCGTCAGCTTAGCAAGAATAATTCTCATGTTAAAACAAATCTGATCTCCTACTTCTTCAAGTTCTGTAGTTCCTGTTGTCATGCCCAGAGAGGTTCAATTCTCATGAGAGAAAAACTTAGCTATGCTTTTCCAACATTAGGTTCTCCCGAGGACCAAATATTGAATTTGATTTTTTTTCTTTTATTAACTTTGTGTATTTGTATGAAGTACGGACCCATGTGTCCTTTTCTCAATTTGCACCTAGCACATACACTTTCCACACATCAGTAGTTGTTGGACCATTTTTGCCAAGAAAGTTTTAGTGCTACCGCATCTCATGCCCCATTTAAAGAAATATTTTGTTTGCCTTTCTGGATGCTGTTTTTGCCCGCCAATTGTGAATGCTCCATAGATGGCTCCAATGTACAGGAGGATAGGAACAATCTAAGGTAATATAAAAATTTCTCCCATTGGTTCTACTTTTCTTTAAACAAAGATCATCATCAGATTCCTGGAGAATTTGCAGTGACCATGGAACCGTTGGGCACCATCACACCAGAAAAAGGTATACTACCATAAACAATGTTTATTTAAAAAATCATCCTATTAGATTTGAACTTTGCTGAGACACATTTCGCTGATGTACATGGCCTCATATGACATAGAACCCAACATAATGCTACAAAGGCACCCATCTTTGCTTCGTTTTCCAGTTTTATCGGCGGCGGCCAGCTCCATAACTAGGAGCGCAAACCTAAGCTAAGTTACGTGAAAGTCTGAGCATGTGCTCATAGATACTTCATAGATTTGAATTGTGTAGATGTACGATTGGTTACATGTTTCTCATTATTTTGTCCGTCAGATCACCCTATATGTATCCTGACTTCTGCCAATAAATTCTGCCTTTGTTTAGTCATATCTAATGTTTCCTCTTTTTTGCAATAATTGCACATATTCTTTTTATCATTGGACGATACTTAGCTGAAAACACTCAATACTAACCATCCACGAACATAAGACGGACTTTACCGATCATGTGCAGAGTCAGCACCGGCGCAGCGGTAGCGCGCCCAACGTGCTAGTCTATTTTAATCTGAGAAAGAAACCAGTGGCTGGCCCGCATACCCAGCGTCAGAGATGTGGAGCCCTCGTGCGGCAGGTGACACTCAAAGAAGCCTCGAAAGCCCTTGCCGTGGCCTGCTCGGCGGCGGTCGCCATAGAGTAAAAGAGGATTCGGGCATGATGGTTGCAAGCCAATTTTTGTCATACCAATTTTAGGGCCAGCGAAAATGTAGTCACACCAATTTTAGGGCCAGCGAAAATGTAGTCACACCAATATTAAGGCAACCGATATATTGGCAAGATAACAAATGTTGGCACTTGTTTGCTACCGCCTACCAACAAGAGGAAGAGCTTGTCTTGCCAATTTTTTTAAGGTATTGCTAAAATTTTTAGCACTAAACCAATTGCATGCCAAATTTCTTAAAATTGACCATATTTTGGTTTGGTAAAAAATAGCTTGCAACTAATCAGGCCCTCGGTTCTCGCCGTTTTGGGAAATGAATCATATCAAGCTTTCCACGTAAAAAAAAAGCATCAGACTCGATTGGATGTGGGTTTGTGCTTATGATGGTCAGAATGCAGAAGCCTAGAAATAAGATGAGGTGGGCCTAAAATCCGATCAGCCAGCATCTTCTATTACTGTTATTTTTAGAAACTTCCCCTATACATATATATAGATCTAAAATAATTAAACGCTATTTAGGCCACTCTCAGTGGTTTTATAAGAGTTTTATAAACGCTACCTCCCACGGAAGATGAGCGGCCGAGAAGAGGCATGAAGCACCACCACTGCTCGAGCTTGCCTCTTCCTTGGGGCGCCCTCCTCTACCGGCGTGACACCCTCCTCATCGTGCTATCGAGGGAAGAAGAAAAGAATAGTCTCTACCAAGCAGGCCCCACTTTTCATACACTCTATAAACATGAGGTTTTGTTTAAGAGCTGTTGCTTAAGTTGGTGCAGTTTTGAGAGACAGAAAAGTAAGAGGAGCATTCAAATCGGAAGCAGGAGACAGGTTGTAGGTAATACCAGTGCGAGAGAGATAAGATGTATTAGGAAAAAAAAGATGCTTTAATAAAAAATAATAATAACAACTAAGATAAGTGTAGAAGGCTAGAAAGTAGGTATTTGGCATTGAGGAGTTAAGTTGCTGCGGTTAATAGCTTGGCAACTAAACAAAAAGGATAGTCATGGCCTCGTGGGCTTATAAACTATAGCTTTGAACGACAATCTTCCATATGGGGTGAAAATTCTCCTAAGTTGTTCCATTGCTGTACGTGATACTCCATGGGAGTGATTCAGCCCTTGCAAGGTGCTGTAGCACATGTGTGTTTTGACAAACTCCTCGTGTACGTTCGTAAAATATGAACCGAAAGGAATCAATCTAGTGACAAAAAACGCGTGAATCAATTTACCCCGACGGGTCAATCCGAGAACTCAGCTGTACCAGAATCAATACGGAGAACAGTAAGAAGATAGCATGTAGGCGCTGTACCTTCTTGTAGTGCCTCCGATCCCTTATTCGCTCTGATGAACGACCTTTCAGGCTGGGACTCGTGATGAACCCAAAATGCAGTGGAAGACACCGGAGAAAACGCATATCGAGCTCTAGCTGCCGCGTTCTTTTTTATCTGCCGGCAGGGCATTTGCTCGATTGGTGGGGCGAGTTGGGATGTACAAATCCGGCCGTCACCTCAAGCGAGCCGAGGTTTCAAAGCTACAGCGCGGAGGGGCCTTTCGTGAGGCGAACGCGCCAGCGGTGGCCGGTGGAGCTGGATCGGGTCGAGGCCGACATGGAATCGAGGGGAAGCAAGCAGCACTGCAAGCATCTGCCAAGGTCCGGTCCGGCTGTCCGGCATGCCGCATACCTGATCTGATCAGTTCATTCTCCATCCGTTTCCGTCCGTCGGGGGCTCTCGCCTCTCGGGGCAAAGCTAGTGTGCGCCTCTCTATGAGGTCTGAGCGTGACGCTTCTTGCCACCGTCGCTTTTCGCTAGCTGCGCCGTCTACGGCGTGCGCTGGTGCGTGCTGTCGATGCTGCTGCGGTGCGGCTTATCTCGTTTCCCTTTTGTAGCTGTTGAATTTTTGTTGGGAAATACAGGGCCTGCGCTCGATCAGCCCGTGCCTGCGTGGAGAAACGGGTGCGGTGGACCAGCGAACCCAGCAACCTTCGTTCTCCGGTTATCTTCTGCTGTGAAGGTGAATCAAGGTGTCTTTTTGCTTCGAGGATGAAGTTAAATGGAACATGGCGATACATGGATATTGAAATAAGAATATTTATTATATATGTTTGATTGGATAGACGAGACAAATTACTTTTCTGTTTGGTTGAACGGATAAAAATGGATGAACCAGAATAGTTAAATAACTATATCTATTATTTAAAAATAATAATAACTAATTAGATACTACTCCCTCTCTCCCAAATTGTAAGTCATTTCAAGAATTTTGGAGAGTAAAAATTTATAAAGTTTGACCAAATTTATATAATATAATAATAACATATTTGATACTAAGTATCATTAGATTTTTTATTCGTTATATTTTCATACTATACCTATTTGATGTCATAAATCTTTATGTTTCTCTCTATAATCTTTGGTCAAACTTAAAATGTTTTGACTCTCCAAGATTCTTGGAATGACTTATAATTTAGAATAGAGGGAGTAGTAAATATACACTAACACTAATTTTTATCATGTTAATCACTAATTTAAAATAAAATAGGTTAATTAGTATACAAAACATACACTAATCAACGTATTAGCACCTATCAAAACTAAACATCACAGTTACTAAAAAACAATATAACATACTAATTATTCTTAATTTATTTGCTATTGACAAAGATTATTAGAAGGCATGGATCAGCTCGTCTGCTAAATCTTTTTGGACCACGAAATCGAGCGTCTTCATGTAATATTCTCTTTTCATTCCAATCTAATACAATTGCAATTCTTGAACCAAACACTACATGATCCCATCACATCACATCCAAACAACCAAACACATCCTAAGAAGCTTTTGTGAATTTATTCCCCTGATTGCCTTCCAAGTTCCAACGGTAAGGGTTTATTTGTTTTGGATTCTCACATCTAAATTTGAAGTAACTAAAATAAGGACTAAAAATTTACATCAGGCCCTGTTTGGATCCTCCCCTCTAAACTTTAGAGCTAAAGCTCCAAACAAGTGGTCTAAAATTAGCTCTAAACTTTAGCTCACCTCACATTAGAGCTTTAGAAATAAAAAGTGAACTAAAGTGCTCTCAAGTTTAGAGATAGAGATCCAAACAGGCCCTTAGTCCGGTTGTTAATAACTCATATCAAATATTAGCCAGCTAACTATTAGCTACATATATTAGCTATAGAATTTTTGTATACAATTAATGAAAAATACTACCTAGATAATTATTGGCTGCTATTATCTGATTTGATCAAAGTGTGAGATAGTTATTATCTATAAATTTAGCTAATAATTGGCTATTTTATTAGCTGAATCCAAAAAATAACTAGCATATAACTATTATCTATATAAGGATCTAAAATTGGGTCTAAATCTAGCATATAACTATTATCTATATGGATACTACTAACGGAGAGGGTGTGGGATGGCGGCAGATAAAGACGTCGAGTCAAGTCACGACGATACTACTCACGAAGTCATGCTGATGGGACGATGGACCAAGGGCTAGAGCCCGGGTCGCAAAAGAAGCGTGGGTTCTCAAGGCCCGAGTCGAGTCACGACGATACTACTCATGAAGTCACGATGATAGGACGATAGGCCAAGTCCTAGAGCCCGGGTCGCAAAAGAAGCCTGGGTTCCCAAGGCCCTTTGTGCAGGCCATATTTCGATGAACTTCATGATTCTGACATTGGAGTCAATTACAACGTTTTGACAACAATAAAGAACACATCATCTTTACTTGTCGCACATTAAACTATGCGCAATAGCCTTCTTCGCCTAAACTCACAAACTATTTTTTTTTCTTTGGTGTCTAAAACTATTTTGCTTAAAGTTTTTATGTCCTTGTATAATAATTTGTCCGATTTCTCACCTGTGAGGATGAGACTTTTTTTCTTCCATTATCTAAACAAAATATACCGTTCGTTAAGTATTGTCTACAGGCAGGGGCAGCAGCTGCGGCTGCAAAAAAAACCAGCCTAGTAGGCCAATTTTTGTAGCGTACAGGGACGATACGCAAAGTTTGGTGCCGTTCGGTCAGCCCGGCCCAAATAAAAAATTTAGTCCGTCACAAGATTCAGCCCGACGCAAGACCAGTTGTAGAGTCCAGCAGGCTCGGCTCGTTTCCAAAGCAAATTCGTGCCAACTGGCAACTGCGAAACGTGCCAACTCGAATCCAACCGCCCCCGAGGGCCCGAACGCGAAAAGGCCGAGCAAAGCAAAGGTACCACGCGCGCTGCGAGCGCAGACAGACAGGCACACACAGAGCGCAGCACGGCACCCGCCCGGCCCGCCATGTCGGAGTCCCCGCGCGTAGCCCCGGTGCACCGGGCGGACCTGGTCCTGGAGCACCACGCCACCAACCAGACCAGACGCCAGTGCTGGCGCCAGCTGGTGCACGAGCGCCGAGCCCACTGTTTACTGGCGCGAGCAAACCCTAGGCGCGGGCGAGCGGGCGCCGCTCCGTCTCCTCTCTCTCTCCTCCTATAACCACCCCCTCCACCCCTTCGCCTCGCCCTCTCGTTGAGAGAGTCGTCCCCCCCGCGTGCTCTCCGCCTGCGGCCTCTGTATCCCGCAACCAAAAACTACCAAAAAAAAAATTTAGAAATCCCCAAATCCGCGAGATCTATCAGTATCGAGCGACTTACCAATCCGATTGCTAGGGTTTAGTTTCGAAAAAAAAATCTGAAAAAAATTCCTGGTCGACGAGGCGAGGAGGCGATGGCGGCGCAAGTGGCGGCGGCGGCGGCGGTGGCGGTGGCGGTGCCGAATGGGAGCCCGGGCGCTGTGCCCGCGGTGGTGTCGCCGGGAGCAGTCGGCGTCGGCGTGGCGCAGCCGCTCCCGACCACGTCGCTCTACGTCGGCGACCTGGAGGGCTCCGTCACGGACTCGCAGCTGTACGAGCTCTTCAGCCAGGCGGGGCAGGTGGTGTCGGTGCGCGTCTGCAGGGACGTCACCTCGCGCCGCTCGCTCGGATACGCCTACGTCAACTTCGGCAACCCCTTGGATGGTATGGTTGCGATCTCCCCCGTGGGGCTTCTTTTCTGTCTTGTTGATTCAGGGTGGGAGGATTCGTCGACATGTGGGCGTTGTTGAATTGGGGGTCTGATCAGATTGGGTTAGGTCTGGGTTCCATATGATATGATAAGATAATTCTGATGGCTATGTAAACTGCATGTTGAAAGTGGTTCCTCAGTTGGTACTTTAGTAATGTTGAATGGTTCGTTCTAGCAAAAGTGGATGTGTTGCTTGGTGCAATGTCCCTGGGATTTATTGTAATTTTGGGTATCAACAGGGATGATTTTGTCACAGAGATTCTTGTTTCTGAGATAATAAGGGGAGGATATGACTGGCAATTAGTTTTTTTTTTGTGATAGATATATACCCTAGAGCCTTGTGATGGTATACTCTATAGACTGGGGTTTAAGACAGCCGTGCTTAAAATTTATTTCCAGTTTTGTTTGCTCTGTTTAAGGTAATTATGGACCTGGGTATGCTGTATTCTGGAAAAATTTATTCCTTTCTAATCTGGTGGATTTTACTGTTCTATACAGCTGGCCATCGGGTGTTTTCTTAACTGATTGTTAGATTAAATAGACAAAATAGGAATGTAACAGCCATAATCAAATACCTAGGGGCATGTTTGGTTCTTGGTTGAGCTCTGGCCTCGCCTTGCTCTTCTAGGAATCCTGCAGAAGCACACATTTGGTTACAGGCAAGCTGTCCTCAGGTTCTGTGCTGGTGAACTTTTTGCTTGACATTGTGGGATAGTGATTTTGTCTTTCATGGGTTTGCAAGGTGAGGTTCCCTAGTAAGGTGCAGCTTAGTGGAAAATGGGCCTCGATCATACACCATAAAGCTTGTATGTGTCATTTACTATTGTAATTTGCCTATTCATACCTCTTATCTCAGTGTCAAAAAAGGCTTGTGAGGCTGATTAACTATTCCATGTTACAGCTGCAAGAGCATTGGAAGTGCTGAACTTTGCTCTTCTTAACAACAAGCCTATCCGGGTGATGTATTCAAACCGTGATCCAAGCAGCCGTAGGAGTGGATCTGCTAACATTTTCATAAAGGTACTTGATCATCTGGCTGGTTCTATAGTTTGCATTGTCATCCAAGAATGATCAGCTTGGTTTATGACTCATTATTTTGTCTTTTCTCCAGAATCTTGACAAGACTATAGACAATAAAACCCTTCATGAGACCTTTTCTTCATTTGGTACCATTCTCTCATGTAAGGTAGCCATGGATGAAGGAGGCCAATCCAAAGGCTTTGGTTTTGTTCAGTATGAAAAACAAAAAGCTGCACAGAATGCTATAGAAAGTCTTAATGGGATGCTTATAAATGATAAGCCTGTTTTTGTTGGACCTTTTCTTCGCAAGCAAGAAAGGGATCATTCTTTTGACAAGGCAAAATTTAACAATGTCTTTGTGAAAAATTTGTCTGAGTCTACCACAAAGGAAGATTTACTCAAAATCTTTGGTGAATATGGGAGTATTACAAGTGCTGTTGTGATGATTGGCATGGATGGTAAATCAAGGTGCTTTGGGTTCATCAATTATGAGAATCCAGATGCAGCTTCCCGTGCTGTTCAGGAACTTAATGGTAAGAAGATAAATGACAAAGAGTGGTATGTTGGAAGAGCTCAGAAGAAGTCAGAAAGAGAGATGGAACTCAAAAGGAGTTTTGAGCAAAGCTTGAAAAATGCTGCTGACAAATATCAAGGACTGAACTTATATCTCAAGAACTTGGATGATAGCATTGGAGATGATCAACTTTGTGAATTGTTCTCTAACTTTGGCAAAATTACTTCGTACAAGGTGATTTGATCAACTTTTACTCTTTGCAATCATCATTATTTTCCTTATTCTTTTATCTCTGTATTTTGATGGAATGTGCTGGCTAACCATATTTGTGAAATAGGTGATGCGTGATCAAAATGGTCTTAGCAAAGGCTCTGGATTTGTTGCTTTCTCAACTCGTGAGGAAGCATCTCAGGCTGTAAGTTCACTTCCTGGATTTTGCATTATCTGTTTTATGTAACATGTGGTTGACATGTTTACTTTAATTTCTTTACAGTTGACTGAAATGAATGGCAAAATGATATCCGGAAAACCGTTGTATGTTGCATTTGCACAGCGTAAAGAAGATAGGAAAGCTATGTTGCAGGTAAGTGTTCTCAAACCAGCTGAATTTGTGTTATGCACTTATGCTAAATTGCTAATATCAAATGTGAAAATAGACATGAGTGTTTACTATATATTTGGTACATAGCAGCACGATTATTTATTTTGAAGCACCAAAGAAATATTGACCTTATAGAATCACCTCTGTTTTCATGATAATAGGTGTTCTTTCCCTATTTTATCTTAAAGATGTAATATGTCTTCTGAAACTTTTTTAAGTAGAGTTCAGAATCTAAACATTTTGTTTAGTCTGAAGGGGCATACTAGTGTGCATGGCAGGCCTCCTATTGTTGTGAACTTGTGATAATGGTGTCTTCTTCTGTACTAAACTTGATAAATGACCTGTTGAAAATTCTTTTCCTTGCATAACGTTAAAATTTCTACATTATTTTGCTGACATTTAAAAATCCTATATTATCCAGGCACAGTTTTCCCAGATACGCCCTCCTGTACCAATGACGCCCACTCTAGCCCCGCGCCTTCCAATGTACCCTCCTATGGCTCCTCAGCAACTCTTCTATGGTCAAGGGCCGCCAACTATGATGCCCCCTCAGGTACAATGAGCACTCTATTTTCTTTTATTTTCATCTTAACAACATCCTCATTAAATCCCTATGTACAACTTTTTTAAAATGCAATTCTGTGGGTTTGGTCTTTCCCCTGCTGGTCAACTTTTTTTATCTACAACCTTTACTCGAGAATAAGACATTTAACATGAGAATCAGCAAGATCCCATCTTTTGTCAAGATTTACCAGCACTGGTATTTGCAGCCTTGGTTAAGAATTTCTATCATATTCTGTATGCTTCAACGGGCATAAGAAGCTTGTTGCACATAATGGTCCTCTCACCTTCAGTTGCTTAGCAACATGTGTTGTGTGTTCAGTTGCTTAGCAACATGTGTTGTGTGTTCATTATTTTTTCCTTGTATGTGGAATTTTTCAATGCTTTGCTCTTTCTTATGTTCTGGTTGTAGTTATGCTATCTTGGCTCTTTTATGGCCTGTTTTATTAATCCTGTTTTGGATGCAAGAACAATTTGTAAATCTTAATTCATTCAACAACCAGTTTGTAATGGTAGTCCTGTCTGTTCATGTTGCTTGAGTCATTTTAATTATGTTAGTTAATGTGCTGAAGTAAATAGATATTGATGGTATGTGCATTTTCTCCCAGCCAGGATTTGGTTTCCAGCAACAGCTTGTTCCAGGCATGAGGCCTGGGGCTCCCCATATGCCAAATTATTTTGTTCCAGTTGTCCAACAGGGCCAACAGGGTCCACGCCCAGGTATTAGGCGTGGAGCTGGAGCCCAGGGTCAGCAGCCGGTGCCACCATTTCAGCAGCAGGTATTTTCCCATCAAATTTCCACTGTTATACTGTTTTTGTGTGGTTAGGGTGCTACTTTCAGTGGAAAATTGTTAACATGGCAGGAAGGAAATGTGATTCACTTAGATTGTTGGCTAATTATAGTCCAGTCCTTTGTTGTGCTCATTTTTCTACCATGCTTCCTTTCTCTCCCGGCATCTACACCTTTGTGCTGTCCTGTGGATGCGACAGTTTGGATTTTGTTCCATGGGGCAAAGTGAAAAGTGAAGTGATGTATCTTGTCATGATTATCAGATTCTTCCGCGAGGACGGATGTATCGTTACCCAACTGGTCGCAACATGCCTGAAGCTCCAACGATGCCAGGGGTTGCTGGAGGTATGATCCAGGCATATGATATGGGAGGCTTCCCTGTGAGAGATGCAGCCTTATCACCGGCCGCCCAAATTGGGACTCTAACTTCTGCCCTTGCAAATGCTAATCCTGAGCAGCAAAGAACGGTATGTGTCCCTGTTTGGTGTCAACTTCTACTGCATAGTCATTAGTCAATAGTATCTAGCACTTGGTATTCAGTTGATTGGTTTATCATCCATGTTGACCTTAAAAAATCAAGTTCACCTAGATCTGCATGGTGTAGTACTGCAGTAGTCTTTCTGCTTCTGCTGATTGTTTTGTAGGTTTAGAAATATTTGCAGCTACTGCATTGATACTTTTATCCTATAATGTAATTATTTTTCTTATCATCAACATTTTTTTTCATCTAGATACTTGGTGAAAACCTATACCCACTGGTTGAGCAACTGGAACCAAACCAAGCGGCAAAGGTCACTGGAATGCTTTTGGAGATGGATCAGACTGAGGTCCTCCACCTGCTCGAGTCCCCTGATGCTCTCAATTCCAAGGTTGCTGAGGCAATGGATGTTCTCCGCAATGTGGCCCATCAGCAAAACCCAAACACCCCGACCAGTCAGCTTGCCGCATTATCGCTGACCGAAGGCATCATCTCCTAACTTGAAGGCCTTAACAAACTATCTTCAGTTTGCAATTGAGTGTGGTGTTTCCAGAGGTTATCTGGCGCATGACAGTATTGCTCCTTTTTTCTTCCATACTATGGTTGGACTTGTGAGTGTCGTTTCCATACTGGATGTTAGGTTTTATTCATGCTGTGCTGTGTCCTGCCGTTGAGGCAAAGCACTTGTTTGCAAGTTTGAGTCGTATTGGGGGCCGTTGATTACATACCTGTCTTTTGCACCTTGTCGGAAGTTTTTCTACTCAATTGCATGTGAGGGAACTTAATTGAACCTTATCGAATGTTTTGTGATCTTGTGTCGGGTAATTATCAACAACACCTTGGATTTTAATCTCTGTTGGTTTGTTACCTGACAATTTTTGTCAGCCGAGGACAAAGTTAAGGAGAGCGGGGCTGCTTTCACTGATGCCTGCAGCCTGCTAGATGCTTTGGTTGCATCCTTCGTGATGAAACCAGTTTACGCCTTCAAAATTACCTGAGAAATTCTGTTTTCCAAGTTGAATCCCGTAAAGCATCCTTCGTGATGGACCCATTTACGTCTTCAGAAAATACTAGAGCTATTCTGGTTCCAAGGTAATTCAAGAAAACCCGTTTTGGAGGCCATAACCTGTGATAGTCTCAGCCTCCCAGGCACGAAAGCTGCTCGGCATGTGTTTACGCAGACCCGCTCCGATCCGGCAGGACATGCACCCAAGTACCCAACGCTCGGCGTCGGTAGCCGTACGTAGCCGGCGAGGCATGCAGCAGAACCAGAAATGCGGCGCGGCCCGCTTCACAGCCTCAGTTGGCGTTGTTGTCCTTGTGGATACGGTCATACGAACACCCCGAGGTCTCCGCCATAAGTGAAGCCTAACCGAGCCACCGCTATCTCCTCGATGACAAGGCCTCAAGGCAGGTTTGAACTCGGAAGTCTCCGTCTCCCACGACTTTCTGTAGGCTGCAGGTTAGCGGTCCAGGCATGTACGTACGTAGTTTCATTGCAGTTGTTGTGCGCCTCCCACTGGCCACGTACAGCCGACTGAAATTGCCGAGCTTAGTTTGTTGGCATCGCCGCCTTCGTTTGAGCTACCTCTACCTGCCTACCCATCGTTATGGTAAGCCGTGTACCAGCTAGCTGAGATCTTTTGGTTGACTCACCGGTCTCCGTGACCCAAGGTGCAAATTTGCACGCTGCAGTGCTGCACGCACGGCGCACGCATCGTCCAACCTCATGTGCCAATTTTCGCATGCACGGAGCTACGTTTGCAGGACGAGGACGAGCTCGAGATCCTGATCGCCGGCGTCACGGCGTGGCTCGTTCTGGTGGAAGTGGAACAGGGGTGTGCCGTGATCGTGATGATGACAGGGGGTGCCGCCGCCGATGCCGAGCACGGTGTAGCCAAGGTTGCTGAAACCCAACTGGCTGCCTCCTCACTCCCCAGAGGTTGGAAGTACGAGTGAGACGGCCAGACGGCAGAGGCCAGCGGCAAGGAGAGCAGCAACGGCCGGGATCTGTTTGATGAAGCATGTCAGCTCAAGCTAGCCTAGAGCAGTAGCTGGAGCGCGTCAACCTCAGTAGGGGAATTGCCGGTGAATATGCAGTTATTCGGTTGTGTATACATACTAGTGTTAATGAATCACCTAATCAGGATCCCATCTTAGTGTGGTGGTACAGTACTGCATATATAACATAAAGAAGGATAACAGAAGCAGGGTTCCATCTTATTAGTATAGTGCTATACTCTGCAACATAAAGTAGAATTACGGTATAATGGACGACCCCGCGAGATTCAGATATGGGTCGATGACAGTCACTGTTGTTTGGTAAATCATAAGTTGAGACAAAAGATGATGTATTTCATAACTCGACAAGAGTTTTACTTCTTTATTTCCAATCAACTTCAGGATTTTTCAACACAGAAACAAGGCTACGGAGAAACTTATCCCGCAGTCCCCAACTGTGTTTTAATGGAATCCCAACGATGTACAGCCAGCCTCAATGAATTGGAACAAGTCTGTCATTTGTATGTAAATACTAGTTTGCCAAGGCATAACTGATATCCAAATTATCTAATTCAACTCCTAGATAGGATTGCACTAATTAGCAAGATGCCTGTACCTTGCTGCTACTTGAAACGCCCATGCTTTCAGAGTCTGCTGTGTACGAGCATTCCAGCAAAGAGAGCACAATCAGCTCATGCAATAAACACCTGGATTCTATCTCCCATCGCGTCCTCAAAATCAAGCAGTATCTGACCATTCTGGGGGTTGTCTGCATCAATAGGCGCATTCCGAAGCCTTTCCATGATATTAGCTCCAGCCAAGCCTGCATAATGTCCAAAAGGAGATTGTCACATGAAACATAAAACAAGTGCATCTACAGATTCCCTTTCTCTTTTGAAAATACAATCACATTTACAGAATCATGGTTCAGTTAAGAATATAATACAAACCTGGAATAATTCTTGTCATCCCTTCTAAGAACCCAGCCTGTGGTAGAAAAGGGAAGTTAAAGGGAGTAACCATTTAATTGGTATTCGAGTTAGTAGATTAAAGGATATTTGCAGAAAATAGGAGTAAGAAACAATATAGCAACTGAGCACATATATGTCCCATATTAATCTGCCAATTTAAGTGAGTTTATCGAAACTTCAATCTGACTACCAGATACTGAACGCTGGAGTCAAGCAAACGATTACTTACAGGTATCCTAGCATCCATTTTCTGGATTCCATCTCTTCCTGTAATCTTTAGTCGAAGAGTTCGAGACCACATTCCAGTTGAAGGTCCTCTGCTGCCACTGGAACCATCATAGAGCTGAGGCAATATATCAATAACAGGTTCTTGTGGTTTATCAGCCCTGGACCTGGAATCTCCTGGACTTTTCGGTTTACTTGTATAATTATCATAGCCTACAGTTGAAGAGTTTCAACATAGAATGAAGTCCTAAGTTCCATACCAGTCTCGTAAAATGATTGGGCTGGTGTCACCACATACGGTTTATCTTCTTCATAATAGTGGTTGAACCCAAGAGTATTCTTGATCTCCTCAAATGATGGCAAGCTGCTTGGAGGAGGTATGCGACCACCCTTTATAGCAATAAGAGCATCCTGCAGAGTGCATAATTACAGGTCATGCATCTTACACAATTCAGTTCATTGTGGAAATTGAGCAAATATCTGCAAACAACTACACAAGGGCTCATGCTTGCTTCTATGCCACAAGGTCATGACATGCATACAGAAATGCTGATCCCTCCTTTTTTTTTGAAAGATATCTCTCCTTTTGCCCAAATGCTAATGGCAATCAATGTGCATGATCCCTTGGGATGCAGTTAGTCGTGCAATGAAATAATGACATGTATAAATGAAAACAATCATCCTATTCACATATTAAATGAAAAACAAACCTCCATTGCACGCATTGATACACCAATTAGAGATAATGGATAGGCTATGATTTTATAACCTATTTCTTCCAGTTCAACAGGGCTTAGTATAGGAGTTTTACCACCGCCTTCTAACATGTTGGCCTGCAGTAGAGTCAGGAGTATGATGAAGGCATTGCAAGTATATGGAATACCAGAAACCGCTGATGCACAGAACATATCTAACCATTTTTGGAACTCCAGGTGCGATAGCACAAAATGCCTTCATTTCTTCTCTTGAGGCAAGGGCATCAATGAATAGAACATCTGCTCCAGCATCAGCAAAGGCTCGTACTCTCCATAATGCTTCATCAAGAGACAAAGCTTGACGAGAATCTGTCCTTGCCACAATAACAATATCAGAGCCACTCTCATTCCTGGCATCAACAGCAGCTTTTATGTGCATAATTGCTTCCTCCCTTGAGACAACCTTCCTTCCTTGTGTATGCCCACACGCTTTTGGTGACACCTTCAGAATACTATATATCATATCACTATAAAAGGAACTTAGTGAAAGGGAACAGAACGAGCTATCATGACGCCATGCATAATCAGTAAAGGTTACATAGCATAACAATTTGATACATAGAGAAATTAAACACTGGTTGATTGTGATGTGAATCCTATTCTAGAGTCCAGACTACAACAATTGCTACAACTGCATCACTTACTTTTTTATGTCCAGAAATTGCGAGTTCTAAACAGTACTTTCAACATAGAGGATAGAGGAGATAACCAAAACTAATGTGTGATCTTCGAGAATAGCTATGTACTAATCTGCAGTACTTGATAAGCATACCTGATCTTCAAGAATAATTCCAGCAAAACCAGCATTAATAAATCCTTTCACGGTCCTCTTGGCATTCACACAGTTCCCATAACCATTATCTGCATCACCGATCACAGGGATCGAAACTGCTTCAGTGATTAGACGCCCCTGATCAATCATTTCCCCGTACGAGATGAGACCAACATCTGGTAATCCAAGCCGTGCAGCAGAGATTGAGAAACCTACAAACGAAAGTACGTCTTTCAGTGAAGAATCGTGCATCCTTCTTTTCTCGTCACTTGCACAAGCTCAGGAAGCAAGAAACTATGACTCCTATCAGCAATGCATCGCCGGCATACACACAAATACAGTTTACAGGCAAACGCTCACTGCAACGCCCTTCCCCAAATGGAGGGTGTGACTACTGACTAGGCAATCTGTCTTGGATTTGAATGGTGACAACGAGAAGCCGCCCCCGGCCACCGTATAGAGAGAGGCAAAAGATCGAGCACGTACCGCTCGTGAAGCAGGCCCTGAATCCGGCGCGCTCGACGAGGCGTGCGCTCAGCGCGTCGTAGCAGGCGGGCGCCTGGTGCGCACCCGGCGCCTCCAGGACCCGCCGGAGCGCCGCCGCGGGTAGCTCCCCAGGCCCAGAGGTGGCGCCAGCGCCGCCGGAGTAGGCGCAGCGCGGTGAGATCCTGACGCGGGCAAGAGGGCGGGCGGAGGCGACCGAGGGGGTTGCCACGCCGCCCACGCGCTGGAGGCGCGGTGGGGCTCGCGAGGCGGAGCACGGGGTGAGAGAGGAGCCGAGCGGATGCTGCAGGACGGCGGAGTAGCACGCCATAGCTAGCCTAGCCGTCACCCCGCTCGCTGCCCGAACTGTAGCTAGCTAGTGCCTAGTAATCGCGGCCTCGTCGTCTCGCTCGGCTCCGTTGGCTTTGCTTTGCTTGTCGTCTCTGATCTCAGTGTCGCTCGGCACGGCCGCACCCGCACGGGCAACGCAGGCGGGCAGCACGACGAGACGAGACGACAGACGAGTTGCGTGACCGATGAGTCATGAGAGTCCGTCTGGTGTCAGACTGTCAGTTGTGACTTGGATGCAAGACTGGGCCATGTCCCATCTGTCTGGCGCGGCAGCTTGCGGCCCATGAGTGACGCCTTGTTAACTCTCGGGAGGTAATGGGCTCAATTCTTTTGGATGCGTAATTTAGTCGGAAAAAAAAGTCTACTTTGGTCCTCAACTTTAACGAAAGTCCCATTTTCATCCATCAACCGTAAAACCGGACAAAACGGGTCCCTCAACTTTCGAAACCGTCCAAATTTCGTCTCTCGCCTGTTTTTTCAGTGGTTTTACTACAGTAACCTGGTTTTGTTTTTTCCCCTTTTCAAATTTATTTCGATTGAATTTTTAAAAAATCATAGCTCTTCGATACGACATTGGATGAAGATGATTTTTATATGAAAATTGTAGCTCTCGACGAGATCTACAACTTTTTAGTTTTGAGTTTTTTGATTTGATGACGCTAAAATGCTCAAAAAAAATTATACAAAAGTACAACACCATAATAATCGTGTACTTCTACTTACTGCATTAGAAAAATAATATATTTTATTTGTTGTCAAATAAAGACACTATATATAGCAAAATTTTAGCACTCTAAATGATATAGATTCTTGTGGTTTTGAGTTTTTACATTTGAAGTTTTGAGTTTTTACCCTCAGCGTCTTTCGCGTACTTAATATGCTGGTTTAAACTATTTTATCGATATCTTAACACCTTCAAATGTAAAAATACAAAACTACAATAATCTAGTTCTTTTAAAGTGCTAAAATTTTAGTATATAAAGTGTCTTCATTTGACAACAAACAAAAATATATTATTTTTCTAATGCGGAAAGCAAAAGTACGCGATTAATATAGTGTTGTACTTTTGTATATTTTTTTTGAGCATTTTAACGTCATCAAATAAAAAAAACTTAAGACTAGGAAGTTGTAGATATCGTCGAGGGCTACAATTTTCATATAAAAATCATCTTCATCCGATGTCGTATCGAAGAGTTATGATTTTTTAAAATTTTAGCATGAATAAATTAGAAAAGGGAAAAACAAAACCGGGTTACTATAGAAAACCACCGAAAAAACAGCCTGAGTGACGAAATTTACACGGTTTCGAAAGTTGAGGGACCTGTTTTGTCCGGTTTTGCGGTTGAGGGATGAAAATTAGACTTTCGCAAAAGTTGAGGGACCAAAAGTAGACTTTTTCCAATTTTGTCCAATGAGGCAGAATCCGCCTCGGAGGCGAACTGGTCCGGCATCCTCTTGTCCGTGGGCCGCGGCCTTTTTAAGCCGAAAATTTTATCTCTTTATTATTAGAATATATATATATATATATATATATATATATATATATATAATTATTGAAGATATAGATATAGATATACACATACACATACACTATTTTTTATATACTATATAACATGTTATGATATTTTAACATATTGTATATGCTATTTTTGTATCATTTTTAAACGTCGTATGAGCTTGCGGTTTTAAAAGGCTATGTATACCGGAGACCTCCTTATTCTAAATTTTACTGCGAAAACCCAAAGGGCCCAAGGCCAACGCCACTTCATCTCGGAACAGGAGTCCTTATCACAACGGTGTCCTACTCTTGGCTAGTGCGACCGAACCCGACTCGAACTGGAACAAACTCAACAGAGGCCGTGCACGCGTCTACCGCAACCTTACATATTCATGACCACGTACGCCGCAGCTTTCCAACGCCAAAGCAGGAAGCGAGGCAGGCAGAAGCCAGCATCTTCTGAGTTCTGATCTAGCCGACCGGCCTGCCGTCTCGCTAGGCTTCCGTCATCAGAGATCATCATCAGACAGAAAAAGGGCTAGTAGCTAGCTCGCTCGCGCCCGACCGACATGGCAAGCAAGAACAAGAAGGCGGGCGCCAACCAGTTCGCGCTCCTGGAGACCGACGACCCCGGCGACACGCGCCTCGAGGAGCCGCAGGCAGCCGCACCGGCCAGCCTTACCCAAGAGCTCTTCGGCAGAGCCTACCCTTCCGCGTGGGAGATCATGAGGAACCGGCAGAAGCAGCAGCAGCAGCCGCACAGCGCCCCGCCGGCGGCGAACACGAAAGCTCGGGCGGACAGCAAGAACAACAAGGGCGCGCAGGGGCAGCAGGGCAGCAGCGCGAGGACGAAGCAGCAGGGAGGTCGCCACGCCAATGGAGCGGCAGTGAATGACAACGGCGCACCCGCGCCGAGGCTGTACAATCTCGCTGAGTTCCCGTCGCTGAAGTAGGGGGGAGGTCCTGGTTTTGGGGATGGGTAGTATGTGAAGTTTCTGAAATTCAGAGTGGCCAAATCTTTGTTTGTAAAATTGCTGTTTTAGCGTGTGTCAATTAATGTCAGTGATTTGGTGAATGCAGTACAATATAGTTGAATTATTTGGAGTTGGAATTGATGCCTTCAACTGAACATAATGAAAACAATTGGTGTATACAATAATATTTGCGTTACAGGTGCCTTATTTTTAAGACAATAAAATTATTTTAAACTGACTTTTCTATATCTTAATACTATACTAGCAAATGTGTCCGTGCGTTGCAACGGAAACCTAAATAATATAAGATTAGAGCATCTCCAGCCAAAGCCCCCAAATCAACCCCTACATTTCCATTTGGGGGTGGCTTGTAAAATTTGAGGGTCAAATTTAAAGTCCAACTCCAGCCATAGTCCCTAATTTGAGGGGAGAGAAATAAGAGCCTCTTTTCTAGGGACCCGAAACTAAAATTTGAGAGCTCTCCTAAAATAGGAGCTCAAATAGGAGATCCATTGTAGTCGATTTTTTTTGAACCAAGTCCTTAGATTTAGAATAGAGGTCTGTTTAGGGGCTTTATTGGAATTGCTCTTAGGACTTCATATCTCTAATTTCTAAATTGTATAAACACATATTCGGACATTAATCTCTAATTTATAACTTGTGTAAGCACATGTCACAAGTTAATGTCACATACAAGATAAAATATTTTTTGGTTGCAAAACAAAGAAATACTTAAATACAAATATATTATATCGTAACTTTAATTTTCAAACTATCTACAATCTACATGTTATATAGTTAAATATATTGAGTTCCGTTACTTTCTTTGTGAACCCACAAAAATATAATTTTTAATATCTAATTAGATTTGGTAAATCTGACACAAATTTACCTAGAATACCCTAGATTTTTTTATTTTTTATTTTCTATTTCCTTCCTATATTTTCTTTACGTCCTACTCATGTGAACATCAATATCCGAAGGGAAAGTCTGGAACCGTACTCTTCCATCGTTGTGCTCGGCTCCTCTCCGACGGTGTCCGTTCCTCCTCTTGCTCCAGAGTCGCACCCCTTTATCCTCTTCCACCACAGCTGCTCAGGTCCCCAGTGCGTCTTTCTCAATGCCGCTGCTCCCCAGACGACGGCTTCTTCTACCCAGCGGCCCCGTGCACCTGCGCCTCGGCTGCCTCACGCCCAAGCCTCAATGGCCAAAACACTCTGGCGGACCTCGCACGGCGGCGTCTCTCGGCTACCCCGCGTCTGCGTCCTTGTGCAAATCCGACCGACGGTGGATCCATAGCGCGGTGTCTCACCGGTGCTGCGATTTTTTTTTGTCCGGATCAATTTTAGGCTGGTGGTATTGATTTTGGGTATGTGGTGGTATTGATTTTGGGTATGTGATGCCTGGATCTTGTTCTATTTGATATTGATACTCATCTTGCTTTTTTTTTTCTCTTTTCATCATTTTTTATTCGTCTTCTTTTTCTCCCCACGCGTCTTTTTTTCCCTATCCGTTCATGAGGCTTGGTCCGCGTCTGCTCGACATTCATCTCGCCTTCGCGTCTCTCGTCACAATCGTCGGCATCTCAGATAGAGGGGTCTGAGGCCGCGACTCAACGTCGCCTCGCCATCGCGACCCGCTGTTCGCGGCCAGCACTCACGACTCGATGCTGCCTCGACATTGCATGCTATGCCCTCGCCCCGTCTCGGCTCCGCCTGACGTCGATGCTTTGAACGCCCGATGTTCAAGCGGGGTTGATGTTATTTGGTGCGGAGTCGGCTATTTATGTAGGATGAGTGACGATGAGAGTCGATCTATGGCGTACGTGTTCACGTCGGTTTCTACTGTAACTTTGGGAAAAGACACAGAAAATTTACAGTCTTGGTCGGATTCGTTTCAAATTGCAATCAAATTCGGATCCCGATTCAGACTTGATTGGAAAAGACCGTTCATGCCTCTTCCTTCTAGTGCACACCGGCGCGGGAGACCTGCCTTGTCCTGGCCAGCGTGCCATCCACGGAGACTCCCGATTATGACACACTATCCATATTAGATTTGGTTTGACGAGGTAGAGAATTCTATATTAGTTTTTGTGTTCTAACGAGTCCTTGATGTATAGGAGACGAACAATGCCTATAAATATATATCTATACTTAACTCTTCATTGCCCGGTAGTTAGAGGGAGACCGGTCGAAAAAGAATGGATGGACGAAAAAAAGAGCTAGAAATTTTACTATTTTTATTAATAGGTATAGATATAGATATAGATATAGATATAAAATATATTTTCTCCTTGTTTACCCTGCTCTGGTAGGTCCGATCCGTGTTAGATTTTTCCTTGTTTACCCTGCTCTGGTAGGTCCGATCCGTGTTAGATTTTTCCTTGTTTACCATCGATTCTAGATATACTTTTAGTTATTTATTGCTTCTGCTCTATGTTTGAATTGGAATTAGTCTTGGACGCGGACTCTGTATGTGATGGAATCGGTAAAGTTATGATTGTTGTGAGTTGGGACGGCGAGACATATACAGTATTAGTTACCAAAAAAATATAGTATAATTCAAAAAGTACTAAAAAATAAGAACGTAAGCTGAGTGCTCCCGTCAACATCCGGTCTAATGTACGGATCTCCGCCGGTTCTGTTTTTCATGAACGGTTTTCTATTTTTTATTTATTTGTTTTTTTGCATTAACCTATATGTATCTAATTTGTTTTCTAATTTTCCATCTTAGTGCGTCAGATCTTTTTATTCACGTTTGTGTTCCATGCGGATTGCTCGGTTAATGTCTATATCAATTTCCTTTTCTTCCTACTCTAGTTCCGTCTGATTTCCTATTGGCTTCTGAAAGCCCATATGTGTCCGGTTCGGTTTACTCATTTAATACCCACATAGTAGGGTTATATATATAGGTATGTACGTAGAAAACTTTCAATTATCCGGTCGTTAGAAGTAGTTGGAAAAAAGAATGGATGGACCGAAAAAAAGAGATTAAAATTTTACCTTTTTATTATTAGGTATAGATATAGATTAAGATGTGCAAACCTTTTACGTGATTAACAGAATTATTTTAAACATAACAACTCTGGTTTATACTCATACAAATGTCTTCCCGTGTATTTTTATTAGTGAATTAAGAAAAATATTCATATCTCTAAGCCTAATATATACATGGTCTGTTTGGTACAGCTCTGTTTTAATAGTGAACTTTATGAACAACTCTCTAGGTGAAGCTGAACTATTTTGGAATAAGGGGCCGTTTGGCAGCGCTCCACGGAGCTGATTCTTAGTAAGAATCACTTCCCGAGTGCCAAACGCATTTTTCAGTGATAACTGATTCTCTGTTGATTCTCTGAAGTGATTCTCTGAAATGAACTAAGAGGCTAAGAGCTGGAAAAAGTAGCTTCACCCGATTCAGTGAAATGATTCTTCATGTTGATTTTAAAAGTTTAGACTAAACAATCTAAGAGAATCATTTTTATCCACAGAATCACTTCACCAGTGAATCAGAGAGCACAGCTGGAGAATCTGGGAGCACAGCTCTACCAAACGGGCCCTAAGTGTTTGATAAAACAGCTTCACCAATAACTTTATGCATTGATACAAGAGAGAAAAGGGAGAGAGAGCTAAGATAAAAAAACAGCCCATGAAACTGTTTTATAAAGAGAAAAAAAACAGCTTACAACAGCTTCAGCTTTATGAAGCTGTACCAGACAGACCTAAGTATATACTCCAACCACAATTGTTGGGCCATTATGAAAGTACACATTGTACTGTAAAGGAGAATGTACCCATTGTTGCTACATGTTACTCCATCCGACTCGAGTCAACTCAAAACCTCAGATTGGATTAAAAAAAACCTAAGATATTGAAATTCGAGGTTTCATACACACACAAACCACATGTCCACGTGCACGCATATCTAGTGGTGGAACCAGAATCTGACGAAAATTTGGTCGCATTTCAGTGTTACATATAATACTGGAGCAATATATGAGGTAAACGTTTCATTTTTTTTAAAAAAAACTTGATCCTGAACTATTTCAAAAACATCCTAACCATTTTTTTTTAAATACGCAAAAGACTTGCGCATCATTATATTAAGTTAGAAGGTTGATTTTACAACGCGCTTTTAGCGCCATGACGGGGTTAAATCCCAACCATTTTTATAGTTCTTTTTCTTTCTAGTTCATTTGTATTGAGAACTCTGCCCTACTCATTTTTTTCTCACGTCTCCAGATTGGCCAATCAATATGTGTGCGTATATTTTTGCATGACTAGATCAATTTTTTTCAATCTTGCCAACAAATCAAAATTTGAAGTAGGTTTTTAAGCTCTCGGAGATGCTATGTGCTACGGACCATAGTAGCTTAGCGGGTTCATTTGAATAACTCTTGTAGAGAGAACTATACAAATCAAAATTGTCGATGTTCTCCTAATAACCCTACCTGAAATTCGCTCACATATAGAAGTCAAATCTAGAAAATTAAGGTGGGAGAGCTCTGCTAGTCAATAAGATATCGCGATTGCGTTAAGATCCTGTGGTATTCAATTTATTTGGATAAAATTAAGAACTAAGATTTTAGCATACTTATTTGGTGTAAAGTTTTATAAGGTTGGCTAAAGTTTAGACGACACTTTAGACCTTTGTTTGGAGCCTCAAGAATTAAAGTTCAGTTACTAAACTTTAGACCATAGAAACGTATAAAGAAAGAATATTTATCGGTAATGCTTAGGAAGAAAGAAGGGGTCATTTTTTTGTTTTTTATTCCACCCTTATGTACCCTTCTTTGCTTTTTTCGAAAGCCTGTTCAACCTCATATCACCTAGAACAAGTCATGGACTTCTTCAATGAAAGAAAGTCTCATGGAAACGTTTTCAACAAAATAAGAACCATACAAAATAGATTTCTTGATCTTTGGAAAACTTTTTGATTCGCTGTTTTTTCTTTTATCCTAAAGATATGCAGAACGAGTGTATTATGAAATGTTCGTTGTCTAGCTTTGCATACATCGCTACTTAATTGTTTAGTGGTTATCGATGAAATTACTTACCATGTTTCTAATATATATGAAATAGGTTCATAAGCACGTTAGCAGAAAGAAAATCATGTTTCAGATATAAATCTACTTACTACATTCAAATACTCGATGAGTGCAAGGAATCCAACCAAAGTTTCAAATGTGGTGTGCGTGAAGGACATAGGCCAAGGATTGGAGAGGATCAGAATAGCACCTGCTTCTAACCGGCCGAGAGCAGGCTGGAGGAGCCCACCCCACCGGAGGGCTTTGTGAAACTCAAATTGTGACGGGGCGTTCAGGGAGCATGACCGATCTGGTGGCTGGGGGTTTGCCATCCGCGATGGCGATGGAGTCGTGACCACTGATCAGCTCTGGCTACGACAGGTTGGGGAAGGTCTTAAGAGTTAGAGCCGCTGCATGCAGAATCGCATAGGTTGTTGCATGCAGTCTGCAAGCTATCCAGAGAGCAGCTGAGTAGGGTATTCAGAGGACTGTCTTGGAGACTGATGCAAATTGCAGTGGTCCATGCAGTGAATTCAGCAGGAGCCTGGGAATCTAAGGATCTACTGGCTTGCAATTTTGTTTCTAGAGTCGCTGTGCATAATCTACGTGAATGTAATTTGGTGGCGCATTCGCTAGCTGCCTTTTGGGGCAGGTCTTGGTCAGGGTACAGTCTCGATACGAGATCGTATTCCACTTTGTATTCAGACCATGTTGGCCAAAGATTTGGCCGCTGTTTCTGCGTAACTGAATTCAACTTTCATGTTAACAAAAAGATCTGAAGGTTAAGTTGCTTCACAAATATAAAACAAATTACTACTGAATTAGTTAGTTTCCTTCATACTTCTAGTCATCAAGGCTGGGTTCTATTTTTATGATAAACTCCCCTTTGAAAGTTTCCTGACGAAGGGGAAGAAAAGCATATATGGTAGGTGTCTCTGAAATATACTTCGTCTTCGATTCGGCCTCTGTCTTGGGTATATGGTATTGTGTACTTACTAAACTACTACTACTCCAACGCGGAGGGATTTTTACACGAGCGTGATTTTCCATTAACGGGACTGCTGCTAGCCTGCTACTACGAGAGTACGGGTACGAGTCTAGTCCTCGTCCGCCTCTCGTTAGCGCAAATCCGGCAAGTTTGGGGCCTCACGAATCGGAACCGGAGCAGAAGAAAGAACCTTTTCAGCTCACGGCTCCTCGGCCTCTATATATGGTCGGTCCATATCGCCGGGGCCAAACAAGTCTCGAGTCCACGCGACAATTCCTAGTCCTAGCGACCGAAATCAACCGGGTGTCTCCAGCCTCGTCGTACGACCACCCCTCGACTTGATCGTTCGCAGTCGCACTCGCAGGACAATGTCGGAGCCGGGAATTCCCGTCAGCTTCAACCCCTGGACGGTGCTCGACAGTAACGACCCCGGCGACGTCATTGGCCAAACGAAAACCAAGGCCACGACGAAAGAAGCCGGCAAGAAGCCGGCAGCGGCAGGATCCTAGGCGCCGATGTCCAAAGCTATGGAGAAGTCGACGCCGGCCAAGAAGCAGTACAAAAAGAAGTTGCCGGCTGCCGCGGCTCGCGACCAAGCTAATAAGAAAGGCCCCGGCGGCGCGACGCAGAGCGGCGCAGGGAAGGGGACCAACAAGAAGGGTGCCCATGCCTACTGAGGCGGGTGACGCCCACTTTCCGGCTGCGATACGGCGATGATGCCATGATGGGAACTTGTGATGGATAAGTAGTATTCGTGATTTTGGTGTCTTATTATAGGTTTGTGCTTGCTGGTCTAGATTAAGTTACTGCTGTTTTTTTGGTACATTGCTGTTGTTCTTGGCTACTTATTATGTCAAGAAATATCTATATTATCTAATCAAATGTATGAAAGCAAGTGTGCCTTCGGATAAAAATCTACAAATAAATTTCAAAATAATTTTCAAAGCAGTTGATAGGCGGAGTTTCAACAGGCTGATCCAATCTTGGTCAAGACGTAGTGTGTATTCGTGACTAGGTTTCTTGGTGGAAAAGAGTGCTGTCTCACACCAGTTTTACTTTCTCGAGGACTAATGAAGATCATATATCACAAAAGATAAAAATTGCTATCACAGTCATTTCTACAAGGCACATAGTGTTATGACGGCGGATAAACGACAAAAAAAGAGATCAATCACAACAGGGATACAAGATTTAACGTGGACAACCCCTCTAATACGAAAGGAAAAACCACGGACACCGGCCAGCAAACACTTCTCACTATAACAAGAGTCGGTTACAAACGCCATATGACGGCTTACAAGATAATGACCAAGGTGAAACCCTAATTCGGGGGCCCTAGCCTTCGGCTTTATGGGGCCTCCGCTTCGCTCCGACAGAATCGGCCTATATCTTGTGCAACTGAATTTGTAACATATTCAACACATAGAAACCCTAATCTGCGGAAAAAAAAAATAATGGCTTCACTGTCCTAGTTTTGTTGTGTGACAGCATAAAAACGGCTTCTCGCTACAATGCACGAACCGAAATCAGAACCATCGGAAACCCGTTGGAAACCTAGTCTAATGTGTAATTAATGGTTTGTCAATTCTCTTCCAGTTCCTCTATTTCTCTCGTTCTTTCGAGTTGCGACATCATCGGGGATGTTTGTTTCCCAAGGTCTAAATTTTAGATATGTCGTATCGTATATTTGACACCAATTTAGACTATTAAATATAGATTAATTACAAAACTCATTACATAGATTGAGTATAAGTTGCGAGATGAATCTATTAAGTCTAATTAGTCCATAATTTGACAATGTGATGCTATAGTGAACATTTGCTAATGATGAATTAATTAGGTTTAATAGTTTCGTCTCGCCAATTAGTCCACTCATGTGTAATTAGTTTTATAATTAATTTATGTTTAGTTCTTCTAGTTATCATTCCAATGTTTGATATGACATGATGTAAACTTTAACTCCTGAATCCAAACACCCCTTTGAGCGTGCTTCCCTATCTCTCTGGTCCTCTCTGGCTATCGTTCATTTGCAGCTGAAGCTGCCCTCACAGTCCACGATTGTGTTAACTGTTGGGTATTTGGCCAAATCTGTACTTTTGTAACTATTTAAATTGGACCAAAAAGTAAAAGTAGAATCATAAATATAGAAATTACAGATTATTCATAATTAAAAGTAAAATATGAATATAAAAGTGTACAATGTAGTGTCCTTAAAAGTTTATATTTTATTATAGACAGTGGCGGATCCAGAAGGGGGGCTGGGGTGGCTGCAGCCCCCTCATTAGCCTCAATTCTCCATTAAATTACTATAGTATTAACCCTTAATCACCAGTAAATCTTAATTTTCAATCATCATCTTCATTACTTAGCCCCCCACTTGATCTCATCCTAAATCCGTCAATGATTGTAGTATATGAAAGATGTGGTTTAATCATTATATTAGGTCTGGTTTGGATGAGCGTGTATTTCTCTCAAACCATATGTGTTGAACTGTATTTGAACTAATTTTTCACTTCAATCCACTCCAAACCATGTGGTTTGAGGGAAATACATGTGCATCCAAACAAGATCTTAACTGATTTCTTTTTTAGTTATAGTTTCCGTCGCTGGATAGAGGCTTAGGTTTGATATAAATCCTAGATCAGGCACTATTCAAGACAAATAAAATCTTCCCTTTTTGAAATAAAATCAAAAGGTTGCTTCTTAATCGTTCGAACAACCTTTTTAATTACGGCCACATGCTGACGAGCACATGATTTTTTTTTTCTTTAAGAAAATGGGCAAGCACGTGCACGTTATATTAGTACGGTACTCCCTCCATGCCAAATTGTAAGTCATTCCAAAAATTTTGGAGAGTCAAAGTTTCTCAAATTTGACCAAATTTATATAACAATATAATAATATTTATGATGTCAAATAAGTATTATTAGATTCGTTATCAATTATATTTTCATAGTATACTTATTTGATGTTATAAATCTTTATAATTTTGTCTATAATTCTTGGTCAAACTTGAGATGTTTTGACTCTTTAAGATTTTTGGAGGGAGTATTATACTTCCACGCGAGAAATTCATTTGCTGTACCATCGACGCACATGGCCCTCTTGGCTCTTGCCAAGCTCAGAGTCAGAGGCCTAGCAGCTGGGTAGCACCGTAGCACCCTTTTCTGTGTAGGAAGGAAGGACCCCACTTGTCAGAAGCAGAGGTACCCAGTGATCAAGACGGCAACGGTCAAGTGCCCGCCAATGCCAAGCGATCCCAACGGTTACTTTCGCAGCGAACTGCTTTCTAGTTTCGCCTTCCCACACCCGCGCTCACAGCCTCATCTGTTTCCACACCGGCCCCCTCCGTCCCACTCCCAAAATCGATCGAGAGACCTCCCCTCCCCTCAATTGATCGGCATGAGTAGCACAGCCGAGGAAAACGCCGGAGGCGGCGGCGGCGGAGGCACCGCGGCGTGCGTTGTGGTAGTCGAGCGCGTCGTGACGGTGGAGTACCTGGAGCCGTCCATGTCGCGGGAGCTGCTGGGCAAGTTCCCGGACCCCTCCGCCTTCGACTTCGACTACTCCCAGAGCGGCATCTGGTCCCCGCTCAACAAGGTCCCGCGCGGCGGCGGCGGCGCGTGCGACGCCGAGGCGGCCGATGCCACCAACTCTTCGACCGACTTCCTCATCGCCAACCCGAAGCGCAGGGCGCGGGCCGGGGGCCGGCTCAAGGACTCCGCCGGCGGCGGGAAGTCCAGGTGGAGGCGCAGGCGGCTGCGGCGAGACGGGTCTTTCCTCGACCTCCACGACACTGGCAGGGCCAGGCTCGACTTCTCGCCGCCGGCGCCTTCCCCTGCTGAGAAGGTAGTAGCCACTCGCCTCGCTCTGATCCTTCCATCCTGTATCCTGTCTTCATTAAGCTTTGCTGGAATCTTCATGAGCATCACGCGGGTTTCCTCCATTGGTTGGTTGGTTCGGTGGTTCAGGAGGGGTGGAGGCGGGTGCTCAAGGCGGCCATCAGGAAGTTCAAGGCGCGGCAGCGGCGGTCCCGGCAGGCTCCCCTGCTCCAGATGGTCATCCCCACGGCCATGCTGTAATCGATCGATCGATCTCGTGCGCTCACACGAATTGCTTGCCTTGTGTTCACTTTGTTCCATCACACGCTGCTGGGTCCATGGCCTGCTTGTACTATACATGAGTTCAAATCTGTTGCAAGTTGTAACCGTGTAATTCTTTTGCCAAAGAATATATTGTGGTAAATCTTTTCATTCAATTTCCGTGAGCTTTACGCTGAGAGAGTATAAATTCCCATGCCAATCAGTATCCATGAAACATTTGAGGGCAAAATGTGTTAGAAATTTTACATGAATCAGTTCAATTCCGTAGAAAAACCACAGAATAGGTAAAATTTTCCGTGTTCCAAACAAGTCCTGAAAATGAAACGCGTGGATAAAAAGTATGTTATCCATACAAATTTCAGCATTCTACTCTTTTTTTAGAAAAAAAAACTCAGCACACTAGTCATGTTTGCCATTATTCGTGGAAGAATTCAATCCCTTCAGACTTCAAGTGGGAGCTGGATTCCTCATGGAACAATGCAAGGTCAGGGTGCTAGGGGACTTCTGTAACGGGCCCTAAAGTGTATTGGAGACCCAGCCATCGTCGCCATCTATCTCGCCAGTTGCCACCGTTTCTCCTTTCAAAGACACCTCTTTCTCTTGGATTCAAGGAATTCCTCGATTCCGCCAAGGTAGGATCTGTCACGGACTCACGGTTCGTGCTGACAACACGTACCGGGCCAGGATTCTACTCGGAACCGAAGCAGCGTGTACAATACAAATGCCCCGTGCATACCGTAACCAAAGCAAACATGTCATCACCAGCAAAGCAATTCGACCTCGAAAAAGTTTAGGTCAAGCACAAGTCCTCCATACGTCGTCAGAGCATGGCTTCCGAGAACTCCAACGCACCGGCGGATAGGCCGGCGGACGCGAGGCAATGCATTTGCTCTCCCACGACGCACCCAGGGTCATTCAGGTGCCGGCTCCACCGCGGCGGCGTTGGCATGGCAAGGTCGGCCTCGTGCCAGCAGTTTGGGACCGTCGCCGCCACCGCGCCGGGCTCCAGCCACATGCGGAGGGCCGCTTCACAGCAGCAGTTCCTGCGTCCCAGTGCCGTCCAAGTCCAAGGCGGCGGCAGCCTATCAAGGTCGTCTTCTGAGCAGTTGTTGCGCCCTTCAGGTGTTCCAAGGACGGCGTCGTGGCAGAATTTCCCTCAGAAAGAGTGATCAAGAACGACGGGGCTATAATGAAGCAATGAATTGGGAGCACAAGTGTCTACAATGGAGATGGGGGAAGACCAAACCAAAGAGGATCATGGTTTAGGCTAGAGTTAGCTAGTTTTTTTGTTGTTGTTGTTGTTTTTTTTGTTTTTGTTTTTTTTTTTGCTTTCCCGGCTATCTGAGTTCTTTAGTTTGCATTTTTTTAAAAGGATCTGTAAGCTTGGTCTCTGGAACCTGTGTGAGAAAGGTGTTGCCCACCTGAACGCCCAACGCCGTAAGAATGATGGTTTTGTCTTGCCGTCTTGGTTAATAATAAGACAGGGGTTGTGCCCTAACTCTAAAAAAAAATCAAGAACGACGGGGTTTACTACAAGTTTCATTAGATTGAACGATGTAAATTTGCCAACGACTAACTTACTACAACTTTATAGATCGACTTTCTAGAAGTAAGAAGCGTGAGCCAGGCTGATCTTTATAGATCGACTAACTTACTACAACTTTCATTAAATTGAACGATGTAAATTTGCCAACGATGTTAGCAGTATGTGTTTTCCAACTTTGGGATTACTGTGTTGGAATCTTCGATTTTGGTACAAAAGCTAAACAGCTCACTGTCCACGGTTCGCACAATACTAACCATTGATCCATAATTATCTGTTTTTTCATTACATAAAGATGGATTGCCTACTTCCAATTAATATGTGCCAAATAAAAGGGATATAAATCAAGGGGCTTTGATGTTCTTCCAAAAGATACTAGATCTCGTTCTCAGCAGCGAGTGACTTTTTCGGTCTTCAAAGCCTTGTTTGGCAGGGAGTTTACATGTGTCCTTTTTCTTTACTGTCTTCATAGTGAGATCTCCAAACTCCATTTGATCTTTGATGTATTCTTATTTTTTTAAGGTCGTTTTGTGTCTTATAGTATATTGTTTGTACCGGCCTTTGTTCTCCTTGAGATATATCAGATATGACACTCTTTTAAATGTCTTTATCAAAAAAAGTTAGCTTTCTTATTCGTCGTTCCGTAATTGATTATCATCTCTTACCTCTCCATCTAAAAGATCTCAAGAGATTAAATATTAGCCACATCCCACAAGATATGCTTACAATGAACAAATCACACTGACTGGTTGTGTGCCACAGACAAATTGATGGCCCGATAGAGGCTGGCCGAACCAACTGTACTGCTCATCCCCACCACAATCCCTTCATGTTTTTCAACCCTGTGGAATAGCATTTTCAGCTAATCTTAAGAGTGGTGGTCAGCTATTAAGTTAGAAGAGGCTCTCGACTCACCCGTAAGAGCATCTCCAACAGATTAGCCAAATCATTTTCTAAATATAAATTTGGCTATTATGAAAGGGAAAGATGTCTCCAACAGACTCTGTAAATGACTCTCCAAATTTAGAAGATCTTCATTCCACCTCATTCGCTCGCTATCTTTGGATAGCCTACCTCACTAGCCATCTAAACTTTTCATTTTACAGAGTCTGTTGGAGTAATCTAGTATTATCTATTTTATAGAGTAACTAAATCACTAAATTTGGCTAGTATATTTACAGAGTCTCTTGGAGATGCTCTAAGGTCCTTCTTGTCTATATATTCTGAGTACGTAGTGCCATGTTAGTATAGTGTTGGAACTATAGGATATAAAACTTGAAGACGTATATATTATATGAGGTGTAAACCATAACCTTCGTGAAAACTCGTGCAAACCATGACAAAAAATTCGTCTAAATTTACCAAAAAAATCACACATGTAGATGATATGATGATACACAACTTTGTAAAATATCTTGTCCAAACTCGACTTCATTTGTGAGATATAAAAATAAGAAATTTCAAGCTAGAAGGTGTGTTAGAAATTTGTTATTTTTATATCTAACAAACGAAGTCGAGTTTGGACAAGATATTTTACAAGGTTATATATCATCGTATCATCTACATGTGTGATTTTTTTTCAAATTTAGATAATTTTTTTGTCATGGTTTGCACGGGTTTTCACGAAGTTGTGGTTTGCACAAAATATGTTCCCATAAAACTTTGGGTAGGATATAAGCACAATACACAAGAGTGACATGAGCTAAGTGATAGGTTTTAATTTCACAATAATTTTAGATTAGCTCAATTTACCTCTCTCTTGAATATATTGATCCTTTCAAAACCCATTTATAAGGGTGTTGGTTTGGGAATTGGAGGGTTGAGTTTACCCCCACAGAGAAAATCTTCCCTTTAGATACGAGTTCATTTCATTCATCCAAAACAAAGACATCAATCGAATTCACTTCCTCGTGTGGGCACAAATAACAACATTGCTAAGTTCTTTCGTGGCAATGAAGGCAGAGTTTAAAAAAAATTGACTTCTCAAAAAGTGAGAATGACTTCTATTTAAAGACAGATGGAGTATGTACATGTTTGAATTGAGTCAAATACTAAGTTTCTAGAAAAAATATTTAATATTTATGACTTCAAATATGTATATACTTTTAAAAGTGCTTGATTTTTTTCCAAAGCTAAGAATTACATCATTTTTGTGTGTAGATAAGTAGATTTGGTCTAGCTTGAAAAAATGTTTGACTTTTTTTAAAAAACTGAGAGTTGTATTATTTTTAAATGGAGGAGATAATTAGAGTAGAATACTCCTACTTTTATTTACATGTTGTATTAGCTTTGTCCAAAGTCAAATATTTGTATCTTTACGTCAATTGTTTTTAAATATTGATTAGTAATATTTATGTTTTTAGATTCATTAAAAAATGGCTTTGTACTAAGTTGAATAAATATTTATGTTTTAGATTTGTTATGAAAAATATTTTATAATATATAATTTATATACTGTGAAAATAAAATAATCTTTCAAAATGAATCGTTAAAGTAAGTAATGTTGAGCAAAGTTAATGTGATTTGCAAAAATATTGAAGGGAGTACCACTGAGGCACTAACCAGTGCTCATTCACCAAACAGCTGCACAGCTCATCATTAGTTCCACGAGCGCATGTTGCATAACAAAATGCATAATAAAATGCGTCCAGTGCTACAGTGGTGTCCAGCAGTGCAGGGCATTTAGAGCGTCCGCAATGGTTAGCTATTTGGCTAGCTAGATGTGACATGACAAATAAAAAGTAGGAGAGAGAGTAGTCACTAGCTACAAGCAAATAGTCTATCTATTTCACGTAGCCCAAGACTATGTGAGAGGAGCATGTGGGTCCAGTGATATAAAATAGTCTTTGTTTTTGTCTCTCACCTCCACATCAGTTCACCAAATAGCTAATATTAGCTATTTTTATTGCGAATGCCCTTAACCTTACTCCTGGTAGTAGTAATTATCTAATCAGCTGGCGTACAACTGCACACTAGCATATTCTTTGGAAGCTTCAATATAGTACTCCGTATTGGAAAATTAAATATATGTCCTCCTTACGCTGGCATTACGTATGATTGCTCTTGCTCCAGGACTGAACAGTTTTATAGGCGAAACGAGCTTAAAAAACCACAAGTCCACAGCAACGTGGATGTGTAGTAAAGTTTACCAGAGAATTGGATCTGCACAGAAAAAAAAAGACGATTCTGGTAGAAAACTGAGCAGCAGCATAAGTTCCTTTTCCTTCTCTGGCTAACACTGATGTTCCCGGCAGGAAGTCGGGAATAGCTACAAGCTCTCTTCTGCCATGGCTACTAAAAACACTAGACGTGACGTGCTACAAAAGTACAGCGACTACGTTTCACCCAATCCATCTCACACTCTCCATGAAGATACATAACATCTGACCTTGGCCTCAATCCTCCTCAGCACAGATTACTGCGGAGTTCTCAGTGTCCATTCCACCTTGCTTGCGCGTGCAAATGAGTGAAGTTGTGAGCTTCTTTGGAGGGGAAGATAGAAAGCTTTTCTGAAAAGGTCACAAGACAGAAATTGGTATTGGTAGCTATACATGGTTTAAGGCTGTGCGCTACTGCTGCTGCTGCTGTCACAAGTTAGCAAAGCTCGAATTTGCAAAGTTGCCTAGCTTTGTAATTTCATGGTATGTTCAAAATCATTAATACTGAAGGGTTGAATGATGAGAGAAGTTTCTAGTACAAAGGAGCTTAAGAGCAGTACTTGCCAGACCATTTACTGCTTCCTATTTGCGGGACTCCACCAGGATGTAAACCGGTTTCCCGTTGAGCTTGTACAAATCCTGCACGTAAAAAAATTTACAACCTCAGTAGAACTGAGGGAATCGTATATATACACCTTGCTATTCTTGTAGCCCTGACCACATATGCACCTATCTGTCACTGAAATTACATCCTACAGATAACATAGGTTTTTTGACCTTAAAGGTTCTCGGTTTTACTCGTAGGAGGAAACATTGTCAGCTAGCTTACATCATTTCATTTATTAAAATCTGCAGTCACATATATAGGAACAGTTACAATAAGACTAGTTCTGGCCGTGTTCTATTGTTCTATTGCGTCTTTCCTCCCTCAGACTGAGGTCGAATACTTCCTCAGTTTCTTTAACTAAAGTGCATGTAAGGAGCATATTGGTGGACCTTGAAAAAAAGCAATATATTATATTTTGGTACCTTTTCTGAACGAACTTATATTTTTGGTACCTTAAACTTGGGAAGCCCGATGAGACATGCACACTCAACCACGTTAGCTCCTGCGCGCTCTGGAAAATAGTTTCAGCAGTCATGAAAAGGTTAGTGACAACCCCACTTTTTTTCTAGTAGCTCATGATATAACTTAGAACACAGTATGTAAACGCCAGAACATATGCTGTTCAAACATTGTAAAGATCAATTGCATGCAACAGTCCACACAAACAATATTTTGTAATTTGATGAATATGAAGGGAAAGGGAAGATAGTTGAAAACTTCTAACATAGTGGTATCCCTTGTTTGATTGGTCTACGAGACACGAGTGCTCATTTCATATCCAGAAACTTTTTGCTTGTAACATCAAATAAATGAGATTGTGCATCCAGTCTCATTGAAATCATGCCTATGGTAATTAGCTACCCCATAGGGCGTATCATTCGGACAAGATTTTTTCCTATGATGAATAAGCAACTTGTCCTTTCCACTTAGTGCAACAATTGCAAATGCGCGTTTTCAAAAAAAAACAAGCAGCTTGTCCCGCTTAAGGACAAACTTCGTTTATAGTCAAAAGAACATGATGTCCTCCACTCTACATGTCATCACGAAGTTGTTGAGATGCTTCTCAACACCACAAGATACTCGATGCATCTTTTTTACGCAACAATCTCTGAACTACACAGGTACAATCTCAATATAATCAACCTTTTTTTTCATATAATCTGTCCTCATTATCCTCTGACTTCCTTTTTTCCCCTTTAAGTTTCTCGTTCTAGAAATCACTGGTGCAAGATTTTCTTTGCTCGTAAAAAGAAATCTAAAGTGATAGATTTACGTTCTATGTTGGAAAAAAATGTTTCTACTTCTTTGGAGAACACATTATTACATGATTAAATTAGCAGCTCATGGTTGGTTGAAGAGCACAGAGTGCTTGATTTCTGTGCACTGATGGTTTGCTCTAATACACAACTGGTATACTCCACACTCCACACAGCTACAGTAAACATAAACATGTAAGAATAGCATATTTGCATTATACCTATGAACAAAGGGGAAAGTTCCTACAGTACAGGGATTATGTCAGAAGAATATAAGTGCAACACTAGTATTTTTTAGGTCTTCTGTTATTATTAGTACTACCAGACAAAAATAAACATCAACTCGAAAGATATGTGTTACACCTATCCAAATTCTTTTTTATGCTGATTTCATTACATATTTAGAGCACTAATGCTAACAAACCATTCAAAGTTGATGGTTTGCATCCACATATATATCATATTCAACTAAACCAGCTTAGGAGTAACTAGGTGGCTTTATATATTAACAACAAAAATAGGCGTCCAAATTTTCCAGACTTGAACATAGGTGGTATGGCGTACATTCCCACCCTCAACCAACTAAGCTATAGGCTCAGCTTCCTTAAATATATATTGTATTAAACATATCATATAACAAGTTACTAACCAAGAAGTCTTATTGCAGCAGAAAGAGTTCCACCAGTTGCAACCAAATCATCAACAACCACTACATGCTCCCCAGGTTCAATAGCTCCAACATGCATCTCCAAACAATCCATCCCATACTCAAGTACATAACTCTCAGAAAATACCTCCCCTATAATGTTATAAAAGCAACAATTATTATATGTTGAGACTGTAACAAAACTGCACAGTACAATGACAATGAGTCTAGCTACTTACGGTTTTCTTTCAAAGAAATGACAGTTAATATACTTTTATATAATGATACTTCCACATACTAAACAAATCCTATGGCATGCCTTTTACCATGTGGCATATATTGGTATCTTTGGGTTTCACGGCGAAATAAAAAGCGACAGATCATCCATCTTACTATTACTAATTAGAGGCCCCAATGAAGACTCCACGTTAATTTTCACCAGACGCGCTAAGAAAAAAGATAAATGCTAGAAATTCTCATGTTAATCAGAAAAATCCAACCATCAAATCAAAAGACTAGCCATTAATAACCATTGGATTTATTTTGTTTTTCTAAGAAATTACCCACATCTGCCATTATAGCTAAAAGATAACAAAAAATCTTATTATTTGTTATTAATATGTTAATACGTTAGAATCATATCCCATGGGGCCCACCAACTACCCTCACGTGGTTAGTTATTATTTTAATAGAAAAAAATCTCATTATTTGTTATTAATGTGTTAATGCGTTAGAATCCTATCCCATGGGGCCTACCAACTACCCTCACATGGTTAGTAATTATTTTGATAGCAAAAAATCATTATTTGTTATTAATCAGTTAATACGTAAGAATCCTATCCCATGGGGCCCACCAACTACCCTCACGTGGTTAGTTATTATTTTGGCAAATGGATCTAGGTTAATTAATTAACCGTGCTACCCATCACCTTAATTGATCAATTAACCTAAAAAAATCAAATTGAGGGTCAGCAAGAAATAACTCACATGTGTGTTTGGTTGCAATTACTATATATAAAAAATAAAGAGGAGACGCTTTTCCAACTATGAAGAAATATGAATCATCTATTCGACATTCATTTTTTCTTTTTAATTGCACTTCCACGTTTATTCTCACTAGACACATTAGAAAAATAAATTATCAAAAAATTACAATAATCTGAAACATTTGGTCATTATTTTGGTAGACACTTATTGTCATCACCAAAAAAATAATGGAATATGTTATGTCCTATAAAAAGTTATCAACCTCTACCTTCGTACCATTACTAATCAGAGACCCCAATGGAGACTCCACATTATCTCTCACTAGATGTGCGCTAGATAAAGAGATAAATATTAGAAAGTATCACAGTAATAAAAAATCTATCCCTTAGTTTGGTGAAATATCATCATCAAAATAGTAGACATTAGATCTATTTTTCTTTATAGCAAGTTACCCACTTTTGTGATTATAAAAAATGCATAAAGTGAACCCCTAATTTTACATTGAAATTACCCAAGGTTCCATTATGAAATCCCTAAATTTATATCTAAATTACCCACTCTTGCCATTATGAAAGATAGTTTTAAATAACTCCGTAAATTTGTATCTAAATTACTTAGGTCAGTTATTGTGAAAGTTAATTCAAATAAGTTAACTAAATTTATATGAAAAAACAACTACTTTTACAATTATGAAAAAATAATTTAAAAACACCCTATTGTTTTTTATAAATTAGCTACATTGTAATTATGAAACTTAATGCAAACTAACACCTAAGTTTGCATTCACCACATATTAACCCCTAAGTTTGCATTCAAATTACCATATATGCTATTATCAAAGATAACGTAAAGTAACATCTTTTAATTTATATCTCAATTATCCACTTCAGGTGTAATAAAAAAAATTCAGATATCATTCAATTCTACATCTAAATACTACTATAAGTTATTACAAATAATAATTAAATATCCATAAATTATGGTACATATATTTACAAATTACACATTTTTACCATTGCAAAGTTAAAAGTAAGCATAGAGCTATGCTCCACATCAACCAAAACAAAGATATATTCATCAAGATAAATATTTATTTATAATAGCTTACCAAGAATGAAAAATTATTGTCTTAACTAAGCACATAGTATTGACACAAACAATTCACTTTAAGTTATATTGATACTCCATGATAACAAATTTGGAAAGTTATTGTTTTGAATGATTTATATATTTGGATTGAACTGTTATGCCATATCAATATGGTAAATCCATTTTAAGCAATATATATTTTAATATATAGTATAAAAACTCCAATGTCCTCTCAAATCTACATCTAAATTGTCATAATATTCTTCTAAAAAAAGTATATAACCATAAAGCACATATATTTCTACATTACATGTCTATTAATATTAGTACACTAAAGTTTTCTCAAAGTAAACATACACCATCAATGCAAATCAATTTCGCATGCACGCATGAGCAATAAATATATATGTTATGTTTCCGTAATCATGAAAAATATTTCCTTAAGGACTCATAAACCAATGATACTAACTAACTATTTAAAAATATGTTAATAATCCTAACATATTTATCTAAGTTGTTACTTAAATATATTTATACATTTGTTCATATATTTATATTATCTATGTAATGTTTCAATAATGATGGAAAATATTTCATTAATGACTCATATACCAATGATACTAACTAATTATTTAAAATTATATTATTAATCATGACATATTTATCTAAGTTGTTATGTAGTACATTTCTTGATATATCTATATTAATGGTAGAACCATTTTTGTACATTATTATTTCTTGATATGAAAATACAAACATCATGAGAAGTGGAAGAGATTTATGCAGACCAAAGATGACTTTATATTTCTGGCCTACAAGATTCCTATAGAGTAAACAGATCTCACGTCAAACTCTACCACCGATCTTAAGCATTTTCAGGTGTAGGTTGGTTCTTTAGTCATCATAATACTTAAGAGTGAAATCTATGACCTAAAATACTTATTAAAGGTAAAAAAACAAAGAGTTAATAAACACACGCATTTCAATTTAAGTTCATGATAAAAATCTATAGGGACTAATAAGATTTAATATAGAAAACAAACAATAGGTTGATGATGTCATACTACATGTGGGTTGCAACAAGATCACCATAGTTTAAGCTAAGGTTTCTACTAAATCCATACTAAAGGGACGAGATAGAAAATATTGATATGGATGAAAAAAAATATAGATCAATGATCGATAATTCTACCACAATCGGATAAAGGTTGTATGTTATTTATTTATGCTAATTCTGTTAGAAAATGAACAAAAGAAGAAAAAATACAATTTTAGTTTAAGTAACTTTTATCAACCAAATATATTAAACAATAACTAATGCTTATGTCTCTTAAGATTCTAGCCCGTGCGAGAGCACGGGTTGATGGACTAGTATATCTTAATTGCTTTTGACGATGTAGTTGCTATATATGGCATGATTACATAGCATATGATGTTATATTAATTTTCGGAGTCAAAGTTATGTTCTTATTTACTTCTCCAGCCACATCACCTGGAAGCTTCTTAGGTTTACGTAGTGGTATGAACTTTGCTCCTATGGCTAACGCAATGGCTGGACCAAAGATGAATCCTCTAGCTTCAATGCCTGGCAAAACATGAAGAATTCGTCACATGATATATAATTAAGTTTGAGAGAGAAGGACAAGAAGTTGGATTCATGTGATCAAAAGAGTAACTTGATATTGATAGCTTTTAAGTAACACAGCAAAAAACCACAATGACTGTAATAGAAGAGCAATCAAAGGGTGCAAAAATAGAGGTCGTCCTAGCTAGACACCGCCGTTCAAGAAGATGCCATCACCAGACAAGCTGTTTTTGATGGAGATGAAGCAAATCCTCAGAGCGAACCGCAACAGTCCACCACAAGTGATGCTCTACTTTGGCAGCTGTCAAGACCAACAGGAGATCACTGTGCACATGCAGAGTCCCTCTCAGCCCTCAGGGGACCATGCCATGCGCAGACGGCAGATCGCAGGACTGACTAGGAGGGCGACTAGCTAGGAACGGAGGAGGGAGGACAAATCACAAGGAAAGCGCGCGCGGCCACATCTCGGCGTCCGGGAACGGAACGGGGGCCGAGCCGACACCGCATGTGCACGACCGCAGCCGTTCGATCAGGATCGCGGCGGCGCCCCCACCACGGCGCCCGCCCGCCAGGCCGCCACCACCACCACCACCGGCGCCGGTCCCCGCCCCCGGCACACACACGAGGGTACGTCTCACTCGCACAGTCGCTACTCATGAGATCGCGCCGAGCTGAACTCGATCGACCGATCCCGCCCAATCAGCAGCCGTCGACATGCCCTCCGATCCTGGCATTGAATGCGCGGGATCCCGCTAGCTGGACCACCGAACCAAGGCAAACAACAAACTCCGGCGGCCCCCAGGGACGCGGGACGCCGTGGCGTGGCGCGGCCGGACACGACCCAGCTAGCGGCCCAGCCGTGACGCGAGACCATTGCCGTGGCCCCCATGCGCGCGGCCATAAACCAACGCACGCGCGCGCAGCCCCGCACGTAATGTAACGAGCAGATGGTCCTCCACCTCCACCTGCCCTCTCCAGCTGAGCTGAGCTCGGCGGCATTGGCCCCCTGAATTTATTACCCAGGGCCAGATAGAACGTCAGATGAACGGATGATGAGAGAGTGGTATAGCATCAGCATATTTTAGGACTTGATGTCAACATTGAACTCACCTAGTAGTAGTAGTAGTAGTACCCAACTGCTTTGCAGGCGCAGCTGCTGCAGGATTTATTATTTATTTTCCACTAGTTTTACTGTAAACAGCAGGATTTATTTATACTAGGCGAGAGCGAGAGGATTAAAAAAATGCGTAGGTGGTGGAGGAGGTAGTGGTGTGATGACAGACCTGATCGGCTGATCACAACGAACGAACGAACGACAAAGCGTGGGGGACAAAAGGAGCACGGAAGATCTGCCCCAAAGATATTACGGAATCTCAGAACACCACCGCGCCGCGCCCGCCCAGTGTGCCCCCAGACCCCAGCTATCAGCAGCGTCAGCCGGCCCGGGAATTGACGACACCACCGAGCGAGCGGCGGCCATTAAGCAAAGTGAACGGCCGGCTGGCCGGCGCCAGGCAGGTGGCGGCGGCTCCGCTTGAGGTGTCATGCATATGCATGATGAACCAATGATGCAGCCATGACTGTGGCTCGGTGGGCGGGCGGGCGATTTTCCGATATGATTATTACCTGCGACGGCCGCGATGCCCATGCCGCGGTAGCGCTCGACGAACATGTCCACGGCGTCCTTGAACACGCCCGGCCGCAGCAGCAGCTCCGTGATGTCGTTGAACATGATCCCTGCATGCACGCGCGCGCGCATGAGAGGCGGGCGGGCCGCGAAAGGATGGAATGAACAGCATGCGCGGCGGCGGTGCGTAGGTTTCGCCCGAGTCAACCGAATGATGGTGGTGCTGGTGCTGGAGCTGGAGACGAGGGGGGATGGGCGGGCGCGGACCTGGTTTGGGGAAGTGGGGGACGACGCGGATGGCGTCGGAAATGCCCTGCAGGCGCGGGTCCGGGGCGCCAGGGCTCTTCCCCTTGGCCGCCGCATCGTCCACCGCCATGGCGTTGTCGCCGCCGATCTTGTTGTTCTCCTGCTCCCCCATATGTCCACGAGCTCAAACCGGGCGAGAAGATGATCACCACGAGTCACGACGACCTGGCTCGGGCTGCTTGCTTGCTTGTTCCCTGACCTGGATCCTCAGCTCAGCTCGATCAGCTCCTCCCTCTGATCTCCAGCTGTCGCTTCGAGCGGCCGCTGGAGGTGTCTATAAATAAATAAACACGGCAAGCCAAGACCAGGTACAGCCGCGGGGTGGCCGTAGCACCAAGGCCGGGTGTGTCTGTGTCTGTGACAGTGAGAGAGAGAGAGAGAGATTGTTACCCCTTGGATTGGAAACCGGCCGCCGGGACCACCATTACGCAGTGTTTACTGCTAGAGATTAGAGAAGGCGGAGCCCAGTTCAGCGGCCTCGCTCGCTCACCTTCACTCTCACTCTTTCTTTGCTGGTCAGTCATCAGTGCCCACTGGCCAAACAAACCTCTTTCTAGCTCCGTCTCCCAGTCACAGTGTTCTGTTCACGAGCCAGTAGTATGTATGTACAGATATCTTTACCCGTGTCAGCATTGGAGATTTGGCTACAGTTGCTACCTCGACTAGCCTGCCGTGTACCGTGGTTGCCGCTAGCTGCGGCGTCCAAATCTTATGCCAGATTTTGCCTGAAGCTAGCTCCCAAACGCCAACAGTGTCACAGCAGCAGCACCTATGCTATGCCGGCCGGACGAACCTTGCCTCCTAGTAGTACTAGCGTAGCTCTTGCATGATTGAGGTGTCAAGACGTGAGTAGGCGAGCGATAGGATCCGATGATCGCCCTGCCTGCATGCATGTCCTGCCCGCGCTGCATCCCACCGCACCGCGTGACTTTTCCTTGTACGGGATGACTCGTGACACGTCTACGCACACTGCCCTGCAGACTGCACTGCACAGGGTAATTGGTGTGTGCGATGCACGGTGCACCATGCGTACGTACGCTGCTACTAGAACACCAGTGGTACGGACAAATGGCGATACTATGGCATGTGTTGACAGACAAATGACGTTAATTACACACATCTTCTATCAAAAACTGTGGACTTTGGACGGTGCCAAATTGATCGGAATCGGCCGGTATAGTACCACTACTGCATTAGCCGCTGTAGTAGGTGTGGTCTAGCTAGCGGAGCCAAATCTCCCCGCACGATCCCGTCCAACAGTGCCGGGCACTGACGCCACGGATTTGGCAGCTCCGGCATCGCGTCATTTCACCCACTGAATCATCGGCATGTGATTTCCGCGCTCTGCAGCATGACTGCACGTACTGCACCCTGTCACAGCAGTACAGTAGTACACCTCTAGTACGCGCGAGGACGCAGTAGTGCCGGGCTGCATGCGCGCCCGTCCGGCCTACGACCTCAGGTCCTCAGGCCTCATCAGCCCTCGCCGTCCCGCCCGGCCCATCACCGCAGAGGCCTGCCGCCTGCCGCTGCGGCTGAGCCTTATCCACAGCGCCCATAGCGTCTAGCGCGCAGCTAGCCGTCGTAGACTCGTAGCCTAGCCCAGCCGCGATCACGCAGCGGAGTGCAGGACCGCGACGGGATTGGCGATCCGCAACTGCAATGGAAGGGGAAGCCGGAAGCGGGAGGGACTCGCCGACTACGCGACCGAGCGGCAACAGGAGAGGCCACACGGGAGAGTTGGCGCAGAGGATGGCAGCGCAACCTGAGCTTTCGACCTACAGAGGATTTCTGGGTCAGCGAGCCCAGATCGAGCGACGAGCGTATCCGCTGGCAGTGAGATCCGGGATATTGCCGTGGGCCCGTCAATCCCGCTCCGCATCCCCTGCGCCGTAGGTTTGGACCCAAGCTCGGGCTAGGCCGTACACGGAGCTAGGCGGAGCCCGGATCCAGTCCAATCGAATTGGGCACATGCCGCGCAAATATGTTCCTTCTTGCGTGAAAAAAAAAAACGTTCTGAACAGGGTCAAGTCCAATCAGCCTGTTCGCTTGGCTGTTTTTGACTGATAAGTCAAGGTTAATGCTGTTTTGGCTGTTTTCTGTGAGACGAAAACACCGTTTCGGTGGCTGATAAGCCAAGCGAACAGGGCGAATATTTAAAATTTGATCAACATTGACATATATACAATCTAATCAAAGTATTAATATTTTGGACGTGTTGTTGGATTTTCATTGATTCAGGGAAGTCAAAACAAGCATTGGTACATACTGCTGAATTTTCATTAATTCATCTCATGTTGGAAGTAACATATGAATTTCAATAATCCGACCAAAGCTAATAGTAGCTGGTGAAGCAGAATTTATGGATATTAATGCTTATATATGGTGTTGAATTTCCATCAACTCAGAGTGATCATTGGTAGAGCAAGAAGCCGAATACTAAGCACTAACATTATGTTCTATGAATTTATATTTACCACACGTGCTAAGCTCTTCTCATAACTTTTTCCAAAATAACAAAGAAACCACATGGCTAACTACAAAAAAAAACTATGACAAAGTAGTAAAAAAATGGCACCAAATGGACAAATATACCATAAAGCAGACCAAGAAGTGACAAAGAAAACAATCTTATACTTAAAAATTTTCAATGGAACCAATCGGACCACATTGCACTAGGAATTGGTTTATGCCCTCTCTCTCTCTCTCTAGGCACTAAGTTTTTTTACATAAAACCAAATCATAGTGCTTAGGATAATGAACTCAATATGGAAATAATAATCCCCAATAGCCCCCACTCTCTATTTCAAAACGGTTCATAGCTATATGATACCCAATAGATCAATGAAGGCTTGATTTCCTAATTGTGTCTGCTTGTTGATTTTTACAATAGCAATAGAAGCAAGCAAACACAACAACGAGATCTAACTATGATGACAAACTCAAGAGGGCTAGATCAATTCAAGAAATTGGCCAGTGCATATTAAATTCGGCTATTAGGTAATGTCGAAATAATCATCCTAGCGGAGTCGCTAAAAAGTATATTGATGTAAATATCAGCCACACACAACAGGGAGCTAAAACAATCAGATCCCAAATAGACGGAGACAACACAAAGTTGCCCAAATCAGCCTGGCAAGTTTCGATAATCAGTCTGGCCGATTTTCCCAATATCTGTCAAGAAACACCCTAGAATGGTAAATAACATGCTTGAGCTAGGATCCCATGCATTTATAAGATAATTTTTTTAAGCCTAGTTAGTCTATGGTTGGACAATAATTGTCAAATACAAATGAAAATGTTATAGTGTTCTTTTAATTTTTCGTCTAAACAAGGGGTAAATACACTATATTTAGAGTCTGGTTCCATGTGAGCTAGGCTCCTATCACCAGGTAATGCTATCATATCACCGCGAACGATGTTGGATTTTGCTTGTTTGTTAATACTTAGCTCAGCTGGTTATAATCCTTTTGGTTGAACTTGTCCATGTGGAGTAACCTATGTCTATATGTTATAGGTATTCGTATTTTTCTAGATTTATTTTATAATTTAATGCACGTTGTGATTTTAGTAGTAGACAACGAAGCACATATAATAACTTTTGTCAGTCTTGAGATCTATTGGCGTGGCCTTGCGAAGGTTCTCATGGAGATATGGTTTGCTTGCTTATGTTTATATGGGTGAGAGTGTGTGCGTATATTTTATAATGGTGAGTATACGTTTTGAGTGTTTAAAAAATACTTCTGATGTGTATTTGAAACTGTATGTGCGCACATTCGTAATTAGATACAAATCTGTAGTTGCACAAGCAAGTGATGTAGCTTTCGTGTGATGTCCTCGGATTCACAAAGATCTCTCCTTTTCTCTCCGCGAAGAGAACTGTCCGTTAATTTTGTGACGATCCTGATGCCGGACAACGGGTCGCTCTGTGAGAAAGTGGGGATCAAAAGGCACAAGGAAAGCTATCTGTTTGAGATTCAGAAGGAACAGACATACTATACGCATTGCACACAGGCTAGATGACCGCTTGACAGGGCACACCACAATGGTGGAATCTTTCCCGAACTGCCCAACAGGGCCCGGTGGTCATCTCTTTTTTTAAAAAAGTTTGCCACAGAACAGAAGGCGTCGAGGCCGAGGCGTGCGTAGGCACGAGAATTCAGAACAGCAGTCTCGAAGGAAATCGTTCACAACGGATCAACAACGAATCACACGATGCGATCACTGATACGAACCAAGAGGATAACTGGCCGGGCCAGAGCAGGAACAGTAGACGTGAAGTGTGACCAGGAGGAGGAGGAGGAGGACATATGCAAATTTCAAACAGAGCCGGCTTAAATCCAATCGGAATAGTGTTTTTCTCTCACAAAAAATCAGTCAACAGTGCATAATCTTACCGGAACAGTGCATAATCCTACCAAATGATCAGGCTGAAAGTTCCGCGGCCGATCTGGGCATATCTGGTGCGCACTCACCGGTCGCGCTCCGCTCGTCCTCGTCCACCACCACACCCGGGAAAGGGACCTCGCGCTCATCTCATCTCACTCTCACTCTCATCCCGCGCGCTTTGTCGCGTGCGTCGTGCCCGGCTGCGTCACGCCGCGTGGGAGTGAGACGAAGACGACAGACGAGACGAGACGAGACCCGTCCCGGCGGCAGGGCGTGGCGGAAAGAGGGGGAGGAGACGACGTCAAGTTAAACGACGGGTCGTCGTCCACACTACACACTGCCCCCGCGCGCGCCGGATCGAGCCGCGGCCCACGGGCACCAGATCGGGCATGCGGCAGCGTGGGGGCGGGTGGGCGTGGGCGCCGCTATTTTCCCTGGTGATGGTTACGGTGTCCCGGCCATGTCCTAGCGAGAAAATTTTGGCGAAAGGGCGGCGGCGACACCCAGATCGGGGAGGAAAGGAACGGGTCTTTCGCGGTGTCTTGTTCGTGCCTGCTCTCTCTCTCTCTCTCACCACATCGTCGTCGCGTTTTGCCTGGAGAGGACAAGTGCTGAACGACACGGCTCGTGGCTTCACCGCATTCGGGAGCGTTGCGTGGATGCGCTAGAGAGAGTGGATGCTGGCACGCTCTCGGTAAGTTTGAGCATCTTTTTTCTGTTCTGGTGAGCAGAGAGGTCGTGGCGTGCGGTGTACTGTCTGTAACAGCTCGCCGATTCAGACTGATCGAACGGAAACCATTGGTATGGTAGCTCGGTGGGGAAAATCAGTGCCTTCTTTCTGTAATAGCCCGTCAGAGAAAGCGATGCATTGTCACTAACTCACTATTGCGTCAAGGACCAAGACGTAGTACTAGGCTGCTAGCTTAAACAGGAAAGCAGTGTGTGTGCCTTCACTCCACTGTCCACTCCATTCCTAGCTTTCTACTGCTGCCGTCTTTATCAAGAACTACCTCCATTTCGTTCCGCGTAAAAGCCGTGTCTGTCGTCCTGGTCCAACTTCCTTTTCGAAATGTTGGCAGAGATCACACCGGCCTCCACGTACAAATTCAACGTCAAAAAAAAAAAAAGAACGAAGAGCTCAAAGACTTCTCTTGCCCGCATGCACTCGCAAGTCGCAACGACGGCGCAGCGCATGCCAATTGTCATGGACTCATGGGTCTGAAAACTATAGAGGCCTTTTTAACCGTCCTAGCTACGCACGCACGCGTAGGATGGTCCTGGGCGGCGCCCACCGCCACCACGAACCGCGCAGACGCCGACGACGAGAGCAGCAGCTGCAGCTAGCCTCGACAGTCGACACAGGCGCTCCGGCCGGCCCTTTCGTTTTCCCAAAGGATCTGTAGTACGGGACGGTAAGATCTGCCGCGTCCTGCTCCCGTTGTCCGCACACGCGCGGCCCGCGCATCCATCCATCCGTCAAAAAGCTAGGCCAACCTAGCTAGACCGTGCGCGTCGTCGCTCTCCAGCTTTTACCGATGGTAATAATGAGTACGTAATTAATGACGACCTCTCCTCTCTGAGAAATCAGAGCTTTGATAGAATTCTAGGATCATCTAGGAGCGGATCCAGTGGATGCAGTAGGGTTTATGTAGGTAGTAGATGCAGTTCGTATGATGCAGAGAGAAGTAGAGAGAGAGGGAGATACAGACCGGATGAGTCAACCGGAGGAGGCGCAGTAGCGACGGCGGCGTTAGGGTTGGAGCCGCCGTCGGTCATGGGCGTCGATGTGCCGTTGGCGGTCGCGTCAGTCGCCATCTGGGTACCCCGAGTGCTCGCCGGCGTCGGTGGAGCGTCCCGCCGCTGGCAGCGCTCCCTCTAGATCGGACTAGGGTTTGGGATGTCGGTGGGGAGTTGGCGGCGGCCAGGTGAACTTCGTTTCGCGTGTCTGGCGCCCCGGCCCCCACCTAGTCTTTATAGCACTGTGCGACGGGGGCCCACCAACCACATGGTTGGACGCCCCCGATCAGGGCGTAACCTAGGGCTCGTTAGTCCGTTGGGCCTAACGGAAAGAGATCTAATTCCAACATTCTCCCCCTAGATCTCATACAATTCTTTTAATTCTTCAATTCTATTTCAAGTTCAATATTCCAATTCTTTTCAATTCCATCACAGATCAGTATATAGAACATGCTTCATCGTCACAACAATTCATGTTGTTAGACTAACAGCTACCACACACCTTTCTATTTTGTAAATAAACTTTTTATCATTCTGGGCCCTTCTTATTCTTCGGAAATCATAGGCTCTCCCTTAAACCCATGCCGGCTATGTGTCCTCTGAACACACTGGGTGGAAGACCTTTTGTGAGCGGATCCGCTAGCATTTTTTCTGTTCGTATATGCTCAAGATTATAATATGATCCCGAAGTTTATCTTTCACAACATAGTACCACTTGACCTATTGTTGTGAGCATATTCTACCGCTGGGTTGTTATCATAATACAACCGCATCGGTCTTTCTATACTTTCAATTATTCTCAGTCCGGGTACAAATTTATTCAACCAATTTACCTGCCCCGAGGCCTCATAACAATCTACAAACTCAGCGTACATTGTCGAGGATGTAGTCACTGTTTGTTTCGAAACCTTTCCACGATATCACTCCTTTAGCAAGAGTAAATATATATCCTGATGTGGATTCTCTTTCATCTCCAGTATAGTCAGAATCTGAATACCCCTCTATGTGCAGGGAATCAGATTTTTCATATGTCAACATGAGACCTTTCGTATCTTGCAAATAACGCAAGACTTTCTTCACTAATTTCCAATGTTCAATTCCTGGATTCTTTTGATATCTGGCAAGTAACCCGGTAACAAAAGTTATGTCAGGACGTGTACACGTTTGAGCATATTGTAAACTTCCAATTGCCGAAGCATACGGTACCGCTTTCATTTGATCAATTTCATATTTGTTCTTGGGACACTGATGTTCCCCATATTTATCGCCCTTGACAATCGGAGCAGGAGATGGACTACACGCATGCATACTAAATCTCTTCAAAACTTTTTCTATGTATGCCTTTTGCGATAATCCCAATACCCCTTTTCTTCTATCTCGATGAATCTCAATTCCCAAGACAAACGAAGCTTCACAGAGATCTTTCATATCAAAGTTCGAGGACAAGAATTTCTTCGTCTCCAATAGTAGATTGACATCATTACTAGCAAGTAAGATATCATCCACATATAGGATCAGGAATATGTATTTCTTATTCTTGAATTTCACATAGACACAATTGTCCTCGACATTTTCTTTAAACCCAAAACCCTTTATAGTTTTATCAAACTTCAAGTACCACTGTCTCGAAGCTTGTTTCAAACCATAAATTGATCTTTTCAGACGACATCCCATACTCTTTTCCTTTTACGACAAAACCTTTTGGTTGTGCCATATAGACATTTTCATCCAAATCCCCATTTAGGAATGCTGTCTTTACATCCATATGATGTAATTCTAGATCGTAATGAGCCACAAGTGCCATAATGATTCTGAAAGAATCTTTACAAGAAACTGGGAAAAAAGTTTCATTGTAATCAATCCCTTCTCTTTGGGTAAAACCCTTAGCCACAAGTCGCGCTTTGTGTCTTTCAATATTCCCTTGGGAGTCATATTTCATCTTGTAGACCCATTTGGATCCTACTTTCTTAGCTCCTTTAGGAATATTTTCTAGAACCCAAACCTTGTTGGTATTCATAGATTTCATCTCATCTTCCATGGCCTGAAGCCACTTCGATGAGTGTTCTCTTCTCATCGCGTCTTCAAAGGTTATAGGGTCATCTTCCATATGGAATTCTTCAGTTTCATAAATTTCATAATCATCTGGAATTGCTGACCTTCTAGTTCTTTGAGACCTTCTAGGGGCCTCTGGCACTTGGTCCACTATGGGTTGTTGTTGTTCTTCCTCATTAGCGACATTTGGTTCTACATGCTCCTGATGGACAGGTTCCTCTTGTTCATTCGTTGTCGTTATGAGAGAATTCACAACAGGTGTTATCGCCACAGCGTCATGTACTGTTGGTGCAACAACGACAGCAGGTAACGTAAAATATGGTTCTTCAACCATCGGAGTAGGTACATGTACCCGCTTCTCCTCAAGTCTGATTTCACGTGTTACCTTGCTCCCCCTGATCATGTCATCCTCCAAGAACACAACGTGTCTTGCTTCAACAAATTTCGTGTATATATCAGGACAATAGAATCGATATCCTTTCGATCTTTCTGGATAGCCAATGAAATGTCAGCTGACAGTCTTGGAGTCTAACTTTCCAATATTTGGGTTAAATACCTTTGCCTCAGCTGGACAACCCTACACACGTAAGTGCTTAAGTGAGAGTTCTCTTCCTGTCCATAATTCATATGGTGTTTTCTGCACCGACTTGCTTGGTACTCGATTAAGTATATGAATGGCGGTTTTCAGTGCCTCCATCCATAAACCAACCGGTAGTGTGGAGTAACTTATCATGCTTCTCACCATATCCATTAGGGTACGGTTTCTTCTTTCAGCCACTCCATTCTGCTGAGGCTCCCCGGTGTGGAGTATTGAGCGACTATGTCATTTTCCTGTAGGAACCTTGCAAAGGGACCTGAAATTTGGCCATACGGGGTATGTCGCCTGTAATACTCTCCACCACGGTCTGATCGAACTATCTTTATTTTCAAGTTGTGTTGATTTTCAATTTCGGCTTTAAATATCTTAAATTTATCCAAAGCTTCTGTTCTTTCTTTAATTGGATAAATATAGCCATAACGAGAGTAATCATCCGTGAATGTTATGAACGAATCATAACCATCCACGCTTTTCGTTGGGAATGGACCACAAATGTCCGTGTGAATTATTTCTAATACACTCGTGCTTCGTTTAGCATCTTTCTTTATTTTCTTAACATATTTTCCTTTGATGCAATCAACACACTGTTCTAAATCGGAGAATTCTAAGTGCGGAAGAATTGATTGTTTCACTAAGCGTTCTATTCTCCTCCTCGAAATATGGCCCAAACGACAATGCCATAATTTCTAAGAGTCGCCTTCATTTCTCTTCCGCTTCTTATTCTCATTTGTAGATTGGGAGACATTCACAACATCGCATTCATGATTCATATTCTCAGCAAGAGATAATAAATAAAGCTTGTCTTGTCGGAAGGCAAGACCAACACACTTATCATTATTATCAAATAGTTCACATCTGTCATTACCAAAATGACAGCCAAAACCATCATCATCGAGTTTCGATACACTTATTAAATTCCTACGTAAAGAGGGGACATAGAGTACATTCCTAAGCTTAAGTACAAAGCCATCTTTTAATTCTAAAACTAGATTGCCAATGGCTTCAACTCCAGCTTGTACTCCATTCGCGATTTTAATCGTTCTTTCTCCTCTTTGCAGGGTTCTCCTCCCACTTAACCCCTTTCTTTAGTAGTTTTTTCAGGTAGACAGAGCAATCTCTCTTGTAATGCTCTCTCTTGAAACATTTCTTGCACTGGTCTTTTTCAGCATTGCCATATTTTCTGAAGTCCTCATCCTGAGAGTCCTTTTCTTTTCCCTTTGCAAGTGCATTTTCTTGTGGCTTGGAGGGAGAGCCTTTATTCCACTGGAGTTTCCCCTGTGGTTTCTTGTAAAAGTTCTTTTTTTTATTGTCCTTGACAAGATGAGCTGATTCACCCTGTGCGGACTTGATTCTCTCTTCCTCCTAGACACACATTGCAATGAGCTTTTCAATGTCCTAGTTTTCAGGCATCATATTGTAATTCACAGCAAAAGTTTTGAATTCTTTTGGCAGAGAAAGAAAAACCAAGTGAATGAGGAACTTGTCATTGATTTCCAAATCCATTGTCTTTAATTTCGCTGCCATTGTGTTCATTTTCAATATGTGCTGACGCACACCACCACCATTGTATTTCTCAGATACAAATTTATGTATTATTGTGCTTGCTGTGACCTTGGAAGACCCAGTAAACTGGCTCTTTACCCTTTTAAGGTAATCAATGGCGGTGATGCATTCTGGGATTGACCCTCGGATTTGGTCTTCAATGGTGGCTTTCGTCACCAACAGGCATTTTCTGTTGGATTGAATCCAACGCCTGTGTTCAATGTCATATTTCATCCTGACTTCGGCAAAGTCATGCTTTCGGACGTGAAATGCTTCGTCAGTTTCATCAGTTCTTTTCTCCGGTTCCTCTGGAATAGTAGGACACGTGGAAGTAATGGCAAGATCAATCTCTGCCAGTGCAAGTTTCAATTTGTACTTCTCCCGCCACACACGGTAGTTGGTACCGTTGAACGGAGGAATGTTGTTTATGTTCACCGTTGGGCAGAAGTAAAATTAATGCATAACAATTCATTATAATAATGTTATTAACAACGTTGGTCAGAAAATAACAGTATTATAATCTCAACAAAATTATCGAAAATCATAATTCACTCAAAATTAAATTATCCCGTTGGTTCAAATTTAATTAAGAGGTAATTCAATATTTTCTTCGCAGCGGAAACAATTAAAATTGTTCATAATCTTATTTTCCAAAAAATTCAATTTGAATTGTTTTTTAAACAAAATTATCGTTGGATAAAATTTGTATAGAGAATAATTCATTCCAATATCAAGTGATTCGATTTAATGTTTCTGGAAAATAGAGTAAATAAAATTGTTCAAAAAATTATTTTCCAGAATATTATTCATATTATTATTCTCTGAACATAAAAATATCGTTGGATTAAATTTATGCAGAGAAAAATTTCATCAAATTTCAATTTGGAATCATTCAAATTCAATTCATTTAATTTCTGGAAAATAAAAAATGGAAAAAGTTTCACTGTTCATCGCAGGCTTGAGCAAACGAAGCGGCCCAGAGGCCATTTCGGCCCAGTCGGCCGCGCGCACGCGCTCCCTTTCTCCCCCCAGGCCGCAACGTGGGCCTGGGCTGGGATTTCACTCGCCCGCCTGGGCTCAATTCGGCCCAGCCGAATGGGGAACGGCCGCGGACTGTCGGATCCCGGTCAACGCGGATCGGACGGCGGCGCGTTCATTTCGCGGGATCAAAACGGCCGATCGGCCGGCTCCCCCCCGAACCCTAGTTCATTTGATTCTCTCCCCTTCTCCTTTCTTCCTGTGCGCGGCGGCGAGAGACAGAGAGGCGCGGCGGCGGCTCACTGCTGAGCGTGACCGGCCGGAGAGGGAGAAGGTAGCCCCGCCGCCGGTCATGGGCGTCGATGTGCCGTTGGCGGCCGCGTCAGTCGCCATCTGGGTACCCGAGTGCTCGCCGGCGTCGGTGGAGCTTCCCGCCGCTGGCAGCGCTCCCTCTAGATCGGTCTAGGGTTTGGGATGTCAGTGGGGAGTTGGCCGCGGCCAGGTGAACTTCGTTTCGCGTGCCTGGCGCCCCGGCCCCCACCTAGTCTTTATAGCACTGTGCGACGGGGGCCCACCAACTACATGGTTGGACGCCCCCATCAAGACGTAACCTAAGACCCGTTAATCCGTTGAACCTGACGGGAAGAGATCTAATTCCAATTCCTGTAGTACACAGCGAGCGAGCAGCTGGCACGGGCACTGCAGAGTGCAGACGTGGCCAGTCGAACCTGTAGACGAGACGAGACGACCGCATGCAGAGCTGGAGGGCACAGGGCAGGCGGCCCAGGTCAGGCCAGCCATGCGCCGGGCGGAGCCGCAGAAACGGACGTACAGTACGTGTTCCCTCCCAAGAACACGGAGCAGTTGGATCAATGATGCGCGTGCCAAACTTTGGGTTTAAATTTAATTTTTCAAATTCCGACGTGCTAATCTGGTCGCTAGGGGAAGCAATTAAAAAGCCCTGTCGTCTCTCGATAGTGCTAGTACTGCCTGAGCTCTCGGGAAAGCGAAAGACAGGCAGCAGGCACGACGCCTTTCTCGTCCTCCTCCCTCACTTGCTGTGATGTGCTGTGTGTGACTGGAACTGACGCCGTGACGCCAAGGCGTGGTGGCCCCGCGATCTGTCGCCGAGCCGCTTGATGGAGTTTAGCCGAATCAGGAGGCCCTAATAATCCAACTGGTGCCGTAAAGGCCACGGGATCTGGGACGGACGGCAAACATCCGCACATCGCATGATTGGCCTAGCAGCTACCTAGGCTTAGTAGGCTAGTGTCGTCAGAAGGGATTGGGAACAGGTGATGACTGGCCAGCCAGGGATCAGCTGGAAAATGGGTGCTTAATTCGTCGGGGTTCGCTCGGCACGGATCTCCCCGAGATCCTCTATTGAATCGATCGAATCCGGACGCTTGCTGTGTCCCGCTCATCGCTGTTTCACGTTAGCCGGTTACTGTTTTGACAGCTCGATTGAGGTGCATTTGCACGGTTGCTCTCGCTTCACTGTATGTTTTGTTTGCGCTTTTCTTTTCTTTTCAGTTTTGCAACGCTGATCGCCTTTGCTTTGACCTAGTCAACGTGCTATTGTCCCAGCTTTGATTTGGTGATAAAGGGTAGCAAAAGCACACACGGCGGGCAGTGGTGTGTGTGTGTGTGTTTTTTTTTTTAATATATAGACAGTGGCGATTTGACTTAGTTAAAGTTGGATAAACGGTGAGGTGTTGAGAAATAAGGACAAACCCACAATAGAGTTTACTTAAACTTTATAGCACGGGCACTATACTAATAGTATATAAGTTACTCCCTCTATTACAAAATAATTGCACATCATTTCTAAAAAATGAAACAAAAATAAATTTGAGTAGATTGGTTAAAGCAATTGTTTGTTCTAAAAACTGCTAGAGACTCTTTTGATCTTTTTTTTTGAGGAATTGAAATCTGCTTAGTAAATTTAGTCTATTTGATTTGAAATCTGACATTCTACATATATACTTTTTTTTCTCTTATATGACTATCTTAAATTGATAGAGTAGGAGATGAAATAATCATCATACCATGTTTCTACTCTATAACTATGATTTTCTTCTTTATATGGCTAACAATAGTACTAAAATATATTTCATATATAATCATATTAGCTTATTTATATCTAAATTATTGGAATAAATTTAATTCCAAGGATCCACAGACCGTGCATATATAATCGGGACAGGACTTTACGCGAGGATGTGCACACCTTTTTTTTTCTATCAATGTACATGCCGTTCTTGACAGAACTGAGTGGCGAAGGGAGACCGGTCACCAGAGGCTGGCAAAAATGTAAAAAGCTGAAGCCAAGGACCATATCATACACACAATGCGTCTCTAGTGGACTGGTAGTGTGGCACATCAAATCTCACTCGAGTGATCTTTCTGCATGGTGCACGCAAGTCACGCATACAACTCTAGTGTCAATGTGTCATGATAACATCTCTTCTTCTGTAACTAGGGGTAAGTCCTGTCATATCGAATGTCTAGACACAAATTAGAAGTATTAAATATAGACTATTTATAAAACTAATTTGTCAGCCAAAGATTATTTTACGAAACAAATATATTGATATAAAATAGTCTATGATTTAACAATATAGTGCTACAGTAAACATATGTTAATGATGGATTAATTAGACTTAATAGATTCGTCTCGTGAAGTATTACTTGGCGTTGTAATTAGTTTTATAATATAAATTATATTTAATTAGTATCAAACATCTGATATGATAAAAGACTAAAAAAAAGTCCCACAACCAAACACCTTAGGAGCCACACGCTTTTACTCGTGCAGCCCTTCAACACGTACCCTGATGAATGATTAGCATGCCCCGCACGGTCTATCTGTTCTCTGCGCGTCCGTCCATCCGCTTTTCTGCTCTAGCCTGACAGCGCTCTAAACGGCTTCACTTTCTCAAAGTATTCACTGATGTACTATTTATAGAAGTTTTTATTATCTCTTATCTTTTTTCTCACAGAGCCAATAAATTAGTCGAAACTTAAAAAACTGACTTTTTCTCTTTTCACTAGCTCAGATAAAAGATAAAAACAGTTCATGTGAACGATGTATAAATAATGAATGCCTTAGAAAAACTGGAGCCGGTTGGAACCCGGCCAAACTCGACCTGAATCAGGCGCCGCTCAAGCTCCGTGCTCTGCCAACCGCCCGCCTATCGCTCCGGGCTCCAGACTCCAGGGCTGCCCGCCGGAGCCGCCAGGGATTCGGCCGCTGCTCTGACATCCGGCGCCGCTCCCGCCCTCGAGTTCACTGAGGCTGCTTCACATGCGCGTCATGACGGGCGTGATTGGTTTAGTGAAAGGCTCATCCTGGCTCGCACCAGCCGTCCAGTCTCGCAGGCACCAGGTTGAGCACATACAAGTCACTTGTGTTTGGTTGATTACTCCGGTGTAGTCACGTTCATGCAGGAAGTTGTTTGGTTCTGCCTTATCTCGTATCACCACTCTCTAGTTCCATGCCATGCTTTGTACCGCGCAGAGGAAACCGAATCGAGATTCGTTTCTCCACAGCCGGGCTCGTGTGGCCATTTTACATGTCGTCGGCCAGGCTCGCTGCTGTCTTCAGCCAACCAAACATACACGGCCTGCATGCGGAGAGCCAGGTTGGGGCTTCTTCTCTTAACCAATCAGGCCCGACATGAGCGTCGAAGACGCAAGAAGGCGCGGAAGTGACGCTATTTGGTCCGTGTCTCTGATCAAGAATGGGCCACATGGTCTGACCAAAAAACAATCTACTGTAGTTTCGTGGCCTCAACGGGCCCATTTGAGTGCACTGGGCTTATTGGTTGCGGTCTTGCGGCCCCAAATCGGCCCGAGCTAACAGGCAGAACCGAGAGTCCGAAGCACAGAGCCAGAGCCGCGAGAGCCGAGAGCTAGGATCGCTGTGCACTCCGGCGGCGGGGACCACGGCACCACCGCGAGTCCACGACGTAGAAGCCGCCCCGCCACCGCCTCGCTAGGTAGTGTCGCGCGCGAAACTGCTTCGGAGTCATTCCCGACGCCGCAGTCCCTTCTAAGCCGCTGCCTCCGCGTGAGTCTTGACTCTTGAGGACCGAGGGGACGCATTTACGGACGCAGGGCTGGATCTGAAGAGGCGCCGACGAATTGGAGGGCCCTGGATGGGAAGGCTGGTCGTCGCGGCAGCGGTGGCCGCCTGGGCGTTCCCGATTGCGGCTTTGGTGAACTCCGTTGTGCCAGAGCCCTACATGGTGAGTTCCTTCTCTTCCTTTCTATGCGCGCTGCGGTTGTTGAGTGTGCTTCTAGTGGACGCTGTTTCATCAGGTTGCAATCGGTGGTCTACTGAGGATGGAAACGAAAGATTGAGCTGAACTAGCTAAATGGCTGGATGTGCACTGTATGCTTATAAGGAAATAGCTTTGCCAAGTGATCTAGCCAAATTCTTTTCAAAAAGAAATGCAAAGACAGTTTTGTGTTTGATATATGTTTTGTACTTTAATAAATTTAAATATAACACTGAGCATTTACTCAAATGTTCAGGGTATTGTTTCCATTCAGAAACACAAGTAAATAATCCATGCATCACATGAGCCATGGCTTTCTAGAAAATGGAATTCTCGAAGATTTTATTAGTTGCGAAGGCAGCCGGGGAGTCATGATATCTATATATTTGTTAGGAATTACTTGGGGCATGATATCTATATATTTGTTAGGAATTACTTGGGGGATTGTTAAATTTTCCTCATCTGGTTATACATTGGTTTCAAAATTGTAGATACTTTTGAGTAAACCATGAAAATTTCGGTGAACGCTAACCCATGCCTTGTGTTTAGGATGAGATCTTCCATGTTCCACAGGCACAGCAGTATTGCCGTGGAGATTTCTGGACATGGGACCCCATGATCACCACTCCTCCTGGCCTGTGAGTTTTTGACAATTCTTCACTGCTTCAAGCTTAAATTTACCCCATGACGGATCGTTGTTGCAATTTTGCAGGTATTATGTTTCACTAGCATATATTGCTTCTTTCTTTCCTGTTGCTTGGATGTTTCGGGTAGCAAAAACATTTGATGTTCTTTGCTCCACAGCAGCTCTCAGATCAACTAATGTTATCTTGGCAATGGTCTGCGCTGTTCTTTTTCATGACCTGCTTTTGTGCATCCGGCCAGGAATTGGAGAAAGGAAGGCAACTACCTACGCTATTTTTGTAGCATTGTATCCTGTTCACTGGTTCTTCACCTTTCTTTATTACACTGATGTTGCATCATTAGCTGCAGTTCTTGCAATGTACCTATTCTGCTTGAAGAAACAGTTCTGGATCAGCGCAATGGTGAGTGCTTGAACTAATGCTTTATAGAAAGTTTACACTTTGTGTTACATATATACACTATTGTTTCATTCACAACATAAACTTATTAGGATCCATATTCAGACCCATATCATCCCCTTATAGCATAACCATTTTAATTATAATTATTTACTGTAGGCGATAGGTGCATTGTGATCTGTACCTCCCCTATCCTGTGTATCTTGCCATACTGAAGGCAGCATGTACTCCTAGATTGTAATTGATAGATTATACCTGCAGTTTAGGAACATGCAGTCAGGGTCTTGATGTTTGTCATAAATTTGTTGATGATCATTAACTTAAATAAATTTCTTTTGTTCTGCAGTTTGGTGTTTTTTCAATACTTTTTCGTCAGACAAATGTAATATGGATTATATTTTTTGCTGCCAATGGTGCTATCACATACGCAAAAGACTTGTATCCCAAGGACAATGTTTCTCATGAGAACAGTGAACCAACACATCAGTCAAAAAAAGCTTCTGTCAGGGATAACAAAATTAGTGCTCAAGGTTTGAGAAGACGGCGAATCAACAGTCCCATAAGTAAGAAGGTCATTGTTTCTGAATCTGGTAACCCTTACAACAGTGAGTGCTCCTGCTCCTTTAATTAAGAACTTATATTTTCAATGACTTCCAACTGGTTTGGCGACAATTATGTTACATGCAGCCTATTTGATGCCATATCTAACACTTTTGATAATTATGTTTAGGTCTTACAGAGGAAGTGTGGGACATCAGCTTGAAGTTATGGAACTCAAAGAGTGAAATTTTGATTGCCTTTGCACCATTTGTAGTTGTCATTGCAGCCTTTGTAGCATTCATAATCTGGAATGGCAGTATAGTACTAGGTAAATATTATCTCTAGTTGCTCCTCTTTTTAAGTTTTTTAAAAGACTTTAGCTGTTTGCTTAGTAATATGTTAAAATTTGATAAAAGAACTTCCTTTGTTTGAGTTATGCAGGTGCTAAGGAAGCTCATGTTGTTTCGCCACACTTTGCACAGTTTCTGTACTTTGGTCTTGTGTCAGCTGCTGCCCTCCTACCATGGCATTTCACTCCCAACAGAGTATTGGACCTATTTCAATTGTTTGGAAAGAATAAAACCTGTAGTTCTCTGGCAGTATTAATGGGTCTTGGTTTAAGCTTCGTCGCTGTACATTTTTTCAGGTTTGTTACCTAGGCCATGTCGTTTTTTTTGTCCAAGCATGAGAACCCATAATGACTTCCCACTAAACCTTTAGATGCTTACTCCCTCCGTCCCAAAAAGGATGACGTTTTAGCTTGTCCAGATTCATAGCTAAAACGACATCCTTTTTGGGACAGAGGGAGTGCCAGTGATGGCTCAATATTTTGTTGAAACCATAATGAAGCTAGAAGGAAAGTAGCAAAGCAGTTTTACCACCGTAATGCTTTATTTTAAGCGCAGGGCTGGTGTTGTAGTGCAATTGCAACAGGAATCTTGACTCACTTTTTTTCTTTTATTTAGACCATGATGTTTATCTTCTTTATTTATTCCCAATTTTTGTTAACCAATCATATTTTGATGCAGCATTGCTCATCCGTATCTTCTTGCTGATAATAGACACTATACCTTCTATATTTGGAGAAAGGTTATCCAAGTAAACTGGATGATAAAATACATGTTGATTCCACTTTATGTGTACTCATGGCTCTCAATCATCAACATTTTAGGTAAGTCTCTTTTACTTGAGCATATGCAAGCTAACTACTTTCATAAGATTAATGACCTATATCTTCTGATTTCCCCATCTTGCAGCGAAATCACAGACAAGGATTTGGGTGTTATCATTTGTGATGTCAGTTGCACTTGTTCTTGTACCTGCCCCGCTGGTTGAATTCAGATACTACACAATTCCATTCGTGATACTGGTTCTTCACTCTCCAGCAATTGGCAATGGCAAATTGCTTGCTATGGGGTCACTTTATGTAGCCATTGACTTGTCTACTCTGGTGATGTTTCTGTTCCGACCATTCCATTGGGAACATGAGCCTGGAACACAAAGGTTTATGTGGTAGTTTAGGATAAAGCACGTGAAGCTGGGAATAGAGCAAAAGCTTCATTTTACAATAGTTTTGATTTGAACATCAACAGGACCATTAAGCATACCTGTGTCCGGCCTATTTGGATCCTTGAGTGAATTTAATGGAAGAAATCAAAACATTGCCTTGTTTGCTTGGCTTATCAGCTTGGTTTATCAGTCATGGTACAATGTTTTTGTCTCAACAAAACAACAAAAAACAACAACCGGAGAAACGATAAGCCGAACAGGCCGATTAGTGCTGAGTATTGTCATTTTCTTTGTCAGCTTTTATGTACATTAAACATTGCACAAGTCAAAAATAGGAAATGGATACATTGTTTGGTCACACGGCTTTACAGGGCAACATCAATTGATATGAATTGATATTGAACAGGAAGTGCAGTGTCACGCCATAGGCAGGTTGTGCTGATAATTTTGACGAGGTTGCCCTCTTCTAGTCAATCGCAGCTGACTGAGAAGCAGCTTTGCAAATGGGTTGATGATTTCACTACTGTCTAGTTGTCTGAGAGGTTTTGTCCTGTGAGTTAATATTCTTGTATTGTTCTCCAAATCACTGTCGTAATTGAAGGAATGTTAACATCGTCAACATAAACTAATTGGGACCTTGTGATGGTTTTAACATTTGTTTTGAATTTGGGTTTTGGCAGCATCCAAATTTAGCATATTTATCATGTTTGTTGAATATGTTGGACTGGTTTCTTAGGTTGATTTTCCAATTATACAGTTCATGGTCAGTCCAAAGAAGCATTTAAAGTCTTGCAAAATGACGCAAGTGAGGAATAATAAATTTTAGTTTCCTTTATCGCTAGTTTTATCCAGAAGAAATTAGTACTCAAAGGTTTCCTTCGTATCTAACTGTTTTAAAAGCCTCACCCAACATTGCAGCTGTTTCCTAAAATACAAGAGCCATACACAGAAGCTACACTGTACTTATCGAGGATACAGATTACTGAACAGCTTATGCTGATTAACAGTAATGGCTACACAGGGAAACTATCAATCGCAGGACATTGTTCCACACATCTCTTAAACATAGAGCCATACACAGCATACAACAACATTTTTTCAGCACTGTACAAAATTCCAGTTGTTCACAATCACAAAATTTGCATTATTTTTATGTGGCGATCTTTGGTCTTCACTAGGAACTGACCCATGTTCTCCCAAGCAAAAACGGCAACCAGGATCAGATGGTTTAAGGATTCAGAGAGTCAATTCTGCTATCCTTTGTATTTTTGTATAATCCCTTCTTATCTTCCACAGCCTCTCCACAACTTCTTTCATGGATGGTCTGTCTTCGCGGGTAGGAGCGACACACTGGAATGCCACATCGAAGATTTTGTTCAGTATATCCTCGTTCACTGCTTCAGTTAACATTGGATCCAGTATGTCCCTAACATTGCCGATGTGGTACTTATTGAAGGCCTGTATCAAGGACAGATTGAACCTCAAACATCTGAAGTCTAGGACGTATACAACAACAGGAATGAAAAAGTACAAGTATGGGAATGAGGTGGGTAAAAATTTAACCAAAGAAACATTTAATAAGAGCTCATCTTTTATCGCTTTTAACTCTACAGCATGGTTCTTGACTTAATTAGTAGTAATTTGTTTGCAATCTGTCTCCGGCTTCTAGCTGGCACACTGATCTACTCCCCTCGGAAAAATCACTATAGAGGAACTGAAGGGACATTATACAACGTACCCAATTTATAACAATGCTAATGGCAGTCTGACAAAAAGACATCAGGAAAAAAAACACATCAATCCACGAATTGGTAGGAAGAGTAGGGTACAGAATACATACCCATCTCACTGTAATTCTTTCTGTTGGACCCCTCCTTGCCTCAATAGGACGACGGCCTGAAAGGATTTCTAGGAGCAAAATACCATAAGAGAACACATCGCTCTTGATGGTAAGATAGTTTGTCCTCAGATACTCTGGATCTACATAGCCTGCTGTTCCTCTCACATCAGTCTGAATCTGTGACTGGCCTGGCTCAGTAGGACCAGTTCTTGCAAATCCAAAATCAGCCACTTTGGCCATAAAGCCTTCTGTCAGTAGAATGTTTGATGACTTTACATCCCTGTGTATTATCGGCTTCTCTAAAGGCAAAAGAGGAATAGCATCAAACTATGAATTGAGAAAAAAAAATGCATGCATGTTTTTTTATAGGAATGACAAAATAAACTTTTGTTGTTATTTGGGTATACCACTTTATCACTAAAAAGCTGAAGAACATAAATGTGTTACAGAAACTTATTTTTCACTGAAAAGAGTTACGCTGTTACATACCCATGGGCTTATTTCACATGTGGAACTGCATCATGACGAAAAACGTTTGATTAAATAGAGATCTGGTCGCAAGTTCTTATGGCCTACTTGGATTGGGTGGTTTGCTCTACAGATTTCAGATTTAGTTCCATTTTGGACTGGATCATAAGGAGCTGGACCTCTATCGCCCCATCCTAACAAACCTTAGATGCAAAAGGAATTATTTTCATCTTCAAAAAAGTGTCCTAAGCATACTGGTTCACTTCCTTACTGCAGTTTTAGCAGCACAAGTGCATGATTTGGATTGAAAAAGACTAAATTGCCTGATGCTTAGCTAAGTACGTGAAGTGTACCTGCATAGAGATGTAGATAAGTCAATCCATGGGCAACATCTATAGCAATTTCAAGCCGCTGATTAAATCCCAAAACTAGGCCATGTTGACCTGAAAGAAGATTTCAAAATATTAGAACCAACATTTTGGAAGGAATACAAAAAACTAGCAATCTGGTTTACACCTTACCATCCAAATGCTCCCTAAGAGTGCCATTTGATACGTACTCTGTTATGAGAATTCGTTCATTGGCTTTGTCAATATAACCTAGCAATTGGACCAAGTTCTTATGTTCAATATTTTTTAGTAATGCGACTTCGTTGCTGAATTCAGCACGTAAAGAGAGAAAATTTTCCTGCCAAATGAAACCATATCAGAATCATAGTTCATACTACAAAGTATGGTCTACAAGAAAACTGCCAATGCAAAGGGAAGTTTATGAAGAAGCATATCGAAAAATAAACCAGCACATAACCTTATCATTGATTGATGTAAAGAATGGAATATGAGTTCATAGTTCATCATCCAACACCCATCTATCGGTCTATAAATATGGATCAAGTAACCGGTTTACGACATACCCAAACCTGGATTTGACACTCTACCTCAATCTTGATTCCCCAAAATAAAATGCATACAGATGTGCGCTAATGCAGATGAGTAATTGTATGTATATAGAAAGGAAAGAGTACAAGATAAGGTCACGGTCCAATTGTCCAAATAAGTCTCAACCCAGATAGAACATTCATAGCTCACTCAAAACTGGCACCATGCGGGCTAAAGCTAGACCATTTTGTAGCTAGGTAAGCTGCTAGAATAGTTGCCTGGACAAAAATAAGTTACCTTCTTTGCCCTTTTAATAGCTATGACACGGCCATCTCGCAGCGTCCCTCTGTAGACCTTTCCAAAGTAACCTTCGCCAATCATCAGGGTTGGCGCGAAGTTATGTGTCAGTTTAACAACATGTTCAAGACTGAGGTTTAAAGGCTCGTTTCTACTTGGTGGCGAAGAAGACAATGAAAATCTAGATGGACTTGCAGGTACTCGAAGCGGGCTTCCAGGAATTCTATCAGATATTGACCTCATTTCAGAAGAATTCACTGAAAGCAAATAAAAGCAATGTCACAATCGATGGTGAGTCTTTTACAACAAGAAATAACAGGCATATATCTCTTCTTTGCTAGTATGAACTTTGTCCTGACAAACAGGTTAGCCATTGCTTTGCTCATCATGATGAGTGAAATGTTGTTTTCTGACTTACAGGAATTGGAATGTTCTGCAAGAACATGGTCTTCGCTTCCATCCTTCCTTTTTGAGCGAAAACAGGGGCAGAGGGACTCAAAACACACAAGAAACATTCCCGCAGTTGTAGCAGCTACCATGGTGCTACCTGTCTTCAGTCGTCAAACAATGGGCAGAGATGTGCTTCTTCATTTGTACTTGATTTCTTCATATGAGCACATTATGCATAAGAAACTGTATTATATATGATTGTCACAGTAAAGGCTGTCCCCTTCCCACAGGTTCAATCAAAACAGAAAAAAAAAACATTCAGTTTAGCAACTTTTTGAATGAACAGTTTAGTAACTTTGAATGAGAAACAAAATTAGATATTGGTAGTACAACATGAACTGACACTTGACATACTTTTATCATCAAAGAATTCACAATACAGTCGTTCCCAAAAGGTAAAATATGAAGAGTTCGATTGTGAACACACATACAATTTTGCCCTAGGAATTCCATTACCCTTATTACGTTGCCTGGCAGTAAATGATCATGCATTTACTATAATAGAACTAGAGGTGCTGTACAGATTCATAGTTGACTAAAAAAGGGGGGCAAAAAAGGAAGAAACTAGTAGCCTAGGATTTTGTACGTCTGTACTCTGTACTCATCAGTCTAATTCAAACAGGTACTTTGAACTCTACCCGAGCCAAGTGCTTAAATATAGGAAGGCAAACAGGACAGAAAGCGAAAGATCAAACTGGAAAAGAAGAGACGAGCGGGTAGTTGATCATGCACCACAGCACCAAAACAACTGAACAAAAGCATGTGAGGATCCAAGGTGCTGTAAATGGCATATAGTGCCAGCCACGGTGTCTGATTGTTGCCAATTAAAGCAAGACTTTGGCTTCATTCATTTCAAAAAGGTCAGTTGCAACACTGTAGCTTCACTGCTTCAGCCTTTAGTTAGAGGTCAAGCGCGCCCGCCATCGAAACCGTGTCAATCCTATCCCACCGGAAGTTACTAAAAACATATGAGCAATGAATCTATGCGGTCAGCGATGGCATCAAGCTTACCTATACTATACTACTCCGCGATCACCCAAACCGCTACCAATCGCGGGAACACGCAGCTAGAGACCGAGTCCTGGAAGTCTGGAACTGCGGGAGTTCCAAAAATGTTAGGCGAGTACTCACCGGAGAGAAGAGGCTTGAGCGCGCCGGGCTCCACCGCGACCAGCGATGCTAGCGTCCCGCCGCCCCAGCGCCTATACCCGCCCAAACCCGGCGGCAGACACGCAGCACGACTCCTCGGGGAAACACTTGGACGGAAATGGCGAGGAAGGGTCTTCCTCTCTCGTTTCCAGGAATTCCCTTTTGATTTGATCGGATCTTTGCTGGTGGGCAGTGGGCTGGGCACCCCCTTGCTGGCGTGGAAACCGTGTGCCTTGCCACCGGTAGGAGGAAGTAGCGAGGCGGTCGCCCAAGACCGACGACCGGGAAGAGAGAAGACTGGTAAACGACGCCGACGCGCTGGATATTGTATGGGGGCCGGCTTGCTGCCAGGTGGGTCCCAGGGTTCGCGCGCGCGCCCGTGGCGGGACGGCGGGTTGATGTGTCGCTGCCGGATGGGCCCCTTGGGTTGTGTCGCTTCGGAAGTGACGAGGAAGGCTGCCTCGAGATACGAGAAGTTTGTTTACAGTACTATAGAAGAGCTTGTTCGGCTGGTGCTGGTTTCGGCTGGAAATAAGTGTTGGTAGCTGGTTTGTGCTAGTTTCAGCTGGTATACTGTGAGAGAAAAACACTGTTGAACAAGCGCTAGTTTCGGCTGGTTAGAACAAGCGAACAGGGCCGAAGTGTGTAGGACGTTGGATTGGGTCAACACTCGACATTTCTCTGAAGTTCAGTCAGCTCAGTCCGTTGGCCCCATGCATATCCGGAGGAAATTAAATGAGTAGGATGATTAATGAATCTCTTGCTTGGTTTAAGATTCGTGCAAATTTTTATAAGAGGTGTATGAGAATAGTTCTCATGGTCTTTTTGTTCATTTTTTAGATAGAAGATCTCTAGTGTATTAATTGTTTACTAAGCTATCATGGTTTTTAAAATGATGTTGTTGTTTTAACGAACTATGCCTTGTATTAATTCTAAATGTCAATATCAAGTTTGTATAGTATATTAAATATAGTGTAGAAAATTTACAAATATGATTATGACAATAGCTTGATCAGTTGAACATAAAGATTCATGTGATGTCTATCATCTAGTATCTACAAATTGTGTGTAGCTATTTATAGAACCACACCATGGGTTGATTGGGCTAAGAGTTAGTTTGAATTAGATAAAGTTGGCTTTAGTTGGCTAACAAGTAACAACTAGTTGAATGCTTGCTAAATGATAGCTCATTTGGATGTATGTTTAAAAGCATGGATCGTGTCATGTACATTCAACGCAAAATCAATGTCTGGAATGTTTGATACTAAAACGATTAGGTGGGGATTGGCTGCTCAATTTGAAGATATAGGATGACCGTCCTGAATTTCTCAAGACTGCCTAGTGGACTTTTAGGTTATTTATTTTTCCACAGCGCTGTTTAATAAGATTTTAATCTTTTACCATAAGATTTCACTTAGTCATCTTTCACTCGATTATCTTCAAATTCAACAACAAAATAGAAAAAGGTCTTCGTATGCCAGTGTATACGTGCACAAGTAATTTTCCGAATCACAGTAGTTACATACGTATATATTTATACATGCATGCACGAATATACACTAGTAGACAGTGGTCTTTGATGTTGATTGGAAACGGGCTTTTGTCTCATTTTTTTCAATTGGAATTGCCGATCCAGGACTAAAGGTTTTGGTTTTTAGTCTCGGGTCACACGGTAGGGACTAAAGCCCTTTTTCAAGATAAAAAAAATCTTTGGCCTCACGCATAGCTTTCTCATCAACTCAATTATACAACACATTTGACAAAAGTCCTAGGCATCTCCTTTTGAATTCACTCACGAGGGATTTTTAGTCCTAGTTCGTAACAACAATCAGGATTAAAAGGCCAACCTTTAGTTCCAGTTAATGTTACCAACCGAGATTAAATTTAGACTCGGTTGATATTACCAACCAGGATAAGGGCCTTTGATGTCTTTGAAATTTAGACCCGGAACTACGAGACTAAAGATGTGAATCGAAAGCAGTTTCTCAACTAGTGATACTCCCACACCATATATTTGTGATCATCGTAGCAAGACTAAAGCAAAGTCTATAGATCATAATATTTAACATATCGTGAACCACCGAAAGATTAACATGTTTAAATGATAAGAGATTAAGAGTGGTCGTAGTATATAGTTATTATTATATGATTAATTGGAAATGTTCTACAACTACAAAAACGTACTTTATCACATATACTCCATCTTCATCTAGTATTTTGAGAAGTCAAACAATCTCAAATTTGACTAAATACATATAAAAAAGACTAATATTTATGATACAAGATAATTAAATATCATTAAATTAATGATGACACATATTGATATTAAACTTATTTAAAGATATAAATATTGATACTATTTTTTATCAACATCAGTCAAATGAAAATACAAGATGAAGGGTAAATGATTTAGAGAGTAATAGGAGGGGAGTAGGATCAGCTAGAAGCGAACCAAGACTAGAAGAGAGTTGTGAGTTGGGTGCTACCGGTGTTGAAACCGGCTACCAATCAACCAGGAGTGCTCAGTTTGATAAGTAGATACTCACAATCCATTCTAATTTAATATTTTATAAAAAACTTAGAAAATCAAAATATCTTAAGTCTGACTAAAATTTTTAAAAAAATTATAAAAATTTATAACATTAAATAGATATGCTATGAAAATATAATTAATAAAGAATCTAATAATATTTAGTTAATATCATAAATATTATTATTATTATTATTATTATTATTATTATATCATATAAATTTTATAAAATTTAAGATACTTTGATTTTTAATTTTTTTTAAAATATCTTATAATTTAAGATAGAGGGAGTACTATTTCAGGAAAGATAGTTTGGACCGTCTTTTCGCGGACATATTATGTCGAACGTTTGCTTTCAACTTGCGTAAGCAAGGAGAAAATGATATGGGACCGAGGGACCTATGTAAGAAATCTTAAACGATACACAAGCAAGGATGCATATATACATGTAAACGCAACCGTGGGAAAATACAGGTGAAAATATTAAGAATATGTTTGGGACTGCTCCATAAACTCTGCTCTACAAACTCTACTGTGGAGTAGCTCCACCAAAAAATGGAGTTTGTAGAGTACCTCTTTAGGTGCTCTCACAACTCCACCTTTTTTTTTCTGGAGCCGTGTGCGTGCAGCTAAAACCGTTTGACTAAAACAACATGGAGCAGAGCTGAAAAACCTGGAGCGGAGTAGTCTCAAACGACCCCTAAACGTACGTGTAGTACCGCACTCACAATGCAGACTTTATCATAGAATCTAAACCTATTTATTATCTCGGATATTGTGGATTTAGAGTTTAAATAAGATTTGGAGTCTTGTTTTTTTTTCACCCTCTATCTTCAATAAATATACTGTCACGTCAGCAAAATACCATAAATAAGTGGTAATAAATAGTCTTGAATTCTATGATTGAGTCTTGCACTATAAAAACATCTCCAACAAATATGGTAAAATAAATAACTAAATTACATAGTTTAGCTCTTTTGTAAAATATAGAAGTCATAAAAAGAAGAGTTTTCTAATAGACTTGTTATTTCTCATCTTGTATATTAAAATTTTTGCATGTCACCAACTAGCAACAATGTCTTAGCATGCGAGGTATCCATCGTGGCCAGCTATTTCACAAGATGACAAGCCAAGTTCACTTGCTATTTAAATCCAACGAGATTTCAAGCATAGCATACTTGTTATTATAGAAAACCAAATAAAAGATATGTTGGAGTTCAATTTTCCCTATAAAAATCTAAATATACGATATAAAATAAGAATAGCATATCTCTCGGAGATGCTTTGAGTGCCCTAACCGTACAACGTAGGTAGATACTATGGTCCTGTTTAGTTTACTTCAAAATTCCAAAAGTTTACCAGATTTTTTGTCACATCGAATCTTTAGACGCATGCATGGAGCATTAAATATCGGTAAAAAATATAATTAATTGTACAGTTTATTCGTAATTTATAAGACAAATCTTTGAATCTAGTTACTTGATGATTAAACAATAATTATAAAATACAAACAAAACCCTACGTTATTTTATATCCAAATAATTTTGGAGGTCTAGATCGCGGGAGGAGCAGGACGCTACAAATCGTACACGTACTACGCCACAGCCGAATTAAAATCGTAACTGAGCCAGAAAAACCACGGGGCCCACGTGTAGGCCATAGGACGGACCGCGGCCGCGGGCCC